>JAQMRL010000001.1:351478219-352776719 GCA_035578175.1 Catonia carolina
CGAATTCAAACGTTATTTTTAAAGTAAACAATTATACGAGTACACAAAATGTTTGCGAGGATAAAATACTACGTCTAATGTAGTTTGCAATTAGTATATTTATTTCTTGTTTTAAAAAGCATCGTAACTTAATTTTTAACTTCAAGTAAACTTTACAAAAGAAAAATAATACGTAATCAACCTAGGAAAAAAGTGTTAGCTTGATGATTAATTCACAATATTATTAAGCAATAAAACTAATTGAAAAAATAAACGATAGTTTTCAAATGTAGGAGTGTTGATAATAACGGCCAAAATATATGTAAAATAGTAGCAAATTAGACAATATTGAAATGCAGTGTGGTACCGAATGCAATTAAAATTTTTTGCAAGTAAAATTATTATTCTCATTCCTTAAAGATGTTTATCTTTCTAACATACATAAGGATTATACGTGAACTGAATTTCTTTTGTTGACATACGAGAAGAGTCCAGATTGCGGCCGCGCCCATATTTAAGCTCTGCTTTCATGTTTATGTTAAGGTCATCATTATTTTGCTTGCTCCTGACATTGCGTACTCACTTTGTAGAACTAATTACATCATAAATGACAACCTCCCTGAGCTTGGAGCATTTCATGGAGAACTAAACTTAGAGCTTCTCCCACAACCATACACGTTCAGACTATGGTACATACAAAACATAGTACTGGTAACAAGATTTTTTGACATTAGTAACTACCGTGAATCACGACTAGAAGAGGAGAAATACAACCTCAGAATAATTGAATATGTGTTGTAAGAAAAATAGAAAAAATGTATTTCTTCAAATAATGGTATAACATCCTTGCGATTTGGTATCTTTATACGACTTTATACGCCAAAATTGGATGTAACATAATTTCCAAAAACATTTAAAAATGTAGTGGATTAAGAATGATGTCTTATTGTGAACCAGTACTGTAGCGTATCTGACACTTGCCCGTATTAAACCTGACTCCATACGAATAATACAATACCTTATAAATACAATACCTGGTAAAATACTGTTAAATAATAATTTTGTTTCCCATACGATCTTCACCAAAAAATAATATAACTTCATTTTAGCAATCTCAACATTTTATTTCTAAATTTTAAAAATGGCGTAATTACAATTTGCTGGATTCATAAGAAAACTATACGCATTCCAACAGTAAATAATGTTTTGAAATTGAGTAGTCTCTGAGATTACCTTATAAAAACAAACAAAAAAATATGTTACTTCTTTATAATATTAGTACAGAAGATATTATATTAGTGTATTTTTATGAATTAAGTCTTTTTAAATAATAAAAGATATTAGAAAATTAAAAATTGTGTATCTTTGCTAAATACAGTGAAGAAAAATTTATGTAACTTATTTAATATCACATAAATGTCTTTCTGGTGAAGCAAAGGTGAAGATTTTTATTTTTAACGATTTAATATATGCTTTTTAAAGTATTTACTGAGTGGGTTGAATCATTGTGAAGGATCCGTTTTACAATATTATGGAATTTTATTTTCGTACAGTTTCTCTGTAAATACCAATAAACTGTTGGAAGTGAGTAAATAGTAGATCTACTAAACTTTTAGTCCCCGAAACTGTTGCTAGCGAAAATTTATGTTGCTATTAGGGAACTTTATCCGTGTTGTTCTTTTTTAGTGCGTCACTAGCCATTTTATCGGTTTTATTTACATTGTTTCTGTGAGGGAGTTGTAAGTTTTTGTCACAGCTTTTAAATTAATACATTTCCATCAAGATTTTAGAAATATTCGCAGTACTATTTGTTTCGAAAATATGTCTCATTACTTCATTCGTTTTAAGTTATTTCCTCAACTTTTTCATTAAAAGCTCACAAGTAGAAGTATTTTTATATGTACTGTTATGTTCAATATTACATACAACAGAGTAAAATGAAAATTCAATGTTAGCAGAACTTAAATTTTATATTATGTTCATAGTATTAGAAATAAGCGAATGACAAATATATTTACTGTCATGTTAAATAAAACGTAACAGGATAAAAGGATGCTGTGATTGTCCTGAGTAATTGCAATTGAAACCTTAACAGGATTCCAATATTTGAATGGCTTCCTGAGCTCCATAATTGGTTCCCATACGTCCAAATTGATTTTTAAATTAAAAAAATTATTGCTTAGACTGAACATCACCTTGGTGGGCTTACATAATGAACTACGGTACTACACAGAAATTAAAACATTCCTACAATTCAACAAAAAATTAACACGTACCGTACAAAATACCAAAAGAGAAAGGAATCACATCCAAAACATCTACCTATCTCACTCATCGTCAATCCAGACGACACCCGCCGACTGAAACGAATATATCTTACGGACATTTGAAATCGCCAAACAACACACACATAGTCTACGAAGTTTCTCCTTTAACATTGTCGCCGACTGAGGCCGAAGACACGTGGCAAAACCTCACTTGGGAAATTGGTGGCCCTGAGAAGAGCCGTTTAATTGGTTAAGGGTCCTGAAAAGGACCGTTGTAGGTAGCGTTTTGGTGGCCCTGAAAGAGGCCTTTGTTGCTGGTTGGAAGCGGCCAGCCGGCGTGTTGGGAGCGGAGCCCAATGAGTGACGGCTCAGCTACCGGGTTCAGGCCTAGTCTTCCCTCAGCGACAGTTGGGTCCCCGCTGAAGCATGACAGTGGTGGCTCCAGAGCCCCGCAGTATCGGGTTGGCGTAGGCCGTCGACCGATAGCGCGGCCGAAGCGGTTCTCCCCGGCCCCGCGCTGAACTCACTCTTCACCGTGGTGCCATCCGGCACGCGTGGGCTTCCTTCGGCTGACCGGCGCAGGAAGGTAGTGTCCGCCACCGGTAGCGTTGACCACGGATGGCTGCGTCTGGTCTCGGCTCGGCTGTTCATCTTGTTCTTGTTTGCTCTTCTTCCTTGTTCTTCCCAGTTCGGGAGCTGGATGGCGAGTGTACTCGCGGGCCAGCGCGGTTGCTTAAATCTCCCTCCGGCGAGCCCATTTCATATAGGAGGGGAAACACTGCCTGCTACACGTTGGTAGTGCTCCTCGCGGCCGATTCTGGGATCATTTGCATCGCTGATAATGGCGAGGGCTGCCGGCAAAAACATATTTTCTCGCTCATTATAAATATAAAAAAAATCCCATTTACTTAGTATTTTATGTAAGAATAGACTGTAGATTCCGCTACAATAAAGAAAAATAGGACAAGTCAAAAAATTTTGGTTTGAAAGATGGGAAATTTATACTACTGCGTAGTACACAAAAAGGAGACTGGCTTGGCATTTGCTTGAAGTAGCCTTAGAAAACTGCGAACACCTCGACCAGGAGAGACGAATATTATACTAACATTAATATTGATTACAATAAATCTTACTAGTTTACAGAGATCATATCAACAATCCAACGCATTAATTGTTCATTAGACAGTTTTAACTTAACCAAATAAACCATTAAACAAATTATTATCCAGCAGAAGAGGTATTAAATGAAAGATTCCAGGTATTGTTAATTTTTTTTTTAAATGTCAGCACTTTATGAAGTAGATTAAGAAGGATGACAGGCAACTTGAGATTGTGTACTATATAATTAATAAATGGAAAGTTTACTATAAAAAGTATTTTAATTTAATTTTCATATTTCAAATACTCTATAATTATTTACTAAATATAAAGAAACTTAAAACCCTTCTCACTTAGCTTTTTGATTCAACAATATTGCAAGTAACGGATGCGAAACACCCATATATAATTATGTAAATTAATAAGTCACTCTTTGATATCAAATATTATAAACGTTATATTATTTAATACTATTATTCCAAATATTATACAGCTGTGTGGAAAGTAAATATTTGTTTTTTAATTCTAAGAAAGAGATAATTCCTAATCATCATTACTTTAAACCTATAAAAGTTATAAAAAAATCAGCAACTTTAACATTTATTGAATTAAAACATGTAATTAATTACTTAATTGACTGTTAATAAATCAGAATGATGAAAGTTAAAAGTAAATGTTGAAAAGAAGAATTAAATTGCTTTTCAGAGTGTAACTTCAGTTCAAAGGAACGAAGGCGGTTACTGCGGGAATGGAAAAGAGTGGTGGTCGCCAATACAATTAGTAAATAGTGTTGAAGTAGGGAGAAAGAGAGATAGATAGATAAAGTGATTGTAAGGACGGGAAATTTGTTTAAATAAAAGTGAGAGAAGGATAGAGAAAGCGAGGTTAAAATCGTAGAATAGGGAAAAGTTAAAAGGGATTTAAATACTCTAAAGCAGCCAACGAAGCGACGCAAGGATTGCATATAAGCAGCACTGACTGTTACTAATACCAACCAGTACCATCCATTTCAATAGGAATGAAGGAAACCAAAGCTAAGAGCAAAGAAAGGAAATGAAGGGTTGTAAAGCTGAGGAGTCATATTCCTACTGTGAATCAGGGAGAGGCCGAAAACTAAGAGAAAAGCTAGAGTGAGTGAGGGATTACAGTACTTTTCTATTTTGTCCTGATTTATCATGTAACAAGAGAAACACAAATCCTCTTCCTTTTGATTAGGAATCTCCGAAAAGGCTTCTATTTCTAATAACAGTCTTGCGTACAAATTTTGACTTATAATTTGAACTGCAAGGCACAAAACCGTACCTAAATACATTGACTCGGTATGTTATGACACATTTAAATGAAAAGGAGACCTACTTTTAAGTTTGAAACTTCTTGTCGTTTTTAAACTTTCTCCTTTTGGTTGGTTTGTAACATTGAGGATGCACATTACAATAACCTGCATTCAACTTTACCAAGTCATGTAATAAAAGTTTTGTTATAGAAACTTATTTTTCTCTTGAGTTATTTTAGTTACAATATGTATAATTAATACTGGCAACACAATTTCATAAAACTGTTAACAGAATACCAACCTATCATTTTCCAACAGCTACACCAACTTTTTACGACCTCATGAACTTTCCTACAGGATTTATCATGTCGGAATTTTATTTCCTCTTAGTATTGCAGCCCTTGCTAACATCCAGTTAATTTAACACTAGACTATCTCGTCAAATTAATTGGGTAGGCTCCTACCCTTTATATTTATATCGGTAATGCCCTTTCTAATACTTTTAATCGGTTATCACCGAAATTCTTTATGCTGCAGAAGATCTAGATTCAGTAGTCAACATAACTGATTATATATTCAGTTAGATCCAAGTATGTTTCAGAAAATTCTTTCTTGTTAACTATTTGGTTGTGTTATGGAATAAAACAAAATGTTTAATGGGTTTAGGTTTTTAAACAATAAAGTATGCAAAGCTGTAAAATCAGTTACAAGGAAGACTTTTACAATTTCTACGTTTATGATACAATATACGATTGAGTTGAACAATAGTTTCTCATGTGTACAGTAAATTTAACCCAAACCATCGTTTTATCAACAACCATTGTAACATCGCAGTGTAGCACTGATTTGTAATCTTAATCTAGCTCTTGTAGATACAGAACATGAGTATTGAATCATTATTATCACAGTATGACTTATTCCTTCTAAATTAATTTAATTTTTGATTTTACTCCATATCTTGCCTTAAAATATTTAAAACCTATTACATTTTTAAATATACCGTGCTTTTCAACAAATCTGACGTAAAGGGAAATTAACATTGTAAGATGTACTTCCGAAATTAATCTTAATACAAGGGTGTAACCCCCTTTCTTACTCTTAGGGTGTAATCTTACTTTTATTACTCCATTCATTTCAAAACCGAATAAAAATGAGTCTACAAATAATTTTAAACAATAATGTACCTATTATAATAACTAATTATTGAATATTGTTATTTATTATACATTATATAATTATTATAATAATTTAATTAATAATAAATAAAGGCAAAAATGTTATTCAATTTCAGATAAAGCGTGGTACAAATATAAGAAAAATTTTCGCATTCATTGTTGTCTGAACATGGGTTGGGCGTGCATAGTGGTCAGTCAATATTTTACTTTTGATATTACCGTACGAGAGGCCGTGAGTTCGAACCCCACACACTATTTATTTATTTTTTTACTAAATAATTTTATTTAAATTATTATTAAATAATGTGTTCATTTAAACTTAATTTAATAACCTAATTTGTTAACTTAATTAAATTTAAAAAAAACTTTACTAGCGAGTTAGTTAGCTATATTCTGTTGAATTAAAAATTACAATTGAAGAGGTTTTAGTAAAAGTAACTATAGTTCAAGAAATGCCAATTTTAGTTATCCGTGCCATCTTGTAGTGCACCCTGGCGTCCGTTATATGTTTTAATCATTGTAACAAAAACAGCCATAGTTACATTATTACTATATAATATTATAATGTTAAAAATTTGCTAGTTTTGCAAAAACAACCATAGTCCATCTTTTTTTATACAAAAAATGTCATGGTCCTTGGACTAAGGTTGTTTTTTGATCAAAATTAATGTACTTTCAAAAAAGTGTATTCTTTACTTGGTTTCTTTAACTGCCGTATGAAATGGAATCACCTGGAAGGAATAGTAATCGAAGTGATTTATTGTTTTATTTTACCATTTCTTTGTTATAAATTGACTTTAATTGGAAGCAAAAAAATACAGCTGGTAAAATTTTTGTCAAAAATAACCTTAGTCCAGGTTTTCATTTTTATTTTATTACATAACATACTATTGGCTATTACTAAACATCAAAACAATGACTTTCTTTACTCAAAAAGTACGCAGAATAAAGTATGCATAAAACAATAACAACAGCTGGGGAACTTTTCTAATCTTCCTGAAAAATGTTCAGTTTGGACTATAGTTGTTTTTTGCTAAAGCCTCTTTAATTATACTTTCAAATGTTTTCATTATTTAATTTAATAATAATCCATAATCATTAAAAAAAATAAATAAATAAATAAATTAATATTTAGGACTCGGACTCACGTCCGAGTCCTACGGTAATATCGAAAGTAAAATTTAATTGACCACTTTACATGCCCGGCTAATGATTTGTCAACAATGAGCGCAAAATGTTCTTTTATGTAAGTAGTACTCCGCTATATCAAATTTGAATAACATTATGAGTTTATTTATTAATAATTAATAATGATTAGCTATTAAAATCTTTTGTAGAAACATTTTTATTCTGTTTCCTAACGACTGAAGTAATAAAAGTGAGATTACACCCTTGTAATATGATTAATGTTGATATTATATTGTCCAATGTTAATTTCCCAGCACGTCAGATTTGTTGGGAAGCGCGGTATATAAATAATAAAGTTTCATCAACCACTTTATTATTAGCAACAACAGCGGTATGAACACGATGGTGTTTCTGATAAGCGAAATACTTCCAAATATTGTACGGCAAAAACAAAATAATGAACACAAATTTTGTAATTATGGACAGTATTTTAACCGTATAAAACTTTCTTGATTTTGCATAGGCATTCCTTAATTAACAGAAGAAGAATTTAATTAAAAGTTAAATAAGACCGTAAAACCTTTGTTGACTATAAAAATAGCAACGTCAAATTAAATCAGACGTGGCTGCCTTTGCTGCACAGCGGTTTGTAGTTAAACTGATTTGGGCTGTTTGTTGGAAGGTACCGGGTTTAATTCTTCAGAGGGTCAGAAAATTTCAACAGACCTAATGTATTCGCCAATGACTAAGCAGTTGAGATTAGTTTAAATTAAATAAATGAGAGATGTCAAGATACATATATCTTAGTAAAATACATGACAAACAATAGTTTATACTCGGTTATTTATATATTTATTTATTTAATTTAATGATTCATACTTTATTCAATTTAAAAGAATACATTATCTAGAATATAACATATTAATTAGTGCTGTATCATAGGCAACCAGGAGAAACGCGGCTTGAGCTCTGGCTGCCGAGTTCATTCAGCCATCAAGCGTCGTAACCATTATTTTAAACTAATAACAATAATATTTATATGAAACCAAATCAAGAGAGGAAAATAAATCAAGAACTAGGGGTTGACTTTAATAATGTTTTTTAACAATGAAGCTTTTTGTTTTAAGAAGGTCGTTCCAGAAAATTTAAATCAAAATATATATTTTCTGGTACCCATTTTTTAATAATTTTAGTGCAAGATTACTTTGTGGAATCGAATTCCTTGGAGGTTTGATTAGGGACTTGGTGATAATTTATCAGTTTATAAGCAACGTAATCATATTACCTGGTTGTTAACGTTAAAGTTATTTTAGGTTTTTGACATCTGCTGAATGAAGTATCGCGAATTTGGTGTTCATTGGTACGGGTTATTGATATTAAATATTTTATAATCCGTAACGATAATATTCTTATAATTTCGTACTTTTTTTATTCAAACCAATCTTTATTTTAATAAATTATTATGAACAAAATTTTATTTTCTATTAAAGTTGTAATGACTGTTTGCACAATGACCTCAAAATTCCGTACGTAAACGACTTATTTCGTAAAATTTACTCAAGATTCCATATGAAATTATCTCATCATATCAACGAAATTGTAAGCACTATACCTAACATAATATCTTCCCGAAAATCCCCGCAGACATCTACGCCGACGATGGAGTAGAGACATCATTTTGTAATAACTAATTTCCGATAGTACACACAATTGTGTAATTCGTTCATAGAACATTTCCAGCTGGAGCCCACTATTGAGTGGTGATCTCCTCTAAGTCTTAAAGCACTTTTTTCCCATTTCATAATCATCTCATTCACTCGTTGTTTTTATGCACAGATGTAAATTTTTCTAATAAAATAAAAACCGTTGTAATTAAATTAAATTTGAAGTCTTTTTAATCCATATTTATGAAAATGGCTGGCTTTTTTGAAAATTATCGTTCATTCAATTGCAATAAACTGTAACAATTACAGAACTGAACAAATTACAATGAAAATTACGAAGTATATACTAACGGGAAACGGTACATTAATTTCTAGCAATGAGTTGAACACAAAATAACCCTTCAGCAATACAGCTTATAACTCTTACATAATAATTTCATATAGATAAAGTGTTGTTCATTTTTCACACCGACTAATTTACTAAACTAAAAAATCAATACATAAAACAGTCGTTAGGTAATTGAAAAGTAAAACATTTTGAAAAAGTCAGTAAATATCAAAAGTATGAAATACGTATGTCAACATTCACATTAAAAAGATGATGATACTATTGTTTTTCTCATGATTTTCTGCTTTGTACTCTATCACGCTGAGGCGGTCTCTAAACACAATTTTATTTAAGGACAAACTCGGGATAAATTTAAGACATACCTAATTAATCAAAATAAACAAACTGAAATTTATTTGAAAAAACTGAATTAGTATTTTGAGATCATTATATTCGTTACGCCGAAATACTATTAGTCTAGTATTATGCATAATATAAACAATTTATGAAGTATATAGCAGCCACATTTTAATTAATATATTTTTTTTTAATTTCACGCTTAGCGAAAGCATTCTCTTTCTAACAGTACATTATAAAAAGGACGTTTTAGATGTACGGTACTACGCGTTTTTTAATACTATGAGTCAAATTTTCACCGCAGGAATATGAGGTTAACACAAAATATTAATAGAATCGGTCATTTCAGAAAGCCCATAAGCCAAAAAAACAAATTTTTGAAAAAATTGAAAACTAATGATTCATTATGCTTCAATTTAAAAAAAATATTAAAAACTATAAATTTGTTCAGAGGGTTGTCCCCTTTAATATAAAATATACTTTTGTCTTTTTACTTTTTAAAGACAAGCAACTTGTTTAAAACAAATGAAAATTTAGACTCAAGGTGTTTCTGAAATAAATCGAAGTAAAATGTTAACTTTAGTTTTTGTTTGTAAAATACGTTCTTAGACCAGAAGAAAATTGTGTTGTACACTAGTATTCATTTATTTATTTCAGTAGTTTACATTATGACTCAAAATACCTTTCTGCAATAATAAAAATTGAAATTCTTAACTTTAAGAAAGAAAAATGTTGATTTTCAGGGCTATTCATGTTCTTCATCGTTGTCATAAACAGTAGTAATACACCTTAAAAATATTTTTTCATAGAATCTTTGTATGACCTCTTGCACAAGAAAGTAGAGCTTAAGCTTCAAAAGATCATCCCTTTCATTTTTTTAATTAGAAGGAAACACTTTACATCCTTAAGGATGAGCCTCTTCTTAGTGTTATGATATTAAGTAAGGAAAGCCAGACTTATGTGATTTTTGTAAGGATGGTATGTTTATATTCAGTTTTAGTTCCAAAATGCGCTAAAGAAAAGATGTAAAATTTTAAATTATGGGCATTTTTAAATGACTGATTCAATAACATTAAAAGTTACCTCATAGAAAATTAATGGAAAGAGTAAAAAGACTTTCCCAAAAAATCAATTCATAAAATTTTCAAAGTATTCCGTATTATGAACTAATTGTTCCAGTTTACTGTTTAAGAGCGTTTTATCTTCTTGGGAGAAATTCAAAAAAATAATCTTCTTAACGTTTTTAGAGGGTTTGTACACAATAAAAAAACTACTTCAATAAAAGTTTGAAATTTAAAGCACCATGTAACTGAATAAGAACATACAAAAACGTGGTTAATTTAATTTTTTATATTTTAACAAGTTTTAGGTTTAGCTAGACAATTTTCATAGTTTCCAGAAGTTTACATAAATAGAAATCTTGATTGAAATTGGATCAGTCAACAACCATGAGAAAATAAAAAAATTACTCCCAAACTCAGCGTAACCATGTAACACAAAAAGTTTCTGTTTTAAATGGCTTGAAATATACAACTATATTTTAATTTAAAAATAATGCCGCAGAGGAACGTATATAAAATAAAAAACCGTAATCGAAAATACGTTTTCCATTTATTCTTTTTTAAGAACAATATTTATCCATGACTATGAAGAGAAGGTACAAAATAATTGGTTTTTTGTGAAGGATGTGAAGTAGTATTTTATTACTGCCATTTCTCTAGTTGAAAGGAAAACTTATTGAGAAGAGAGAATTAGGTGGCGTGATCCAGATAAAATCTGATTATCATTTGCATAAATCGATCCTATTTTTAACTTTAAAACAGCCGCATTTGTTAAACCAATGTTATGCCTCTCTATCGAACATCAAGTAATTTAAACTTATATTAAACACGTGTCAATTCTCTAGTGGCTGTACATACACTTTTTGTAGATATTGAGATTAGCTTAAATTCTCATACTATAGGTATCAAAATTATAAACTATTCGTTTTTTATCTAAAAGTTCTATTATATGTTTTAGAAACTTTAATACGTCACTAATAAATATATAAATGAATTAGTGAAAAATGAAATTAATAAAATGACAAAAATCTCTTATTGGATCTTCTTCATGTACGGCGCTCATGAAGGTCACTCATTCTTTCACCTTCTTCTTCTGCCTTTCAAGGATTAGGCATCTCTCTGGCTGTTCCGAACCTCTTCTTCTGCCTTTCAAGGATTAGCACTTCTTTCACCTACCACTGGTAATTTAAGTTGTAGCATTTGTGAACTTCACTAATGAAGTTGAAAACAACGTGCTATTATCTATTAAAAGATTCTATAAAATAAAATTTTAGCAACATTTTCTAAATCTCCTAGTCCAATAATAATAAATTTATTTAATGCATTTAAAAATGCAATTAATAAATACTTTTTATTCGAATTGTTTTGTCTGTTCCTGTAATTAAAATATTTTATTTTGTTTACGTCTCGTGTTTCTTTTTGTTTATGCTATTCTTTTATTTGTTTAAATGTTAAAAACAGTCATATAATCGGACTATGTAACTGCACAGGTAAATAGTTTGTATTAAACATTTATAACTTTTCTGTGTATGGTAAATAATTTTAAATTATTTATCATAACCTGAAATCGCGAGTCACATTCGTACGGTGATTGGTGGTTCTTTTTGAGTTGAACTGAGAACGACACTTATCAATAACAACTATATTTGGGACTGGGTTGAGTGCACTCTTGTGCCTCGCCGTTCAACATGTCCAACAATTTAACTGCACCTCGTACCACACAGAACCAAGTTAACTCAACTAATAATTCCGAAAGTACAATGTCAAATAATGTCAATATGAAAAATACAAAAAGTTACGCTAACGTCACACAACAAGAATACGTACCGACTAAAGACCACGCCATTATTCTAGATGCAATAGAAGGGATCCCACTAAAAGCATATGTCCAAACCGTCGGGAAAGTAATTAACCCTGTTAATATTCGGTTTGTTTCAAGAATCTCACGAAATCGCGTTTGCATGTATCTTGCAAGCAGAGAAATAGCCAATAAATTAACGGATGAGAGAACAACGTTTATCATAGGAAATAGAGAACTTGAAGTTAGGCCGTTACTAACAAAATTCAAACGTGTAATAATATCGAATGTTTGTCCGATAATACCGAATAGTGTCCTATTAAATGTACTCCTTCATCGAAACATCCGAGTAGGATCGTCTATTACGTCGCTTCGCGCGGGCTACTCTGAACCAGGGCTCACACACATCCTTAGCTTCCGTCGTCAAGTTTATATCCATCCTGATGACATTCAGAATCTCCCAGATTCGATGAAAATCGATTTTGATGAAACAAGCTACTGGTTATATTTCTCAACCGATTCAGTTTCTTGCTTCATATGCAAACAAGCTGGACATATCGCAAGAAACTGCAAAGAAACTGATCCACCCTCAACTGTTGTAAACGAAGCTAACAACGACAGTATTGATGATAAATTAGATAATGTTGAGACAAATGAAATTGACCTTCCACTTCCTTCTCCTCAAGCTGTATCCCATGGTCGTGTTGGTCCAAAGGAAGCTGTTACTAATATTTGTGATGATGAATTTCCTCAACTGAAGGCACCTTCTAATCCAACTCCTTTAACCTTAAAACGCCCGCTGTCCACGTCTGATGGTTCCGAGACTGTATCATCTATAAAACATCCAACGGAGGCTTGTGTACCTACTCCTCCAGAGACTCCCCGTCACAAACCTGATAAAAGGAAGAAATCAAAAACCGATAACCCATCTGAGAAAACGAAGACCATTGATGAAAAACTTAGCTCAGTTCGTGATTTCTTGACCTCCTCTGGCACAGAGTATCCCCTGGATTTTGTACAACTTAAAAGTCTATTGGAAAACTCACAATACATTCGTTCTGTTGCGGACGTTGTAACTGACTATACTTCTGATCTTCAAGGTCTTAGGAAACTGTTAGACGATACTTACCCTGCTCTTTTAGACAGAGGTATGAAACGACGATTCAGCACTCTTAAAAAAAGAATATTTCCTGATCGTGTATCTACGGCTGACCTAACTCTATCGGACTGCAGTACTGATGAATGAGAATGCGAGTAATTGCTCCATACTTCAATGGAATATGAACAGTTTTAGGTCGCAAAAAGAAGCTTTGCAGTTGCTAGTAAGTAAGCATAGGCCTTCTGTCATCTGCATTCAAGAAACTAATTTTAAAAACACCTTTCATGGCAATTTACCAAATTATTCAGTAGTTTTTAAAAATCGAAATTTTTCAGACCACGCAAGTGGAGGTGTAGCAATATTCGTGTCAGATTGCTGCCCTGCTACAGAAATAAAGCTTACAAGTTGTCTCGAGGTGACGGCAGTCTCTGTTATGCTGCCAGGCGGATTTCTTACTATTTGTAACCTTTACATTCCCAACCAAACTGGGTTTTCTGTACACGACCTCAACACTTTATTGAGACAACTTCCACGACCTTTTGTTTTTCTTGGAGACTTCAATAGTCATAATGTTGTGTGGGGATCCCATGAAACGAACTCACGAGGACGAATTATTGAAAACCTCCTAACTAATCCTGAACTTGTCCTCTTGAACAACGGCGCTCCTACGCATTTCAATAGCTCTTCTAGAACTTTTAGTGCAATTGATTTATCCATTTGCTCTGCTAATATATCTCACATGTTTGAGTGGTCCACGGAGGATGACTTGTACGGCAGTGATCATTTTCCGATTATAATCGACCTGTTCCGATGTACTCCGATCGACAACGGAAATTACGTAAGAAAATGGAAGTTCCAGTTAGCAAATCTAGATCTCTTTCGTGAAATGGTATCCTTGGGAATCGGCTACTTGAACTCTTCACAACTGTCGAACAGCTTCTCTATCGATGAAAAAGTAACCAGCCTGAACGCAATAATCCTTGAAGCAGCTGATAGTGCAATTCCGAAAGCTATTGGTGTATCTAACAAGCCTTCTGTGCCTTGGTGGAATAGTGATTGTAAGATCGCACTACAAAATTCTAAGAAAGCTCTTTCTCATTACAAGCGCCACCCCACGACCGCTAACTTCATCATATTTAAACAACTAAGGGCTAAAGCACGTTTTATATTTAAAAAGAGCAAAAAACAATCATGGATTCATTTTATTTCTGGACTCTCTTCCTCTGCTACTATATCTGACTTATGGAGTAAGATTAGAAGAATTAATCGATATCCAAAAATGTCTCGTTATCCTCGCTCGTTGTTACATAACGATCAGATTATAACTAACCCACAAGAAATTGCCAACATATTTGCTACATCCTTTGCAAATTGTTCTAGTGATCGGAATTATACTCCTGAATTTTTACAGCACAAATTGTCTTCAAACATTACGATCCCTCGGATCTTGTCTAATACTACTGCCTCTGATTACTTCCTTAATACGCCGATTCAGGTTTCAGAAGTGGAAGGACACCTGTGTAAATTAAAAAATTCTGCTGCAGGTCCTGATAATGTGCATAATTTCTTTTTAAAACATCTTCCGGAAGTAGCAATTACATACATTACTGATCTCTTTAATGAAATCCTTGCGGAAAAGTCATTTCCGGCCATCTGGAGACAAGCGGTAGTTGTCCCTATTCATAAGCCCAAAAAAGATCGTAGTAAAGCGGAGAACTATCGTCCCATTGCCTTGACCTCCACGATGTGCAAACTTATGGAAAAGGTTGTTAACACCAGAATTTTATGGCATCTCGACAAAATTAATTTCTTCTCGCCCTGGCAAAGTGGCTTTCGTAAACATCGATCAACACTTGATGTACTGACCTACATGGAAACGAACGTGTGTAACGCCTTTGTGAAAAACCACCACCTTGTTGCTGTGTGTTTGGACATTGAGAAGGCGTACGATATGGTTTGGAAAGACCGAACTGTCAAAATTTTATGTGATGCTGGTGTCACTGGTCCAATATTAAATTTTGTAGCCAACTTCCTACAACATCGAACCATCCGCGTAAAGGTTAGAGATTCACACTCTTTTGCTGTTCCGATACGAAATGGTGTACCTCAGGGATCAGTTTTGAGTGTAACGTTGTTTTTAGTAGCTATTAATGAAGCTATGTCCGTTGTCACTTCTCCTGTAAAAGTCTTTGCCTTCGCTGACGATATCACCTTTTTTTGTAAGGGGAAAAATTTAAAGACCACACAAGAGCTTCTGCAAGAATCCCTTACTAAATTGAATAATTGGTCAGAAAAATCCGGATTTAAATTTTCTGGGAACAAGTCTCGGTTCATAACTTTCTCAAGAAATAGATTCAACTTACCAGATATTCACCTTCATCTTGGACAACATGAATTGCAGCAAGTTCGTCAACTGAAAATTCTTGGTCTTCTATTTGACGATAAACTTTCCTGGAGGACTCACATCTCCAATCTCAAAAAGGAATGTCAAGCGAGAATGAATATTATTAAATCCATCTCTTCTAGTAAATGGGGCGCAGACAAAAACGTTATCTTGTCAACATACAAAGCACTAATTCGTGCAAAACTTGATTATGGATCTATCATCTATGCTTCAGCAAGGAAACATATTTTAGACACCTTAAACTCTATTCACTCATCGAATTTACGAATGGCGCTAGGAGCTTTCATTACAAGTCCTGTTTTAAGCGTGCTAGCTGAGTCTGGAGAATACCCGTTGGAGATCAGGAGAATGAAACTTTTGTTTGCTTATGCGCTGCATGTCTCTGCTGCTCCAGACAATCCTTGTTACCAAGCTATATTTCACAACAGCTGTTCTGGTTTTTATCTGTCCAACGCATCGTGTCCATTGCCTCTTGGGGAACGTCTTAAAGTTTCTTTGTCAAAAATTTCAAGTAAGCTGCCGCCGGTCTTTTCAAGAATGCATTCTAAAATCCCTCCTTGGTTATCTGTTTCACCAAACATTAATACATCACTTTCAGCCCTCTGTAAGGCATCAACTCATCCTAATATTTTCAAAACCTACTTTAATGAACTCAGCAATAATTTTTCACAGTATAATATGATATACACTGATGGATCTAGGTCGGCAGAAGGATGTACATGTGCTGTTGTCTTTCCCTATGAGACTGTACAAGTTAAGCTTAATGATGTATGTTCGTCTTTCTTCTGCGAAGTGTATGCGATACTCTGTACTCTCGAAAAATTTAAACATTTAACTCCTTCTAAATATGTTATTTTCACCGATTCATTGTCTGGTCTGCAAGCAATAGGAAATGTCCAGTGTCATGTACCAATAATTCAAGAAATCCAAGAGCTAATTTCTGAGTTGACTGCACACAATTTTGAAATAGTGCTTACCTGGATTACGTCTCATGTAGGGATTCCAGGCAACGAAAAAGCCGATCTTGCGGCCAAGAGTGCTGTTCACTTACACGAACATTTCCATCGGGTCTCTCATTGTGACCTAAAGGCACACGTCAACAGAAAACTATTTGATTTCTGGAACTATAGGTGGACCGAGATGGCACCTTCGAAACTCCATATGGTACGAAAAACTTTAGGAGAATTTCCTCTACCCGAGTTTCATAATCGCAGGGAACAGGTTGTCATCTGCCGATTGCGAATTGGGCACTCATATATATCACACCAACATCTGCTCACAAAATCTACGCCGACAGTGTGCCCTTTCTGCGACGAAAAAGCAACGGTTGCGCATATAGTTTCAGAATGTAGAAAACTTCAAGGCACCCGTACACTTCTTGGTGTTTCTGAAACTTTTCAAAACAATGTTAGGTGTAAAGACAGTTGTTACAAAATTTTGAAATTTCTACGCTATATCGCTGTTGAAGACAAAATCTGAAGCCTACCAATTTTTACTTTTAATGTTTTAATTTATGAAATTATTGTTTTTACTGTTATTAGTACTTATAACTCCTATTGTGGTCGCTAATAACCATTAGAAGTTGATGCGACCTTTATAAATAAATAAAAAAAAAAAAAAAAAAAAAAAAAAAAAAAAAAAAAAAAAAAAAGTCGTATTACCATACTTTAAAGGGACGATGAAGGCCACGAAAGCCATGACAAAGAGATTGTGGAGTCAGAGGAAACAACTTTATTTTTTTGTTTATTGTTTGTTAACATTTTTTTATTTTACAGTTACACGATTCTTAAAAATCACTATATAATAAATATTTTGGGTTCGTAAGCATAACCGTGTAATTACGGTGAATTACCCTAACTTTTAGTTTGAAACAAACCTAGGACTTTGCATATTAATTAAATTCCCTACTACTGTGCTACACAACTAACCGTTAGTGTTGGGGTTAGCGCAATTTCAACCCTCATTTTTATATATAACCCTTTACTATCTGCGTCAGCCTTTATGTTTGTAACAATCAGGTGTAAAACCAAAGAAAAATGTATAAACGAAGAGTAGTTTTCGTTCTGGTGAAAATATAATTGTCATAATATTTTAGTTGAGGGTAGGCGCAAATCTGGGTAAAGGAAATGTTCATCGGTGAATAATATTAGAGACACACATGAGTAGAGGCACACTCCTTTGAGTTTGATTTTGGATGGAGAACGATCTACCAGATTTTTAGAAAATCTTCAGAGATAGATTTGAGATGGTAAAAATAAAAAAATATTTTCTCTTAAAAAAGTATTCAATTTCTGTCGCGAGTTAATTCTAAGATAAAAAACTTGAATTTTGTCACATATAAAATTAAAACAAAAAGAAGTAACAAAGAAAAAAATTAAAATTATTGGTTTAAAGAACATACTATATAGGTCTACAAAAATTATTTAATCAAGAAAATCTATTAGCGCATAAAAAATCTAAGGTTCTCGTTACCGGTTAAAAAGTAATAAATTGGAATGTAAGATAGTTACTACATTAAGCACACATAGCTGATGATATAAGATAATATACATAAAATACTAACAGCCATATGTGGCATCTCGACAACGCCAAGTTGTACTTACACGCCTATGCACAGCTACTCTTGCATAACACAAAAATAGATCATGAGTGCAAAACAACATTGTTTGCAATGTAACGCGCTGTTAACGATTGAACGACTCATTGCTAAGCGTTTAATTTACATGAAATATTAATCAGATTAATAGCGATAAACGATTGAAAGCCGAAATTGAGGGCTAACCGCTTTTAAGCCACATTTTGACCGTTAAATTTCAATTAAGTCCCTGGTATGACTTTCAACTATATTTTGAAAAACTTTGACACTTCGTACTACGATTGCTTCTAATTTAACACAGTATTAACTAATATCACAATCAAATAAATTATGTAAAATAAAAAGAAATTTATTTTTAAAGCAACAATTAAAAATATATTAACCTCGTATACAATAAAGTAAATAAAGTCCTGGACAAAATTAACGCATCATGTAAGATATTGGGCAAGTGCAAATAAATAATTTTCTTCAATGTTCCAGGTTCAGTTCTGTTACTGTTATTCTTTGTATCATAATTTTAAGCAGTATTTAATATCTTAACAAAAATATTGAGTTATAAATTTTATTTATGGTAATTTAATGAAAAAATAAAATAAATTAGCTTTAAATTAAAAACACAAAGTTTTATTTTCTAGCATCCGTTTCGGCATTTCCTTGAATCAAGTTTCGGATTTCTTCCTAGTCGATTTTCTCCATTTCTTCATTCACCCCCTGACACAATTGTTGAAGATTCACTGCATTACGTTGACGAACTCTTTTTTAAGCGTAACCCAAACGTTTTCAATAAGATTTAAGTCTGGGGTGTTGGCTGGCCAGATCATACGGTTAATACCTATTTCATCAAGATACTGTGAAACCATTTTAAAATCTTTTAAAGTGTTACGTTAATTTTGTCTATGACCGTATTTCGTATTTACTTTAAAGTTTATTTCTTAACGTAGAGAGGGGATTTAAAAACCTAAGCCCAAAATTTACAAAAATCATCACGTTGACATGGCCAATGTTGCAACGTGACCATACATAAAAACTTTCTCAGACTGACACCCTTGTTTTCATAAAACCACGTAAGCAACATAACATTTTATATACATATTTATGGTTGTGTTCAGCAACCTATGACAACATATGTACTGTATGTCTATAAGTTGATGGCCTCGCGCAGAGAGGAGCAGAATCGGCCGGCTACTAGCCTTCTCAATAATTTTTCATTATGTACCAAGTCCAGTGTACTAGGTAGTGGTAGTACATAATGAAGTGTTATTGAGAAGGCTAGTAGCGGGCCGATTCTGCTCCTCTCTGTGGGAGGGCATCATGTTATAGACGGACAGTACTTTCGTTTGTTCAGCACTGTGGCAAAGTAAGATGTTCCCTATTTAAAAAAAATTAGTTAGAGCAGGATACAATAAAAAATACGTGTACATAAGTATTTAACAGTTTCACAAACACCCAAACAAACTCGTTAAAAATGGATTAGTCGCACATTTCATCAAAAATCATGGAGTAGGGACAATTTAATTTAGTAGCTTCTGCACAATTTACTTCACTTCATCGGAATTTTTGGGTGTCATCATAACCAAATGTTTTCCTATTCATCTAAATTGGAACGGTCAGGAATCTGTGGAATGTTTCTATAGAAGCCTCATCCTGTACAATATCAGGTTGATAAATGTTTAAATACCAAATTATTCAAATATACGAGGTGTGGCTATTAAATAACGAGACTGACGTTGTAAAACATTTTATTTTAATTTTATACATAATCACTTATTGTCACCTTCAATATACACTCCTTCTCTATACCTACAACGCTCCATGCAAATTTTCCATTGTTGGAAACAGTGCTGGAAGTCGTCTTCTGTCAGCCCCTTTAGAACACATGCCGATTTCTCTTTTACAGCTTCCACAGACTCAAATCTTGTCCCTTGTAATGCAGATTTCACCTTAGCGAACAGGTAGAAGATAATAACATGTGATGAAACGTGGTTTTTTACTTATGATTTGGAAACAAAGCTCCAACCCATGCACTGGAAGAGCCGAACTTCACCGAGAGCCAAAAAAGCTTGAATGAGCAAGTTAAAATTTAAAGCAATGATGATTGTTTTTTTATATCCATGGGATTGTGTACCTTCACTGGGTTCCTGAAGGTCAAACAATTAATCAATATTACTACCTTGAGGTACTTTCTAAACTACGTCAAAGAGTAAGGAAAAACCGCGCCGAAATGTGGAAGGACAAATCATGGGTTCTCCACCAAGACAATGTGCCAGGTCATTCCGCGTTATTCGTCAAGAGGTTCCTAGCCAAGTACAGCATCTCGCCACAACATCCACCTTATTCACCAGATCTTGCACCATGTGACTTCTACCTGTTCCCTAAGGTGAAATCTGCATTAAAAGCGACAAGATTTGAGTCTGTGGAAGCTGTAAAAGAGAAAGCGGCACATGTCCTGAAGGAGCTGACAGAAGATGATTTCTAGCACTGTTTCCAACAATGGAAAATTCGCATGGAGCGTTGTAGAGATAGAGAAGGAGCGTATATTGAAGATGACAATAAGTCATTATGTATAAAATAAAAATAAAGTTTTTTACAACGTCAGTCTCGATGTAGAATAACCACACCTCGTATATTAAAATAAAAGTATTTTAAAAAGTTACAGAAAAAATTGTATTAAGCATTGAAAACATATATTGAATTTTAATTAGTATTTCTCAATCTTATCGATAAGGTGTTTTAAAATATTTACATGCCGTTAAATATGTATGCCTCCAAGAGAATTCCAAAAGATGAGAATGAAGGAATAATCACATTGATGTACTAGTTCTACCAGTATTACACTAGGCTTTTGAAAATATTTACCTTGGGATCGGCTGAATAATAAGTTGCCAAGTATTCAAGGAAACTGAATTGAAAAATAAATTTTCAAATACCATTGAATGTTTTGTAAGACAATAATATTCCTTTTATTAAATATTTTGTTCTCATAAATCGAAAGTAAAATAAATTATAAAGCTGCAAAGTTATTAAAATTTTAATAATTCTGCGAAATTAATCCACTGGGAAACTTTTCATTCAAGTTCAAATAACGCAACTGATATTTCCAAAGTAATCAATTTTTCTTAAAAACATTTGTCTTACATTTCGTAAAGTAAAGTTTTACAGGATCAACCACGTACGAAAATATCCCTTTCTCTATTTGATTAGCTAATCCCGTGTTAAAGTATTTTCAACTCTGTTTTGAAATTAACTTTTTTGGGCTAAAATTATTTTACACGTTGTACAATGAGATTTAGTTCTGCATATTAATTTTTGCTGTATCTAGATAAAGGAAAGTTAAATTTTAATGACGAGAACAGAATTTCGCTCCTTTTACTCTCACACCATCTATTTTCCCTCTCTGTTACTCCCACTCCCTCTCACACGTTTTCTCACTCTCCTCCCTCTCTCTCTAGTAAGTTTATTACAACTCTTCCGACAAATCCAATGATTTAAACTGTCAGAATATTCATTCTCTACTGTTCAGCTACGCCTCGAACATAAATAGGTTGCATAGTTCCTCCCTGATATCTGATTCTTTTATTTTAATTAAATCTCACTCGCTGATATTTTTGTTCATGTAACCCATATTTCAAAGCCACATTTCAGGTACCTTTCTTTTGTATCTATTTTATTAAATAAATATTATTCAAGCAAGAAGTATGCAGATTAATGTTACATTTATGTTTTTAAAATTTAAATTGATATTTTCCCTTTTTTTAATAAAAAAACATACAGATCTATTAAAAAAACTACAACGTTACTCAAAATACATTGGCATATGATCGACGTTTTCTATTTATTCATAAATTTTCCTTCAGGTCAAAATCTGTTACAGTATTTTACATTACGTTTGAGTTTTTCTTTTATACTAATAGGCTACTCTAAATCAAAACCTTAAATATTCTTCTAACTTATTGAAATCCCCTTGTTATTTTTTCTTCCGAACTGGAAATTTTATGCTATACTTAGAATTTGAAATCCTTTTTACAAATCGTCTCTGTTTACAATTCGTTTGTTAAACGAACAAGATTTTTTGTTCTGAGTGAGGTGCGATCAAACAAACGGCTCTTTCTCTTCGTTAGAAAATAAAGTATATATGCCTACCTTGTTAAAATATACCTCATGCACAAAAAGCCACCTGCCAGCAAGTTTCCCGATATGCACCTATCTTACATTACTGAACAACTTAAACACTGCGTTTAATATTAATGATGTGCAATTATATCTTGTTTTTGTTTAAGTCTGTTGAAAATAAAGCAGATGTATTTAATTATGTAATATGTAGAGGGTATCCGTTTTAGTTCCCGGCACAGAACCAACAATATCTTCTTATTCATTAAGTTTAAATCATCCGCGTGTAACATTATCATAATAATGATGTAATCATCCGCGTGTTCACTCGTTGCATTTTTTGGAGTACCTAATAGATTGTATAAATAAATTAAATAAATCAAGTAATGTCTTTACGTGGTTGAAGAAGTGAACTTTCGGTTAATTAACTAATCCTTCTTGATCAAATAACTGATATAGCTAAATTTTGAATAAAAAAGCTTTTTTGTTCACTTGTAGATCAGGTTAAATAGTTAGGAGTTACACCTGACAAACACTTAACCTTATCGAGTCACATCAAACTGAAATACCATAAGTAGAGGAAGAATGTCTGTACTGGGACAACCTTGACCTTTGACCCTGACTTTGATAAAAAAAAAAAAAAAAAAAAAAAAAAAAAAAAAAAAAATTAAAAAAAAAAAAAAAAAAAAAAAAAAAAAAAAAAAAAAAAACCCGCCAAATTTTTTTCCCGCCAAATTTTCAAACTCAATTTTCTCCGCAACCGCTGGACCGATTTTGACGCACGTGGTACCCACGTGACCGGGAGATCGAGATCTACAAGATAAGCCCTAAAACTCGTCGATCCGATAACCAGGTCACGTGTTACAAGCTATCTCAGGTTCCATAGGGGATACGGCTACGGATTAGGGCTTATCTTGTAGATCTCGATCTCCTGGTCACGTGGGTACCGCCCGCGTCAAAATCGGCCCAGCGGTTGCGGAGAAAATCAGGTTTGAAAATTTAAAAAAATAAAAAAATGGCAAATTTTCAAACCCGATTTTCTCCGCAACCGCTGGTCCGATTTTGATGTGGGCGGTACCCACGTGACCAGGAGATCGAGATCTACAAGATAAGCCCTAAATCTCATCGATCTGATAACCAGGTCACGTGTTACAAACGATCTCAGGTTCCATCGGGGATACGGCTACAAATTAGGGCCTATCTTGTAGATCTCGATCTCCCGGTCACGTGGGTACCGCCCGCGTCAAAATCGGCCCAGCGGTTGAGGAGAAAATCAAGTTTGAAAATTTAAAAAAAAAAAAAAAAAAAAAAAAAAAAAAAAAAAAAAAAAAAAATTCTCGCCATTTTTTTTTTTTTTTTTTTTTTTTTTTTTTTTTTTTTTTTTTTGGTAAATTTTCAAACTCGATTTTCTCCTCAACCGCTGGTCCGATTTTGATGCGGGTGGTATCCACGTGACCAGGAGATCGAGATCTACAAGATAAGCCCTAAACCTCACCGATCAGATAACCAGGTCACGTGTTACAAGCTATCTCAGGTTCCATCGGGGATACGGCTACGGATTAGGGCTTATCATGTAGATCTTGATCTCCTGGTCACGTGGGTACCGCCCGCATCAAAATCGGTCCAGCGGTTACGGAGAAAATCAAGTTTGAAAATTTAAAAAAATAAAAAAAAATTGCAAATTTTCAAACCCGATTTTCTCCGCAACCGTTGGGCTGATTTTGATGTGAGCGGTATCCACGTGACCAGGAGATCGAGATCTACAAGATAAGCCCTAAACCTTGTCGATCTGATAACCAGGTCACGTGTTACAAACGATCTCAGGTTCCATCGGGGATACGGCTACGGATTAGGGCTTATCTTGTAGATCTCGATCTCCTGGTCACGTAGGTACCGTACGCATCAAAATCGGCCCAGCGGTTGCGGAGAAAATCAGGTTTGAAAATTTAAAAAAATAAAAAAAATGACAAATTTTCAAACCCGATTTTCTCCGCAACCGTTGGGCCGATTTTGACGTGGGCGGTACCCACGTGACCAGGAGATCGAGATCTACAAGATAAGCCCTAAATCTCATCGATCTGATAACCAGGTCACGTGTTACAAGCTATCTCAGGTTCCACAGGGGTTACGGCTACGGATTAGGGCTTATCTTGTAGATCTCGATCTCCTGGTCACGTAGGTACCGTCCGCATCAAAATCGGCCCAGCGGTTGCGGAGAAAATCGGGTTTGAAAATTTAAAAAAAATAAAAAAAAATGACAAATTTTCAAACCCGATTTTCTCCGCAACCGTTGGGCCGATTTTGACGTAGGCGGTACCCACGTGACCAGGAGATCGAGATCTACAAGATAAGCCCTAAATCTCATCGATCTGATAACCAGGTCACGTGTTACAAGCTATCTCAGGTTCCACAGGGGTTACGGCTACGGATTAGGGCTTATCTTGTAGATCTCGATCTCCTGGTCGCGTGAGTACCGTCCGCATCAAAATCGGCCCAGCGGTTGCGGAGAAAATCGGGTTTGAAAATTTTAAAAAATAAAAAAAAAATGACAAATTTTCAAACCCGATTTTCTCCGCAACCGTTGGGCCGATTTTGACGTGGGCGGTACCCACGTGACCAGGAGATCGAGATCTACAAGATAAGCCCTAAAACTCGTCGATCCGATAACCAGGTCACGTGTTACAAGCTATCTCAGGTTCCATAGGGGATACGGCTACGGATTAGGGCTTATCTTGTAGATCTCGATCTCCTGGTCACGTGGGTACCGCCCGCGTCAAAATCGGCCCAGCGGTTGCGGAGAAAATCAGGTTTGAAAATTTAAAAAAATAAAAAAATGGCAAATTTTCAAACCCGATTTTCTCCGCAACCGCTGGTCCGATTTTGATGTGGGCGGTACCCACGTGACCAGGAGATCGAGATCTACAAGATAAGCCCTAAATCTCATCGATCTGATAACCAGGTCACGTGTTACAAACGATCTCAGGTTCCATCGGGGATACGGCTACAAATTAGGGCCTATCTTGTAGATCTCGATCTCCCGGTCACGTGGGTACCGCCCGCGTCAAAATCTGCCCAGCGGTTGAGGAGAAAATCGAGTTTGAAAATTTAAAAAAAAAAAAAAAAAAAAAAAAAAAAAAAAAAAAAAAAAAAAAAAATATTCTCGCCATTTTTTTTTTTTTTTTTTTTTTTTTTTTTTTTTTTGTTTGGAAAATTTCAAACTCGATTTTCTCCTCAACCGCTGGTCCGATTTTGATGCGGGTGGTATCCACGTGACCAGGAGATCGAGATCTACAAGATAAGCCCTAAACCTCATCGATCAGATAACCAGGTCACGTGTTACAAGCTATCTCAGGTTCCATCGGGGATACGGCTACGGATTAGGGCTTATCATGTAGATCTTGATCTCCTGGTCACGTGGGTACCGCCCGCATCAAAATCGGTCCAGCGGTTACGGAGAAAATCAAGTTTGAAAATTTAAAAAAATAAAAAAAATGGCAAATTTTCAAACCCGATTTTCTCCGCAACCGCTGGGCCGATTTTGATGCGGGTGGTATCCACGTGACCAGGAGATCGAGATCTATAAGATAAGCTCTAAACCTTGTCGATCTGATAACCAGGTCACGTGTTACAAGCTATCTCAGGTTCCATCGGGGATACGGCTACGGATTAGGGCTTATCTTGTAGATCTCGAGCTCCTGGTCACGCGGATACCGCCCACATCAAAATCGGCCCAGCGGTTGCGGAGAAAATCGGGTTTGAAAATTTAAAAAAATAAAAAAAAAATGACAAATTTTCAAACCCGATTTTCTCCGCAACCGTTGGGCCGATTTTGACGTGGGCGGTACCCACGTGACCAGGAGATCGAGATCTACAAGATAAGCCCTAAATCTCATCGATCTGATAACCAGGTCACGTGTTACAAGCTATCTCAGGTTCCACAGGGGTTACGGCTACGGATTAGGGCTTATCTTGTAGATCTCGATCTCCTGGTCACGTAGGTACCGTCCGCATCAAAATCGGCCCAGCGGTTGCGGAGAAAATCAGGTTTGAAAATTTAAAAAAATAAAAAAAAATGACAAATTTTCAAACCCGATTTTCTCCGCAACCGTTGGGCCGATTTTGACGTGGGCGGTACCCACGTGACCAGGAGATCGAGATCTACAAGATAAGCCCTAAATCTCATCGATCTGATAACCAGGTCACGTGTTACAAGCTATCTCAGGTTCCACAGGGGTTACGGCTACGGATTAGGGCTTATCTTGTAGATCTCGATCTCCTGGTCACGTAGGTACCGTTCGCATCAAAATCGGCCCAGCGGTTGCGGAGAAAATCAGGTTTGAAAATTTTAAAAAATAAAAAAAAATGACAAATTTTCAAACCCGATTTTCTCCGCAACCGTTGGGCCGATTTTGACGTGGGCGGTACCCACGTGACCAGGAGATCGAGATCTACAAGATAAGCCCTAAATCTCATCGATCTGATAACCAGGTCACGTGTTACAAGCTATCTCAGGTTCCACAGGGGTTACGGCTACGGATTAGGGCTTATCTTGTAGATCTCGATCTCCTGGTCTTGTAGGTACCGTCCGCATCAAAATCGGCTTAGCGGTTGCGGAGAAAATCAGGTTTGAAAATTTTAAAAAATAAAAAAAATGACAAATTTTCAAACCCGATTTTCTCCGCAACCGTTGGGCCGATTTTGACGTGGGCGGTACCCACGTGACCAGGAGATCGAGATCTACAAGATAAGCCCTAAATCTCATCGATCTGATAACCAGGTCACGTGTTACAAGCTATCTCAGGTTCCACAGGGGTTACGGCTACGGATTAGGGCTTGACATGTAGATCTCGATCTCCTGGTCACGTAGGTACCGTCCGCATCAAAATCGGCCCAGCGGTTGCGGAGAAAATCAGGTTTGAAAATTTAAAAAAATAAAAAAAATTGCAAATTTTCAAACCCGATTTTCTCCGCAACCGTTGGGCTGATTTTGATGTGGGCGGTATCCACGTGACCAGGAGATCGAGATCTACAAGATAAGCCCTAAATCTCATCGATCTGATAACCAGGTCACGTGTTACAAGCTATCTCAGGTTCCACAGGGGTTACGGCTACGGATTAGGGCTTATCATGTAGATCTCAATCTCCTGGTCACGTAGGTACCGTCCGCATCAAAATCGGCCCAGCGGTTGCGGAGAAAATCAGGTTTGAAAATTTAAAAAAATAAAAAAAAATGACAAATTTTCAAACCCGATTTTCTCCGCAACCGCTGGACCGATTTTGACGTGGGCGGTACCCACGTGACCAGGAGATCGAGATCTACATGTCAAGCCCTAATCCGTAGCCGTATCCCCGATGGAACCTGAGATAGCTTGTAACACGTGACCTGATGATCGGATCGACGAGGTTTAGGTGCCAGCAGGATCCGAACGTTCCGTAGAACGCGTTACGTCCGGTTTCGGGTCTTAGGTTCTTTCGGGATCCGAACAATCGGTAATTTCAGTAATTTCGGTAATTTCGTTTCGGAACACACTGTACTTTAGTTTGTAATCATTGACGTCATTCGTTTTGATGCGGTCGGTACCCACGCGACCGGGAGACCGAGATCTACAAGATAAGCCCTAATCCGTAGGTGAGGAAGGCAACTGTAAAACATCTCACTCCTCGTTTTACTCGTTAGGTTCTTTCGGGATCCGAACAATCGGTAATTTTGATAATTTCGTTTCGGAACACCCTGTACTTTAGAATATTCACATTGTCATCATTGGTTTTTGTTTTTATCTATTTGTTATTGCAATTAATTTTTCTAGATGACTCAACTTGTCTATTGTAAATTTAAATGTACAGTTAATTTTTCAAAATGATGCAATGTATTATTCATTAAAGTCACGAGCCACCTACTCAGCAATTAGTTGTTTGTTTCAATGTTTGTTTCAATCTTAAAAAACCATCAACGTCATACCGCGTGTTATTATATATCGAACCGTGGACTCAGCGATTCCAATGCAACAGCATGGGGGTATTATATGTATAAAAGGCCTCCGATTTTCCCATTGCGTCATAACTCCGCTAACTGATCCTGCACTGCTAGAAGAGTTTCTCTACCTGCTACGCTGCTAGTCATGTGAGTGTTATTTTACTTTAAGCAAACAAATTGAACTTTAAATATTTTTAAATGTTAAAAGACTTTACCTTGTCTAGTTGAACTTAGAACGAAAAGTAAAACCTAAATGGATAATACATTGTTGGTCTGCAACATCGCCAGTTGTAACCGTTGTTGCTACATCAACAACAACACCAGTGTTAGCGTTTATTATTACAAGTTCGGAATAACAATTTCCATACCTAAATTAAATCGTGTTAACTTCATGTCAGTAGTTTAGTAACGCGTGTAAAACGCTAGCACACTGATTATTTAGTCTGTTGTGTTAATCTGCATCAGCAACCACAACAACCGATTGTTACTTAAACGTAGAACTAAATAAATTTGAACTTAAAATATCTAAATTAAATCGCCCTAACTTCATGTCGATAGTTTAGTAACGCATATAAAACGTTTGTACACTGATAGTCTGTCGTTTTAATCTGCAACAACAACAACGATTGTGACTTACAACAACTAACAACAACAACAGCAAAATCAATTTAGGGATCAGTAGCTTATATTGTAAAGGTTGGTCTTATTATAAATACTAAACCGGAATAATAATGTACATGCTAAAAAATAAAGGGCGATTTCTTTTAACTGCACGCGTATAGTTTAGCAAGGCGAATTCGAATAAATATCTATTTTGCTTATATTGTAAAGGTTGGTCTTATTATAAATACTAAACCGGAATAATAATGTACATGCTAAAAAATAAAGGGCGATTTCTTTTAACCGCGTGCGTATAGTTTAGCAAGGTGAATTCGAATAAATATCTATTTTATATACGTTTGGCTAGTCTCTAATGTGTGTTTCTGTTTTTGTCATCGTTTCAGTTTGCAACTACAGCAACAACATCAACAACAACATCAACAACATCAACAACAACAACAACACCAACAACAGCAACAACACCTCCATCACCACCGCCACCGTCACCGCTACCACCACCACCATCACCAGCAACAACAGCGTTACGCGCAGACCTTCGTTTAAAGGTTAGCCTTATATTTAAATACGATATTTGTACTAACTAAATACGATTAAATTAGCATTGTATAATCATTGTACTGAATATTACTAAAAATTAAGGGCGATTTCTTTTAACCGCATGCGGGTAGTTTAGCAAGGTGAATTCAAATAAATATCTATTTTATATACGTTTCACTAGTCTCTAATGTATGTTTCTGTTTTTGTCTCCGTTTCAGTTTGCGACAACAACAACAACAACATCAACATCATCATCATCATCAACAACAACAACATCAACAACAACACCAACAACAACATCAACAACAACAACACCAACAACAACAGCAACAACAACACCACCATCACCACCGTCACCGCTACCACCGCCACCCCCCATCTCCAGCTTTAAAGGTTAGCCTTATATTTAAATACGATATTTACATACGATTAGATTAGCATTGTATAATCATTGTACTGAATATTATATCATGCTAATAATTATAGTAGCCTTTACTATAATTATACCTAAAACTAGAAGTTTGAGTAACTACGAGAGGCAATTAATATGCTAGTGCACCGTCACCTAAAACGTAAAGTTCGAACTTGCTGTAGTAACTAAAAGAGACGAATTATATGCCTGTGTACCGTCGGGAAACTTTGATAGACGATGAACCGTCGTTTTTGTTTTTCCAGCAAGTATGCGGTCTTGTAGAGTGGTGCTCCCCAAAATACAAGGGCGGATTTGGGGGCACAGGCTCCAAGCTGGAGAGATTCAGGCCCTCATATTCATGCCTGAGGCTGGGGACTGCATGACTGCATGGATAGACCTGCGTACTCTTTGGGAGCTGGGGTTGTACGAGGAATTTCGTACATATCTAGATTCCCGTCGACCTACAACCCCGAGGAGGATCCGGTCTAGGAGAAGAAGGAGATATTGAAATAGGTAATTTTTATTATTTAGATACGGTATTCATACGATAAAGGAATAAATATATGTTTTTGCAGTAACTCCTCCATCAACATCAACATCCCAGCACCCTCCTTCGCTCTTTTAGTTCGTTGAAGGTCGAGGAAGGTGTAATTGCTGGGATGTTGTTATATATTGACCTATCGTATTTCATCCGAAAGGTACTAATGCTAAATGTTCTCTTTACAGATGAATCGTGCCCCAGCTGCGTCCCAGATGAATCGTGCCCCAGCTGCGTCCCAGGAATTGGCAAGACTGGAAGCTGCAAGACTGTTTGACGAGGTGTTGGGGGCAGCTAGAAACATGCCGGTAATAAACTTGGACGACGAGCGGCCCGAAGTCGAGGTATTACCGGCGCGACCAGCTCCTCAACCACCTCGGCAACCAGTCGAGATTCCAGTCGAGGTCCCAGCTCCTCAGCCACCTCAGCCACTAGCCGAGATGCGGCCGGAGGTCGTGCAGGTTGAACAGGAGGTGCAAGTGCTCGAACCTGCGGCGCAGCGGCCGGAGGTCGTTCAGGTCGAGCATGAGATTCAGGTGATCGAACCTGAACCGCAGCCTGTTCAACCGGCCCAGCCTGTTCAACCGGCCCATCCGGCAGTGGAGCAACCGGCCCAATTACCAGCCCGAATGCTCAGTTTGTTAGATGTAGTTGTTCAGTATTATATATTCGGGTTGGTAACCCTAGCGAAATGGGAGGACGCGATCGCTAGGGTGGGCGGTAGGGAACCCGACAGTTGTAAAAGGCTGTCCCTTGGCATCTTCGAATTTTGTAAAGTGATAAAATTGAAGATGCTCTTGCCCATCTTCAATGAGAACAACCAGATGGGTGTCTTGGAGAAGATGGACGAGAGGTTAACTGTCGGTTTCCTGTTGGAATGCGCACGGGCCGCGCCTGCTTCCGAGGAGAAACAGTACCGGGAGCAGGATGTTAACGAATTATGGGAACTCCTGAGGGCCAGGCCGGCCAAACGACCCATAGCCGAGCTCTTCGAGGATGCAGGTCCCTCACGGGAACCATCATCTTACTCGGAGACCGTAGAGCTCAAAACGGACCAGAAACATTACAACGCGTGGTCCGCGCCTAAGAGGGGTAAATACCTCATGCGGATTGAGCTCTTTGAGACGAGCGAGATCGAGGGATTGTCCTCCAGGGACAGATCCAGTCGGGTGAAGAGCAGAGTCGAGTTAGTCGCCAACGAGGATGACCCTCGTTTGAAGGCTGTCGACGATGTTATTCATAGCACGCTGGAATCGATCTTGAGTGACCGAGGCAGCAAAAAAATAGTACGTAAAATCGCTGCAGTGAAGCCTCGGGTAGAATGACGGGAGTGTGCATTCCATCATAGTATTAGTATTATCAGTATTAAGTATCAGTATTGTAGTATAATAATAGTATAATAAAGCATTAAACGGTTTATCATTGTTATCATTTCAAAGCACCATACTTTTCCCGTCAAACTAAAACATACGGTTTTACAGGAAATAAGCACGGTCTATACCTTACATAGACTTGAATACCCGCATTTACGGAGACTCTACAGTCTTGAATTTCAGTAAAAACCTTAATGTATGCATGACATTACAACGACCTGAAGAACAGGTATGGATCGTAAAATCGATTTCCTGTGCACGGATACTCCGTGTTAATTTACATAAAAATTGTCCTATAAGTATGTTAAAGATAGAATGTATGTTAAAATATGTCTTGTCAAGTTAATTGTAGTTTTCTATCTTTGTGAAAGTTTATCGCGTAACGCCAAGTTTAAGGTCATTGTTAGTAGGATAACTTGTTTCATAAATGTTTATAAATTTGTTAAGAACTAAATATGATTTAATGCCAGTTCTAAATACAATGTTTTGGCTATTATAAAAAAGAAAAATTAGGTAATGAAAGGTGTACATAAATCCGAGAACATTCAATAATTAATGAGACAAATTTTGGTGTAGAGAAGAAAGTAAAAGTACCATTTACAGGTTGGAAAGTGTGTGCTTTTCGGAGGGTCTGGCATGCTGATAAGCATACTCTTTCAACTCAGTGAGGAAGGCAATGGTAAACCACCTCACACGCCGATTTACTTAATACCCACAAGAGGTGGGTAAAGTGCTAAATTATTATTTGCGCTCGATCTGTTAGTTCCAGGCCTACAAAAAATAGTTCTGTTTATTATTACTAGGTCATCCAATTATATGACTGAAGCATTTAAGAACAGAATAGGTATAATTGTAAAAGGCACTAGTCACCGGTAGTTCGAAAAATAAGCACTTGGTCCTGTAATATAATTTACATATGATTTTAACTAACAAAACGTTTGATGTATCATGGCAAAAAAATTGCCTACATTAAAATAAGCTTGGTCTCTGGCCTGAACTGAAATAAAATATCTCATTTTATTTTAAAATACGAACGTAAAAAATTAAGTATAATGTACTTACGACTAAAAAATTGAATTAATTAATTACTTAATCTGCATAATTATAAAGGTTATCTGTTGTTTGACCTTTTTTCTTTATTCAAGCAATGTATGTTACGATACACTCGTACTATGTAAATGTAAGTCCATTGTTCGCTCTGTAGGCCGCACAAGAGACAAATTATTATTTGCACTAGATCTGATAGTTCCAGGGCTATAAAAAAATAGTTCTGTTTCTTATTACTAGGTCAGTAAATTATATGACTGAATCATTTAAAAACAGAAGAGGTAGAATTGTAAAAGACGCTAGTCATCTAGAGCTATTTATCTAAGAGCTATTTCCTGCGAGAGTAATGAATTTCATTATACAGCCAGGCCCTATGCATTTAACGGGCTCTAGCCTGTAGAAATTTTATGCGCTATAAATTTAGCATAAACATAAAATAGTTTTGTTTCTTATCCCGCGGTCAGTCAATTTAATGACTAAATCATTAAAGAACAGAAGAGGCAAAGGTGTAAAAGATACTAACCAGAGTTTTCTCCTCTGAAAGAAATGAATTTCATTTTACAGTTGGACCCTGTGGTGAATGAAGTGGTGGTATCATTTGCGGAGTGTAAAATATATGTTTTTCAGAGGACCTGTCATGCTGATAAGCGTACTTTTCCACTCAGCGAGTTGTGGCAATGGTAAACCACCTCGCACATCGTTTTATTTAGTAAAAACCTCTACAGGTTCAAACCTCTACAGGTTAACCTCTACAGGTTAAAACGTTTCAACCTCTACAGGTTAAAACGTATAGATCCGGTGAAAACTCTTATAGAAAAAACTCTGATCTTCAACGTACTTGAACATCAATTTTTATGAAAAGCCTGGATGGACTAACAGACGTTTAAAAACTACATTGTCGGAAAACCGGCTAAAAACTGAGTACTTTATTCCGTAAATTGCTGAAGGTATCTCCTATTATTTTTTAAATAAAACAATCTAAATCAAACCAATCAATGCAGGAAAGAACAGGCTTTAATTTAGTGTATTGTTCAAAAATCTTGGTAATGTTTTTTGAGATAAAGCTCTACAAACGACTGCGAGAAGGTTGTACGCCTCAAACTTTAAAAAGTGTTTTTACAAGAAAACAACCTTCCCAAGAATTTCAGCAGACATTGCGCCTATCCTATCTTGTAGAGCATAAAAAATGAGTTAATGAGGCGATCTTTTTAAAAAAAATTGTATGAGCTGTATTTGAGAAAATCGCAAAAAAGTGAAAAGTGACACGAATAAACTACTACTACTTCTGGTTGACCGATTTTGATGAAAATGTTCGTGTCGTGTCCAGTAGTAGTATCTAACTTAAGTTTCAAGTTTGTAGAATGTTCCGTTCTTGAGATATTTTATTCACACACAGACCAATCGCCAAAAACATGTTTTTTTGTTTGTAGAATGTTCCGTTGTTGAGATATTTTATTCACACACAGACCAATCGCTAAAAACATGTTTTTTGGGTTCAGGGGGGCTGAAAACTATTTCCAAAAATCAACATGAGAACAATACTTTCCTTCCTGTATATTCATATAGGCAAGAGAAAGTAAAAAGAAGGCATTTCATACATTTTATTGTTTACTCAGTCCGTTAACCTACAAACAAACAAGTTCTATTTTGGCCTAGATGTATTTTAATTATCATATTAATACTTCTAGGTTTTCAGTCTCTTAGAAAACAGAAGAAATGACGTTCCCTATACCTGCGCGAAGAAAACATATTGTTTACTCAGTCCGTTAACCTACAAACAAACAAGTTCTATTTTGGTCTAGATGTATTTTAATTATCATATTAATACTTCTAGGTTTTCAGTCTCTTAGAAAACAGAAGAAATGACGTTCCCTATACCTGCGCGAAGAAAACACTTTTTTACCTAACAAAAAATAAAAGGTCTCCCAAAAACCGTGGTCTCATTCGCCATTACGACGAAGTTAAAGTACTACTTGTTCTCCCCACGTTTGCTCTGTATGATGCCTAGGATTCAAATTTTAAAGCGGCTGTCATACCAATGCACAATCCTTGAAACAACTAGCAGGCAACAAACAGTGTTGCATTTTGCCCAGGGCCGTTGGTTAAGGAAAGGGCTGTCTCATGGCGCGCGAAAAGTTGTACCGACAGCTGTTCGACTGTGACATCACTGCTCAGACACGGCTGCAAGACAGATCTGCGCTGTTTACACACATACATTCTCGGCTATTCATCTTAAAATATATGCCTAATGAATTAAGAATAAATGTCTATTCATTGTTATTAATTGCAATTATCCGTAACATTATTTATAAAACAATAGATAGCAGTAATGTATAAGTATAATGACATTCTAAAAACAATATGTGACAAAAACATTTTGGGTTGCGTAAAATACTTAGTCTTATTCTAAAGGATATGACCTAGGAAGAGATTGTAAAAAATAAATAAACAGAATTAAAATAAAAATCTTACATAAGAAATGCGAATTAACGCTAACAATTATTTTATTTTTTGGAACGTATCCATTTCTTAGCTGTGTTCATGCAGTTTCTATCGTTTGATTTGTTCTATCACTTACATAACCTGGGACCATGGATAGTTGCACCCACCTCCTCATGACCAAGTCTATTTATTCAAAATTTTAAAAATTCTATCACAATATTGGTCAATTAATAGTTCATGTTATTAATACATTCTTCACGCTGAATAAAACGATAGTTTTTGCTTGTGTCGAACGATTGAGCGGTTTCCGAGATAGCAGGGGTTCAGAATATTGTTAATAAATCAAAATTTAAGTAACATACACATTTGAAATTATGTATTCACAAAAAGAATATAATTCGCTTTGTTGAGTGAAAATTTCGAACTTTTCAATCGAATACTTCTTGGGTTATACGCCTCTAAACGCATGAAAGTCTTTGCGATAGCATAAAAAACCAGGTCTTTTTGTCTTTCAACCTTGATATGGCAATTTTTAAACAATATTAAAAATATAGGACAATTTATGTTAAGTCCTGGTAAGTATACTTATCAAGCCCCGTTTATTGTACTTGTATTCGCATAATATTTTAGAACTTTAAGCGCTATAAATTTAGCATAAACAGCCGTTGCATTAGTTTAAGATAAACGAAAATAAATAGTTCTGTTTCTTATTACTATCTAGCGCCAGAACAGTAGGATGTGTTTTTATGTTAAGTCCTGGTAAGTATACTTATCAAGCCCCGTTTATTGAACTTGTATTCGCATAATATTTTAGAAATTTTATTCGCTATAAATTTAGCATAAACAGCCGTTGCATTAGTTTAAGATAAACTAAAATAAAAATATCACATTTTTTTTTAAAAAATACAAACGTAACAAATTAAGTATAATGCATATGATAAGAAATTAATTCTATTAACTATATAATAAAACAATTAAATAAATTATTCAACTGCGCGCACGCCCATACGCACGCATAGAATTGAATTGAATTTTTTAAGATAACATTTAGTTTCTGTCGAGTATGCTTATCTGCAGAATTTGAACCATAATAGAGATTACAGTAAGTTCAAATAGAATCGGTTTGTCAATTATTTTACAATATTTTACGACGGAAACATTTTAACCCTAAAACTTATTAAATTAGAACAGGCCACCGTTTGATCCAGGTAGGATCGGCACTGCTATTGTTTTATAAAATCTCACCCTCGTGTTTTTGCTACCTAAGTAGATACTGGAAAAAATTGAGTAAACCAGACGATTTAAAAAATCATAGGACCAGTTTTTGAGACGCTTTGCTTTTTTACTTAGTGAGGAAGGTAACTGTAAAACACCTCACTCCTCGTTTTACTTAGTAAAACCACTACAGGGTCAAATCAGTCCTAAGACACTAATCAGAATTATATTCTCTGAAAATAATGAATTTCATTATACAGCCAGACCCTGCGGTGAATGAAGTGAAGGTGTCATTTATGGATAGAACAGGGTACCGTTAGAGTTTCATTTAATAAATATATTTAACATTTCAAGTCTGGATGGTTTACCACCAACTTTAATCAGAGGGCACGGCATGCTGATAAGCCTACTTTTCCACTCAGTGAGGAAGGCAACTGTAAAACACATCACTCCTCGTTTTTAGTGCCTTTTACACCTCTACCTCTTCTGTTCTTAAATGATTCAGTCATTTAATTAGCTGATCATGTGATAAGAAACAGAACTATTTATTTTAGCTCTGGAACAAACAGATTGAATGTATCAGCATGCCGGGTCCTCTGAAAAGCGCATATTTTCCACTCTACAAATGACACCTTCACTTCATTCACCACAGGGTCTGGCTGTATAATAAAATTCATTACTTTCAGAGGAGATAACTCTGATTAGTGTCTTTTACACCTCTACCTCTTCTGTTCTTAAATGATTCAGTCATTTAATTAGCTGACCATGTGATAAGATAGGACGATATTTTTATGGCTGATCCGAACACGGAGTTTATTCCAAAAATGATTTGATAATAATTTTAAACAATCTGTATTATGTATGTAGGTCATTCAGAAATTTATTATATGAAAGTAATGAATTTCATTATACAGCCGGACCTTATGGTGAATGATGCGGAGGTGACATTTGCAGAGTGGAAGATATGCGCTTTTCAGAGGGTGCAGCATGCTGATAAGCGTACTTTTTTTACTTAGTGAGGAAGGTAACTGTAAAACACCTCACTCCTCGTTTTACTTAGTAAAACCACTACAGGGTCAAATCAGTCCTAAGACACTAATCAGAATTATATTATCTGAAAATAATGAATTTCATTATACAGCCAGACCCTGCGGTGAATGAAGTGAAGGTGTCATTTATGGATAGAACAGGGTACCGTTAGAGTTTCATTTAATAAATATATTTACCATTTCAAGTCTGGATGGTTTACCACCAACTTTAATCAGAGGGCACGGCATGCTGATAAGCCTACTTTTCCACTCAGTGAGGAAGGCAACTGTAAAACGCATCACTCCTCGTTTTTAGTGCCTTTTACACCTCTACCTCTTCTGTTCTTAAATGATTCAGTCATTTAATTAGCTGATCATGTGATAAGAAACAGAACTATTTATTTTAGCTCTGGAACAAACAGATTGAATGTATCAGCATGCGGGGTCCTCTGAAAAGCACATATTTTCCACTCTACAAATGACACCTTCACTTCATTCACCACAGGGTCTGGCTGTATAATAAAATTCATTACTTTCAGAGGAGATAACTCTGATTAGTGTCTTTTACACCTCTACCTCTTCTGTTCTTAAATGATTCAGTCATTTAATTAGCTGACCATGTGATAAGATAGGACGATATTTTTATGGCTGATCCGAACACGGAGTTTATTCCAAAAATGATTTGATAATAATTTTAAACAATCTGTATTATGTATGTAGGTCATTCAGAAATTTATTATATGAAAGTAATGAATTTCATTATACAGCCGGACCTTATGGTGAATGATGCGGAGGTGACATTTGCAGAGTGGAAGATATGCGCTTTTCAGAGGGTGCAGCATGCTGATAAGCGTACTTTTTTTACTTAGTGAGGAAGGTAACTGTAAAACACCTCACTCCTCGTTTTACTTAGTAAAACCACTACAGGGTCAAATCAGTCCTAAGACACTAATCAGAATTATATTCTCTGAAAATAATGAATTTCATTATACAGCCAGACCCTGCGGTGAATGAAGTGAAGGTGTCATTTATGGATAGAACAGGGTACCGTTAGAGTTTCATTTAATAAATATATTTACCATTTCAAGTCTGGATGGTTTACCACCAACTTTAATCAGAGGGCACGGCATGCTGATAAGCCTACTTTTCCACTCAGTGAGGAAGGCAACTGTAAAACGCATCACTCCTCGTTTTTAGTGCCTTTTACACCTCTACCTCTTCTGTTCTTAAATGATTCAGTCATTTAATTAGCTGATCATGTGATAAGAAACAGAACTATTTATTTTAGCTCTGGAACAAACAGATTGAATGTATCAGCATGCGGGGTCCTCTGAAAAGCACATATTTTCCACTCTACAAATGACACCTTCACTTCATTCACCACAGGGTCTGGCTGTATAATAAAATTCATTACTTTCAGAGGAGATAACTCTGAGTAGTGTCTTTTACACCTCTACCTCTTCTGTTCTTAAATGATTCAGTCATTTAATTAGCTGACCATGTGATAAGAAACAGAACTATTTATTTTAGCCCTGGAACAAACAGATTGAATGTAAATAACTTGTCACTCCACCTGTCTGTTATGACCAGAGTGCGAGATTATGGATTGCAAAAAGAGTTTCTATAAATTTCTAAAGATTGTTAAGATCATTAGCCTTAAGGCTAGTTTAAACCTCTAGTGGCTTAGCTAAGTAAAACGAGGATTTAGGCGGTTTACCTTTACCTTCCTCACTGAGTGGAAAATATGCTTATCAGCATGCCTGACCCTCCAAAAATCATCTACTTTCCACCCTGAAAATGTCACCTTCACTTCATTCACCACAGGGTCTGGATGTATAATGAAATTCATTACTTTCAGAGGAGATAACTCTGGCTAGTCTCTTTTTCACCTCTACCTCTTCTGTTCTTTCAATGCTTCAGCAGAATAGATCACGCCATTCATTAAAAAACTACATTGTATAAGAGGAAAAATTAATTATTTTTACGATGATTATTTTGTTCCGTCATGGTTTCCTTATCAACATTTTATTTTATTCACAAAAAGCTTTCTACAAGTAATTTATTCACTGTTTTATTTTATAACATCTATTGATTTTTTTATTTGAAGGTACATGAGAATTTTTGAAAATTAACTGTACATTTAAATTTACAATAAACAAGTTGAGTCATCTAGAAAAATTAATTGCAATAACAAATAGATAAAAACAAAAAACCAATGATGACAAAGAAAATATTCTAAAGTACAGGATGTTCCGAAACGAAATTATCAACATTATCAAAATCGCAGTCGACTGCGCAGTCGACTGACCTGCTCCCTAAGCTGCGCAGCCGACTGCGCAGTCGACTGACCTGCTAGCTGCGCAGCTTTTTCCAGCTTTTTCCAGCTTATTCCTGCTAGCTGCGCAGCTTTTTCCTGCTTATTCCTGCTAGCTGCACAGCTTTTTCCTGCTAGCTGCGCAGCTTTTTCCTGCTTATTCCTGCTAGCTGCGCAGCTTTTTCCTGCTTATTCCTGCTAGCTGCGCAGCTTTTTCCTGCTTATTCCTGCTAGCTGCGCAGCTTTTTCCTGCTTATTCCTGCTAGCTGCGCAGCTTTTTCCTGCTTATTCCTGCTAGCTGCGCAGCTTTTTCCTACTTATTCCTGCTAGCTGCGCAGCTTTTTCCTGCTTATTCCTGCTAGCTGCGCAGCTTTTTCCTGCTTATTCCTGCTAGCTGCGCAGCTTTTTCCTGCTTATTCCTGCTAGCTGCGCAGCTTTTTCCTGCTTATTCCTGCTAGCTGCGCAGCTTTTTCCTGCTTATTCCTGCTAGCTGCGCAGCTTTTTCCAGCTTTTTCCAGCTTATTCCTGCTAGCTGCGCAGCTTTTTCCAGCTTATTCCTATTAGCTACGCAGCTTATTCCTGCTAGCTGCGTAGCTTTTTTCTGTTTTACTAAGTAAAACGAGGAGTGAGATGTTTTACAGTTGCCTTCCTCACCGAGTGGACCGGTTTTTTTCCTGCTAGCTGCGCAGCTTTTTCCAGCTTATTCCTGTTAGCTGCGCAGCTTATTCCTGCTAGCCGTACAGCCTTTTTTCTGTTTTACTAAGTAAAACGAGGAGTGAGATGTTTTACAGTTGCCTTCCTCACCTACGGATTAGGGCTTATCTTGTAGATCTCGGTCTCCCGGTCGCGTGGGTACCGACCGCATCAAAACGAATGACGTCAATGATTACAAACTAAAGTACAGTGTGTTCCGAAACGAAATTACCGAAATTACTGAAATTACCGATTGTTCGGATCCCGAAAGAACCTAAGACCCGAAACCGGACGTAACGCGTTCTACGGAACGTTCGGATCCTGCTGGCACCTAAACCTCGTCGATCCGATCATCAGGTCACGTGTTACAAGCTATCTCAGGTTCCATCGGGGATACGGCTACGGATTAGGGCTTGACATGTAGATCTCGATCTCCTGGTCACGTGGGTACCGCCCACGTCAAAATCGGTCCAGCGGTTGCGGAGAAAATCGGGTTTGAAAATTTGTCATTTTTTTTATTTTTTTAAATTTTCAAACCTGATTTTCTCCGCAACCGCTGGGCCGATTTTGATGCGGACGGTACCTACGTGACCAGGAGATCGAGATCTACAAGATAAGCCCTAATCCGTAGCCGTAACCCCTGTGGAACCTGAGATAGCTTGTAACACGTGACCTGGTTATCAGATCGATGAGATTTAGGGCTTATCTTGTAGATCTCGATCTCCTGGTCACGTGGGTACCGCCCACATCAAAATCGGTCCAGCGGTTGCGGAGAAAATCGGGTTTGAAAATTTGTCATTTTTTTTATTTTTTTAAATTTTCAAACCTGATTTTCTCCGCAACCGCTGGGCCGATTTTGATGCGGACGGTACCTACGTGACCAGGAGATCGAGATCTACAAGATAAGCCCTAATCCGTAGCCGTAACCCCTGTGGAACCTGAGATAGCTTGTAACACGTGACCTGGTTATCAGATCGATGAGATTTAGGGCTTATCTTGTAGATCTCGATCTCCTGGTCACGTGGGTACCGCCCACGTCAAAATCGGCCCAACGGTTGCGGAGAAAATCGGGTTTGAAAATTTGTCATTTTTTTTTTATTTTTTAAAATTTTCAAACCTGATTTTCTCCGCAACCGCTGGGCCGATTTTGATGCGGACGGTACCTACGTGACCAGGAGATCGAGATCTACAAGATAAGCCCTAATCCGTAGCCGTAACCCCTGTGGAACCTGAGATAGCTTGTAACACGTGACCTGGTTATCAGATCGATGAGATTTAGGGCTTATCTTGTAGATCTCGATCTCCTGGTCACGTGGGTACCGCCCACGTCAAAATCGGCCCAACGGTTGCGGAGAAAATCGGGTTTGAAAATTTGTCATTTTTTTTTATTTTTTAAAATTTTCAAACCTGATTTTCTCCGCAACCGCTGGGCCGATTTTGATGCGGACGGTACCTACGTGACCAGGAGATCGAGATCTACAAGATAAGCCCTAATCCGTAGCCGTAACCCCTGTGGAACCTGAGATAGCTTGTAACACGTGACCTGGTTATCAGATCGATGAGATTTAGGGCTTATCTTGTAGATCTCGATCTCCTGGTCACGTGGGTACCGCCCACGTCAAAATCGGCCCAACGGTTGCGGAGAAAATCGGGTTTGAAAATTTGTCATTTTTTTTTATTTTTTTAAATTTTCAAACCTGATTTTCTCCGCAACCGCTTGGCCGATTTTGATGCGGACGGTACCTACGTGACCAGGAGATCGAGATCTACAAGATAAGCCCTAATCCGTAGCCGTAACCCCTGTGGAACCTGAGATAGCTTGTAACACGTGACCTGGTTATCAGATCGATGAGATTTAGGGCTTATCTTGTAGATCTCGATCTCCTGGTCACGTGGGTACCGCCCACGTCAAAATCGGCCCAACGGTTGCGGAGAAAATCGGGTTTGAAAATTTGTCATTTTTTTTTTATTTTTTTAAATTTTCAAACCCGATTTTCTCCGCAACCGCTGGGCCGATTTTGATGTGGGCGGTATCCGCGTGACCAGGAGCTCGAGATCTACAAGATAAGCCCTAATCCGTAGCCGTATCCCCGATGGAACCTGAGATAGCTTGTAACACGTGACCTGGTTATCAGATCGACAAGGTTTAGAGCTTATCTTATAGATCTCGATCTCCTGGTCACGTGGATACCACCCGCATCAAAATCGGCCCAGCGGTTGCGGAGAAAATCGGGTTTGAAAATTTGCCATTTTTTTTATTTTTTTAAATTTTCAAACTTGATTTTCTCCGTAACCGCTGGACCGATTTTGATGCGGGCGGTACCCACGTGACCAGGAGATCAAGATCTACATGATAAGCCCTAATCCGTAGCCGTATCCCCGATGGAACCTGAGATAGCTTGTAACACGTGACCTGGTTATCTGATCGATGAGGTTTAGGGCTTATCTTGTAGATCTCGATCTCCTGGTCACGTGGATACCACCCGCATCAAAATCGGACCAGCGGTTGAGGAGAAAATCGAGTTTGAAATTTTTCAAACAAAAAAAAAAAAAAAAAAAAAAAAAAAAAAAAAAAAAAAATGGCGAGAATATTTTTTTTTTTTTTTTTTTTTTTTTTTTTTTTTTTTTTTTTTTAAATTTTCAAACTCGATTTTCTCCTCAACCGCTGGGCAGATTTTGACGCGGGCGGTACCCACGTGACCGGGAGATCGAGATCTACAAGATAGGCCCTAATTTGTAGCCGTATCCCCGATGGAACCTGAGATCGTTTGTAACACGTGACCTGGTTATCAGATCGATGAGATTTAGGGCTTATCTTGTAGATCTCGATCTCCTGGTCACGTGGGTACCGCCCACATCAAAATCGGACCAGCGGTTGCGGAGAAAATCGGGTTTGAAAATTTGCCATTTTTTTATTTTTTTAAATTTTCAAACCTGATTTTCTCCGCAACCGCTGGGCCGATTTTGACGCGGGCGGTACCCACGTGACCAGGAGATCGAGATCTACAAGATAAGCCCTAATCCGTAGCCGTATCCCCTATGGAACCTGAGATAGCTTGTAACACGTGACCTGGTTATCGGATCGACGAGTTTTAGGGCTTATCTTGTAGATCTCGATCTCCCGGTCACGTGGGTACCACGTGTGTCAAAATCGGTCCAGCGGTTGCGGAGAAAATTGAGTTTGAAAATTTGGCGGGAAAAAAAATTTGGCGGGTTTTTTTTTTTTTTTTTTTTTTTTTTTTTTTTTTTTTTTTTTTTTTTTTGGTCAAGGTCAGGGTCAAAGGTCAAGGTTGTCCCAGTACAGACATTCTTCCTCTACTACCATACATTGACTAGAAGAACAAAACTTCTAAACGGTCTTATTCAAAAGCCATTAAAATAGACACTTACATTACAACACCGTGATTCTTCCGGAAATCACATACGGCAGTGAAACAATCTACAGTCTCAGGAGAGAATCAACGTGTAATACAGAATCTCAAAATTAGAACGTCGGATCATCAGAAAATGCCTAAACAAGAGATGTTTCTCTGACAAGATCTGGAAACCCGTCCCGAACGAAGAAGTCTTCAGGAATTCAGAACCTCTAGCAGACCAGATGACGAGAAAGATAATTCTTTTCTTTGGATATCTCTTGAGGATTAATTCCATCAAAATCTCCACACAAATCTTCAAGTTTTCTTAAACAAAAAGTCTCAGCCCCATTGGATCAAAGAAGTTGAACAGGACATGAAAAAAATCCTAATATCACTTGAAGATCTGAAAAGAAAATCCGGAAATTACCGCAAACTGAACAACACAAGAATTGAACAGAAGAGACCGACCAAACGACAAAAAATTGTGTATTTCAAAGAAGACCGCCGGAAGAGTTCAGAAAGATTGAAGGAACACTGGAGAAAGAATCAAAGATACAAACATCAGGTGAAGCACTCCAACACAATAAAAATCGAAATAAGATTTTTTTTCTTTTTAATGAACTTATGTAGTCCTGTGTGGTTTAAAAAACCTGATACTTTCTATAATCAAGTATCTTTTAAAACCTGTTTTGTCATACCCTTGTCAAATTTAATATGATCCTATACAGCTATTTTCCATTTATCTCACATACAAGCAGCTCAATCTAAAGTACATGCTACACTGTGAGACGGAAGGTCCTAGCTTGATTCCCGGTTAGGGTAATGAAAATTATTACATGTTGAAACCTCTAATCTCTAATCTCTAATATGTCCCTAAAAGTAAAAAATTATCTCTAATTAATTTATCTAAAGATGTTAGAGAGTGACGTGCCGTTAGAACAGGAGTACCGGTTCACAGGCGGATATGTTTAATGAACAGCCTGTTTTGTAACACGTACTGCATACTACATCAATTATAAATTAATTCTACATGTGAACTGGTAGGATAGCAGTCATGTAAACAGTGTCATTGTCACGGACTTAAACATTTGCTCACTTGAACTGCTCACTTTAAGCACGCGATAAGTACCTATTAATGCCTATTAGTTTCATAGCTGCTGATCCGACTTAAATTAATTAATATAAACTAAAAGGAACGAACAAAATTACCGTACATTTTGTACGTACGTTGCATTGTGTACTCTAGTAAAACCCACCTTAGATTTTCTGACGCTGTGCCGTACGAAAACCACTTCACTCACTCAAGTACTTGATTAAAAGCAAATTCAAAAGAAATTTATTAAACGTTTTTTAATATAAAAGTTATTTGTTGAAAACAATTTGTATTATGTATTTTGTGATAAATATATTGATTGAATGAAATCGTTAATAATGAAACGGTTTATTGGAAATGATAAGGACAAGTGGAATCAAACATTATATAATATTAGATCCGAAATTAACAAACTTTAATATTCTAGAATATATTTTGTATTATGAAGGTAAAATTAAATTAAGCATGTACAGTATTAAATGGAAATAGTTCAAAATATATCATGGAACTAGTAATTTTAATTATTACTGTTGAATGCTTAATGAACGTAACAATTTAATTAAATTATTATTTTTATATTCGGTTATAATTAATTGTTTTGAAGTAATACTTCAAAACCATTGTTAAATATATTCTGATAATAATGCACGGATTATTAAACAAATCACTTGTTCAGTTAAAATGATATCGCATTACACGCTTCAGATACGTTATAAAATCATTTAATTATCACTGTTTTTCGTTAGGAGAAAGTATGTAACTTAACCCTTTTATAATAAAATCCATATCATTTTTAATGGCATCCCTTTGTCAAACAAAACAAATAAATAATCTTGATTTTTAATATAAATTTCATCATTTATCATTTGTCAATATTAATGGAAATGAACATAAAACTGACACTAAAATTTTGTGGACACCTTTATCGTTGAAAAATCTAGTGATTTTTGAAACAGTCTCAAGACTTTCTATCGCCAATGTAAATAATGAAAAAACCTAATTTTAATCATGAGTGAACGACTCAAAATAAAAATCAACCTCTATAGGACTCAAAAATATGAACACTATTACCTTAATATGAAAATATGAAATCTCTAATCGACACTAAACTAGGACACTGCAGAAAAAAATTGAAATGTATCTTGTAGGATTTTAAACCTATAACTTCAATTGTATATATTTTTAAGTAAAATATTACTAGAACTACAATCTTACAAAACCCCATTTTTTACCGACTTTGATGAGCAAAGTACAGAAAGGCACAAATTGACACTGAACTAGGGTAGAAAAAACCGTTTGAATAAACATTTGAATAAACGTTTGAATAACATTTGTAGGTTTTTTAAATGTGCGTGCGCGAACGCACGCACTCACATACGTGGCTAGAAACATGATTTTTGGATTCAGGGGCCCTTAAAAAGTGTGTTTCCGGTGAAACTCGATTTCACAAACTCGACATACTTTTCTCTTCTATATATTCATATAGGATTAGAGAAAATAAAACAGTTGACAAAATAAAATTTTTATGAATCTTCGCAATATACCTATGAATGGTTAAAAAAGTCAGAAAGGATACCTTTAAAATTGCAATAAATCAAGAAAACATAACGGAGCGAGACAGGTGCAGACTGATAATGACTGTTTCAAGAGTTTTCTTCAAATTCATGTACTATGTCCTTTACAAACGTTGTTAATTTTTACAGAAATGCACACTCTATCGGCAGTCAATCAAAAAATCGTGTTCGTATCTACAACACTTTAGTAGAGGTTCTTCAGCCACGTCGTGTTTATTCAACTTGAACCACGTTTATACATTATTTTTCCTTGCATAGTATTCTACAATATTTTATATTTTTTGCCTCTGATAACGTGTCCAAAGAACAATTTTCTTTTTTTAGTACTACCCATAATTCGCATGCTCTTATCCAAAACGAAGGATCTTCGAGTTTCTTTAGGTATTGTCCATTCAAGAAACTTTTAACATTCTTCTATAGCATCACATCTCGGTTGCCTCAAATAAATTGCTTTTATGAGGAACACAAATAGAATATCGGACAGATAGAAGAATAGAGAAAAGTCTATATTAAAGGAATTTTGAGAGTATTGGCTGCAAAATGAGTTTCCTTAAGTTACTTAATGTGGTCTATAGAATTCTAGATGAGAAAAAACAATTACAGTATTGTATAATATTTTTTCTCATGAGAGTCGTACATCAAACACGGTGAATACTAAACATAGGTTAATTATAATACATATCAAAAACTTTATAAATAGAATCTAAAGTTATATGAGTAGATAGTTCACTTGATCTGGACGTTAAACGAAATAAACATTCTTTGATCGATTGTTTACAATAAAACAAGTTTAGTTGGTGTACAGTGTTTGTGAAGTTAGATAGATAAGGTAATCAGATATGAGAGGTGTGAGAGCATGGAAAATATGAAAAAAGTGGTTTACTTTTTGTACTCGTATTATTTTCAAATATAATAAAATATTATTATTCTTTTTATTTTTATTAAACGCGTTATTATTCTTATTAAACCCACCGGGTTGGTCTAGAGGTAAAGTCGTCTTCGCAAGTCAGCTGTTCAACAGCTAATTTTTAGAGGCAAGGTTCCTGGTTCGAATCCTAGTAAAGGTTTTACACGGATTTGAATACTAGACTGTGGTTACCGGTGTACTTTGATAGTTGGGGTTCAATTAATCATACTCTCTCAGGAATGATCGGTCTGGATCTGTACACGACTATACCTCATTTACACGTCATACACATCATCTCGTTGAGTCAAGGGATTGCTTATTGTTCTGAATTGAACAGATTGCAACGTACACAAATTACTAATTTAAAAAAATATTTTATTATTACCGATATACATAAAGAACCCTTGAGCAACTTTATTCTTTTACTTACGTCTACTCTACAAAGGATAAAAAATTCTTTGAACGATAAAAACTTCATAAAATAGAGAGACCGTACTTACTCTCCACATACGCTTATCTCAAAGTAAAAATTATTTTGATAAACAAAAATAAACATTCCAGACTAAGGTCTAGAAAATTATTACTCCTTTAAAGCCATTGCTCCTTGTTCAGAAGTAGTCGATAATCCCAAGCTGTTGATGCGATTTTAAGTTAATTTTATAAAAAAAAAACAAAAAAAAAACAATTTTTTTATTGATTTCACTAACTTGAGTTCATAAAGAGAATAATTTTATAATATCAAGCTGATAGATTTTTGTAATGTGGAGAAACATTTTTTTTGACATTATTTGGTAAAAATTACAACTGATATTTACACTACCAGGAGTATATTTTATGAAATAGGCTTGCAAATGTAATGTCCTGTTTTCGTTTAGATTATGGAAATCACCCAGTGGCAACCTCTGTCTCTGTTTGATATGAAATCTCTATTCCAGTATCTTTTTAAACTCCTTTGTGGATTTCGTGGTAGGTGTGGGTGTGCTAATGTTTTTATCTCTGGATTCGTTTACTTTATTAAGTTTGGCTCTAAAAATTGACATGAAGACAATACTTTACGTCATTATTTTCCATAAAGGGCTAGACAGAGTAAAGATTTATTGTTTTTTTTAGTATTTTTAACAGAAATACTGAGGTTAAAAGTCCCCCCCATTAAAGCAAACCTGTCGTGTACCTTTGTTGTAGTTTTATATCAATAACATAAATTACACCAAAATTTAAAATCAATGAATTTGGTTACAAAAGTTAATGGGTATTAACACAGTAAATAGTATGTATACTATTGTTTATAACACGGAGAGTAAAACATTGTTTTAACTAGACCGCTTAAAAATTTAGAAGATAAAAATTTATCGATAGACTATATTTTCATTTATAAAAAAAACCAGTAATGGGATTTGAATTAACCAAAAGAAGATGGTATGATTAAGATTGGCAGATAAAGATTTTTGTGTTTGCAATGAGAGAAACAGAGGTTCCGTAGGGACTAGGTGCGCTAAAAGTAGAGCAAGTGTATTATTTACGTCTTTCTGTTATTCTCTACCTACATGATATTGTCAAGCCGATATAAAATTGATCAGTATTATAAGAAAATTCTTAAAAATAGAAGTAACCTGCTTAAATATTTTTATTGTCCTTATTTAGAAACAACCAATTACAATCTGTAACTTATTACAACCAGCAGTATACTATCGTAAACATGTGTAATGTTTTTTTTTGCGTATTGACTGAGAAATCACTTAGTGACAACCCCGTCAGTGTTTTATTAGATCCCTATTCCAGCATTTATTAAATCTTCTTTGTGGATTCTGAGGTATGTGGTGGTGTGACAATATTTCTTCCCCGGATTTGTTTGGTTAGTTAATTCTGAATTAAAATGAGTTTCTATTTTCTTAATAGATCTAGCCTAACATAAATACTGTGTTTATATTATTGAGATCACGATGTACGACAAAATTATGTACGTAGTATATAATTTTATAATTTTAAGGATGTGAAGAGACGTGATTGAAGGTAAAAATTTGTTTTGGAAAACTTATATACAGTTTATTTTTATTTTTTCGTCAAAACAATGACAACACTTTCTTACAGCCACATCGCCCGAATTGGTATAGAAGTGGTACCATTTTAGTTTTTGTATAACAGGTAAATAATTGTGATCTAAAGTACTTGCCGGCCGCCTTGACGTAGTTGGTAACGTGCTCACCTCTTATCATGCGGTCTTGGGTTCGAATCCCATTCAGGCACGGCATATTTTCATACGTTACAAAAAATCGTTTCATCCATCACCGTCTGCATAAGCAGTAATTAGCAGTAACCTTCATTACTTAACATCTTAAAACATAATTACTGTAAGGGCCACATTATTATAGAATAACTAGCTCGCTGATATAAAAGAAACTTGCTAACCATTTGTGTAAAAGGATGTGATTATTAAAATTTACGTACAAAACAAAACTTTTGAAAATAAATACTATTTTAAGACTGAACTGTTCATTTATTTAATATTCTTGGAAGTAAATCTGTTGACAGATTAAATTAATAATTCACAACTTGGTACACTTTGTTACTGTAAACTTTATGTAGTAAGGTATTCATATTTCACCACTGAATTTATGGTTCTAAAGAAAACTAAGAAGATCCTAACCTATCTTCTTGTCGGTTCTTGACAGCGGTTTTATTTTCCTCTAACATGGATCATTTATTTAAGCTAGAAATATTACAAGATGCGGTATATAAACTGTCATTACTATTTTAGCAGCTGTTCTGCAAATTAGGAATTTACTGCAACCCAAAACTATTTTCATTTCTTTTGAATACATCTTCTTTTATTGGAACCCTCCTCTCCATAGCTCTTATAACAACACCCATCCACTCCTTCCTGGATCGCTCTCACTTCCTCCGTTTAGCTGGAACCCACAGCTAAATCTTTTCCCGCATTCCGTCCTTCTCCATTCTTTGCAGATAACTTAACCAGACTAGTTCTCTTTATTCAGTGTTGTCAATAAATAAAAATTTGTCAACTTTATTTAAAAACTCTTCATTCCTAACTCGATCTAGCACAGTCAACTGACAACTTCTTCAGAAACTCATTTTCATAGCTGTTATTCTGCTTTTAAATTTTGGTTTGAAAGTCCAAACCGCTGATATGAGACGTAAGTGGAGAAGCTTTTAACAGAAAAATGAGAGATACTCTTTTTATTGGTATGTGATTACTCCACAAAGGAATGGTCCCCTTTGCTAACTATTTTCCATAAGCTATCATCTAGGGTATTTGCGTTAAAAGAAGCTAATATAAATAATTATTAAAACTGCCTAGCTATTCTTAAAAGTGCTAAAAATACATACAGTAAAATCAAAATACTAAAAAAATCCATTGCTATTATTCTGCTTTTAAATTTTGATAAAAGTCCGAAACTTTGAGGCATAAATGGAGTAGCTTCCGACAAAAGAGTGGGTGATTTTCTTATTATTGCCACAAGATAATGTGATTACTTCACAAAACAGGATGAACATTCTTATTATGCCCCTAACTCGGCCCACTTTTTCTAACGTATCATCACTTATTTCTCTCACGTTGAAATTATTATAAACACTAAAATAATGAAATAAATACTTATTAAGATTGCCTAGCTATTTTTTAAGACGCTAAAAATTCATGCACTAAAATTATATTAAAAAACACATTTCTATTATTTTCCAAGATAGTTGTTTTCATAATAGAAAAGCTATAAATATGTATAAATGTAAACGACTAAGTTGTTAGATAGACTAAGTGGTGTATTTAATCTCTTAATCCTCACGTGATATATGAAATAAACAGAAAGTCTTTTACTAAAACGAAATGTTTCTTTATAAAGATAAGGTAAATATTTTATAAATATTCTATTTTAGAAATTTCCCTTTTAACTAAGTTTACTATCTGCATTTTCTGAAGCAGGTTGTATAATTACTGTTATTTCCGTAAACGTTTATTATTAAAGCGTGCTCTAAAATGAAACGCTAGCAACAGAACAAAATTAGGAGGGGATGGGTCGAAGCTCAACTTAAAACTACCTGTTGCTTTTCGTGTCGACAAGGCACGTACGTACATGCGTTATAACACTCTTTATATTTCGTGAAAATAAAAATTTACTTCTTACTGGAATTAAAAAATATATTCCACTGAGACCTTTATATTTTTTGTATTCTTGTTAATTTATTCTAAAAGCGCAAGTACACTTTATACGGTGTTAATACGTTTCAATTTATGCAAAGAATGACGTCCATTAACCAGCCTATATTTTCTGTTCTTTATTAATAGACCCTGTAAATTTAATTTATATTTAGCTAGAAAATTTAGACGATGAACAAAGAGCACAACCGCGTAAGTAAGTTCGATTATTCTCCATAAGTACCTACTAAATTTATAAAATATATTTTCGGCATCACTTCATTTTAATGTAACGAGTCTTAGTGTATAAAGGAGAGAGATATTATAACGGGTAAATCTGAAAGTTCAGATATACACTCCTTATTATGAGGTTATCTACCCTTAGGCATACTCTGTAACATATTCGTTTCTAACTTACTCTATTTTCCACCAACTTCATAAATCCTTGATACTCACTTTAAATCGTTTTAACATTTATTATTCACTGTCCTCTTTTTCTTTTGCCTTCTATTTGTCATTTTAACATAGTTTAATTTAACTAACCTTTCTTTTCTCATTATGTGTCCTACTCAAAATTACCTTTCCACCGATAATTAAATGGCGTGTTTTTTCTGAGCGTCCCCGTACACATTTCAAGATTCTCTATCCTTCGTCTTTTTTCATTCTTTAACGTCCATGTTTCGCGTTTGTAAAGCATTACATTCAGAAAATGACATTACTTAACTTTTCCTCGGGTCTAATTCCATCTTACTACATAGTAAGTTTTCATTTCTATTTAACACTTCTTTTGCCTTTCCTATTCTTGTTTCATTACAATTTCACTTCTGAACTTTTCAGTCAGCATACTTTCCAAGTAAAAATTGCTTCTCAACTTCAATTTTTTATTCTTTCAAGTATAGATTTCGGTTGATTATTAGTTTTCTACTCTCATTACCTTGTATTTATTCCTTTGGATCACATCAATTAAGTAAAAATACGGCAAATTCATACAATATATATATCCATCTAATAAAAGTGTTTAGTATGTGTTTTAGTATGGAACATTTCTCCTTAATAAAAATCTTGAAAAGCGAATTTCATAATTTGATTATTTATTGGTATGGTCATAACAGGCAGGTAAAGGGTTATGTTATTTCAACTCGATCTTGTAGCTTCAGGGCAACAAAAAATATTTTTGTTTCTTATCACATGACCAGCCAATTATATAAAGGATTTTAGAACAGAAGAAGTAAAGGTGTAAAAGACACCGCATCCAGCAACCAGCGTTATCACTCCTGAGAGTAATGAATTTCATTATACAGCCAGACCCTGGTGAATGAAGTGAAAGTGTTATTTGCAGGGGGAAAGAAAATGCCTTTCGGAGGGTCCGGCATGCTGATAAGCATACTTTTCCACTCCGTGAGGTAGACAAAGGTAAACCACCTTACTCCTTGTTTTACTTAGAAAAGCCTCTAGAGGTTCAAACCAGCTTTTCGGCTGATAACCTAAAGCAAAATGTATTGCTCTATCAGTCCTAAAATGTTTTTTTTTTCAAAAACTAAACGGTTCAAAATATTTCCATAAAAATCAGAAATGACTGTGGTTAGTGTGCTATTCTGCAAAGCGGCTAGAGTTTGGGAATTACCGATATTAATTATTTTATAGTACATTAGTGCGATGATAATTTTCTAAATCGTAAGTTCTATAATGTCTCAAAATGCTCATAACGGGCAGGTTAAATTAATTGCACTCGATCTGTTGGTTCCAGAGCTACAAAAAAATACTTCTGTTAGTTATCACATAGACAGCCAATTATATGACTGAATTATTTAAGAAAAGAAGAGGTAGAGGTGTAAAAGACACTACTCAGCTTTATCTCCTCTGAGAGTGAAGAATTCCACTATACAGCCAGACCCTGTGGTGAATGAAGTGAAGGTGTCATTTGCAGAGTGGAAAGTGGATGCTTTTTGGAGGGCCAGGCACTCTGATAAGTATACTCTTTAACCTCAGTGAGGAAGCCAATAGTTAACCCCTTCACTTCTCGTTTTTACTTAGTAAAACCTCCAGTTTCAAACCAGCCTTTCGGCTGTTGACCTAAACAACAATGTCTAAAAAATAGATACTTAATGCAATATTACAAAGCTGGTTAGTATCGACCCTTCCTGTGTTCATTTAACAGATATTAAGGAAATTCGTAAACTGTCAATTCTGTAAATACATGAGAAAACAAGTTAAACAAACTTCCAATAGGGAATTATTTAGCTTATTAGTAAAATCAAATTAAACAACAAGAAAAAATAAGCTCTTTTTGTTTGTTATTGGGCCTAATTTAACAAAAATGAAAACCTTCCAGAAATAAATTTGAACGTAATATGTGTCTGCTTAGCTTTACGAAACAATAGTATTCCCTTTACACTGTACAGATTACCAAACAACTTTTTTATCCCCCTGGAGAAATTGTAACAATGTTAGTAGTCCTAATACACTTTACGGTTTTTGCAAATTGAAACTGACATTTTGCATCAGATTGCGTTGTCAAAAATGTTATGATTAAATTTGTTACCTAAAATATATTTTTAAAAAATGTTTAAATTTTTGCGAAATCTTTTGAAAACATGTTGTCGCTTAAAGTTACAAAGCTTAAAGCTGTAGCTTTTAAAAATATGTTGTGTGACGTAAAGAGTAAACTTTTGGAAGTAAATTTTATCGTCTTACAATAATTCAATATGTAGAATTTATGGTAGATATTTTTAATATCAGTGAAGATGGAACCTTTAATATTATAATTTAAAGTAATTAAAACGAAAATATTTGTCTGTTGTGAAATTAATAAATTATTCAAATTTTAGTATATTTTTCATACAACACAATAATAGAACTCAAATTATTGGAAATCAATAACATGTAAGAATTTTGTTAATACAAGTTCTCTTATAATAATTTATCAAGAAGTTTGTAATACAATTAATTTTACTTAATAAATTGAAATTCTTGTTTACGATATAGATGGTTCATTAAATAAATGGTTTATAGAAACCATTATTCTCCGATATTGGTACACAGGTATTTCGGAAACCGATAACTTTAGTAATGTTAAAATATTTAATTTATTATCAAAACTTAATAAATGTTTAGGGAACTACTTAATAAATAAACCCACATTTTTTGTCTCTAAAAGATATATTTTTATTAAAGATATAATTTAAGTTTTATAAAAATAAATTATGTAGTCAAATTTGATTTTGTATCGATTTCCCAAACTATGAAAGTAAACAACTTATTTTCGTAGTAACTTATGTTTATACCAGTGTATATAGTGTGTGTGTATGCAGTGTAGCCTATTTATACTACGTACAATTACAATAAAAATAAATGAATAAAAATAGAACGTCGATTTTTATCTTGTTACTCCAATGTTGCAATAAATATTTAAGTTTTTACTGATCCGTTAAAAACTTCGATACTTTTCAAACGTCATCATAGAAAATATTTAAAAATATTTAAATTAATTTGATCACAACAAACATATAAAGAAAAAAATCAATTTAATCTTTTTAATTTAATTTAATCTATTTAATGCAGAAATTATAATTTTGTTTTTTAGTTTATAAGTTTCATCAATAGGTTAGATCATTAGCGACTACAGTGGGTTATGGAACTAGGCCGGTAAGTTTAAGTTTTTTATCATTTCCAGACCCGAGTAGAAAAGCGACGCCACGGTTGCACTCAATTGAAAATTTATAAAATTTAGTCACCTCCATAACGTAGTGATTAGTACTTTCAAATTGCATACGAAGTGGAGATCCTGAGTTTGATTCCCGGTTAGAAACTGGATATTTTTATGAGTCAAACCAATCGCCCTATAACGTGAAAGTAATTGTTAATGGCCGAAATGTTGATGCGATTTAAATAATAAAACCAAAAACTTTTTAACAATTTATATAAACGATGTATAAATTTATATAACTGTATAAATTTCAGTTCTGATAACGAACTGTAAAAGGAAATAAAGTAGAAATTTCATAAAAGAAGCTAGCTTTGTTGTTTTCACTAAAATTTCTGCTTAGCAATAGGATCACTTTTACAAAATACAATTAAAAATGATTCGTGAATATTGAAGTTAATATGCTAATGGAGAACAGTAGGTCTGCAATTTATTTTATTCCAACACATAATAAAACACTGCCCATAACAGACAGATGGATTGTCAAATTATTTACGCTCGATCTGTTAGTTGCAGGGCTAAAATAAATAGTTCTGTTTCTTATCACATGGTCAGCCAATTAAATGACTGAATCATTTAAGAACAGAAGAGGTAGAGGTGTAAAAGACACTAATCAGAGTTATGTCATCTGAAAGTAATGAATTTCATTATACAGCCAGACCCTGTGGTGAATGAAGTGAAGGTGTCATTTGCAGAGTGGAAAATATGTGCTTTTCAGAGGGCCCGGCATGCTGATAAGTGTACTTTTCCACTCAGTGAGGAAGGCAATGGTAAACCACCTCACTCCTCGTTTTACTTAGTAAAACCTCTAGAGGTTCAAACCAGCCTTTCGGCTGATGACCTAAACAACACAACACATAATAAAACAAAGAAGTATTTTAGCTTCAGTAAAATATTTTACATAATTATATCATAAATTGTTTAGAATATTCTAGAAAGAGATTAAATTATTCTAGTGCCCTTTTATTAAATCAGTATAATAATTTCATACATCGTAAACTAATTCAGGGTTTTTTTGTGTTTACAAACAAAAATACGTACTTATTGGCAACATTATCTCATGAAACTCCGATTTTTTATGAATATTTATATTATTTGAAAACACAATATATTAAACGTTTGATAATGATATTAATATTTCATTCATGGTCAAATTATTTCGCTGAAAAAAATGAATTATTGTTTTGTTGTTAAAATCAGTAGCTTGGAAAAAATCCAAATATCAAGGCATCAGTAACTCTAACGTTAATCATTCAATCATTCCAGAGCAGGTTAGAATGCACACATTGTAAAAAATTGTATTGTTTGTAGCATTATGTGCTTGGTTTCTGATAAATACTAACTTCGGTAAAAATATACGATGCCATAAAACCCATTAATTTTAACTACAGAATAATATTCTATAGACCGTAAAAAATATAAATTCAAAATAATATAAGCAATTCGTTTTTCCTCTAATGATTAATTTTTAACTAAAAATATTAAAACAAGTATGTGCAATGAGGATGAAGGTGATGATTGTTTTGAAATGACATGAAGACACGAAAGGGGTAGAGCCTCATAGGGCCTCCCCAAAAACTATGATTAAAGATTTAATGAATTTTTAACAAGCTTTATCTTTGTGTATTAGCAGGTTTCTACTTCAGAGTCTTTTAAATTGTAGATGGAAAGTGAACGTACAAGAGGTTATCGTGTTTTTGTCACTTGTGAAAGAGTTTGAATTGTACATTCAGCGGAATTTTGGACGAAAGGTATCTGCTAACCTGTATGTAAGGTTTTGTTACTAACGTAAAATTTTATTTAGGCCGGCTCCGTTGCGTAGCGGTAGCAAGCTAGCCTACAAAGCTGAGCTCTCGGGTTCGGTTACCGGCTACGGTGTGGAAATTATTACAAGTCAAAACCCACCATTAAAGTTAGCTAACTCACCGTAGTCGCTAATAAACAAGCTGCTGATGCGACTTTTAATAAATAAAAAAAAAATTATTAAATTTATTTTGTAATCCTGTGTATTTAAAAAATCACGGTTTCTTTATAATACACTAATAAATTAAGGAGCGTATCTACCATAAAACCAAGGTCTACGGATTTATTAAATACTAGCTTACCCAGCTCGGCTTCGCACGTGAAATATGTGTAATAAATTTTTTTTAAATAAATATGTAACAGAAATTGTGCAGCTGCTAGATCGTCTGTATAATCAAACGCGCGCGCGCGCACCCACCCACATACACATACACACACACAACGTCCTGATAATGATACGAAATGATTTTACCGCAAATATTTTTCCCCTCTTTTCTTCTTCTCCTCTTTTTCCAAAAACTGTTCATTCTTAACAAACTCCTCTGTTCCACTCGTAAGTTCCAAGGGAACGTATTGTAAATTTCCTGGGTCCGAACCAGGAAACCTCTGGTTGATAAGCCTTCCTTCTCCCATCAACGGTACATGCAACGGTACATGTTGCATCATCTGTGATAGATAAATCTATTTTTTATGTAGATGACTGAAGATTCAGCATATTTTGTAGCTTTTTAAAAATATCGTAAGTTTCATATGATATTCTAAATACGCACTTTGATGGTGGATCCACCGAATCACGTGTAATTAGAACATAAGGATCTAGGCAACTAGAAAGTTTGGTAAATTATAAAAAATATGGAATTGATTTCAAGCTGCACGATGCATTATAAAAATTTATGTATATATTCAACGAAAATTTGGGAGCATTCAAGTATTTATATGTAAATTCAACATTATTACAGTTCCTACCAAGAAAAGGGGAAGAACTACTCTTACTAATCTAAAATATACGGTGGCCTTTTACAAGCGAAGGAAAACTTGAAATAACGAATGGCTCATAAAAATAATTACAGCAAATGAAATAGATTTAAGAGCGTATGAGAAAGATTCATTGTTTAACGTCGATTAATTAAGTTAGTGATTTAATATTTAAAAATACGTTATTAGGTGTAAGTTAATTTCCAGAGCGCATTACTCAGTGTAAAGTAATCTACTCGACGACTGTAACAGCTTTTGTTTGTTTGATTATTCTCATAGAACTCCATTAGCTACCACTAGGGTGGCAGTCAGCGGTCATTAATTAAAGACCTTACCACATTATATACTATAACTTGCCATCACTGCCTTCCCTTAAAGACAGTTAAAACGAACTAGGAAAGGGTGTGCAGAGGAAGAAGTTAGTAACTTGGTTTAATAAATCATCCTTATTTCTTCAACGCAAGCAAAATAAAATTTGATAATTCACCTAACACATCAGCAAATTATACAAAGTAACTTCTATGAGTATGCATTTTTCTATTAGACCATTTTTAAGACTGAGTTCTTTCATACAATAAATTAAAAAATCTGGTGTGAAACACTCACACAACTTTCTCATGCGTATGCAACTAATGAACAATATAGCCTAACATTAGTAATAAAACATTAGAAATAAACAAAAAACTAATCTCAAAAAACATAACCTTATTTTAATCGTGAGTGAATGATACAAAATGAAAACCAAACTTAGTTTGGGTTACTAATTCGGAAAATCACTCTTCGACGCAAATCCAGGCTCTGTAGAGAAAATTTTCTGAATAAAAGTTGTAGATCTTTTAATTTTCTATAAATAATATTATATACTTTCATTGTAAAATGCATACGAAGGTCGATTGGTAACTTATGTATCCAACGTAAATAAAAGCTATAGAAATTTATGTACAAATTTCTATAAATTTCTATGTTATGCGTTGTTATCTAGAGTGTTAAAAGTTAACTAATATGACGATAACGGGTTCTAAAACATCGAGAAACGTAATACTACGACTTTGTACATTAGGCAGCGCGGAAAATATGAAGCCGTTATATTACGTCTCCCGAATTTTTTCTAGATTTCCAAAGCCGTAGTATTACGGATTTATCACGGTAGTATTAAATTAAAATTTTGCATATTATTCTGAAATATGTAATGTTATTGATAAATGTTGTCTTATCTGGATTTTATGTACTTTTACCTTATTACAAATGAGAAATTTTCATTTACGTTTTCCTAATGGTTTTCATTTTGACCTTTGATTTTAGTGCTAATAAATCTCAAGAGTATTTCGTTTTAACAAAACCAACGGACGAGTTTATATACATAGGTTGTTACGTGATCTCCCGTAAATAATTTTATTAGGTCAGCTTTATATCTCTCGTGTCGGGCGTGGTCATCGCTTTATTTGCGTTGTTATGTACTGTTGTTAACTGAATGAATCCCACACAATTTTATAAGGGTTTTCACTTTATAGGTATAACATCGTGTTTTATGAATGTATCCAACGTAAATAAAAGCTATAGAAATTTATGTACAAATTTCTATAAGCACATAGGCCTACTAATATAATCATTTTATGATATTAATTTTACAGTGTAATTAGTTTCATAATTTATTTAATAACTCAATTAATTGGTAATTTGTAATTGGAAGAGTAATCATGATTATGGAACTTCATTAACTTCTCAGTTTATTATTATAAAATCGTTATTACGAATAATAAAATATCCTTTCTAACAAAGAAATGAAACTAAAGTAAAAACCCTATGGTGAAAATTACGAACCAAACACTACACCTTAATTTAAAAAATATATATTACTATTAACAAAGTAATTTGAAGATAAAATATCACTGGTTTATTTTCATATCTTAGCCTGGATTAAATTTAGAAAAGAGTAGTATATACGACTTGAGACAAGTCAAATTCTAGTATATTACCAATTGAGCCACGTAGTCATCATTTAATAAAATTAATTTTTATTATTTAGTATTAATTTATTAAGCAAAGAGGTAAACAGTCAAATAAATAATTTCACGGAAATCAAATAAGATTGGAAGTTGCAAGAGTAGTTTTTGTGTAGGGGAAGGTTGCCAAATATGGAATACCATCTTTATTTTTGTCACTATTACAATAAAAAAATTATTCATAACTATTTTAACACATTCTATTTCAAATAACTGTTAAGATTTCTTTATAATACTTGCGTACAATATTTTTTTATAAAATCCATAAAAATTGGCAATGTTTGATTAAAAAAAAAGATGCTCCAATAATAAGAATACATTAAAAATTATACAATATTTCTACGTACGATATTACTTTACTTGATTTATTGATAAAATAAACTGCGTTTCATTAAATTAATTGATTAAAGTTTAATAACACATTTAGACTAAAGTAAGTAAGATAGAAAATACTGATTAAAAAGCTTAATACCCTAATTAGAACTTAAGCTAAAACTAAATTCTAACTAAAACCAATTCGGCATCTTCCATTTTATCGCTTTTATTTTAATATCTTCTGGATTCCACGTTTTGCGAGGGTTTTCATTCTCTTCGTTTTTAGAGGTGGCATATTTTTGAAATATAATCGAGACAAGAATGCGTACCATTTATCTTATATACACAATTGCATTAAAACTTTTTTTTTAGCTAAAAATATCTTATTTAACGAAATAACAATAGACAGAAAATATTCAAGAATTATTTAAGTATTATTTGCTATCCAGGGTTAGTAAAATTTAATTCAGAATCCAAAATAAATGTAAAAAATTGGGTTCCCTTAAATGGAATACTATTCCACATTCGGAACCCCAGCATATTTCATATTAAGCATCTCTCCATTTTTGTGTTATATTGGATATAACTGATGCCTCAGTTTTCTTAAGCATCTTTTGAATGCACTACTGAAAAGCCTATTCCTTTTATAATTAATGAAAAAATTAATAATATCTTGGGTTAGTTTACAAAATCATGATAAACTTAAAAACTTACCTGTAAATATGTAGTTTGTTGATATTTTCTTAAAACGGCTGGCGCCAACGGAAAATCACTCATAATACGATGACAACGCTTACAAAGACAGCTGGTTAGCCAAACTTCAAACTCAATATATCCCGGTCTCTTTACGATCATTTGTTTTTTAAATATTGTGGTATTCCATATTAGAAACCTATTCCATTTATATGGTGCCTTTCCCCTACATGTGTAGATTTTTGTGCCACCCAAAGCCGTTCTCTGCAAAAATACTTAGGAGAACCTTAAAATTGAATATATGTTCATTGTTAATGCATAGATGTCAGACCCTTAAGCAGGAAGTCACCGATAAATAGATCCATTTGAGAGGTGGCTTTATTTCAAAATACTAAAAATAAGTTCGCCAGGTGAAACAAATAACAAAGAGGTATTGTAAAAAAATAATACTAGTTCACATCTAACTGTACGGTAAAAATTAGGAAGACGGCGATCTACTTCATATCATACGCCATCAAGAATTTAAACAAATTCAATTGATATTGAGTGGTAGAGTCGAGGGAAAGCGAGGAGTTGAATCCCTCATAGATGGAAATATCTTACCTCACCAAGCCTAAGGTAGTGAGTTTACAATGCTATTCGTCAACTTGATTGAGATGGCACTGAGGAGGAGGGTTATTATTATTACCATACATGCACATAAACAAACAATAAATTTACATATTTTACTGGCAAAGAAATACCTGGAAAATAAAAACAAAGTGCACAAGTATGGGTCGTTGTAGAGATAGTAATGGATTAGGTGAGTTACATTATTTTAATTTCTAACCTATAATAGAAATACGGCGTAAAAGTAGTCAATTTACTTGTACTTTACGGTTTACAAGAAAATATTAACTTAAATACATAACATAAATAATTGTAATATATTTACAGATTCATGAACATTTTATTAAATTATGCACATCCAATATTAAAATATTAGTTCAACGACGTTATTTGACTCTAACTAACAATCAATGTCTTGACGAATTTTATTATTTTTTGTTCATTGATAACGAAAAGGAGTGCCCATAACAGGCAGGTGAAGTGTTAAATTAATTGTACTTGATCTGCTAGTTCGAAGGCTACAAAAATAGTTCGGTTTTTTATCACATGGTGAGCCAATTATATGACTGAACTATTTAAGAACAGAAGAGGTAGAAGTGTAAAAGACACTAGTCAGAGTTGTCTCCTCTGAGAGAAATGAGTTTCATCATTATACAGCCAGACCCTGTGGTGAATGAAGTGAAAATGCCATTTGTAGGGTGGAAAGTAGATGCTTTTCGGAGGGCCTGGCATCCTGATAAGCATACGTTTTCACTCAGTAAGGAATATCCAGGTAAACCACCTCACTCCTCGTTTTTACTTAGTAAAACCTCTAGAGGTTCAAACCAGCCTTTCGGCTTATGACCTAAACAACAACAACGAAAAGAAAGGTACGTGATTTATTATTTAGTATTCAGTATTTTAATACTTTGTTTTTTTTTTATAAAATTGGTAATTTTGTTAAATAACGCAAATTTTATTGACTTTTAAATTTATAATTTAACTTTCAAAATTGTTATTTTCGTTCGTTTTATTGGAATTAATCTATTCTATATAAATAAATTGTGATTTTGTCTATACATTTTTTCAAAATGCCCCAAATTTTGTTTCTACGCCAGATGTACCACGTGAACACCGAAAATAAGTTCAGCTGAATTTTTTCTTTTTATCTATTTGTCTTTTTGTATGTTAAGGCATCACGCAAGAACCGCTGAACCGAATTCAATGAATTTCGGTACTTAGGTTCTGGACATAATCGAAATGAAAATAGGCTATAATTTTTTTAAATATCACAAAGGTATGTTGGCGTTCAGATGGTGGGGTAAACAAGAAACTACGAATACCTCCGTTAAAAGTCAATGCATTAAAAAATGTTTTATAATAGAAATTACGAAACGTTTAAAGACGAATAAGTTTGATTATGTAAAGTTTTTCATTTTTATGCATAATAACGGAGATATTACCAATTTTAAAAAAATAAACCAATATTTTTAGAATATTAACATACAAAATAAACAGAACAATAAACATAGGCCTACGCGCTGGTAAAAACCGTATTCATTTAGTCAGTTACCTACCTACCTATTCCACCAGTACCCTATACACCTTTTCTCGATCGCATTGTCAAAAATGAATCAGTCTTCTTAATAGTGGTCACCATCGTGGTGTTCCTATTGTGATGTACCTTTCATTAATTATGAAAATAAATGATCTCGCTTTTATTTTACGTTCAGCTATTTTTTTCTTAAATAATAATGCTGACGTTGAAAGGAGGTAGATAACAAAAAATAGTTAAGGAATATCAGACCTGATAGGAATCGAACTCGGTACCCCAACCAACCGTCCACGGCACCAAGGAAACCGTTCGAAGAACGGGTACTTTAGCTAGTGTATAAATATATTAAATTACAATTATCTGTTAAGGTTAAATAATTTTTTTTCGGTTTACGTCTTTTGAGTTAATTTAAAATTATTCCTTTCCTTCAACTGGAAGTTTAATTTGATAATTAAGCCACATTGTTAATTTCCACAATACTAATTTCTATACCGCAAATTGTTTATTAGTTCACATTTAATTCTTTCGGTTTTTTTTTGTTACAATGTGTGACTTTTTTTCTATAAAACTAATTTATTTTGTATGAAAAAATTAAAAACTAAGTACTGTATAATTATTAGTGTTGTTTGCACTTCCAGGTTTCCTCGTAAATATTTACTCTTAATAAAACTAACATTATTTAAAGTTGATCATATAGGCCTTGTAACGATAGTACATATCAATTAAAAAACTATAAGGTGTAAACCAATATTAAATTTGTGTACCTTAGGAAAGTGATATTTCTTGCAAATATGTTTTTAATAGTCACTTTAAGCCAACACAAAAACAGAACTTTTACCGCGGTATCAATTTTGTATAACTCCAAGCGATATTTAAAACAATCATTCTCAAGTAAACAACCCAGTACAAAAAAAAAAAATGTTTAATAAAAAGAGAAAAATAAACAATTTAATAACCTCCGGAAAGATATTTTTAGTACGTAGGAATTTTTATATATTTCTGCAAGGAGTTAGTATTTTTAATTAAATAAAATTTAATGTTTTAGTTTTTAATTATTTATATTTTAAATTTTTATGAGATTTCAAAGGTTACTGAACTTTTAAGGTTGATCTAAAAATAAATCGTAGTAAATGGTAAAATATAAACTTAATATTTAAGCACATTAAAAATAATTTCAGCGGTAAGTTTAACTGAACTGTAAAACAGAAGGCCCTGATTTTATCTGAAAATTTTATCCTTTATTAATGACTGACACTATTTCGTGACATATCATGGTTGTTAATAATCAAGTAGATTAAATTATTATAAGAAATTAATTTTAACTAAGTTATTAGTTGTTTTTACCGTAATGAAAAACTGACCATTCGTAAAAATTGTTATTTTGTTAATTAGATAATTAATACTGGTTGACCGTATGATGGAATTGTTTGGTTAATTAAGGTTGCATGCATATTCCAGACTGCTTTACACGTCCGTTTATATTATAATGAGAAATCGGTTTCGGAATTTGACAGGTTCATTATGCAAATTGATTGTGAACTGGCATCTTACTGTTTACAATTCGTAAGATAATTTGGAAAGTACTTACTTCGGAAATTTAAATAATTGAACTAATTTAAACTGATGTTTTACACTTTAGAATACTTCAGAATCCTCAGAACTTATATTCCTATTTAGCAAATATTTCAGAGAAATCTTTAGATTTGATTAAACCATAAAAAGAACTACAGAGAAAATAAAATCCTTCAAAATACAGAGGTTGAATAAATTAACGTTTATTTAATCTATGAAGCGTGAAACAATGGAATACGGAAGATTTTGAATGATCGGTTGAAAACTTCTGTTTTAGAGGATGCTTATTTTGTTTAAGATATCCTACTTCTAAATTTAATTTGTTATGATGAATGAGTGATTGATTTCACAACCGTTCATCCGAAATTTATTTTATATTCAATGTATAAGTATTTATATACCACGTGCTTCAGTGAACAGATGCGTTAAAATAAATTACTGTAATATCGTTTCCTCTCTAATTGAACATGTTAAGGTAAACACATGCTCACATGCATCGCATTTATTTTAAATACATGAGTTCAATTATATAATTCAAAATTTATCAAATATAATACTTTAGAGATTTACCAACAAATACATATTTGAATAAATATAAAACTGCTCTCTTGCACATTTTTAAGCAACATCTCATATCCAGTTTTCTGAAATTTGGTTATGTTTTATTTTTATATTTTTACTTATTAACTTATTAACACATATTTCAAGTCGTTCAATCAAAGTTCTTAATAATTGCTCCTTTTTATGTAAGCAATAAAACACTCCATGATGATTTAAAATTTCTGACACCAAAAAAGTAACGTCCGTCTACCCTAATTGTTAAGATCAACCAGAGTATCATTCCAACCAGTTAGCCCGTGACCTAACTGTACAGAACCTACCACCCATACAACGGCAAACGCAAAAATAGAACAGGGATATTTTGGTCTGAGTAGTAAATAGTCATAACTAGAAAATGTACCACTGGGTACTTCTTCTTCTTCTGGCAGTAAAATTCTTTACCAACAGTTTCCGCAAGCAAACAACGTTCGGTATCATGGGCTATATTTGGACAGGAGGTTGATGTGGAATAAGTACGTCAACCAAAAGTGACTACTGCTAAAAAAATAACAGAATGAAGCAGTTGTATAGGCTATTAGCCAAGCGGTCAAAACTACCCATGGCTTCGAAACTCTTGACGTACAAGGCGATGCTTCAACCAATCTGCATGTATGGTAATCAAATTTATGGTGCAGCAAAGCCATCAGTAATTTCACGAATACAATGTTTTCAAAGTAAATTCTTACGACTGATTACTAATTTCCCGAGTTACGTATCCAATAGAACACTACACGATGAATTACGTGTTCCTTAAGTCAACAACACATATCTAAAACTGTACCGTAGGTTCAGAGACAAACTACGCAGTCATAACAATACTAATTCTGCGGACCTACCAGGAATCGCACAAAGATAATTGAATCGCCGATGGAGTAGAGACATGGTTCATTAACGCAACTGTAACATTATTACGTACACAAAAATATAATTTAAACGAACACATTTATCGTTATCTGGAGAGCGCAACCAGATATATGTTTACCAGATATATATAGCTGGGTGGTGCCTCCTGAAAGTCATAAACGCAGTTGATTTTTTTTTTTTTTTTTTTTTTGGTAATTTAGTTGGGAACGTTTTTGCTAGTTGTTCTGTTACAGTTCCAAAATGAATAAAGTAAAAAAACCAAAAGTTTTTTACTTTAAATATAATAATACAGCCATCGTGCCGGTCATCATACAGTACTGTACCCAAAATCAAAAAACGCAAAACTTTTACTACATTACAATCTGTTAATTTTATTTTACCAACTCATATAGTTAAGAGCGAAACAACAAAAAGAAGTTGAATATTATTTTGACCGATGTGATATTTTAAATAAAAACAAGTAATATGCATTGAATATTATGCTAAAATTTGATTACTGTATCTGTAAGCCAAGTCCAAAAAATTAAATCCTATCAACTTTAAAATTTAGGTTAAACTATTACCTAATAAATAGTAAGTTTTGATGTTCGCGTTATCCATCCTAATATAAGTAGATAAAAACTTTTGTTCTAAATAAATAAATTTCTAATTAAAGAAGTAAAATCAATCGTTTACCAGAACTGTCAACTGGAAATCGCAATAGATGATTCTATACTTGAGCGGTGTATAAAACTTTTTCAAAGTCTTCCAGAAAATGGAATCGAAGAACATCTGTTTAACGTTAAGCACGTGCCCACCGAGTGCTCATTGAAAATAAGGTTAAAATATTAAAAGGATTAGAATGTTTTTCAAAATATTTGTGTATTTCGTTTACGTCGTATAATATCAGAAATTGTGATGTAACACTTACTCTCTCCCATAAAATGTATTTACTTTCATAATATAAAAGAAACGCGTACCAAGGATAGACAATAGAGGAGCGAGTAGAGCAATGTTTCAGATGAAGAAAGACGACCACGATCGGTCAGAATGAAGAGATACTGGGAAAAAATCAAAGAAAAGAACCGGAGAAGAACTTTCAGTAAACTGACTTAAGTGATCCATCGCAGTCTCAAAAGATAAAAAAATGAAACATTTAAGTTCAACGAAAAAGACTGGGGGAACATTTTCTTAATCAACTTTATTATTATTCACGCTTTACGTTATAGTTGTATTACTAGTAAAATTTAAAATTTAAAATTTAAAACAGTGATAGTAAAATTTTAAACTGTTAAGCCTACTTAAGTTTTCAAGGTTTAAGTTTAACAAGAAAGTGATTAATTACTGATCACTCTTATCTTATTTTCATTCCCTGAACTGATTTAATTATATTTCATTAGTGACTTCAAAGTAAATTATTCTTCAAACAATTTTGTTAAAAATCAAGTTATCTGAAAGTTAAAAATATTTTATTACTGGTGTACTAATCTTGATTTATATCTAAAATTTTCACAATGTTAAGTACGTTACTACTACCTTTTCTAGAACTTGAACCACGGAAACTTCATTTCCGAAAATCAGTAGTTAAACAGCTGACTTTGGCCCCGAATAATATGTCGCCACCCAGACCAATCCGGTGGTTTGTTGAAAAAATTAACTCACGAAATTTATTATTATATAGAATAATCCAATCATTAACATTTGAAAAATGAAATTATATTTTTCACATTTCGATTTAGTTTTCTTTCCAGACAATAGATTTTTCAGTTATACAGAAGTGTTCCTTAACGTCTAATTGATGATTCAAAGTAGCCAATAAATTCTTCTGTAGAGATGGTGTAACGTTGTAATAATATATTTTAATCTGAATTTGAAAACCAAACCAGGGTCGATTTTCCCCGAATCCTCTTGTGCACTAATGGGTGTAGGGAATAATATAAATTAAACTAGCTTCGTTATAAGTCTTGCTAAATTTGATATTCAGAGAAATCTGTTTTGTATGAAATATTCCTGTCATGCAAAACAGTTGTTATTCTCATCCTCAGGTTTCTTAAATACCTAAATAGTTTTTCTTTTAAATTTTCTTAAACTGTTCTTTACAAATCTGATCCATTACAAAAGCAGATAGAAAATTTGCATAATATAAATTTTATTTAGTTTTATTTCCTAATTTTTTATGTCGTTTAATTTTTTTTTTCATCAACTAATTAATAAATATTATCTTTTGAAGTTTTGAATTCGTCTTTTGAGTAATGAATCTAATAATTTACTTAATTGTCAAGTTTTTAAAATATAAAACATTGGATAATTTTTCATCTTTTACAAAAGTAAAGAGAAAATTACACAATTTTAAAAGTATTATCTTTTGCCTAACGGTGACTAATTTTTGGTTAATATACAATGGAAAGGGTTTTTAGAAGAACTCGAGTGACAGTATAAAAATATAAAACGAATGTTACATGTAACAGGATTTGTTACAATAACAGTTAAAGAAGATAAATAGAATAAGATATCAAAATCTGGTGTAAAACACTCACACGACTTCCTCCTTCCAATGGAAATAATGAAAAATATAAGCTATGTTCAATCATGAGGAAACTATGTAAAATGAAAAGCATAACCTATTAATATGAGTGAATGACGCAAAAAATGAAAATCAATCTGTGTTCAACTTAGAAATACGGAAGTTACTAATTGACGCTAAACTAAGTTTTGTTGAAAAAAACTTGAATAAAAGTTGTAGATTTTTTAATTGGTGCCAATTTTTAAAATTGTCATCTATCATTTTGTTTTGTCCGTCCGTCCATCACACCCAAATATCAAAAACTACAAGAACTAACAAAAAACGGTTTCCGGATTCGTAATCTACACATATAGTTTGTGGGCCTAAATTGGGTTTGAATATCCGGTTTTGACCGGAAGCCAAAAATATCAGTCAGAAAATAGAAAGGATAGAAAGAAACCGTTTTCGAATTTGTAATCTATTCAAAACGTTAATGGGCCTGAATTCGGTTTAAAGATCCAGTTTTGACCGGAAGTGGCCCACAACTGAAAATTAATAAATTAAAGTCGAAATTGGATACAAAAATATTGTCATTCGATTCCTCTTAAAGAGTAGATGCAAAAATCATCAATGGTATTTTTTTATAAGTCAAAAAGTAAGCTTTTTTAAAAATGTCACCAGCCATGAAACGCGTCGTCTCACGAGAGGAAATTTTTCCTATAGCTATAATTACATTTGGAATGCATACAATAAAGCCGCAATTTTTACAAACCTATTTTGTAGTGATTTCAATAAAGAAAATATGAAAACAACTTTGATTATATACATTTTAAGCCAAAAATGTGCATTACGGCCAAAATGTTAAAAAAAACCAAGAGCACAGCCCCACAAAATTCAGCAAACATGTCGCTTAACCTATTTGTAGAGTACTGAAAATGCAGTATATGAGGCGATATTAAAAAAAATAGTTCAACCATTTATGAGAAAATTGAAAAAATTGCACTATATAAACTACTACATCTGTTTGGCCGATTTTAATAGTAAACGTTCGAGTCGGGTCCCTTTGTAGTACCTACCTACCTGCCTACCTTAAGTCCCGAAGTGTCATTTTTGTATGCTATGACCTTCTTTATATTTTGTTTACAGACAGACACACACACACACACACACTTTCACACACATAGATCATTCACTAAAAATATGTTTTTGGGTTCAAGGATTCTGAAAACGTGTATTTTCGGTGAAAACTCGATTTCGAAAAATTGACATGAAACAATATAGGTACTTTCCTTTTCTATGTATTCCAATAGGGCAAGAGAAGGTAATAAATCGTGGTAGCTTTACAAATTTGGTTTAATAGGCCTAGTCGTTTATTTTGAAAAATGGCTTAATAATAAAACGTTTACAACGTAAAAAAGTGGAAAATTAAGGTTTTTATACAATCCATAATTTCGTTATGTAAAATTTTAAACAGATTTAAACGTTGTTTGGAACCTCTTGACAAAACTGTCTAACATTTCGAGTAAATTATTTATTTAAAATTATCTTTGTTTTTAATCATCGAAAGATACAATTTTGTTAGTTCTTATGTTTACAGTACGCTGTGTACCATGATACATGTTGTGTCGAATATTATGACAAACTCCTGGACCTGAAAGAAAACAGAACCTGCTACCACCAATTCACGACCAAGGACTTTATTGACCCAGCTAATAAGGCGGTGTCGTTATAATCATGAATCGCGTCGTTTAGTCTAATGTACGTAATTATTTGAGATAATAAATTTAATGTATTCTACTCGTTAACCGATGTAATAAAACGATAAATATAATTTACTGGTAAAATTTAATTTATTATACTGATTACAATTTTGATCTTTATTAAAAACATATACGATAAAAAAAATAACGGACAATAATTCAGGGTTTCGTACAGAAGGTCATGAATTACACTTCTATCAATTATTTTAATGTACAGACAATATTCGTAATAAATGATCTCCTGCAGTACGTCACTTAAAAATTATACAAATAATAAATATATAATTGACAACAGACATTTTTAAAAAACAAGATAAAGAATATTATGACATTAAAATATGTTTGTGTCGTAAACAAAAACACAATAAGCACAACATTTAAACATTAAAACTTTGTATAAAGTAAAATTACCTTATTGCTCAAAATATATTTATTGTTAAAGATGCAATTTTTAAAATAATTTTAATTACACATTTGCAATAAGAAGCGTAAAAATTTAATTTAGGTGAAAAAGAGCGCGACCGCGACCCGGCCTGAGATAAAATATATTTTTAAAATATGACGGATATAATTATGCAAATACATAAAAAATTCTTTACAGTAAATTTTGTTAATAAAAAAATTAATAACAGAATATTTTTTTATTTTCACTTTATTTTTTTCATCGACGTTTTTGAGTGTAAACGATAAAGGACGACCGCTTCTGCCGTTAACTGTAATATGGCAGGGAACGCACTGGATGGAATTTCAGCACCAACCCACAATATTCGTGTCTCGTTCAGGTTCGGTTATGTTCGTTAAAGATCGGGTATTTTTTTACAGCTAACCAACCCCCGAAGGCACCACTCCTCGTTTCCCATATCTTGCAGCTGATAATGTTCTACTGTTGAGTAGATTTCATCATATTCAATCTTTTTTCTCATTCTCCATTTTTTCTATTATTATCGCCATTATACATTATTTTTATTTATATTATATTACACAAGATAAATTCACTTATGCAGGGAAAAATAACCGTTCCTCATTATCCTTAGTTATTTACCGGAATCTCATTAAGTAGTTCTATGAATGAAATGGATTTTCCTTATTTTCTTGAAAGGATTTCCTATCGTTGTCATTATTTTTATTAGCGTTTTTAGTATATTTATTCAACGAGCTATTTAAACCTCATTTCTTTTATTGCGTTTGATCAAGTGCATTAAAAGTCATTATATTATTATAAGTTCTTCAATCTTATAATAAAGTAAAACTTTTAAAGCTTGTTAGAAAATGTGATAATTACATTTTTCATTGTCAGGAGTTAGTTTACTGTTTTGACATTGCTGCTTATTCTATGCTATAAATAGTTTCTCATGTTCTTTTACCTGACAGTACGTATAATATGGAAAAAGCAAAGAGGATAAAAATATATTAAAAATTCTGAATAAACTGAGACGATGGGAAGAATAGATAAAATACCAATTCCAAAACGAAAGAAATGGTGCTCGAGCCATCAAAACAACAGAATATCTATCAAAAATTTAACTTTACCACTTTTTTTTAAAAAAGGTGGTAAAGTTAAGATGACGGTTGAGTTATTTAACACTGTCTACAAAACTGGAATAATTTCGGAAGAATAGTTTAAGACAATCTTTATCGTCTTACCAAACAAGCTTAAGAAGGATGCTCGTGAAGGTTCCGATTATAATACTATTAAGCTATTGATCATACATTAAAATTATGTGGAGAATTACATACTATATGACATCAGAACACTTAAAAGAAATATCAGCGAGCTGCAGTTCGTGTTTCTGAAAAGATTGGGTACCAGGGAGGGATTGATTTGCACAAACATACGAGTATTTATCTAAAGATTTAATTTGTTTATAGAAACACATCTCTGTTTTACTCTTGAAAAAGCATTTGATATTGCTTGATATAATCACCTCATAGAAATAAAAAAAGAAGGAAGTCACATCCTAAAGTCGTCAAAAACACGTGAAACAAAATAACCTGACACCTCTGCTGCTGACAATTTCTTGAGATTTGTCTTCTAAATTCACTTTTCTTATAATAACAAAATTTGTGTCAGACTAAGATTTATCTGGCCCTGTGCGCTGTAAAACGTGTTCTTGGAAAATTTATTACGGATTGTTACCTATTCATTAGTTTAGAATTCATTAAGTACAAGTTAGTACACAAGTTTATTATTCATTCAATATTTAGTTTAAAGCAAGGAAATATAGTCTTATTTATATATCTCATGTTTTGCTGACAGAGCTGGCGCCCAATTTTTTACTTTTTTTAGTTTATATTAAAGTATTGGCCAACCGGTATAGTTGATAGTGGTGTAAGCTGGAGATCTACCAAAAAAAGAAGAATGTCATGAAAGAGGAACTTGCGAAAGTGGTTCCACTGCACGTGAACTATACTTTTTAGAGTAGTTTTATTCAAGGTTTGTATCGCTATCATGGATGCCAAAGTTTGAACGAAGAAGATTGTAGAAGAAGTATCCTGACATGTGTGTTAACTAAAACAGCCGTCAACTAGATATTTTTCTTTATATTCAAGCCATTTATGAATTTTATTATTCACATCAAATGTGTTATTTTTACAATTCACATTTTGCATTATACTTGTTCCTCTTGGAATCTCACGACTGAATATAGTTCCCTCGTGAGTCATTTTGCCACGTCATTCTTTCATCGTTATCACACGGTTACCCGTTTTTTAACGGTTGCAAATTTAAAAATAAAGTTAAAGAAAGAAATGGTAAACTCAACAACCAAGTCATTTATGTCCATTTATATTACACTATCTGTAAACATAGAATTTACATTAATAACAATAAATGCGACACTTAGTATCTTGACGCTTCATTGTGTTTCTCTTCTTTAGAGAAATTATTTTCTCGCTCCTGACACAAGTAGTTCATTAATATAAATTCTACATTAATTTACAGGTAATTTTAATAGAATTGAGATCATTGGTTAAAATGAAGTGCACGTATTTATTTAAACCATTTATTTGAACTTGAAGTTACGAAAATAAACTATAAAAAGCTACATTTGCGGTTTTGTTTGTAAATCGCAGGTTTGAACCATAACCTCTCTTAATACTGCAAACACAAACCGCCTTGAAATATTTTATTTTTGGCTACATGAAAGATTTCGCGGCCCAATGACAGCACTAAGAACAGATTACGAGGTTCAACAGAACGTTAATGCAGTAAGAGAGATTTTCTTATTGTAATGCAGAATGTTAGAGTATTTTAGTGTTCTTCAAAGGGTATGTTATCAAAACACCCCAGACTGTATTAAAGAGTCAGTGGGGGCAGCGAGCACTTAAACACAGTGTAATGACTATTAAAAACCAATCAAATTGCTAGGTATGATACCACGTGAGTGGATTCCAACCAAAGAGAAAATGGCAGTTGTGTTACAGTTTTTGACAATGAGGAGAAGTCGTATATCTTGAGAAGTTGCATTTAAGATTTCAATAAGACTAGTTGGCCCACTAGGACAAAAGTGGTATGATCAAAGTTATAGAAAATTAGGCAGTCTACAACTTTTGTTCGAAGCATTTTTTCTACAGAGCTTAGTTTAGCGTCAATTATTATTTTTAAGTATTCTTAAGTTCTCGATGTTGATTTTCATTTTGCTTTATTCACTCATGATTAAAATCAGGTTAAATTATTTATAATGTTACATTGTTAAATCATGATTAAACGTACGTTATTTTATTATTTACAATGGTAAAATATAGTCGTGTGATTGTCGCACACCAATTTTATTAAATTAAAGATATATAGACTAAAAAGGGGAATAGTAACCATAATAAATTTAAAATTCATTTAACCTTGTTTGACTAAAATTCAAATAATTGTACAATTTTTTTAAAAATTCATGTGCATTTTAGTAAGCGTTAATATAAAAATTTGAAAGTGTACATTAATGTTGGCTGTTTTATTCTACAAAGTACCTGAATCAACCTTGGTAAAAATAAAACAAGCTACGTATCATTTTATTTTAGTTGAATAAAAAAAATAAAACTGCAGTTTATTGAAATAAAATTAGCCTATAGTTATTTTCATTTATTATATTTAAATCCTTGATATTTTTCTGTGTTATTGTTTAAGTCATCCGCTGAAAGGGTGGTTTGAATCTCTAGAGGCTTTACTACATAAACCGAGAAACAAAATGGTTTACGTGGCATTCCTCACAAAGTGAAAAAGTATGCTTATTAGCATCCAGGTCATCTGAAAAACATCTACTTACCACCCTGCAAATGACCCCTTCACTTCACTCACCAAAGGGTCTGGATCTATAATGAAATTCATTATTCTTAAAGAAGATAACTCTGACTGGTGTATTTTACACCTTTTCCTCTTCTGTTCTTAAATGCTTCAGTCGTTTAATTGGATGACCATGTGATAAGAAACATAACTATTTTTGTAGCCCTGAAACAAGCAGATCGAGTGGAAATAGTTTAAAACTCCACTTGCCTGTTATGGGCAAGGCGTTTTACTAACCGTTATAAAAATGTACACAGTTGCACGAAATAGCATGGATATCGGTAGGTGACAGGTCTCCTAATTGAGAAACATAAGGGATTGTTGAGCGATAGTTACCGTTGAAGAATTGTTCCGTCCGGAAAAATAGCGAAGAGGTCGTCATAAGGATAATGTTGAGATCTAACTAGCACATGGAGAAAAAAATAATTGCCTTTAGCCACCAAGTTTGATAGTACCTAAATAATTGACGTTACTTAACTAAATGTTGGTTGAATGTTATAATAATACACATTATACGAGGCGTATATATAAAGTAAGTGCCGTTTCGAAATAAAAAAAGAAAACAAGTAGACTCTTCTTAATAATTAATTTTATTTTTATAGGAAAGCATGTATTTTCGTCTACTTTTTTACATAATTCCCACCAATATTAAGGCACTAATGTATCGTACAATCAGATTTTTTATACCATCCTCGTAGAAATCTGCCGCCTGATTAGACAACCACTGGAACACGGTTGTTTTGACATCTTTATCGTCGTGGCGCTGACTACCCAGATGAATTTTCAAATGCAGGAACACAACAGGAAACTCATTAGATAAAGCCGAAATCGTAAAGCTTCTGTTCTCTCTCACTTTTTTATCAACTTCCTGCACCAAGTCGTCAGTAATGATTAAAGGTCACCCACTTCATTCCTCATCATGCACATTCGTACGGGTATCTTTAAAAGATACTCCACCCCATCGATCATAATGTTTTCTCCATACACGTCACTGATCTGACGATGGATTTCAGCCGTTTTATGTCTTTAGCACTAAGAAAATGAATCACAGCGCGTATTTCACAGTCAGCAAGATTCTCAATCGGAGGAGACATTTCAAATACTCACAACAAACAAACACGGTCGAATGATTCTGTAATGGCGTCTGTGGCTTGCCAATAGATAGTGGTACACAGTGTGCTTGCGTGAAATACCGACTACAGCGCTGCAGCGGCGGAATTTCAAAACGGTACTTACTTCTAAAATACGCTTTCTATGTTGAACGGACCGTTCAACAGTTTAAGTGTAGTAGTCAGCGCAACTGGCTTCAATCCAGAGTTTTCGTGTTCGATTCCCAGTCAGGCCTGGTTCATCTATATAATTATATCACCTTTTATCTTTAACTAAGCATAAACCATGACTTTTGTAGCCATACTCGCTCAGTAAAAACAACAAAAGAAAATATGTTCTAATTGTATTTGTATTCTTTGCTCTTTTGAAAAAGAATACAGGCATTCACTAATTTTGAATCATGATAAGTTTAGAACAATTTGCGGGACAATACATCGAACTTTGAAAAATAAGACAAGAAAGGATACAAGAATTAAACTGTACAAAACTATGGCAGTCCCGGTTTTGCTGTATGGCAGTGAAAGTTGGACCATGACGCAACGAGAGAGATCTCTAATACAAAGTGCAGAAATGAAGTTTTTAAGGGCGACGGCAGGCTATAATAGACTGGACATGAAACGTAATGAAAGTATTCGAGCAGAATTACAGGTCCAACCACTATTAGACGGCATTGCGCGCTACAATTCCAGGTGGTGCGAACATGTGAATAGAATGCGAGAGGAAAGACTACCAGTCCAAATATTAAGTTATGCCCCACGGGGTAGACGTGATAGAGGAAGACCGCTACGAAGATGGGTGCCGGAACAGGCTTTAGGCCTATCCGTGTTTGGGTGATGATGATGATGATGATAAATTTTAAAATGTTTATTAAACTGCTAAAAACATTGTTAGCCAGTAAATAAAGTTAATTAAGATAAGTAAGGTTGTAAGTGTTTTAATGTTATGAACAATAACTAATTAAATATACTTTATAGTTAGAAATATAAATTATTACCAACCATTAACGATTACTTAATTAGTTAGCCTGAATAAAATTGTGGTACCATTTATTTTACACTTACTATGGATTTACGTGTCCTTGATATTACCTACTTTAAAATTTATTATTTATCAAACAAACAAAATAAATTATACTAAAAATTATATTAAAAATCTTCTCGCAAACAAGGTATACTCCTGTTTCGAACTGGCAGAGTACATTTAGGCTACATCCATCGCTTCTTAGATCTGCCAACGTCTCTCTTCCCCTTCTTCCATTCCATAGGACTTGCAAAGATATCTTTTGACCTAATATTCTTTCAATGTGTCGTCTTAAGTGGTCAGAGCCAATTTTTATTAAACAAAAAAAACCATTTCATATAAAATAATCTGAAAAATCTAATATAATCGTTCAATTATCGTAAACCTCTTTTACATTATTCTGTCCTGCTAAGAAAAAGGCAGTAACTGCAAACTTTTCGATTCTGAGTTTTATATGTATTCTCGTGTTTTGTACCACGAGGAATCCAGTGGACTACCTAAAAAAGCCATATCTACAACTGTTACTTAGATATCGAGGTATTCAGAGGCAGTATCTACTGTTTTTGCCAGGCTTACAAAGGAAAAGAGCAGTATATGCTGCTAAGGGAAAAAGCAGTATACTATATACTAAGGGAAAAAGCAGAGCTGCACTGTAGCATTTGCTTTCTTTCTTGGTATGCTACAGATACTGCTTTTTTACTCTGTAGAATTTGATAATAAATTCATTTACTGCTTTGTATATCATTGTCGATTAGTCATAAAAGTTCATCGGTTTTAAAATTTTAAGGTTGCACCATCTTAAATATTGACCTGTGGGCAAATTCTTGAATATGGAATTAAAAATAAATAATAAAAAAATATTGGGTCCCAGCTCTACCTGTAGAGCATGAAAAAATTAAATAAATAAAACTATCTATCTTTGCATTCAGCTAAAATATTTAATGCATCAAATACTAACAAACTTATCGTTAAATTACCCTAACCTATTTTAAATATAGCTCCAACCTCTCTCTGCCGCGACTTTAATAAACCACAAAACTTAAAAACCCCTTAATATATACAAAATGAATTTACCTCAAACTAAATATCTCTCCTCTTTCTTCTTCTTCTCCTCGTTCTCCTGGTCACCTCATCAAATAATTTCTTCTCATTAACCAAGTGTCCCAAGCAGATTTCCTAATGGAACTGATTTCGGTTTCTGATATCCGAAATCAGGAAACCTCTGGTCGACAAGCCTCCTACTCCTACCAACCCTGTTCAACCAACCAGGTATGTTTATACCAGGTATATTTATATAATTATTACTGCTTAGTATTAAAGCATTATCTGCTTTTTCAATTGTTGTAAATGTTTTTAAATTTTTAACTTAGGTAAAAAACTTTCCTTTTTACCATATATCACAAAATCATGATATTAGATTAATAATTGTGCTACGGCTGTCGAAAATACTTTAAAGCCATTTTTCCACACGTCAGCTTTTTGCACTTACTGCCTTCTTTCTTAGTAGGAGAGTATGGTTATCCTTTGTTATGCTACTTGTTTATAATGGGATCGCTAAAAACTAAACTTTTTGATGCGACAATAAGAAATACATCTTTGTTATTAGCGACTATTGTGGGTCAAGGATCGGTGGACTTGAACTTGTTATAATTTTTGAAACACTTACCGGGAATCGAACGCGGGACCCCCGATTTGCTAACCATGGTAACCACTGGGCCACAGATGCGGCCTGTTTTACTTGGTGCAATCGTTAACGGTAGTGTGAATAATTATTTTCCTTTATCATTTTTTTTTGTCGTGATAATTTTAATAAAGAAGATAAAGATGAAAAATGTACGAAGAATGTTTTTATTGTAAAAAAAGCTTATCCTTCATGTCAAAGCACAGAAACGGTAAAGTTCATCTATGGCGGCAGCGCAGACGTCTATTCTCGCTATTATTAAGAAAAAAATTCCGGGACATCAAAAGGATAACCATCCTTTTCAGTCAATTCATATTATGAAGTTGACTGAAATTTTGAAGTTTGTGAAGGGAACAAAGAAAAATTGTCTACCTCTGACTAGGGATGCAATTAGAATTTAAGCCAGTTATATTATAAAACTCGGTATATTCTTTGCGAAGAGTTTTTTAAGTGCAATCGCAATTGAGTAACCGCTTTACATGACAAGGCTTTACGTCATCAAACCATAAACGTTCCTCCGTATGTCAAAATCTTCAAAATTTAAAAAAACTGACTGAGTAGTTTAGTCCGTAATTGCTTACACAAAGATTCTGTAAATTAAAAAACTAGATTTAATTTTGGCCGTTAAAATTCCAGCATTATATTCGATGTTGTGTTATTACGTTTGAATAAATACGCAGTATTGAGAATTAAGAGGAGACTAAAAAAAATATTTCTGTTGTTAATTCATTGGCCACTACTCAAAAATTTTATTAGTTTTACGATTCATTCTTAAATAATAACTGTAGTATTATTTGCTTTTTTGATAATATACCTATATAGATTTTGTAATAAAAATATTATAAATCTGTTTTATGAATATGGCATTTTTGTATATGCACTATTACTACGTACACATTATTACCACGTGTTTAGTTTGAAGTGCTAACAAGAAAAACAAGCCGTTAAATGTGTTATTGTGAAAGAAGATTTCGTGTAAGAGGAAGTAATTCTCTCGGCGTAGACATCGCAATCTCTTTTTGGTAAGGGTGAGTAGACCATTACCATGTAGGGTTTATACACAAGTTTTATGGCTTAGAAGACATCAGGGCATCGCTCTCTGAGAGCTTAAATGTCTATCTCTCTCGCCCGTCTCTACATCTACGTAACGACCACTAACTTTTAAATGTTGGAATAGCAAATCTGTAACGAACTCGAATATTAAGGGGAGGTTCATTCATGTAATAGTCCTTTGTGTGACCCGGTATGGATTTTTTTATGTCTTCGTTTAAACTCTCACATTGCACTATTTTTAAAAACTGCCAAGAAAATTACTAATGTCAACAACATCTTTAAGTAGTTTTTGTTTTTATTCGAACATCGGTTCTATTAGTAAGTTCATAATACGAAAGATATTTATTATGTTTTTTGATATCGTTCATCAATCTATGACAAAATAGTTGTGTGAATAACAACACTCTAGAGCCATCAATCAAACTTTCGCTATTTCCCCATTTTATACCGTAAGTTATTTTTTTTTAAATGACCTGAAACCAAATACTGTACATGCCTACATAAAATATTGGAACGTAACGATTGGATTATAGATAGACCTACGGTTAATCTTTATTTTAATGTCTGTATTTGTCATGTTAACACTGTAATCACATTTTAGTATAAATTACGGATGATACTTAGTTGAAAATATTTGCTCAAAAATTTATTCTTGACAGGATTATTTAAGTTTAAAGCAATATGTTACTGAATCCTTGACATGCCTGATATTCTATCTCAACTTTAAACTCTTTTTTCGATAATTTTTTTTTCAATTTTAAAACTAAAAGCAAGATTTTAAAGCACTACAGAGAGAACTTGAACCATGGGAAGGTTTAACAGGAGGCAGACATCCAAAACTCCCAGATATCACGAAAAATGTTGAAAAAATTTAAAAACTAGAAATATTACTTATTTGTCTGCAATGAATATGCCTATTGTACAGGATAAATGTGTTATACTTAGCTTAAGGGAGCCTGACTGGAAATATATTTATGTACAAAAATTATGTTTCCATGACAATATAGTTTTTTAAATTGCCATGTAATTCTGGTATTTTCGCAAAGTCCTTTTGGTATTTGTTCATTTTCTGAAAATTGTTTCAAATTTCTCAGAATTGATATCACTAAATTTTCAGGGGTTGTTTACAATATTAGTAAATTACAAAATAAAATCATAATGAGCGTCTCTGTGATTCAGTGGGTGAGTGCTAGATTGCTCGCAAATTGCAAGGTGGAAGGTTCTGGGTATGATTTCCGGTTAGGGTATGGAATTATTACACTTAAAATCAACAGATTCTAAACCGTAATCAATAGTAGTTGCTAATGACCAGAGCGGGTAGTGTGTCTTAAAACTACACAAACAATTGATAGTGCATTACTTTTTAAGAATAACCTTTGTGATTTAATTCAAGATCTGAGTTTCATTCCAGTCACTAAATGTCCATATAAGAAACTAAATAAAAAACAAAAACAAATATACATAACAAAATTTAATTCTAGTTTTTATAGGTTTGAAAAATATGGCAAGACTAACATTGAATAGTACTGCCATTCAACAACATTCAAATTTGCAAAAAAATTTACAATAATAAAAAAAATCCCTGTCGTCTATCATGCATGCTTATCATCTGATGAATTTGCATTCTTACTGCTATTTCAAAAATATTGAAAAATGCTTTTGGCCTTTTATTTGAAATATAATTACTTGTCTTTTTTCATGACATGACATCTGTAGCCTATTAATCTCATAGTTGTTAATCACCATAATATTAGGATAAAATCTGATCATATAATTGCAATTATCAAATATAACTATAGTAATTATTTCTGTGTTAATTACATTAAATTAATTAGTTCTACCTGTGATTAAATATCTAAGCTACATAAGCCATTTTAAGCAAATTATATGGGTAATTTACTTGCCTAAAATGTCAAATAACTATTTTAGAATTTAGAACCAAATACACAGGCTGCACTGGACAACAGTCAACTTAATGTTCTAAATAGTACAGAACTAGTTCAAACTATTCCAAAAGTTGATAGAATGTTAATTGAGAATATCCTTTGAATGCTAAGTACAAGTTAAATGCACATCAAATGCACATTACAATGGTTTTGGAAATTCACGATTCAAATAATTTGCTCGAATTCTCCTGAACAACTGAAATGAACTTCTAGAATCGGCTCTCATGTAAATCTTCACCCAAGATGTTACAGAAGTTTCTTTAATGTTTTGTAATGGTTCATTGTGCAAATCCTTCTGGCTTTGTAAAGTTTTAATGCCAACTAACATCCTTATTAGAATGTATACTGCTTAATAGTAATAAATGATACAACTAAATCAAAAAAAATCAACATAATAAAAACCTTCAAAGCATATACAGATATTTTAAATTATGAAGAAATGATCATGAAATAATGTGAGCTTGGTTGCCACTGCAAACACTGCAGTTGTATTGACAGCAACAAAAGCAACCAAAGTTTTAGAAATGTATATATTAGACTATGCTTATACTAAACTGTAAAATACAAAAAAAATGCTTAATATTAAACCTTATTTAACAAAAGCCTCGCTTTCCTCTTATCACCCTCATGCAGATCGCTATTGATCATTGCCTCCATTACTACTCATCCACTGCTTAGCTAAGAGTTCTTTATTCTTTCTCTCCCTCAGGCTCCAGTTCAGTACTCTGCTGAAACACTTAGTACCTAAATTCGTACAACCCAGGTGTCCCTACCACAAGTGTATCTTTTCTAATTTAATACATTGTTTAGATTTTCTACCTTTTCCCAGATTGCTAAACTCATGTAGTCCAACCTCAAACCTCAGCAACTTCTACAGAAATCCATCTGCATAGTTGCTATCATCCTCGTACTAGTTTCTACCAATTCCCATGTTTCTACAATGTAGACCAGATTTCTTTGCTGTATTACTCTTCCAATCCTCTCTTGTATTCTTACCCAATATGTCCATATGTAAATGTTAAACCTGGTATAATCTCAACTTTTGTGCATACAAGGCAGGTGAGAGTATTAAATTTATTTGCGCTCAATCTGCTAGTTCCAGGGCTACAAAAAAATAGTTCAATTTCTTATCACATGGTCATCCAATTATATGACTGAAGCATTTAAGAACAGAAGAGATAGAGGTGTAAAAGACATAAGTCAGTTATCTCCTCTGAGAGTAATGAATTTCATTACACAGCCAGACCCTGTGGTGAATGAAGTTAAGATGCCATTTGCAGGGTGGAAAGTAGATGTTTTTCAGAGGGCTTGGCATGCTGGATAAGCATACTTTTCCACTCAGTGAGGATGGCTTGGTATACCAACTCACTCCTAGTTTTACTTAGTAAAGCCTCTTGAGGTTTAAACCAGCCTATCGTCTGATGACCTAAACAACAATAATCTCAACTTAATCTCTATATTGCATTTTACAACATGGCTATTGGCAACAGAAGCTACATTTCATTAGTGCCCTTGATTTTTTTATGGGATTCTTCATCCTAAACAACTACAGCCAGTAATGAATCGTTTTTTATGCTTGTATAGAAGATTGAGAAAAATGTTTGAATTTTAGACAGGGACCAAACCTATATATTTTAGTCCAGTAACTGGCCAATTGAGCTACCTCTTTAACTTACTTTAATGTAATAACACTAAAAAACAAAGCATTTAATTAAGCAATAAGAAATATTAGTTGCAAAGTAGAACAAAATAAGTTGTTCACTGTATGGTTTCTCTTTTCATTCATCCACCCAGTGTTCTGTTTTTATTTTTCATTGGATCCATAACGTGAGTAATCATTTGTCTGATCATTTGTCTGCTTTGATCTGTTGTATTCTCGGTTTATTCCAGTTTTTTCAATACCCCTTCTGATGTTTTTAAACCACTTTTCCATTCTATACAGGTTTCTATAGAATTTTCGTAATCTTTTTCAAATTTTTTCTATTTTTAATTTTTCTTGAACAGTTCTTGTTCTTGTAACCTCTACTGTCTGTATACTATCTAGCTAGAACCTTTCTCTCAAATTTTTATGCTTCTATTAGACCAGCCTTCTCAGAAATTCTAAGGCACTCAATCACTCGCAGTCAAATGTTTTATAAAACATCTGAAATTGGCTTGTCTAGAGAGTGTTTTCTTCTTATACAGGTGGTGAGTTCTTTGGAATACAGTGGCCATCTTTTCTAGTCTGCTGTTGTTTGCTTCCTTTTTGCTGGTCTTTGGTTGTATTATCTTTCCGAGGTACTTGAAACTATTAACTTTTTAAATTTTTTGATATTGTGGCTCCAAGTGATGCGGGGCTGTTTTAATATTCATAAGAGATGGGAGAATTAACATAGCATCAGTAAATAAATTTGGTAATTGTAGATATGTTGAACTTCCAGGAGTCTGAGCCGGAAAGATTTTTGAGTGAATTTTGTACACATTAGTAAAGTACCATCACAAATATTTACACTTACTGATTGGGAAGTAAACGATTTGAAAGAATCAAAAGCAGTTTAACTGAATGCATGGCAATGAATTAAATTTTAGAATACAGAGACTAACAGGATGTGGTGGCAAAGGATGCTGGGTTAAAATTTAAAATTTTGAAAATTTTGAATACAAAAAGAACTAGGTGAACTACGTAAATGCTGGCTATTAATCATTGTAAAAACCTTTAAATAGATTAATTAGCTATGTAAATGATAGGAACTGGCAAAATAAACATTTTTAATTATTTTATCTAAATATCTCGGTTGTATTATGTTTTATTTAACCCGTAAACGACAAGATTTCAAGTGTTTACTACGTTATTGAAGTTAACAACTAATATGATTATTAAGAGAAGGATTACAAAACGAAATTAAAATAAAATGTTAAACTAAAAATATTAATAACCAAGTTAATAAACAATGTATCTTTCTATATAGTGATCCAAATTTTTTGAACATTTTTTATTAATGAATCAAATTTGTTTATGAATATAGTCGATTGTAACATCTACTCTTGGAGCTGATTTGTTATAAGTTTGAAAATCAGCAAGAAAGCTCTATAAAAGTTGCAGTAGCCACATTGACTGCACTTTTGTATTACGATGCGAAGATTTTTAAAATGACTACTATTTTTAACTCTAATTGAGTGTATACTCGTTATTGACAATAAGTTATTTTATTTTCTTTTTACTGACTTACTGATAAGTCTAAGAATTTGCTTGAATTCTGTAATTTTTTTCAAATATTGTTATGAACAAAATGCTGCTCTTTGTCAGAATAGAGTTAGCATAATATATTTTGTCTAAGTTTTGTTTTTGTTTGATTAACCAGGTTCTGTCGGTGGTCAGAGAGGTGTAGAAGTTAAGAAAGTTCTTTAGTTTAAATCTCTGTATCAAAAGCTATATTGGGTATTTAAAAAAATATTCTAACGCCTTCAGCAATTTTTTACAAAAGAAAAATCTTCATGTTTTTGGCTCTTCTGAAAAATTACAAAAATGGAGTTAACTTCCTTTACTTCTTAGGTACAGTATTTAATTTAAATATTTATTTAGTAAATTCAAAAGCCATTGAGTAGCATAAGTTTACATTGTCATTTGTTTAGTTTAGATTGTCAATTGGTTTTTTTTATTTTATAATTTATTTTAAACAATAAACAATTATTTTTCAAAAGCCCTAAGGTTAAATGAAATTAAGAGTCATAATTTTTGTTTTGTTGTAAATTGTAATATTTATTTATTTTTTTATAATTATTATTATTATTTATTAGTCGTAAAGCTCCCGAAGTGGAAGACACTAAGTAAATCTGGTTTGTTTTTGGGATTTCTTGTCCTTTTTATCTGCCCACCAGTTTTTCATTCTTTGTGAGAATTCAGCTTTTCTTTGTTCACTCCATTTTGTTCCGGTTCTTGGAGCTTTTGTCCTGGTTTAACCTCCCATTTTTTAACTTTTGTTCTAAAATTGTCTCTTATGAGAATTTCTTCTTTGGTGATTTTGGCCAATTCTAAATCTTTTTTAACATTTTGTATCCATTCCCCCCCCATTAACAAGTGATGACACATATTTTACTATTCTCTTTGTGAGTCTATTGTCAGGAAGCCTCATTATGTGGCCATAAAATTGAAGGCGTCTTTTCCTCATGTCTGTCTCTATGTTGGAATATTCTTCAATTTTAGAAGTTCTCTGTAATCTGTACCCGTTTTCGGTCCATCTAGGTCCAAGAATGTTTCTAATTATTTTTTTATTTTTTTTTATTATTTAATAATTAATTAAACGTTTTTTTAACAATTTGTGATTATATATTTCATTTTTAAAAATAACCCATTCTAAGTGTTTTTACATATTCGATTTTTAATCCTTCTTTTAATAATCATTAATTAGTTGTTAACTTCTATAACGTAGTACACACTTGAAATCTTGTCGTTTACGGGTTAAATAAAACATAATACAACTGAGATTAACTGAGATATTTAGATAAAATAATTAAAAATGTTTATTTGGCCAGTTCCTATCATTTACATAGCTACTTAATCTATTTAAAGGTTTTTACAATGATTAATAGCCAGCATCTACTTAGTTCATCTTTTTGTATTAAAAATTAGGTAGTGGTACACCTGTTAATCGTACATCAGTTCTCACAGTGTCCATTTAATCTAAAAACTCATCTTTTCTGTCTAGAATCTGATGTAGTGGCTAACCTGTTTAGTTTGACCGTAGCCAGTAAATATTAAATATACAGGTTATGTTTACGCTACAAGTTCAATTAAATGGTTAATAGCAACCTAGTAATTTTTATAGAAGGAAATCTCTGGCACAACCACATACAAGAATTTTTCCATAGAATTTTTCTAAAGCAGGTTGAAATTTAATGTTGTTCACAATGAAACTGAGCATAATTTACAATACAGCGATATGTACCAGTACCTTTAGTTAATTTTTGTACTATTTGCGACCTCAGATCCTCTCATAAATCTATAAAGCCTGAATCAGGAAAAACCATAATTCACAATTTTGAAGAAGGACATGAAATTTTTGTAATTTTAATAAATTTTATATTAAAACTATTGAGTATTATTATATTAAAACTATTGAGTATGTGAGCTGCAATAAGAGCTTCTAGAAATGTAAAGGCATTTTACATGGTCTGGAATTGGCTCTACCAAAAATGTTCTCCATGTCTAAGGATTCATGTCTACAAAATTTCTGTGATATTTTATTGATTTTTTTTTTCTGATAACGTACAAATTTAGACAAATTACAAATTTTTTTTTGACAAGTTACAAATTTTTTGTTTAATTTTTTTTATTATTGTCGGTATACGACAATAATAAATTGTATATAACTAAATCAAATGTATAACATGCATTTAATCAGGGTTTGGATTCAAAATCGGGTACAAAGTATTTCTTAATGCCTGGCTGTAGTACATTCTTAGTGTTTGTGTGGAATATTATGTATTAAGAATATCTAATTCTTAAATGTCTAATTGAAATGATCATTCTTTTTAACATGTTCAGAAAAATTGCTGTTTTGAGAAGCCTCGGACTCCTTGTTGGAGAGGTAATACCCTACATTTTTTTTGGAGTTGCCAAAAATTCACCTACTCTGTAGGTCAATGTAAATGAATCTATAGATAAATCTATTAGTAAAAAAACAAGACACGAACAGCAGATTCACGAACAGTAGAATCAGTATGACTATGCATATGGTTATATACCTGATTCAAATAAACAAACTGATTTTGTTGTCATGTTGTCAGTAGGGAATTGAACTAGCTACAAGCCTTACATTTACTAAATGGTTTACTGTTACAAATGTATATCACCATCAGAAATACACTTCTATTCTTTACATTAATAATTTCTTGTTTCTCTGTTTATTTTCTTCCAACTCCCTTTACAATTATCTTGGTTACCGTACTCCTTTTTTCCTGTACTACATCAACAATCAGACAGCCATGATACAAATGTCCCTCTCATTTGTTTTTCATTTCGGACAATTTCCATATCCTTCCAAGCCCTTACCAGCCCTTATTTCATAATGATGCAAAGTTAGTGTAGGTAATATAGGCGTATTTGAAATCTTGACATTTCAGTTACTGCCACCAGAATACGTTTCATCATCTTCAACTTTCGTACCATGAGAAACTTGCTTGTCAATCACTAATTCGACATCATAATTATTTCAATGCATTAAAATTACCTTCCTTCTTGGATTCAAAATTATAGTTAATTACTGTGTTTCCTTTACCTTGTTTACCTCCTTTTTACCTCCTTTTTACCTCCTTTTTTACCAAGAAATTGATATGAAATACACACTCAATGTAAAAATATTTCAAAACAAATATATAAAAATAGTGTCTCATTAAATGTAGTAACAACAATATTTAAGAAAGAAAGGAGAAACAAGTGGAATAATGCAGTGAGACCAGCATGTAAGGAATGCAAAATGCAATAATTAATGTTATTTCAGCAGTTTCGTTAATACCTACATAAATGAGAGTCATCACTGGAAGAAAAACTAAGAAAACTTTTCTCAGTCCAGACCTTTTTCTTACAGGCTTGTATAATTTGTACTTTAAGTTCTACAAAGGAAACCAAGTAGGCCTACGACAAGAAAATCTGGCTAAAAAATGGCTCTACAGTCATATTTTTAATACAAAATTTAATATTTTATTTGCTCCACGATTCTCAGACACCTGTGGTACCTGTAACTCTTGATGCAAAAACTTGAATTGCATTTAACTTATAAAAAATGCAGGTTCAAAAATACTATGAGTTGCACATTTCAGAACCTGAAAGGTAATTTAAGTTAAAAACCACTGATATGACTGCAGCAAACATAAATCAAATGCACAAATTCTTTAAAAGTTTATCTTAAGAAATATTTGCCAACACCAGGTTTGCAAACAGTCTTGAGGACTATACAAAAGTGTCTTGAGGATTTAATTATAATTTTACTGTAAATTGTGATGTTTCTTGTCTATTATACCTAATACCTTATACGTATTTTTTAACATTTGATGTAAGTAATACTAAAATACACCACTCGGACATAGAGTATGAGAAAAAGACAGGTCAGAGATAAAAAAAACACCATGTCCATCTTTCAGGTGGAAAATTTAAATTTTTACTTGAAAAATTCAATACATATTATCTAGCATGTATTGGAATGTCAAACTATTAATAAAAATAAAATAAAGTTGAAAGGAAATAAAATAATAGATTCTAAATCTTCAATCACTTGATTATAATATCATGTTATTTTGTGTATATTTATGTATAATTTTTGTACATTTTATATATAACCATATACGCAAATTATTATCTGTTTAGGTTGTTAGTCTGGAAAATTCTGGAACCTTTTTACTTTTAACTGTTTGGAACTTTCAAGAAGGTTAGCTTAGCAATTTAATAGATAGAGGTGCACTGTTGAATTGATGACGTGTCTTGAAAGTTAAAGTATGAGTTAAGTTAAAGTTTGGTTGCATTCAGTTTGATATTGCATTATTTTACTATTAAAATTCAGATTTCTGTTGAGCTTACAATCTCCTGTAAAATTTTGATTGTGGTTTATTGTGTAGAATAATTTTAATGCAGTCTCTTACTCCATAACTCCAGGTCACAGAGATGTAACAATATAAACTACTTTGTATAGTGTCAGTTGTACAGACAACCGACTAACTTATAACATAAGAATTTTGTTTTTATTAATAAATCATTAGACCTTAAAGTTATTGAACTTTATTCTCAAAAAAGTTTTATTAGAATAGTTTTTTCCTGTTTATTTTATAATATTTACTTGTAGTTGTCTCAACCAATGGTAAATAAACTCTGTTGACAAAACAGTATTACTTTTCATTTTATGCAGTTTTTACAATAAATGTACTTTGAAGCTGGAATTTTGAAAACTTTTGTTTTAATGCAGTTTCTTACAGATTATCAAAAATTGTTACTAAACTAAACATTGGATGTAAAAAACAATAAAATTATAACAAATACTGTAGCTTTAACTTTCTTTAATATTTTTATGCGTTTGTATAATAAGATATATATGACAGTTAAATAAATTTCAAAGGTATTCCATTTTTTCCATTAGAAGAATTTTTTTTAAATTGTGTTTTAGTGATCACCTCTGTCCTCCAACTGTAACCTACATCAAAATTTCCAATTTTTATGCTTTGTGTGAGCGATAAAAGTATGTGTTATAAATCATGAGTTAGTTTTATTCTCTCCTTGATATGTTTAGTCGGACTAATATGCACCCATATATAGAGGCATATTAAAAATTAAGACTTCATAGAGGTGCATATTAGTAACTTACCACTTTCTTCTTATTTGGTATGGTTCAAGTCAATTCAATTTAATATTTGGTAAAGTTCTTGTCCTCTATAGTTTCTACTGAATGACCAAGTTTCATTACTGACCAGAATCAGACACTGCAGATAAAACAGTGGGTGATCTAGACAGGGTAGTAGGCTATTTTATATAATGTACTGAATTCATGACTATTTGACAAATTTGAATCATCATCATTCCCATTATCCTTCTTCCAAATTTCCTCGGCCAACACAACTTCTCTTCACTTTTTTCTTTTCCTGCACCATCTCTCCTTCATGCTCTCTTTCGATTGCATCTTTTTCCAAAATTCATCCATAACTGAACCCACCCACTTCACGCATTTCATCTATCACCCGTTATTGTCTGCATTAGCAGTGATGTCCAAAATAATCAAACATAAAAATAAAAAACTTCATTCGTGATTTCTGCCCCTTGGTCTATTTTCCTCTGATTCCACGTACAGCATCCGTTTAGGTAGTCTACCCTCCATCCTATTAAAAAGACCCATTGCTTTATTTGTCCAGATTTTCTTGTCAGGATGTTTATCACCCATTGTTCCCTAATTGGATCATTTCTCATTTTATCTCTTCTTGTCTTTTTGAACATAATCGTCTTGAGCTTAATTTGCACCATCTGTATTATATATTGCCACATATATGTATTAAACATAATAATTTTTGTCAATAGATAGGAACTTATTGATACCAAACTTCCCAATGCTTCTTGAACTTTGGAAGAAACCTCTTCCTTTCTGCATTCTCTATTTAACCTCATTTTTAATTTTCTGTCTGATGAGAAAACAGTCCTAAAATAATTACCATGTGAATTCTTTAACTTCCTCCAGAACCCTACCATTTAGCTTTAGTCCATGTCTTTGCCTTTTCTCCTCTTTTCTTCTGCACCAGCACTTCATTGTTTCCTCTCTGAATTCCAATTCATACTTAACAATCTTCAATTCATAACTTCAGTTCCGTTCCACCTCCTTTGTTTTCCTCACACAACCAGATCATCAGTGAACAATAAGCTGCAAGTAATTTTTTCATCTTCTTCTTCACTCTCTTATGTATTCCATCAATAGTTATTGTATAAATAGGAGGGGAATAATACACTTCCCTGCCACAGGTCACTTTCAATCGCTTTAGCTTGATAACTTCGCATATTAATTTATTGATCTTTGGCGTTTTGAGAATGAATAAATAAATTAGTATTGACAATAGGACAGGCCTAAAGAAGTTTGTTTTAGCTGATGTTTGTTGTTCCTGTTATCTAATAAATTTGTCAGAAGTGTATTGTTGTTATGTTGTTCTAATTTTGATTGCAGTTACTGCAATTTTTTATTTTTTCTATTTCTGCCTTCATGTTGAGGTGAAATTATGGTCGTGTCTTCATAGTGAACATGTTTTCTTAACATAAACCTATCAAGGTGAATTCTTTAATAGGTGACGCTACTTCAACTGGAACCTTTGCAGAATTACTATGTTTATTGATATTTATACATATTGATTGTATTGATTGATGTATATTGATTCTAATAACTAAATGTGGTATGTCCATACTGGCTTAAAAATTATTACTCTGTAGATTAATAATTTGTTTTTCAACGACAGTTGAGACAATCAGAAAATAAAATATCATTATATGAACGCAAAGTGAAGTGATTGGTGATTGTTTAAAAGTTTTCTAATGAAACTATCAAAAAATATTTTTAAAGAACTTATGTACAAAGAAGTAGATTTAACAACCATTATAGACAATAAATATTTTATTTTAAATGAAAATATTTATATAACAAATTTATAAATGTTACTTAGAATAACATTATTAAATTAACATTTTGCTTTTCAAAAATTGACATTGTTTGTAAAAATAATGTACATTAATAGTACAGTCACTTTATTTGTATTGTATTTTAGTAATAATAATTATAAATAATGTTAAAATTATTATATTTTATCATGGTAACACATTGCAAATTTAAAAATACATGTTTGTGGTTAAAAATGCAAACACATACTATGTCTTCATTTCATTTGAATTATTTTATTAGTGTGACTCATAGATTATTTTCATTGTCATTCCAAGCTTAAAGAACGAAGAAAATGAGGCTAAAAAAATTAATCTGATTCATCAGCAGATCAACCTGTTTGTTATATAAAACGATTAGATATTGATAAAAGTGAATTTAATAACATCTTCAAAAAATTATTAGTGATAAGAAAATAAAATTCAACCAAAAACACTTTTTAAATGCTGTTTAAAGTGTGAATAAGATCTGTAAGAGGACCAAAATCTATTATTGGTTTCAGGTGGACTGTTAAATATTTGCACTCCATCTGCTAGTTCCAGGGCTGCAAAAAATAGTTCTGTTTCTTACCACGTGGTCAGTCAATTATACAACTGAAAGATTTAAGAACAGAAGAGGTATAGGTGTAAAAGACACTGGTCAGAGTTATCTCCTCTGAGAGTAATGAATTTCATTATAGAGCCAGACCTTGTGGTGAATGAAGTGAAGGTGTCATTTGCAGAGTGGAAAGTATATGCTTTTCAGGGGACCTGGCATGCTGATCACCATACTTTTCCACTCAGTGAGAAGGCAATAGTAAACCACCTCACTCCTTGTTTTACTTAGTAAAACTTCTAGAGGTTCAAATCAGCCAGTTTTAGGTTGATGACCTAAATAACAAGAACAAGGTAATGGTTGTTTAGAGGAAGAAGGCAAAGAGATTGTTATTGTGGCAGGAAAAGGAGGATAGAACTGATGTGAACATGTGAATGCCTGAAGACAGTGGTATGCTGTGATTATAAAATTATTGATGAAGTAAATAATATGATCAGTAATGTCATTAAAGCCTTTTAGTTAATCAAAGATACAATATTTAGAAAAATAAAACTAAGTATGTAAAGGTGTGAAAACGAAGTATGTTGATCAATATTATTGAACCCTTATATATTTGTAATTATACCCGCATATTTGTGTAAACATGCAGTTCTGAATGTTAACCAACAAAATCTAATTTTTTAAATAAAGTACGAACCACACACATTGGACTGTCCCCAGAAAACTGTTGGGAGGACTATGAAAGATAGAATAAGAAGCATTAGAACCAAAGTGGAAGTTAGAACGCAAAATGGATCCAACATTGAAATGGTGGATCGTGTTCAGTGAATGAGTGAGAGCAGAAAAGTGAATGAACAACAAATTGACAAGTAACAGAATTAAAAAAAAAAACCTGGTAATTCATACGCTGACCACGTGGAACGCCTGGAAAGAATGAGAGGGCAGGGCATGGTCAGTATAACGGAAATAGTTACCTACGCAGAGGGATGACTGACTCAAATGAACCATCTTATCGTCGTAAATGGCATAATGGGGAAGAGTAAAAGAAGAATATTGAGAACAACAGTTATCATTTGAAGAACATTATGCTTGCAAAGAATACTTCTCATGAGTGAGTTAAGAAACACTGGTCACATTTTTTATTTTTCAATTCTTTTATCACTGAATGAAAATAAATACCTATTTTCTTAAAAGTTCACAAACTTTTGACACTTTTAAATTTGTTTTGGTTTTGTGCAGTGTGCTATAAATTGAAAGGAATTGGCACATTCTGCACCCAAGAATATCAATAAGTGTTTTTTAAACACTTAATGAAAATAATCCATTTATTAATAAAATAATTTTATAAAAATATTTTTTTATTAGGGTAACAATAGGAGCTTGCAGCATGTATCTAACTGCAAGATCCAGTATATAAAATTTTGTAGATGTTTTATAAATGAAAATTATATTATTTAATAAATATACATGCATTAAGTACTTTATTTCTAATTATTCTAATTTAGATATTCAATAATGTATTATTCACAATTAAATCAGTTAATTAAAATTTTAATTTATCAATACAATTATAACAATTTTTAAACTCAATAAACTAAAGTAACACTACATTTGTTTATTAAAAATCATATTTTAAAATTTTATGAAAATGCTTATCTAGCACATTAATTTATTTGAAGCCGGTGAAGCTATCCTCAATGTTTTTGTGATTTTCATAGTGATATTTTAGAACCTGAGGTCTCTCTCTTCAAGAACATTCTGACAATGGGGTCAGTCAAGAAAAAGCTTCTACGTTTACTTCAAATAAACAAAACTAATCATGTATTTTCATAACATTTTATATTTAAAGGGAACCTTTAACCAGTATCTAGAAACAAGTAAAATTGGAACCTTTTTTTGACCTCTTTTCTAGATACTGTTGCTTGTAGCCAACTGACTTTGCAGGCCTATCAAGAATTATAATTTATTAGTTTAATGAAGTAAAAGTATCCATTGCTTTATCTAATGTTAGAAATATATAGTAAAAGTTGAAAATGTTTATAAAAATGTCTTAGTTTATCCATACTTTGTTTTGAAATACAGTTAATTCTTAACATTTCTTTAATACTTGTACTACCATAATTTAGAATTAATTTAAACTTTATACTCCCAAAATTTAATCTTGAACCTCCAAAGATTAAAGTTAATTAATTTTGGAAAATTGAATTTCTGGTAATTTTTTGTCAAAATTTTAATTTTTCAACAAAAATCACTTCAAAATTTTGATATCACCTCAATATTTAGATACAAACGAAACAAAAACTGTTGTAAAAAAATTAATGTAATAACAAAATATTCATTGCTACGATAAAAGTTCACTTCTACTGTACCAAAATTTAATGTAAAAATTGAATTTTTTGTAAATTTTTTTGAAATATTATGTACCTCATTGTAATGTTTATTTTTAAAGAAAAAGTTTATTAACAATGTTATTGTACTCGTACAATAATAAAAGGTGGACCTTTTATGAAGAAGGAAGCAAAACTATTCTCTAGGTTACGAAACAAAATAAATATTTTTTTTTTAATTTCTGGTTTCAGGTTCCCTTAATGAATCACTCAAATATGGATAATTGAAACATAATGTTTCAACCATTATCATTCCATATGACTTCTAGAGAATAACTCAGTATTCATTCTAAATTTCTTGGGAATTAAATATCTGGCAGATTTTAGTAATTTTACTGTGTACAATTTCTCCAGAATATTTTTACAGTAGCTAAAAGAACTTGAATACAAAATGCTCCAATAACGATTAATAATGTATTATCATATCCTACTGATAGGTTATGTTCCTACAATTTGTTACGTTATTGTTTTGCTAATAAATAATTCTTTTAAAATACACAAATTTTTAAAATGTGAATTAACTAATATTATATTTTAAAATTCTGATGAATTTTGTATTAAATAATTTAAGAGATTCTAATAATACAAACAAAAGTATCAACATTTTTACATTATTATTTTAATACTTTTAATAAAACATAAATAATAAAAATTAAATAATTGAAATATATTGGTGTTAGTTATATTTATATTTTTTATTATTCCTAACTAATTCATTTCTAATTAATTATTTTAATTCATAATATAATACAATAACACATTACAACACCGTGCTGAACATGGGTTAATTACGATACTTTGGTTTCATTTTAATTTACTGTCATTGGTTAATAATTTTATTTATTAATATTCAGTGCAATAAATACACAATAACATATAAACTATTTACATTACTTAATGTTACAAAATTATAAACTATTAATACTAAAGCCTAAGACTTAATCGTTACAAAAAGAAGTAAAACAAAGTGTTTACATGTTATTAAGTTTAGGACCTAAAGTTCACTTCACTTTAATACATAATACAAATTTACTAGATATAATAATTTATTATTATCATTTTCCTATTACTCACATGTTTGTGTTTATTTACCTATCTACAAATAAAAATATTTTATTAAAAAATGTTTTTATAGTTTTTAATTTTTTAATCTGCTCTTAATACAAAAATTTATTATTAAGGGTCCAGTAGAAAAATAGTACATGTTTAACATTATAGAAGCATAGAAAATAGTTATTCGTTGTAGAATATTTATTTACATGAAGGTTAATAGATTTAAAATTTACATTGGCCATCTCCATTGTGCAATGGGTAACTATGTTAAGCTACAAAGTACATTCGATTACAGGCTGTGGTCTGGAAATTCAAACCTCATCACTTCATAAAACTAAATTGTTGCTAATGGTAACATTGTTGATGCAACTAGAAGAAGAAGTGACCCAGATGCTTCCCAATACTGTGAAGAAAACAGTGTTGAAGCCCAATGGTATATTTACTATTTCTTGTAGAACAAGTCAAATTTTATTTTGGACATTATAATTTATTTTCTTACCCAATCAGCTTTTTGAATAAAAGAAAAGAACAAAAGTGCAATTTTTATTTTAAACAATTCCTACGTGTAGGTAACTAAATACTTTTTTAACCCTTTCAGTGCTGAAACAGTATTTAAAAGTTTGATGTAGAGTGGCATTTAATATGAGTAAGGGTGTACAAAAAGTGCCAGCCCTTATTTCGAAAACTAGCCGGCGTAAGCCTGCTTTTGCCGACCAAAATTTCAACATTACAGAAAAATAAAATTTCCTGTTGAAAATTAATTTTATTTTTATTGCAAAAAACAGAAATCGTTCTAACACTAAAAATATTCAAAATAGTTATTTTAGTTTATTTAAAGTCGCATCGACAGCTTGGTCATTAGCAACTAGGTACTATGGGTTTTGGTACCTTAACAGTGGTTTTAACGTGTTAAAATTTTCAGACCCTAGCCGGGAATCGAACCCTGGACCTTTCACTTTGTAAGCTAGCGCGCTAGTCACTACGCCACGGAGGCGGTTTCAAAATACATTATGCCATTAATTTTTGTTTAAAAGTTGTTTTAGCAATGTTCGGTTATCTGGATGTTTGCACTTTATCCATAACTTACTGAAGTTGGTAAACCGGATGTTATCACTACGTAAAATATTTATCGACATCCGGTTTTCCTGTCGTTGGAACTGAAAGGGTTAAGAAAGTTGTTTTTAGGAAACGTTACTTTGATTTTGATCCATTCAAAATTAAGAAATGTGCAAATAAAGAGATTAAGAGTACTAGTACAAAAAATGTACAGCTTGATAGCGAAATTATGTTTGTAAGATGGTATAGAGATACGAGAAATAAACACGGAAATAATATCTGAAAAATTTTGTCTAAAATTATATATTATCTTTTACTTATATAAACTCTTTTCCTACCATAACTCTTATCCTACCTAACCTAACTCTTTATACAAATTTTTATACTCTTATCCTAACTCTTTATGCAATTTTTTTCCTACCAGACCCTTTATGAAGACAAGTACATGGAATTGAGCCAGTCAAATTCAGAGTTGTGTAGTAGGTCACTATACTTTAGTTTTAATTTATTGGCACCACTGAGCACTGACCATTAGTCTTGGTGAAAAATTATATAGATAAAGTGGTACAAATCAAATGATGAGACTAACAATAAAACAACAGTTTTTTCTTAAGCCTTTCAATGACCATCTATTTTCATCGAGAGCATAAGTGGCGGAAATCAGACTTCTACCACTTAGAGAGGCACTAGGTCTCTTTACCTCTTAGACAAGTGTTCAGATATTGTGTTCTTGTGCTGAAAACTAAGTTGTTTTGCTGACATTTATTTCCTTAATGAAAATTCAGCTACTTCATTGAAAATAATATAAATGGATACAAGCTGTCAAATAGTGAGCAATCCATTTGGACATAAATTGAAGAAGCAAGAGTAGAGGTTAAAAATGAGGGAGTACAAATTAGATGTAACCACATCTCCAGCTTACCAATCCTAACATTACACTACACATGAAACTACAATCTGAATAGGAGATATCTTTCACCATGATTGAACAAGACAATAATTTTTGATTCATACTAAAAACACAGCAAAGATATTAATTACAAGAACCCAGTTTCTGAGAAAATTTATCACAAAATACTTAGTACTAGGTTCAACATTCATTTTAAACACCCTGATAAGCCAAAAACCATAAAAATATATATGAAAGTTAAGGCAACTCATAAAAAATTGATTTAGTCATCAATATTTGTTCTCAGAAAATTATATGAACTGCAGTAAAGTTTATTCTAAATGTCTTTGTTTCTCAAAAATAGTTAATTGTGACTTTTTTCACTTTGGTTTTAAGGGGCTCAATTCTGAAATACTTGTTCGTACATGAAAAATTAAGATGGTATTCATTACATTATTTATGAAATATTTAAAATATCTGAAAATTCTTTAGAATTAATCATCTTGTATTTAAGATTAAAAAGTAACAAGTTATATATTAGATGTAAGTATTCTTATTGCAAATGTATAAAATAAAATGGGTTAAAAAATATGTTTTAACAGAAAGAAAATCCCATGTAAACCCTGTTGTGATATTTTAATTAGGTAGGTAGACGATTCCACCCTTTAAAGAGTTGAAATGTTTGATCAGAAATCCACTCATAGTAGGTACAATATTAATTAACAGTAAGTGGTTGAAAAATAGATTTGGAAAAAGGATGACTATTTTTAATTACTGTCAATTATTTCCACTATTTATAGCTTTGATACCTACTGTAATTCCCTGTATTGATGATTCATCACAGTTTCTGCCAAAAAAATGTTTATTAATGCAAAAATATCAGGATCAAAACCCCCCACCTTTCATTTAACAAAAAATTTAATACTTTATTATTAAAAGTAAAATTCGCAGCGACAAGATAGATCTCAACATAAAAAATTATAATAATAAAAATTATATTTTATTTTATTATTCTTGGACTATTTCTAAAAAAATATGACATATTACCTTAAGTTCATACTAAATTCTATTGCTATATTTTTCTGAAATATTTGCCTCATAATAATTATAAAAATAATATCCATTCAATTGGTTTTCAGGGATATAAGATGTAAAATTAAAATTAGCACAGCATGATCAAAGTTGGTTCTATCAACTTTCCACCCATTCCCTGCAAGTAGGTACAGGTACTTTACACAATCATACTTTACAATCTCAGCCAAATGTAATATCTTATTCATGCAAACTATTTAATTTAAAAGTTATTACCCATGTAATCTGTAGTACAAAATTACTAATAATAATAATGGGCAATACAATTTTTTTTTAAACAGTTAAGTTGTTTGTTATACAATTTGTTTAGTATTATTTTATTTTTAATTCAAAACACTTGTGCATTTGTGCTAATCAGCTCATAGGCTAGGTATAATTTTACTTTTTTTAATAACTTTTTGATTTGGTTTTACCCACTGAAATATGGAACAATATTTTGAACTAATATTTAATCCATATGGATTGCATATCTCGTAATCTTACACTTCTTGTTCATCCAGTTCTTACACATTATTTGTCATAATTATATTTCTGATACTCTGTTGGCTTGTCTTTGTCTATGTGAACCACTTTCATAGTTTTGACATTAATAATTCAATATCAAATAAACAATAGCTCATTAATTGTAAATTTTCTTTTATTGTGTTACAAACAATGGTTTATTTAATTCTATAATGGATATTTTAAAATATTAACTCATTTTATTTTTTATTCAGATATTTTCAATGACCTTCCCATTTTCCTGTCCCTCAGCTCACATAGAAAATTTTACCCAGTGGGCTCAACTGATGGTTATTTCAAGTTCATGAAAGCTGTTACGTGTACTGCCATCTTAAGTGAAAGTATCATACCTAAGAAAATTAAATGTTTAGAATATGTTGATGGTTTAACAAACTTGTGCCTCGATAATCAAATTTTAAAAGATCTTTCCTTCCATTTTTTGAACATACTGTCCATTGTTTATTTTATTACCTTCAAAAACTTTGAAAATATTTCCTACCAAAATTAAACGTTCTTGACTGAGTATTCATCAATGAAAATTGTAGGAAGAATTTTGTAATTGTGTACAGAGTAGTCATAAATTTATTGAGCGTATTTCATAAGAGAAGTAAGAAATAACATTGTTCATAATAATAAGTTAGTCATATTTGTTTCAAATATAAATGTAGATACTAGAGTTTGTGATGACCTTCAACGATTATGGTTGGCTCAATGAAGTGGATGTAGAACGCATCAATTGAGTATTGGCTACTGGGCAAGAGAAAATGTGTTATAATATGTTTAAAATGCATGTTTAAGGCTGAACGCAGACCGGTTAGTCAAGACGAGACAAGACGCGAATAGTCAAGACAAAACATCTTTAGACAAGACACGTTTAGTCATAATGATTTAACACACATCGGTTAGTCAAGACAAGACAAAACACACACATCAGTTTTCATTAAATCAGTTCATTGTCAGTTTTAGTCAAGAAAAATATGGCAGACAGTGAAGTTGTAATGGGTGCGCTTATGATTGGAGTGGATACGTAAGCAAGAGGTAGGAAATAAAAGATTTTGGGTTCATCCATATAATAGGAAGCGGGAAGATGAAAGTACATGGGAGAATTTAATCCTGTACTAGCAAAACAAACTTTTCTTTGATCACCATAGTTAAGGACGTGTACTACTTTACAACAAAAATTTTATTATTATAACAATAAATAGAGTAAGTAACAATTTTAATAAAGTAAAAAACTGAAAATCACAAGAATACGAGTATACTCGTAAGTACTAGTTTTTGTACGTGAAAATATTATTGGTTTTGTACGTAAGGCGGTTATTTATATTGACAGAGTAGATGTAATATTGTAGCTACTTTCAAATATGAGGATTTTTGGGCTATTCGATGTATACTCACAAGTAAACCAACATCTCGGTTTCAGTAAAAATTCAAATAAAATATATTAAGATGGCGGTAGCACCAACATAAGACAAATAATAGATTTTACTTTAAAAATATGACATTGGCTAATAATATTTACATGTAAATATTTATATTAATTTTTTTTGTAATATTCTATGCTATTTACATTTATTTAAGTTTCAATGGAATATCACTTCATGGTACACTAATGCATAAATTTATTGACAAGACTTATGACTAGGTAGAATTACAACATTTATTAACTTTACAATAAAGAATTTATTATCAATTTATATTTTATTAATAAATATATTAGTATTAATTACATTGTCATTTTATACTTACGTTATTATGTTCAGACAGTACAGTAGAAACTGACTTAAATAGCTACTTTTCAATCTTTGTAAATATGTACGTTGTTAGTTGTATTCATTTAATTACGGTAAAACAGGATTATTTCTGGAACTTATTATCAGCAGAAATTTTTTTAGTTGGTTAAAAGCCTACATACACAAAGGTGACAGAGTGCTGAGATGAGAATGTTGAAATCAGTAGCGGCTGCATCAGATCAGATAGAAGAAGGAATTTGATTGACACAGCAGTGATCATATATATTGATTATAGCGGTGAACTGAATCTTTAATGTTAAACTTATAAAAGTTGCAGATTACAAAAAGAGACAATATTATCACATACAGAGTATGAATATAACTAGGACCATGTTTTCTCAGTATGATGCAAGTTTTAAAAATCCAACCCCTTAAATTTTATGTCGCCCCCCCCCCCTTAAATGCAATCCCTACTGTCATAACTAATCATTTTCAATGATAATGAGTAACTACAATTTCTGTGAAATATCACTAATTTTCTTAACTGATCTATTTATTAAACACAAAAACTAAATTAGTATAAATGCAAAAATATTATTCAGATAAAAATATCTGATTTATTGATTAAAACACAGCACAGACACTTGCCATTTCTAGAGACAAGCTAACAATTTAATGAAATATCATTTATAATTTTGTTAAACTCAAAGCAGAAATGAGCATGTAAAATGTTCAATAATTGAACATTTTACATGCTCAAAGACAATTATTGTCTTTTGTAATTGTAGCTGCTTCAGCTTTTAGAAGCTACCGTGCGGTAAATTAAAAAAAACAAACTTTGGTCAGATCAAAAGTCTTTCAGGAAGCACTTACCTACCATGTATCTGCACCAGAAACTGAAATCAAAGCATAACAAAAGTGCTTAGGCAGAGTCATTTAGTAATCATAAGCTGTAATTAAAGTAACATAGACCAAATAAATAGAAGAGCATTATGTAAATATTTCTAATTATTGAATAGTTCAAGTTGTATTTTTATTTCGCTGCTTATAACACTCCCTTACTGTGCTACCTGATGCGGCATCCCCTCTGAATCATAGCTTGGTAAGGTCCTGGATGCAACAGAATTTTGATCTGGTGGGTTGATTAAACCCACCAGGTAGAAGAAATTTTGATGACCATAGAAACGTTGGAAGGACCAATTTCAAGAAGGAATGACTTTTTTTTTAACAGTACCTATAGTTTTCTTTTGCAATCAGTTAATAAATACAATAACTTTAAGCAAATATGAAAAAATCTGAGTAATGTCCTTAGAATTAAAACACAAACGACACTCAGTAGTGTGTTTGAAAAAGACCAAACTGTGAAGAAACAAAAAGAAAGAAAAAAAAATATATCTATACAAAATCAAACTTGATGAACCGTGAATCAACATCCCGAAACACAAAGAGTTGAAGTTGGAGATGACAATGACGATGGTAGAGTTGAAAACGACGCCAATTATGAGATGCTGATGATTAGGAGTTGAAGTAGAAAAGATAATAAATAAAAATTAAATGACTAACAAAATCGTAGAGGTAAGTCCAATGGTTTAAAGCGTTTCAGTTTGTGAGTATCTTCACTGTTGTCAAGGAGGTTAATCGCTAATGGATTCTGATGGTATTCTAGTTTTTGTAAATGTTTTTCGCTATGTTGTTTAATTTCTTCTTTTATGAAGGGCAGGTTTAGGTCATTGTGTAGTATTTCATTTATTACGTACCATGGGGCTGCAGTGATCAGATATGAATGACATCAGGAATGACATAACAAGCTGTTTTCTTATACTAGTGAGGAAGAAAAAGAAAATTTTCTTTTGTATTTAAAAACAGCTGGAGAAAAGGAAATCCCTGCAATCATCATATTTCTCTCATTCATTACAATATTTTATATGTTCCAGGTAAAATTGTTTTTTTTTTTTTTTTTTTTTTTGTCAACAGTCTCTTACATTAGAAAGGGGAGATATCTGCTGTGCTCTTTTTCTAGACATATTAAGAGCCTTTGACAAAGTGTGGCATATTGGTCTTTTATACAAATTAAAAACAATTTTACCTTATCCGTTTTATTTTGTTCTTAAATCTTTTCTGGAAGGTAGGATATTTCAAATTAAATGCAGAGGTGCATACTTAAAATTTGGAGAAATAAACTCCGGGGTTCCTCAAGGATCTATACTTGCTCCAATATTATATGTAATATTTACCGCTGACATGCCTCTAAACCAATCAGTACTTACCGCTACGTACGCTGATGATACAGCAATTCTTTCATCTGGCAATAATGCTACAGAAGCATCAAATAAAGCTCAAATATACTTAGACGAAGTGCTACTATGGTTGAACAAATGGATACTAAAAGCCAGCGCAAATAAATCCGTCCAAGTTACGTTTACTATGAGAAGAGAGGAATGCCCATCAGTACTCCTAGGTAATGATGTACTCCCACAACAAAATCATGTGAAGTACCTTGGCTTGCATCTTGATCGGAGATTAACTTGGCGACATCACATAGTATGTAAACGGAACGAGCTTAATTTAAAATACATGAGGTTTAACTGGTTGTTAGGAAGAAGATCACATTTTTCTGTTGAAAATAAGGTCTTGATGTACAATACAATTTTCAAGCCTGTTTGGAAGTATGGCGCTCAGCTTTGGGGTACATCCAGCCGATCCAATTTAGAAATGATACAACGCTTCCAAAATAAAGTATTAAGATCGACGAGTAACACTGGGTGCTTTATAACAAACTCGGAAATACATGATCATCTTCGTATCCGTACCGTAACAGAAGAGATAAGAGAGCTGAGCCTCCGGTACCAGCTAAGATTAAACAATCACCAGAACCACCTGGCATTAAATTTACTGGACAACAGTGAGGAAACGAAGCGCCTCAAAAGACATCGCATCCTCGACTTAGACCAACGATTTTAATACATACACGAAGTTAAATTCACCACACATCCTCATCACTACTTTTTAATCTAAATTGAAATTTAAAAATTTTATTTATTTTCCTTATTTATTTATTGTTAACTTCTTTTGCATTGTTTACTTCATTTTTTTGTTTACTTCTTTTACATTGTTTTTGTTAATTTTGTAAATTTACAACATTTCTTAGTTTTTATTAACTTTATTTTCTAATTTTATTTAGTTGAAGTGAGAGCAAAGGCTGTCTACTTCACTCACGTAAGTTTAGTTCTTGTATAATAATTTGCTTAAAGCCACATTGTAAGGCTGATTGTAAAAAAAGAAAAAGGAAAAAAAAACAAAAAAAAAACAGTCTCTTGGCTGGTTTGATGCAGTTCTCCAAGCTGTTCTATTTTGCGAAAGTCGTTTCATATCTACATACCTGTAACACCCTACATCTTTTGTAATTTGCTTTATATATTCTAACCTTTGCCTCCCCTGAAGTTCACTCCCTCAATATTAACCTCCATTGGTGATAGACCAACACCTGGATGTCTTAGGATATGCCCCACTAGCCTAACCCTTCTTCTGGAAGATGTTTCCATATACTTATTTTTTCATCCACTCGTCTAAGAACCTCTAAATTACTTATTTTGTCCACCCATCTAAAATTTAACATTTTCCCATAACACCACATTTTAAAAGCTTCTATCCTCTTCCTTTCTACAGTCCCTATCACCCACGATTAACTCCTGGATAATGCTACACTCCAAACATAGTGTCTTAAGAAATTTTTCCTTATCTGTAAGTCAATGTTTGTAGTCAGTAAGCTGTTTTGATAAAAATGTACCTCAACAAAATTGTCATAGTAATTGGTTTTATCTGCTCATTCTAATGAATTTCTAATGCTGTTAGGTCTGGCCCTCATTACTCTTACTATGAGATATTGCAATCTAACTGAGTTTTTTTTACTTTTCGTGCAATACAGATTTCCATCATTAAGTTTTCAGTTTAGTTTGTTGATCTCTGAATTATATTTCCAGCATATATTGAAAATTAAATAGTACTCCTTTATGAGAATTTTTAAAATAATCTAGAACAAAAATCTATTGGTTTACCTGTGTGGATGTAATTTTCTACTATATTACAATTGTGTTAGAAGTTTGCATTCTATAAGAGAGAAACAAAATCAACTTTTGAAGTAAAACTTATTAACCTTTCTGCTCTGGCCAATCAAGTCAGATTTTACTGTACTTTAAACACACTCATGGTTATACTCTCAAAAGTTATTGTTAAAAAAAATGTCTATAAAAATACATTAGAAATAATCACAAATGAAATTCAAAAATTTGATTATCTACAGGTTCTTCGTCAGTTGAATAAAACAAATTAGTACTGTCAATCATAGCATAAATCCTTTTTATAACCACCATAAAATATTGAATGAGGTGTAAAGGAATATTTTAAAATAAATGCTGACCTATTCAATATTTTATATTGTGAATTAATAATATAAATTTAGTGCTTTAGCGAAATCAGCTATGTTTAGGATATATTTATTTTGTCAGAAGATTCTTCACACACACCAGAACGTCTCTCACTTGATATATTTTTGTGAATAAAATTCTCAAATGCTCAAGTACACCTTCATATTACAAGTTCTGAAGAATAAATACCATTACAGTTGAAATAGTGAATGTATTTTAGCGTTTTTAACCACTGTCAATTTGTCAACACATTTCGAATTAGCATGCCTTCTCGTATGCATAATGTGACAAACATGACAGTCATTGTGACAAGGAAACTGTTCTGAGCATTGTACTCTTAATTTTAAAGAATATGACTTCATGTTGATCATCTTAAAAGCATGAAATTCAGAATAAGTCTGCAAAGTAATAGTTTGGGAGTGAGACAGTCGAAGTTAAAAGATTTGATTAACTCCATTAAGTAATATGTAGGTCTTACACACTGACTATTGAGCCAAAGATCTTGGTTTGATAGGTGGCTAAGGTCTGGAGAAATTTAACTTTATAAACCCACCTGTACAGTTCTATACCCTATATAAATTTTATTATGATCCTTACAAACGCCTTGGCTTGTGCATAGGTAATGAATGATGTGAAATGATACACAGTTGAAAAAATGCAAGACCTGATCAGGAATCAAACCCAGGACCCTGGCGTATAAACTTTGCACTGATGTAGGCCTTGGTCTTGCGATGACAAACGTAAAACATCTGTCACTGTTTTCAAATTTCTTTCTACTTAAGTTACATTATTTGATATGAACATCTAAATAATGCATCCCTAGTTTAGGATTTAAAAGTTCTTTTTAAATTTTTTTATCCCTAATGCGTGTATGTTGCAATCTGTTCAATTCAGAACAATAAGCAACCCAATGACCCAATGAGATGATGATGATATGTATAACATGTAAATGAGGTGTAGTCTTGTACAGTTAATTAACTTCAACTTTCAAAGTACACCTGTAATCACTGTTTAGTATTCAAATCCGAATAAAGTAACTACCTTTACTAGGATTTTAACCAGGAACTTTCGTGTCCGAAAATCAGCTGTTAAACAGCTGACTCACGGCAACGACTTTACCTCTAGACCAATCTGGTGGGTTATAATATTAGGTTTAATATTATAGGGTTTCGAAAAGAGATAAGACTTCAAAAATAATTGTAGGATCAGTATGGGAAATCATTGCAAATTTTTCATTACCATCTAAAAAAGCAAACACATCATGTAAATATATTTTTGCTGTGTATAACATTCTTTTATACTTTTTCTGAATTTAATTCCACAATCTGCATTAAGCAATAATGTAACTGTTCACAATGCAACAAGCACATTCAAGTGAACTACATTCAGTGGCGCAATTCACATTGAATAGTACTATTTTGTTAGCACTCTCTTAATTTGACATGCTAGGTGTGGCTATTAAATAACGAGACTGACGTAAAAAATTTAATTTTAATTTTATACATAATCACTTTTTGTCACCTTCAATATACACTCCTTCTCTATCCCTACAACGCTCCATGCAAATTTTCCATTGTTGGAAACAGTGCTGGAAGTCATCTTCTATCAGCTCCTTCAGGACACGTTCTGCTTTCTCTTTTACAGCTTCCGCAGACTCAAATCTTCTCTCTTTTAATGCATATTTCACCTTAAGAAACAGGTAGAAGATAATAACATGTGATGAAACGTGGTTTTTTACTTATGATCTGAAAACAAAGCGCCAATCCATGGCCTGGAAGAGCCGTACTTCACCGAGAGCCAAAAAAGCTTGAATGACCAAGTTAAAATTTAAAGCAATGATGATTGTTTTTTTTTTATATCCATGGGATTGCGTACCTTCACTGGGTTCCTGAAGGTCAAGCAATTAATCAATATTACTACCTTGAGATACTTTCTAGACTATGTCAAAGAGTAAGGAAAAAACGCCCCGATATGTGGAAGGACAAATCATGGGTTCTCCACCACGACAATGCACCAGCTCATTCCACGTTATCTGTCAAGAGGTTCCTAGCCAAGAAGCTTTTCTTAGCATCTCAGTGTTAGAACATCCACCTTATTTACCAGATCTTGCACCATGTGACTTCTACCTGTTCCCTAAGGTGTATTCTGCATTAAAAGGGACAAGATTTGAGTCTGTGGAAGCTGTAAAAGAGAAAGCGGCATGTGTCCTGAAGGAGCTGATAGAAGATGACTTCCAGCACTGTTTTCAACAATGGAAAATTCGCATGGAGCGTTGTAGGGATAGAGAAGGAGTGTATATTGAAGGTGACAATAAGTTGATTATGTATACAATAAAAATAAAATTTTTTAAGTCAGTCTTGTTATTTAATGGCCACACCTCATATAAAACAAAACATATTATTTTTGTAAATTCATGAATATCCACATCTGAATTCAAAGTATCTGTAATATCAACATTAAAATATTATTTCTTGTAACCATGAGTGTATTTATTGTTAATATATTTTACAAACAAATAAACAGCTGTAACTGTATACTAAAATACACTATAAAATGCATTCATACTTTTATGATTCCGTCCAATTTATAAGAAGAAAACAATCACACAAGGTAATTAAAAATAGTCTAAATTACTAAATATGTAAATTAAATTACATATTAAAATTAAAATAAATTATAAAATATGAATACATGTTGGGTGTTGAGAAATAAGTTCATGTTGTACAAAACATAAATTTTATAAAAAATTATATACTATGTAGTAGTTATGTAATAAACCTTTATCATAAATGTGTTTTTATTTAAAAATTATTAAATTTTTTACAATAAAACTTTCATTTAACAATGAGTCATGCAACATATAACTTTTTTCAGTAGGCCAGTATCTCTCAAATTTATTTCATACACAATCAGTGCTGTCTAGGCTCAATCTCTACCAAAGTTATCCATGAATACCAAACAAGTAGCTTTTTAATTACCATACTTGTTTTTAATATTTTTTCAGAATGTACAAGGAAATTATCAATCTATATCATACTGATTCTTAGATCCTTGTTAATAATTTTTTTCTAAAATTTTATGTGAGGAGTTGTTTGTTCTCAAGAAATTTATAACAAAACTTCAGTTTTAATTGATTTGTGTTAAAAATACTTTTGAAAATCTGTTATGAACACTGCACTTTTACTAAATTTAGATGCATCCAGTCAAAAATAACTAAATTTAACATAAATTATTGCCAAAGTACTACCTAAATATCTAAAGGCCAAGTAGGAAATTTATAAAGCAGAAAACTAAATCTGTTTCTATTATGGATTCCATTTTTATTGTTTTATTGCAGAATCACTTTGTGAAGAAGAAAATCAGTCAGACAATAGTGGTTTCCATGCAAAACCAGCACCTGACAAAATAACAAAAAAGGAGGAAGAAGATCAAAATATTGAACGACTGAATCCAAATTGATTGCTGTCAGAATAAAGTAACTGGATTACCACCCTTGTACAGAATGATTCCATGTTTTAATAATTTTATTAAATGGCAAAAAATGTCAATCACCTGACAGAGAAGGATATGAGGCTAATTTATATTAGTTAAGTGAAACTTTTACTTTGTTATAGAATATTGAACAAATTTATGTTTTAGTAAAATTTAGTTTTGAACTATAAGTTTTAGTGCAATCAGATTCAATTTTACCATTTTCCTATTGTATAACTAGAGTATGGCCTTTGAGCCACCCTATTCTATCAATTGCTAGAAAATTGCTTTCAATTAACAATATTCAATTTAGTAACAATGGGTGAACTAGATACTTCACTGTGTTTAACTGACAACCCATACATGAATGAACACTAAGAAGAAAAAGCTAATAACTCATATTGGATCAAATTGGGTGGTTGTTTGAAAAAAAAACAAAGGTAAAATAATTCTCAAATGTGACAAAGATTTTTTTATACAGTCAATGGCAGTGGCAGTAAATACATAAGAGGATTGGTAAGATCAAATGATTTCATGTCAGTTTATGATTTCCCAGGAGTTACCATTCCAAACATGACATCGGTATAAATTATAGAAACACATATTTTTAATCAGAGTTATTATAACCTATATTTTTTTAAAAACTACCATTACTTTTGTGCCGTTAGCGTATCATTTTTGTAACAGGGCAATACCTTTAGAATATAAATGAATGTAAACATTTCAATACCAAATCTGAGACTTGCTTATAATGGATAATAAAGTTTTGAAAAATAGTATCATTTTACCACTGCTTTTGACCTATTGGCTAATATTACTGATAAGAAATAGTATTAAACAAAAATACTTATTCATAAACTATACAAAATTAATTCTATAATAATTTCTTACGACATATTATTTCATTATGAATCACAATAAAAACTTAACTCTCATATAAAATTTAAACCCAAAGCCTTACAGTATCATTTCAGGCACTAACATTAATCAACACTTTTATAATGATCACCATGGCATTTTTTTTAACAAGAATGTTTTAATTGGTAATAGAAAACTTAAATTAATTTTTGAATCTTTACATTTTTCAAAATCCTCAAATAATTTATTTTAATTTTATTTTAAATTTCAATTATGATATAACAAAATTTTTCTAATTTTTTTAATGACCATGATAGTTTTCCATATCAAATCAGATACCCCAAACAACCCTTAAACCATATTTTGAGCTAAATTAGTCAAATATGTTTCAAGTCACTACATTTCTTTACTTGAGTAATGTGTAATTTGTTAACTAATTATCTAATAAAGTGCATGTGGAATGTAATTTTTGTTTGAGCTTTATGATGTCCTTAACCAATCCCAAAAGGTATTACGCCGATTCCTTTCATTCGAGAAAAACAAGATTTAGTTGATTTTATTGCTTTGTTTATAGGTTGAACTCTATGTCATTAGAAAAGATAATTGGTTTTGATCTGTTGTGGTATAAAAAATAACATATTCCGTTTGTAATTAGTTAATAATCTTGGTAAGAATTCTGGTTTAAAAATAAAAATTATAGCTTATAGGTGTATTATGAATATAATGTTTTATTTTTGTTTAAATAAAATTTTCTTTTTGAAAAAATATTGTCTAAAATAGGTTAGATTTTAAAAAGTTGTTTTTATTATAATTACGCGTTAAAAGTATTATTATAAGTACAGTACAACATGAAATTATAGTACATAGCCTACTAAATAATAAAACTTTAATTGTATTTTCAAAAATCTTAACCAAAGCTAATTTAAGTCTAATAATATCAATGTTATTAAAAATTTTCTGCTTAATCACTTTGAAAAGTAAAGAAAAACAAAACAATATTTCATTTAGGTCGAGGAAAAATTATTTAAAATATTCAGTTTAAAATTTAAATCCTGACAAGTTGTATAAAACACAACATTAAAATTTAATAAGTAAATAATTTTAAAATATGAAAAAGTATGAAATGTAGTATAAAACTTTTGATTTATTTTAAAAACTTCTGTTTTTATTTGAATGTTTTAGGTTTTTTAATACGAGGGTGTATTATATATAAACGGGACTTGTTTTTTTTTTAAATTTTAACTTTATTTAACTAAGCTTACAAATATACATTATTTTCTATGTAGGTACTCTCCCGCCCTAGACCTGTATTTTTCCCATCAGATGGGAGCGTTTTTATTTCATCATTGTAAAAATTCACTGGACATTCTTGTAGCTATTGGAGCACGACCATTTCCACTACTTGGTTGTCATCAAAACACAGGCCTAAGCATTTCTTTGAGGGGTCCAAATAGATGATAATGGTACCATCAGACAAGGTGATAAGTCTGGACTATAAGGTGGATGTTCCAGTGGTTACCATCATAATGCATCCAATTTTTGCATCATAGCTTTAACCACAAGAGGTCTGGCCTAGCCATGCAGAAGAATGACACTTTTGGCCAATTGCTTCATCCTTTTCCTTTAAAATAACAATTTCACCATATCCAGTAATTCACTAGAGAAAGTGAACATGAAAAGCACCCTATATAAGATTTTGGGCTGCCTCAATGCTGGCCTTCATCTCATTCTTCCTTAAGCAGCTATTGGGCTTTCATTTTTGACCTTTACACACCCTCTGAAAAATTCTTTCCAGTAAACACACACGTTCTGACAGTCTGTTTACCCCAAACTGTGTCTGTAATCGCTGCAAAATTTTGGTTGGGTTTGCCTACTCTTTAGCTAAAAACTTGATGATAGTCCGTTACTCCATGGAGACATGTACTTCATTCATGCTCAAGGTTTTTTCCGATACGAAAGGGACTCAAGAGAGTTGCGACCAGTTCTACCCTCTTTCTAACAGTACAGACTACCTGCATATCGACCCCCGCCCAGGTAAAGTTCCCCTCCGGAATTTTTAAGAAAATCAGTCTCATTAATATTTGACACACCCTCGTATGTAATACTACATGTTATGTTACATCAGAGTTTTAAAAAAACTCGCAGAAATTTTCTATGAAAATATTAGCATTACAACAAACACTTCATGAACGTTATTAATTGTAATGGTTTACATCAGTAAAATTTATTAGATATCAGTTAATTAATAAACAAAACTGAGATGAATAAATTGAATATGGATGAATCAATTAATTAATTGGTGGTGATTAATAATTATCACAGGTAATTAGGTCTACATAGGCAGCAAAAAGAGCCAACATTTTTGTAAATCGAACTGCGTCGTCGTTTTTTGGTCCATTTGTTTGTAGCATCCTCACCAGTTAATGCAGCAGGACGCTCTGAAATTATAAAATAAATTAATAATTTATTATACAGCATTAATAACTATATCAGATAATAATTTTGTATTTTCTAGTCAGACAATAAATCAATGTGTTACAATCAGGTTGTACTGTAATGAAAATCAGATGGTGCTGCTACAGTGGTAAATTCTTAAACTACCAAGAACAAAATATTTCAAGTTCACTAAATGCAGTACAGTTGTACACTACTGTAAAACAGGAGAATGCCGATTATTCGAATTTACCTAAATAAACTTTAATTTGGATGGTCAAAATTAATATAATTCGACAAATCAATGAGTGCTAATATTTTATGGAAAACTTTTATAGGATATCATTAATATTTTAAAGGGTGCAATATTGCACTGTAAAATACGGAAATTCAAAAAGTCAAAAGGAATGTAAATTTAATTACTGGGTGGCTAAGATTTGACTGCTCCTTGCAGAGAGTGGCCCATACCCAGGAATGCCATCACCTTTGACTTTGTACCCAAAATTTTCATATTGAAGTCTTTACTTACAAATTGTAATTTGTGAATAGCTGATTGTATTTTGTCTTCACTTTACTGTATTATTACTGCGTCATCCGCAAACATGAGAGAGAAAAATTCCTGTCCCAATTTAGACAACTAAGTCCACTTTCGGTTGCTAAATAATCATCAGCTCGTCTAGGTAAATATTAAATAACGTGGGTGATAGTGGGCATCCTTGTCTTACTCCTTTGTTAATGGTCAACTCCCTCTCTGGTCCACCACCTACACTAAGTAGTATTGATGTTTCCCAGTACACTCCAGAAATAACAGTTACAAGATGTCTTGAATAGCCTTTCTTTATCATAGTTTCCCACAGCAAAGATCTATAGACATTGTCAAATGCCTTCTCCCAGTCAACAAAAGCCAAATGAGTAGGACAGTTAAACTCTCCTCTTTTTTCTATCAACATTTTCATTGTGAAAACGGCGTCAATACAAGATTGCCCCATTCTGAAATCCATCTGGTTTTCTGCAATCAAGGCCTCTGTTATTTGTTGCAGCCATTTATTCAATAGGGAGGAAAATATTTCATAAGTTGTGCCCAAAAGACTTATTCCTTTGTAATTCTTAGGATCACATCTTTCACCTTTCTTGTGCAAAGAGATAACCCGAGACCTCAAATATGACTCTGGCACGTTATGTTTCCTCCAGCATACATTGTGCAAGTGTAACAGTCACAGATGTAAAATCAGTCCTCCATATTTAATTAATTCAAGATTTATGTCATCCGGACCTGGAGACTTACGATTCTTGGCAGCCTTCATTACATGTTGCAACTTTTCAATGGTTACACCATCAACACAACACTCTGAACACTCTTCAAAATTCTTATCATTCATTATGTCATCATACCACAAATCTTTATAATGCCTCACCCATTCGTCTACAGAAATACAATTCAATCGAGCGGTATCCCTCTTTTCTCGATTCATTGTTTTTATGACTTATATGCCAATTCCTGTAGGCCAAATAGATCTTCCTCTATTGCAGTAATGAAATTTTCCCATGCTGTTTGATGAGCTTGCCTAACAACTGATTTAGCATAATTCCGTGCTCTGCAGTGTAGATATCTATTGTTTTCAGACTTGTTTTGTAGCCACATCCTATACAAACGTTTTTCCCGAACTGCTGCTCTAATGTCGTCATCCCATATTTTTAAACATTTTCTTCTATAAAGCTTCTTCCTCATTCAAATAACCTAACAGCAGCTGCCTATTGCTGTGGCAATATTATTCCATTCAGCTTACATATTATCCACAGTAGGGAATGTCATTAACTTCTCTGTCACAAGACTCTGATAGAAATACTTGATGCTTTCAACTTTCAAGAGAGATACTTTGAAAGTTTCTTTCACATTTTGGCGTCTGGAATTAAAAGAACACTTCCACTTTTCACAGATCCATCTTGCCAATCATCATAAAGTGGTGGGAGTTCAAATTAAACCCCTGATAAACTCTAATATCCCGCATTTGACCAACCAATCTTTGATTAATTATAATGTAATCTATAATCGATTTGAATCCTCTTGCTGTTCAGGTGTACTATGGATGTCCTTCTTCTATAAAAATTGTTGGTAATCTTCGAATTATTAAAGGTTACAAAATCTCTCAATCTATTTCCATTTCCGTTTGTGACCTCTTCTCCAAACTTCCAACACGATTTGGGATAGGATTGTCCCTACACATCCATTGAAATCTCCCAGCAGCAGCAAATCATCATTTGGATTGACAGTGGCAATAACATTTGCAGATATTTATAGAAAGTTTCTGATTCTTCTTTCCTCACAGGGTCACTTCAGTTCTCGGAAGCGTAAACGGCAATAACAGTGAAGTTACCTCTGTCATGCCGTATTGGCACAGAAATTATCCTTTCGTTGATACAATTATTGTGATTCCTGATCTTGTTTCCCAGTTTTTCTCATTGAATACTACTACTCCCTTGCTGGCTCGTTGTGTTTGTCCAACTCCACTAAACAACAACAGATAGTTCGCTCTGTAACAGCTGAAGCTTCTTTTTTGTCTCTGTAATGACTGCTAATTGTATTCTGTTTTCATGCAATATCTGGGCCAGTTCACACTTTTTTTTTGTCATACCCCTCACATTCCACGTTGCAATTTTAGTAGTTTTGTATTTTTAGTATTTGTGTATAAAGTGATAGTTAAATTTTAGGGAGGTGGCTGAGGTTAAATTGTTTTCATTTTTAATTTTTTTTCTAAAACGATGTAAAATAAACTGGTAGAGGTTTCTTTTTGTTATATTTTGTTAATGCTATGTCATAATTTTGCTAATGTATGTATTTCTGTCTAATATTGTTTTTTTATGGTTATTTGATCATTTTCTTTTTTGTGTGACTTTTTTATGTAATAAGTAATGTATTTGTTTTAATTGGTTTTTTAGCAGTGCTATTATTGTTGTATTGTAATTTTATTATCGTGGTATGGGTTTTTTGTAATTAGAGTAATCCTTCAAGTACAAGCTTTGCTCTTTTGGAGGAGTAATAAATGAAATAAATCAATAAAATAAATTTACCGAAAAACGGACACTAAATAAATTCAGAAAAAGAAATTCCAACAGTGATTCAGATAATTAGACATTTGAATAATTGGCATTCCCCTGTACTCTTAAACTGCTAATATTGGATTTAACGTAAAAAATTAAACTCAAATTTAGTACAAAAACTTTGCCAAATTCAACAATTCAGTTCTTCACTCCTACAGTATGGTTTTCGTTTGGTTTATTTTACAGTAGTATCATTCATCCATACGAATTAAAAAATGTAATTTTTATAAATGCTTTATTTTTCTGTCATTTTGTTTAATGCTGCAGCTTCATAAATAGTTTTCTATTGATTTTTAAAGCTGTGTTTTTACTATCTTTACAAAATGGCTCCATAAGCAGTAAAATTCATGTCTTAAAAAATTTGTAATAAAACTGCACCAAATAAAGTAGGCCTACATCTGGATCCTTTACCCATGTCAGCCACATTGGCTTAAACACCTGATCTGTGCGATTCTTAATTTTATTAATATAGTGTTATTAACATTTACAAACTAATAAAAATATATGTAATAAATGAATAGAATTATAGAAGTGATTATTATCAATTCCAATGTCAATCTTAGGTACTCCTTTTCTACAACACGTTCACAAGTTTTCTTCCATGCATCTTCTTTAACATTTCGGTTCTTGTCATTTTCAATTTAAGAGTCATACAGAGCAAGAAATTTCTCAACCTTTGCAATTAATTGTATCCTCACCATCTAATTGGATTTTTGCAATTACACAATCACAAGTAGCAGTAGATCAGTGGTAAACATCCTGCCTGTGGAATGCGTGAGATGAATCTAAATACTGCTTGAAGAATCAAACTGGTCCTGTCATCAAGTAACAAGACCTTAAAGTTGCACTATCTGTTTTACTATTTCATGTAAAAAGCAGGACATCAAGCCACCTGCCTATTTTAAATTGAGTAAACCATGCTCGTGAAAGGCAGTAATAAACTACCTGTCAAGCCATAGCCTAATGTTTCACTTTGTGCCTGCAGAGCAAAAAATCACTTGTACAATAATTTCCCTACATGGTCTCAAGGAAGGTATATAACCTATCAAAATTTTTGTTTTATATACCTACCTGCATTTGTTTCCTGTTGTGGAAGGAACTCCTGCATGTCATGAACAAGCCTTGTCAATTCCTGAGAGTCTTTTGCTATACTGCAAATCTCTTCTTGATTAAAATCAGGTGCAATTGTTTTACACAGTAGTATCTGACTAATTACATTACCAATGTTGGACGGTCCAGCTCTGTTTTCTACAAAGAAAAAATAAGAATAAAGTTAGATTAAATAAAGAAATCTCAATGAAAAAGTATAAAGAATGAATTTAGTTTTGAAATAAACTAATTTCATTGCTATTCAGTTAATAAATTACGTAACTAATTCATAGAAAATGTTATCAGTAACAATTTCAATTTTGACTGCATAGTTAGTATACTTTCTTCTTCTGGTACCATCTCATACAGTTGGAGGGCAATCAGTAGGCCATCTGAACCTTTGATATAGCAGAATAAAATATCAGCTACTGTTTGTTGTCTCACCATGTGTGCAATGCTTCAGCCAAGTGCATTTTTTCACCCAGTGATTTACTCTGCATGATGAGTTGCTGTAATCATATTTTTTTACTATGCATGATACGACTGAAATATTTCAGTTTTCTTGTTTTAATTTTACGTATTAGTTTTAATACTCTAGATTCTATAGATTACCTAGTTGACGCAAATGTTTTGAAGGAATTTATAAGGCTCGTAGTAGTGTTTCTGTAAGAGTCCACCCCAAACAATACTATTTTAAAGATAAAATATTACTTATTTTATCTGCTGGTCCATTTTGAAATCTCAGTTTAAAGGAATTTCATTTCCAGAATTTTTTTTATAACTTCTTTTAGGAGACTCCGAAAAGGGATTGCAGGACATGTCAAGATAAAATTGATAAGCCTAAATATTTGTGTTATGTTTCTCTTCTAACTTTTTTAACTTATTTGTATGGGAGCTTTACATTATTAACTTCCACATTTTTGTCATGGGTTAGGCATGAAACAAAATAATAGATAATTTGCCTTAACGTTTTAAAACTAGCAACAATTAAACACTGCTGTCATTGATGTACTACAAAATTACAACAAACAACGTGCCAACCAAAATTTTATGTTTGTATGGAAAGTTCATTCATTTCCTTCATTCATTTCAACAGACTCAACAGTCAATAGTTTTATGGCTATATCAGTAGGATATTGCAGTACCAGTGCACATGCATCAGGAAGTTGGGGAAATCCCCACTACAAAATAGCCTCACTACATTAATAAAAAAAATTCTGTTCTAGAGTTTCTTCTGTGAAATGCTACAATGGTGGGGGTAATACTTCCCCACCAAGGTTGAAGCTCGGAATGCTCGCACTGCGACTTCCTCACGATATGCCTATAGTTATAGCCATAGCTTTCTTGTCCATTGGTTTACTATGATCCTAATAGAATTTGAAGTGTGTCAAGCTATTTTTGTTGCTTTTCTCAAGTATAAAACAGGTGACCAACATTTTTTAAACAATTAGCTCTCATTTAAAATTAAACATCAATCATTTTCACACATTGAATTAAAAGATATAAATTTTGGAGGAATAGTTAAGATATTATGTTGGTCTGGTGTAAAGGTTTTTAAACATTTCTAAACCAAAATGTAGAATGTCTTGCATATTTTATCATTTTAATGTAGATAATGCATGATTATTTTGACATACCAAAGTATCCTGTCATATCCATTGGAATAAGTTGAACAAGGCGACTACACTTCGCTAGTTCCCTTAGGAACAGTTGGCACATAAAAAATAACAACACTAGGTGAGGATGATCAGCTGGAATCCCTTCTGCTACGGCACTGCAACAGAAAATAATAAGAATGTATGTAAAGAAACTCTGTAAATGTGAACATGATAAATGAAAATATTAAAGAAACAATCTATATAAGCACATACAAGTTCACAAACTAAAATAAAGTGAATAAAACTGCGAACGACCTAGCACTTCCATAATTCTTCAACTGTCATTTATTATATTAATATGAAGGCTAATATTATATGGGAATTTAATAGGTATGTGGAACTTTTAAGGTGTAAAGTTCTAAATACATAACATATTTTGATATGGTTTCTGATAAAAAAATATAAGTTGTCACTATAAAGCATCATACAAAAAAGTAAAATCTTCTTCTTCTTCTTTTTATTTTCTCTTACCCTACAGTCCAGAGGTTCAAACCAGCCATTCGGCTGATGACCTAAACAACAACATTAACATAAAATTTATTAAAAGTGTATACAATATTGATTATGATATAATTGTTTGAAAATAAATAAGTTCCAATTGTGCATTAAATATTTTCTGATGGTGGTGGATTCACCAAAACATGTAGGAGAAGAATAAGTAAAAAGAAATTTTAAACAGAAAAAAAATTGAGTTAAAAAAAACTTGCAGTATTTTTATATTTGGATTAACTAATTATAAGTTACCATTTCTGTAGAATACTGTAATCTAGTCCAATGAGTATCAAACCAGAAAGAAACAAATCTCAAGAATATACATTAGGCAGAAAAATTATTTATTTTGAACATGATAATACTTTCAAGTGAAGTATAATGTTTAAATTAAAAGGAAATGTTTTAAGAAGGGCAAGTAAATTTGGAAAGAGATTTTAAAACTTAAAACAAGGAGGGTAATCCTAGTAGGAGATATTTTTACCCCTTTCTATCTTGGTGAGAATTACAATGTACTTAACAGGACAGTACTTCAAATATTTTAAAAAGTGGAAGGGGAATAATGGAGTTTAATTCTAAACATACTCAAACCACAAGAGAGACAAAGCAAACATTCTCTTTTTTGCTTCTTCCTTCAGAAAGAAAATATAAATGGTTTTAAAACTTAAATGGTTAGATAATAAAAATAAAATAGTAAGATAAGAAAACTAAATATTTTCCATTACCATGAATTAGGAAAATTATAAAACTATTTAAAATATAAATAAATGCTTTAATCACACTACTCATATTAATTTTGTGTTGTCATGCAAAACTGATTCTGAATGTAGATTATTAAACACAGTAGTTAGTTTCTTGTGATTAAATCTGAAATATTCATTTAATGTGGCATTAACAGTTCGAATGCATTTTCATACAGTACTTACCAGCTATTAAGTTTTTTTTTTACTATCAGTTTTATTATATCACATCAACATTTTTAGTTGTTAGTGATTCCATTACGTAAAAAAAATAAACAAGTAACATAACAAAGAATAACAACAATGTAGAAAGGTTCACAATAATGATTTACAATATTTAAATAATCATTTATTAGATTTATCTTACAAAATTGTATTTTTTATATTAAAATTGACTTTGAATAATGTAGACTTTTATCATAAATGCCCCTACAGCTGTCTAAGACAAGCGTAATTAGTATAATCTAATATTTTAAGAGTACTGGTCATTGCTGAATTATAAATCAACATACCATGGTCCAGTTTAAATCGTAATAGTGCCTGGTAAGAAGTGAGGAAAGTTTTCTTGTCTGATTCTCAGTTTCTAGACACTATGGATTTTATTACATTCTCATTCTTTGCAGACTATAACTTTTTTTTTGAATTTTTGTAGTCTCCATATTAAGCTTTTCACCACATTAAGACCTAAAATTTAATTTCTTTGCATCGTTCTAATTGAAAAGAACCATACTTAGTTAAATCAAAGGGAGATGTACGTTCCTAGAGAAAATTATTTACTTGCTTTTAGTAACAGTTTTCGCTAGTCTTTGAGAAAGAACATCGTATACAGAAGATGCCAGAGTGGTGGAATCATTTAAAGTCTGTAGCATTAGTTTCTGTGTTGTCTTGATATAGGTTTTCAATAGATAGAATTACTAGTCAAGGGATGACTAAATAATTTTCATAATTGAAATTTTTATTCAAAAAAAATTTTATTTGAATAATTATTCAAATAAAATTTCCTAATTAAGTTTCTAGCAACTACACACTGCATGAATGTTGTCAATAAAGTTTAATACCATCCAGAACCCCGAACATATGAAGTTATTCAAACAAATGCAGTTTATTCGTTTTTGTTATGAACACATCACTACAGCTGTCGGCATTTTTCAGTTTTTTGTCTCCCTCTCACTTGCATGAATTATTGCACCTTTTTCACTGTGTTTCTCTCTTCTTTGACATCTAAATCCTGCCCATTCTAATGCTCAACTAGAGACACAGCGATGTGGGTTTGGCTCCACCCACAAAAACAGCCACAATAAATCATGAAACGACAGGTATTAGGCACATTAAACGTATTAAATTTATTTATATTTCACAAACTTCGATCATATTGTTTACTTTTACTTGTTTAATGATGAATGGTAACAGTGAAGTTATTTTATTTTATTTGGCAACTCAATTATTCGGAGTCCGTAAACTGCGGTTTGTTGATTAGATTCAAACCAGGTCAGGTTCAAGTCAGATTCAAACCAGATAAAAGCCTGGGCTTGAACCTGACTAAGTAAAACGAGGAGTGAGGTGGTTTACCATCGCCTTCATCACTGAGTGGAAAAGTACGCTTAACAGCATGCCGAGCCCTCTGAAAAGCATATGTCTTCCACTCTTCAAATGACACCTTCACTTCATTCACCACAGGGTCTGGCTGTATAATGAAATTCATTACTTTCAAAGGAGATAACCCTGGTTATTGTCTTTTACACCTCTGCCTCTTCTATTCTTCATTGAATGATTCAGTCATTTAATTGGCTGACCATGGGATAAGAAACAGAACTATTTATTTTAGCCCTGCAACTTACAGATCGAGTGTAAACAATTTGACACTCTATCTGTCTGTTATGGGCAGAACTGCGGTTTATTAATTGTTTATACCTTCACCTTTATCTGAATATTTTTCAAAATAGTCAAATAAAAAATAATTATTCAAACAATCAAATAATTTTTATTTAGATAACCCATTACTAAATTATACCATTCATTGCAATTAAAAACAAGAGTTACACTTAGGGTTGATCCTTGAAGAACTCCATTTTGAATGTTTTATGTCTTTGAGAAGATTCCATTAGCCTTACACAGATATTGAGTCTCAAAGGTTTTTGCCTTCATAAGTATTTTAAAAGAAGAATTTTATGGTTGGGCAACTTGAGGGTATGGTTTAAAACAAGCTCAGGAGAACTCTTTCGGATAGCTACCAGTAGGGTAAGCATTGCCATGATGGTCTCTAACCTTTGGAACGTAGAGGCACCCTGAGAAGAAGATAAGACTTTGCTTACTGATCTTAAGATACTTTGTTTTGAAATATTTCAAGGAAGCTTACTTTTTTATTAATATAAAGTTTCACAGTAGGCCTATTCAGTAGGCAGATAAAGCGTGCCCCTGCAAACTTTAATATGGAATATAATATTACAATATTATAACTTTTTATACTCTTCCTTTCAAAGTAGAATTTTTTAAAATCCTTCTTAGTAAGCACCAACAACTCATATGTAATCTACTGAATAATCACATAATAAATATGTAAAATAATATTATTTACAGGCCGCCTCCGTAGCGTAGTGGTTAGCGCATTGGCCTGCCACGCGGAGGTCCCGGGTTCGATTCCCGGCAAGGGTCTGGAAATTTTCACATGTCAAATCCCAAAGTTAATGTTACACAATCCACCGTAGTCGCTAATGACCAAGTTGTTGATGCGACTCTAAATAAATAAATTAAAAAAAATATATTATTTACATTGATACGTTTATATAAATTTATTTATATAGATTTAGGTTACTTTCATAGTGTGGTACAGATATGCATTTTTTCTTTATATCTAATGAAATATTTTATAAGTATGTATGCCATAATTAATAAAGGCCTTTATCACTTGAATAGGAGGTTCAAACAGAAACTTCTTGGGAACATAAACCTACTTATGCGAGACCTGAGAAAGCCTAAATTTTCAGAAAGCCACAATGCCACACAATACATTTTTTCAATGATTCACAGGCGATGGAATATGTAAATAATGTAATTATTTAAAAATTATCCCCAGGATACTTTCTAGAAAGCTCTCTTATGTCATCCTTATAATTTTTTCACTCATAATCGTTATCATCTAGTATTCTATCAATCGTGCAGATTGTACAGTAGTTTAAGATATTATAGTGTTGTCATATCATAGTGAGCTTCAGTGTCTAGTATACTAATAGCTCCAACTCACCCTTTGTCATCCAGCATTGCGATGTATACAGATAAGTAAAAGTATGTAATGTTAAATAACACAATAAATAAACAAAGTAAACTATATAATTCTAAGCAGAGTGTGGCAATATTAGCAGAACCCTTAGCACGAAAGCAAGAAAAGAAATTCAGATAAAATTTAGCTACCAAGATGATGGCTGCCCCAGTCCTATTCTATGTAAGTAAGTCGTGATTAGTACCTGTTCAGTATTACGAGGCGTATTTTTAAAGTAAGTACCGTTTGAAAATAAAAAAAAAATAAAAGGAAATTTGCAAAAACTAATTTTATTTTCGGAATCTACATACTTTTATCTATTTTTCTACATAGTTTCCAAGTTTTTGTAAACACTTATCATATCGCACAACTAAATTTTGGAAACCTTCTTCATAAAAACTTGCCGCCTGCTGTGATAACCAAGAATTCACGGCCGTTTTCAATTCGTCGTCATCGTCATAACGGCTGCCGCCCAAGTGATGTTTCAGATGACGGAAGATATGAAAGTCGCTCGGCGCAAGGTCAGGGCTGTAGGGTGGGTGGTCCAAAACTTCCCAGCCAAAAGAGTCCAATGCAGCTCGGGTCTGAGCGGCAGTGTGAGGCCGCTCGAGAGAGTTCAAAAGACTCGACAGTTCCTTGAATTTTCTGACACGTTATGACGAAAACGGTGACGATATGCTGAGTCGGATCGTAACTGGAGACGAAACGTGGATTTCGCATTTCACTCCCAAATCGAAACAACAAAGCATGGATTGGAGACACACGCACTCTCCCGTAAAGGTCAAAGCCAAAGGTCAAATCACAGCAGGCGGCAAGTTTTTATGAAGAAGGTTTCCAAAATTTAGTTGTGCGATATGAAAAGTGTTTACAAAAACTTGGAAACTATGTAGAAAAATAGATAAAAGTATGTAGATTCCGAAAATAAAATTAGTTTTTGCAAATTTCCTTTTATTTTTTTTTTATTTTCAAACGGTACTTACTTTAAAAATACGCCTCGTACAATAGATTCAAATACCGCGCGCCGTCGAATCTTCCAGAATAAATCTTCCCGCTCGATTAATTCAGTAATATTGATTCTGCATCGATTACATCATTAATTAGTTCTACGCATGTGTGATCCTTGATCACGTGGCTCGCGCTCCGCCAATAGCAAAATTCGACTAATTTCTTGCGCTCACCTCGCCTTTGTTCCTTCCTTTCCGATTCTCTTTCACTTCAAGTCAAACCAGCCAACCGTTCGGTCGTGGTTAAACGGACGTTCGCAGCCTCGAGTGCTGGCGTCACCTGCATTTAACGCGTTGGATATTCCAACCTCATATTGCCGATAATTTATTAGTTACGGCCCCAAGCAACGAAGCTATTCTTTGTAAACGCGCTTATAATTATGTAACGAACTATTCATGTTGTGTATTATTCAGTTAATTACCGGACTTTGTGCAATTTGTGTTACCTCGTGTCTCGAACTTGTAAACCGCTATCCTAACTGCAATTATCCAAGTGTTAGCAGTGCTTTATGTTTACTCTTAACGTGCCTTTGTTTTTTGTGTGAAATCTGTACAGATCTAATCGAACATTTAGTGTTTTCCTACAACGGCGTCCACGAATTGAAGCATCTTGGGAAATTTACGCACTCAAAATCGAGTAAGTACTGCTATACTCACTATTAATTGCAGTGTTATTCCCTGTATATGTTCCTGTCTATCCTCCAAACATCCATATTCCTTAACGAGCAAAGCGTTACGCCTAATGTGCGCGTCGAAGTCACATCGCGCCTTTTGTTTCCCGGTTGTAATCGATCCAACCACCTTAACGAATCCAGCAGATGTAGGATTCATAATACCATTTGATTACCGCATTGAACAGTACCAGACCAAAAAAGAGTAGAGTACAGGCGGTGAGGTGCGATTCCTGCAAAGAACAATGGGTTGCGATCGTAGGGACCAACAAAGAAATGAGGATATAAGAACAGAATTGGATGTTTACAACCTGAATGGGAAGATTGCAGAATATTGAAATCCATGGAGGCAGCACATAGAGAGAATGCCTGATTGAAGGATACCCCTTAATGTTTTGCAATACATATCGAAAAGGAGGAGAGATGTTGGGAGGCCACAGAAGAGATGGCAATAATTCAATAGTTTTGTCACTGAGTCGGAACAGGTAGGAGCCTAATCCTTGATTGTGAGAAGAAGAAGAAGAACTATATAACGAATTGACTATCAAAAAAGAACCATAATACCTGTAACATGTCGTATTTATATATTGTCATGTTAATGTGCTCGTGTGCTTCTGTGAGTGAAGTACAAAAACAGCATGTGAAAAATGTGATCCAGCAATACAGTGGCTTACTCCATCGACCTTCAAGATCACAATGAAATGTCAATACTTTAATAAAGAAAGAGACAGTGAATAACAATTTAAATAATGTAAGCACAGATATTTAAAGAAGTTTTTGCTTGCTTCTTTTCAAAAATTTTGTATAAAAAATAAAGACGAAAAGTAGCATAAATATAAAAAAATATATATTTTTAAAAACTTCACATCAATACAATTAAATGTAGCCTATAATTAAAATATAATGTAAGTATAATTAAATAATTTATTTTATCACAGTACTTTTTAATTAAAATATTTTAAAAGACGTTAAGAGTTAAAGTATTAAGAAAATCTCTTTCATTATTTTCATAACTTATTTTTTCTGTAATGTTTTTATTAGAATATTCAAGTAAAATTTATACTTTTGCTGATAAAGGAAAAATGAAATGTGATATCAGTCTTTTCTTTTTTAACGTCAAAGATAAAGAAGAAATGGAAAAGTTTTATTTAAATCTAATTAGTTTCAAAAGTTCTTCGATAATTTTTGTTTGCATTTTTTCTATTTAAAACTTTGTGTAATAATTTAATTGATAATAACTAGTATTAAAATGATAATTTTGAAATATAATCCATCCGGAATTACTTTAAAAGAAAGTTTTATTTCTTTTCCCAACTGCCCCATTCTAACATAGTTAATTGTATTCTATCATCAATTAACAATTAAATATTTTTAGGAGTACAGAGGCAACTATATCTAACCAAAGAATTGTCAGATGATTCTTTATATAAAAATAATTTAAAAATCTGAAAAAGTAAGATAGGCCCTAAACAAATTAAAATTTATATTTATAAAACATTAGGTAACTAAGTTAAAGACAGTTTTTTAAATAATTTACTTAATTTAAATGTAAAGAGCAGTTATAAAGTAATTATGTTCATGAATTCTTATTTTATGAGCAGTAAGAAAATTATGTTTAGAATTACATTTTAATTAAATAAACTCTATTAAGAAAATAAGTGTAATTTTGTACAAATATAAATTTAATTACATAACAGTTGCACAAACTAATAGGGATAACTACAAAGTGTGATAAGAAAAATAGGTTAAAATAAAAAAGAACCCGGTTTCAATTTAAAGAAATCTATTTAAAAACATTTTAACATTTTATTTAAAATAACCTTAGCTTGTATTCTGAAGCAAAGTACTTAAGCTGTGAACACACAATTTAAAAAAGGGATGATGTCTGTAAAGAAAATAATTTAGAAAATGAGTAATATAGTATCTCGTAGATGTAAAATGTAAAATACTCTTTTTAAAAAAGAAAGTTCGCCTTGTGAATGAGAACGTTAATAGAGATTGGTGTCTCTGGGGAAAAACATGTTTATTTTTAAAAATACTTATTCATATAAAATACTGTAAGAAACCGAGAAAAACTATTGACATATTTTTAGTCTGCTGGTTTAATTATCATTACATTTCTTACATTCAACACAAAAGTACCTTTGACAAACATCATAGTTTGTATACCTATTAATTATGTATAAGTTTTTGTTTTAAAAAATATATGTTTCAAAATTAGACTAACCAATCCTCTCATTAAATGACAACAGATTTAATTTTTTTTGGGGAGTTAAAATCATGATTTTTTTCTAGTCAGTTATCTACTCTGAGAATAATTTATTTCATTATACAGCCAGACTCTGTGAAAAATGAAAGGAAGGTGCCATTTGAAGGGTGGAAAGTAGACGCTTTTCTGAGGACCTGGCATGGTGATATGCATACTTTTCCACATAGTGCGAAAGCCAGTTGTAAATCCCCTCACTTCTCGTTTTACTTAAGCTTCTAGCGGTTCAAACTAGACTTTCAGCTGATGACCTAAACAACAACAATCATGATTTATACTTTAAATTGGATATGGGTAATATATATTTATAAACTCTGACCTCAGAATAAGTGGTGGATGTGGGTTTCTTCTGGAAAGGCTGAGAAGCCATTTCAATTGAATAGTGTACTGAAAAAAGAAGTATCATATCCTCTGAGTATACTACTTTCAGTGATATCTGAAGTGTTATAATTAACTTTAAGAGGTCATGCTTTAACTGAAAATTTTATACATCAGGTCAATCAAACTTGAGGTAAGAGGTCATACATTTCCATGTCCTACGCTGAGTGTTGTACCTTAACAGAGTCTCTGGGATCCTAGTAATCTTCCCTAGTATTTACCTATTTTATAGGTCTACTTTTTCTTTCTGTCATGGATTAGGCCTTCTGACCTGTTCCGACTTCTTTACCATCTTTTTTGAGTTCTACCTACATCTCTTTGTCTAGCAGGTATGAAACCTAATTTCTGTTTTGCCCGTTTATCTTCACTCAGGTGCATTAAATGTTCCTCCCACTTTTCTCAGTATTTCTCAACTGATACTTATTCCATAGGTGTCCATAGTATTTACTTATGTATGTAGGTTCATTTCCTGTTTTCTATAACTTGTAGAATAGCAGTCTATGCTTCACTATATTGTAATTTATAATCATCAATCATCTATAATCATGTAATTTATATCATCACTATAGATAATTTGTAATTAATATTAAATTTATTTTAGAAAGAATATAATTATAAGAAATATCAATAATTATTCCACAAGTCAAAGATTCAAATTTATTAGAGATGGAGTCATAAAACAAAAGAAGGTATAATTTTGAATAAACAATTTCAACTGAAAATAATAAAAAGAAATTAGAAGAACATAAGGATTGATTTATAAAACCAAATGAAACAACTTAACGATTTTTAACCCTTTCAGTACCAACATCCAGAAAACAGGATGTCGATATCTTTTACGTAGCAATAACATCCGGTTTACCGGACGTCCGTAAGTTATGCATAAAGTGCAAACGTCCGAATAACCGAACATTTCCAAAATAAACTTTTTTAAATTTATTTAACGTCGCATCAACTGCAACGGTCGTTAGCGACGACGTTGGGGTGGAACTTTATGCAATGTAGGATGAAATGATTTTTTGTAATGTATGAAAATATGCCGTGCCTGAGTGGGATTCGAACCCAGGACCAAAAAAACTTTTATACAAAAATTAATGGAATAATGTATTTTGAAACCGCCTTTGTGGCGTAGTGACTAGCATGCTAGCGTACAAAGCGAAAGGTCCCAGGTTCGATTTCCGGCTAGGGTCTGGAAATTTTAGCACCTTAAAGTACCACCATTAAGGTACCAAAACTCACAGTAATGCTAATGACCAAGCTATCGATGCGACTTTAAATAAACTAAAAAAAACTACTTTGAATATTTTTAGTGATAGAACGATTTCGTTTTTTACGAACACAACAAAAATTAATTTTCAAGGACATTTTATTTTTCTGTAAATTTAAAATTTTGGTCGACAATGGCAGGCTTACGCCTGCATGTTTTCGAAATAAGGGCTGGCACTTTTTGTACACCCACATTCAAATTAAATATCACTTTAGATCACACTTTTAAATATTGTTTCGACAATGAAAGGGTTAAAATTAGCAGATTAAATTCTAACAGAATAAGACAGCATCTATAAAACTGATGGCGACAATGTCTCGATGCCTTGTTTGATTCCCGATCGATGGATGGACAAGAACTCAACTGGTAAACTGCTAAATACAAGAAGAAATATCATAACTATACTACATTAACTAATTTTTGAGCTCATTAAATATTAACAATTAATTAAAACATTTTCATATCTATATATTTTCAATATTACAATAATCTATATTCAATTTAAAGTCTTAACATAAGTAATATTTTATTATAAAAGTGTCATCAAAAATTATATCAAACTATATCAAGAAAATTAATTTAAATTTTGTAAAGTCATTTTGTTATTTATTTTAAAGTTCATTACATTAAAATTTATTTGATATTATTTTAAACTTTTGTTTTGTTTATTCATTTTTAATTTTTTTCAATTTAAATTTATGTAACCTATCTGAGCGTTACAAGCTCATCTTTGAATGTGAATAGGCATATACAAAGGAAAATATTCACAAAATAATTTTCCTCTTATTACGTAAAATGTGAAGGCTGAACAGTTTTTCAATATCTTCTTTGGGTGACTGAAGAATATATACTATCAAATAATGACTGGAATTGTCATAAGATAAACATTTGTGTTTGTAAAATAAACGTTTGATTGTGTTGTAAGGAGTTCAAGTCTGGCCTGTAGATAAATAATTTATTATTATTTTGTAGTCCGATGAATTTAGTGTAGATAAATGATAAGAGGTTGTATGACTTACTGACCCTTTAGTAATCTGTTATCTGCAAAGTACATTAAGTTACTGTTATTTAGAATATACAAAAATTCTAAAATGAAGTCTAAGTCTTAGGTATTCAGTCTAACGAATCTCTGTCTTTGGCCATAGAAAAATTAAAAAGAATATACCACCAAAAGAACCGGAGTAGCAGTCAATGTCATTGTTTTAAAATACACCTTTGGGTCACAAGGGCTAAATCAGAGTGGATTGTAGAACTGCAATGACACATTTGAATCCAAGTCCAATGGGCACTCAACCCGTCACATAAGCAATCACTCAACCAGGTAATCAAAGATTACTGATTTCAAAGGCTGACACAAAGAACAAGAACTGAACAACAGATAAATGATAAAAAAGAGAACAGAAAATCCTACAATGAAAAAAATTTGAGAAAATGTACTACAAAACCCGATAACTCGACGTCAACGGAGAAGTATCGAACCGTGTACAATTTCTGTAACCACAGTACCGCAGCTAACTTGAACCAGGTACTCGTTCGAAGAAGCGCTAGCTCGTGCTTGCAATTCTGAAACCACTACCTTGAAGCTGAGTGTAGAATATTATTGTATAATCGAATTTTTAAAAATGACATTTGTGAAATAAATAACGTTATGGTGCTTGTATAAATGTTTGGAACTGCTGAACTCATAACTGTGGAGTACACGTAGTACATTTAACTGAACCTCAAAACATGCCTCGAATGGGTATTGTTTACTCGGATTTCAGACTAGTGAATTCTATCATTTATTACTAATTATAATACTTTATTGTTTGTAAACATTTAGGAATAGTGTCATGATGTTAATAAAAGTAGAATAATTGATGATGGTGCTAAATAGATGATGGTGGTTGAATAGATGATGGTGCAAAAAAGTAGTGTAAGAATAGAGAAAAGGTTAGGTAGAGACATAACAAAGAAGTGCTGTACGTGTTAACTAACCGTAGACTGTACAGTGCAATTACAGTGGTACTCCAATTAGTGTGGTACTAAGGTATGCACTTCAATATACACCTGGGAACACTCTCTTGTTTTCTACCGTACTTGGGAGACCACCAAACAAATTTTACAACAAACCTCCAACTTTAAAACAACATATCTACTAAAAGGCTATGGTTAAAAAATACAGAATTCAAATTATTTATCCGGACGAATGAAAATGGTATAACGAAATTTTATATTATGAATTACTTTATGCATCTTAATCATAATCATAATCATAATCATCTAAAAACAAAATCAAGAATTAGATCGTCTCTATGGCGTAGTGATTAGTGCGCTAGCCCATAAACCGGAAGATGACGGGTTCGACTCGGTACTAAAATTTGCAAATAATCACAAGTTAAAACCTACCAATACACAATCCGCAAAAATCGCTAAAAACAAAGATGTTGATGTGACTTTAAATAAACAAAGAAGAAAATTTTTTTTTGCCATTTAAAAAATTATTAATTTCTGTTCAACAGAAGACCTTTCAATCTATGGTTGTTAATCCGTATTAGTTATAAAAGGTTTTAACTTGAAAAAAAAAACACCGCTACGTTCAATTCTTTTTAATTATTTATTTTCGAAAGATTTCTTTTTCCACCTAGAAAGAGCTTTAATTATAGTAAAAATCTAAAGTTCAAAAGTTCAATAAAAATGTAATATATGGAAATCAAATTTGATTATCCACAGATATTTCCTCTACGTACAACATGTTAGTATATAAGATAACAAGCAATTATGTTCGTATAAACACTAACATAACGATCAAGTATTTTTACCGATTATCCTAAGTATTTACGGACTTATCCTGGCCTATTGATTAACAGGTGATCTACAAATAAAGGAAAATGAGTTAGGCTACTATATATATATATATATATATATATACGAGTATAGTAGCCTAACTATAGTAGATCACCTGTTAATCAATAGGCCAGGACAAGTCCGTAAATACTTAGGATAATCGGTAAAAATACTTGATCGTTATGTTAGTGTTTATACGAACATAATTGCTTGTTATCTTATATACTAACATGTTGTACGTAGAGGAAATATCTGTGGATAATCAAATTTGATTTCCATATATTACATTTTTATTGAACTTTTGAACTTATATATATATATATATATATATATATATATATATATATATATATATTCATTTACTAGTTCTGCAATAAAAACAATAGTAGTCATCACGCGAGTATTTTATTCTATAATTTTAGCTGTTATTAAAAATTTAATAATTAAGAATCTCGATCTATTAAATTTTACTTAAAAAATTATAACCCACACACGCGTGATAACGTATAGACGTTAAAGAATGTTTTTAATAATGCTCAAGAAGAAAACCCGAAAACTAAACTAATACATAACGATTTTGTAATTTTTTCTGGAAGATTAGTGAAAATGTGGAATTACACGGAACGTTTGGGGATTTAAGGGTAAAATTTATTCGCTTTTTCTGAGGTTGTTCTAGAATACTCGGTTACTTTACATGACAGAAGAGTGTGGATTAACACATGGTTAATCCTTTTAATTTACATAGCTATTCAATGATTTCATTATTTAAAAAAAAAAATTTAACTTAATTATAATTTTGTGAACGTGGTACTAAATTATGAACGGATCAGTGAGTTGAGGAGACTAAGTTTGCAGTTACTTGATCAGTTAATAACCGTATAATATCGATGTTATTAGCTTTATGTAGCTGAAAATGTAATCACGTCATTTCTGATTAATGTAAATCCTAAGAGTATTACAAGATTGGGAAACCTTTGCCTAAAAAATAAGGCAAAATATTTTTTACGCATCACTATATTCTCTTTAAAAAAGACTATATTTTGTGCTTGAAGGTCTAAGAAGACGTAAATAACAACATAACCAACAGATACGTCTACCTCTGTTCTCTTCCCACTCACTCCAATAACCCATTCCAATCATTTTTTCATTTTTCACAAATTCATCCTATGGTCTGAACACTTTCGTAGCGGAAACTCTTCCTATATTCTATTATTTATTTAAATAATTATTTTATAATCTGTATACCACTATGTGTAAACAATATCTCACAGATTATGTGTCATCCTGAAAGTTCTCAAATAGTTTCTTCAGTGTATGTGATGAAGAAGAGAGATAGTTTCTTGAGATTTTTAGTACAAAGTACTTACTTTGGTAAAAGTCCTAATAATACTATTCTGATAACCTAAGGATTACAAAATTAGGTTATGAAAACTGTAGTTTCAAGTAAAAACAAATTCATTTTTTTTAAATTATTTATTTAACGTCGCATCAACTACAACGGTCATTAGCGACGACGTTGGGGTGTAACTAGTGTTCAATGGAGGATGAAATAATTTTTTGTAACGTATGAAAATATGCCGTGCCTGAGTGGGACTCGAACCCAGGACCACATGATGAGAGGCGAGCACGTTACACAAACTGCGTCAATGCGGCTGGCAAATTCATTTTATTTCAGTTAAATTCCGTTTACAAATAGATATTACATAGTTGTTGTTTTTTGTTCTTACCCAGTTACACAAAACTTCTTACTTCTCAATAATTAACTTAATCTAAGTAAAAAGTGAAATGAAAATTAAAAACAAAAATCGACACATAATTATTCTAAACATTTTGTGAAAAACTCCAAGGGAAAAGCCAGACCGTTGCGCTAGTGATATCAAGAGTTAAGGATAATAGTTCATTTATATACTATTTGATTTTTTTATAAATGTACCTCTGCTTTATAGCAACTCTCAAATTATTTGAAAAAAGTAAAAAATTCCAGAGAGTCAAAAATTACAACAGGGGTATTATAACTTCAATACTCCTATCAAATCTGGAATCAATACACAAAGATAATTTGTAATGAAAATGCATTTTCTTTGTTAACTGAAGAATTCTCCACTGAAGCAAAACACATGGATATCTACGTTTTCACACTAGCTTACTACCGTAGTATACTTTCAGACCGATCTTTAGTATGGAATGTTCAGTATTCATAGGTTGAACGGAAATGAAAAAGTGTTTTCCAATATTGTACACGAAATTATATTTTCCAGAAGTATTTTAAGTTTCTCAGTATTTTTAATCATATTTCTCGAAGAAATTCATATATCATGGATTCAATCATGTATACTTAATTCTTTGAAATCGCAAAAGAAAGTTTGTTTAAAAAAATACTGCTAAATACCTTCACCATTTTTAATCTATTTTCTAAATTATTTTATGAAAAAATTTTAATGTCGCTGACCGGGGCCGACGACAAGTGGCAAAACCTTGCTTGCGAAGTTGGTGGCAATGAAAAGGGCCATTTTTGCTGGTCGGAAGCGGCGTGCCGGCGTGTTGGAAGCGGTGCCCGAAGAGTGGTGGCTCGGCTACCGGGTACAGGCCTAGCTCTCCAACAGCGGCAGTTGGTTCCCCACTGCAGCGTGACAGTGGTGGCTCCCAGAGCCCCGCAATGTCGGGTCGGCGTAGGCCGTCGGCTGATAGCGCGGCTGAGGCGGGTGTCTCCGGTCCCACGCTGAACTCTCTTTTCACTGTGGTGTCATCAGGCACTCACGAGCTTCCGTCGGCGGCCGGGTTGGCGAAGGCTGACTGGTGCAAGAATCTGCGTCCGCCACCGGTGCGTCGACCAAGAATGGTGCGTCTGGTCTCGGCTGGGCTCTTCTTTTTCTTGTTTTTCCCAGTTCGGGAGCTGGATGGCGAGTGTGACTCGCGGTCCAAAAATTATGTTCCAAAAAAAATTTCTCAAAATATGTTAAAGAAACATCACTCAACTCCAGTCGCTTTACTGTTCTTGAGATTTTTTTTTTTGGTTTAACGTCCGACTATTCTGCTATTACTGCTAATGCAGACGGTGAAGGATGAAATGATTTTTTGTAACGTATGAAAATACGAGTATGCCGTGCCTGAATGAGATTCGAGCCCAAGACCGCATGATGAGAGGCGAGCACGATAGCAACTAAGCCAATGCTTAGTTGAAAGATAAAAGTAAATAAAATTTAATTTATACCAAAACCTTTTTGAAATTTTAAGAATAAAATTGGTGATATTTACATAAATAGTTGTCAAGTAGTTTTAAAATATAAAGAGAACATACATACAAACATTAATTTTTTAATTTTTATGAATAAAGATGAGTACTGAAAGGAATAGATCACCTTTCGAAAACGGGTAGACAGTAACTTCCACAAATAACCCCATCTTACTTACACCTCAAGCTTCTGTTCGTCTCTCGCTCTTTCTTTGTCGCTCCCACGTCTATCCTTCTATCCAACTATTCCTCAATTCAGAATTCTCCTTGAGCGTAGAAAATCCGTTATAGATGCAACGCCGCCCAAGGTTGAACAGTGGTCTCCCTCCACTTGTTCTACCATTATTATTAAGAAAATTTAATTAATATCTCCCCCTGAGACGAAGCTGCGGTTTATTATTTACTTTACCTTTAAATATACTATTCATTTAGGAATAAACAAAAGTAATTATATTTTTTCTTGGATTATTATAAAAATAAATTGCAATTACTAAATACATTAAGTACAATAAAAAAAATTGTGTTCTAAAATTGTTTTGCTGCATTTACAGAAGGTTCTTTTAATGATTTAGTATTTTTGAAACATTATAAATACAGAATATTTTAATATTCTTTCGTAATACAAAACAACACGCAAAATAATTATTGTCCAAATCGTCAGGCATCTGTGTCATTAATACACGTCATCTCACATTGTCCAGAATTACATGAAACTAGCAGATAATTCAAATTTTAACAAAACTTCTACAAGGAAAACGTTTTAGATGTTCACAGTAAACAAAACTATAGAATTTCTAAAATTAAGTATTAAATTTGTATGATGTATGACGATATTTGAATTAAGATTCTGCTTTGTGTTATTCAATGTCCTTAAATCTTAGAAAATATTACAATCTAAGATATAAACGCTAGTCATTTTAAAGTTGAGGCGATCCTCATAAATAAATTAATAGGTTAAAAATATTAAGATTTTTATTACAAAGAGTTTGAATTTCTAGAATTAAAATTATCTAAACTTTATTTCACGTTCAGAATGCAGTACAGCTCTTATGAGAACCCGCAGTTTTTTTTCAGGCGTACGAAAAACATCAGGCACAGCTAATACAATAACTCTCCTCCACCGACACCACCCGAAGGTCACGGGCAAAAATTTTTTTAGAGTTTCACTTACCACGCTCTAACAAGCTCATTTTTAATCAAAATATTCTGAAAAATTACTTTCACTACCTACATATGAATTGTATTTGTTTTTTTTGTTTGTTTAAGGTCGCATCAACAATAAAGTCATTAGCGACCACAATTACATAACAATCTTAAATTAACAAAATTTACATAACAAAATTTGAATTAAAATGACTTGTGAAACAAAATTTGGATTAAAATACATTGTGTAACTGTAAGTCCGTAAGGTATAAAATCACATTCTGTATACTCTTGATGTCCGTCAGCATGATTTTCGTATTTTGTGTTAAGTTATACTTTTCTCGTAGATTACGTAATCCTGGACATTTTATCAGTAAGTGTATTATCGACAATGTAGTATCGTTGCAAAAATAACAGGTCGGTGCATCAGTCTTTTGAAGAAGGTATTTGTGTGTGAGACTAGAATGCCCAATTCGTAGGCGTGTTATAAGTACTTGATTTTGTCTGCTACTTAGTGGTATTAATACGTCATGTGTGTTTTCCCTGAAGTCGTGTAGTTTACTGCGATGTCCTTTCCATTCATCGTTCCACACTCCTTGTGTCGTCTTGAGAACAAATTTTGACAAATCAACATGTGAGACAGCATGATCATGAAACACTTCTTTTATGGCTTGTTTGGCAGCATTGTCTGCCTTCTCGTTTTCTGATATGCTAACGTGTGCTAGGGTCCATACAAATTCAATTGTGTTATTAATTTTTGTATTTGACACGAAAAGCCTAACTATTTCTTGAATTATCGGTTCTTTAGTATTTAAATTAGAAATGATTTCTAGAACACTTTTAGAATCGGTAAAAATTACAAATTTGGAATTTCGAGATTGAGATGCAATTTCCAGAGTTTTATAAATAGCATAGGCTTCACAAAAGAATATAGAAGATACGTTATTTATTTTGTAAAGAACCTCTGAATCAGGAAACACGATTCCACAGCCACAACCTTCAGTTGTAAGTGAACCGTCTGTGTAAACACTCATGTAGTCTTTGAATCTGGCAGTTATTTTTTGAAACAGAGGCCTGAAGACAGCAGAATGGCGGTTTTGTTTTTCAAGAACACTAAGACTTAAATCAGGGGTTGGAAGTTTTAGGAGCCATGGTGGTTCATCGGGTTGACAAACTTCAAAAACATTTGGAAGACGTATATTTAATTCCTTGAGGTAGATGTCCACGCGATCACCTAAAGCTTTCGGGTATCTTGCTCTTTTTCTGGTAGATGTTTGGTTTCCTATTGATATTGCACTATATACTGGGTTCATCGGTGTTGTAGATATTTTAACTGCAAATTTGATACATAAGTATTTTCTGCGATATGACAACGGTATGGCATTGCTTTCGGCAATGATACTTTCCACCGGGCTGGTCCTGAAAGCACCCAAAGCGAATTGTATTTTTTATTAAGCTATAAATGTTATTATTGTGCCCTTGATATTTAGATAAGATACACTCGTACAAAATTGGAAGTTTAAATCTTGTCACTTTTTTGCGTTTCACATCGTAAAAAAATTTTCCTTCAATCATGACATATGTGTTTTATTATTTTGGTATTAAATATAGAATTTTATCTGTAATTCGATTTACGATGTCATCTGCAACAGAAATAATAACCGAGTTTGAAAAATATCACTGATTTCAAAGCAGTTCAAAGGTAGCAGTTCAAATGAGTCGTGTTTCGTATTCCGAGAAACTCTGAATCATTTTGACACCTGTGAACTTATGCTACACACATACTATCTACTATACTACACATACAGTCCATTTTTAACCCCGATGGACAAAGAGAGGTGTTCAAACAACAAATATTTTTTTCGTAATTGTCTACCAAGATTTAAACAATAGCTATTATTAAATTTAAAATAATTAAAAAAGACAAATTGATAACAATTCCATAACTATAAAATTACCGGTACCTGATCTGTAAAGCGATACACATGAAGCATGTTTTCGTATTACGTTATTCAATAGGAGTTAGTAAATGAGAACGTGTTGTGGCGCGGAGTCGATATTTTTACTTAGTGTTATAGCGCTCAAAACTCCCATCTGAAATATTTGCTTATGGACTTTCCGTAGAGCATTCTGAACGTGAAATCAACTATAGGTACAGGAGAAGGTCATTTAATTTATCTTTCAAACATAACTTTCATTTGATTACAGAATTTGATGTCACATCTATCAATTTCCTACAAATAAGTCCTATCAAATACAGTTTCTACATATTATTTAGATTATAATTATTATAAAATCTTCATAAACAGTTTTATTATAAAACTTCATAAACGGATGAAATTGCAGAATTATACTAATAAAAATCCTGCATTTCCTCTTACAAAACAGAAAATAAAGTTCTTAACAGACTTATATCGAACATAGAAACACTGTCTTCAACTACAGGAAATTTTCAGTGAGTTAAGAAACTGATATTTGGTTCAGTATTGTTAAAGCATGTGAGAAATTTAACTGACATACTATAACAGGGAAAGTTCGTTTACCGGCTAGTATAAGAACATTTTTACCTAATGTTCCATAACCCATAACAATATTTAATTACCAAGCTTTTGATATGTTTAATATTTAAAAACTAAAAATATTTAGACAAAGGTAAAGATAGATGGTTTTAGTTATTTTTTTTTATTTAAATAAAACAATCGTATTTTGATTGTAAATAATAATTAAGAACAGTATAATATGTTTTAATGTTATAGTTTGTTAATTACACCAGTGGGTTGTAATTTTTTCATGTTAAATCTAATCGATAAGTTGCATTTATGTTATACAACAGATTATGCATTAAAAAAGGTTACATGAAAAAAAGGTAAAGATAATGAGGCTTAAAAAATGGATTAAATTAACTTTGTTTACATGGGTTATTAAAGACGACGTTGCTTGTTAAAATTACTAATGATATAAACTGTGTGATAATACCAACAAAATAAAAAATATTTACAAAAAAATTTAAATTACTATACAATTTTTTATTTTTAAAATTGCTTTAATTATTTCCATTGATAACCATAGTGAGTAAAGGAAGAGTATCAGTGGGGTTAAACGTATTAAAATTTTCCAGACTCTAGTTCCGCGCCTTCCGCTTTATACATTAGTGTAAGCTAGCGTTCTGAAATCCTACGGATTCCATCATAAATTTATTAAATATCTGTAAGTAGATCTATTTGAATTGTATACTCATGTCAGTTTTATGAATAAGAAACAATAACAGGAAATTCTGAAAATTGTTAGATTTAATAACTTCATATAGGCGGTAATAAAATAAATATTAGAAAATATATAAGTGATTCAACTTGATACAAAAACACGATAAACCGAATACATAAACGAATGGTAGTAGAAAAGTGAGTTGCAACGGTACAAGTGTTTTACATTCTCACACAGAAGTAGACTTACATACAGTAGGCCTAGTTGACTTAAGCTGAAAGAGTGGTGGTGGTAGTCACGAAGATGAAATGGTCAATGTTATTTCATCGTAAAGCAAGAAATTGAGCGAAGTGAATCATTCGCTAGAAATTAAAGACAAACATGATGCTGTGGGGAAGAATGAGTACTACGGGTGAAGGGAAAGTGAAATAATATTTATTGAGTGAACTGAACACTTTATAATTTATTATTTTTGCGTCCGCATACAAAGTAAGGCTCTTACAATTTCGCTCGGACAACCAGCTAAGTGTTTATCCCAAGTTGTAGCTCCAAAATGGTTTCACAACACATGACGAAATTTTCGGAGGAGGTATGTATAAACTTACAGACCCTACCTAATTCAAGGAAAAAACTTAGTGGAACCTACAAAAATACCCTTCGTGAAGAGATCTCAAGTAATATCATTATGAACTGTAAGCCGTGTTGTTATAGGCCTATCTTTTTGTATACTGTAGAAGATACAGACTCACCCTACTAATTCAAGAATATATTATCGTAAAACATCGTATTTTAAGTTGCACGTATCGTATTTTGTAAGGCATTTCGTAATTTCTTAAACATTGACAAAATTATTGTAAGCTGTGTCGAAGGGTGAATACACATAAGGTGTATTCTTACACAATGACTTATTTGATTTACGAACTTGAATCACTTCAAATGGTCCGTGCTTGCTAAATTTAACCCTTAAGTAGGCGCGTAGGGGTCTAGGTGACCTCCATATACATAGTTTTTCATTTTTTCATTTTCGAAGTTCTTAGTATCTTCCTAAATATAAACTGGCAATATTGCGTTATAATTAAAAAGTTTATAAAAAGGTTTGTTTTGACTACAATCAAGATTTATAGTGTCGAGGGTTCATTCGACCCCCACGTGCCTACTACTATATTATATTTTGATATTTAGATATTATATTTTTGTTACAAAATATATTATCCGACAACTCAGTTTTGAGTTTTTCTATGTGCGTGTGAGTTGCCGTTGTTTTGTTTTCTGTTTATTTAAGTGTGTTAGATTGTACATAACATCAATTAAGTTAATTCGTGGAATATTTTTCGAGTATTGGAACATATTTTATGATACGCGTTTCAATGTATTTCTGTTGTAACTAATATACACAGTTACAAAATCACAAATTACAGAGCTCTACATAGGTTATGTCACCGCCACCTCTTCTAATTAATCATTTACTGTGTTGCCGGCTTCAATAGTTCTCCCGGCCTTTGACGGCATAGCGACAAAGCTTTCGGCTGCGCACCGCAAAGGCCTTTGTCATCAAGGCCAAACCAGTAGCCGTTCTCTACCACAGCGCTCTCGGCGACTATTTAAAGAGCGCTGCACTGAGCAGGAATTCAATTCCGATCAAGACACCGAGAATTCACTACCGATCCAGACAACGACAAGACGTCCACCACGGCACACGGCTGTCGGACTCCAGCGAGGACTACTCGACGACCCCGCAAGAAAGAAGATGATGCTTTCGCTCGCCGTCCCGTCACCGTAAGCCGTCGACCGGACCGTCATCGCCCGCTGACGCGAGCGATGCCCACAGTGGTCCCTCGACCGAGCCTTACGCCCACCGGACCCGACGAAGCAGCCATCGACGCACTACTGCGAGGGAAGAAGATGACGTCTCCACTGGATGACGACACGCCGTGTCGCCCAGCTCCTCGACCGCCACGACGACTACGACAGACGACTACCGCTTAAACGGCCCTTTTCAGGGCCACCAAATTAATAAGGTTCGCCACTTAATGTCGCCATCCGGTGACAGTTACAAATTGAAATATGTCACATATTTCTGAAGAAAAAAATTTCGAACGAATTCGGCAATTCTTTCAGAGGAAGTTATATCTGAATCAGAAGAGGAATGCGGCGAATCAGACCGTGATAAAGAAGATCACGTTAGCGATTCTAATCATGATTCACCTTCTGAATTCGGAATTGAATGGGAAGAAGAAGTAGAGGAAGAAGAAAGTTCCAACCGATTTTCTTGGGGAAAAAAGGAAACAGGTTGGAGGATAGAACCAACTGCCAACTGCCGTAAGAACTCCGTCAGTGAACCTCGTTCGTCGTTTTCCTGGACCAACTCATGAGGTAAAAACTGAAAAAACCACGCTTAAATATAAAAAGAAAAAAAAAAGATTATTAAAAGAAAATTGTGGGAAACTATGCTTTGTAATTCTTCTTCTTCTACCGCTTACAGATTAGGTGCTACGCCTGTTCCAGCCTCATAGTACCTTTCCTAGGTCTACCCAAGCTTCTTCTTCCACTTGGGCAATATTACAATGCTTGGACTGTAACCCTTTCATTTGTCATTCTTGTGACATGGCTTTTTCATCGAGTCCTGTATCTGCTCATTTTATCCAAGATGGTTTCGTCTCTACTCAGTTCTCTTCTGATGTCACTGCTACGAATCTGATTTCGCAGGGAGCATCCTTTCACCGATCTCATTAAAATTATTTCAGCGGCTTCTTCTTGCCTTAATTGAGCTGTTCTTAGCACCCATGACTCGCAACCATATAGCAGCAGGGAAACTGCCATCATGTTATACATACGTGTTTTTGTATCTTTTCTTGGTTGTTTTCGAAAAACCTTGTTAATGAAACCGCAAACTGTCTGAAATTTATTTAACTTTTTTAAAATTTCAAAATTCTTTGTAATTCATTCATAACCTCTTTTACTTTTTTTTTATCAAACCCTTCTATAGTGAATTATCGTTCACTGATATACACAACGAGCATGTAGGGCCTACTCATCCTAATAAACTCTACTCTCTATTATTCCGTATTGTAGTGAAATGATTTGAAAAGATAAAACTGTTATACCATTTGTAGCCCTGCTATAAAAACGAATAGATTCCTTTAAGTATGAAGAAATCACACGTTTGTTTGTAAGAGCTTGAGTGTTTTCGATCGCGCAAATGTGCGTGATGTAGTACAATGAAGATTTAGTGATATGTGTCCGTCGGGTTTCTATAGACCCCCTTATATTACATAGAACGAACCAACATCTAATCCAACATCAATCATTTTTTTAATATAATTCAATTTGGACCCATCAACGAACATTTGCTGCGAAGGCACCACATGTTGCGATGACAAGTTTGTTATTCTTTCTGTCGGTGCTTTTTTTCGTAAATCAAGTATACATCCTGGAAGAGGAAATAAAAACAAATCTTTAAAATTAATAATTTTCAGTAAACAAAATCTTGTAATATTTAGCGGGTTTGAATTAGTTGCAAAATTTTTTATTGTATCCGGAAATTCTACAATGACTTTATTTGAACGGGGTGACACTCAGAGTCTCATTCCACAAAAATTGAGCTACAGTTAAATTAAGTCAACCTGCTTGGGAGGTAGGGTTAAAGATACAAATTTTATTTTTTATCAAGACGAGAATTTTAATTAGTTTTATTCCGACCTAAAAGACAGAAGTAATTAAAGTTAAATCGGACCTCGCATTTCCTTCTGTAGGATACATTCATGTAATTTCATGTTCATATGCACAACTGTAATGAAACGCTATTTAAATTTTACATTAAAATCTTTTTATTCTAAAGATATAGTGTTTACTTATTTAATGAAAAGTAAATATAATAAAAATTTTATGTCTCTTACTTATTTTCTAATTCCCGCGTAGGTCTAGCCTGCGTGCAGGAATGTACGAGTATTGTTATTACATTATTAAAAATAAATAAATTTTATCATTGTCATATTTCATTCAGTTAGTTTGCACTATTGTGATCTGAAATAATATCCATAGTTTATCTATGTTAGTCATTGTGAATTGTAATATTGTTTGAATAAGAGAGTCAGTAGAATAGCAGTCTATGTTCCAGTTCGTCGTTGATCAAAGATCTAATTCAATTAATCAATTGTAAATTCAAGAAATAATTTTAAAATAATCATAAATAATAATAAAAATTGAACAATTTCTAATTTAAAATTTAAATATTCTAAACAGTAATTAAATTTATTAAGATGAAATATAAGAAGTTCAAACAAATTATTTCAAGAAACCAAACATCTCAAATTAAAGCAAGAAAACAAGAGATAGTATAAATTTAATTAAATAATTTGAAATAATAAGAAAATATGAAAAGGAAAATATTAAGCATCAAGAGTCAAATTAATTATGGAACCAAACAAGATAAATTTGATTATTTTAGAATATGAAAATAATATTTAAGTAAAGTTTATTCCAGACTATAAAACCAAATGCAACAATGAATCGACGACCCATTTGATTCCCAGTCAATGGATGGACAAAAAGCACAAGCAAGACTCCGAGGTTAATTTCAATTTGTAACTATAAAACTAGTTAATTTGAGCTCATTGCTAGTATATGTTAAAATATTAAATAATAGATATTGCAAAACATAATATTATAATAATTAATAATCAGTTAAAATATTTAGATTTATATCACAGTGTCATTGCTAAATCGATCATTCATTCAAACTAATTTTTGTAATACATTATCTTTGTCAATTTTTTAAAATTTACTCGTTTTCTTTAAAATTACATTTACAACTTTAAATTTTCATTTTATTTATTCATTAATTAATTTACATTTCATTAGACTGACCTTTTGGGTATGAGTACAATTAACTCATACTGAGTGCTTTCACAAAACGTAATAAATTATCATTTACGATCAGGATTAAGATTAACGTTAGGTTTTATCTGATGATTATAATATAATGCTAGTTGAAATTGAGATTTTTATTAGATGATTAAAAACGTTCACAGTCGTTATTGTAGAGCAAGCTCCTATTATACAAAGTCATATTGAAACCACTGTGAGCTTGTGGAGCTACCGCTTTGAGAATAAGCTGCAAAATTCAATCCAAATGATGCCATCATTCAATGATTTCAGCCAAAAGTGCTACGAATGATAACAAAAGCTTCATGGTACGTTTTGTTATTATACATCGCATAATGACTAACGTGTCAGTATCGTGAAGGAAGATATGTGTATGAAGGAATATGTAGCTTAGTTTAAACAAGTAAAATTAGAAGATAACCTGTATTTGTTGGTACTTATTTTACTTAATAATAGAAGACTAATAAATAAGACTTATCTGGACTAAAAAGAACAAAATTACTTGACCTTCCGTTCAGTTTTACCGAAAAATCTAAAATGTCATTTTAAGTTCATATTAGTGAATAATATCACTAGCTTCATTATCATCTCCAACGCCTTCTGTTTTGATCTCTGTTTATTCTACATACTGCTTTTATCGTTTATATAGATTTAAGATTTTCAAAAATATTGTAAATAGTTTTTTCTTTTGATAGCAATACCATTGGGTATTGTTTTCATTTTGTAGTTACGTTCATCATATTTCATGTTTTTTTTAAAGTGATTGTAAATAAACTGAAATGTTAAAAAGTATATGAGCTCGTGAAAGTCATTTTGGTAGGGCATTTCACATTTACTTAGTTTTTTAAAAAAGAGGTTATAGCAGCAATTTTATCGCAATTCACAGAAGCATATTTTTGTTTACTGCCATATTTGTCCATACAAATAGTAAATTCAACTCACTACAGAACCAGTTAGTCAATTTTTAAAATTTTGAACTTTGGGAGGGCTTAAAAAACATGTGCCACTTTTCCTTTTGCTGTATGTGTTATACCCTCTCAGGCACAATTAGGAAACATTGACTTATACCAGTATACAAGTATTACTTTAATGAAAGCATTTGTATCTATTTATTAAAAGTAGATAAAAAACAATACTACTGAATGACAATGTTTCCATAGAATTATAAGTTTAATAGTCTAGCACAAACAAAAATGAAAGAAAAACAATATTTTAATATTCAATGGAAGAAACTCGTATATTCTTCGGATCTTCCAAAGCGAGCACCTTCACAAGTCTTGAAGAAGCCCTAAACTCTTGATTTTGTAAATTAGAATCAAGTCAAAATTTACTTGAAAAAATAAAATAAAAGAAAATGCTGAAAAGTAAATCGAAATTTCAAAAATAGGCTGCTAAGTTATAGCTAAAAAAAATCAAGTAAATTTACTTGATTTTAATTTACAAAATAAAGTAATTTGCTTGAAAAGTAAAATAAAACAAAATGTTGAAAAGAAAAGAAAAATTTCAAAAATACTAAGTGAAAGCTAAAAACATATTTTATTTGTTTTCTACCGTATTAGATTCGTTGGTGAATGGATATTCTACTTATGCGTGATTAGAATCACTTAAATTACGGAAAAACTGATGGTGACATGGAATAAAATCCAAGAGTTTCAGCATCTTTTTTTAGTCGGTTTTTTAGAGTTTCAGTCTTGTTTTATTTGGTTCCACAGGTTGAACGTTCTTATGCAAAGGAACTCATTCACGTGAAGGAAAATTGGTATAAGTCTGATTTGTATCACTTTGGCTCCCACCAGAATCAGCTGATCATTGGGAAGGAAAACACCACAACCTTCTAAATCTGTTATTATTTTGTCTTTACTTGCAGAGAGACATGTCTCTCTGCAAGTAAAGAGACATGTACTTTTTGAAATTGCCTTAAATTATGAATATATAAAAGAGATTACAAACTTATTTCTACTGAATTTAGTAGCAAAGTTAATTAGTGAGGACCTCATTCATTTATCAATGAAGCCCAAGGTTCAAATTTAAGATCATGACTTGTAGAGAGACATGTATCTTTATAAGTCAATGAATATGTTGATAAAAATAGTCATTGTACACAAAAGAAAATCCGCAAATTTCAAATTTGTTACTTCTACCACTATGACTTTCACTGGCTCAATAATGTTCCATTAAAAAAATTGATAATTACGCAGGAGTGAATAACATTTGATCAGTATCATGACTTTTCTATACGGTTGTATTTTACGGTTAATCACATTATAACCTACTACGGTGCTTCCTTTTATAAACAACTCTGTAGCAAAACAACGAATTAAAAATGTACTTTTTGAAATTACCTTAAATTATGAATATATAAAAGAGATTACAAACTTATTTCTACTGAATTTAGTAGCAAAGTTAATTAAGAGAGGACCTCATTCATTTATTAAACCATAAAGAAATTAGCTAATTTCTTTTAACTTTTCAAACTCAAACAATGGCAGTTAGTTGAGATGCTTTGAAGGTTGAAAGCTTACATGATGTCTACAGACAGAAGTTTGTCATCTGAAGAAAATTCGGCATTATTTTCCTTCATAAGTTATGAGTATCATTTCATATCCGCACATTGTTTCTAAAACGTAATTTCAAAAAAATTAAGATCTAATTATTAATAATTAAAAACAATTGTGATCGAAATTGACTTAAAAAAGAGCTAAAATATATTGAATCGATGAAACATTTTACAGGTGTACAAGAATTCCTTTACAAATAGTTTTTAATTGAAAATTATTAAACTTTCTAAGTAAACGCAGAGGTAAATAGCATATTACTGTATTTAATAAAAATGGTAGGATGACACGGTTGTTTAAGTAAGCCAGTCAGTAATGGTAATAAATGAATTGGTATATAATGGATAAACATAGTGTTAAAATTTTGGCTTATCACTTTTATCTTGCCATGTTCTATACTTCCTTCTGGAGTCTCCTGGACGCAGTTCTAATATATTTTTTTATTTAGTCAGTCTACAAGCTGTGTTAAAATTTGAAACATTTAGTAGATGAATTATTTTATATTGTCTCTTGAATGAAGTGATCCCCTTGAGGAGACACTTCATAAAATTGTTATTTAGTTAAAATTTTGATTCTATTATGAATTGTTGATAATTTAGTGGAGTGTAAAATTTAATTTAATGAATGAGTGTAGTGTGATGAAAGTTTGTTTAATACAAGATGGATGGATGTTTAGGTTTTACCCCTCTTCCAGTTGAAGTGCGATTTTAATCTTCTCTAATATTTTGTATCTGGAAATTTCTCTTTTAACTATAGCATGTTTAGGTCCTTGTCCGTATTTTTAGTTCGTGTACCCGAGTTTGAAATGAATTTTCTCGTGAATAGTTAATTTTAGCAAAATAAAAAATACACTAATTTTTTTTTAATCTATTATACGGAGCATACATATATCAAATTTTTATTACAGGAACAAACTTATGTTTTTTTAGGAGTGAAACAAAAAAGAGCGTGTTTATGACGCTCTAGGACGAAAAGCACCATTTTATCAACTTATAACATGAAAACAGTATGTTCAATCGGGTTCAAATTTTGCAATAGCATGTACCACAATGTTAAAATTAAGCCTACTAAATTTCCACTTTGTCAGATTTTGAGTTTTTTATTTATTTAATTTTTCGTGGAATCACCGGACAGAAGACTCACAAATAGGGCAAAAAGACTAATTGTTCAAATTGACGTTCATTTTTGTGATTAAGTATGTTTAAACAGGGCCAAGCGGTTTTTTGAGTAGAAGGTTTAAAGTTTTATAAACGCAGGTTGACAGTGCGGAGAAATGTTTTGTTATGCATGTGGTTTATCTTACTAACAATAGTAGTGTTCTGTTTGGTATGTAGGAAAGTGCACCAGCGATATATCATAATTTTTTTATTTAAATTGCATTATTTGTTTACGCTTTGTAGTTTCAAATCTAATTCTGATTACTAATTACGTTCTGTTGAAATACTTGAAGGATTTATTGGTAAATTCTTTTGTTATTTTAAAGTCAACCCTATCAAATAAATGCTCCTGTGAAAATATAGTTGTATGTAAGCCATTATTTTGTATAATCTACTACTTACTTACACGGAATCTTACTTCTATCTCAAAAATTTCCTGTTGTTAATTAAAATTCATAACAAATTATTATCATTTTAGCATTTTATTAATAATGATGATGCAAAAATATGTATAAAATAATTATGCGTGAAAATGTTTCCAAAGTAAAATATATACTGGTACAAAGATTAAAAATTTTGTTGTTAAGTTAAAAGTTACACATCAGTTTGGTCTAGCGGTAAAGTCGTCACTGCGAGTTAGCCATTTAACTGATTTTTGGAGACAAAGTTTTCTCTTTCAAATTCCATTAATGGTAGTTGCGTTTAATAGGATTTGAATTCTAGACTGTGGTTATCAGTGTGATTCAATGGTTGGGGTTGAATTAACGTACTCTCTCACGTATGGTCGGCCTGAGTCTGTAGAAAACAACCCCTCATTTACACGTCATACATAGCCTATCATCTTTCTCTTTCAAAAGTTTTCTCTTTCAAATCCCATTAATGGTAGTTGCGTTTAATAGGATTTGAATTCTAGACTGTGGTTATCAGTGTGATTCAATGGTTGGGGTTGAATTAACGTACTCTCTCACGTATGGTCGGCCTGAGTCTGTAGAAAACAACCCCTCATTTACACGTCATACATAGCCTATCATCTTCATCCCATTGGATCATACGGTTGCTTATTGTTATTAAATTGAACGGATTACAATGTTATTGATTTAAAAAAGATAAAGTTATTATTATAAATCATGATTTATAGACATCTTACAAACACCTGACTTATTTTCAGCTATAATATTGGACAATTAATAAGTTATTTATGCAGAGAGAGTATTTTGTACTAATTAAAGTCAAGTATTGAAAATATTCATTTAAAACACTTGCTGAATGAATTTAGGGAAATTTAAAAAAAAGTTAGCGCAATCTGTTAACAAGGATAATTCTAATTAAAACGAAATATAATATAATTGGATTTGTAGGAATATTTTGTTCAAAACTCGATACCTTTTTTGCAAAATTCACTCTACATTTTTTTAACACTTATTGATATAGTCCTATACTTCATAATTTATAATTTATCATCTTGTTATGGGAAATTAATATTAAATTGTGTTGGAAGATAAATCACCACCATTCATAAAGTCTGTTGTTAAAACAATGCTTAAGTTATACAAAAATCACATCAACTATTAATAAAAGTTTTCTGCTAACGTGATGGGTTTAGCTTTAACAAAAAACAGTGTACTTTAATAGTTGTTTATCATTTCATTTTATAAATCCATGGATGAACATTACTATAAATAAATTACATAGGTGTACTTTTGTTGTTTGCACTTCATACTAATGTGCAAATTCTCTTGTTCTCGATAGAATTTTTTTTGTAATTGTAATACCTTGGCCGAATGCCAGGATTTCTTTGACCTCCTTCCAGTTTGTTTCTAATGCTTTGGTATTTTCTGCAATTTGCTTCAACATAATGTTCTAGCACATAACGTCCTACTTTATACTACAAAGTTTTGCCATAATTTTAAACTTAAATTAATTTTGTCAACAATTATCTTTTATAAGTATATTTTCTTTTTAATTATTTACTTGTAATTTTGGTAACTAAAAGACAGATCACATTAATAATCAAAGTTCATTAAACGGAAATGAAAACTACGTAATAAATAAAATTAATTTTGTAAAAAATTAACCACTGAAATACAGTAGCATATTTTTAACAACAACGCTCTTGCATGCAATAGTAGACTAGTAACTTAGTACACGAAGAAAATTTGGTATGAATTTATTTAATCCCAACCAGAACTCAAACCCATAAAATACCCTAATCGATTCAATTATTTTAACGTCACATTTGTGGTCATTTTTCATAATCTCGTAAACTCAGTGCCGTATATTCGACGGGATTCAGGTAATTTGAGATGGACCATAAACATATCAGACCTAAAAATGTAACATAATTAATGTAGCATTTAATGGCTACATAAAACAACACTGCTTGATTAATTACTCGAGTAGAATTTCGTTAGGTTGAATTTCTGGTTTACGGATACGGGCCACCTGTAATAACTGAACGTGATTCATTCGAAGAAGAAAGGCTATAAGGCGCGTGCGTAGAGAAGAGTACAGCGGTTAGTATTCAGCTATACCTGTTTTATGTAAACAGCTGATTTTCAAATAATATTTAAAAATAAATAAAATTTTTCAAATTCAGAAATTAACAAATTTTAGTATATTTTCATAAATTAATTAAAAAATTAATACTTTATATTCACATCAAAACAGTTTATTTAATTGTATATGAATACAAAACTATTTATAAAATATTTACTTTTTTACATAGTATTGTTTAGGTCAACAGCCGAAAGGCTGGTTTGAACCTCTAGAGGTTTTACTTAGTAAAAAAAAGAACTGAGGTGGTTCACTATTGCCTTCCTTACCGAGTTGAAAGAGTATGCTGATCAGCATGTCAGGCCCTCCGAAAAGCACCTACTTTCCACCCTGCAAATGACACCGTCACTTCATTCACCACAGGGTCTGGCTGTATAGTGAAATTCATTACTCTGAGAGGAGATAACTCTAAGTAGTGTCTTTTACACCTCTACGTCTTCTGTTCTTACATAGGTCAGTCTGGCAATTAGCTGACTATTGTATATATGCTGTATAGCAAGATACTGACTATTAAAACATGGTTCGAATACGGTCCGTCCTAGTATTAATGTGTATCGGAACTCCACCGGCGAGTGAAGGATTTTGAATGTGTGTGTCTGACGCACTGAAGATCTTCAATAATATTGGGTGCTTCGGAGAGTTTACCGCTCTGTCTTTCAATTGATTTCTAGCAGATTTCAAATCTAAGATTTTTATGGTATACAGTAGACATAGAAAGTTTTAAAACCCCGTTATTTTGTAATATTATTTTTAATGATTTTCTGTAGTAAATATATAAAAATCGTAAACATAATTTAAATTCTACTGATAAGCCGCGATAAAGAAGGTTATTAGAACAATACTTAAATTATTCGTCCAAAGTTATTGAAAACTAACAGAACGGCGTATTACCAAAGATAGCTAATTTTTACCGTTTTGAAGCATTCGTTCCGCGTCCTCTCATTCAATCATGCTGCATTACACAATCCAACAGTCGCTAGAATATGAAATGTAACTGAAGAATCATATACAATATTTTTCATATGTTCAGATGTTTTTTTTATTAAGAAGTGTTTTTGAGAACTACATAATTCTTCGCAGTTTCTTTCTACTTTTTTTGGAGGTACAAGCTTGTTTGAAATAGGACACCCAGTGATTTGTGCTCACGGCTGGCTGTCGCATTGCAAATCCGCCTGCATAATCAATATTATTTAACCTTAAGCTAAAACCTGATTGACCGGGCTGGTGTACTGGCAGTCCGTTTAGGTTAGAATTTTAAATAGTAATACCGCGATTAAGTGTAATACTAGTTACGTATTGGAAAAATGTCTGATCTACACTACAGTTAATCTTCTACAGATGCTATAAATGCATTGACGAACTACTGCAATATCAGAGGAAATATTTAAATATATCTTATGGGATTAGGAGTAATTTTAACAAAATTATTAAAACATTTTGCTTAAATAATAAATAGATTTTAAAATAGGCTAAGTACCGTAATAAAGGTCGAAATTGTTTCAATGTATATTTGCATTGTTGCAATATTCAATCTAAACTGTATTTAGCAACTAAATTGAAATTATATGGGGATTCGTGTTCCAATTTTCGTCAGTTGTTACGTAACTTTGGCTGCTCTAACTGTATTTAGTATCCATTGTACCTGAAATGTATGCAATCAGTGATACTGTGTAAAATCACAAACCAACCAGCAGAATTGCACTATTTAGCTAGAATTAATACCGATTTAATTTTGTTAAAGTATTTGCATAATCATTGCCTGTTAATCCGTAGATTATTTTCCCCCTACAAAATCTACATGGAATGTTATCAAATATTGTAAAAATTATGAGAAATAGGTTTTTTTTGGTTTAACGTCAGACTGTTCTGCATTACTGGTAATGCAGACGGTGAAGTATGAAATGAACTTTTATGTAATGGATGAAAATATGCTGTGCCTCAATGGGATTCCAACCCAAGACCGCATGATGAGAAGCGAGCACGTTGCCAACTACGCCAATGCGGCCGGCAGGAATAGTATTTAGAGGATATTAAATACACCTCACTGGGGAAAATAATACATATGAGGAAATGGGTATCCTACATGAGGTAATTACCTGTACACACTCACTTTCGCTGATGACCAAATAACGATAACCCAAATAAATGAAAATCTGAGTTTAACAAGAAAAAATTGGAAGAAGAATACATAAAAAACGGGTTTAAATGCATTTTTAGGAAACAGATTATTTCCTTTTAACAACTATAAAAGAAGAGGTAAAAGTCTTAAAACTTGGTGACAATAGAGAGATGAAAGGAACTCAAACATTTAAATAGTTCAGATTTACGATTTCAAAGAATGGAAACAAGGAGGAAGAAATAAAAACAAATTGAGGCAAGGCACATCAATAAGGCATCTTAACTTAGTAGCCTACTGCAAAATAAGCACATCTCAAAAATACAAAAATAAGGATTTTCAACACAGTGGTATCCAGTATAATGATTCATGAGGCTGAGGATTGGGTGGTGAATAAAATAAATATGACTAAAATTAATGCAGAAATAAATGAGATAGAGTTTTGGAAGCGGAACTGTGGGTTGACAAAAATTATTTAGATTAACAATGAGGATATTCAAAAGAGAGTGTGATTGAAGAATATTTTGATTTAAACTAAGGGAAAGAGGCTGTTGTGGAGTGAACAAGTAAAAACGGTGGGCGGAGGCAGATGAATACCGCGGGAAACGGATTGGAGTCCAATGGAAACGGGCAAGAGACCAGGCCCCAACGGTCCTTAAAAAATAAGATGGATGAAACCATGGAAAGGAGAGAACTTTTTAAGGATGGTTTGATAGATTGGGATAAATAGAAGTAAAAGTTTGAGAGAAAGGAGGCGGTGATAACCGTAGAAAACTTTATTAAAAAATACTCTTTAAATTCTTGAAAAATAGTTCAAATGTGATTCTCGGAAGCCGTGAAATTTATCGGTTTGGATTTGAATTTATACAATCTCAAAAAATAATTTTAGGTCCACTAATAGTTAAATTGTTCTTCCCAAAAACTAAATTATTGTAAACTGCATGTTTACAACCTGAATGGGAAGATTGCAGAATACTGAAATCGATGGAGGGAGCACGTAAAGAGAATGCCTGAGAGCAGGATTTGGAAAGCCACGCAAAAGATGGCAATAACTCAAGAGTTTGTCGCTGTTGTGAGTCGAAACAGGCGGAAGCCTAATACTTGTTAGTGAGAAGAGAAGATTTTTTCCCACCAAATGTACGTTTTTAGAATTTGTAGAACCAATCAACATGGTGTGGTATTGCATCATTATATTGTAGGTATTGAATGCTATTGCTAATAGTTAATAACTCAGTTTTTTTATTTTTATTTAACAGTTTCCAACCCATCCTATTAGATGGTTTTGTTCATATTTGGATGGGATAACTTCCACCACCTCTAGCCTAATAGGACAGTAGTTTACTGTAAGAAATTTTTGTATTATCGTAATTTACATTTTATGTGATGTGTAATATCATGGGAATAAATAAATTAAAATTATTATTATTATTATTATTATAATCTCAAAAAATATTTTATGATAAATCCTAAAATATTTTTTATATTAGTTAAATTTTTCTTCCCAGCAAATATATTATGTTTTTAGAATTTGTAAAACCAACCAATACGGTGTATCAAAACATAAGGCGAAGTTGAAAAAGGACGAATTAACATCTTTTAGAAAATATTAAATGCTATCATTTACGATTATGGGATCTCGCATCAATTGTTTTATTTCTTTATTGGTGAGAACATAATAGTAATCGTGGAGATTTTTACAACTACTGTTGCAGCAAATTATAAAAAATGTATTAATATATTTTGTGAAGGTCGTAAAAAACAAAACAAGTTTAGAAGAGAGACACCTTTCAACTTAATTAAAAGAAACTATAACCATTACAAAAGATACGTTTCTCAATGACGACAGAAACATTGTTCCCCTTCAAGAACAATGACACAATGAGTGAATCCTTTAGAATAAAAGGGGACGTAGTAACATCCTTAAGTTGAAAGACAAAACAAAAGGAACTAACAAAAAACATTTTAAAGATACGGTACGTTACAAAAGTAATACCTTTTGTAGATTATACTTGAGTAAAGGAGGTCGTTTCTATTTACTTAATAAACTTCGGAATTTCTCGATTTATTTTTGATACGAGTTTTCTTATTCCTAAAGGGGAACGGAAAAAATAACTTTACATTTTCGTTCTTAACCAAACTTGAAATTAATTTAGAGAAATTCCTTTGAAGAAGTAAATCTGTGTACTTTTGTGTCGGTTTTGTTTCATAGACGATCCATTGAATTTCAACTTAGTTCGTACGTCAATAAAAAAGTAAATGGAAAACTGTAGCTACCTTTCAAGTTTCTTACTACAATCGTTTTAATCGTTAAAATTTATGTTAAAGGTATAAACCTGAACTCTCCGTGTTTTAAAATTGTCTTGAACTGCAAGTCATTTGCCTCAATTTCTTATTGACAGTTTGCTGTCAATTCTTACTTGCTCTTGTCGTAAAAAAATCTCAAGGAGCAATACTGCACGAAACAAAAACTAAGAACTTCAGTTAGGGACTACAAGGAAACCTGACACGAACATTTTCATTGAAATTGGTTAACCGAAAGTAGTAATTTATTCCTGCGGTTTTTCAATTTTGTGCGATTTTCTCAAAAAGGGCTCCTACAATTTTCTTTAAAACATCGCTTCATTTACTACATAATATTTTGTGTTGTAGAAGATAGGGTAATCGATATGTTTTCTGAAATTCTTGAGAGCTGTGTTTCGTAGGAGGCTCTTTTATTTTAAGATAACCTACAACATTTATTTCAGAATATTTTTCTACCGACCCTAATTTAGCGTCAATAAGTGATTTTCCGTATTTTGAATTTCTGCAAAGGTTTGTTCATTAAGCGTCATTCATTTATAAATAAAAATTAAGTATGGTTTTTAATTTTACATTATTTACTCATGATAAAACATGAATTAACTTAGTCTATATGTTTCTATATTACCATTGCCAAAAGAAAGTCGTGTAAATGTTTAACACGAGAATTTATACTAAATCCTATTAAAATTATTGTTATTTAAAATAATTAAATACATAATTTAATTGGGATGAGCTAAACCGAAAGTTCTTTTCACACAGCCAATAAATTTACTTTTTAGATTGCCTCAAACTTTTGTCAAAAATAGTATTACGTATTTCATTGTTTAAAAATTAAATTTTTTTGGCAAACTTTTAACAAAATTAATTTTTCACCATTGCTCTACTCCACTATTAAACAACAGTTCTGATGAAGGACCGAAGTGCAAATATTCAGCGCGGAAACGCACCACAACACAGGAAAAGCTGTGGTTTTCGCAAAGAGGACGAATCTCCTCTCAGTCGCACAGTCTGGTAATGACCGCCAATTTCAGCCAATCAGAAAAGGCATTATTTTCTCCAATTAGAGGACGAACTCCAATTTTATATGACCAATATGAGAAAATATCACTTTCTCATAACAAGAAAGCTAACTGACCAATTATTTTTTTACCATTATTTTGTAAAACAAAACATGCAGAATACTCTGTTTCATAAAAAGTGCATCATTTTCGACAAGTTTTAGTTACTTAAAAATATTAGAAATGTTTTCTAAAATGGTTTTACAAACCACATATTGCTCCTCTCTGCCGGAGGCCACCAAGTTATAGATAGACTACACAAGTCATATACAGAGAGGTGTTTGTTTTTACTCGTACAGTACAATACAATTTTGCTTATTTCAGCAACATAAAACACTCCTCTGTAATTACATTTTTGTTGATGAATTATAGTTTATCCAATATAAATTGACGCGTGTAGCGATAGAGTTGTGATCATAACTCTTTTCGTTCCTTGCCTACATGTACATGTATCTCACAAACAACGCGACAGAAAATGAGAGATTTGTTTATTTTTTTTTCTTGATAAGAAGGTTAAACTTATTAAAGCGCCAATTCAGTTTGGACGCGTACTATATATACTATATTATTACCAACCATCCAGTTACTTATTTTATTAACAGTATGCTAACTGATTGATATTTATGTTTATGTATTAATGTTTATGACTGATTAGTTATGTTTTTACCAAACTATTGATGTTAGGAACAAAATTTTAGTCAATTTGACGTTAAAAAACATTAGGGGATATAATTTTGTACGGTAATTATTTTCCAGAATTAATGAAAATATACTGCTTTTTATAAAATGTGTTTGTTAATGTTAAATTTCAAAAACACAAAGTCATATCAGAAAATTGGTTATTTGCGAATCATTTTAATAGAACTTATTACGTTACTTTAAAATAAATGAAAATAATAATAGCTTTATAGAACTCAAAATAGCATTCCTAATAACAAACAATAATATTAGTTTGAATAATTCAACGTGGGATTTGCAAACGAAATACTATTTTTATGATTAAAAGCAAAAGCGTAATAACAAAACCTTGTTATTATTGAAAATGGAGTCGAACATTTACACACGAAACGATCAATATATACTATTACTATACAAATTAAGGTTTATTACACAACAAAAATCATATTATATTAGATGTAACATTAGTAAATTAATTCGTCGAGTAAGTAAAGAAAAATAATAACATCTTTTAGTTTATGAATAAAAAAAAAAAATCGAATGTGAAACATTTACATGACTATTTCTTGCCATTGTAAATATTTAGCAACCATTACCTATGTTTAATTTTATGAGTAAACAATGTAAAATGAATAACATAAGTTAATATTAAACGTTAGTGAATGATGCTAAATGAAAAATAATCTCTGTTAGACTTAGATTTTTATGAACAAACTATGAAATAACTTATCACTAATTGATGTGTCGCCGACCGGGACCGACGACACGTGGCAAAACCTTATTTGTGAAATTGGTGGCCCTGAAAAGGGCCGTTTGATTGGTTGGGGGTCCTGAAAAGGACCGTTGTAGTTAATGGTTTGGTAGCTCTGAAAAGAGCCGGTTGTACTTTGTTGTTGGGCCTGAAAAAGGGTCGTTGAAGGTGGCCGGACGTGGTGAGCTGGCGTGTGCAGTGCGGTGTCCGAAGGGTGACGGCTCGGCTACCGGGTTCAAGCCTAGCCTTCCCTCAGCGGTAGTTGAGTCCCCTCTGCAGTGTGACAGTGGTGGCCCCCAGAGCCCCGTAGTGTCGGGTTGGCGTAGGCCGTCGGCCGATAGCGCGGCCGAGGCAGTTCGCTCTGGGCCTGCGCTAACCTCTGTCTTCACCGTGGTGTCAGCCGGCACGCACGGGCTTCCATCGGCTGACCGGTGCGGGAATGTGGCGTCCGCACCGGTAGCGTCGTCCAGGGATGGCTTTGTCCGGGCTCGGCTGGGCTGTTCATCTTCTTCTTGTTGGTTCTTCTCCGCTTGGAAGCTGGCTTGAGAATGAGCCTCGCGAATCGAATCGAATCATTAAGGAATGGGTTGGAAAACCCATAATGGCGATGTCGTGAAAGGATCACCTGATCACTCGGGGAACAAGATTACAGAATTTGGGGTCTCTTTGTTAAATTGAAGGAAGGAGTAGCTGAGTTAATAATATGATTCGATTCAAGAATTTTTTTTGGCGGTGTTAAAATTAGTAGAAATTTGTGGGATTGGTGGGAAGAGTGTGTGAACGGCTCTTTTTTTTGTTTAATCTTTTAAATTTTTCAGTAGCCTTTATATTTTTTTAATTTTATTTTTTTTCGGAGGAAATTTAAAATAGGTATATTAAGAAAGGATGTATATACTGTATTTATTAAAGGAAATTGTGGAACGGCAGTATGCATAAATATCTCTTCTGGCGGGTGATTTGTCTCGTACAGGTTTCTGATGATGGGATGTTCTGAGATTTTTGCTGCGTCGTGAAGTCTTCTTGAAGTATTGTAGATATAGTCCCCAAGGGACGAGAAAAAGAGATTTTCTTGAATAGTGGTGTTGGGGATAAGATAGTGGAAGTTGGATATTATACGAAGGATTTTATTTTGAAAGGATATAATTTTCCGTTTGTTGGATTTAGATAGGATGGGCTACCAGATTGGAGACCCATAGAGGAGGTATGATCGGATAATGGCAGCGTAAACACGGAGTTTAAGGAACTTAGTAAATGATTTGGAACGGAGGATAGGGGTTAGAGTCTATTGCAGGATTCTGCCCTAACGTATTTTTTCCTTGACGTGGTAACTGAAGTTAAGTCAACTGACTAGGTTGACACCGAGGTAGCGGACATTCTGTTTCCATGGTAGCTGGACTTGTTCGATGGTTAGCGGAGGTAACATTTTCTTTTTTATTGAAAAGTTAAAGTTAAAGTTCGCTCCACACTTATTAGGATTAAGGAAAAGTTTTCATTTCCTGCACCAAGCAGTGGTTAGTAGGAGTTGGAGTTGTAGTTTTTTAGCATTCAGTCGGAGACTCCTGCTGCGACAATAAAGTATAGTGTCGTCAGCATAGAGGCCAATATTAACTGACGGGTGAACTGGAAAGTCATTAGTGTAGAGAAGATAGAGTAAAGGGCCAAGGACTGAGCCCTGTGGTACGCTAGCTTGTACGAGTTTTACACCGGATTTTACGTCATGGAAGTGCTGAGAGCTAGATGAGACGTAAAATTGTCTGTCAGACAGGTAAGAGTGGAGCAGTCTGACAACGGAAGCGGAAGAAAGAGTGAGGACTTATGGAGGAGCCCTAAATGCCACACACGACCAAATGCCGCTTGAAAGTCAAGCAGCATTGCCGTGGTGTTCTGATGAGAATTTTTGGCATCTATTAATGCCGTAACGATTCTAAAGAGTTGTAGAGTAGTCGAGTGTCCTTGACGTAAGCCAAATTGCTCAGAAGGAAGGATAGGATCAAATTCTTGGCACAGCTTTGGCAGGAGCAGTCGTTCGAATGATTTAGAGAGGATTGGGAGAAGAGAGATTGGTCTATAGCTAGAAGGCTGTGTAGGTGGTTTAAAGGGTTTTGGGATAAGAATAATTTTTGACGTTTTCCAGGTTGAGAGAAAATGCTGGGTGGAGAGGAAAGCATTAAATATTGCGAGTAGATGGATCTTTAAATGTGGCGGGACTAGTGATATCGTCAGAACCAGGCGCTTTTCGGGATCTGACGGATTTGAGTGCTTGGGAGATATCGTTTATGGTAAAAGGGTTCATACTACAGGGAGTAGGATCTGACAGAGTCGTTGCAACGGATTCTTGGATGAAGGTTTCGTGTTCAAGGTCAGGGAAATTGTCAGTGGTAGTGAAATGTGTTTCAAGGAAGGAGGCATGTGCATCCGTGATACATTGCGCCGAGTAGAAAAACCTCACGAACCGATGCCTTTGCTTAATCTCCCCCAGGCGAGTCCACTTCCAGGTGGACGGGGAACACTGCTTGCTGCGCGTCGGCAGCGCTACTCACGGCCGGTTCTGGAACCGTATGCATATCGCTGATAATCGTGGGAGCCGCTGGCGACAGATGATATACTAAGATATGCAGAAAAAAATGATTGGTATAAAAGTGTAGGGTTTTAAATTTTTTTTATTTTTTTATTTTTTTTATTTATTTATTTAACGTCGCATCAACTGCTGTGGTCATTAGCGACGGCGTTGGGGTGTAACTGTGTGTAATGAGGATGAAATGAATTTTTGTAACGTATGAAAATATGCCGTGCCTGAGTGGGATTCGAACCCAGGACCGCATGATGAGAGGCGAGCACGTTACCAACTGTGCCAATGCGGCCGGCAATATATATACATGTATATGGTACCTATATATATATATATGGTATTTATATATATGGTACCTATACTTTTGTCGTAAAGAGCATAGCCTGTCAAGGCCAGAATATTTAAAAAGCCATTTAACAATGAGAACTTAGCCTCCACGAAACTCAGCAGAGTTGTTGCTTAACCCATCTTGTAGAGCGAAATAATTTAGTAAATAAGGGGATTTAGATCATAGAAGATTTAAATTTAACTTTTAATATCTTCATGTAGTAGATGAAGCTAACTGGTTTTTTCTGATAAATTTCAATTTTTCTATTACGGATATAGTAGTATATATCATGCAATTACAGTTTTTTGTAGTTCCTTTTTAAATAGAAAGGAAAGAATCGGAAGGAAAATATTACGTTAACAGTGCGTTTGCGTACGAGTGGTTACTAGTGGTTGTGAACAAGTAAATCATTGTTTTGGTTGTTAACTGACAATATAAAAATATTATTTTTATAGTCGAGTATAGTTTAAGTTTTTTGATGGTTTTTTCTACGAGAGAACAGCCTCCTCGAGAATTTCAGTAGACATGGCGCCTACGCTATCTTATAGAGCATAAAAAACATAATAAATGAGGCTATTTTTTAAAAATCGTAGGAGCGTTTTTGAGAAAATCGCAAAAATGTGAAAAATTACACAAATAAACTACTACTTCTGGTTGACCGATTTTAATGGAAATGTTCGTGTCGTGTCCTCTAGTGATACCTAACTTAAGTTTCAAGTTCCATTTTTGTACGATGTTCCGTTCTTGAGATATTCTGTTCACGCGCGCGCGCGCGCACACACACACACACACACACACACACCAATCGCTAAATACATTTTTTTGGGTACAGGGGATATGAAAACGTGTATATCTGGTGAAAACTCGATTTCAAAAAATCTACATGAAAACATTACTTTTCTTCTTTTTAATATACAACGTAAACCAATAAAAATGAAAATATTAAATTAACATTGTACTTAGGAGGAAATAATATTTGAAGATCAATGCTAGAAAGGAAGCCAATAAAGTAGTGGTAGCAAATACAAAAAGGATTAACAAAGAAAAAAAAACATTGAATACAACTGTTAAGAGTGCTGAAGAAAGTTGGCAACTACGAATAATGATATACGCAGACGTAGTTTTGGCTTAGGTCTAAATGTAAAACATTTTTTCCGGGTGCATTACATAACGCCATAAATACATATTTCGTGGTTTTCATAAAATATATTATGTCCCGCTTTATCAAAAGAAAACTAAAAAAATATATATAGCCTATAAACTGAGACAAAACATCTGCGATAATTTGAAATAAAAATGTCATGGATAGATAAAACATTGAGAGGGCTTTAGAAACAACGCGCAGATGCGCTTTCATTTCTTGCAATAAATTAAGGAAAATATTTATAGCTTATTACATATACTAGAATGTGCTTACAACAGAAGAATGGAAATTGTAATTTTTTCCTTCACATCACTTAAATTACTATAAAAATTAGTTTTCAAAAATGATTAATGTATTTTCATAAAAATAATTTCTTATAAAGCCTATTAAAAAAATTATAGTGTAATAAATTTACCAATTTTCCACTGACGGTGGATAATTAAAATCTTAATGTTGAATATCAGTTAGGTTAACAAAATGCGTAGGTATTGTGAACCGCGTTAAAACTTTTCATATTGTCAAATTATGTTTTGTATTGTTAAATTTTCACACAAACTTGTCATAAAACAACAATTGCAAATTACCGACCGACTAAGGTCGCTCTCACACCGGTAAAACTCGACCTCTACGAGATTTCAATGAATCGACCGAAAAACGAGTCGCGTCGTGCATGTTTGCACACAGAGGAGACTCAATTGCGTCGACATTGAGTCTCCTCTGTGTGCAAACATGCACGACGCGACTCATTTTTCGGTCGATTCATTGAAATCTCGTAGAGGTCGAGTTTTACCGGTGTGAGAGCGACCTTAGTCGGTCGGTAATTTGCAATTGTTGTTCAATCGTATCTTCGAATCCACCTGCAGTTTGCAAAATGTCAAGTGACTTCAAGAAGCGTTTCATATTGCGAAGAAGACGTAGTCATTGCTTATTACTTAAACAGAAAACAGAAAAAACCCGCAGCTGTTGGATATCACCGTATGTAAGTAATAATCGTAATAGGGAGCGTATGTGTGTGCCCAGGAACTCTCCTGTGATGAAAACAAATTTAAGTCATTTTATCGGATGCCAAAAGAAAGGTTAAATTACTTTAAAAATTAGTTTTCAAAAATGATTAATGTATTTTCATAAAATTTTCGTAAATCTCGTCTAGAATATTCTGTCAAATTAAAATTGTACAGACACGGACATTTTTCAACTTCAAGAACAAAGGCTACGTTGGCTGCTTCGTCTGCCATGATTATACGCGACTGGTCGACCAGATGTTGGACAAACTGAGTTGTATGTGATCGATTCGATAGAGGTTGCATCAAGGTCGCACTGGTGGATGGGCGAACATATAAATGTAAGGGTACGACTCGTATCGGACGTCGAGTCGAGGTCGAGTTTCACCGGTGTGAGAGTGGTCTTAAACACAAATTTGATTCCCGTAATCTACCTGATAAACCACTTCAAAACTTTTGAAGTTCCTAGAGCAGAGAATTAATAGATTTTGGGAGCCCCTCAAAAATGCTGTTGGGTATAATACATTTTATAATTTTGATAAACTGCAGTTTACAAGTTGCTAAGAATTGAAGTCAGCTCTTTCGGCTCAGTTGAGTACATTATCTTATACGTTTTAGACTGTATAACGAACATGGTCGACTTCACATCTTGTAAGTATGGAATATATGCTCTATAAAACAATTTACGTTGTAAAAACACGACGTACCAACTTTCACGATGTAATAAGTTACACTTGGAAAAAAATTTAATATATTTAATAGGACTGTTATGCTGTACAAAAGCGCGATATATTGTGCTCATTCAGCTAGAAAATATTTTAAGTAACCTGAGTGAAGAAAGCTAATAGTTATTAGTATTTTTTAACGTTAATTGTTGATTGTATTAGACAAATAGCAGATGATGCGAAGAAACCATACAAAAAAAATTATAACGAGAAAAAAATGTTGTTTTAAATAATCCCTTCAAAACAATTATTGGGCTATTTGGAGTAAATTAACAATAAAGGTATTTGAACAGTAAACATTTCACTTACAAAGAATAAAATCCTTACATTTCTGTTTTAACATTTTTAAAAGGAGAAGGAAGAGAGGTACCACAAAAGGTATTGTAGCAGGATTCATTGAAATTCCATTAGCTAACCTAATAAGTGAACCTACCATTTGTACAGAAGGAAAGGGGAACAGCGAAACGGGAACATTTTCCTAATTCTAAGATCAATAGATACTCCTTTTGTGCTTCATTTGTTCCCTGGTGAAGAAACGAAAATTTTAAGTAAGTTATTCGCGGACATAATTTGCATTTAATTTTTCTTTATAAAAAAATAATTCTGTTTATGATGGCACTTAAAAAGAAAATTGTCAGATAACAAATTCGTTATTTATTTTTCATCAAAACAGCAAAGTTGGTTTAATTTTCAATGAAATTGTACTTGAACTAATTTATTAAAAATAAAATTTTATACTACAAGTTACCACATAACAGTCATTTGTAATTGCAAAGTAATTACTTTACATAATATTAAAATTACCTACATAAATACATAGTTGCTTTTAAAAAAATATTTTTTAATTTTAAAATGGCACTACCAATACTAGTTAAACAAAATTCGACGTAATCCGTATTTCGTAAAACTTGAAGTTTTAAGTCTTTGGTCATTTGATCCTATCTCAGTTATTTATACAGGGGTGAAAAGTATAAGTTTCTCAGATTCATTCTTGAGGGTAAAGTTGAGAGCAAGCACAGGTCTGGGCGGAGGGAATACTCATGGTTGAAGAACATTACTATAGACTTGAATACGCACACTCTTTTGAGTGTGCTTTAAAAATAAAGAGAGACAAAACGAAACTTATGACTAATCAAAATTAAAACATATATTATATGGTTGATGGTTGTTATTATAGCGTACCGAAGATTATGTCTTATCTCCAGCAAGTCATTAAATACAGGAAATAAGCCAAAGATCTGAAATAGAGATATACGAGGTACGTCTATAACGTAGTTCCGTTTTTATTCGTTGCCCCGGTATCGCTGCCATTGCCGTTCGGTTCATGCTCTGTAGTTGCTCTGAGTCGAGAAGAAGGAGACGACGGCATTTTGAGTTTGTTTTCAGTTGTTTACACTTTATAATACATTAAAATCCCACCACGTGTGAGACTAGATTGATCATTCGTTTTCTGAATATGAATGTGAGTTGACTTTCATCGAAAAGTTTACTAGGTGAATGGGGGAAATGCGATACATGATTTACTTTGTCACCAGTAGAGACTAAAGCCAAATAAATCTTGACACATTGATAAATCACGTGCAGTTTTTTTGGATCGACACGGCAGTCTAATGAAGGCATTTTTTGCCGTGTGTGAGACAATCATTGTAAATATTTACTATGAGATGTGTAGGAAACTCATTCACGGAATACATAAGTACTGAGGAATGCTCACATAAAATTCCCTGAATTTCCGCAAGGTGAAATTAGTCCGTAATTTTGTTCAACAAGCAACCAGGTGTTTCTTAACACGATGTCGGCAACATAGGGCTTCTTACTCCCCAAAACCTCGTTTCTGGATTCTAGGAATGCTCACAAATGGTATTGTTTTTATTTGTGACAATGCTAGACCTCAAACAGTCACGACAACTCTTACAAGACTGCAAACATGTCACAACAACTCTTACAAGACTCGGACTGGAGCCAATTTGGTTACCCACTGTACATTCCTGATTTCGCCCCTAGCGGCTTTGATCTCTAATTGCACCTGAAAAGTTTCTTGTTGGACAAAAATTCGACTACAATGACGAGATCAATGGCCATTTTACCACATGTTTGATAACACAGTGTACCATTATAAAGTTGTATGGTAACATACATCAAAAAAAATTAAAATCAAGTATTATTCTAAAGATGTGAGATTAAACAATTTATTAAGAGGAGTGGATACGTTTATTATAATGCAGAACAAAATCAAAATAACTAATATTAATTTTATAATACTATCTGAATAATTTAATTATGCTTAAACATATGATGAATACAAGCTACAAATATAATATTGACAATGATTTAAATGTTAATTATATTATTTCTTTTATAAAAATCTGATTGAAAACACTGATGTTCTCCACAGCTCATAATATAAATATTAAAATGGTTGCTTCTTAACTTAACTTTACTTTAAACCAAAATAACTGAACTGATGATAATGCCAATACTGCCTTAAACTTGCCCTCTTTATAAAAACTTGGTACAACCCCCCCCCTCACCCATGTATGACGTCGGACCAATGGGAACCCTTCTTTTAACTTTCGGAGGTCTCACTCTCCGTTAAAATTTCCAAAAGACAAGTGTAAGCAATTACTACACACAATACAAGTTAATATACAGTGTAGTGATTGCTTACTTAAAAACCGACACATTAATTTTACATTTATGGGCTTTTGAACTAACGAACTTTTCACCCCATACAAACATTTACTAAATTTTTGCTGACACTAACATACATAAAAATGTATCACTATTATGTCGGTACCATTAATATATATATTTATGATCTAACGGTTACATTTAATTGATAATTTTTTTATTTTTAAAATGATTACTTTTAACGAATACTTAAAATAAACTTTTTTCTTCGCTTGTTTTAATTATACATTAATTTCTAAGCAACATAATTAAGATCTCTAATTATTTGCGATACAACAGGCAGTAACGATAGTGTACGAATTGTTCTTGTTTTGCAATAAAAAGTTTGTCTTGATCTGTACTCGTTTTATTATTATTACTAAACGAACTTAATTTCTGGACACATCTCGTATAAAAAGAAGATCATTATGGTGTGCTTTTGGAAGGCTAAATAAAAATCTGAAAAATTTAAAACCACTTTAAAATTACAATTTTCTAGTTTTAATTAGTGTAATTAACGTTATACTACCCATCCTCTGACATATATAATGATTTCTAACGTGTCTAATGGAGAGCCTGGCCAAGAAACACAAATTTGTGGAAAGAATGATTTATGGAAGAAGTGAGGATATCCCGCAAAAACTAACATGATAGATGTAAAAGAGTACGTGACATCTCTAAAATGGCAATGGCCTGGACACACAATGAGGCAAAGAGATGATCGATGGAGTAAAGAGATTCAGCAGTCTTTGGCTGGGAAAGTTAGCCAAAACATGCACAAAGACAGTAGACAGATTACTTGAAACTGGTGGCAGTATTTAATATGGTAGGAAGAGAGCAGAATAGGGATTTGTGGAGGGAAACATGGAAAGCCTATAACCAACACTGGAAGATGACGGGCTGATGAAGAAGAAGCCGAATATGCCTGCTTCATTACAAAAGAAACTATTAAAAACGACCGAAGATCTTTTATTAAAATTTTTCTCCACATAAAAACATATTTATAGGTTATAAAAGAAAATATTATAAAGTTGCGAATCATTTTAATCTTTAATTAAAAATCTGAATGGAGTTTTAAAACCTTGGAAGTACTTAATACTCCTTTTGTTTACTGCTGTATTTTAACACATAAACTAATACAAAAGATTTCAAATAGTATTTACATATTTATCTTCAAAATAATATCTTATGTTCAATAAATTGTGTTCTTGTAGTAGTATATTAAATGGTTCAAATATATTGTAAATATGTTAATTAGGTAATTATTCAACCCTATCAGGCTAAGTTCTAAATTTAAAACAGTGTTATTATTAATTAAATATATTTAGTTGTAAGTCTTTGTTGTTTAGATAATAGACAGATGATCTCTTCTACGTTTAAGTTTCAGAATATAAAAGTTTTGTAACTATGTTTCTATAAATTGGTTTTTGGGCTTCGTTTGTTTCTGCAGTGTAGAACAAGTTTATTCATATTTTTAACAGGTATTCCGCTAAGAGTATTTCCTTTCTCGTCATTTACCCGTTCATATTTTTACTTACAGTTTAAATGACTAATCGTAAATAAGAAGTATAAGTAGTCAGTAATAAGAATAAGTAGTCAGTCGCCTCCGTGGTTCAATAGTTAGATCGCTAGACTGCGCTGCTCACTGTAAAATAGAATAATATCCCGGTTTTGATTCATAGCTTAAGTTTAAAATTATTAGACGTTAAAACTCAAAGATTGTGTATCGTAACACAAAGTAGTGGTTAATAACCAAACAAGTTGATGTAACTTTGAAAAAACGTTCTTAATAAAATATCATGTTTCATATTTTGTGTACCATTCAAGTCAACATTATTAGCCTAATTATACTGTCACTTCAAAACTGCTGATTTAATCTTATAATTTTTTGACTATCATGTTTATTTGACTGATAATTTACAATAAAATGCTATTCAAATCTAAAATTATAGGACTAAATTACTAGTTTTTAAAATTAAAAGGTAATCAAAAATGTTAATAGATACAGTATCTAAAAAGACACAGTCGGATGAATGATTTTGTTTGAAACAAATGATTGGACAAGTTTGGAAAAAATGATAAAAAAGAAGACGCGAATTTCTTTTTAATATGCGATAACAGAAGGAGATATGATGACAGACGGGGTTTCCCGATAAACAGATTTCATATTCGAAACCTAAATCGAAAAATATGTCCAGAGGCAAATTTATATTCACTCTGGAGACTTTTCTTATTCGTCTTTCTATTATTTTTTTAAACAGAAAATTCAAACTTAGTATTCTTATAAAAAAGTATCAGAAAAACTGTAGGCCTACGATCAACCAAGTTTTCTAAATGGTTCTGTTTTATATTGCATTCTTGGAAAGGTTTGCATTACACTTTGTAAAATATAATTCAAGTACTACGAAAGCAAAAGTGCTATTTGCAAACGAACTAGCATGAGACGAATCGTGGGAAACTGATACATTGCATCTGATACAAGTACTAGGAACAGATATCGAGTAGCTGCAGAACTACCGAGTAATTCCGTATCAGGTACAAATTACTAATACTCGAGAGTTATAAACAAAATAATTTAGCTAGTTTCGTTTACGTCTTAAGTTTTTAAAACATTATTGTAATCAGTTTAGCCCATCATTAAACCTTCGTGGACTATTGACGGATATATCCGTCAAAAATATTTTCCATAATCGTTTTGGTGCATACGGTATCCGCATACGGTTTTGAATTGTTATGGTCGTTTAGCGGATATATCCGCACATGAACAAATTAAAACAAAAAAGATTCTGACTAGAATGTTTCTTAGTCTTCAAAATTATGCTAAAATATCTGTATAGGAAAGTTCCAAATGATTTGTGGAAGTATCAGTAGGACATTGGGGAAAAAAACTACCACAAACACAATAATGAAATTTTATAAAACAATGGCAGCTCCAATACTCCTCTATGGTAGTGAATCTTGGGTCACATCAAAAACACTTGAGAGTAAAGTGCAGGCAGCGGAGATGAAATTTCTTCGCAGAACTAAGGGCTGTGACAGGAGAGATCACATCAGGAATGAGGAAATAAGGAAGGAGCTGAATATCTTCTGCCTGAATGAGAGAGTTGCATCGTATCGCCAACAGTGGAAAGAACATGTTGAACGAATGTCAGCCGATAGGATTCCACTAAAAATTTACAAGTATCAACCGGTAGGCAAAAGAGGTATAGGCAGGCCACGGAAAAGGTGGCAATGATTATACCATAAGGAAAAAAAAACAAATGTTAAAATTCTTAATATAAGCTGAATGTGAGTCGGAACAGGCCATGGCCTAATCCCTGTTTGAAAGAAGAAGAAGAAGATATCTGTATTAAAATATTCTAGGAAATTTGCACCTGCAGAAGCTGGATTGAGAATACTGCCCGAGAGAGTTTCCTGGCTACCACGAGACCAATGTTCCATATAAGTCGTGCTTCCTGTGTTCGTTCATACTTACTTGTGTTAATTTCGTCCAATTTAATCATAAAATTTCTTTAAACAATCATTGCACTTGCAAATTTGTTTTCTTGTATTATTAAGAAATTCAACGAAACCTACAAATATTTTTTTTAGTAAGTTCTATTTACGGATATATCCGTATAAGTAACGTCACTCAGGACTTAAGATAGATACATCCACAACCATTATTATTAAGCAAAAGTAAAAAGAAAAATATGTGATGAAATTTTCATGAATACTTTAAAACAGTTTTCTAAAATATGTTTTTACCCCAACCCTCAATTAATTGCCACTGTGACATGGAACTAATTCAGTCCACGAAAGGTTAAGTGAAATTGTTTATTGTAATTTACTAGTAGTTTAACTATAATAACATTAATGTAAATAATACATTTTATCATAATTATTGTTATCAATCTAAAAGAAAGTTTTTTTAGTTTATTTAAAGTCGCATCAACAGTTTGCTCATTAGCGATTGCTGTGGGTTTCTGTACTGTAACGGTGCGTTTTAATGTGTTAAAATTTTCAGTTCCTAGCCGGGAATCGAATTCGGGACCTTTCGATTTGTAGACTACGGCGCTAAGTCAAAGAGGCGGCCGAAAATATTTTTGTTTGTAAATAACCAAATCTCGAAACGAATCTGTAATAAACTCACAATATTTTTTATAATACCTAACCTACAAATACAACTAATTGTATGTTTATATAGATAATATAATTAATTTGGAACTGATTTAAGACACTTAGAAGAAAATTAAAATTACAATAATGAATTAAATTTTGTAATAATAAACAATAATTTTTTTGAAGCAAGGTCGTCGAATGTGTAATGAAAAAAGCAGTAACAAAGAACTGCCGACAAAATCAAATGCGTAAACGGGGAAATCATTAGAAAAACTTGAATTGCATCGTCGGACTTTTTCATTGTATCGGCAGAAAAACAGAACGAATAAACTGAGCATCAACAACAATAATAAAAGTCAGCCTACACAACGCACGTTCGACATAGAAAACACGCGTTACTCTATTTAATGTGTTGTGTGTGGTCAATCCATACAGCACTCGACTACAATTTCGCCTATAGTATAGGCAACCAAAAGTAAACACCGTAGTATTATTATTGTAAGTTACGGTCATTTCTTTGTTCCATTCGAAAGAAGGGCCAACTCACAAAGGTTTATTTTTGCTACAGTAAATTCTTTACAGTACGTGTACCATTGTAGCACTCGGTCGTTTTATTTGGTTCCGTTATTACAAACACAATAACGAAAATTGAAATGGCTTTTTTTATTTTGCAATATCGGTTTTTAAAGCCAGTATATGTCAATATATTATAAAATAAACGAAGTAGCAAAAATAGTAAATATTTCTTCACGAAAAATCGGAGAGAATTCATTAAAAGGATTAAATATTAGCAACATTAAATTATTATGCTCATTAGTTCCATTAAATACACTTATTTGCTTTTCACTTTATTTTATTTAATCTACAATTGCGCAGCTTATACATAAACTTTGTGTACATTTATAGTTTATTTTATATAGTTTCAATACTTTGGAGGAGAAAGTCACTTATTAGCAGGACTGTCGCGTTTAAATACTATGACATTGATAAAGATTGCAGATAGAAATTTGTTTAAATAATTTTTTATATAGTATATTATTAGTATAAAGAAAAGAGTCCGGCTATTTGTAAAATTTATCCAAAATCTCTGCTACACCTCTGTAGCCGACGATGAAGTTACCTGGTAATTGTGGATTGTTTAGAATGCGGATTAGTCGGTCGTTATTATTTTATAATTTCTGTTTAAATCGCTGATATGGGTAGTGAAATTTTTCATTTATGCAACGAAGGTCTAAGAAAAGGTAAGGAAGGATCTGTTTGCAGTGTATGGTTGGACATAATATAAGGAAGCATTAAAAACTGTCCTCAGCAGTTGATGGGTACAAATGAACATGGGTATTCAAATTCATCGTAAAATTCGTTCACAGATAAAACAAAAAAATCTAATTACATAAATCGTGAGTAGTTTATTCTATTTGTCTTGAATCGTTCCGCTCTTTAATATAATCTTTTCAATTGCTAATTTTTCAATATTGGACTTATCCGAACAAAAATCCACTGAATTTCACATAAAATTGCATAATAATAAGTAGGTTTATTACAAAGTAGGAGAAGAGCTAAATGTATAACGTAACTTAAAATTTATGCTGCTAATTATTTCCCTCATTGATCAACACTCCATCCAATGCAAAATTTTTTCAAAAAACTTTTTCACGGAATAATCTGTGTGCCAGATAGGGTTCCCGTGCACGTTCTACGCATTTCTCAATTTTTTAAACATCAAGTGTTAGCCTTGCCGTCCTTAACGAGAATATATAATATTCCCAAAAAAATCATGCTGAATTGCCTAGGTACAAATTTCTAGGCACCCAATCATCCTACAGTCTTTTTAAATTATCAAATTAAATAAAAATAACTAGAGTACAGTTTTAGCACAAGAAACCTGCTACACAATTTACGCAAATGGTCTTAAATTGGCAAATTTACAATTTTTTCAAACAAACGTTCCGAAAGACGTGTGTTAAAACCAACATAACCACGAAAACGCTGCAATTGCTGAAAACAAAATTAAGTCAGAAGTTTGATTTACTATAGGAATTTGCAGATATAGGAATATTTGCAAGTTCTAAAAAAGGGATGGATGAAAATTATATAATGACCTATAAATTAAGTGTAATTTTGTAAATACTCAGGCCGACTGTTCCCGAGAAAGTATAAACTACCATCAATATACACTGGTAATCACTGTCTATTATGCAAATCTGTATAAAAAGTAATTTTTTTCCTTTACTAGGATTTGAACCACGGAACCTTCGTCTCTAAAAATCAGCAGCTAAAAGCAGGCGAGAAACTTACCACTTTACCAACCCAGTGGATTAACAAAGTTCCTGACAAAAATAAATATTTATTTTCATACGTGAACTAATAGTAAATTTTTAAATTTATTATATTATTTATATTTTATTTTTTATAAATACTTACTTATTGAAACATTAATTTATAATTATTTATTATCATTAATAATGTTTGTTATTAATAGTTTTGACGTTTTATTTTAACTTTTTAATGATTGCTTAAGTAAGTACTATGTCATATTTCTACTCCTGCGTCGTTTAATTAATTTAAATACATTAATTTAATACATTATGTTATTTAATACAAATTCATTTTAAGAAAATCCATATGTTACAGCCAAAATCATTGCAAGAAATGTAAAACATCAAACAGTTTAGTTAATGGTAGTAGCTACTATCTAAACAGTTTAAACCTAAGAAGTGCTGATTTAAAATAGGATGAGAGTAAACCTACACGATGATGTAGCAATGGGGAATTTTTAATGTAATATTTCGTTAAAGTGTTTCACCGACAGGTAAATTTTTTCTTTAATAATAAAACAGCTGATTTATTTTCAAAATGTACTTTTACTATTAAACAATAAATTTTAATTATGATTACTTAACAAATTGAAGAACAGGTAAATTCTTTATCAGAAAAAGGAAATTAGAAAACTCCAACAGGAACAAATTCCCTCTTGAATTGTTTTTGCACTTTCATCCTATTTTAATCTAACTTTAGCAGCTTAAATTGTTACGATAGAAGCACAAAAAGTACCCGGATACTATCTTTTTAATTTAATTTTAAGATTAATGAAATGTAAAAAGAGAAACATGAGCTACAACGTTCTCTTCCATTAGGTATGTTATTGACATTAAAACGTAAATTGGATTTTTATAAATTGGACAGTTCACGATTAACGAGGAGAACGTTATAATAGTCCAACGGGAGCGCACACAGACCTATTCATGTTAAGAAAGTTACAATATTCGCAGTATGTCAGTATTTTTTTCTCAGTTCAATAGACGTTCAAAAGAAAAATCCGTCGGAACACAGGATGATGAAAAAATATCTTGAACATTTTATAAAGTTCATTAAAAGAGAAAGGAATGAAATGATTTCTTATTTATAGTAAAACAAAACGAATTTGAAAGAATGTATTGGGACTTTTTTGTTTAATACACAAGTCAACTAATGAAATTTTATATTTTCTATAACTGAATGAATTTTAACTAAAGAGTGGTGAGTAAGTGAAGAGTGTTAACTAGCCAACTCCATTTTTAGACCAAAATCTCATTTTGCAAAATAACTGCAATGAGCATCAAGACTCATTTGTTGTGAAAATATTTTCGGCCATCTTCATGGGAATTCTACCAGTTTCATTTATTTTCTCAGCTCTCCTGTAAAGTTTCAGGAAATAGAGTTAGCTGGTTAACACTTTGAACCAAAGATAAACTGTTCCAATATTGGCTTCATGACAGTAAAATCTGGACTATTAACTCAAGAGAGGAAAGAAGACTAAAAGTAACAGAAATGAATTTTTTCGGCCAGTTAAAAGTAGTTTCAGAATAGGCATGGTTTGGAATGACAATATTTGAGCAGAGCTCGGAGCCCAGCTAGATCAAACTAAAATAAGTGAAAATTAAAGAAGACTGAGGAAGTATGTTTATCGGTTGCTTCCAGCAAGAATCCCCTTTGGAACTATGAAGTACATTTCGTTGGGAAACAGGGAAGTGGGTAGGTCTATGAGGAGATGATCAGAGACGGTTTTCTGATGAGTGTAAACCTCAGAGGCTAGTGTACGCTTGTTCGTGATGGAAAGAAAGAAGAATAAAAGAATTTTCTGAACAAAAATATATTCTACTTCTGTTGTACCAAAGGAAGAAATAAATGAGAATAAGCTGTAATTTCCGTATTACTCGAATTATATGGATTAACGTGTCCATTAGTATTTTGTTTTCCTTCGAAAGATGAACAAAAAAATCGATGTGTCTTAAGCCTTTATTTTCCCTTTCTCAACATTAAAACTTTATCCTAGGGGTTTGGTAAATTTAGTATTACATTGTAGTGTCTAACTATTCAAAATATAAGAAATTAATTCGGTTTGTGCATCAGTTGCAATAATTAGTATAAGTTATTCGTATAACTTCGTATTTCTTGGACGTTGTTTTAAAAATAATAAAAATCCAACAAAATTCAGCTGAACTATTGGATAAGAAAACAATTATTCTAGGTTATCCCTTTACCAAGCAAGGTAATTTGAAGGTTTATCAAATTTAACGTTACTTGTGCACAAGTTTGTCATAAGGCGTAAAATATGACTGAAATAAAACCTTGTATCGTAAAGTATCAGCGAATGGTAATAAATAATCAGATAAAATAACGCATACATTTTGGTTGTTGCAATTAATTGGCCTCAATATACCTTTGAGTAGTGTATCTAATGTATTGTTCAACGTATCTCTGAATGACACTATCGATAAAAAATTTACTCTGCCTTCCCATATAGCCTACCTTAATAAATCTATAAACAGACACTTTCAGAAAATATTTATTTACTGTTTGTGTTAAGCATATTTCACTTACTTTCTTCGAATACTTATTTTTTAGTTTACTTTTAAAACAGATTTTTTTGTCTTGAATTTTTATTACGGTACTGTTTATTGAGCTGCACAATTTCCGTAAATGATATTTAAATGCAGGTGGGGAGTTTCGCTTTATGGATAAGAGGTACTCAGTGGTACATTCTCCGTTTATAACTAAGGGTAGGCTATTATCCGTTACTTAGACCAAGAGGTCTCTACTCCATTTTCACTTAAGACGTCGCACAGGTGGGAAGTTCCTTGTAGCTAGATCACGGGCTAGTTGGTTTGGATGGACATCTAGTCGTTCGTGAAATTTACTATGCAAGGCCGCGGTTAGCTCCTTTACTGTCGGAATTTTGAAATCGTTGTGGAGGGTTTTATTGCTTACATAAAAAGGAGCGCCAGAAGTAAGTCTTAGAAATTTTAATTGAAAGGCGTGGATCGACTTTAAATTACTCTCTGCCGCTACTCCAAAGAGCTGAACACCATAAATCCAAATTGGTCTCAAAACGGTTTTGTATATAAAAATTTTGGAACCGAGGTTCAATTTCGATCGAGGGTTAATTACGCAGAAGAGTAGCTTCTGGCGACGGTTAAGTTCTAAACGTTTTGTACGCAGATGATGCTTCCAAGTTAGTCACCTGTCAAGCCATGAGCCAAGATATCGCACCACTCTGGCTTGGTTAGCGGAGAGGCGGAAACAAACATGTATTTGTTATAGGGCGCGTTTACAGTAGAGCTGCGAGGAGAGCGAAGAGGAGAAAGGTGCATAAGAGCTGCGCTGAAAGAATAAAATTGTTTGTTTTGTAGCGGTTATAAACGCGCAGACCACCGCGTTCGGACTTATTCGGAAACCTACGACGGTATTCGTCCCATTAGAATTGTGTAAATCTATTTCTCGTAATTCATTAGCACAGTATATTTTCGTGTGGTTGAACTTTTGTTTTCAGCTGAAAACTAATTTTTCGTAACAATAAAGGTAGGCTTATCGAAGATAACAAATATTTCTTTTTGAATCTACATACTCACAGCAAACTAAGAGCTCATCGTTCTTCAGTACTAATTGAATTGCAAATGAAATTCGTCTACGTTGGCTGCATTCATGAGCTTACATGACGAAAAATGTAATCAGAAGTGCAGATTGACATTCTAAAGTATAGTATAGACTTATTTGGGTATAAACGTTTTATATCCGTTTAAATTTAAGTACAAGTGATTACATTCTCGATTATTTCTCTATCAACATTTATTGGATGAACGGACAATCTTCTTAACCGTTGTTTTGGCTAACATAACGATTGTAAAACGTGCAATTTTATAGCGTTACTTTCCAAATACGCCAATTTACGTTCCTTCGACATAGACATTTTATAATATTTATGTGTTCACCTTTTTGCAATCACGTTGCTCTCCTCACCGCTCCACGATAAACTGGGGCTAATTCAAATTCAACCATTCCAAGGCTAGCTGTAAGTTTTTGCGCATCACGGGCGTAATTTATAACTCAATTCCTGTTTGTAACTCAGTGTGATTGTAATTTTAGAGTGTTTCTTCAATGAAAATATTGTGATTTCTTACCATGAATTTATGTAACACAATAGACTGCACATTTTTGAAGCACCCTATATGTTTATATAATAGTAGCAATAGTAGCAGCTAGAGAGAAGGTTATCAGGTGACCGACCAACAGCAGGGCGACGGGAAGGCTGGAGGTTGATGTCAGTACCATGTGACGTTGACAGTTTCCCACCAGCCAACCATTCCTCCATCACTGTTTAAGCTACTGCTTCTACTATGTCTCTTCTCAACCCCCAAAAACCATCACAAGTAAACCACCTTACTCACGTTTCGTTCACGCACAAACGCACATCCATAGGCACAACACCCTAAACCATATATTATTTACAAAGTGTATATCTCGATTGATCTCCAATAAATATCTCAAATAATCCGCCATACTACTGTGATAAACAATCATGAATTACAATTGCATTACTGTTATTGAATCTAACGATTAGACAATTAGATAATTTCAAAAGATCTCGAAAATCTGTGAGAAGAAACTAAAAAATCTAAAAGGATACAAATTGTTTTCGGTCACGGTGATGATGTTGAAAGGCCAGAAAATATCTGTGTATTTTCAAATCCTCTCTCTGTAGCCACAACAACACATTATTGTTAAGTACAATAAGCTTTGTATTTATTTAGAAACAACTACAAAAGTAAATGAATACTACGAGCAGTGCGTAACATAATTTACATGTGTAATGTCTTTATTAAATAAAATCACCCATTAGCAAATCCTCGTCGGTATTTAATATGAGATCTTTATTTGAGCATTTTTTTAATCTTCTTTTTAGATTTTGTGGTTGATATAGTAGTGACAATGTCCTTATGTCTGGATTTGTGTAATAAGCTAATTTTAAATAAAAATGAGTATAACATAATATATTAAAGGTTTTGTGTCCTGGGTCAATGTTTAGGTTGAAGTGTATGGTAGAATTTCGTAAGAAGTAGGGGCTTTTTCACATCGCCCCAATCAGGTAAGCCTAGTTGCACAAATTTAGTTTTTTATTAGGCAAGTGCCATTTGAGACAGAGGAGAGAATATTGAGTCTTAAATCTGTGATTCAGTGGAATTCTTTTGTAACTTTTGCTTTTGGTGGTGAGTGAAGATGATCTACAGCGAGCTCTTTTTAAATTAGGCAATGTGTGTAAAGAGTACAATTTGACAATCTCCTCTTCAAAAACAAGAGTGATGGCTTCCTGTGTAAAGGATCCGGTGAGAAGTAAAGTTGTTTTACGGAAGAAAATTCAGGAACAAGTATCTCATTTCAAATATCTTGGCTGTGATATCTCTTATCAACATGATAGGGACGCTTGCACCAAGATACATCGCTTCCAACTTATCTGTGGAACCATACATAGAGCTCTTAAGAATAGTGCCACCAAAGAAACAAGAATAAAGTTCTATAAAACATTGGCGGCTCCGACATTACTATATGGAAGTGAAACTTGGATGCTATCCAAGCGTGATGAAAGCAGATTGCAAGCTTCTGAAATGAGGTTTCTGCGGAGAACATATGGGTGCAGTAGAGAGGATCGTTTCAGAAACACGGATATCAGAGCTCAGCTGAATACATTTTCAATGAGAGATAAAATAAATAGGAGTAGGAGGAATTGGTTTCAACATGTGGACAGAATGAGTGAATACCGGATCCCTAGCAGGCCCTGATATACCAACCAATTGGGAAAAGAGATAGAGGGCGTCCAATGAAAAGATGGACCGATTGTAGAGGCGAAGAGGTTCGGAACAGGCAATAATGCCTTACCCGTGAAAGGAAGAAGAAGAAGAAGAAGAAGCTTTTGGTGGTCCTGTGGCAGTCTGCTGTCTATTGTAAAGCCTGAACACTTACCCATGAATTTTTGAAGAATCGGATTAATATATTACGGTATCCTGGTGAAAAATAATTTCTGACGAAGTATATAAACATAATGTGTGATTTTTCATACCATTAAATTTCCAATGAGTTTACACTACTGAAAACTAAAATCTATTTTATTCGACCAAAATTATATAAATTATTTTAACAATATTCTCAGGTCTTCAATTTGCTGGATATTTACTTAATTATAGTTACTTAATTACTAAGTTCAGTGAAATAAATTATTTAATATACTAGTGGAATTTGGAAATATTGTAAAGTATAAATACCTTCTTTTCTCCATCTTACATGTAATTTAAATGACAGCATTGTAGAAACAATGGTGTTTACCTGAAAAAGAAACAAAAAATACATTTTTCAAATGAAGATATATAATGCAAGTCGTAAAAACAAATACAAGATTATTGTTAGGAAATACAGTATTAAAATGATTGAACTCTTAACTTAATTTGAGAGAAAAAATTAAATAATATCTCAATTATCTGATCAGAACGTCTATACAGTGAAAAATTCATCGATAAAATAGCGAGTTATAAAATAGGCATATATTAAAAAACGTTTGCTGAATAATACGATTCAGAAATATTTCTAAAATTTACATTTTATCAAACAAAAATAAAATTTTAGGAAAAAAAGAAAAAAATTTGAAAAGGTTTTAATTTTGTTGCACTAACTCAAAACTTCGAAAGTTAGGTACAGTTAATATAAGCGTTATGAACACTTCATAATTTAATTTATTAAAAGTCAAACTATTGCAATGTTTTATACTTAGTCAACAAAATAATAAAAGTTGTTTAAAAGTTAATAACTGTTCATAAATTATTATTATTATTACTAGTACTACCACTAGTGTTATTATCTTAGTGTACTTCATAAGCTACCGACGGAACAATGAACGTATTTTCTGCCGTCTCGTCGACATTTAGCTCTACTAGCTACTGTATCTAATGTAATAAAGTGAATATCCCATTTTTGTGTATTAATAATTCATGTACGTCCAACGGGGTTTCACTTTTAAACTGAAATTTAAATTATAAAACTTTCAACGCTGTGGCCTTTTTATTAACCTTTGTTCGTTTATGTTTAATCTAAATTAATTTACTTGCATTTTAGACTACATTATCAAAAAGTAACGAATAAAAATGTTGGGATATTTTGTTTTTGTTAAAGTCTTTAAATAAGTCGTAAAGACTGATAAGAGGTTTAATAAATTATGATCTACTTTAACAAAATAATTAAGATAACAGATATGACTTTCTTGAAAATGAAAAGCAAATTATTTATTTTATTTAGTTAAATCTGTACAAATTCTAATCGTACATTACAATTTATTACTATAGTACGCTATATAATAGTTTTAACTAAATATACTTGAACGCAAAATCTCTTCTTTACGAAGGGTTCTATCCACGCGTAGGAGCATACAAAATTAAATTACAGTGGAGCGTCAGTTATACGAACTGATTGGGATCAGAGCGGTTCTGATAATCAAATAGTTTGGATAATCAAATACGTTTTATACTGTAATTTGATACATTGTACCATAACAATGTAATAGCTATAACCTAAGGTATGTATACGTATTATACGTATTACAATACATATTATTATACGTATACGCATTACGATACTGTATGTATGTACCTGTACACTCTTTTTCGCATCCACGTTGGCTTCCAATTATTTCGTGTTGCGATACCTTGTCGGGTAAAGTAGTGTTTTTGCGCATGTAATAATTTAATGAGTATTGTTTGTTAGTATTTATTGGTTTGGTGCTGCATTTCTTTAATAATACGTGTTGTTATTATTAATAAAATGGAACAAGTAAGACAAAGGAAAGTGTTTAGTCTAATTATAATTACAACTAAAAATTAAAATTTAGCAATTAAATGCTACGTATGTTTGTAGGACAGATAGTAGTGGAAAGCGTATTGCTCTATATAACCAATGGTAAATTCGAATCACCTAGCTTACCTACAGTCTCAAGTGACTTTTGGGTATAGTATAGTCACAATTGTCTTCTCTGAGAGTAATGAATTATACAGCCAGACGCTGTGGTGAATGAAGTGATGGTGTTTTTTGCTGGGTGTAAAGTTGAGTTTTTCAGAGAGCCTGGCAAGCTGACAAGCATACTTTTCCTTGCAGTGCGGAAGGCAATGGTAATCACCTCACTGCTCGTTTTTACTTAGTAAAAGCATCTAGAGGTTCAAACCAGCCTTTCAGTAGATGACCTAAACACATCCTACCTACATCTTCCAAGTACATTTTTTGGTCTTCTTTTTTCTAGAAAAACTTTAAAGTGACACGGTTGAAATACAAGAATTCGTATTTCTTTAATAGATTTTTTCTAAATAAGCTTATATATAATCATTAAACAAATTAGGAAAATTTATTTTCAGTTTTATAACTCACTAATTTTAAAAAATAATAATGCAATAAGTAATTGAATGTAATAATTAAACATTAAACTTATATCTATATCTGCCATTAAACAAAATAATATTTAGGAGTTTCTATTTCAGAGATATTTCAATTTATACATCAGTCTGACAGCTACATACAAATTGTTTTAGGATTGCGAGTTGGTTCTATTTCACAAGAAAAACTAATTCAATAGCTCATTAATAAACGTGAAATTCCTGACATTCCAATTTGATAGATTGCATGATATCCAATCATCCATTGAATACCAGTCGATTCTGTGTAAACTACAAACTCCAGTTTGGTTCGCATATGTAATACATATGTACAGAAATTCAAGTACTGAATTTACTAACGATAACTTCGGGTGGTTGCATTTTATCAGTTCTAATTTAAACAAAACCAATGCACGTAAAATGTAAGCTTAATAATAATTATGTGTTTCCTAAATTTAAAATTATTTATTTGTTTTCTGATACCTCTATAAATTTATCCTATACTAAACAATTTAATTAACAATTGAGTACTTTTATTATTTTACCACTCAATAATTTTATTCATTTTGTGTTAACTATTTTCTTTACAATTTGTAGATGAATTATGGATACCAGATGTTTTAACTAGTTATCTAAATTTTCATACTTTATTAAGTAAGTTTCTGTTTTCTTAGTGGAATATTTAACAAATTTTGGGAAATTTATAATTCTCAATTTTCAATAAAAATGACGTAAATACCTTCAAACGATTTAAAATATATTTTATGGTATTTATCTTCTAAATTAAAAACCTAGGATTTGATACTTCGTAGAAATAGTTTATAATATGCATAAAAGATAAACTTTCTAGGTTCCAGAATATCTGCAGAACAATACATCAGCCTCTGAAAAATAAAGTGAGGAAAAATACACGTCTAGCATCATCTTGGTCATCTCTACTCTTCTGAAGGCTTTCTCATCAATAAATACAAAGCCAGCAAATAACTAGATCAAGGAACCTGAGATACGTAATATTGAGTAACATTATTGAGGAGTACTAAAAGATGTACACTACCAGATAAGATTCTAAATGTTAAAATAAAGGAAGAACTAGAGTTCCGACCATAAATGACAGAAACACAGAATGAGGTGACTTCAATATCTGGATTGAATTCATTTCAACAGGCTTCCTGTAACTGCAATCCAGTATGATAGTATGATCCGTTTGGCAAGTGAGATGTCGGCAGGCCTATAAGAAGATGGATACAAGAACAGGTAGAGGCCTTATTCTTTGTGTACGTCCAACTATTTTGCAATTACCACTAATGCAGACTATGGAAATGATGACAGACAAAAATGAGTGAAAAAAAAAACATTCCAGACCTGGCCTGGAATCGAATGCGGGATCTCTGGAATAGAAACCATTTGCGCTGACCACTACACACGTCCGGCTGAGGCTTAATCCTTTCAAAGGAAGAAAAATATGTCTTTTTTAAAAATAAAATGAAGTTACATTCAATACAATTCAATCAGATCGTAATTTAGAAATTTTTCACCAAAAATTTCTCCCTAACGTAATAGTTCAACTTTTACATATTGTTTTCTTGAATGTCACATTTAAAAAAAATATTACAGTACATTTCGTAAACGCGCTGACTCATTTCTTCATTTTTGTGAAGCGTCTCATTGAACGAACTTTATTTTGAAAAAATAATGTTTTTTTAACGTTTTAAATATAAATAACTACCTCGAAAAATATTAATAAGTAATGACTGAAACTATATGGACAATTTATAAAATTTTCTCACAATCTAAAAGTTCAGTAGATATAAACGGGATGTAAAGTTGAAGTACAATTTTATTAAATTTATGCGTATAAAATATTTACAGTATTTAGAATAGAAAAAAATAAAATATACTTTTACTAACCTTGATCTAAATAAAATTGAGTTATTTTGAAACCATGAACTTATTTTATTCTAAATTGTATTCTCTTATTTTTACATTTCATCCCCCTCTCTTTCCCATCATGTCTTTTTCAAATCGCTCCCAAAACTAATTACAATACGTTGACTATAACAAAGACATCAGATTAATTTTATAATAATGAAAATACCTAATGGAAATTCCGTTTCTCTTTACTTTATTAACTTTTCACGAAAATCCTATTTTAACTCTGGAATTAAAATGTCACCCAATCTTAACTGTTTAGGTCACCTGGAAGTAATTACTGAGCATTTCTCAACCTCTTACTCCCATCACAGTCACAACCTCTCACTAGATGTAGCATGTTCACTTCGTATTTTTTCTTCTTTTTCTAACTCGTAAGTCTTCGTTGATTGCTTGACTTTTCTAGAATATAGGTATTTTTTTAAATTAGACTGGCTTGTATACTTACTTTTATAGTAAATGTAGGCTACAATAACGTACAGGAGCTTCTGAAAGAACGTTGTTATAAGGGTACTTCAACTTCTTTTCACTTAACCTTTACTTCTTACAATAACTAGTGTTATTTTCTACTACTCACATCAAAATGTCATATTATTTTTGTTTTACTAAATTTTTTTCATATAATTTTTTTAATGTATAATCTGTCGTATAACAATAAATGCAACTTATCAATTTGATTTAACACGTGAAAAAATTACAACCCACTGATGTAATTAACAAATTATAACATTAAAACATATTATACTGTTCTTAATTATTATTGACAAACAAAATTAGATAAATAGTGTTTAAAAAAAATTTATAAAAATAAAAAATCCAAAACCTCCTTTAAAACGAAAAAAACAAAATTAGAAGTAATAAATAATAGCCTAAGCACATGATTCCGAAATATACTATATACACCGAAACTTATGGGAGATAATTAAAAATGTTCATTCAGTTATTTACAACATTCACACTCAAACACACCAGTCATCTACAGAATATTAACCTTATATTATTTACAATTTTAAAATCACACTATCAGAATCGTCCTGGGAGATCTAGTACTGTAGCACATTTTAGTCTATGAACATCATTGCTGTTGTCTGAGAGATTCAGTGCTAAGTGATTTACGTGGTTTTTCAGACGTTTGATGTGTTAAGGCGTTTTACTAATTTAAGTAAACAGTAAAACGTTTTACTAATTTAAACGTATTTAAGAAATATTACTGTATTGAAAAAATTGTTTAATTAGAAAGTAATACGTACTATGAAAACCAGATACGATCATTACCAGATTCCAATAAGAAAATATGAATTATAATAATTCATTTTCATTCAGCAGAAGTAAATTTCTTTTTAATTTTTTTTCTTTTTTATATTCTATTTTAATTCTTATTTTTATTCTCTATATTTTAATTCTTTTTTCTTTCTAATTTAATTTAAACAAATTTATGGATTACTGTATACACACAGAGGTGGCCTAATCGTTTAGATATTTGAAAGGTTATTCAACATTGTGGGTACACTGAGAATCTTTACTTTTTATTTCAATCTGCAACACGGAGGATAATTTTTTTGTGTAGAATTTTTTCAGAATACGGTTACTTAAAAATCCTCAGATCTGCAAAAAAGATTTTATATATTCTTGTTGGGTATTATTTTAATTTGGGTAAAATATAATTCTGTTCACGTATTAGTGAAAGTCACTCTTTTGATTCACACCTAGGGTGTGGAAATCATTTAGGCTTATCGTTATTATGGTTAAAATTTTGTACATCTTACATTGTGTCTAATAACGTGGTTAAACTTTTAATTCAAAACTATACAGTCTAACTGTCCAGGTATAGACTACCGTAAAGGGACTTGCACGGCATATCCTTATAATATTAATTTCACTGATTTTAGGTACACTTTTCTCCACAACAAGACCATAATACAAGCAAGAATCTTTCATGACTTTGTTCTTTACACCTTTCTTTATGATTTAATAGAAAACCTTTTTTTATTTACTTGAAAATATTGTAATAAATTTTTTCACATCAGCTGAAATGATATTTCTAAGAAGAGTGAAGGGCTTCTCTAGGCTGGATTTAGTAAATAGAGAGGAAATTATATCTGAGTTGGGTGTATTTAGCCAGAATGAAAAAGTGGAGGAGTACCGTAATCATTGGAGGCAACATTTGGAACGGATGCCAGAGGAGAGAATACCCTTAAAAGTGAGGGAATATGTACCAGTTGGAAGAAGGGAGATGGGAAGACCTCGAAGAAGATGGCAGTAGTCAAGATGTACGAGTTGGAATGTGTTGTCTTTGTAAAAAGTAGATGGTGGTTTGTGAGTTCGGAACAGGCTTATGCCTAATCCTTGTTAATAAGAAGAAGAAAAAGAAGATTTTTTACCCAAATCCCTACCTAATTCACGGTTTAACAGAAAATATTAATTATTAAAAAAAATAAATAGGCCTATACTGAAAATTATGCTTTATACCAAGAAAGAGACTGTTCTAGAGAAACTAAAAAAAATTATAATATCTCATCAGATGGCTGAGAAATGTTTACATATAAAAAACTCAATTACGGTAAACAATGATTAAAGTTACATAACAGAGTGTAGCTGCTTTAGTGCAAACCTGGACACCCATTTCACTGTACTAAAATAAAAACATTTACAAAATAACATAACCTAAAATATAGGTTAGGTCTACATAAAACAAGTTGGGAAACACAGGTGACAGACTTTAGCCACACTGAATTATAATAAAAAATAATGTCTGTAGCCCGCATAATTTTCTTTAAAATATTGGTTGGTAACTATAAGTTTTAAATTATTTTTATAAGCTTTTACCTCATTTAAAATTCTAGTATTATATAATATATAATTTTTAAATAGCAAACCTGGGAAAATATGAATATCTGATAAACCGAAAATCGGATTTAAAAAATATTTCCTCAGTGCAAGTTCTAACTAAACTACTCTATGGCTAGTCAACTATTTAATTAATTCTTGTCTCCAAAATTAGTAATTAAGTTTTGATTTCAACATTGATATTAATGCATTAAGTTAATTATTGGTAAGTAATTAACTAGCATTGTGCTCGGTATTTGCGGGTGTAGTATCACAGTATTACATTTGTTTCAAGCAGATTTTTACTGTTCAAAAGAAATTTTAATTAAAAAATTTGTAATTTTTATTTTTTCTTAAGTTTTAGGTAGGCTATTCACAATCAGTTAAATTAGTTAAATGTAAATAAACGATTTATCATTAAAAAAATAAATATAATGGAGGTCACGTTCTTTGTCCTAAGTACAATCGGCTATTATCGGCTGTTGTCTATCTATTACGTATCTATTATTGTTCATTTGAATGTATACAAATTTTTGTCAGTTGATTAAAATAAAATTCAAAACGTTCTACCACTGCTAGGCCTAAATAAAAATTTTGTCGGTAAGTTAAACATTTGAACCGTCTGAGTTTGGGATAGTCTACTGGTCACTATTACACATAAGATTAATTGCCAATGAGGTTTGATTTCGTTAAAATCTGTATTATTGTGCTTTTATTATTCAGTCGTCAAATTTCATCTATAACCGTGTTTGATGTTTTAAAGGAGACCATGATACCACCATAGATTATCAAAAATGCTTGAGAAACATCTAAAAACCAAGTGGAACAGAACTATTTATTTTTTAGCGTTATGTAGTCTACACATGTCAGTTAAGTTTGTTAGATATCCGTGGTATGTACAGTACGTAAGCCAATATAAAAATAAGTTCCTTCATTAAAAATATTTCAGGAATTTACAAACTGGTGCTTGAAATTACTGTTAAAAATAAACTTAATAATGATATAACAGAATCATAATTTGTAAACAGTTTTCGTGATTTATTTTTTTCATATGAAAGTATTTAATTCAATCAATTTGAGTAAAGTACGTATTTGATGTTGTTTGTAAATTCAGCCAGTGAAGCATCAAATTGAGGTTATACGCTTTATTGGTCATCTAGCGGGGGGGGGGGGGAGAATGAGCGAGTGAGTACGGGTGAGAGAGAGGGAGCGAGAAAGAGAAGTTGTCCTCACTCACTTTACTCTTATGGTACTCCTCTTCGACACACACACACACACGCAACCCTTTCTATCTGCGTTAAAACAGGGTTGGTTGTACGGATAGCGGTTATACACATGAAACCCAAAGAGGACTTACGGGAAAGGGGAACTACACTGGTTCAGCACTCGTATATTGAATTAGCGGTCGGGGTCATTCTATCTCCCAGCTTCTGTTGTCCTTACTTTAATATATATATATATATATATATATATATATAGACATAACACATCTTAACACAATAAGATTGTCCTAGTATAACTTAACGTACATCCTTCCTCTTTGCCTGCCTCATGCACGTTACAATGACGAGATAACTACCCTAAACTGAAGTGCACCTAAATCCCCTGAAGTAATTACATCCCTTAATTTAATAAATTAATTCTATTACTTGATATACCCCAAGGTACGTTAGGTTTCAGTACGTACCAGCTACTGAATAATATTAAAACACTAAAGTTAACAGCCATACATTATTACTGATAAACAGTAAACCATCAACTTTTAAGAGATGGGTATTTATTATTAATTTCATAATAAATATATGCATACCGTATTGTAAAATATTAGAGCAATAAAGTATTAGAAAGATATTAAGCAAGTATTGGTATCAGAATAAACGAAAATTTACATTTATCGGCCTTACCACCGCTTTTACAGATCTCTAAAATGAAAACCTAAATGTCCCCGCTTAGATTTTAGGTTATAATCTGGAACTATCCCACCACTATTATGTGTGGGGCAATAAAGTTCTAGAATTTTTGTTTTAAATCGGAAATTGGCAACACTGCGTCGTTCGCAATCATATTACCGGAAATAGGGGAACTTACTTCTGTTGCAATCGAAGTTTGAAGTGGGTTTGGTTTATGTTTTATGTTTTTTTTCGAAAGTGACTTTTTTAGTGGTGTCGTGAAAATTAGTGACTTACATTACAAGCAACTCCACCAACGGTTTTTTTAATGCCGCCGGTTGCAAGCCCGGGGTCTCATCTTGCTAGTGATGGGGAAGGAGAAGCAGGAGGAGTATTAACCTCGTTAAAAAACCTGGGTTCATCTGGCTCCGGATGGTAGCACCTAATTATACGGCCCCTACCTATGGTACAGGTGACAAATGGTCAACGGTCTTGAAGGTGAATGAGGAAGTTCCCAACGGTGGAGAGAGCGGAAGAACCTAAGGGAGAAAACCCCAACAGAAAATCGAGCAGGTTTGGAGGCTTTGAGGTAGCAGCCCAACCACCAAGCTTAACTCGCGCAGCGTTCGTAGCGCGGCCAGCGTATTTTACAGTTACTGGCAAACTCACAACTAGCCTCAGACAAAGGATAAGACAGGATGGTTTGTGAGTTCGGAACGAGCTTATACCTAGTCCTTGATAGTAAGATGAAGGCATTACGAGCGAGGTTAGCGACAATTCGTTGTCCCGCATTCAGACCGACGGCAGAGATTAGATAAGTCGAGTAGTCACTGGAGATGAGACCTGGAGTATTTGAGTATGACGCTGATAACCGTAAAGATAGCCAATGAAAGGGAGAATGTCCAAGTCGCAACTGAAGGCAATGTTGATCGTTTTTTCGATATCTGCGGCATTATTCATCGTTAATATATTCCTGCCGGCCAGACAGTGACTGGACAGTTTTATGTTGGCATCCTGGAGCGGCTGTGAACACGCATTTTAAGTGTGCAGCCCGAACTCACCGAGGACGACCAAATCTTGCAACACAACAACGCGCTGGCCCGTTCATCATTCATTGTGCGAGAGTTTTTGGTGAAAAAATGTATTTCAAGGTTGTGACACCCACCCTATAACCCCCGCCGGCCGCGTTGGCGATGTTGGTAACGTGCTCGCCTCTCATCATGCGATCTTGGGTTCGAATCCCACTCGGGCATGGCATTTTTCCATACGTTACAAAAAATTCATTTCATCCTTCACCGTCTGCATTAGCAGCAATTTGCAAAACTGTCAGACGTTAAACCAAAAAGAAAAAAAAACCCTATAACCCCAAAATCACCCCTGCGACTTCTTATTTCAAAAGATGAAGTCGCACCTCACGGGAAACCATCATGACGGATTACAGGAGGTCAAGGAAGTTGTAACTGTGGTGCTGAATGGAGTAACTTCAGAGGATTACGAAGGGTGCTTCCAATTGTGTGACCAACGGAGAATCATTGTGCAGAGTGAGAGGGAGACAATTTGTGAAGGTCGATAATAAAATTTTGCTCGTGACTTAATTTGCTTGTGTGTTATTGACAAATTCCCGGAATTTGATTGCCACACAGCTTTCTTTAGAATATTGGAATCCCTACGTCATTTCTAATGAGCCTACTGAATTTTACTGAGTTATAAACTTCCTTTTTAACTGAATTTCAGCCAAAAAATTATAATTTTCTTAATTTATTAGTTTATCAGCTATAAATCACTTAAAATATTAAAACTATTACACATATTTAACTGCACATTAATAGAATAATTTTTTCGTTTTCTGAATTTGCAATAACTACTGGGTCGTTGAGTACGTTAAGTAGGATAGAAGTTTTAGTAATACTTATTGATAGATAAATGGATTGACGTAACCACCTACTGAAGATAATTTACGGTGGTATGATGTTCAGGTTATTGTGCTTCCATCTTGTACGATTGTGTGAACGATTTGCAGATCTTGTGTAGTTTTCATGAGTTTTAATATTAGTTAGTTGGGTTTATTTGTTTTACCCGTCTTGTGTCTTTAGAATCATTCAAAAGTGACATAGCCAGAACTTTAGAATGGATCCAAATTTTTTAAAATTTTGAATTAATAGTCCTGATTTCTTCATCAACAGCCACGATACTAAATTATTTGTTGTTATGTTATTTATTGCGCAGCTAGGTGACGCAGATATAGTTGTTAGATTAATTATTATAAGTTGGTTACAGTAGTTTGAAACCGTAGTAGAATAATTCTAATAACCGATTTCTTTCCTACCCTCATAGCTGTACCCCATTTTTCCAGATTGTTTTTAATATCACTTTAAGATTTTATTTTTTTGATAAAGTTGTGTTTCAGCTGAAAACAAGTATAGCTGTTTAAATTAAACGTAATTTGTTAAAATGTTGTTATTGCTTTTAGTGGTGTTTAATTATAAATTAACATATTGGCTGTGAAACATGAGTAGTAAAAATTGTAGTCATAAGAAAAATATTAGGAAAAATAACAGAAAATGGAACAATATTAAAATTTATTTTTTCAGTAGTAATTACAATATTTTCATATTTTCTATATTTTAGTCTTCATTTGAAAGGGGAGTCTCGCTTAGGCCTGAATTCAATGAAAAGAACATTTTCATTAAAGACTTTACCCTTATTACAAACTCTATTGTTTTAAACATTGTTGCTTTATTCCCATCTACGAAATACGGGAACAGCAGTCACGTTTTGTTAACATGACCTGCACTTCATTTCTTAAGGAAATAACTTTGAAATAAAACGTTAAAGAAATAAAATGGAATAATAAAGAAAACCTTTGATGTCCTTTCACATTCACCTTTTTCAACATTATTATTTTATTCTACTGTCTATCTGAATAGCTTTTATATTTAACTTTATACATTACAAGAAATCTGAAATTTTTTTTTACAAAACATGTGAACACTGTAGTACGAATAATCTACTAATTGATTTTTTTTGTTTTAAACAAAAAATTTCACTGTGATAACTTTTACTAATGTTAATATAATTAAGTATTTTTCATCAAATAAATATTTCAGTAAAGTTTATTACAGAATTTGAGTAGTAATAGTTAATAATATGAATAAATTTAAAAAATGCCGGCCGCATTGACGTAGTTGGTAACGTGCTCGCCTCTCATCATGTGGTCTTGAGTTCGAATCCCACTCAGGTATGGCATATTTTCATACGTTACAAAAACATTCATTTCATCCTCTACAGTTACAACCCAACGTCGTCGCTAATGATCACTGCAGTTGATGCGATGAAAAATAACAAAAACAAAAAAATAAAATAAATAATTTAAAATATAATCTGAAATTATTTCATCAGATTGTAGGAACAACATTCCTATTAATGTTAATCCGATATGTTAATCCGATCAAAAGAATTAAACTTTACAAAAAATCACCATCTAAGTGATTCACTACAATAGACTACAAATAGACTGGAAAATAACCAATTATTATATATTTTTGTTAATCTTCAATAATAATTAACCAATTAATTTTTAATTATTAAAATTAAATTAATAATTAATAATTTCACTTATTATTCTGAGTTTAGAAAATATCGTAAATAATAATTTATTACAAAATTAATAAAATTAACTATTAATATTTTCAACTAATGTGTTTTTTTATCTCTATTGTTTGTACCCTGCAACTGTTCAATTCAGAACAATAAGCAACCCCGTGACACAATGAGATGAAGATGATATGTAGGACGTGTAAATAAGGTGTAGTCTTGTTCAGACCCAGGCCGACTATTCGTGAGAGAGTATGGTTAATTGAACCCCAACCATCAAAGTACACTGGTAATCACAGTCTACTATTCAAATCCGTATAAAAGTAATTATTTACTAGGATTTGAACCAGATACCTTCGTCTTCTAAAATTAGCTGCTAAACAGCTGGCTCGCAGCGACGACTTTACCTCTAGACCAACCCGGTGTGTCAACGTCTGTATTAATGTGCGTATTAGGCTAAATTATTTTAACCCTAATGTGTTTGCTTTGCAATCTGCACAATATAAAATCAATAAACAACCCCATGATTCAATGAAATGAGTATGGTAGTTATGTATGATGTGACAATGAGTTATAGTCTAGTACAGACTCAGACCAACCATTCCTGAGAGAATATCGTTAACTGAATTCCAACTATCAAAGTAAACCGGAAACCACAATCCAGTATTCAAATCCGAATAAAAATAAATAACTTTACTAGCACTTTACAACTGAAATATAACGTAATATATATTTATTAAACTGAGTTAAAATATTATAACCAAAACTTAATTGTTTTACAATGCAATAAAACGGAGCAACAGATCAATTACATTAACCAACTGTGTAGTTGTTGTTTCTCTTGTGGATTAGATTAGCAATTTCGTTTATTTTTTTCTTACCTCCACTATTCATTCGACCCACGGGAACAATTTTTATTAAAAAGTAAATAAATAACATGTAGTGGGTTAAGTATTTTCTCCACAACGTTCAGGTGTTTTGTTGTGAATTCTGTATCGTACGGTTTATATACCTTTTAGCTTGTAACCTAAAACAGGATTGGAGTATTTTATAGCAATGGTTGGTCTTACAGACCCGCATGCATTATCTCGTACCCCCGGTTTCATTCTGGTATGCAGATTCTATTGCTACTGAATTGAACATTGCTCTTTTGCTCGTCTCTTTCCTGTTTTTCTTTTTGGTACTCTCTCTTTTCCTCCCTTTCCCCTTATTTGGTTTACTTACCCCGTTATTCAGCCACTCTTTCGGTTTTCACTCCCATTTTCCACTCTACGATTTAAAATCTCCTTTGATCCTCTTTACATAGTGTTTAATAAATAAAATGTATTAGTCTTTCACGTCATCGTCATCAGCAGTGTTTGACTTGTTTTTTGTTTAATGTTCTACTTAATGTTTCAGGAATTAGGCAATTACTTTTGGATTTGTTAATTACTAGATCTACTCTTCCCCTCTAATCTAACTACGTTTGTTCCTTTGTTGACAATGTTAATGAATTGTCAATCGATACATTTTAAAGACTGTGACATATTCACAGTTTGGTTTCTATGTAGATTTTTTAAACATAAAATCAATTCATTAAAACCTCATAGGCCTACTACACTAATGACTTTAAGTGAATCCTCAATAACCAACCTTTTGCGTTGTTCAGGTTAAGACATATTTAGTGTATTTTAAGATATACGCATGTTACAGCGTAAAAACTGTACATAGGTTGAGAAAATACGACAAGAGATAGAATGATAATACCTTTAATATAATATTATGATCATATTATTATTTAGTTAAACGCTGGAGTTTGTTATCTGTTTAGGGCCGGTAATCTTGTTTGCCAGTTATATTGTATTCCATTAGGATATATGTTATTTCTTTTTGTTTATCATTAACTGGGTGTTTCTAGCATAGGAGAAAAAGTGTTGATGCATTGCTTTAAGTTCTATTTTGTTCTTCCATTATTTATTTATGACTTTTCTAGATTATTTTTTGTGTTTGTTCATATATGAAAGCAGGCTGGTTATTATGTCAACAGTCAGTGTTTGTTCTGATAATATAAAGTAAGTGTTATTTGTTAAGGGCAGTTTTGTTCAAAAAGCCGTGCAATTGCTTATCAGATCTTCATAACGAGCAGTGCTACACAGTTGTTTTGGTTGGTGAGTAGAGAATTAATTGATAGTAAATGGCCATATCTTATATTTTAGTTAAGTTGTACCGAATGTCGGTAAATGAATTTCCCAGTTTTATTTGAATAATTATAATTGGTTAACACATCCGGAGTAATGGGAGCGATAGCCTGTTCAATCTTTGTCTCAATTTTGGCAAATCATTAGGTAGTTACGAAACAAAGACACAATAAAGCCCCAATAAAGCCCGAATAAAGCCCCTCAGGGCCTTGGGACATTGGACCTGGGACTTGGACATTCAACCACGATCGTAAAAAGAGATGCCAGTGGGGAGGAGCTCCATTTTGTTGCCAAGTGAAGGTTTCTGGTTCACCTTCTAATTGAGGAAAGAACCATTCTTGCAACATAACCAGATAAGCCACCCTATTACGATTGCCTCAGTAAAAACAATTAGTCAATACCCTTGACGTCGAGACACAACACAGGAAACGTTTAATTTGGGGGTATCTCTTTGATATTGCACAATTTCATCAGGATGTTCTGTCCTCTATATTCGAACATTATGGGTATTTACCTTCCCACTTAGATAAAAAGATGACTCGTCACTGAACTCCGTACTCACTCTTAGCAAACAGGAGAAAACAAAACGCTTTACGGTCAGGAGCCACCATTTTGCATACGTAACGCTAAAAGCGAGAATACACCAAAGCAGCACTCGTGCATGCGCTTACCTAAAATTGTTTGAGTTACTAATTAATTTGTTATATGATTTTTTGTAAATATTAAAAATAAATTTTTTATAATAGGTATAGAACTGAAATTGGGCCATTCATTTACGGACTCCCGGTATTTCAAGTCTTAAATTTTTAATAATTTATTCTAATTTATTCTGCGGTTGAATTGGACCATTTAATTGTAATTTACTAATAGTTATAAAATAACTTCTTTATGGAAGTGAGTCATGGGTTACCACGAAACGCCAAGAAAGTAGGATCCAAGCAATTGAAATGAGGCTTTTAAGGAGGGTGAAGGGCTGCTCGAGGCTGGATCTAATCTATCTCGTACATACGACCAAAATAAATCTGAGTTGGGTGTATTTAGCCTGAATGAAAGAGTGGAAGAGTACCGCAATCACTAGAGGCAACATTTGGAACGGATGCCAGAGGAGAGAATACCCTTAAAAGTGACGGAATATGTTTCAGTTGGAAGAAGGGAGGTGGGAAGACCTCGAAGAAGATGGCAGTAGTCGAGATGTACGGGTTGGAATATCTTGTGTTTGTGTAGCAGTACAGGATGGCTGACCCCAAAGTAAACCAATTAGAACCACCTTTCCCTCTCTAACTTTCGCACTCAAAAATTGTAAGTAACTTAAGTGATAATGCCTTTAATTGCTGAATATTAAATCATGAGTGTATTTCAGATGAGATTTACATTACAAAATATAAATGAGAACTTAAAATGTTTACTCCTTTGGATATGTATTAAAAATCGTAACAAAACCGATGAGTGGGTATAAGACCAAATCCTAAGTACAGATTATTATGCTCCCATCGATGTACAGAAGGCTAATCTTTAATTAAATTAATTAATTAATTTCTCATTCATATGAAATTAATGAAGGCTTTTGTTCGGGTTTTAAAACAAACTCTTTCAAGTTTTGTACATCTGAAAAATTTAAATCTATCCCAGTAATCTGATTTGAATAAATAATAATAGTAGTAAATAATTTTTTATATCAGAAATTTAGAATTTTTTCGCTAGTTTGTAAATAGATTCTAATAGATGAACAATTTTGTCATTAATACGGTAGTATCGGTTATCAATACAAATGAAAAATAAATCATGAATGAACTCATTATTCATCAAACCCATTCATCTATGTATTCATTCGATTCATTTATCTAGTATTATGTAATACATTGTGTACGACAGTCTCAAAATTCTGACTATTGTTGTGGGGTAGGGTGGACGTATCCATTCGTATGAACATACCTGATTCACTCTTTGTGGTTAGGTCTGGTAAACTGACCTAAATAATTAATAATATTGTTCTCAGAATGTCCATTGTGTCACAATAGACTTCTCTACACAATGATAGCGTAACATTAAGTACCAACCTTTTCTGTTCATTAATTATTTACGTTGCATCACTGCGTATAAAGGATTTTTTAAACAATAACCTTTACCTCCATTATTGATATTTCATAAATTTATAACGCACTCTATCTCTATCAACTTACAAAATATTTCTTTATAAAATATTCATCTCAGAGATTTATTTTTATTTATGTTATTGCTTCAATAAGTTTCTATTTTCACAATTATAGTTATTAATTATTTTAGTAGAAATATTTAAAAAATAATGAATCCATTGATTGGACTTACTGATATTACTCATATATATGTTTTGACCGTCGCATCTGTTAGGAAACTTAGAATAACGCAACAAAAGTGGAAAGCTCAACGCTTGGTGACACGCGTTGATCTAGCGTGATAAAAAGGATTCTTGGTTTGCTAATTTTTGTGGTAGGCTACGTTTTCCCCAACCAAATTCTATTATTATTATTATTTTTATCTAACTGAATTCAGATAAACTGAATTAGTTTTGTGTCTCAGTGATAACATACTAATAAATTACTAATCAGTTCATGCAGCTGATTACGAACCAATGGTGCTGCCATAATGATCTCGAGAAACGCATCAGCTAGAAAACTTAGTTACATAACGAAATGTATAACGATTAATGTGCTACGAGATTATTTATTATAAACGAATATCTATGGCAAACAACAGGTGTCTTTGATGTTCTTATACCGATTACACTGTCAAAATGGTATTGGGCGAGATGTTAGCTCGGATGATGAATGGCGATGATGATGATGAAAAAGTGTTTGTAATAGTAAAAGTTGTAGAAAATTTAAAAATCTATAACTTCTATTTAAAACATTTATTTGTATAACGCTTAGTTTAGAGGTAATTAGTGATTTTCTATTATTTTTTTCATGAAAATCTGTAAAAAATACACTTTTTAAGATTTCGCCCTTAGTATGCATTTCACGACAAAAGTGTAAACAATAAAATTTATAGAAAATTGAAAGATCTACAACTTTTATTTCAAGAATTTTATCTTCTGAGCCTAATATAGTAGCGTGAAAGAGTGATTTCCGTATTATTAACCCAAACTGAAGTTGTATCATTCACTCATGATTAAAATGAGGTTTTTTTTTTGAGATTAATTTCTTTGTTTATTTCTAATGTTTTATTTATAATATTATATTATATTGTTCATTATTCGCATTGGCAAGAGAAAATTGTGTCAGTGTTTCACACCAGACTTTTAACCATAAGATAGTTTTACATTTTTTTTTTTTTCATTAAAATAAGTCTCTGCACAAATAAGACTCTATTCTAGGTTCAACGTAGGCGTCTTAAATTTGAAATTTGTGAACTTATTTGTACAAATTAACTGCTTATTTTGTTGAAGTAATTTAGAATGAAATCTCTTGTAAAGCTATACTGATACATCTAGAATAAATTAAATTTTGAAATCAGAATTGATTTCATATTTCTGTCATATGATAGAATTCAGTCATAATAAATTGTAAACTTACTAAACATTAATGAAAGGTTTAATAAAGATTGGTTTAAACCAATGGATGCACTGTTTTTATAATAGTATATAAACTAGAGTGTTTGGTAAAAAGAGTATAAGTCAAAAATTGGTCAAAATGAGATAAGTCAACAAGCAGATGTAAAAAAAATCTAGATTTTTTTGGTCTAGTTAGTATAAGTCAACAATAAATACTCGAAGAGATATTCATTTTGGTTTAAATAATATAATTCTGAGCCTTACATCTGTGTTTAGTAAAAACAGTATATGTTGACTTATACTTACTATACTATATTAGAGTCACCATTACGAGAATTAGATATTGGTCATAATAGTATAAGTCGTAAGTTAGGTTAAGTTGTGCTTGTTAACATATCATATGGTAATCAGCTGTTGCATTGTTTCAATCTGTTCTGTGTGTATGTAAGCGTTTTATTAAAAAAAATTACGTAATTTATTACAAAAAGTTGTAAACATCCGCAATGAACTCTGAAAACAGATTACTTTGTGTTTTTGGTTAATGTATTTTACTGATTTCAGAATATTCTAATAAATTTGCTCTCCAGTCCAATAAATAATTATAAAGAAGCTTATTATTACTATCATTGTGCTATTATCTAACTAAATTATCGTCCTTTTCTGAAAAACAAATAATTTGAAGCCAACAAAATGAATATTATCTAGATAAAGTAGGTAATTGTTTTCCTCCTATTTTAAGAAGGTTTAAGTTCTTGGTCCCAAATATCTGTTCATCATTTTATTTATCTTAATTTATGTTCAGATTCTGATGAATCTATGTCTGACAGATCATCTGATCTTAATGATGAACAGATTAAGATGGCTAAAGAAGTAGAACATATTATAGAAGAATCCATTGTCAGTACGTCAGAAATTAGGGTTAGTTCTATTGATAGTGAACTGACTGAAGTAGGAAGAATCTTTTCTGAAAGTGAAAACACAGATCTTGATGTAAATTATATTCCCTCAAGCGACCAGGATACAAATAGTTCTGAAGATGAGATTCCATTACAATCAAATAAACGAACACCTAAGAAATTAAAAAGAAAATTGTTACCGATTAAAACCGCAGCTGATACTTCTGATGGTAATGAAATTATTAATAACAATCATGCGGAAGTAATTGAATTATCATTAGACTCTAAAATTTCTAAAAATCTGAGAGAAAATCAAACGGAAAACGATTCCAATAATATTTTAAAGAAAAGAAAACGTAGTGCAAAAGGAGAAGGTGTTTTCTGCCGTAAAATTAGGTTAGAAAGAAAATATTGTAACAGTGGCAAAGAATACATTACTAGTAAGGGGAAAGTAGTTGACGGTCGAGTCTCTAAAGATATTTGTATGTGTAGATCAAAATGCAAGGAAAAATTGGAAAAGCAAGTGGGAAACAAAATGGTCAAAGAATTATTGTTTGACGAGTACTGGTCTATGGGAGAAAGGGACAGACGTGTGGCTTACTTATGTGGTCTAATTGATACCAAATCTCCAGCAACAAGCCGAAAAAGAACTAACGACCCAGAAAAACAGCATAATAGGACTGCAACAAACTCATTTCATTTTTGTATCAATGGGGAACGTACAAAGGTGTGTAGAAAATGCTTTATGGACACTCTGGGCGAAACCAACATGTTTATTACTCAAGTTATTTAAAATAAAGTTCTTTCATTGTCAGGGATACCTAAACGTGATAATAGAGGCCGAAGAACTCCGGCAAATAAAATTAGTGATGCTAGATTACTTGAGGTTAGAAATCACAATAATTCGTACCCGCTCTACGAATCACACTATAGTCGTCGTAAAAGTAATAAAAAATATTTACCGTCTTTTTTAAATCTACAAATCCTGTACGATGCTTATAAGGAAATAGTCGTTGATAACCCAGTATCAAGAACTATTTATCAAAGAGAACTACATTATATGAACATCTCATTTAAGGAACCGAAGATCGACACTTGCTATAAATGTGATCTGCTACAAACTAAAAAGAAAGTTGCTGCAGATGAAAATGAACTTCATAAAATAAATGAAGATATTGATAAGCATAATGAAGAAGCTGATAATAGATATCTTACAAAATCTGAGGATAAAAAATTGGCTGAGAAGGACAAGTCTTTAAAATGTTATTCATTTGATCTGCAGCAATGCCTTCCTACACCTTTCCTATCCTCTAACTTTTCATTTTATAAAAGGCAACTGTGGACATTCAATGTCATTTTTCATGAAACTAGTGGCCGCGATGTAAAATGCTACATGTGGCATGAAGGTGAAGGAGGGCGTGGAGCAAACGAAATGCCACGTGCACTTACGAGGAGTAATTTCATTGCCATTTGAAGTAAAGCATGTAATACTTTATTCAGATACGTGTGGCGGCCAGAACCGTAACTCTCACGTATCATCAATGTTCTTTACTGCTATTCAAAACAACCCAAACCTTCAAGTCATTGATCATAAATTTATGGTAGTGGTCATAGCCACATGGAGTGCGATATTGATCACGGATTTATCGAAAAACAGAAGAAAAAGCTCAACACCACAGTTTATCATCCGCATGACTGATATCAGCTGGTTCGTTCTGTAGTAGTATCAAAAAAACATTTTCAAGTCACAGAACTTGTTCATTCTGATTTTCTTAAGTTTGATGGTCTGCTTAAAAGTCCCTTGATTCTTCGAAAGAAAGATACTAAAGGAGAAATGTTTAGCTGGTTGAAAAGTCGTTGGTTTCGTTACACAAAATAGTATGGTACATTAAAATTTAAGTACAGTCTTAGCAAAACCGAAGATTTTCAAACGTTGAGTTTTGTTCGACGAGGCCACGACAACACAAAACTGCAGCCAGAACAACTGTACAATTCTCCTTTGGCAATTTCAGAAGCAAAGAAGAATGATATACTTCAGTTACTTGAACATATCCCTGATGTGTTTCACCAATTTTATAAAGATTTAAAATCATCAAAGGGAACACCAGACACTTATCCGGATATTAAAAGACACCAAGAAAATGATTAAACTTTTTAATTCACATAAGGTTTATCAGTTAAATTGAACTTTATATTTTATTTATTTTAAATTACAATTATCACTATCTTTTATTTTTATTATTTTACAATATTTTAAAGATTTTTATTTAAGAAAATATTACTATTAAACGTTAATTTTACCTTTAGTAAAAATGTGTATCACCCATTATTTTAATGTTCTGCAAAAATATACCTACTTTTATTCAGTATCAATAAATTTGTGAACTTCTAATATGATAGATTTTTTTAAATGTTAGGCGATTTAATGATTTTTTGTATTGTTTCTTTAGTTTTAAACATTAGGCTTGGTTTAGTTTAGTTAACTAGGTCAGAAAGCTGAAAATACATTAGTTATGTTTCACGCACAAAGACATATTTTGTACTTTTGTTAGGCATCTTAAATAAAAAAAAAGATTAACCAAATTTTATCAAATTTGTATGATAAAATTCATAATTATTCAACAGCTGAATTTAGAGCACAGGGTCAAATAGTATAAGTCATGTATCTCTGTAAATATTGAAAGTTTTATAACTTCAGTCACACACAACAATTCATTGTTAGATAATCATATTAATAATCATTAAGTTAAATGTAATTGATGTTTTTAAAAAATTAGAATCAATAAAATGTGTCTCCTGAAAATTATGAATTTTTGACTTATACTCCTTTTACCAAACACTCTAGATTATAAACCTTCAGACTTTCAGGTGAAAGTAACAGTAGTTATGTAAATTATAAATAACCAAAAGAGTGTGTTGAAAACGTAACTTTACGAATTGTTTTCCTTTTTTCAAATAATTCAAGAAGAACAATGTGTTTGTCACATTGTGTCTACTATAAATTATAATGTAGTCTAAATTAAATAAATTCTCAAGTACTTTTTCACGAACGTAAACTGATACGCTTGTATCTACTACATTGAAGCAATAAAGCTGTAAATAGAAAGAGTGAAAACGAGAGACATTGAAGGAAGAAAAGAGAGGAGCTTTAAGAGAAAGTCTGTTTTTGACAGTAAGCATCTTATTGAAAAGAAGTTAAAGTGCCCTTAAACTTCAACCGTATTGAGATGCACATTGAGGAAGGAGGCGCCTTATAAGAGAAAAGGAGAACGAGGAGCAGGTACCCTCTTCTCCATTTCCTTACTGGCTCATTCCGTTTATGTATATTTACTTGAAAACTAACATTTGTTATACAAACGTCTAACCTTCTTCATTCAGTCTGATGTATTATTTCCACTCAATTCTATTGTCAAGTAAAACAATTAACAATTTACTTTTCTTAAAATTCATTCATTCAATTTACATGGAAATTATTTCAAATTATTACGCTTATCCAATTTTGATTTCAAATAAAACGGAGAATGTTTTCGACAAGTTCTAAAAAGATACAGTTTATTCCCTGTACTAGATAATGAAATTTCAAACAGTGTGGTCGTATGTTAATATTTATTAACAAACTCACCAATGTAGATTGTATTTTATTTTCTTTGACATCAATCTCAAAATAATGTTTTGGTGAAACCACTGTGAACGTAACGGAATTCAGATATTTGGCGCCGCTGTACAAACAAACCAATGTTTATCCAGTTGTTTCAATTTAGATACTTAACACTCGTCCCGGGAGCACCTTGGTACGATCAGAATTTTCCAAATCTAGAAGTCTTCATTAACTTGAGTGTAGGGATCTCCTTCGGCAATATTCTATTACTACTTCATCAGCACTACCATCAGGTCTTCCCAACTTTTTCATTTTCGGCCCTGCCATTATTATTTACGGAATTAGTCTGCTTCGTAGTGCGACAATACCATCTTGAGAAAACGCTCCGGGTTGTGACCCTCCCTTTCACGCCTAACTAATAACTTTTATCTTTTCTAGTGATCGTGCTAAAGAGTAATAATTACAGATTCAATAAGATTAAAAACAATAAACAATTAAAACAATAAGATTAAGATTAAAACAATCTTAAAACCATACAATACTCGTTTTATCAAGTTGTGAGATTGTTTTGGTTTTTATTAACTTCGAGGGCACCTGCAGTTCCACACACTGTAATATAATCATATTTTGCAAAACCTCAATTCAGATTTTTTTCGGAGTTCCCTTAGAATAAGCCAACAATAAATCTCCAGTGTATATTCGTTAACACTATCTAAAATTAGAACAAGCCCGCCCTACCACATTGAATTTTATCTTAAGCGTTTACATACTGCTTAAATAAATTTTTTTGTTTCGTATTTGTTTTTAAGAAAACTTAATTTGTGTTTTACATAATATTTGATGAATTATATAATCCATGTAGGATACAAAATAATACTGCACTAAGAATACGTTCATATACAAAAAGTGGTTCATTCTACACAGCCAATATAAATTTAGCTTGAAGGAATATTTTCTTTAATATTGCTCTCTAAACGCTGTTTTTTCTATTTTGATATTATAGTTCCTTATCGTTGCTGTTAAGACTGAATGTTTGTTCTGTTTTGTTATTTTTACTATACTACAGTACTTCAAGTGAATTCTCAGTACTTGAATACATGAATTTCAGAGTAACAGAACTGTTTGTTGTTGCTGAAACAATCAGATATCAACTGCTTTAATGGATCCCATGTGCACTATTCCAACATCTGGTTTGCTTTTCGAAATTGTCTACTATCAGTTTAGTTGGTATGTTGGACTTAAAAGTTTTTCCACGAAGTTCTCTAATACGAGACTACATACTGGTAAAGCGTCGTGTATTTTTACTACCGTTGCTTACGAGACTTAATTCTATGTTCTAAAAACAATATGTTCTCTTTTGTTGGGTGGATCCACTTGTGAAGTTTTGGCAAAAATTTTTTCTCAACATTTTGTATAATGAATATAATGTTTTATAATACGGCAGACGTGTGCAAATTATTAGACTTCTGGAAAGAAATCAAAACAATAGCACAAAATACAAAAGTTTTGTATTTTCTACGAAATTTTTTTTATTGATATAATGTTTGCAACTTTTAATATTTAGTACGATACTCTGTTATTTATAATCAATGTTATACGGTTTGTTATACTTGTTTTGAGTAATTCAAAATTTCTATGAACTTTTTATCCCTATGCCAAATTTTGATAAGTGCAGCTATGAAATCATTCTTAGTAGTGATCGTCTTCTTGAGTTTTCTCTTAACGAGTAGACTACTGGAAATTTGAAAGTAGATAACAGCTAAAAATGTGTGTTTTGGATTCAAGAAACCCCATTTTATTTATGCATGCCGAGTTACACTACTGCTATGTCCACGCTGCTAATGTTTATAGCTCTTGTATAAATACATTCGCGTTGTTTTATAGCTCATATAGATCTTATAGCTCTTAGATGTAAAAAAACTCATTTTTGAAAAAAATTGGCTGTTAGCTTCTTTACAATTTCCAGTACTATTGCCCAAAGATTCTGTATCGGTTTGCATCAGGGCTGTTATCTAGTCAGGGAAACATTGTCATGATATTTTCTCGAAGAAAATTTATAATTGATCTGGCTTTGTGGCAAAGAGCCCCTGTCCTGCATGAACACTAAGTCTCCCTCAGGGAACAACTCATTCAGTAGTGGAAGGAGTCACGTTTGTAAAACTTTTTTGTATTGGTTCAGCCTCATGGTCCTTCCTCCCTTCATCATAGTCTCCTAGAAAATGATAATTATTAATTGCCGTAGAATTATTAACAATATACGAGGTACGTCCAAAATGTATCCGACCTATCTTCGTATCTCTGCGTTGGCGTTATTTTTCATCGGGTGAGTGGCATCCTTCAAAGTAGTCTCCATTTGATTGAATAGCCCACTCCCAGTGATGTTTCCACTTTCTGAAGCATTCCTGGAAGTCAGTTTTAGGAATAGCTTGAAGTTCCATCATTGCATTATTTTTAACCGTGTTTTTGTCGTCAAACCGGTGTCCTTTGAGCGGTCTTTTCAAATTCGGGAACAACCAAAAATAACAAGGGGCTATTTTGGGACTGAACGGAGGTTGGCGAAGCAGTACGATATTGTGTTTTGTTAAAAAACTTCTGCACAAGATTCGATGAGTGTGCTGGCGCATTATATTGATGGAGAAGCCACTTACCGCTTGACCAAAAATTTGAACGTTTTATTTTCACCGCTTCACGCAAACGTTTCAGAATTTCAACGTAATATTCCTTATTATTTCCCCATAACTGGAAGGTTGAGAGTCAAATTGTTTGCACTCAATTTGCTAGTTTCAAGGCTACCAAAACGAATTTCTGTTTTTTATCACGTGTTCAGCCTATTACATGACTAAACTATTTAAGAACAGAAGAGGTAGAGGTGTAGAGGTGACACCAGTCAAAGTTATCTCCTCTGAAAGTAAAGAATTTAATTACACAGCCAGACCCTGTGGTGAATGACGTGAAGGTATCATTTGCAGGGTGCAGAGTAGATGCTTTTCGGAGGGCCTGGCATGCTGAAAACCATAAGCTACTTTTGTACTCAGTGAGGAAGGCATGGTAAACCTCCTCACTCCTCGTTTTACTTAATGAAACCACTACAGGTTCAAACCAGCCTTTCGGCTGTTGACCTAAACACCATTCCTTTTTAATCGTCTGATCTGTCGTTGCATATTCTTGGCGCTTGCGCAAAACATTATCCGGTATTATTGTCGTCGAAGGTGGGCCAGAACGAAGATCACTATCAACAGATGTGCGACCACTTTTGAAACGATTATACCACATTTTTATTTGTGTTTTACCCATACACTCATCCCCAAAGACCTTCTGTATCATTTGAATAGTTTCCGAACTAGTTTTTCCCAGTTTGAAGCAAAATTTGGTGCAAATTCGTTGATCTGATCAATCGTTAACAATAACAAAATCCGAAGAATGCAATAAAGGCTTTGTGAACAAATACATGTTGTGCATGGACTATACGTCCCGTAGAAGTCAGCGAGTAACCGATAAGTTCGTAGGCTTTACTGTTGACGTTCATGCCTCGCAACGGTTACTTGAATATTCTGGCGCGAAGATATAATAGCAGGTCGGATACTTTTCGGACAGACCTTGTACTTTATTTTTTGTGAAGTATTTAGATTGTTTAGACGAATGTCAAAATCTAGTTTTTACTGGAAATATACTTTTTCATACCTCCAGAGTTCAAATAACAGGTTTTTACCGATTGGTCTTTGTGTGTGCATCAATGTGTTTGAACAAATTAAGACAAAAACGAAAAGTCGTACGAAGTTGAAACTTAAAACGTCTGTTAGTTACATGGGAAATTCGGTTGAAATATTTCCATCAAAATCTCTTAACAGGAAGTAGCAGTTTTCTCGTGCAATTTTTCACTTTTTTAAAAATATCTTCTACAATTTTGATTACCTCCTAATTTATCACATTTTCTGTGCCTTTCATGGTAAGGTAGTGTGGGGGGAGCTGTGTTTTCGTGGTAGGAAATGGGTTTTTCTAAGATTGGGGTCTTAATAATTAATTTACGGAAAACTTTACCTAGGCCTTATTGAAGTTAGAGAATTGTAGAAAGCTACAACTTGAGTTTGAAATTATTTTTCTACTGTGCTTAGTTTGGAATCAATTCGTTTCCAACTTTTTCTAACTGAAAGCAGTAAAAAATTGAAATTATTTGTACAATGACTAAATATTTTATTTTTATAAAACTTGATCAAGAAATATGTCGTTCTTAAAATACAGTGTTAGGTATTTGATAAAGGGACAAATGATATTATCTAAGCCATTTCTAAAGACTTTTCTGTATTCATACGAACATAAATTTTTCCAACTAGCCGAGTCAGAATTGTTTCCCACCGCTAGGAAATATATCTAAACAAAATATTCGTAAAAAATCGTCTTTAGACATACACCAACTGAATGCTGGATGAGAGTTCCTCCAACAGCCTCTTTGTGTTTGCTTTAAAAGTAAGCAGAGTGCATTTAGTCATTTTTTTAATTGACCAACCATCTAGGAGTTAGTAGTTAATAACAGTATTTAAAGCTAAGGATAAATTAATAAATCTTTATTTGTAGGTAATTAAAATAAAAATATTATGCGGAACAAATTACAAAGGACATTTTTTTTATTTAATGCTTCATTTACGACTGTAAAAATTATTCAACTGATGATGTTGATAAATTATCATTCATTACGCTATTACCATAAGGTATTTGTGTTAAAATTACATAATTGGCATGAGAGTGTTGGAGACTTCCCAAAAATCGTTATAAAATATTTTCTGAATTTTGAATAACATTTTATTTTATTTAATCAGTAGGTTTCTACTCCAGCGTCTGTTTAGGGGTCTTGTGGGATTATCAGGTAGTTTAAGATTGAAAACGAACGTAAGACTGGGCTGTCGTGTTCTTGTGACTTGTGAACACGTTTGTACCTTTATTTACCTAAATAAAACTAAGTAATACTGTTTCTTAAATTTATTGTAAGTGATACACCGTTTTTAGCACCTAACCAACTTTTGAATCCAATCTACTAAAATCATTATGTTTAAATTGAGGAAATCTTAGACGCTAAAATTTATTGTGAGTTTTCCGTATTATTTATTAATTAACGATTTTATATAAATCTTTAATTGAGATGTTTTCTTATTTAGCGTAATAATTCTAAAAAATGATATTTAAACTGAATTTGGGACTCTAGATAAATGAAGATCCACTTGATGAAATTTCATCAAAATATTTTTATAAGAGTGAGAAATAACGTCAGTCAAGTTTAGTTAAAAACAACGCTTAACTTACACTTACGATAATGAAACACTTTAGAGTGTACAGATGTTTGAAGTTATTTAAGTTAAGAAGAAGATAACATGTCTGTTATATTAAGACAAACAATTTAGAAACTGAAAGTTTAATAACGGAAACAAGTACTAATCTATAAGCTGAAACTTCAAACTTTCACGTCAGCGTTACAAAAGAATTATGTAATCTTACGCAAAACACAATGAGTTCAATTTCATTTTTGGAGATTTAGTTCGAATTTAAAATAATCACATAGTGTAAAATGCAACTTTCGTAAAACAAAAATATACAAAGGCGTTTTGAATTTCAATTAGGTATAAGCTCTGTGTTTATTTCTCAAAGTACATAAACTCCTTATAATGAAACAAGAATGAAAATTATTTTATTTGGTCTTACAAATTTAAATTTAATTTTAATATTTAATTTAAAAAAGGAGTTTATATTATTATCTAATAATATTTTTTATGTACACTAAAACTAAATATAAATATGTAAAAAGTAACAAAAATGCAGTTATGTTGCAAAGATGGTATTATTTAAAAACGGTGGCGTATTATTAGATTATCACGCTGAAATACAGAGGGTTCTGGATTTGATATACGCCTGTGGCGGATTTAATTCATTTACAATTTCAAGTGAAACTCTAGAAGCAATATTCCTTTGATTATGTACTCCACCAAAGTTTTTCATAACACCGTAGGTTGCAAGCCCGGAATTCTATTTAGCAAGAAATAAGAGCAGGTGGAGTAACAACCTCGTTAAAAATACCTGGGTTTATCTGGCCCAGATGGTAGCAGCCAGTAAGGGACCCTGCCGGCGGGGACAGAGGGTAAACCCGGCCAACGGTTTTGAAGATGGATTGGAAAATATTTCCCCACGGTAGAGTGGAAGAGTCTAGTGGATTAAACCGCGAAACTCCATTAGATCCGCGAATCCGTGAATATGGAAACTGTTATGTCTAGATATACTTCAGAAAATAAAGATATAGCTTTGAATTATTTGGTAAGATACTTATTCTTTAGTTTAGCATATAAACTTATGTTAAATGTAACTTATTTAAAACCAAAAAAAGTCATAGAAAAAGTATAATGAATGCTTTTATTTATGTTGCTTTATTCGATTTTAATGTTATTCTCATCTTACATGGTAATTTTTAATTCTTAAGCACATTACCAAATTATGGAATCAGCCAGAAGATGAAACTGTTTAATACGAGACAGTTATTAATATTAATAAATATAGAACAATTTTATTATTATTCAATAAGCATCAAAATTGTCATATGTATGTCAGGAAGAGACACATGTGGCATTGACAGAATTCAATACAGTATATACAACACTGGAATATTGTAGAAGTTGTAGAAAACAGAAAAGAATACAATATTTTGATCTGATTGATGCACATGAGTAGCAATTTATTACATGAGCTCCAGTTTAAATATCACATTATAATGCATTAAAATGCGACGAAAACATCCGTCTTGTGATAAAAGAACAATGAGAATCATGTTTTAAAAAAATATAATAAATAGATCGAATTATGAAATATTTATTTTATTAAAACGTCTACATCCTTACCGTTGAGTCAATCATATCGTTAATAGTAATTTATATTTCATTGAACTGATTTATTTTACTTCAAACTTAAAAAAAGAAAGCAAACAACTCCATAATTTTATTATAACTAGTCTTAACAAACAATTTTTTCAGTGCTTAACTACCTAGAATTACGGTTAATATCAAAAAGGATAAATCGTGTGGCTACTCTTATTTTCTAACAATTACAATAAATATTTGCACCACTATCAACTATACCGGTGACCAAATACTTTAATATGAACTAAAACATAAATAATAACAAAATTGGGCGCCAGCTCTACCAGTAGAACAAGGCAAAAATAAATAAATAATACTATATTTCCTTGGTTTAAACTAAAAATATTTAACGAATTCTAAACTTGTATAACTAAATACTAAACTAATGAATACTAATACGAAACTACTAACAAAATTATTCTTAACCTATTTAAAAATATAGCCAACCTATTTTCTGCCGCGACTTTAATACAAAAACAAAACTTAAGAAACCTTTAAGAAATATACGAATAAATTTACCTCTAATTAAATGTTTCCTTTTTTTTTATTCTCCTTATTCACCTAATCACTTCTTCAAATGCTGCTCCTTCTTAACTAACAGTTTCACTCCCAAGTCCCAAAGGAACTAACTGATTTTAATTTCCTGGCTCCAAACCATTGGCTGCAAGTCGGTAGGTGGAAGAAAGGCCCAAAAACACAGAGGGAGAAATACACTGCCCTAATGAATATCAAATGATTAATCGTTGGCTATTCTGTATTTACAACCTACTGTCTAATTACTATTCTAATGTAACTTATTCTAACAATGAGTTTTTATTTTTTAATGGAAGTTACGGTAATTAGGAATTACCATAACTTCTATTGTTTGTACAATTGTACTTTTACAACGGTACATATTTTATTAGATGTAACCGTAAAGCTATTCTTACTTTTTAATAATATTATTAATTCTTATCTAGTACTGTTATTTGATATGTTAAATTAGCGCAGTTACAGGACTATAGTTACTGTAATTTGTAATGGTATTATAAAACATTAAAAAGTTGATGGGACCGATAAATATTTTTACTCGTTTTCAATAACTTTCAATTCTCTTATTTTCTACAACAAAAAATATCGAAGGTTTTCCCACGGTTCAGTTTTTTTTTGAAGTTTGAGCTTTTAAGAAGTTGCAGCGCCTCTACATTCGTACTTCGTTCAATATAGACCAATTAGTGAAAACCAATATTTCGTTAATTTTATTTTAAGTTGCATCAACAGCTTGGTTATTAGCGGTTACGGTGGGTTATGGAATTCGAACGGTGGATTTTTTCATGATTTCAAACCCATCCGGGAATCAAACCCGTAAACTTCCAGTTTGTTGACTAACACGCTAAAAAATACGCTACGGAAGCAAACTAAAACTTATCTTGATTTCTTTTTACTTTCGAGACCTCAAAGGATCACTCTAGTTCAAGTTTAGGTCTGTTCCAGTGTTGGGTTTCTTTGCAAAGCACGCTCTCCTAAGCGTAGCTTTCTTTCGTTTGGCCCACATTTTCTTAAAACGTTCCGATCTCTGTTCCCGGTCCTCGTCGGTAAACACCCTAATGTACAATCTTCTGGTTTTTGGCTCGAATGTTACCAGAGTATCTTAATTTATAAGATTAAACAAAATATTTATACTGCAGCATAATTATTTTTTCTAATAAGTAATCAAATATTTTCTTTAAGAAGTACAAACTAAAAAATGTTTTATCAGCAACAAATTTGTAATATATACAAAAATTTACATTAAAACTAGGTCTAATTTTGAAAATTTATTATCTAATAGATTTTTTTTATTTAATACAATTTTATCCATTCAATTTTCAAGAAAATATTAAATAAACTTTTAATGAAACAATGAAGAAATTAAATGAACTGAACTAAATAAAAAACTAAAGAAGAAATAACTTGAGTAATAACAAAAATGAAACAAATATAAACTTTTACAACAAATTTATCTACAATTTTACATCTTGGTTGTTGCTTTGAATGTATTACTATAACAAATGAGACTTTTTTTGATTTTCCGAACATTTGGTGATAAAAAATAATTAAAAATCAGCTCAGCGAATTGATGTCAAATATAAATATTACCAGATCAAAATATCAAATTTCTTATTAAATGAATGAAAAATCAAGATAATAATTTTCAGTCAATTTAATTTAAAGGATATACATAGAAATTAATTTAAAGTTTTATCTGATTTGAACCCATCACTGGATCTCCTTAAACGATTACAAATATCTACTTTTCACATTGAAAGCTCCAAAACTGTGACATATTTTCCAATTAAATTACAATTTTCTTCTAATTCAGTTCTGAAAATCTTTAGATTTAATGAAAAGATAATTTATAATGCAGAGAGTTATATTTTATTTAGAAATGTTTGGTATTACATTTTTATGGAAGAACGTGAGACATTTTCGCAGAACCAAAAACATTCTTAAGAAGTAGCTAGCGTGTTGGAAGTAGTTCTTTTGAAAACTAAATAAATAAAATGGTAGGATGTAAATAATTATTATACTAAGTTAATTAAGATTTATATTTTATTTTAGAAAAATTTTAATATATGAAGTGAAACAAGTATTTTGCAACGTCAACAATCTTATTAGTGAAATTATTTTTGTAAATATACTTTAGAAAAATATTTTTATTAATATTTTAAAATCCTACTCATCCTCAGATTGAATGGACTGGTTCTTTTTAAAGTTACTGGTGGATAAGATAAAATAAGTTTCTTATAACCTTATTCCCTCCGCTATCAGACCAAAGGTAACGTAAAGAAAGTATAAAAATTTTGTGTTATGACTAAATAACTTTTTTTACCTTGTATTTGCAGTTATATCGCTGACAGTAACAAGCCCTTTAAGTACTTCTTAAAAAGTAACAAGTTGATTCGACCTGCTTTCCTTGAAATATTACAAATTTATTTCTCCTGAAATTTCAAAAATATTCAAGTGCGTATAAAAATATATGTAACAAAAATGAAAAATATACTACGACTGTATTCATAGAACACTAGGAAATCCTCAAGTGTGTATAAAATTCTTATACGACGAGAGACCGCCAAGACAACTTAAAAAATTGTGCTTTGGAGCTACAAAATTTTATGGTAACTTACTTTTACGGTAAAGCCTTTCCTCTAGATAAAGAAACCTCTTGGAAGTTGCAATGATGTCAATAAATTTAGCTATGTACACGGATGGTTAAGCCTACTACAGAATGAGTTACTGAATTATAAAATAAATGTATTGTACGAGATAGAACTGTTTTCTTATTACTTTAAATTAAGAAACCTTTCTGCCCCAAAACTTTACTCACGTTGCATATTTTTTTATTGGCGAAAAGAATAACAGTTATTATCGCTGTTTCTTAACATAACTAGGTAAATTTAACCAACAAATAGAATTTATTGTCATGTAAAACTATGTACTATATTTTAATATTTCACGATTTAAAATTTTAGGGTTATTGATAACAAATTAAATAAATTAATATATTACAGTGGTAATAATGTGACACTTAGACTATCTCTAAGGTTCGTTTTGAGATCTGGGTAAATTAAATAGTTAACACACTAAAGTTTAAAGTTACAAGTATTTATTACAATTAAATACGTGACTAAAATCTACAAGTGAATTACAATTAAATTACTTAATAAATAACAAACTAATTGTAATTACCTAATAACAATAAATAATTTAACCAATTTACTAAGTAGGCCTACTACTTACAAAAATAACCATACCATGATAAATGGTATGGTTATAATTCAGGAATAACCTGAATAACCATTAACAATACACAGGATTAACCTTTAACAATACACAGTAATTCACGGTAACGTCAACCTTTTCAAACGCTCTGTTACAATTCACTCACTGGTTCACAGCTAAAAACAAAATTGGCTCATTGAATAACGCGTTGCTTATACAGATGAATCAATGGAGATTTCGAGAAAGACAGAGAATTTCGACCTAAAATAAACACGAAATCCTTCTGACGGCTTCTGGATAAATCTTAACAAACTGTAAACAAATTAGATTTGAATAGAAGGTGCTACAAAAAGGCAATTGTCTAAATAGGTACCCAACTCGACTCTTTCACAATAGTCATACAAAAAAATGCAGGTCTACCTGTACTGTAAAAACTCCAGTTAAAACCAGTAGCACTGATAGATTTTTTCTGGAAATTTTTGATTATAAAGTTAAAAAGTAGGCACTTTTGGTGGCCTACTGAAAAGAAACCGAGCTCATAGAAAAAAATCGGCCAACGGGGGCCTTTATCAATTCATTGGGACCACACGAATTCTCAATAACATGGGGGGGGGGTTTCATATAACTTCAACTCCGCAAAATTTTCAAAGTAATAAACAGAAATATAGAGTAAAGTCGACGTTTTTTATGGTACACCACATACCTCGACCCGATGTAGGCTCAGTCCGAGGTTTTATCAAGATAAATCATGATCGTTTCCCAAATTATAAGCAAAATAAACCGCGTTTTACCGTGGTTGCTTTAATAATAATAATAATATTTTTGCATTGATATTATTATTTTTGCAGAATATTTTAGTCTAAACTACGCTGTCATATTTTTATGAAAATTTAATTTATTTTCAACTTAATTAATCAGCTCCCGAGACAGCTAAAAGTACCGTGTAACAAGAAATATTATAATTTAATCGCAATTTTCATGTATTATGGATTAATTTTGTAACTACGACGAAACTTCAAGGTATACCTTGGTCTCACATCATAATTTAAGTAATTAATGAGTTTTTTAATTAGCTAAAAATTTAGTATATCAGGTTTACTGGTGCAATATGAAATAACGATTTTCATTTTTTAATCAGGCAGAAGAGAAAATTCATTGTACTATTCCTTTAATACATTAGTTATTCAGTTTAAATCACCAAGTAAAATTTGATGATATTCTATTTTAACGTATAATAAAAGCTGCAGCAGTAGTTTTTAGTTTTTAGAAACAACAAAATGTCTGATTTTTTTATTAAATTACACCATGAAATAATTTAAAAAATATTAGAAATGGTATCTTTTTAAAGTCTTAAAAGAATAAGACTACTTAGAAGATTTCCTTTTTTTAAGTTGATATTAATACAGTAGCCAACCACCATTTCAAAAGTAGCAAAAATAACATTCAGGCTATTCCAGGAAAAACACAATTCAAAAAGAAATCAAGAATGTGGTGACTTATATTTCAAAGGGTAGATCGGAGCTAATCGAAAGTGACTTTAAATTGTTAAATTACACTGGTTTGGCAAGTGATTTATAAAATAACCATATAATAGGCACAAGCAACATAATACAACTCCAAGAAAAACCAAAGAATATAGCAATAAAAATGTAGTGGTTGATGAAAATACGACAGGTTCCCGTAAATAATTTAGAGCAAAAAATATAGATAAACAATTTCAATTTCCCATCAACTACTTTTAATTTAAAAGTAAAGAGAATCGACTCAACTTCAAAAATTCAGTAAAGAAGATATAAAATTACAAAGTAGCTATAAAAATAATATATTAAAATAGTAGAAATAATTTTTTTCTAAACTGTAATGCAAGCATGTTCGTTTCATTTATGTGAAAAATGGAAAATTAACCAACTCAATTATGGTTTTTCCATATCCTAGATTAGGTCAATTTAATGTTGCTTCTTGAAACACCTATTGTGATTGTTTTAAGGCTATAAAATGTACTCGTATATTGAAAAAGTAATTAAGGTTGTTTTGTTATTTTGATTTTATATTGTAGTTCGTCTCATTGCTTAATATTATCAGAACTGTACTAGTGACAACGTAACTATTATTTTAGCAAAAAGTACTCTAACAAAAAAAATTTCTTTTCATGAGTAAATAATGACGTATTTATTCTGTTACTTTACTACGTTATTTTTAACGCGTTAATATTGGAAAACAAAAATCATTTCCACCCTGTTTTAAACTCATTCATTTGCATGGGAAAATTATTAAATTCACATTTTTGAATTCAGCGTTAGAGGGAAATAAAAGGATTACGTTAAAACTTTACAATGAATACAAAAACGTTCATATCCGATGAATATTTATGTGTAGTGCCAGGCTTACAGTGTAACAGTTTTGAAGTTTCATGAAAATTTACTTTCACTGATACTTTACCGATTCAATTTTAACATAATCTGAAAATAATTTTCTTTACTATGACCGCATAAAAAGATTATAGGAGAAATGTTGACTGTTTTCTCAGTTTAAAAATGCTCGTTTTTCCTCTAGTTGTTTGCTATAAGAAGATTGCCTGCCAAACATTGGGTGATTGTTATAGAGAAGTTTGGGGTTATCACTCATAAAATATTGTCAACAAAACGCCTTGTAATGGATAGGGCGGCATATATGTTGCATAAGATGAGGACAACCTAAAAGGAGAGCTGTATTGTACTTTCGGAAAAGGCTGTTAAATGTTATAAGCTTAGCCTTAGTTAACGTTAGGTAAGCTAGGGTTAGGTTAGGCAAAGAGGAGACGGTGTTTCATCGTTAAGTGCTTAATTGAAGCTTGGCAGAAGCCCGCTCGGTCTGCGTTCAAGCGCTAAAATATTACACTACCTATATTAACCATTATATATGCTGCGTGTATGCAACTTAACATTTCCATCTCCCCTTTCTCCATAACCACTTTTCTCCTCCTCCTCCAGATAGGCCCCTAATAAGAGTGCTTTCATTTGATGAGCTGTCTAAATTCATTAGGCATAAATCAAGCTCACTTCATTAAACTCGCTTCTGCTTGCGCATGGTCTCGTCTCTTTAATAGTATCCGTCTGCTACTGGATTTCTATTAGCTGAAATTATTCAGTGATTTTCAAGATATATGTAAATATGACTCATCATTTATCTACAATTTCCCAGGTGCATGGCTGGATAAAATGATTGGATGATGTAGCTGTTAATAGTTTAATTCTTTAAATAAACCCATACAAATTGCATAAAATATGCAATTTACTTAACTCTTTACATAGTAGCTGCTCCCTTCCAGCACTTTCAACCCTGCACCAGCTTCTTTAACCGCTCTAAGTAGAAGTTCCCGGAAATTAACCGGTTGACAACGGCAGTCTTGAATACCTTCCAAATTGTTTCAAGTCACAAGACATGCATACCAACGACAAAACGAGTTGAACGCATCTGGCGGGGACCAAATTATAACAATGAAAAGATTACCAAAAATTAACCCTTGCGACGCCCAATTCCGTTGCATATTGCTTACTTGGCCCCCGCTACATGGTTAAAAGAAATTTCATTCGTTTTTTGACATTTAAACGGCTCTGTAGAAACCTGAAATTTCTAAAGAGCCTATCAAAAAGCTAAAAGTATTTAAATGAGTATGGGTTAATACGATTGTTACTTTTATACAAATTGATAAAAATGAACATTTGTTCTTTGTGTGGTAACAAACCGTCAATTCAGTCGAAAGGTTAGGTAAAACTAATTTATACATTTAAATTTTACACAATTTAGTATTCATTTCTATTGAAAAATTTCAAAAAATTTTCAATTTTTATACAAATTTGAACATTTTCATTTGAAAAAAATGTGACAAGTCTCCTTGAGCCGTACGCTGATTGTATAGATTTGCTTCACTGATTTATAATAATTGTGTATAATCTTCATACTCTTCGTAGACCAGGGAAAATAGGTACCTACGTATACCATATAAAATGTTCTTTAAACCAAGTAGCGGTGGCCAAGTAAGTATGTATATAAATGAAACGGAATTGGCATTTCCAAAGATCGATGAATAGTAATCCCTTCACTGTTATAATTTGGCCTCCGCCAAATGCGTTCAACCCGGAGAAACAAATCCACAGTCACTGTAATGGCACAATTCACTGCATGAAGACAAAAAGGAAAGCAATTCTTGTCGAAAAATATTGGCTACCGTTTTCTGGGTCGAAAAGGGTGTTTTCATGGCTGGTGTCATGGAAAGTGGAACAACAGTAACAGCTGCCGTGTAATGCTGAACGATCACAATAAAAACGTTTGATCCAAAATTTGACGGTGCGGAATACTATCTTTTGGAATTGTTCTTCTTAATGACAACGCGCGTCTTCACGCTGCTGTCCGAACCTAGGAGACGATTTACCATTTTGGTTGGAAACATGTTGATTACCCACCATGCAATCACGACTTTGCGCCTATTTTTTTCTTCTGGCACTTGAAACAGTAGATTGGTGGACAACGGTTTGAAAACGACGAGGAACTTGCTAACTGGTTCAATTCTCAAGCAGCAAACTTTAATGGGTTAAAGAAGCTCGTGCAAAATAATGTAAAGTGCTTAGAAATAAACAGTGATTAAGTAGAAAAATGAAGTACGGTTATAGTAAAACCTTGAATATAAAAATCTTACAAATTTGTTTTTTATTGTGACCAAACGGCCCTTACGTTACGAATAAATCTCATAATTCATTTTTTTTTCAATTAAATAGATGAATAGATGATTATCGGTATTAAACCACTTGATAAGTAAAATACTTAATGAGGAAGCTTATTTTATTTATTGTATGTTTATATTATATTTTTGTTACCTAACAGTGGAAAATGAACATAAATGTTAAAATATTAATAAAATTAACCAGTAAAACAGAATCTCTACAAAACGAATTCAACAAAATTGAATTGCTTTTTGTTTGATTAAAACTCAACTTTGTGTGATATCAATTTAATAAAAAATAAATATCTATTTGCTCTCTTCAAAATATAAAAACTCCGCATATCTACAAATTAATAATAATTATTACTGATATATATACATATACATATACATATATGTGCGTTTGTCATACTGAATATCATTGTAATTATAAAAAGTTTATTTACACGAATTGGAATCTTTGTAGAGGTAAAGGAGAATAAAACACACAAGCATGGGCGAAGAGAAATAATGTGATATTTTAATAAATATCAAGAGCTCAAACTACATTCGATGGTGCGATATTAGTTTGCTAAATTATAAAGTTACCGTTCCAGATTTAATTCCTGGTTATGTCCAGTAGCCCTTTAGGTTTCACCCAATAAAATTGAAAACCCAATTAGCCGATAGTGTCTTTAGCAGTTGGTACGACTATAATTAAACTCAAGTAAACAATATAATTCTTAGCAAATTTATAAAGTTTTATCTTCTTACAAGAGGATAATGATAACTTTTGGGACTGGACAATACTCAACCGTCCTTTACTTCACAATGAGATTAAAGCATCTACTGTTGATTATAAAGTGATAACGGGAAACTACTTCATGGCCAGTGGAAAACTAAATGGCAAAAATGAACGATAAACAAATAAAAAAACGTTCTTGAATTTCTTGCAATGAAGAATTCATATTGTACGTTTGTATAATAAAAAAAATTATTTTAGTTATAGGAATTTAGGAACCTCATTTCTGAGAAAAAGTTATTTTTTATTCAATTGCATGGAATACGGTCTAGAGCAGGCACTTCAATCTACAAGCAAATAATGTTTAATTTCTTTACTCAAAATTACTTGAAATAAGTTTGATTATTCATATAAACTATTGTAAAAAATGTTCTAACTAGATGTGAAATATCGCGAATTATTCAAGGAAATAACAATAGGAAAAGGAATTTTCTTCTTTTTTTTTGGTTTTACGTTTGATTGTTTTCTACATGATTGCTTTAAAACATACTATGAAGGGTGATGGGTGAAAATCCTTTAGGAAAAAGTGCCAGATCTGACCGAGAGTAGAAACCGATAACACTGGTAGAGAACTTTCGCTGATCATAAAGAGGAGTTACAGCAAAAGATAATTTTCTGTTTGACAAATTAGAGTGTGTGATTCCTTTGCGTTATTTCAAGCTCCTACTTTTTAGGACCGAACAACCTTTGTTATTACTACATGTGTTGGAAAAAGAGCTAAAAAGACGGAACAGAATACCTAAATCTCACGTTAAACGTTCAATCATCAGTAAAATATAACCGAATTTCATTCTATTAAATAAAAAATAAATAACGTTTTGTATTTGTCAAACGGTAAATACAACGAAAGGAATAATAAAATCAGAAGAAAAGTATAAATTTACCTGCGAATTTGTGGAAGTAACAATTGACTTGTATGTTTACAGGCGTCTACACACGTGCGTCGCAGTTTCCTGATTTTTTCTCTAAGTTCAGGACAGTCTCTGGAAGTCCCAATATGGATCAGTAAATCTCTAAATAGCGCCACTTGGCTGTTGATCTCCGTTATAAGCTGAAACAGAAGATATTAAGAAATATTTAATGAATTTCTTAAACTCTCTTTTATTACAATAAAAATGAAATAAATGTTACTATGCATAAACTGAAATTGAGATTTAAAATGAATAACATCGTTGAAGGAAGTATTGTCTATTAGAAAAAAAAACGCATTCTGAATGACTGCACTGATTTGGTACCTCAAAAAAGTTTAACCAATTTATACTTTTTTGAGTTAAGATATATTTTTAAAATTTTATGCACGCGTACACTATTTTTATTATTTTTATTTTTATATAAATAAAACACTGAAATTTTCTAGTGTAGTAAATATCGTGAACTGATAGAAACTTCTAAAGATTAATAAAATCGACCAATTACCTAAATTAACCTTAAACTTTCGAAAGCATTTTATACAGTGTTTTCAAAAGCGGTCACTCTCTGAAAACATGGAGGCGGAAAATGAAAACATGTGTCTCTAATGCTCTAAAAATATTTCAAGCTGATATTGTAATTCGATTTCTTTTCTTAATATTCCTTTTGAAGTTAAGTATTTCATGATACTGGTTAGAATAATGACTCCTAGAGTTGCACTGACCACTACATCTCGAGCCGGCCTCAAAGACTGGTTGATCATGTTCAAAGAATGCCGGGGAGTAAGATCCCGAATTATGATGTCAGTTCAGATGTAAGGATAAAAAAAATTGCAACGTTCGGTGGATAAGATGTGCTAAAAATAGTGCAATAGTTCGCTACTTAAACCTTACTCAAGACAGTAAATCAATGTTTGTACTAATAAAGTTAAGAAATATAATCACACGTAACAAACAAATGCGTTAAATTATAGGCTAATAAATTTATAAACGAACAAAAAAAATGTTTGTTATATTTTAGAAAACTTGTTGGACATTGTGAAATAACGAATACATTGGGTAAAATAATACACATAACAACGTTACAGTGCTTTATGATATGAAAAGGAACGGTGACATTAAAACATGGTGTTAATGAGTTCAAAGTGTTCAATGAGTTGAAACCATTGGGTGTCAGGTAACCGTAACAAACGAACAGAAACCGACACACATGCCGTTACAGCACCCTCACTTTCACCGAGGCTGTTCGCACTAATACCAAACGATTTTATAACCTGTTAAAAGTAAGCTTATATTAATTACTGTTATACACTGTATAACAAATACAAGTTAACTAACCATAAAAAGGTCAACGTTATGAGTATCACTGTTTCCGCTGCAAATAATTATTACTGATAATCTTAATTTTATAAAAATAAGATAATTCAACAAAAAATAAAACTACTGAACTGCAGTTTGAATCTATTAATAATAACAAAATTAATTACTCGGCAACTCGGCAAAAATAATATCCGTTAACTACAATTTCGAATTTCCGTTTGAAAGTTTATTTGTATTATTTACTCACATTAAATTTTTAATATAATTATATTAATAAAATTAAAAATTAACGCGGGAAAAAGCAAACCAGCTGAAATAGAGGGCAGATCAGCGTGGTGTGCGTTTAAAAGGCAATATAGAATCCTGTAGAATAAAAAAGATCCCTCATAAACTAAGAAGGGTCATTTTGATCAATGAGATCACACACTATACAACCATAATCGTTTACATAAGGCATGATGAAGAGTCTGGCCAAAATACAACGATTTACGGAAATACTGATGATAAATACTAAATTGAAAGATCAAATAATAAATGAGGATATATGGCAGTAAACTAAATTAATAGATGTAGAACAGCACCTAGATCACTAAAATGCCGAATAAGACTGATGAATTATCGATGGAGGAAGATTTACCAATAGAGGCTTTGGCAAGAAAAGAACGGTTGAGGTCGTCCACAAACACGGTGGAGAGAAAACTTAAAACTGGTGACCAAATTTTTTTTGAGAGCTGATTCCTACACAACCCTTGGCTTGTGTCTAGGTTATGATATAGTATAAGGTATATAGAGACGAAAAATGACACATCAGACCGTGAAAGAATGGCGCAGAACGGGGGATTTGAAGACAAAAAATGGAGAACTAAATCCAACATTGGATTATGATAGACTCACAAAGAAAGTAGAACAAGATTAGAATTGACATATCAAGGCAAAATATTGATGAATAAATCACAGTCAACCATAAAAAAACACTTAAGCTGGAGAATTTTGGTTCGAGAAACGCTACAATCACCTTAATGGAAATAATGCAGTAGTGGAATGGAATAATATTGAAATGTTAGGTACTATCGTTTATTGATGTAACTTAGCTTTAAAGATCCTAGCACATTCTTAAATTGACAGTGTTGGTAAAACTTAAATTCAGCAAGGTCGTTACAGAAAATGATACTTTTTTGAACAGGAGTAAAAAATTGATTTTTGTAAAAACGTTTCTTTAGAAAAACAGTAATTTTCCTGTAACTATTTCGTCAGGAATTCTTATTAATAAAAGTTGACATTCCATATCATAAAATTATTAATTTTTTTACTTATTTCATTTACACCGATTTTCTCGGAATTCAATTTTCTATTATGAGTTAAATTAATTAGGCATTCACAAAGGTATTTTACGATATAGCCTTTATAAAAAAGTGTTATTTTTTATCCCTAATTTGTGTGTTCTGGGACCTGATTAAGTCAATTCTTTCATGTTAGAATTAAGTGCCACCAAGTTTTTCTTGTAATTAATGTCTTAAAAATTTCAGTACGACCTCATTCCATTAAGGTAATTGAATTATAAGCAAAATATTTCGGCAACTTACTCGTGGCAGAAAACTGAGAGCAATAAACGATGTTGTTAATTCTTGGCCAACACCGATAAAGGATAATCGAAGGGATAAAGATTGGTCACTCGGCTTCAAATTGGGGTCATTAGATTGACTCATGGGTATCTCAAGGAATCTGGTGTTGCCCCAGTGTTTGACAAGTGCAGTAATCAGTTAACAGTGACTTGGCAATTGATGAATTGATTTTATTATACTCGTAATATCGCTTTTATTTTGAGATTCCATTGCAAACCTAGAAGGGCCAGGATATTTTACTTACAGTTGTGATATTATTTTACGTGTTAATCGTGTTTTGTTTTTTATATTAGGGGCACTTGGCAACACCTTATATTGGTGCTTGCTCCATGTCTGTGATGTTAATAACCTTATTTAGTAAGTGTCCAGGAAATTAGTGTTCAGTAGTAGGTAATGTTTTAATAATATAAGTTCAGTAATAACTTGCCTGAATTATTTAGTTTGTAATTTTTGTCACATTATTGTAAATCTATGTTTCAATGTTTAAATTTTTGGTTTTAAGTTTTATTTTAGTATCGCGTTAGCGTGTACCCCGTGTTAGGGACATATACACTCTAAGGGTAAGCGCATAATGAACGCTGGTCGCAGGTTGCTGGTGATAAGTCGCTTTCAAGCAAGAACCTTCTAGAAGAAATATGCCATTATATTTTAATCAGAACGTCTCACAGTAAACGTTGGAGGTGGAACCTGCGCATATCAGCTCACGGGTTTGTTTTAAGTATAAATCTGCTAGCTGCTCTGCTGGCAGGTTGCAGTGTACTTGGAGTCGGTTAATACAATACGTATTCATAAATAATAACTTGTTTATTAAAATGGCACTTAAGGTGTTAGGGATACAGAATTGTTAATATCTAAACACTAATAAATATATAAAGGTTTGCAGAGTCAATCTCTTGTATTTAATAAAAACCTGTCTCTATCATTTTTTAATTACAGAAAAATATGATACTCGGCGTACAATTTTCTGTTCTTAATAATGTCACTGGACATCACTAGACTGATGTCTCTATCGTCTGTAGATAACAGTTTAGTCTAGACGTTTTCCATAAGAAATAATTCATCATCACGCTACTACTGGAACTAATCTTGAAATACTAACGATTGACGGATGGTATAAGCGTATATTACATGTTCGCACTGTGCACTCGCCAGCGTGAATCAGTGGCTGCGCCAAGCGCCATCCAGCAACCTAAAAACAGTGACCTGCGACCAGTGCAGCGTTCACTGTGCGCTTACCCTAACACGGGTGGGAGGCGATCATAATTACTGCGGTTTTTTTCCTTTAAAAAATTGGCAACCGTAATTAGGTATCTAAGCGTTTTCATATCTATGTTTTTATGAACTTCAAACAACCTACAAATCAAAAAGACTGTACACCAAATTCCCGCAACAATTAATCTGCTTCACTACGCAACTCAACTCATACAACAAACGGTTTCTATGAACTGTTTTACTTGATGCTGTTTAAGACGCATAACAAATTTACAATGTTTTTAGTACTTACAGGCCGATCGTAGAGTGCTTTTATTATTGAGCAAATATACTATTTGAGATAAAGAAATACACAATAGAGTAAAGAACAATCAAGAAATAAATAAATCAATCTAGGGATAAATAACAACAGAAAGAGTATCACGCACAAAAAATAACAACACAGAGAATCACAATAACAACAGAAAGAGAGGTAGGTTTCAAAAGAGTTTATTATAATAAACACTTTTGAAACCTACCCCTCTTTACTAGAAACATAGAATCAGCTCATGAGATATTGTCATTAAATTTTGAAAAACCTATATAATAAAACTAAACATAGTTCGATGTAAATAAAAAAATCTAAAATTTACAGACATTTAGTAAAATTGTAAAGGATACGAAGGAAGATATAACTTCATAATTTATAATGACATGTTATTTTATTAATTCGCATGGTGGTATGAATGTAACATAACACCTACAACATAAATGTAGACACAACATCATGACAGAATGGAGATTGATAGGTTGATAGACAGAAATGCAGATTATACAATTCATGCAATAGAGAACCAAAATCCCATCGCATTAATATAATAATAGGTCTACTTGGCATGATATTATTAGCGAGCTTATATCTTCAATCAAACTATTATTCAGTCGAATGCATTAAATCAATATTTCTGCAGTTGGTTTATTATAATTATCTAGATTCACAGCTAATAAATTATTTATTTTGCGTGAAAACCGTTACTGCAACAAAAGGTTGTACGAGGAAACAATATCATGACAATACAACATACGTAGCATAATGTTACACGAAAAAATATTACGGATATGAAGAAAATTTGTTGTAATATTTTAACGTTTGTCAGCTTTTTTGAGATCTGTTGTTTATAAATAATAAAACTTCCTTTCAAATTATAACAAGAGAATTTATTAAGAAATTAATTGGAATTATCAACCATTTCAATTATAATTACCGGTATATTACAATAAATTATTTAACTTAATATACGAGGAATGGCTATTAAATAACCAGACTGACGTTGTAAAAAAATTTATTTTAATTCTATACATAATCACTTATTGTCACCTTCAATATACACTCCTTCTCTATCTCTACAACATGCGAATTTTCTATTGTTGGAAACAGTGCTGGAAGTCATTTTCTGTCAGCTTCTTCAGTTCACGTGCCGCTTTCTCTTTTACAGCTTCTAACTTGATTCTTCTAGATTACTAGTCCTAGTTCTAACTTACAGAATTATACATACTAGGATGATTACTAGTTCTAACATACAGTTATTGAAATAGTTGTGATTGTGTCTGAGAACACTGTTAAACTAAAAACTGTAAGTGAACAGTAATATTCATATAACTTTATAAAATACAACGTTTGTTTATGTTTGATTATTGTAAATTTGTTCATATTTCCTTTTCCGTTAAACCCCACATTTAGTTTAAACTTTTCTCAGTGACATAAAAACAATAGTAAAAAAAATAATATAATAATAATATTATTAACAATAATATTGACATAAGTTAAAGAGTAAAAATAATTTTATCCTGAAACTAAGACCTATACAAATTTACAGTTCATGTAAAGACAAATACGTATATATACTCGTAAATACTGGTAAACTTACTTGAATAAACTTACTTGAAACTTACTTGATTAAATTGTATATCTTGAGTGGTAAATTTATTTTACCGTAATAACTCTTTAAAAAAAATTAGTAAAGCGGAAGTAATGTGTATAACCAACAACAAGTTACGAAATACTGTATTAAGTAATATTCGGTGAAGAAAGAGAAAGAATTTTCTATTTTTTAGATCTGGAAATTCCTTCATGTTGCATTCTATCACGACACAATTCATCTGCACGTTTTTTGTTATATTTGTACGTTATTTCATTCACAGATGTTTTTATTGGGGAAAAAAATGTATTTCCTTTTCGTGTGTAGCAAAAATATTTCAAATAAACCTAAGGAAGGTATTGTAGAAAGAAAAAGTAACTGTATTTTACAAAAACAAACGACCGTAGAGAAGTTTTTAAATTAAATTTAAATTGTACGTTAATTTCTTTTGTAATAAGCTATTTCCTGGTGGTGTAGTGTAAAATTTGAAGCTAACATGGAACTTTATAATAAGATACATAGTTCCAACAGGGTTAGTCAATGATGTATCTACGGATTTGCTTACAAACAAAACGGTGCCAACCAGAAACCTGTCAGTGTTCTCTAATTCAAACCCGAGAAACCAAAGAGTTCCTTTGAAAGAAAACACTAGATTTAAATTCTGGTTCATTTTAAATGATAAACTAGAAATAGTTAACTGAAATTCTATTTTAAACAAGAAAACCTAATTTCATCGTTATTATTTATAATGGAATTTTTAAAAAAGTCAGGCCGGTCAAAAATTAATTATATTGTACGTTATTGCTAAAAAGTTGAATCAGAATAGAAAATAAACCTGTCAAACTTAATTTCAACAATCAATGACCAAAATCAGTAAAAATGTTTTTTTTTTATTTAAAAGTGTAGTGGCTATTAAATAACGAGACTGACGTTGTAAAAAAATGTTATTTCTATTTTATACAACATAATCACTTTTTGTCACCTTCAGTATACACTTCTTCTCTATCCCTACAACGCTCCATGCGAATTTTGCATTGTTGGAAGCAGTGCTGGAAGTTATCTTCTGACAGCTCCTTCAGGACACGTGCCGCTTTCTCTTTTACCGCTTCCACAGACTCAAATCTTGTGCCGTTTAATGCAGATTACACCTTAGGGAGCGGGTAGAAGTCACATGGTGCAAGATATGGCGAATAAGGTGCATGTTCTAGCACTGAGATGTTGTACTTGGCGAGGAACCTCTTGACAGATAACGAGGAATGAGCTGGCGCATTGTCTTGGTGGAGAACCCATGATTTGTCCTTCCACATTTCGGGGCGTTTGTTCCTAACTCCTTGACGTAGTTTAGAAAGTGCCTCAAGGTAATAATATTGATGAATAATATTGATTGTTTGACCTTCAGGAATTCAGTGAAGGTATACAATCCCATGGATATAAAAAGCAATCATCATTGTTTTAATTTTTGACTTGCTAATTCGAGCTTTTTGGCTCTCGGTGAAGTTCGGCTCTTCCAGTACATGGATTGGCGCTTCACAAGTAAAACACCACGTTTGGATCATAAGTAAAAAACCACGTTTCATCACATCTTATTATCGTGAGTATTATTAAGGAGAAATCTGCATTAAAAGGGATAAGATATTTGAGTCTGTGGAAGCTGTAAAAGAGAAAGCGGCACGTGTCCTGAAGGAGCTGACAGAAGATGACTTCCAGCACTGTTTCCAACGATAGAAAATTCGCATGGAACGTTGTAGGGATAGAGAAGGAGTGTTTATTAAAGGTGACAATAAGTGATTATGTATAAAATAAAAATAAAAAATAAAATTGTTTACGTCAGTCTCGTCGTCAGTCTCGTTATTTAATAGCGACACCTCGTATGTTTAATATTTAATTTTTACTTGCAGAATAGATTTTATACATTCGTGTATTTAAATATATATATATATATATATTTATATATATAGGGTGATTCAAAAAGAGTGCCGGTTTTGATATATCAAATTAAGAGATTTATTTTATTGAAAAACTGAAAATAAATACATCAACAAGTTCATCTTACCTTCCGATTTCATGTATGAAAAATTATGTCATGCATGTGTCCTCCTCTACTGCGCTGGCACGCATCAACTCTGTCCATGAAATTGGATATTACTGCACGACAAGTTTCGACTTCCATTTGCCCGATAACCCGTCGAATTTCCTCCTTCAAGTCATTGATGTTTCGGGGTTTATTGGCATACACCAATGACTTCAGATGACCCCAAAGATGAAAGTCACAAGGCGTCAAGTCACACGACCTTGGTACCCATTGATGGTCGGAGTTACGAGAAATGATGCGATCCTGGAACCGTTCACGGAGCAACAACATTGTTTCTCGTGCAGCAACTGGATTTTATACGGGTGATATTGGAGATCGTACCGAAGAATTCTCCGTACAGAAGAACATCGTAAACCCAATTGTTGAGAACGGCGACGTATTGATTTTGCTGGGCTAACAGCCACACTGTCACGAACCAACGCAACGTTCTGCTCAGTTCGGCCAGAACGACGACGTCCAGAACTTTTAAGGTCGACTGTTGAACCCGTCTCAAAAAACTTTTTCATGAGCCTGCGAACTGTTGATTCATTCGGTGCTTCATTACGTCCTAGAGTACCGCGAAGTCGCCTGACAGTAGCCGCATAACTCTCTCCACTCTGGTAAAATGTTTTGACGATTAACACTCGTTGTGCAATAGTAAACTTCTCCATGGTTAGACAGAGACTGCGAGAGTATTACACTGCGAACAAGAGAAACTATAACTGAATCGTCAATCGGAATGTTCTCCGAAATAGAAATGAGGTCTAACAATGTTGCCAACCGATAAACAAAAATTTACCAGCCGTTTAAAAACCGGCGCTCTTTCTGAATCACCCGTTATATATATATATATATATATATATATATATATATATATATATATATATATATATATCAACATTTTAAAGGCAAATTTTATTAAGGATTTGTTATTTCAAAGTAAATAAATTATTAATTCAGTATAAAGTTGTCTGTTCATCAGTTGAATAGCGAAATGAATTGAGATTTATATTCTAAGAGGAGGCCTGTGTGGTTACATGTTAGTCGAATCTGCGGTACGTTTAGTAACAACAGTGTACGTTAAATTTTTGTCAAGTGCTTTTAAAACAACCCAAAATGACCATACTTTAGTGGATTATGACCACCACAATTTGTACACTTGTGTATTATTGCAAAATAGTTAATATACTGTTTTGGTTGTTGTTGCCTGCAGCTGGGTACCAGTGTACCAACTTGTGTCCGGAAATGCTAATTTTAATTCAACCGCCGCAGCAGACATTGAATAAAACATCGGACTTTGCGTGCAAAATAATCCCCCTTCCCAGAGTAGAACCACTATCCTAAGCAGTACATATTACACGTAGGCTAACATACATTTACACAATTCACACGCTAATGGAATATCATTGTCACTAGAGATACTACTACTAGTAAACACTGTGTATGTTTGTCTATGCTGCATAGCACACTTCCCCCTCGTTCTCTCAAACACCACACAAACAAACATTGAATTTCGAAATCACTCTCCTCTGAATTCACCTCTTTGTTCAGTCACCTCACCCTAATATATTTCCAAAAACATTTCTTTAGAGTGAAATATGTCGATACTTGAAGTAAGTAGTAACACAGATCAAATTATTTACAACAGTGCACTTTACAAACACATCTATCTTATTTTGAATTGAAAATCTTATATTTCCTTATCTGTATTAGGCCTACTTTTATAATACTTACCTCCATATAAAAATACTATTTTTGTATCCAAAAATATGTTTCAATTAAAAATATTTTAGTACGCCTAGTCATTTTTGTAATTCGTTAGAATTCAAAAAAATCATTTATTAAATTGTTTATCAGTCAGCTTATCACAACATTTCAGAGCATAAATTGTGTAAACTGTACACAAAAATTTGTCATTGTGTGATATTCACCTATTTCTCAACCCGATCTCAATGATTTCGCCATAATACGAGGTGTGGCTATTAAATAACGAGACTGACGTAAAAAAATTATTTTAATTTTATACATAATCACGTATTGTCACCTTCAATATACACTCCTTCTCTGTCCCTACAACGCTCCATGCGAATTTTCCATTGTTGGAAACAGAAAGTTGAAATTAGCATTGGAATCCTGGAAGTCATCTTCTCTCAGCTCCTTCAGGACACGTGCCGCTTTCTCTTTTACAGCTTCCCACAGACTCAAATCTTGTCCCTTTTAATGCAGATTTCACCATAGGGAGCAGGTAGAAGTCACATGGTGCAAGATCTGGTGAATAAGGTGGATGTTCTAACACTGAGATGCTGTACGTGGCTAGGAACCTCTTGACAAATAACGCGGAATGAGCTGGCGCATTGTCTTGGTGGAGAACCCATGATTTGTCCTTCCACATTTCGGGCCGTTTTTCCTTACTCTTTGACGTAGTTTAGAAAGTACCTCAAGGTAGTAATATTAATTAACTGCATCAGGAATTCAGTGAAGGTACATAATCCCATGGATATAAAAAAACAATCATAATTGTTTAAAATTTTGACTTGCTCATTCGAGCTTTTTAGGCTCTCGGTGAAGTTTGGCTCTTCCAGTGCATGGATTGGCGCTTCATTTCCGAATGATAAGTAAAACACTACGTTTCATCACATGTTATTATAGTTTTTAAAAAAATTTGGGTTATTTTTAAACGCGTACAAAGAGTCAGTGCAAACATTTGTGTGAGCTTCATTTCAAACATTTTTGAGCGGCACGTGTCCTGAAGGAGCTGACAGAAGATGACTTCGAGCACTGTTTCCAACAATGGAAAATTCTAATGGAGCGTTGTAAGAACAGAGAAGGAGTGTATATTGAAGGTGACAATAACTGATTATGCATAAAATTAAAATTAAATTTTTTTACAATGTCAGTCTCGTTATTTCATAGCCACACCTCGTATATAGGTATATAGCACGCAATTCTAACCCTTGGGCGCCGATATTGTAATTCTCCACCTTGGATGGTTATTATATCAGACACTAATTATAGGTTTTGTTCCTAAACTTATAAAAAAAATCTGGTGTGAAACAATCACACAACTTGCTCTTGCCAATGCAAATAATGCACAATATAAACTAACATTACTATGCTTTTCACGGTTGATGAGCTCTGCTATTTCACACGTTTAGATCAATCAGAATTGCCAGCGTTGTCAGATTGTACCTGACAAACATTATGCACGCATGCGTATAAGAACCGCAATAGTTCACTCTCGTCTTGCTTCTCGTACCGAACATATCGATTATAGAGCGCGTTAACATGCAGTACTTTATAATATTATCAGCTGATAGTATGTTTATAGGTTGTAATTGATACTGAAAGTTCAAAAAAAATGGCTGACGAAATATTTAACAGAGCTACAAGAGCAAGTATTGGTAACGTTGGTGGCAAGTCATTGGTTAGCTATAAAGTGTGTAGGGGGCTTACCGCTAAACTAAGCGTTATACAAAAAAAATTTGAAATAAATGTTGTAGGTTTTAAATTTTTTATAATTGTATTATACATTTTTGCGCTAAAATGCATATTAAAACCGCAATCTTAAAAAAAACATGTTTTTCTACGAGAGCACAGCCTCCTCAAGAATTTCAGCAGTTATGGCGCCAACCCTATCTTGTAAAATGTAGTAAATGAGGCGATTTTAAAATAAATCATAGGAGCCGTTTTTTGAGAAATTCGCAAAAAAGTTAAAAATTACACGAATAAACTACTACTTCCGGTTGACCGATTTTGATGAAAATGTTCGTGTCTGTTCCGATAGGAATGCCTAACTTAAAACTTAAGTTCATAGAGAACATAATTATTCTTAATTACTACCTATTACATATTCTCAATTGTAGTTTGGTTAAAATATTATTTATTAAAATTATACCAATTAACCTTCCATATGTACACAACACATGTAGGCTACTACTACAATTGGTAATCAGAGATAAAATTATTAAATATTTACCGATTCTAATAAAATTACAAAAAAAAACAAAATGGTAATAACTGATAATGTTTTGAACCGATGCTATTTGCAATTTATAAATACGAGTTAGCTACAAACTGTTAAAATAAAAGTTTTGGTTGTTTTCAGAAACACAACAATTACACATCTAAAAAAACGAGTCAGAATAATTTGTACGTGGATCAAAATAATATTATTTGTTAGGCCTACTAATGTTCCTCTGAAGTAGCCCTTCTATAATCGGATTTATGTGTAGGTACGTGTTTTGGGAAGTACACATAAATGTGTGTGCTCTGGCACAACCAGAGGGTTTGTAAACAATTAATTATTTTACATCGATTAATCCCGTGGCTGTTGCTAGAGCTGCTATCGGGAGCCGCCCCTGGCGATGGGGACGTTCGCCGACTTAGGTTGGAGGACGCTGGGGAAATAAAATACCCAGGGTAGACAAAAACTAGTGAAAAAAGGTCAACGGCTCGGATGGCGGATGAAGTTTAAATACTCAACGGCAAAGGGGGCGGAGGAACCTAGAGCGGCATCTCGAAGAAACTGTCCCGCAAGCTCAGAGGCTGTGAAGTGGCAATCCCACTACTGAGCTTAATCTGCGCAGCGCCCGTAACGCGGCCAGAGGATCTTCTTTACTTACTGGAAAACCTCGAACTGCCTCGGATGATGGACCGGGATTTATGGATAAAACAAATAGGATACGGAAAAACAAGAAGTTTGGAATAACGGATACCCTTAATATAGCAACCTGGAATGTAAGAGGATTATCGACAAAAGAGATGGAGTTAAATAACGAGCTAAAGGATCGAAGTATTAATGTAGCAGTAATAACAGAAACAAAGAAAAAGCTGAGTGGAACTAAGGATTTGGAGGACTACACAATGATATATAGTGGGGTAGGCCAAGCTAGGAGAGCCTGTGCGGGTGTCGCAATACTTTTTGATAGGAAATGGGGGAAGAGAATTAAGAGCTACAAGTACATCAATGAAAGGATAGTAATGGCAAAATTTAAAGTGGAACGAGGAGATCTTATGGTTATCGGAGTTTATGCACCTGAGGAGGGTCGGGCACAGGAGGAAACAGAAGCGGTCTACAGGACGCTGCAAGATTTACTAAACGCAAATAAAAAAGATTTTGTGGTGATAGCAGGTGATATGAATGCAAGAGTGGGCAGTGTGCCAATTCCCGGAGTGGTTGGGATGTTTGGAGAGCAGGGTGTAAACAGAAATGGAAATACTCTGAGAGACTTTGCATCCTTTAATAATCTTAAAATTACTTACACGTTTTTCCGGAAAAAGGATGTGCATAAATTTACCTGGGCGGCAAGAGGATCAAGGTCACTTATAGATTATATAATGGTGAATGAGAAATTAAGCACGCATGTCACAGATGTAAGAGCCTATAGAGGCTGTGACATTGGCTCGGACCACTACCTTGTTGCAGCAAAGGTGAATATCATTGCCAAATGGAGGAATGCTTCTAACAGACAGGTTACAGAAACAAAGGAAGAGGTTTTCAAAATTCATCTCTTGAAGGAGCAAAGTGTGCTAGGGCTGTACCAGACGAGATTGCAACAATATCTCTCGGAATGGTCAACCTCCACAGATATAGATGAGGAGTGGAGTGTGCTAAAGTATTGCTTGAAGAAAGCAGCAAGTGAAGTTCTGGGAAAAAAGAGGAAAGTAAGAAATCGGCGAAGTTTGAAGGTGTGGAATGAAGAGATTGCAAAGGCAATAGAAGACAAGAAAAGGGCCTACAAAGCTTATTTACAGCATAATTCAGAGGAGTCGAAACAGAGATATAAAACTATGAGAAATATTGCTAAAGCAATCACACGGAAAGCACATAAAGAATCCTGGGAGAGATTTATAAGAACGGTGGAGGAGGATCTATATGGAAGGCAGCAGGTAGCATATAAGGTAATGAAACACCTGAATAAGACAGAAAGAGACACAGCCCAGCTGAATGTAGTGTCGAAGGACGAATGGGTGCAACATTATAAGAATCTCTGGTATGAACAGACAGAGGTCTCCTTCGGAGGGAAATGGATGGGATCATTTGAATAACAGTATAGGGGTGGATGAAATAACTTTGTAGGAGCTGGAAGAAGCCCTCAACAAAGCAAAAAGTCGGAAAGCAACTGGACTAGACGGTTTGAACATGGAACTATTGAAATGCGGGGGACTGTTTCTCAGGCTCCGTTTCTTGCATTTAATAAATATGTGCTGGAAACAGCTAAAGATACCGCAAGATTGGAAAATTGCCTCAGTTAAATCCTTGTTTAAAAGTGGAGATAGAAGTTCCTGTGATAACTACAGGGGAATCAGTTTGTTGAATACGGCGTATAAAATATATAGCATGATATTAAAAAGTAGAATTCAAACTATTTCGGAGAGTCTACTGCTCGAAGAACAGTGTGGTTTCAGGAAAGGGAGATCATGCATGGACAACGTATTTACAATCAAGCAAATTGTGGAAAAAAGAAGGGAATATAATCTCGAGACGCATTTGGCTTTTATCGATTTTCAAAAAGCTTTTGATACAGTAGACAGGGAGAAACTATGGAATGTGTTGCAGAAGACAGGATATCCGCCCCATCTCATAAGGGCAGCTAAAAGCTTATATAAAGATACGAAAATCAAAGTAGATACGGGGAATTCCTACTCTGATGAAATAATAATTAATAAAGGACTAAGACAAGGATGTGGACTATCTCCCACGCTATTTAATATTTTTATAAATGACGTGATCAAGAGTTGGAAACCATTAGTACATTCAGGTATCTACATGAATGAAAGTTTGAAGTTAAACTGCCTTTTATTTGCTGACGACCTGATAATATTACAGGATAAGGAGGATGACCTGCAGAGAGCAGTGTATGAGATGAGTAGAATATGCCAGGAATATAATTTGACAATTTCAACCAAAAAGACAAGGGTAATGGCATTCAGGGGGAAGGATCCTGTCAGAAGTAAAATTGTCATATATAATAAGATTATAGAACAGATATCCCATTTTAACTATCTAGGTTGCGATGTAACTTATCAACAGGGTAAGGAGGTGTATGATAGGATCCACCGATTTCAACACATATGTGGTACTATCCACAGGAACTTGAAAAACATCACAAGTAAAGACACTAGAATGAGATTTTATAAAACGATAGCTGCTCCAACAGTACTTTACGGAAGTGAAACGTGGGTTCTGTCAAGACGGGAAGAGAGCCGATTACAAGCAGCAGAAATGAGATTTCTCCGGCAAACTTATGGCTGTAGTAGAGAGGACCGTTACAGAAACACGGAGATACGACAACATCTTAATATCTTCTCCATAAATGATAAAGTAATGGAGGGCAGGAAGAAGTGGATAGATCACTTAGATAGAATGAAGGATGAAAGAGTACCCAAGCAGGCACTATGGTACAAGCCAAGGGGTAAAAGGGATCGAGGACGTCCAAGGAAGAGATGGGCAGATGGTGGAGGTTCGGAACAGGCAGCAACGCCTAACCCGTGAAAGGAAGAAGAAGAAGAAGACATCGATTAATAATTATAAAATAATAATCAATGTGAAGCCAAACTGGTTTGGTTTGGAGGCTAAGTTATTTTGTAATTCAATTTAACAGTTAGAGACACAATTTGGAAATAAATTAGTTCACAAAAAATGTATGATAAAACAAGAAATTAATAAAATTATCACTAATGACAAAATATAAATTTCTATGATTGTATAAATAATACGTATATACAATTTTATATATTACATATAATATATATTATATTATATATCTACCTATATATATTATAGAGGTTAAACAAATTATTTTTATATCAAACTTATCCAACAAATTGACAATAGAGATTTGATTGTTTTAACACTTCGGTTTCCCTGATTTCCTAGTAAGTTGTCAAATTAGTCCGCTTTTTTTCATTTCGAGTTAAACTGGTATAGAAAAGACTTATAACACACACGTCACAAACACTGGAGACAAAATCAAAACGTGTTTCTATCAATACACATACTTGACAGGCGTTCTGAATTAAACACATCGCATATATTAAAGATTTACATGATAAAAGTTATAAGACTAAGCTAGAAGTACGGAGTTCTTCACCTTTGGGGATCTCCAAAACATTCACAAACGAAACTTATATAAGAGATACAAAACAAAATTTTACGTCCGATATTACAAGTCGATGCACGAGAAATTTTGTAGCAATCAGCTGTTGTGTTAGTTTACAATTATTTATTTAGAACAGCTGGTTTTTACATTTTATTAGTGCAGGCAAATACTTAATTTATATAACTTTTCTTTCAAATTTCAGTTTAACTAGTAAAAAACCCACATTATTTAATTTTTTTATTAACTATTAATTAACCAAAAGTAGTAACACAAAATTATTTTTCAAAATTTATTTAATATATAATATTACATAGACATTATTTGATTCCAAAGTTTTAATTTACAACAATGTAAAAAATAGTTTGTCTAAACCAACCATCAACTTGGGTTCGAATCCCGTTCCAGCACGGCATATCTTCATACGTTACAAAAAATCATTTCATCCTTCACCGTCTGCATTACCAGTAATTGCAGAACAGTCGGACGTTAAACCAAAAAAAAACTAACCATTAAGAAGACATATGAGTTTTTTTATTTCACATGATAGTATATTATTTTATATTAATCAGAAATATATATGTTAGCAGGAGTGTTTAAAAAAGACTACAGAACTGCTAAAATTTGAATCAAATCTAAAGCTCTTTCGTACAAAAGATGTACGTAGGAAATTACAGAATACTCAGCATATACAGTTAAAATGCCTCTGACCACAGAATCTTCTTGAGGAGGGCTAATTCTATAGAAGGACAGTAGCAACTGCTAGCCCCACAAAGTAAATAACGTTTTGGAAAAGTTTAGAACCAAATTCAGTAATTCGATATCAACCAAATTTTAATATGGATTAACCAATGGAAAATTAAAGCGAATTTTACAAATCTGTAAACGTTACATTTTTTCTCCGTCCTGGTATGTTTCTGCCTATTTTGAAAACAACGCAGAGATCAAGCAATCAAATCAAAGATGAATATTTAGGAGTTACTCTTGACAAACCTGGTCGAGCCACATCAAACTAAAACAGCAAATATTGACGAGTAGAACGAAACTTTTATATGTTTTTATTGGAAAACCATCTTACATACCGTTAAAACAGAAAACTTCTGTATTCAAGTATCTATTGAAACCTATTTAAACGGTCAGACGATTATTATACAGGGTTATTCTATATGATGGACCCAATTTTATAAACTCGTATTTATTTAAGCATTAATTCAAAACAGAAAAATTCAAAATAGATAATGTATGACAAAATTTATAGACAATTTAAAATTCTACAACGTTTATTTCAAACATTTTTTATATAACGTTTAGTTTAGCGGTAATTAGCGATTTTCTGTTTCTTTTCTCACGAAAACGTGTGAAAAACTGATTTTTTTACGATTTCAGCCTTAGAATGCATTTTATGACAAAGGTGTATAATCAAATTTATAGAAAATTAAAAGATCTACAACTTTTATTTAGAGCATTTTTCTTTACAGAACCTAGTTTACCGTGAAAGAGTGATTTTCTGTATTTTTAAGCCAAACAGAGTTTGATTTTCTTTTCGCATTCACTCATGATTAAAATAAGGTTATGTTAATTAAGGTTAGGTTTTTTGTTTATTTGTAATTTTTTATTACTAATATTAGATTATATTGTTAATTATTTGCATTGGAAAAAGAAAGTTGTGAGAGTGTTTCACACCAGATATTTTTGAAAGAATTGATAAACAATAATGACGTATGATTGTGTTTCACAGAATTACAGTTTTTCGATTAATTTGTTGGATTCAGCTCTAATACAATATGAACCTTTACCTAGGTAACGTTCAAAAAATAATTTGCCTATTCGTTGATATGATTTTATCATTTAAAAAAAATTTTATTATTATCATTCGTAAAAAAGAACATTGATTCATCTCGTCGAGTGTATGGGCTCCTGTTCAAAAAAGTATTGCAACCGTAAGTATAGAGCTACTAGAAGTGTATAGATTATAGTTCTGTTATGGTCATTGATTTTAATTGAATTTTTTATAATGAAAACGTATCAGTGGCATTGTTTCTATCAAAGATCGATAGTATATGTACAGCACACATATAAATTCATATATGATACGTACATAACACAACGTTTTAGATATATGCGTATCTGAATTGGTGTGAGTGCTTGAGTTTCACTGTGTATCTGACAAGCTGTAATTTAAATTCCTCTACCATAAAATAGGGCACATACAGCACCTCTCCCCCGTCTACCATATCTATATGCCATTTCTACTTATGACCCGAACCGTACATTGTCTGTGTATCAATCATTTTATTCCCTTTTGTATCAGTCATTAATACTTTTTAATTTATCCTTTTTTATCTACTTTTTATAAAAGAAAAGTAACCAATTTTTTTATTAAAATTTTATTATTTATTTTAATTAAATTGTTTATGTCCATTTACCGATTTAAATGTGTAAATCCAATATTTAATTTTTTTATCTTTGTTTCAGTCATCTCAGAACTACGATTATCTTGCTTGAATTAGGCCTACTCATTTAATTTTCTACCGCGAGTTTTTATCTTGGAATAAGTTTTCTTTCTTTCCAATTTTTTCTTTATTAATTCTGAAAACACCTCCTACCTTTGGTCACTCGACTACCTATGTTGTTTTCCTTAACTTGTCATCTTCGAAACCCTTATGTGCTTTAATTGGTTTCTGAATTCATTTTCATTCTCTATTACAGCTTTATCTATATTTAGAGTCATTGGTCTTTTTCTGATTTTTTATCCAAGTTTGAACAATTTTGTTAACTTATACAATATATTTTTATTTTGTAAATCTTTGTCAGTTTATCCTTGTCAGATACCCATAAAATTTCATTCCTCTCTTTTAATTTTACCGATAAGTTTTGAATTTGTTTATAGAAGACTTTCCTGGTTCAGTATGTGCCTAATTACTTTGCCCATTTAAATTTTTCTACACATATTTTATTTTTGAACGTATTTATACTAGAGTAGTAGTTCACTACGCTGCATAGTAAGTCCTAGGTTAGATTTTAGCTAAAGTTTTAAATTTATGATACTAAATCGTACGAATAATGTATACCATAGTCTATTACTCCCTGTTAAATTCAAGAAATTCGCAAGCACTTGATGAAACTTTAAAGTAAACTAACAATATGATTAGACCTAATTATTTGAATATTAAAATAATTTAAATTTTGGTATTGAAGCAAGGCTTTGATAAATTTAAGATTATTGACATTTCCTGAGTCCTACTTAGGTGACTCTGTATTTTTAGGAAAATCCGACTTCTTAGACCAACCTTCATGAATTCTACTGTTAATAATTGTAATATATATTGATATTTATGCTCATAACGGGTAGGTGGAGTGTTAAATTAATTGCACTCGATCTGTTGGTTTGGGGGCTACAAAAATAGTTCTGTTTCTTATCACATAGTCAGACAATTATATGACTGAACCTCTGGTTAGATCCTCTAAGAGTAATGAATTTCACTATTCAGCCAGACCCTGTGGTGAATGAATTGAAGGTGCCATTTACAGGGTGGAAAGTAGATGTTTTTCGGAGGGCCCGGCATGCTGATAAGCATACTCTTTCAACTCAGTGAGAAAGGCAATAGTAAACCACCTCACTCCTCGTTTTTACTTAGTAAAACCTCTAGAGGTTCAAACTAGCCTCTTGGTTGTTGACCTAAACAACAACATTAATATTTAAAAATTAATAACTTTCACCTGCCAGGTATTTTCATCAGCACAGTTTTAGATTGTTTTCTTTTAAAATTTAAAAAACCATAAAATAACAAATATATTATACCGAATGAACATTATTTTATATATGAGGATAGGAACACGTTGTCTTAAAAATAGATTTAGCATTTTTATCTATGTATTTATAAAATTTAAATTAAAGCAAAAGTTACTAACAAGCGTGAAAGACTTTAACCACCACAGCAGTTTAAGCATAATATATTGCATAAATTTAAAGCTTTTAAATTATGAACAAGATTATTTCCTTAAATCTGAAGTTAATTTTGACCAAAGATACTATCGGTTCTTAGTAAAACCCACGCCTGAACAAAATGCGTTTTTTTTATCTTGCTCTGTAGGTTCAATTCTGTTAAGTGCCTCAAACATGCAAATTCTGTATTAATAAATTTTAGTAATTACCTACGTTCTTACGTAATGTACATAAGGGTATTAAATCATTTACCGGAAGTCAATTTTAAATAGTTTTAGATTATCTATATAACCCTGTAGCTTTAGATTTATGTTTCAGTGCTAAAGAAAATAATGTTAAAACTTCCATTTTGTAGCAGTTAACTACATTATGCATTCATTTAAAAAGAGCATAACAGCTGATTCATAATTTCCTGAGTTAAGTACCGAGGAGATCTATTTAAAATAATTTTTTTTCTTTGTTTATTTAATGTTGCATCTATTACTGTGGTCGTTAGCGACAACGTTGGGTTGTTACTGTGAATGATGAAATGATTTTTTGTAACGTATGAAAATGCCGTGCCTGAGTAGAATTCGAATCCAAGACCGCGTGATAAGAGACGAGCACGTTTCCAACTACGTTAATGCGGCCGGCTAAAGTAATTTTATTATAGTATGTTCATACAAAATTGGTGCATCAACTCGAATAGGTATACAAGTACTGAGTTTTTCCTATGATCGCAGACTGATTAAATATTTTATCCTTCTAATCGAGAAAAATAGTAACAAAATTTACTCATTTTCTGTGACATTGTTTGTGAGTTACTTTGTAAATGATGGCGAGGGACGAAGAGAGGTATGATCACAACTCTATAGCTACACGCACCAATTCTGATTGGACAACTGTACGTTTGTTTCTTTTCAAAATTTTCAATTCTTCTAAAAAATTAAACCAGTTTAAATTTATTAAGTTGTTAAATATTTTCTCAACTTTGAGTAAATTTAAACAAATATTATTTATGTAGATAATTTTTATTTAAAATGAATAATCTTTAACTGATTTGGAAGGTACTGTAAATAATATATAATAATCTCAAACCCTAAATATTAATTTAATTTCAAACTTTAATGTCTTTCAAAATAATATTACTATGTCATAATGTTTTATTAATTGTTCTAAAAATCATTCTCAAAACAAGTTATTTTTAAATTTTCAAATAAGTAAATTGAAATTGACTTTGCATCAATATTGTAAGAAATATTTTGTCTGTGTCGTCCCAGCGAATGGAACAGTTCAAAATTTGTGTTGACAAAATAAATAATCTTTGGATAACAAGTTTCCGAAATTTTTTGAGTATTATTCATGTAGTAACATTGTAGTGTACGCTACAATCGGGAATAAGCAATTTCAAAAAAAAAATTTCGTGTTATTATCACTCAAGAAATAAAAAGGCAGTTATTATTATTATTATTATTATTATTATTATTATTATAGTGGCGTTGTTCAGCACTAGGGCTATTAGTGCAACTTAAAACGTCATTCATTCCTTTTAAACAATTCTTCATATGTTAGATCTTGTCTCTCCACAGTTTTCATTCACACCTTCCTCGGTCGTCCTCGTTTGTTTAATTTAGCTGGAACCAGTAGTCGAATATTCTATGGAAATTTATTCTCCTTTATTCTATGGAGATTACGGTATTAGTTGAGTTGTCTTTCTTAAGGGAAGTCTACCTTAATCTTTTATTTTCTACTGATTTATAGAAGCAATAAACCTGTTAGCACCATAAAATAGTATGTGTAATATCATTTAAAAAAGTATTCTAAGTTAAAAAAATATTATCGCATCCCTACAATAAACCAAAATGGCGAATTAAGCGCAATCTTAGAACGAACAAATATTTTTAATTATTTAATCAAATTTATTTTAAAGTTTTGTCAAATTAAAGAGAAAATTCTGCTCTGTGATCTGTAAGAAGCTTTTTTAAGATAACGTTTGTAAGGAAAAAAATATATTTTTTTAATTAGTAAGCAAACATTTACTTCATTTTTATGTAATTGAGCTAATTTTAAACATTTTACCATAAAGATTACTATTAAAAAGGCTCTATCAGATCACAAAATGTGAACAATTTAAAAAAATACAGCTCCAGCTTCTTTAGGTCAAAAGTTATGTTCATTCTAGCATTTAAACTACACGCAAAAAACATATTTTGTGGAAAACGATAAAACAAAATTAAGTTTTTCCTTACCGCTATAATATTCATGTATATATATTTTTATAATGTTACTAGCAACTACCGATGTTAAAAAAATTATACCACCTTTTTAAAAAAAGAATAGAAATTAATTTGGAACAAAAAAATTTTTTATGTAAAATAAAGGAAGACTCCCCGCTTAAATTTTATCGAATAACTTGTATCTTTCCCAAATCGATCAAGCACAGCCAACTGACAACTTCTCTTACAGAAAATCATTTTTATAGATGTTATCTTGCTTTGAAAATACCGGTAGGAGAGTCAGAAATTCCGAGCTATAAATGGAGGAGCTTTCAATTAAAGAACGAAATATATTTTTTTTAATGCCACAAGATTTGTGATCACTCCACAAAACAGGATGTAACATGCTGGTGATGGTCCTACTTCTGCCAACATTTGTTAATATCATTGGATGTTTAGGATCTGATATTAAAATCATGCCAAAATATTATGGATAATAACGCACTAACTTTTAATGATCCTTCGTTGGTTTGTATACAGTAATTTGTCATGAACTTCCAACGACAATAAATAAAATTAAAAAAATATAAATAGTTAATAGAAATACTGATAAGTTTAACAAAGAGCACTAGGATGTTTTTAATAAAGTCACCTAAATGAAAAATCTTTGATTACATCGTAAAAAAATTTTTAAATAATTTTTTCTGTGTATTATAAATTAACTGATCCTTAGTTATTTAAACTTTCTCTGGAATGTGAGAAGGAAATTGCAATGACGTAAATTAGTAATTGCAACGCCAGTGATATTAAACTTATATGGAACAGAAAAATCTCTATGTAATACTACGAAACTTGAAACTGGGCGTTTAAAAAAACAAACGATGACATGGTTGTATAGGCCTACCTCTATTGTAAATACTTTAATTCAAGTGCCGACATAAATGGCAGGCACCACTGGTGAAACCATTTCCTAATGATAGAACCATGGGCAGACCTGTAGGCAGTTGTACTCTGATTAATTACCGTACCAGATGCTGATTCACAAACCCACTACTGGGACAGAATCACCGCCCATCCCTTATAAACCTTCATCCCCCATCTCTTACCCACTTATCAACGTCCTATTCCTATTCCATACTCTGTGGTCAAAATAATGAATAAATAGACGACCTATATTTTTAGATCTATTAAACCGATTAAAATGCTCTAATCTAGATCATTTTTTCTCGCCGTATTGATAATAACGTCAAGGACACATATTTCTATGGATCTACACGTTTTCAGAACCCCTGAACCCAAAAAACATGTTTTTAGCGATTGGTCTGTGTGTGTGCTGTCTGTCTGTGTGTGTGTGAACAGAATATCTCAAGAACGGAACACTGTACGAACTTGGAACTTGAAACTGAAGTTAGATACCACTAGAGAACCCAACACGAACATTTTCATCAAAATCGGTCAACCGGAAGTAGTAGTTTATTCGTGACATTTTTCACTTTTTGCGAGTTTCTCAAAAACAGCTCCTACGATTTTTTTTTAAATCGCCTCATTTACTACATTTTTTACGCTCTATAAGATATGGTAAGCGCCATGTCTGCTGAAATTCTTGGTGAGGCTGTTTTCTCGTAAAAAAATTATTTTTTAGAGATTACGACTTTAATATGCATTTTAGCGTAAAAACCTACCGTTGTAGAGAACTTAAAATTCTACAGCTTTTATTTCAAACGTTTTTTTGTATAGCGCTTAGTTAAGCGGTAATTAGCGATTTTCTGTTGTTTTCTCAAAAAGTCGTGTAAAAAATCGATTTTTTTAAAGATTTCGCCCTTAGTATGCATTTTACGACAAAAGTGTATAACCAAATTTATAGAAAATTAAAAGATCTACAACTTTTATTTATAGCATTTTCTCAACTGAGCCTAGTTTAGCGTGAAAGAGTGATTTTCCGTATTTCTAAGCCAAATTGAGGTTGATTTTCATTTCGCGTCTTTCACTCATGATTACAATTAGGTTATGTTTATTGAGGTTAGTTTTTTGTTTATTACTAATGTTAAGTTTATTGTTAATTATTTGCGTTGGCAAGAGAAATTTGTGTGAGTATTTCACACCAAATTTTTGTTTTAATTACTGTTCAAACATTGCATCAATAATGTAGTAGTTGTTAGCGACCGTGATGCAAAAATACGTACATAATTACCATGTTTGCATTCTTATATTGTTTACGTGTAAAGACTAACTGTAGAGAAAAAGTTCTTTATTATTAGTTAAAAAGTATCTGGCTAAAAGAAACAGTTAGGGGAAAATGTGGCTTAAACACAATATTTAAATTAAATAAGAGGAAACAAAACGGCAATAAAAACAGTTAATTTACGGTCAAAACAATAAAGTTAGATAAAAGATTATAGAAGAAAATAATTACTGAAAGCCTAATGTTATTCTCTTTTTAGGTTATTTAAAGTATCAACAATAGTTCTGGTTGTCAGAGACGACTGAGTACCACGGTACGGAATCAGTAGGCTTTTTTTTTCTCATCACGCGGTCTTGGGTTCGAATCCCACTCGGGCATGGCATTTTTCATACGTTACAAAAATTCATTTCATCCTCTTCACCGTCTGCATTAGCAGCAATTTGCAAAACAGTCGGACGTTAAACCAAAAAAAAGTAGGCTTTTTTAAATTATTTTAAATCTTATATAAGAGACGGAGTAATCAATGGTTGTTTTCCTATTTCAGTGTTAACCCAAATTTTTAATTTAGCTGTGGTTAGTTGGGTTGGCTAGTATGTATAGTAAGTTAAGTGTGAATTTAAGGGACAGAAAGTTGTAACCAATTGGAGTGAGAGAAAATGGTTGAGAAAGAACAAAAGGTAGGGAATATTTTATGAGAGAATACTGTATTTATTTCAAAATTTAAATTTTAAGAAATGTTTTATTCATCAACAGAGTTATGTATTACATTTGTTAGCATTGTGTTTACCGAAGTAAGTATAAATAGGTTAAAAAATTTAAAACCTCCATTTTACTAAAACAAAAAATGCTATTCACTTGAAAGCTAAGTGAATAAAGTGATACACAATCCGACGTTCAATGCACGACTTTGCAATTGCTATTGTCTTTTTATTATCTCATAATGACTACAAAGTCTTTTTAGAAAATATTAACTTACCACTTTTTCTTTCATAGTTACACACCAAGTAATTTGATATGTAACTGTATTCTAATACGGTTGTTCATGATACACTATCAATTTTATTGTTTCAGACATATCGTTATTTCAATAATTATATTTTCTATTTCTGCCACTTTCTCTTAATCACAGTAAAACTTAACTTTTACAAAAATTTTGTGAAATCGTTTGAATTTATAAAAAAAAGATAATTTTAAAACCTATTTAATAGTTCTTTGTCACTCCTCTATTTATTAATTTATTTTTTTATACTTCCTTCCAGGACACTCCATCCATATAGGCCTACGTAGGATGCGTAAAAAATAAAAGTGATCAGCCTAAAAATATTTACTCTGTTAAATCAATTACTTACCAATTTATTTGTTGCCTAATAATTTACTAAATCTTACTTGCTTCAATAAGCATCTAAATATATGTAATTTTTTTATCAGAAAATACAGAATTTCTAATTTATTTACGTTTTTTCGTACCACCTATGTATATAATACTTCAATTTTACATTAAGAAACTACTAAATGCTTACGTAATCACTGCAATAATTGTGTCACTTTATAATTTGCCCAATAGTATCTAGGTAATAGGTAACTTGGGTTTATTCTTGGGTTCAATAGGTTAACCCATTGTGGGTTCAATAGGTTCAATAGGTTAGTTTTTTAACCAAAATTCTTGGGTTTATTATTGGCCTTGTGAGGGGTTGCTAGTCCTCCATCGGGCGCCTCCCCAGGTGGCGGATAGGGGAATGCCTCCCAGATATGGGTGGTACCGGCGAAATCAAATAGTCGGGGCGGACCAAAACTAGCAACTCTGGCGGCCAACGGTTTCGGGCGGATGAGCTACCAGAGAGGGCACCCCTTTGCCCTGGAGTTTGGAAACGGGCTCTAAAGGCGGATGAACTGCGAAATGCGGTCAACGGCATAGAGATGAGGAAGAGAAGAAGGACGAGCACCTCATTAAAGATCTAGGTTGGATAAGTCCTAGTAAAATCTTATGGCTATGCTTGCAACGAAACTAAATTCCGGAGGTTTAAATAGCTCCTCACTCGGATCTCCGGGAGGAGCAGTTACAAGTTTGACAGAAAGATTACAGTGTCAAGAAGAGATCAGGATTGGTACGTGGAACGTGAAGACGATGAGTCAGGGTGGTAAGGTCCACAATGCAATACAGGAGATGACACGGATGAAATTGAGTATCATGGGAGTATGTGAAATGCGATGGCCAGGCTCAGGTTCCCTCAACATACAAGACCACCAAGATTACTACTCTGGAACAGATGATGGCAGGCATGAACTTGGAGTGGGGTTTATAATGACAAGGGGAGTAGCAAAATGTGTAGACAATGTCATTCCGGTTTCATCAAGAGTGATGCTGGTGCAACTCAAGGCAAGACCTGTGAACATAAATATCATTCAAGTGTATACACCAACAACTGATGGAACAGATGAAGAGGTTGAAGAGTTCTACAATGGTATCAACCAAATAATGAGAAAACTCAAGAAACAGGATTTGACAATTGTCATGGGAGATTTCAATGCGAAACTTGGAGCAGACAGAACGTCAAGTTCTGTGGGGCCTTTTGGACTGGGAAATCGAAATGCTCGTGGAGATAGTTTGGAGACTTTTGCTGAGTCACATGAGTTAGTGGTGATGAACACTTGGTTTAAGCTTCACCCAAGAAAGTTGTACACATGGAAATCTCCAATGGATAGACCAGGGAGGATTGTAAGAAACCAGATAGATTTTTTACTGGTTAATAGAAGATTTCGGAACAGTTGTATATCTGTTAAAACATATCCAGGTGCAGATATACAATCTGACCACACCCCTTTGGTTGGAAAGTTTAAAGTTAGATTGAAACGAGTTACATCCCGGAAAGTGAAAAGCTACGATCTTAGAAAACTAAAAGATCCCGTCATGCAGCAGATGGTGAAGAGTGCCTTGAATGAAGGTTTGAAGGAGGGACCAAATGTGGGAAGTACAGAGGGAGGACTTGCTGCAATACAGGAAGTAGTGAGAGGTGTGAAGGATCAATATCTGAGGAAGGACTCAGGGAAACGGAAATCATGGATGACTGATGAAATACTGGAACTCATGGAACAGAGGAAGTGTCACAAGGGCAATCTCACTGAGTACAGGAAAATGCAGATTATCATTATAAATAACATAAGAGAGGCCAAGGAGAGGGAAAAAAATTGAGCAGTGTCAGGAGATAGAGTTCCATCAAAGACGATATGATAGTTTCAATGTCCATCGTAAGGTGAGGGAAGTGGCAGGGAGGTTTCGGAAGGGTAATATTGGTCGAATGGCTGATGGTGATGGTAATTTGGTCATTGACAGGGAGGCGAAGAAGACTGTTTGGGAACAATATTTGAAGGATTTATTCCATGACCTCAGAGCACAACAACCTGTCATGGAAGACAGCACTGGACCCAAAATTCTCTTGGAGGAGGTGACTGCAGCTGTCAAACAGATGAGGGATGGAAAAGCAACAGGCCCAGATGAAGTGCCAACAGAATTATTGAAGTTGCTTGATGAGGAAAATATGAAGACAATAACAGAAATCTTCAGCTTTGTATACTCAACTGGGGAAATCCCAACACAGTGGCTAAAATCAGAATTCATTGCGATTCCAAAAAAGGCAGGTGCAAAAGTCTGTGAGGATTACCGAACTATCAGTTTAATGAGCCACATGTTGAAATTGTTTTTAAAAATCATCCACAAAAGAATCTATCACACATGTGAGGAGCAGATCGCACCAAATCAATTTGGTTTTGTGAAGGCTGTGGGCACAAGGGAGGCTTTGTTTGGTTTGCAGGTTTTGTTTCAGAGATGCAGAGATGCGGGTTGTAATGTTTTCGCATGTCTGATTGATTATAAAAAAGCATTTGACCGTGTTCGACATGAGAAAATGATGGATGTACTGAGGAGAACTGGAATTGATGGAAAAGACCTAAGAATAATAGCTAACTTGTACTGGAATCAGACTGCGGTCCTCAGAGTAGATGCAGATCATACAGATCAGGTGCAGATCCTGCGTGGAGTGAGACAGGGTTGCATTATATCTCCAATTATTTTCAATCTATACTCAGAACACATCTTTAGGGAGGCGCTTGGAGACATGGATGTTGGTATCTCAATAAATGGAGTCAAGCTCAACAATTTACGTTATGCCGATGATACCATAGTGTTTTCTGATTCAATAGAGGGCCTGTAGGGTTTGATGGGTAGGATCACAGAAACAAGTAAAGTATATGGACTTGATATAAATATTAACAAAACAAAGCTTATGGTAATTAGCAAAGAAAACATTGGAGGGGCAGAACTGTACATCAATCAGACAAGAATTGAAAGAGTCCCACAATACACCTACTTGGGAACGGTGATCAATGAGTCATGGGACAATTCCCAGGAGACCTGATGCCGTATTGGAAAAGTCAAAAGTGCTTTCTTAACAATGGGTTCAGTGTATAAGAGCCGTGACCTCACCCTAAATACAAAGCTAAGACTCCTCAAATGTTATGTATATTCAGTGCTTCTGTATGGTGTAGAATCATGGACCCTAAAAGAGGACACAACATCGAGGCTCCATGCATTTGAGTTATGGCTGTACAGAAGGATCCTGAGGATACCATGGACCGATAGGGTTACCAACCAAGAGGTACTAAGGAGGATGAATACAGCCCCAGAACTGGTCAACCTCATCAAATATCGAAAGCTAGAATATTTAGGTCACATAATGCGCAATCAAGGCAGGTATGAACTATTGCAGAGCATATTACAAGGGAAAATAGAAGGCAGGAGAGCCCCAGGACGAAGAAGAATTTCCTGGTTGGCTAACCTTAGAGCGTGGTTCGGAAAGACCCCCACCCAATTGTTCAGGAGCGCAACCAACAAAGTAATAATAGCCAGAATGATCGCCAACGTTCGGAACGGACAGGCACCCTAAGAAGAAGAATAGGTAACTTCTCCATCTGCTTGGGTGTGCTTTAGGTCATCAGCCGAAAGGCTGATAAAATGAAGGTCTGGCTGTAAAATGAAATCCATTACTTTCAGAGGCGATAACTCTGATTAGTGTCTTTTACACCACTACCTCTACTGTTCTTAAATGATTCAGTCATTTAATTGGGTGACCTTGTGATAAGAAACAAAACTATTTATTTTAGCCCGGCAACTAACAGATTGAGTGTAAATAATTTGACGCTCCACCTGTCTGTCATGGGCATAAAAAATTCACTTATGTATTTCAAATCTGATTTTCAATCCAAATTTATATGCATGATAGTACAATTTCAGAAATTGAATCATTCCATTGATAGACTAAAGACGAGAAGGGTTTAATCACTACGTACCACTGCATACCATATTCAAGTTCAAAGGAATATACAGTATTGAATTTGTAGTTAAATTCGATAATGAATACCAACAATTCCTGATACTGAAGTAATAATTGTAGCCGTATAATAGAAAATAATTTAAAAACTGAATTTTACGTTTACTACGCAGCTGCTTAAAAATAATTAATATAACATATTCACAAAGATCTATTTATTCAGTAAAGTGTAAGAGAAAGAACTAGAATCTCATGAAAATGATTATGTTAATATTTTACTTGATAACTTATACTAATTGTATTACCTTTTTATAAAAATAAGCAATTGATTGGGCTAGGAAAGGCGTGACTTTCTGTCTAGAAACCAAAAGAATTGGCCTATTTTAATACCCAACTGTTCAGGTTTTTTCCATAGATGTTTTTCTTCATTGCACGTGGTCTATCTAAGAGAATATCTAAATTACCTAACGTCTTCTGTATGTAGTAGTATATTGTTATCGTTTAGAGCCACTCTTGGACAAATGTCTTTTATAAGTGTACTATAGATACTGAGGTCACGAGATTGCCTTTTGCGTATTAATGGGTTGTGAAGATGTGAAGTGAAAAATTGACAGTGCTGCCAACCTCGACAGTGAGACCCCAACAATGAGAACAGTGAGTGTGAACTCGTACATTTCACTACCGTGCAGTTTCTACATACATTTTGTAAGCTGTAGTTTATTCCAAGAAAATTGTTTCTTCATAAACCTCATAAGAAATGAATGTGACCTGTAATATTACCTATAGCTTAATTATATGACTAGAAATTTTTGATTTACTGTAATTACCAGCTACCTTATTCTATTGGAACATAATTTTCTCCAAATGGATCGCCTTTTTTACTATTGCTGTCACCGGCGTCTACTATTCTCACTAGTATCAACCAAACCATTTCGTTTTTTTTACCAGGAGTCAACAAAACTTTTGAAGAATAGCTTCTTCACGTCTTTAATTTCTTTCTTTATGTTTCGAATTGGTGGAAAGAGAAACATCACAGTACTTAGCCACTTACTCATGGCTTTTATTAACAGGCAGAGAAAGGTATTTTTGTTTACCTTCAACTTCACAGAATTTTATTACACACCATATTAATTTCGTTTAGTACTGTGAATAGTCTGCCCACGTTTTCAAAAAACTTTTACTTCTATTTACGATAACAAAGTTATATTCGTACAGTTAACCCAGAGCCGTTGAATAAGAGAAAGCCTCTCTTCTCTTCTCGAAGAGAAGAGATTTTTCTTCTTAAATTTTAACCCCAGTTTGTAACATCATAAAGATGTATTTAAAATTATTTTTTTATTAATCCATTTTTAATTTTCCGTTAAGAATAGATCGTAGATAAATTATATTAACCCCACAGGCGCAGTCAGAATTTTCTCCAGGTGGGAGGACAAAAATAATATAAGTTTCTATTAAAAAATATTTTCATTTGAATATATGAAAACGTTAAACGTAATTAGTTGCAATGCAACTTGAACCTATTTAAATCTTATTTCATTACTAGCCTATGGGAGTTCTGGCTAAATCTTGACAAAATTTATTTCTAAAATTTATCTTTAGCTTTCAGAACCCTCTTTTTATGCACACTCATCATACAAAAACTGTCAAGCCGATTTTCTGTAACTTTTTACCGTAATCAAGTTTCTACCCTGTATAAGGTACTGAAGGATCTTTTGATAGTGAAAGTTGTGCATGGTTCTGCATGAGAGAAAAGTAGTGGCTGTTTTATCGATGAGTAGAACAGTTGGGTTTCTTTAACTAGACAGCTAGTTCTATCCCTTCAGTTTGGCATTCGGCACATTTTTCCGTTTTATTGGTCGTACCAAAGTTCAGCTTCACAACTGACTCACTTGTACTGTTCCAAAGCTTAATATGGAACAAAAATAGAAGAACAAGATGGCGTTTTCTCGCCAAGATGATAAAATGGTTTCTTTCCTCGCAATACCATTCCTATTGATCTATAATTTTCAGTTTTACTAAATGAGCCAGTGGACAAGCGCCCCGCCGCGGCTATCATTAGACCTAACCAATAATAATTACAGTCACCTAAAGATTGACACAAAATGATCTTTCACAACTGTCGTTTAAAATAAATTATTTTTTCTGCTGATCCGATGTCACTTATGAAAACCATCAATTTTAGTAATAATTTTATAATGTAATTTATTTTGCTTTATTTTTATTAGTAGTTGTATAGTGGTGACATAACACGTTAATGATGAACACTAAAGTTAATTACGTTAAAAATAAACAATTAAAAAACTAACGGCTTCGTTTTATCAGAAAACAATCTATAGCTGATTCCACCATACTAGGTCTAATTTTGGACTACAACCAAATAAAATATACTATAATCACTAGGTTAGCCTATTTTAAACTTAATTAATTGTTAGGGACATTGTAAAACAAAACGTACTGCTCCTTCAAAAAAAAAGAAAATATCAAATTAACTCTAACGTTTTTCGGTTTCTGCAATGTCATCTTCGGAGAGAAAAATATTTACTAAAACTAATCTACACTAAACTTATACCCAGCGCTAGCCGTAGTAGTTGCTGGGTCAAGGTAAATGTCAGATGCGGGGCTCTTAAGCCCGGGTACGGCGTTATAATCTGCCAGACGACAACTCCAGTCCAAAGTTGCGCGCGATGATAAGAATTAATTCTTTATTCTAGTGTCAGTAAAATAAATCAAATTATCAACACTTTGTCATCATACGTGATAATGTTGATTTCCGGTTTTTGATGTTTTTTATTGTTATAGTATTTGTAATCTTTAAATGTGGCCCCCGGAAGCGTGGAGCCCGGGGCGATTGCCCGGCTTGTCTCTGCCTAAGACCGGCTATGTGTATACCGACAGTCGCCTCACAGAATTTCTGCACTGCAGATTTCCACAGTTAAGATGATCATTGGTACCGTTTTAGTATAGGTGGTTAATTCTTCTTCTTCTTCTAACCAAGGATTAGTCCGCAGCCTGTTCCAAACTTACAAACTGTATCATCTATCTCCATATTCTTTTAGATCTACCGACATCCCTTTTACCTTCTGCAGCAATCCAGTGAGCCTGCTTAGGTATCCTGTGATTTGACATCCTTGCCATGTGCTATCTCCCACTTTGGCGATAATCCTTTATCTTTTGGTTTAAGTTGTAAATAGTCAATTCTGACCTGATTTCGTCATTCCTTATTCTGTCCAAGCCTGTACAACACTTAGTTCTTCGAAAAAATGTCATCTCTGCCGTCGGGATTCTCCGCTCTCGGGGTTTTGTTGTCCATGCCTCACTTTCGTACAGAATAACTGGAGCTGCCTTTACTTTGTAGAACTTTGTACAGAACTTTGTAGGTGGTTAGTTTTAATATATATTTATCCTTCTGAAAAATGAACTCGTAGAAACTGAAATGTGTTAGAGTTAATTTCATAAAATTTTTCCTGAAAGGTAGTAGTTTGTTGTTTTGAAAGATACCAACTAGGTCGGGCTTATTAGTTATGAATTTAGTGAAATTGCAGTTTAGATATTTATAAATAAACTAGTCCTATAATATCAAAACGAAAAATCAGAGAAAATTATATCCAATATAAGTCCGTTACCCTTACACATATAATTAATATTACTGTAGGCCGACATTTCCATATCATGTTTTTAAGGAGGATTAAATTTTTACGAAATTCAAAAAAATATCTTTCTTAGTTTCTGTTTAAATTTAAGTCTTTCGACAAAATATATAAAAAATACTCACTTCAATATTTTGTAAAAAATAATTATGTTCTCGTGATCAATCAATCATTTTAAGATACAATCAGAAAATTATGGAAACTTACATTACCACTCATTTATCCTTTGTAATTATTTAAATTAATCTTTGTTTCTATAGAACGGTTCAAAGTCTTAAAATATATCTAAAAAAATTCACAAATAATCCCGCTTGAAGCACAGTAGTCGCTTGTGTTAAGGTGATTGTTCAAGAAAAATATTTCCCAGTTTTTTACGATGTTTACTGGCTAAATAGGAAATTATACAATCTCTAAAAAAATTAATCATATATATTTGATGGATTCAAATTGAATATGTATCATATTTATAATAAGTAACTGTATATGAGAATTTATTATAGTGTTCTCGCATATATTTTACATTTCTTTATTTATAGTTTTGTTGCAAATAAATGTATACAAAAGTACATTATGTAACAACAGAATTATTCCCTCGGTTTGAATATCCAAAAGGAAATAAATTTTAAAGGTTCAATTGGTAGTTTAAAATATGAGAAGATAAATCATTTGTCTGAAAATAAAAATGAAAATAAGTTACTAACTTGTATTTAAGGAACTTAGATAAAGTATGAAAAATAATATTCCAGTATAATTTAAAATGATTAATAAGTTTTAAAATTAAGATGACGTAGCTCAAGACATTCTTGAGATTAATGAAATTCTACTCAATAATTCAGATATTTTTCGTAAAAAAAGAAATAAAGCTAATTTAATCCCCTAATTGGTTTAATAAAAGAAGACCTTCAGAAAATCCAGCTATGAACATCAATTTCTCAGTACAATAACCGTGAATGAATCTGTAGGAAGATAATATTTCAATGGAAGTATTTTACTGACGATGATTAAGATGATAATGATATTTATGTATAAAATATAGCCTACATAATAAATGACCAACAGCATTTTGTTACATCTCGGATGATTAAATAGAATCAGATGTAAATCTTAGGGTTAAGCTATCTTTGCAAGTCTAATTTTACTCCATGATGAATTGCAATATCATACCTCAAAAATATTTTTTTTTTGTGTATTCAGTAACTATAATATTGTATATTTGTATAATCAACAGTGTTTATGATGTATAAATATTTAATGTTCTTCTTTCGTCTTGATTGAGGAATTCCATTGGCAAACTAACATCCCTGTTTTATATAGACATAAGATCCCTATTCAAGCATATTTTTAACCTCCATTGCAGATTTTGTGGTAGGTATGGTTGTTACAAGGTTTCTGGCAAAAATTATTTTAACAAAATTATTAAAATCTCTTACTTACATAATAAGGTTAACAAAAACGTTCATCGTGTGTAACTTTAAATACCTATCTTTTGACCTTCGTAATAAACATTGGTAAAGCTAAAATTAAATGATCATTAATAAACAAATCTTAAAATTGTTGAAACAGAAAAAGTTGAATTTTATTGTTATTTAGATTTAGTGTAGGGTGACGAATAATATTTTATTTTATCCTATGAAAATAGAAATTGTGAAAATTTTTTAACTTCTATTCCAAAGTATGGTTGGCGCCTCATCATGTTTCCAGATGAGCGATTGAAAATAATAAACGGGATGGTTTTCAAGTTCCGGTAACACTACTTCCATCAGCAACTCTAAGTAGTTTCCAAGTTAGTGTCGCCAGTAAAAAAGTATTTCAGTGGCAACCCTCACCCCGTGCCCTCAAAAACTATCACTGATCTAACGTCTCTTTAGTGTTATCTACGTGAATTGTAATGTAAACGCGTAAGAGTAAGTTTGTAAATTAAAACATTTTTTAGTTCTAGTAATTTTATTTAGAGTGGTAGAGAGTATACACCTTTTTTACCGTTTGGTCAACTGACTCTATTCGGAAAGTGTGGCGTAACTGACTTATGGAGAAAGTTTATTACCGAGATTTATTTTGAAAAAATGTATACATTATTGTTTAGGGGCTTTGAAAGCCGTATAAATTAATACTATAGGTTCAACGAGATCTTATTAAATATTTGTGACAATTAAGTTTTTACCAGAGTAGAAGATTTGAACGCGACGATATCGACGACTGTAAAGTTGTTGTATTGCAAAGCGTTTTGGATAGCAGTTCATTCTAAGTCAAGTTATCTGTTTAAGGTAGTTTCCAATTATTTAAAGAATTCACGTTGTATTGACCACCTTGAAAAACAGTACACAAAATATGACACATAAATAAATAAACATTACAAAAACACATTGCTTTATAACAAGGTAATCCACGAGTTTTTCTTTTAGATTCACTTATACCGACAGCTACATCTGCGAGGTATTTGGGCTTATACTTTGACAAGCTGCCCATAACAGACAGATGGAGTATCAAATTATTTACAATCAATCTGCTCGTTGCAGGACTAAAATATATAGTTCTGTTTCTTTACACATGATCAGCCGATTATATGACTAAATCCTTTAAGAACAGAATAGGTAGAGATATAAAAGACACTAATCAGAGTTATCTCTTCTGAAAGTAATGAATTTCATTAAACAGCCAGACCCTGTGGTGAATGAAGTGAAGGTGTCATTTGCAGAGTGGAAAATATGTGCTTTTCAGAGGGCTCGGCATGCTGATAAGCGTACTTTCCCACTCAGTGAGGAAGGCCGGATAAACCACCTCACTTCTCGTTATACTTGGTAAAACCTCTGCAGGTTCAAACTAGTCTTTCGGCTGATGACCTAAACAACACTTTGACAGGTGAAACTTAGAACTTGAAACTACCATGATTAAATTAGAAATAACAATTTAGACAATAGATTTAAGATGTTGTATTGATAATTCGACATTCGGTACTTCTGATTAGGCAGAAATTAATGATAAACAATTCCCTCAGGCTAATTTCGATGTACTATGGTCAAATTTATGAAATTGCTTAACCGTCAGTGATATTACGAATTCATTTGAAGACGTTACGAATATTAGTCAACGCATCGTACTTTTTAAACGCTACTTTACATAACGACCTCAAAATTCCTCCGGTAACGGCCGTTTTCATTCAGCTTTAATGAAACTTCCTCAACAGACTTTTCGCTCATCCAAACCAACTGATTTGCGAACTTTCCTTCAACTACCTGACAACGTTCAAAGGTGATTAACGAGGAAGTGAAGTAGGAATCTGGTCTTTTAAGATCGATTATCATTAATAAATCAATTGTAATTAACTGATGAATTAGTAATAACAAAATAAATAAAATATCGGAGACCTGTTAGACGATCGTGCTCTTCATGCACATCATATCATTCTTTCACCCGCCATCATATTCGCTGGTGTTTCATTTGTAAAAGTTGTGTATTCTACTAATACAGTTACAAAAATATATATTTAACAAACTTACTTTGGGGGATCGGTTGATTGTTAAAATACATTAGGGAAATTAATGTTAGTACGCATTAAACCTTTTACAGTTTTTACTTTTTCTTGCCTATATGAATATATAGGAAGGAAAGTATTGTTTTCATGTCGATATTTCGAAATCGAATTTCCATCGGATGTACACGTTTTCAGACCCCCTGAACCCAAAAAACATGTTTTCAGCGATTGGTCTGTGTGTAAGATGTGTGTAAGTGTGAACAAAATATCTCAAGAACGGAACATCGTACGAACTTAAAACTTATAACTTAAGTTAAATACTACTAACAGACCCGACATGAAATTTTTTATCAAAATCGGTCAACCGGAAATGGTAGTTTATTCGTGTCATTTTTTCACTTTTTTGCTTTTTCTGAAAAACGGTTCCTAAGATTTTTTTAAAAATTGCATCATTTACTAAGTTTTTTATGCTTTACAAGATAGGGTAGGGGTCATGTCTGCTGGAATTCTTGGAGAGGTTGTTTTCTCGTAAAAAATTGTATTTTTTAAGATTGCGACTGTAATATGCATTTTAGTGCAAAAATGTAACAATTAATGTTGTAGAGAATTTAAAATCCTACAACTTTTATTCAAACATTGTTTTGTATAACGCTTAGTTTATCGGTAATAAGCGATTTTCTGTTTTTTCTCACGAAAACGTATAAAAACCGATTTTTTTAAAGATTTCACCCTTAGTAATTATACATTTTACGACAAAAGTGTATTATAAAATTTATAGGAAATTAAAGATCTACAACTTTTATGTAGAGCAATTTTCTCTACAGAGCCTAGTTTAGCGTGAAAGAGTGATTTTCCGTATTTGTTAAACTGACGTTGATTTTCATTTTGCGTATTTCACTCACAATTAAAATAAGGTTATGTTTTTTGAGGTTAATTTTTTGTTTATTTCTAATGTTTCATTATTAATGTTAGGTTATACTGGTCATTATTTTATTGGCAAAAGAAAGTCTTGTGAGTGTTTCACACCAAATTTTTATTGTTACATTTTATTATATCTACCGTCAGGTTGAACAACACTGGTTTCTTTGAACTCATTAGAATTAGGCCTACTTTAATAAATTTTTCGTAACAGATTTACTCTAGTTACAGATTTGTAGAGCAAATTAATAAGTTTTTCTTCTGTAATAAGGAGAGTAAATAAGATAAAATTAATGGGTATTAATGAGATTAGTCACTTCAACCGATAGGGTTTAGTGTCTGGTTCCCATGCAACTGAACAACCCACTTCAATGTATAAGCCTCTTCCATTTCCATCAGCTTATAACTGAGTTAATAAATCTGATTTAATATATATATTCACCGAAATATTCCGGATAAATCTATTAAAACTTTCTGAGTAATTTTCATTCAATAGCTTTCTCTTTCGGTTGAATGTAAATTTTTAAAGCGCACAATACTCCATTGTCCTTTTTGTGTGGGTAATAATAGGCGCACATCTCAGAAAATATAATTTCGCCCACCGATTTGCTTTGTTACCTATAATCTTCCTAATTGAATATATAAAGAAAATATTAATATTGTACTAGTAATACGGGCACGTAGACTAAATTACATAATACGGATGGGCCGTTACGAAAAAAAAGTAGATTGAAGTAGATCATCCTTTACCTATCCCGCGTCCATCACCAAAATACACCCAGTCAAGTCTATTGGGGCTGCACCTTTACTCTGATCTTCTATCTTCTAGTCTCTACATTTCTCGTACTCTTATTTTACCTTTCCCTACCATACCGCCCTTGTAATGGATGAAAGAAACCTAACCTAACCTCATTCCAGTCTCGTCTAACATAATATAACTTTTATCTGCTGTACGTTTTCTGCTTACATCCAGCTACTCTTTCGCCAATACTTTTTCTTTTTGAATATCATATACTTACACAACTCCCATAACATTATTCCAAAGTTTAGATAAGCCTGCACGTACATTTCAATTTATCTAGTATATAACACATAGGCCTACAATATTTCTATTGATTTAGCCTACAAACTTTCTCCAAAAACTTTAAAATTTTTCTCTACTAAAATTAAAAAACAATAATATATTCAACCCGTTTGTTCTTAGTTGTACAGCGGAAGGTACTGGCTTTGATTGCATGTTAGGAAAGTCTATACACTTTACTGGGTATTTCATAACCGACAGTAGCAATTATTATTTGCTACTTTATGATATATGAAGAATCTACAATCACGAAACAAATAAAAAATAGGTAAATAAAGTATCCATCTTTATTATGCTAAATATAAAGTGATAAATCGTCTATAAAACTAAACCAATCCTACTGAAGTAGCTGTTAAGAAGAATTTATGGAAATTAATTTTGCTCTAAATTGCTACTTAAGAGCTGCTTGAGTATTTAAGAGCTGATAATTAACTGCTTGCTCTGAGCTGCTCAAAATTTACTCCAAGGGGCAATACTATCCCCATTTCTGCATAGCGTATTTGCATTGGATATGCCTATCTTGGACACATCGTTAACCGCGGCGTATGCTGACGACACAGCAATTCTTGTACGGGAAGAGAGCGCGGAAGAGGCTTCCAGGTTGGCGCAACGACATCTTTTATTTATACTGGACTGGCTTACCCGTTGGCGTATTAAGGTGAACCAAATTAAATCAACACAGGTTACGTTCACCTTGCGACGTCAAACTTGTCCACCTGTGATGCTGAATAACATTCATATCTCACAGGCCAGGGTGGTGCGATATCTTGGCTTATGGCTTGACAGGCGACTAACTTGGAAGCATCATCTGCGTACGAAACGTTTAGATTTTAACGGCCGCCAGAAGCTACTCTTCTGCTTAATTAACCCTAAAGATTTAACCTCCGCTTCAAGATTTTAATATACAAATCCCTTTTAAGACCAATCTGGATTTAAGTTGTCCAGCTCTTTGGAATAGCGGCAGAGAGTAATTTAAAGTGGATCTAGGACTTTCAATCAAAATTCTTAATATTTATATCTGGCGATTTTTTATGTAAGCAACGAAACCCTCCACGACGATTTCAAAATTCCGACAGTAAAGGAGTTAACCGCGTCCTTGTACATACTACATTTCATGAAAGACTAGATTTTGGTAACATACAAAACGTTTTACGATATATTGCCTAGAGTAACATAATTTAATGTCGTGTATGATGAAATTTTTATTTCAATAAAAATGAGTGCTTAATTAATTTCCTTAGATAAAACTAAATTTAAATCTACATCACAACACTTAACAACAGATACGGAAAAAATATAGCTAAGAGATGAGCTCTAACGGTGTGACATGAAGGTATGAACAATGGTAAACAGATGTTATTTTGTCTATTGAGTTCTTGTATTTTGTATTACAGTTGTAGTTTATTACCTGCCGGCACAAACTAGCGACTTACTTGTATTTTTCGAGAAAAAAAGTAGAATTCTATGGTTATTTGTTATTATTTATTCCAGATAATTCTATCGGGTTATTGTGAATTAATTTATTTGTTTGGTCTATTCTTTTTCCATCTAGAATTTTAAGGTGTGTTACATAAAGAGGCTGACTCATGCCGGGAGTCAGCGTTGTTCTAAAAATAAAATATAAAATATAATAAAATAAAATGAAGGTTTAAAACTAGTTTTGTACACAATGTGTTGAGTGGCTCATACATGATGGGAAAATAGTCCTGCAAATTGTTAAAATTGTAAGAATTCATTCACTAATCGTTTGGTTGTAAATGGCCAAATTTCCTTTAAGTTACGTTTAGTCATAAGTTTTGAAACATTTTGTAATAAATTAAGTAATTTAATTGTAGTTTATTAGTAATTAAAACCGTTATATTTATTGTAATTGATTAATTTACTCATGACACTTGTTACATTTTTTATTGTATTTGTTAATAACCAGATCCCAAAAGAACGTGTAATACAAAAGAAGAAGAAACCTCAAAATACAACCAACAAGCAAAAAGAATACAACCAACAACAGGCAAGGAAAGGTGTTCTTTGCATTCCAAAGAACTTACAAACTGTATAAAGAAAAAGATTACGTCGATACAAGAAACATCACACATTAGGCCCATAATGGGTACTCAGCGAATACATAAAGTGCATCTGGCTAAAGGATCTTCTTGAGAATTACCAATTAAAAAACAACAGTGATCATTCAAACTCCAACAAGTAAATCAAGTTATTAAAATAGTTACTGATCTAGTAACGGTTAAAAATGAATTACCAGTTCAAAATATCACAAAATGTTACAAAAAAAAAAACAGTATAATAATATGCAGTAAATTTCATTGTTCTGTAATGTGTGGTACAATGCAATACTAATGTGTAATACTGCATTAAATGAAAGTAGAAAAACTGAAGTAAAAAATAATACAAAAATGATTTGCAAATAGAAAAATATCCTTCAAAAATACAAAAACTAAATACCACGAATAAATTGACGAAAAAGGAAAAAAGTGTTAAGCTACCTTAAGAGCAGGAAAAACTTAAAATAAATAACTTACAATAAATTGCTTTCTACCCTACACAAATAAAGATAATACTGAGTACGTTAGTAGACTAAGTATAGTATATACAAAACCTCTGTTTTTGTATCTTTATTTTTCATAAAAAAGTTTCAAAAGTTTTTGTATTATTTCTTTTAGTAGAGTTAAACCAAAATTAAATTTTAAATTACATAAAATCTTCACCAAGATAAACTTATTTACATTTTTGTTATTAAGTTTATTAAAAAAGTAACTTTGTTAAATTCTTTTAAAATTGCAAATTTTTAAATAAAACAATTTCTGTAAGGAAAACAAGTAAATACTTTTATTAAATCTATATGTTTTAATTTATGAATACATAAATATGTTTAAAGGTTTTATTTTGAGTGAATCCAACGGGTATTCTATTTTACATAATGCAGAGAACGTTTTGTTTCTTTCTAAAAATAAACAAATCTATTCAATCGAATTCAAACAAAATTTGTAACTTAAGCATCCTTTCATTAGTGCGTCTCGTTTACTGTGTTAATTTTGTAATTCGAAAATTTATCTGATTCGTAGTTGTGAACAGTGTATTTAAACAAAGTGATCGGCTCTGTAACAAAGTAATCAGCGTGTTGGAATACAAAAGGAAAGGTCCCGTGTTCGATTCTCGGCAAGGGTCTGGAATTTAAAAGTAAATTAGTCGACTGCCCATTTTTATTTTTATTTTTATTTCAAAACATCATTCTCTATCGTAACTTGTGAAAACATCAATCAATCATTTTTATGAAGAAGTGTTTTTCGGTTAGGCCTACTATAATGTTTTCGTGTCAATTTTTCGAAATCGAGTTTTCACCCGATATACACGTTTTCAGACCCCCCTCAACCCAAAAAAACATGTTTTTAGCGATTGGTCAGTGTTTGTATACGAACAAAATATCTCAAGAACGGAAAATTGTACGAGACTCAAACTTTAAACTTGAGTTAAATACCATTAGACATTCTTTCACGAACATTTAAATCAAAATCGGAGCGAAAGTCTACAATAAATAAGTATTTATTTATGCATTTGTTCTATAAAAAAAATGGCATTTTCGCAAGCGACAAATTGGATTTAGAAACATAATTTTGAAACATTTTCAGGAGATTGTATGCACGAACATAGCAATAAACATAATAATTAATAACACAGTAAAAAAAATAGGACTAAGTAGGTATAGTTCTCAAAAGAGTTTCCTGTAGTTTGACAAAATTAAAAGTAACATTTTTGCAATTTTCATTCATTAAGCAAAAATTTGGTAGTTAGGTAAAATTTGAATCTAATTAGGTATTAATTTATTACCATTAAAAATCGTAAGACGTAAAAGGAATAACCTATCAATATAAAACAGCAAGCTTTTGGGTTGGTAGAAAATGTTAGGGCCACCAGCTAATGACCCAGTGTCCAACCAACGGCGCATGAATATAAACTAAAAGAGAGAGATAGTCGATGTTTTAATGGTGTAATTTAGCTGTCGAGAAAAAGAGCAACTTCATCACTTTACGTTGACATAGAACAGAAAACTGGTGCCTGGCGTTGTACTTCTACCGCTAATCTAGTGTAAATGCAACCGTCTAGAAAGTGAATAATGAATTTTCATCTGCGAGTTACTACGGTAACCCGAACAATGAATTATTGCCCAGTGACCTGAACATTTAAAAAAATTAATTTTTATAATCATTTTAAAATACTGTTATGTAACATGTACCAAATTTTAAAGAAGCACTGGATCTCTGTATCTCTGAAAATTTTACAATACAGAAAAAACAATTAAAATACTAATGAATTAATATTTCTGAAGAAGGAACCATCACTGAGGAAAAGCAATATAGATTGTCTCAAACCAAATAATGCATAAAACAACTGAACGGTGTATTATGGGGTACACACAATAAAAATTAAAAAAAAAACAATTTATTTTCATAATCATCGAAAGTGTTATAAATTTTATTATGAAGCTGAAAATATTTGGTTATAATAGAAAGTATTAAAATAGCAGCCCCAGGGTTCTAAAACATGCTGATGTATGAAACAAAATTTTATAAAATTTCAACCAATAATATGATAAATAATAAATAAAATTTGTCAAATGTGTTTAGTTACACATTTTCTCTTAAGGGGATCACAGATCAAAAAATCTGAAAAATTATGAATTGTTTTTTGTTGCATAATGTAGTTTGATACTTCCTCTAAAAACTGGTTTAAATGTCGTATTTCAACAATAAAATTATAAATATTTTTCGTTAACCTCTACAGCCGTACAACTACTACAGTAATTAGCTACTGTATTTTAAATAGCTTTTTCCGAAAATTAGGGATTTCTACCACATTTGACGACAGAGACGATGGAGAAAAGACTCAGTAGCTTTGAAATGTGGTGTTACCGAAGAATGTGGAGAATATCCTGGACAGAGCACATAACAAATATGGAAGCGCTAAGAAGAATGAAGAAGGATAAGGAACTGCTCAACACCATAAAGAGGAGGAAAATGGGATATTTCGGTCACATTCTAAGGAACGGAAAGTATGAATTGATGCGGCTGGTCATACAGGGGAAGGTGGAGGGAAAAAGGGGATCGGGAAGACGACGCACATCCTGGTTGAAAAATTTACGACAATGGTGTGGAAAAACATCAATAGAGCTTTTCAGGACAGCAGTAGATAGAGTAAAGTGGGCCATGATGATCACCAATGTCCTTAGGGATAGGGCACCTTAAGAAGAAAAAGAAGAAGACCACATTTGAACTGTTTTCTCAGGACCGACCTTCGCCTTTTTTTCTTCCAAACAGGGTTAGGCCGCAGCTTGTTCCGAACTCACACACTATATTATCTATCTCCATTTTTCCTCGGTCTACCGACATTTTTTTTACCTTCTGGAGTACACCAGTGCGCCTGATTAAAGTATCCTATGATGTGACATCCTTTCCATGTGCTGCCTCCAGCGTAGGCGATAATTCTTTATCTTTTTGTTTCAGGTGTAAATACCCAATTCTGACCTTATTTTCTCATTCCTATTCTGTCCAAACGTATTACACCCTTAGTTCTTCGCCTACCAAAGATCTACTAAACACCTTAACAAAGTTATACATACCTTAACTTACCAAACTTTATTTCCTTATATCAAACTTTACTCAAAAGGAAGGTTTTTGTTTGCTTGAGAGATCCATTATTTCTGCTTATTCTGAGCGTTTAAAAATTTAAATATGTTTGGAATTATTATATAATTAAATTTCAACACTGTTTAAAAAAATTAGTAAAAGATTTTTACTTCATCAATATAAATATTTTTTGAGCTCAAAATTTGAACGACAGAATGACCTTAAACACAAAAAAGTGTCTACCTTAAGTAGTTCCTGAGAAAAGATAAAAACGTTAACATTGTGAAGTATAGGGATCCGTGACCCCTGAGATTTATTTTAGATAACTTTCTTTCAACAAAATTGGGGCTTTCGTACTGAAATTTAGTTTCTGTTCAAATTCAGGAATATAAAAACGCCTATTATAAACTCTGTGGACGATAAACTGTGTTTTGTAAAACTAAACACGTTTACCGTTGCATGATTTGCATGATAGATAAGCACGATAATAAATTTGATAAACTTGCAATTAGCTATATATATTTCATTGAAATATGAAGAACTACTTTAAATTAGGTGTACCTTAAAAGTTTTTTTTAACAGTGATAAATTATAACGATTTTAAATCCTAAATTAATGATTACGATGAGTTTATCGTACAACCCTATCCTTTGTCTTTAATCTAGACTTAAGTTCCATAACCGTTAAAAATTATTTAGTCTACAACGAAGTTGAATTAATTATATTCCTGCTCAGCATTGTCAGTAAAAGATACATTCTGATGATCCTCAGGTTTTAAAATACCTAATGTATTTAGGTTCATTTCCATAACAACCTGATTTTGCAGAATGGTAAAATCGTTACTACCTATGTCTACAGTAAATAAAGTTTGAAATCATAATTACGACCTACCTGCCTCAGTCATCTTAAAAGTAATTTAAATCTACTGGATAATAACCCTAAATGAACTTTTCTGAAGGAAAGAGATATTTTAGATCTAGCAGATTAAAAAAATTTTGTTCTACAAGTTTTTTGTCATCAGTCCCTCGACTGGTTTGATTCAATTCTCTAAGCTGTTCTATCTTGCACAAGTAGTTTCATATCTACATTCTTGCAACACCCTTTTCTTTTGGAATTTTCTTTAAATATTCTAAGCTTTGCCTTTCCCTACAATTCACTTCCTCAATATTACCCTCATTATTGATAGAACAATACAAGGATGTCTTAAGATATGTCCCAATAGCCATCCCTTCTTCTGCTAAGATGTTTCCATATACTTCTTTCATTTACTCGTCTAAAAACTTCTAAATTACTTATTTTGTCCACCCACCTAATCTTTAACATTTTCCCATAACACCATATTTCAACAGCTTCTATCTTTTTCCTTTCCACAGCCCTACCACCTACGTTTCACTCTCGTATAATGCTACACTCCAAACATAGTGTTTAAAGAAAGTTTTCCTAATCTGTAAATCAATGTTTGTAGTCGGTAAGCTGTTGTTCCATAAGTATGTTTTAAATTCGACTCATAATTGAATTAAGGTAAAAATGGTATATAAATATAAGTACTGTGAATTAAAACTTAATTCTCGTAATTAATTTTTCTTTAGCAATTACTGGACTTAAAATGGGCAGAAATAAGTAGTAATTTACTCCAATAATATTCATTTATTTATGTTAGCTTCTTCAATCTCATAAGATCACTTAAATCCAATTTCTGGGCCAGCGCATTCTGTAATCGGTTCGTCTTATTCCTGAAGCGTGTAAGTTGTTTATTCTTGCTTCTTTCTTTTTGTCCACATCTTTTTGAGGCGTTCCAACATTGTCGCCTGTCTTCGTCCAAAAACATCCTGTAAGATTCCTTTCTAGTTTTGGTATTTATTTTATTTTTTACCTTTTTTACTAAAATAGCGCTGTTTGAGCAAGAGGGCTGATGTGCGGTGTACTAAAAGAAATCCGTGTCATTTGTTACAGTAAGAGAGAAAAGTTATAATAGCTACTATATTATATACGGGTAAAAGACAAAGACAGAAATATTTCATTATGCGGTTCTTGGTGAATATTGGCTTGGACGTAGGTCAATGGTGGTATGGATATAATGGTGACCGTACAATAATGTTAGTACACTTTTGTATTCCCTTCCTTCAGACACCCCGCTCCTTTACCAACATTTAACAGCTCCTGCTTTACCAATCCCTCTTTATCCAAAGTAAAGGAAACCAATATAAACTTCCACTCAATATTGGGCTGCTGAAAGTACCCTTTCATACTTACAATAACAGGCTTTTCATTGGTACACGCTATTTTGTATGTGTTGACCACCGTCCCTTATCCTAAATGCTTTGAGGGGTTGGTTTGTTCAACCCATTTGTGGTCAACTGATTTTCTTTCGACAGTAATACACTACAAAACGTTTATTACCAAGTAGCAAAAACGTTATGATTTCTTCACTAACTCTACTGGTAATGCAAACTTATCCGTATAACTGATATTTCAAAGAATATGTAAGACAACAAAAAACTACAGGATAATTCAGAAATTAAAATGAAATCAGAAAATATCCTATTTCGTTATCTTAGTTACTATAAATATTGTAAATATAAAGCAAATTATTTGATCAAACAAAACCCAGGGTTATTATCCCAGGAAAAGCTGTTTCAAAAGTCTTTGAATTCAAAAAATAACTTTCACGATAATCCGTCTACATAGGTGCCTATACTCAGGACAGTTCATGCCCTGCAAAACATTTTAATCATCTGTCTTAAAATTTTACTTTTGATAATAAATTTCAAAACTATTGAATCCACATAATTTGTGTAGTCGCATATCTCGTGGTATTAAAAAAGAAAATCTTCCATTACGCTATTAAAAGCACTTCCAGGCTCAGAGCGTTGTACTCTCCATTTAAAATTTAAAAAAAAGGAAACTAATCTACTAACTAAGGAAACTAATTTCTGGAAAAGAACATGCCAGTTGACTGTGCTATATTGATTTAGCAATGAAAAATGTTAATGAAGTGGGCAAAATCGATTGTATTAATATTTAAAATTGAAGACAACTCATCTGCTACAGTCATCTGCAAAGAATGGAGGAGGACAGGTTGCCACAGAAGATTTGGCTATGGGTTCCAGCTAGACGAAGAGAACTCCCGTAATAATGGGTTCTCTGTTTGTTTAAGACATTCCCGTTGCTGGTTTTCTTATCATTGTCTCACCATCAAATTTTTCGTTCATGAATACATACAAATGAAGGAAAATCTTAAAACGTGTCAAAATAAAAAATTGGCGTGATAAATAAGAATGATGAATTCATTAGTGTTGACTTTCTAACTACCAAAAATTCTCCAAGGTAATCTTATTGTATAACGGTATCGGTCTACGTAAAGTCTATTAATAAAGTTTATAGAATATAAAGAAAAATGAAACATACATTGCATTTGAAAAGGGTTATTTTTTGTGGTGTAGGTCGATGTTATAAAATTGTTTTTCACTTACAAAAGGTGCAATGTGGTGTGTTATTTTGTTTGCATGGTGGAAGGCTACTTTTGTTTGTAAAATATGTTAAGCAACTTTATCAGAAGTCTCTTTACAAATACCTGACTATTATTTATAAGCGCTTTACACGCATTTGATGAAGAATAGTATTTTGGTACACTGTACTTAGTTTACGTAGTTCAAATAAGTTTTTACTTATTTTAATATTGTAGTTGTAATTAAACAATGTAAATTAGTAAATGTAATATTTATTTTATTGACGTTGCTTGAATGTTAACTATTTTTGTTAACTACTGCTTGGTGATTAACGACTACTGTGAATTACGTGACTGTAACTGTGGGTTTTTAACTTGAGAGAACGTCCAGACTCTGGCCGGTAATCAAACCCGCGACCTCCGCATGGTAGGCTAACGCGCTAACCACTACGCTACGGAGATAGACTTAACTATTTTAGAGCGATATTTAATAGACTTTAACTAACAACAGCAAAACGAAGCGTCGTAATACAAAAATAAACAGATAAAATGCAAAATTTGTTGAAATATTTCATTACTATTCGCGATTGTATGAGGAAAAATAAATAAAAGAAAGATGTAAAAAACAATATCAGTTTTTATCGGGTGTAGATGCCTAGATAAGTCTTACCTTGGCTCAAGTAGGTGAGATATTAAGTTATATAAAAATTAAAAATAAAAGATCTGACAGGTAATGCATTATGGTAATGTATTGACCTGACAGGTGCGGTGGTTTATTACGTGTTGGACGACTGATTTTTCTAACCTAGAGTTGAAGGTAACCTAGTATTGTTAGTAAGGTCTGTTGTGTTCCGTAGAGTTCTATTATGTATTATATTATTCTATATTTATTTGGATGTTCTTTGTCCGTTTTGAAAAGTATATGATTGTTTTTATATAAGGCTAGCTTGTTGTTGATCAATTGTAAAGCAGTTAGTAGTGTGAGAACTCAATGTTAATACGTAGGAATCGGGTTTTCTGGTTGATTGTTGAAAAAGGTTAGATATTTAGAGAATTCAGTTGTGTTACTGTTAATATCCGAATTAAGCTGTAAGTGAAGAATAAATCTATTTAATTTTAAATGGTCATCTTTTATTCAAGTTTGAAGTCTTAAGTTTGTAATTACATTTTGTAATAAATTTGACGATTTATTGTAATAACTAATTTGTTAATTAATACTTGTTGTATGTTTAAAAGGAACTTTTTATTATTTGTAAATAACTAGATACTTAAAAGCCGAAATAGTCGTCACAATATTTTCCTTCGTATTTTTAAGTATATTATTTCATAAAGTTGTACCTTCATACAACAACCTCATTTTTGAAAATACAGAATCTGTAAACCTGTTTTCCAATACTCTCATATTAGAATTCATAAATGTTTTACCTGAATTTTATATAATAGACAACGGGTCAGTAAAAATTAGCTGAACATAACATCATATTACATTTAGTTTGAAAAGTAACTTAGGTGTACATTTAGACATTTGGTATTTGTAGTTTATTCTGGAACAATGCCAGCCAGTCTATGATACCAACTCCTCTTCACTTTTCACTTACCGGAAAGTAGAGACAGTCGAGAGGAGAAATGGAAAAGGCCTTGCCTTATTGAGTGGAAGATAAAGAGAGGTGGGTTAAACATGGCGGAAATTAGCGGGTGGATTGTGGCCGTGACGAGGAGTCAACAAAAGTGGGTGGGTTGATTGCTAGCGAAAATCCGACGGATACCTTCCCCTGCTAAGCCACTCTCTCTTCACAGAAAATTAAAAAAAATTCAACCTCTCTTCATTTGTAACAAAATTTTCTGTCCTTCCATTAATTAATTAGAACGCGTAATAATTCTCATGATTTACTCGTGAAATATTGTTTGGCTCAAAATATTGTAGAACTAAAATTAAAAATTAAAAATTGTCTGTAAATAGGGAGTTCAAAGAGAATAATTATTTTAATTATAATTGTCAAAATACACCTGTCTAACCTTGCGTAACTTTGTGTTAGATTGTTTGATTCGTTATCTTTACTTTCTTGTTTATCTTCAATCAGATATATTTCTGAAAGGATTTTTTTTATTTCCGGCTGGTAGATGTAGATTTGGTAACAAATGGAGCTGCAAACCTCACAGGAAAAATCTCACAAAAAATCATATTCTATTGCCAATTGTACAAATTTCGATGATGTGTTCACAAAAAACTTGTAAACTGAGTGCAAATAAGTCTTCAACTTTCTTTCACGAGTAAGGCCTTCCTACCTGTTTTGGCTTCACTACCTCTTCATTGCGGTATACCCATCATTCTTCGTCCATCAGGAATTTAGTTCAATAACCGTTCCACAAATTGATCATCGCTCATTCGTATAAAATTCTCCTTCCCATTTTACTCGGTGTTTACAACTTGCTAAAAGAGTGAGGAGACATTTTTATGGGCGTAGATTTTCTAATTTCTTCTCTATCAAACTACACCCTTCAACGAGTCTCAAGAACAGCGTTTCCGCCACCTGGATCTAGCTTTCATCCTTTAATCTCTGTTATTAGCTACTAATCTTATCACTGTTAATAAACAGCTGATTTAGGTATCTGTGATAGTGTGATACTGGTGAGCATGTGTTTTTTCGTAGTGTAAATGTTACATATGTGCTTTTTTGATTCATTTGTTTCCATACGCTATTTATTCTGCCAGTCTTGTGTTGTGTTCAGATATTGTTACAGGTGCTTAGACGTGGTTGCTGGATCATCATGTACTGATTGAACAGCAGTATTGTCGGTAAAAGTGGCTGCAGTATCGTTTGTGTCTGTAGTAACTGTAGTTGTGTAACCCAGCGGTGTATAAACTGAACAGAAACGGAGCATGAAAGAAATATGCAAAATATTTCAGATAAAACGTACAAATTACGCAAAAAGTTGGTAATAACTTTATAATACATTATAACTGAAACATAATGAATCAAAAAAATAAATAAATAAATGAGCCAAAAAATCAGAAAATAAATTAAATAAGGAAAAAATTGAAGCCACGTCGCCAATTAAAACAGAGTCTGACATTAATTTTATTCTGATGTTTGAATGGTTTACGATAAAAATATCAAACTAGTAATATCTTCAATAAAAATCGTAAATATAACGTTTTTGTATTAAAATAAAACATTAGTGCCTACAATGCTAATCAAACCTAAAAACTGAAATTTTGACTTTTCAAACAAAAAATCTGGTACCGTAACAGAATTGATTTGTTTTTATTTATTCTTCATCCTTTAATTAAAATGTTGCAATATTTGCAAAGCTACAATTGCTGTATTTTGTACTCGCGAATAAATTCACGAACTAATAATTTCACTCATACCCCATATTTTACCTATCTGCTCTTTATAAAATATGCAGATCGTAATAACCTTCAGATACCAGCTGACTCTCCCGTTAATATTTTGTAATTGGACGTATTTTTAATCATGAATGTATACTCAACTTGTTCTCCCTAAAAATTTAAAAATTGAAGTTTCTGTAAAACAAACAAAGTTGATTCATTTAGGTTGCTGAATTCTTTTCAAATATACTACATATGTAGTATACGATGTATTATCCGGTAATGAAAATTTTTACTCGAAAAGAAAATTGTTTATTATTTTATGCAGTTTAATCACCATTCATTGGTATTAGAAAATACTCAATGCGAAGAGATTGGGTTGAATTAACCAGATTCAAATACCAGAAATAAATAGCTTATTTTTCTTTCCTTTGCTCGTTGCACCCATGAGATGATAAAACTTTTTGTTATATAAAAGGAATTGGAAGTACTTAGCTATAAAACCTAAACTATGTTTTATTTTCTAGTTTAATAGTGATTATTTTGGGTTTAGAACATTTTAAGGGAAGCTGTAACTGGGAAGTCGAAAATCAATGTTTGGATTTTACTTAACATATTTGACATTTTCGTGAGTAAAATGGTTTTTTATTATTGTACAATCATTGTTAATAATGTTTAGATTTTTAGTAAACGTTGCATAAATTACGTAATTACTTAAAAATTGAACGGAAAATTCAATTTTTACGAAACGTTTTGATATTTTTGAACGGAATTGTAATTTTTTTCATCATTTCGAATAGTCTACTACACGCTTCACAGTCAGAAAACTGTCGTAAAATGCATAAAATTTAGATATTATTTATTTTTAGAAATAAACACTTCCGAACGTTCCAATCAAAATATTTGCCGCTAGCCCTACAAATTCCATGGCATACAAAAAACACATGTTTATTATCAATTTTCGCCGACTGTCCTACCAACATTAGCGGCTGCAGACGGTCGCAGTACCTGCCGCAAGTAGCGCTACAGTCGCGCAGAGCCTACTGAGCCTCCCCTCCGCCTTGAAGTGGATTCGGCGGAGGGGGATTTAAGCGACAGCCCTGGCCCGTGACAGTCACTCTTCAATCAACTCTCAACCGGAGAATTACACCAAAAGAAGAGCCCAGCCGAGACCGGACGCACCATTCCTGGTCTACGTTACCGGTGGCGGACGCTGCATTCCCGCACCGGTCAGCCTTCGCGAAAAGGGGGAGAACCACCTGGGCCACGCTATCAGCAGATGGCCTACACCGACCCAACACTGTGGGACTCTGGTAGCCACCACTACCACGCTGCATTGGGGACCTAACTACCGCTGAGGGAAGGCTAGGCCTGAACCCGGTAGCCAAACCGTCACTCTTCGGGTTCCGCTTCTACTACGCAGGCTCACCGCTTCTGACCGCCAACAACGGCCCTTTTCAGAGCCTCCTATTTTCCAAACAAGGTTTTGCCACAAGTCATCGGCCCTGGTTGGTCTTAGCTCTTCCGTAGGTTGAATGCTGATCTTCACATAGTTAGGAATAGTGTCAAACAAGTAATATCAAACATCAGCTTTATAAATGAAGAAGATAACAATCATTCAAAGTTCCAGACTTAACTTTTTTTTAACCGATAACAGTTTTACAAGATTGCAAAGACGCAGTGTACTGATATAAGTTATTTATTTAAAAATATTCATTGTTATTATTTTAAAATGTATCTTCTTTTTTTAAGACAACAGTGATATTTTTAGCAATGGATGTTGAAATTATGAACGCATAAATAAACATTTACTACAATTTTTAATTTTTCAATTTAATGTGAACAGATAATGTAATGTTGCTGATTTAAAAATAAAATTCAAGTAGTTCTCCAGAAGTTAAAATAACAAAATATAATCATATTGTTAATATGTAGGCCTAATATATGCGCGGTCCGGTTAATGAAATTTCGTCGTTACTACATTGTATTTACATATTATTTTAGAGCAGCTCTGGTTATTATGTCAATGTACACAATCTCTGATGTAATACGACCTAACTGAAATACAGTCCAAACTCGATTATCCGTGCCTCGGTTAGCCGGGATTCGAATTAAACGGGGTCAGGATCATTCGGGATCGTTAAAATGGGAACACCTGCATCAGCACCGAAACAAAAGTAACGTTGCGTTCGCGACAGGGAAAATATCTTTTGTCTTTTGATGTAACATAATTGTAGGCGTGGCCACAACTCTTGTATACCTCATTTTCTTGAAGGGTCATTTTGTAAGTTTTATGTATAATGTATATTGGAAAAACCCATAATATGGTGCAATCAGTACTGAATTTTTTGGGATTTTCCACGGTCTTACAAAGATTGCGGGATTTACGTTACGTAAAAAAATTACTGGCATTATGTGGTAATATCTGAAAAAAAGTTTGGCACATGCGTGCGCGCACGTGTACACACACGCGCGCGCGCACACACGCACACAAAAGGTATGTTATAACGATGTATTTCACGTGAAACTTAAGCGTTAACATCTGTCGGTGTTTATGTATCAAAAAACATTATTGTCATAAATCTATTTTAAAAATTTAAGAAAGTAGAAAAATCTATAACAAACGATGAACCAAGTTGACTGTATTGATATAACGAGTTTTAAGCTAAATTAAAAAACAAGGCGTCTAAGATAGGAGTTGTTCTTTGGGACGAAACGGTTTTTTAATTCACTATCACATAGGCATCTTACTACCGAGTCCATCCTATAATAATATAACCACCTATATAATATACATACATACATTATATCTATATATATGGGCATTCATATGTCCAAATGTACTATGTAATACTGTGTATTCGGATTAACCGGGATTTCGATTTTCCGAGGTGGGTGTGGCCGGAGGTCAGCCCGCATAATCGAGGTTGAACTGTATTGTATCAATTTCTTCAAACTAAAATAAAAATTCTGATACTTGGTATTTTTCTATGTATTTTTAAATTTATCTATTTTCCAATAATGAGAAATTAATAAGAAGGTTCCGATATTAATTAGAAATTTAAAGAATGCATTAATAAATGGTGTATTGGTTTCAATAAAGTTCAATGTTCGATTATTTTTACTTTGTTGATAAAGAGTGAAGAATAAAATTGTGACCGCGTTTGACCTATTATTTTCCAGTCATTAGAAGCCTATAAAAATCAAAAGGATGTGTTTTACTTTGATGCCCAGGACGGCCAATTTTCAGTATAAAGTGCTTGGGCTCAGATCCTGATTGTATTTATTTATTGAACGACTTTTCACTTCATTAAATCGTAGTGTAAACAGTAGAAATACCGCCCACAAGGCTCCAAAAGGAGAGATTGTAATACTAACTCGGAATTGATGCTGTATACAGTAAAATACATCCAATATGCTCTTGGTTAATATGATTTCCTGCTCAATACAGGTTTTTATGAAACCCTTAACGTAAGTATGAGAAACAACGTAAATATATATTCTTAATACTCTAACGCTTATTATGCTTAGTTTCTCCTCAACAAATAAAAATTCTAATGAATAATAACGTAATGCTGTAGCTATTTTCATTTTCCGTACAAAACACAGGTATAGAAAGGGAAAACAGTCACTTCATATCTCTTGCAAAAAATAAAGACAGACTACTCTACCTTCCAACCTCAAAACAAGAGAGTATTTACATCATTGTCAAGGTTAAGGGGTCCGTAACGAATTAAAATTATTTTTTTCAGTTTTTCATTTTATGAAACTGCATAGTATTCTGAGTGTTTTGATGTAATATATATGGTGGTAATGCAATTTTTACGATTATAACTATTATATCATTGTACGAAGAAGTAGGGGTGAAATCTGAAAAGAAAATAGCCTACTTCGTGCAATGCCACTGGATTCAGGACGAATAGAAGACGTTAAAAGAAAAATGTCTCAATTTGAAAAACAAATACGGGAGAAGAGGAGTTTAAAAAGAAAAAACTATTGAAGATTTAAGTCTTTAAGAGGAGGATCCGTACCGACTATTGTACAGCGCTGGACGTTATTAAAAAAGTACAAGTTACAATACAATTAATTTAGTCACGTTGCGGAAAATCATGACTTTTAAAGATTATGCAAGTTTTCTCAGTAACGGTTAAATATATCTCTATGACATTTTCAGGACACATTCTTTTCATTATGGGCTAGTTATGCACGCAAGATTATTTAACAATTGTCCATAGAAAATATTTCACGATTTTTCATTATATTTTCTCGGAATTATTTGTACTTTTTATAAAAATTAACAAAAAAAATTAATACTTTATTCAAAAATAAGCTCCAGTGCGGAACTAAATAAAAGTCGGAAGTTTAGTTTAAAAAAAATTAAGGTTCTATTTTTTATAGTTTTTGTGAAAAGTTGCAAAAACGTAACATGTAGTTGTATAGGCAGTTATGGTCGGTCACCTTAACCAGTTCATACAGCCACATGATAGTTTTAAATAATCAGTTGCCTCCTACAAGAATTTGTTAAATTTTAAAAATTAGACTGTCATAAGGTGGTGGGTACTATTATCTATATTCCCAGGTTGTGTACGCAACATCCTGTCGGACAGTCTACCTGATAGTAGCGCCCACCCACGCATGGCCCAATCTATTTTCCAAAATTTAAAAAATTCTACCACAACACTGGCCAGTCAATATATTCATGTTATTAAGACATTTGTGCTAATTTTTTCGCGCTGAATAAAACGATAGTTTGCTTGTGCAGAACGATTGAGCGGTTACCGAGATAGCAAGGGTTCAGAAGTTAATAAATCAAAATTTAAGTAATGTACAAATTTGAATTCGTACACGCAGTACAAATGTAATACTCTATGTTGAGTTTAAATTTTAAACTTGTCGGTACAATACTTCTTGAGTTAAACGCCTCTAAAGGCATGAAATGTTTTTCGGTAGCCTAAAAACCGGCTCTTATTGTCTTCCAACCTCGATATGGCAATTTTAAAACAACGTTAAAAATAAAGGACTATTATAGATCAGTGCAGAAAAAAAATAAGCTCAACTTCAACTCATCTTTTTGGAGATTCAAGAGTTCAAACTCGGGTGTACATAATTATTAAACCGATAGTAGTGCTAGTTATGCGTTAGTTTTAACAGATATATCACTTAAAATTTCAAAAGAACTGCAAATTACTGACCACAGGTCCCATTTGTTGCCCAACCGATTTTAAACATGTCTTGGAATCATTTATCGTCAGATATGTGGAAAAGCAAGATCATTTTTTTAATGAACACAACGCTTAATCGTAGAAAAGAAATGGTTTACCTATGCAGTTAAAGAGTTACCAAAACACGTTTAAATGAAGATGTGTGCGGTAAATCTTTTGTGTAATTGATGGAAAACACTAGTTTATAAAAATTAAACAGTCTGGTGCGAAAAAAATACACCAAAACAAAAATACTTGCCAACACAAATAATGGCCAATATAACCTAATAATAGTAATAAAACATTAGAAATAAACAAAAAAACCAACCTCAAAAAACAACCTAATTTTAATTTTGAGTGAATAATGCAAAATGAAAACCAACCTTAGTTTGGCTTAATAATACGAAAAATCACTCCTTCACGCTAAAGTAGGCTCTGTAGAGAAAAGTGCTTAAATAAAAATTGTAGATTTTTTAATTTCGTATAGGCCTAAATTTGATTATATATAGACTTTGTCGTAAAATGGCCGAAGTCTTAAAAAATGCCGAAAAAAGGTCAAAATCTTTAAAAAATCAATTTTTTTACAGATTTTCATGAAAAAAATCAGTTGAGAACATCGCAAGAAAGTGAGATATTACACGAATACACTACTACTACTGGTTGACCAGTTTTGATAAAAATGTTCGTGTTGGGTCCCTGAATAGTACCTACTTAAATAGTTGAATAGTAGCCTACCTAACTTAAGTTTCATGTTCAACTTTGTTCGATGTTCCGTTCTTGAGATGTTTCTTTCAGACACACACAGGACAATCGCTAAAAACATGTTTTTTTTGGGTTCAGGGGATCTAAAACTTGTATATCCGGTGAAAACTCGATTTCGAAAAATGACATGAAAACAATAGTCTATCTTCTTTCTTATATATTTGTATAAGCAAGAGAAAGTAAAAATGTCATGGTTGCAGAATGAAAATGCACAGCATGTTGTTTTATAAACTGCGTATACTCATATAACCAGTGTACGGTACTTTTGTAAAGATCACTTCTCTTAAAAATCGGTTTTTTGCTTACTCTGCTTTTATTCCGCTTAAAAACTTTTCCGTACACTAATACACTAATATTAGAATGTCTCTATAAAATTGTATTAAGAGGATTTCACTGCACTAACCTTTACGCTAAACATTTAACATGATCAAAACTCACACGATCATTCGACAAAATGAAATGAAATAAGTACACAATATATTATATAAATCAAACTTTGTCAATAAAAATACGTAATAAAATCACTTACACTGTAAATCACATGATTAGGACGTTTTTGATGACGATATCGGTACGGCATTTTTATGTAGTCACTGACTAAAAACTTATTTGCTCGCTATCCTGGAGCAAACTAATGGATAGGAAACAAAGCACCCAATCGAGAAATAGTTTCCCTTTCAAACCACATCCGCAGTTTATTGATAAGTATTAAATCGTGTTAAAATACATTCATATTGTTTTAGTATTATGGATTCTTTAACTTAAACGAACATGATACTGAATATCATTAACGATGTTTCATATTTTATTCTTTCAATTCTTTACTTGTTTGAATAAAATCTGAGTTAGCTTATTTTTTAATCAATAAATTTATTACATCAATCAATATTAAAGACCGTGATTTTAGCACCAAATTAGACTAAATTAGTGTTTTTTGTACTTACAGATAAATTTTTGTGAAATCAATGATCATGTTTCTAAAAAATACACTTAAAAATGTATTTAATTTTAATATAATTACAGCCGACTCATTTGTGTAGCAGTCATTTCAACTAACTTCTACATCAGGGGTTCCTGGATTGACTCCGACGTTCTTTCACAATTCATTTTTATATACCACTTTTCTCACATTCTGCATTGGCCTTAATGTCCATAACAGTCATGCATGAACCAAAAACGTAATGCACTTAATAAGAGATTAATTCGGCAGTCAGTGGAATACATATTTTTAAAGTTTATTAAATTCTAAATGTTACATCGTTTTTTTAATGCATGGTTATTTTATTTTTATTATATTTCTCTAAGCATATTGAAATACATCTGTCAAATTTAAACCCAGTTTACATATTCTAATGTAAAACTTTACCTCTGAGATCTAAATATACATTTCACACATGACATTAGTTTTTCTCTCTAAAATTGAAGCTATCGTACTTTTAATCAAAATTGAACCCTGATACATATTCATTGATTCGATTACTACATATACAAGAAAGAGAAAATGAAAATTTTGGAATAGGATTCTCTCTTGTAATGCAGCTATAGTTTGTAAGTTTGCTGCTGGGTTATTTTCCTTCACGAGATATCTAATCAAAGCCTTATTAATACTGCAGATGATTGTGTTTACATAAGGAACAATAGTTCTGTTATTCTGAATAAGGATAGAATAATTTTAATTCAGCCATGGATTATTTAACTATACAAACCGAAATGTAAAAATACTGCTTTCACATGAACCAAAAAGTAATATTCAATTCCGCTTCACTCTTTCTATATTTTGATAATATTGTGTTGACGAGTACCTACATTTTTTATCATTAAATATTAAGATTTAGTAGTAAACTCATTGTCAGAAATCTTCTTCTTCAGGTGGCTATCCATTCTGAATATTGGCGATCATCTTAGCAATTTTTACTTTTTTGTAGCAAGCAGATTAGCTCTTCTGAGCTACACCATATCAAGTTTTCAGATTTTGAAGCCACAAGATCCTTCTTACACCAAGTCCTTTTTCTATATACTTTCGTTTGAAAAATGACTTGAAGGAACGAATTTCTGAATTCATTTCTCATGGCATATTCTAACAAAAGTTCAGCCTTTCTTAGTTTTCTCCTACTGTAAACAAATAATGACGTCACTGAGCATGCGCATTATATAAAAATGTGTATACGCTGATTAAAAAGTAACAACAAAAATACTTTCAAAAGTATTTAAATACAAAATACTTTTGAAACTATTTTTATAAATGAAATTTTTAGGCCTACTTCATACTATCATGACATGTTTTAAGTACTTTAAGTACTTTTAATTTAAAAGACTTAATAGGAATACGACAACCATAAAGTCGTGGACACTAGCGTGCACCCTTTAGCTGGCTTTGGTTTGCAGACAGTAGGAGCAAACTAAGGACGGCTGAACTGTAGTCGAGTTTTCTACATTTTTCTCCACGAATGGTTCCTCATTTTTCTTCATTCTTCTGAGAACTTAAACATATCATCTACGCCGACCGTAGTACTATCAAAATTCGCTCATCAGGCACTTTTAAAATAGCTTCAGCTTCCTTGTGATGACCCAACATCTAGGATTTTACACTGTACAGGAGAACGAAACCCTAAATCTGAGATCATTGTTGTTTCAAGGGTAAGGTTGTGGTTTTTGAATGTAAGACTCATTTTACTCGCCTTACCTATACAGCATTTTATTTCTTGTGTATTGTTCCGTTTCTCGTTAATCCTGGTTTCCAGATAACAATACAGTTTTACACGCTCTATCCCTCCCTCACTCCCTTGTAACGTCATTGTTTCTCAAACAATCGCCTCTTCTATCATTCGCTCACTCTCTCCCTTATTTTCCTTGTCTATCCTTCATATTTCTCCCTCGCTTTCCTTCCCCCGCACAAATTATTCGCTCTATCCGGATCTGGTTGATAAAAAAGTGAGCTCCACTTACATGGTTTCTGCTAGTCATTATGAACTTCGTTTTCAGACTACCGATGTTTAACTCAAACAGCTTACTATTCTGCGATATCGTGTCAATCAAATTGTTGTAAACCTTCCTGGCTGTCGGTCAGTATCAAGGTGTAGTCAGCAAGTCTAATGTTATATATCCTGACTCCGATAAGGAAGATGTTCTCTCCCATACAAGGCTTTACCATGGTACCATGCAAAGCTTTAAAAAATGTTTTTCAGAATACAAGTGAGAAATTAAAGGTGAAAGAACGTACCCCTACCTTATTTCACGAAATATTTTTACATCATTCTAACATACAATCAATACAATCATATTAGACGGTGTATTGACAAGTAATGCCTCCATCGCTATAACTTTATTAGTAATGGATAAATAAAATTATTTACATATTGTGAAATGGTAGATTAAACTGTCCCCCACTAACCAATATAATCGTTTTTCAGATAATCGCTGTTGACACATTTACTTAAACGTACGACGCTTTGGAAAAGTCCTCCACGGAGGAAGTCTAAAATTTTCGTACGGCATCACTTCCTCACCACCGCTATCAACTCTGCATCCGAAGAGAAACGCATGCCCTTGAGATGTTTCTAAAGCTTTGGAAAGAGGAAAAGTCACAGGGCGCAAGATCTGGGCTATAAGGTCAATGAGGTAATCGTCTTAAAATCCAAGATTCTCTAGTGCTGTACGAGTTTTCAGACTTGTGTGAGGATGAGCGTTGTCATGATGGAGAATTGGTTCTTTATCTGGACGAACCCTATGCAGCAGTTGGTTCAGATTTTACAAGGTAGTAACATATTTTTTGGAGTTGACATTACAGCCAAAAACTTCATATGAATGATACCATCACAATCCCAGAAAATCATTTTTAAGATTTCCCGGCAGAGACATTGTTTTGAATATTTTTATTCAAATTTTAATTCACGGCTGTGAATTGCAGCTAGGGTGACTTGTTTATAAAGAGTTCCAGAACATGACTACCCATTCTTTCGAGACTGCCAATACGTTTCCAATACGTGTTTTTAATACGTTTTCGTACATATATAAGTAGACACAAACATACATATCGATTCTTTACACCTTCTATTTGCTCTCAATTTACTCTCATACATCTTATGCTTTTCATGCTTGATGAGCTCTGGTGTTCCACGCGTTTAGACCAATCAGAACGTTTGCCAGAGTTGTCAGATTGTACCTGACCAACATTACGAGCGCATGCGTATAAGAGCCGCAATAGTTGGCTCTCGTCTTGCATCTCGTACTGAACACATCGATAATAGAGTGCGTTAACATGGAATTATTTATAATATAATCATCTGGTTGTATGTTCATAGGTTATAAATTATCATCGAAAGACCAAAAAAATGGTTGACGAACTATTTAACAAAGGTATAAGAGTAAAGCCTGGTCTACACGCAACGTTTTACAGGACAGTTTTAGCTGTCTGTCCTAACATATCAAGTAAAATGTTACGTGGGGACACTAAACGGACCGTTTTACCTGATATGAATGAGGTTGCAGAACTGACCTCAGAACTGATGGGTCAATACTATTTTTTCGGTATGACGTCAGCTAAAACGGATTGTGTAGACAGCCATCCCTCTTGACTGTCAGTTTTGTGTTATATTTTGAGCAGTGTGCACCTAGTAATTTAGGGTTAAGCCTGATTCTTGATAAGTTTTAGTTTTTTGTATTGTTTTAAAAAGTTGTTATTTCATTTAAGTGTGTTTTAATCTGTTAATTTCTTTTTATTGTTAACAATATAACCTTTATAACTTTTTTATTCAATAAATGACATTTTCAAGAAGCCTGTGTTTGCTTTGTGAGTTAACTTACCCGTAAATAGTCTTTTCTCAGCACATTGTACATGGCTTGACAGGTTTCAGGTATGAGGCGGCTTAATGATTGTTTTGAAATATTACAGTTGTGAATTCCAGATCTTTGTAGGTTCTTTCTGCCGCTGGAAATCACGAGGTTGCTGTTAGCCGCTCGTGAGGTGTGATTGCCCGTCTCATAACAGAGTCCTGCTTTTGAATTTGTAGTGTCACCAGGGACAGTAACTTTAAGTACGTGTCTGTGTTCATTCTCAAATAGTTACGCCAGTCATCAGGTTCTGATCATAATTCTTTAATCAAATTTACGTGAGAGTATTTCTTTCTTCTTAGTAACCAGCTTCAACTCCATCTAGTGCGTTTAAATGGTCTTTTTCTTTTTAAGTTCACTACAGACAGTGATAAAATTGATAACAATAATACTTCCTCCATTGCGATTATCACTGAAGAAAATTCTGTAAGTTGAACTGAATAGTGTGGACACCGTATTTTGCTACGTTTTACCTGACCGTTTTACTTGTCATGTCGACTGTCATGTAAAACGTTGCGTATAGACCAGGCTTTAGTATTGGCAACGTTGCTGGCAAATCATTGGCTAGCTACAAAATGGGTAGGGGCAATGTGTACGTTCAGAGCTCATCAGCCTTGAAAAATAGTATACACATACTTCTTAGTATAGAAATACATACTTTGTAGTAAAATATCTTGCATACAAACAGGACATTAAAGAGATGTTTAATTTTCCGAGTACGCTGGAGCGCAAATAAACTTGGATTATAAAATCATTATTATAAATTAAGAAAACGGTGAGTCTGTTAATTTGTAATAATTAAAGTAATGTAAGTTTGTAAACTTATGTTAAAGCAAATTAAATTAGGACGTTTCGGTATTCAACTACTGAATCTAATTCGGGGAGTTTGTTAATTGCTCTCTAAGTGAAATTATTATTCATTTACAATATTAAGTTACATTGCATTATTTCTCCTTATTTACCGTTTAATAGGAATAACTTACTTAACATAATTCTGTAATATAAATTGGAAGTAATTAAACGGATGGAAAATTAAGTTTCCCCAAGTTGTACTTATATATAAACACAGCCATGAAAGAAAATACTACTAATTCCCTTTTTCCTTGAACACTTTTAAATTAACTTTATTCAAAAACTTCATTTTCTGAGTAGTGAAAACATTTTTTTTAAATTAGTTTAATGTGTATTTATTTATTTTAGTTGTTAATACGATGTAAATATGTTAAGTATTGATGGTTTTGCCTGGCTCTCACAAGCAAATACCGGAAAATATTATCTTACTTGCCAAGGGGCTTTCCGTTTACTAAAACTCACCGCTTCCGATCCCCAACCACGGCCCTTTTCAGAGCCACCGCCAAAACCCAAACGGTCCTTCTCAGGACCCCCAATTAATTAAACGGCCCTTTTCAGAGCCACCAATGTTGCAAGCAAGGTTTGGCCACTTGTCGTCGGCCCCGGTAGGTGACAGTACTTAAATTACAAAAACTATAACGTTTTGTCAACGAACGATTTACACTTACAAACTTTACGTTTGATGAAAGAAAATATTTTAATCAGGGAAAATCAGTTAGTTATTGAACTCATTAAAACAAAATTTAAAGTTTGTTTTTAGTTTTCTTAAGTTGCTTCAGTAGATTTCTCGTAAGTGACTCAGTCTTTTAAAGTCGTATCAATAGCTTGGTAATTAATAAGCAAATTTTTGTGCACTATGGCACAAAATGGCAAGTTTTAATTGTTAAAATTTCTAATTTTTTAAGGTTATAACTGGAAATGAACATCGGGATCTAATACTGTACAGACTAGCAAGCTAACCACTGCACCACAGAAGTAGAATAAAACAATTGTTCTTTTTTAGAACAACCATCTCATCATAATAAAATTTATTGTATCTAAGTTTAATAATTAACACAAAATGTTTTCTATAACCTTTTCAATATGAGTAGTATTTAACATTAATTAACATTAAATTGATGAAAATTTACTTGCATATTATATTATTAACCGTAGACATTGTATTAGTTTAGTACTTTTTAAAACAATACTCACATAGTTAGCCGACAACTTATTTAAATTAAATAAATTTCATAGGAAGTTTTCGTGCATTTATTCACTTACCTGAAACAAAAAGGTAAAGAAACAATATTAATTTTACAACTTATGTATTTTGAAATCCAACAGTTTATATAACACCATAAAATTTGGTCTTACTTATCGTACTTTTTCTAAAGTGATCGACTTTATTTAAATCTAACATACCTCAAAATATTAAAAATTAAAATTTACTTATTGATGAAACGACAAAATATAATTTATAGCTATTTTGATTTTGAATCGTATGTTTTCTGATTGTTTGCTTTCTACTGTAAATAAGAATAGTTTATGAATGTATTTCAAAAACTTTTTCTGAGCGAAGTGTTTCTTTTGATCATTTGGATTTTCATTTTTTCTAACAAATGAAGATGAACAAAGCAGCTATATGTGTTCAAATAATTGCTGTAATCAGTTTATTTTTGTTATTCAAAACAAAATAATATGACTAGGAAAATGCAATAGAGTTTTCCTTATGAACAATCTCCGGATAAGGAGTACCGCTGTAATTAGTATAATATTACAGTATTGTATCTCAATCACGACGAACACTAATAACAATATGTTGAGTATTTAATTGGACAAACCTTTGTTTTAGGTTGTAAAATTACAAGAAATTTCAAACATTATAAAAACTGTTATAGATTCGTTACATAGAAATTCAAAATATAAAAATTGCGTACATAATTACCAATGTGTCTAAAGTTCTCCACTGATAAACTATTAGCAGTAGCCTACATAAAAACTTTCGTAAGATTAAATTTTGAAGCTATATCATTCATTAGAAGCATTAAGTTATAAGTTTTAAAATAAAATAAATTTAAAGCTAAAGGAAATCGCTTTTCCTTTATTCTTTATTCGAAAGAAAATTCGAATACTCCAAAGAAATTTACGAAGAAACTAAATTAAATTACAGAATATCAGCAGTCAGCAGGAAATTAAATATTGTTACATAATCGGATAAGGTCACATTAGTTTTCTCCAGAAAGTACTAGGTGAATCGTTTAGTAGTTATAATATATGGAATTGTATTAAATGGATTAAATATGCTTATTTGTTTATATCTCTTGAACAAATTAAGGCAAGTTTAGAATTAGTTTCGTACTTTATAACAAAATTAACAAATTAAAGTTCTTAATTCACAATGCGAAGACCTATGTGAAAATAATTTCCTTCCTCCTTTCCATAATTTGGCAAGTTTATACCATATATCCTAGTAGTGTGTTAAGTTAGGACTTTACTATAATACAAGATTTTACACGAGTTCTACAGTAGATACGTAGTAGAACTATCTTGTAGTAGTATTACAGAGCATTACTACATAACGGTGGCACAATGACAATTCATGTAGAATAAGACACCGGGTTGTAGTAGTATTTGGGGTGAAAAGGGTTGGGGGTTGGTTTTACTTCTATTTCATGGTCTGCTGATTTCAGCAGAACAACGACGAAGACGTACCTTCTCAACTACTCTCTTGGGTTTGAATCTTACTACAAAACATAATACAAATGGCAGACAAAAACATTCATTCCTTCAAAGCGAAATAAAGGGAAGAGTATACTATGTAAACTATATTAAAGAAAATCTGTAAAACACAGAAGTTATGAACTGTTTACTGTCCGTATCCTTCCCTAATAACTTCAAGAAAAATCAAAGAAATATAAAAGTTTCATTTTTACAATACTTTCATAAGTTTTATACCAAATAACTGAGCTAATAAACTATTCATATTGCAACACTTCAACGATGTTTAAAAATATCGATCAGTGGGATTAAAAATCTCTTATGACTTATAACTTTTCTATCAACATTAAAACTAAATTCCTAAATAAATTTTAATCGAAAAGATGTACTTTTTACCAGTAAATGATGATGGTCTAACAAAAATTTAGTCCCTTGTGAAATTTTGGTGAGGTAACCTAAAACCTCTCAAAATTACAATAAAATTGTAAACTGACCGGTAAGAGTTTTGCAGAAACTGCGTTGTACTAACAATTCAAAGGTGTAACAAAAGGTTAAGGATATCTGGAGTAGGTAAGAGTTTGAAAATATGGCACAAACATCACAAAAACGTATAAATTAAAAATCTATATATAATTAAGTTTATATATAGATTTTTAATTTATACGTTTATAATTAATTTTATTGTAAATAATAATATAATTAAGTTTATATATAGATTTTTAATTTATACGTTTTTGTGATGTTTGTGCCATATTTTCAAACTCTTACCTACTCCAGATATCCTTAACCTTTTGTTACACCTTTGAATTGTTAGTACAACGCAGTTTCTGCAAAACTCTTACCGGTCAGTTTACAATTTTATTGTAATTTTGAGGGGATATTTTATCATAACGTTTTGTTGAATATATTATATTATATAATTTCTAAAAATAAATTGACTATTGATGCGACCGTTTCTGCAAAACTCTTACCGGTCAGTTTACAATTTTATTGTAATTTTGTGAGGATAATTATGTTCTATCATAACAATACGCGAGATGATAAGTATGACGTTAAAATAATTTATTATTTATAATAAAAATAATAATAATTTATTATAGTTTTACATTTTTTGTAAATAAATTGTTTGTATAAAATTGATTTTATGAAGAAAAAAATTAACCGCCCAACGTGGGGCTCGAACCCACGACCCTGAGATTAGGAGCCTAATGCTCTACCGACTGAGCTAGCCGAGCATGCCAACTTACAGCAAAATTATAGCACATAAGACAGGGCAGCCGAACCGTAACATGTACGGTGCTGCCACCTAACGTCAATCGGAGGAGGAGGACATTTTCCGAGATCCGATATAAAAAAACATACTAAATCGGGTCCTGCGGCATTAAAATTATTGAAAATAAATGTTTGCAGTTTGTTTTTAATACTGAAATGAAGACTAAATGTCGTTTAAAGTGAAACAATGTTATACTAAAGAATTGGAAACATGTTTTGATCAATAATTAAAAGAATAAAGATAAATGTGAAATTCCATCAAAGTTGTTAGCGCTAAATAAGCAGTTCGCTTGCGCCGGCTGCGAAAACTTACCGGGCGCATTTCAAGCGAAATGCTTAATAAGCAGTTCGCTTGCGCCGGCTGCGAAAACTCTTACCGGGCGCATTTCAAGCGAAATGCTTAATTACATTAATATTATAAATCGATACTAATATCCACCTTCATAAATTTGAGGTATGTCATGTTTATCATAACCGTACTTACACACTTCAATGTTTAAGATGTTGTTATTGCTAATAATATAGATGTGCACTTGTGAGTTGTTGATCTTGTTCGAGATTGTGTGCTGTTAAGACGAATAAAATTTGTTGCTCACAGTCGTATTACTATTTAAATGTTATAATATATTAAATATATATTTAACTTAAATAAGAGTATATTGTAAATATATACACCGGGTGTCCCACGGATTTTGAATCATAGGGAAATAACAATGATTTTCGTTTGTTTGATAATATTTTCTTCCCACGAATAAATGAAGACTTGTTATAGTCAGGAATCATTAGAAAATGTTTAGACTTTTAAAAAATATCAATTTTGATACATTTAAGCTTATGTATTTTAGCTTATATATACAGAAATACATAAATTTGTAACCGTTTTCCATTAAAGTATTGTAAATTTTATCAAATTTACGGATTGTTATGTTTGGAGTAATGGTAAAGTTCTGGTCCGGAAATGTAAAGATAGGTGGCCCGAATCCATCAGCGGTAAAATTTTTTATTGTTCAAATTTTTTTTGGTATAACGTCAGACTGTTCTGCAATTACTTATAATGCAGACGGTGAAGGATGAAATGATTTTTTGTAACGTATGATAATATGCCGTGCCTGAATGGGATTCGAACCCAAGACCGTATGATGAGAGGCAAGCACATTACCAACTACGCCAATGCGGCCGGCAAAAAAATATTAGAAATTGAAAAAACAATTATTTATTTTTTACTTTTGACAATTTGTTTTATCATCAACAATCAGCTGTCTCTGAAAAATTTAATGTTGCTGAAAGAAAATATTTAGGTATTTAAAATAATACTGAATTTGCTTCCAAAAAACAAATTTTTAAGTAAATCATTTTATATGATAAAATAAATTGTCAAAATTAAAAAAAAAATAATTTTCTTTTAATATTTCCAATATTTTTTGATCAATAAAAAATTTTACCGAAGATGGATTCGACCCACCTTTCTAGTTATATCTCCGGACCAGAACGTTACCATAACTCTGAACATAACAATGCGAACAAAGTTAAAATTGATAAGTAAATGGAAAAAAGTTGTTACAAATTTATGTATTTCTGTATTTTAGCTAAAATACAGCTTAAATGTATCAAAATTGGTATTTTTTAAAAGGTCTGAACATTTACTAATGATTCCTGATTATTACAAGTCTTCATTTATTCGTGGGAAGAAAATATAAACAAACTAATGAAAACAAATGCTATTTGCTTATGGTTCAATTTCCTCAGAATACCTTAATATACTTAATATACTCGTATATTGTATAATTTTATAATATTGTATTTCTAAATAATTTACTTGTTTCACGCTGATACATAAACAACATATACTACACACAGATTTAAACATTCCTACAATTAAACAAGAAATACACAAATTCAGTACAAAGTACCAAAGAAGACTTGAATCACATGTAAATCATCTTCTCATCTCACTTTTAGATAATTCAAACGACATTCGTTGACTGAAACGCAGACCCCACACGGACTTTTAAAAATGACAGTACAAAATATGGAATAAACTGCTGTTTATCCTCTATTGGGAGGTTTCTGTGGTCATGTCATGGAAGAAGCAAACTCATCTCCGTACGAATAGATTGCAATTTCGGCTGTATGTAAAAAAAGTTAAATTGTTGGTACTGATATCGCTTCAGCATCCATAATAATGTCTTTGGAGAAGGTCTCTTGCCATCGGAGCTTAAATTTTCTCCGTGGATTACTTGACATGTGTCCCGAATGCATCTGCTGTATTTTACGGATTTGTTTTTGTTTGAACCTTCCCGTCAGTAAATTAAAAATGTATTTGGCTAGATATGCAAAATACGGTAAGATTGAGTCGTTGAGTTCTGTTGATGATGTAGTAGGTGATCTAAAAGTTGTTTTATGCAGAAAATAAAATCTAGTAATCTATTTTTATTCATGCGAGGATTTACAGCCACAGCCGTAACTCGATTCGTAAGCACCCCACCTCTCTTTCTCTAGCTTGTCACCATCAGAAAGTCGCAGCAGAGACATTACCTCCTGCACACTATCCACCCAGTTACCTCCGGCCTACCCCTCCTTTTCTTTAGCGGCTGACCTCCACTCACATACCCTCGTTGGCCAACTACCATCCCCCATTCCCATGGAAAATGGCCTAACAACTTTAATTGCTTCCGGGATTTGATATCCATGATATTTCCTTGAATGCCAATCCTTCCCCTAATTTTGGAATTCAGAATTCGATCGATGCGCGACACACCACAGCTCCGCCTCTAAAAATCCATCTCCACCGCTTTTAGGCGATCCTTTTGCCTCTGGGTCAATACACACACTTCCGCTCCAGAGGTACACACACTCTCAAGGATAGAATGATAAGTATTAATCTTCGAACTATTAATCTACATTACATAAAATTTTCTACATGCACAATTTACTCCTTAAAGTCAGGTAAGTAACTAAAATCCATTAAACTTTTTAGGTTGACATATTTAAGAAAATTTCGTTACACTAAATTGTAATATGTCAGAAACATGTAAAACTTTAACCTAAATTAAATGATAATATTTTTGTACAATGAAGATGAAAAACATTAAATTTATGATGAAAATATACATTTTGTAGCAATAATATAACCTAAAACTTATTTAGATCCAAGAGTTTTTTGCATATCAGAAAACCACATGTTGATGAATCATGCAATCAGAAGTTAGCAGTACTAAAAAGTTAAATTAAAATTCCAGTTTTCAATTTAAACTTGTTGGTTAAAAGTACTGAAAATCTAAAGTCATAATCAGGATTACCATAGATTAAGAATAGTATCTGTTAAAAATAATTGTATAAGTTATAATAAGATTGAATTTATTGTTTAATTCACTTGTACCAAACTTGGGAATTAACTTGTAGAAATTTATTTTACGCTGCTATAAACCCTATTTTAATTTAGAAAAGTTTATTGACAGAAGTTAATAAACCGCATTAAGAACAATATGAATTTTTAAAATGTATTCTTCTGTTGCTGTAGTAAGTTTGTGTTATTCATTTGTGTTCTATACAGGATTACAGACAGAGCGAGGGAGTTAGGATTATCTCCTGAGGGAGGTGAGCTAACCCAGTTTGAGGCCTACCTCTGTGGTTCTATCCCTGAATTTATATATAATGTATTTGTAACTGAGTTATATATGTCCGGGGGTAGTTATCTTGAGATTGTCTAGCGTAACAATGCATAAATAATTTTAATTGTGATGTACAGGACGAAGGTAAATAGCTGAAGCCATAACAATATTAATTGATTTGTTTTGAAATAACGTGTCATTACAAAACCCACAATCAATATCTTCTATATCTCTAAACCAGTTGTTTCGAAAACAGAAGTCTTTATTATAGTACAGTAAAATTAAGTTATAACGAACTTCAAGGAACCGGCATTATTGTTCGTTATGACCAAATAAGGCATACGCCGCAATATCTGTGTAGTACTGTACAGTATTATCTTACGTCCTAACCAATTACCGGAATAACGAATATTAGTCTAAATCCTTAAGTAAAAAATAATGAATAAAAATCTTTTACGCTACCTACGTGACCGAACGGTTAGGGACGTTTAGTCGTCAGCTGTTCTAGGCATAAAAAAGTAGCGGGTTTGATTCCCGGTTGGCAAGGGGCTGAGGCAATCAGAATAATACTGCAATGTACTGATAACTTCCCCAACGTACCAATGTAGAGAAAACACAAAGTAGTAGCTAATGACTGCAGATGTTATTGCAAGTCAAAAAATATATATTTTAAGTATGCACAGTACTTACCAAAAATCCGTGGATGGGTGATTTCCGAAATTAAACAAAACAAACGGATCACAAAACTGTTTATTTCTCATTTCTCAGAATATTTTTTCTCTATTATTATTATTTTTTTTTTTTATAGTGGGAGGGAACGTTCGTAACAACCGAATCCCATGTTCGTTAAATGGTTGAATAGCTAACCAATTTTAATAAAAATATTCCTGTAGAGAAAGTTACACTATCACAAACAATAGGCCTTACATATAACTGAATTTCTATCAAATTTGAAAAATTATTTTCTTCAAGCATTTTCTCGGAAAACAGTTAGTTTTGTTACCAGTGCCAACACTCGACTCGTAGACCAATAAACTTTAACTAGTAAACGTTAACCAATCAACGGAAGTATCGCTTCGACCAGTCAGAGAGCGAGTCGTATTCTCTTCCCTCCCTATGATTGTTTTGAAAGTGATTCCACCACAACAACACTCCGATGAAGGTATATTGACGACCAAAAAAAAAAAAAAATTGTATCGCTAATTTTACAAACTGTATTCAAAATCGAAGATTGTGTAGTAAATTTTTGATTAACTACAATATATAATAATAAAAAACTCAGTAATTTATTATCAAACAATGTAATACTGACCTGCTAATTAAAAGCATATACGATGTAACAAAGAATTTATTTGATTACTTTTATTATTTTATTGAGATACTATTAACTTTATGATTTCCCCAATCAACTGTCCGTATTTTTATTCTAATTAAACTTTATTTACATTAAACACATTCAGAACAAGTTTAATTAAAACTGTGTAACTATCACAAATTATTCAAGTTTCAAAATAACAAATAATTTAAAATAATTAACGTTGAAAAGTATAAAATAGTAAATATTGAATTTAATTAATTTATTGATAACAAAATGTGTAGTGACCCAGTTTCAATATGAAGAGCACTGACTAACCTATCAACTGGATTAATTTGACAAGCAACTAAACAATTTGAAAATATTTACCTATAGCTACATGTAATTGTAGTTCTTGCTCATTAGCAAGTTTAATTTGAATAACATTCATGCAGAGGTTTATTCTCGTGCTAATTCATATGTTCAGATTGAGAGTGTACACATTACTCTTTCAGCATTTTCCTTGACATCAGCTGAGCAATCGATTGGGTTTGGGATCTAGAGCTACTACAAAAATTAAAACATGTTATCCTCTTACAAAAATCTTATTCATAAAATCGTTTCTTACTCGCAGATTATTTATTGTTAACATAAAAATTGTTTTCTCTCAAATTCCCTCATTAAAGAAGTTTCGTAGGGATCTGTACTCTCTCCTATTATGTGCAACGTCTTCACAAGGAATATGCCTACCATTGACAAAAACGTTTCTGCTACTTATGCTGATAATAGAAGAATTCTTTCCAGAAGTGAGTAACTTGTGGATGCTTCACATAATTTTCACTTAACATAATTCTTTGAATGATTACACAAGTGAGAAATTAAAGTAAGCCCTACAAAATCTAAACGCATAGCCTCACCCTACAGCTCCAAAATAAGTCCCTCGGTTAATTTAAAACGTACGGCCATCTCAAAGACTGATACTCTCAAATATTTACGAATCATTCTTGACAAAAACCTTACATAGAAATGGAAAACTCAAATTTTACTAGCATTTCACAAAATTATTAAAATTTTAGATTTACATTTAAGCCTTTTGTTGAGAGTAGTTCCTAAATAATTATTAAGAGTGTAAGTCTGTGAGATAACTAAAGTATATTTTTTATTTATAGTCGCATTAACTTCTTGATTATTAGCAACTACTTTGGGGGTATTAAACATTGGGTTTTGACAGGTATTCTCAAACCCTAGCCGAGAATCCAACCCGGAACCTTCCACTTCGTAGGCTAGCGTGTTAACTACTATGCCATGGAGGCGGCCAGAAATGTATTACTCATTAAGAATAATGCATTATTATTTAAAAAAAATAAATACATAGAACCTCTTTCGATGGGTGGTCTGCTTTCTCATGTCGTTTATGTTATCATATTTACTAGTGCTACCATCAGCTCATGTGAAATTATGATAAACCATACAAGTACAATAATGTAAAAGGTCAAAAAAGGTTTCGATTGAATCTGTTTAACGTATTTGGTTTTGAGACGAAAAGAAATCATTTGAAAAATGTTGGTTAAATATAAATTTAATTTCAATTTACGCGTGATTAACAATAATAGTTTCATTGTGTACGGTTACAAAATTTAGTATTAATAAATAAGTACAGCGCTGTTTTTAGTCAAAATAAGTTACTTGATTTTTAAAAATATTTTAACCACTTTATCTACAAAATTTTTAATTATATTGGTTGTACAAACCGGAGAATTAGATCTACTTAATGTGATATTAAAATAATAATAACTTTGTAAAATAAATTTATTTTTAATTTAAAAGAAAATTATTTTTAAGAAGCAAATGCGACCGTTATTCGGAAAAGAATTGCATTTGATACTTCCCGCATCTTATCTTGATCTACTCTTAAAGTAACTGCTCTGAAGTTATGAAAATTTCAGTTCCCGTGTTACTACTTCTGCGTGGGAGGCTATAGGAGAAGATTCTCCATCGTAATATATAATTCATATTCCAGCTATTGCTTACTTTACCTTTCCTTTCGTTCGTTTTTCTTGTCATTCTTTCATCTGCACTTATTCCAGTTTCTTATCGTATTCGTCTACATTTTATGGGAATACTAGAAAAGATCCCAGACGGGTGAGACTATGTAATTATTTTTCCAACTCCAGATGGATTCGTATTTTTGATGTGGTACATGTTATTATCCACAACCTCTCAAGTTCTATATTAAACCACTCATGAAACACGTTCATATGTTTCTCTCGTAGCATTCTCATAGTTTCATAAGAGAGAATTTTAATAATTTCTTATTTTTTTTTTATTGATTATTGTTATCATATACCTACATCCAGTAACTTTTAACAATCCTGAAAACTTCATTCACACCCCATATTTCAGTATAGGCCTAACTTACTTCTAGTATTTGCTGAAACTCATTGAGAAAATTCTTAAAATCCAAAATATGTTAACTGCACTATTTTACTTTTTTTTGCTTTATATGATACCTAATATAGGAAATGTTTCGCCACCGGCTTGTTGTAGTTCAATCGGTAGAGTCATCATAGGACTAGCCGGAGCGGCAGGGCATCCGGCGGCGTAGTTCAAAAAGAAAAATAAATGGTTGGGGAAGTCTTCGCCGCTACTTCAAGAGGAGCAGCCGCTGGCAAGCGGAAGGGAGGTCGTCTTTACCGCTGCCTAAACGAATAGGAGCAGTCGCCGACGCATCGATCACCTTTTACCGCTGCCTACATGAGAAGCAGTCGCCGGTGAAGCAAAGCGGGGTCGTCTATACCACTGCCTAAACGAATAGGAGCAGTCGCCGACGCAGCGAGCACCTTTTACCGCTGCCTACGAGAGGAGCAGTCGCCGGTGAAGCGAGGGGTAAGGAAGGAAGTTATTGTTTTCATGTCAACTTTTCGAAATCGAATTTTCACCGGAAATACACGTTTTCAGATTCTCTGAAATCTCCCCCACCCTAATGGTTTTTGATTAGTATAGGTGTGTGTACAAAATATTTCAAAGATGAAAGAATACCGTTAGAAATTTAAATTTTGAACTTAAATTATGTACCACAAGGAGACTGGACATAAATATTTTAATCAAAATCGGTCAACCGAAAGTAGCAATTTTTTTTAGTAAATTTTCACTTTTTTGCTACTTTTTCAATAATGGCTGACGATTTATTTTAAAGTTCAACTGATTTATTACATTTTTAAAAAATGACGAGATAGGGTGAGCGGCATGTCTACTGAAATGTGTGGGGTCTGTGATCTCGTGGTAATTTTTTTTTTTAAGTTTTTTAAATATTGCTGCTGCAATACGCATTTCAGGACAAAAGTTAATATATCACTTTACAGCTAATGCTCTCTGTCTTCATATAATCAGATCCTAATTCTTCTAATCCTGTCACCCAAACCTCCCTCCTGTATAGCTTGTTCAATCTCCTTCCACCGTGATCTTCATGGGTTGCTTTTCCTCCTTCCCCCTGCGTTCCATTCCGTTATTTTATTTGTTTTCTGTTCTTTTAATGTGCTCATACCATAGCAATCATTTCCTCTATATGCTTTTTTATAATGTCTTGCACCTAACCTCCATCTAATTTCCCCCTACCCTTATCTAATCTGACAATACAATAACATTTACCGCAGTATCCGAATTCTGTGTTGCAGTAATTTTATTTCCTCCCTTATCATATTACTCAAACTTCTGCAGCATCGATAGTAATGATTAGTACTACAACGTTGTGCATCAGTCTTACAGTTTTGATATTTATATTCTTATTCCATAATAATGGACGGAGTAGTATAATGACTGTTCTTACTTGTCTCAGTTAATATTCTGTTCTGTGGTGGCATTCTGCTTTACAACAATCTCAGATATTTAAATTTGTATACACTTTATTTTAAAACTATCTAGAACTTTAAAACTTTTTTGGGGTTGTTCTATAGTTGCCAGATATCCTATTTTCCGAAGTTATTTATACAAACACAAAATTATATGATGGCATGAAAAATTTTCATTTACTAGATGAGTCGCTTGCAGCTTATGTTAGAAAGAATCATAGTAATATACTATAAAAATAAATTAAGAATTTTATCTGTCTGAAAGTATGGTTGTCCTATATTACATTTATATTTCTTGTGAAGTAAAAGAGATAAATTCAACAGTTTAAAGACCATATTAAAGGAGACAATAAGAAAGCATAAAGTACTGGTACTTTGACTATAGCTATCTATTTACTACCCTACCCGCCTCTATTTCAGGGACAACGCATTATGATATAGCATGTATCTGAGGATACAAAGTGAATTGAAAAGAGAGGCGAGGAAAGTTAAAAGAGTGTCACGAATGAGAGGACCAGAAAAGTGCTGAGTGAGAAATATCCCTTCCGTTGCACTAATGTGTTTACCAATTATTCAAAGATTGTCATTTACAGAAAGCGTCACACAGAGTATGTGCGCGTGAGAATTAATGCGTCTTCAAGAGATCTCAGCGAGTAACTTTGGATTTTTTTTGTCTTTTATTTTTATTACGGTACTGTAAATTGAGCTGCACAACTTCCGTATTTGATATTTAAATGGCGATGGGGAATTTCACTTTAAGAGGAGATTGCACGATGGTTTTAACTCAAAATTTCGATTTTTGGGTTTTTATGGTTTTCAATAGTTTAGGCCTAGATCTACCAGAAAATTATTAAATAATGTGAAAAAATATTTTTTTATGAAAAATTAAGTTTTATCAGATTTAAACAGAAAAATTATCATGTAACGAAGCAAGAATATTTTTTCATAATTTTATACTGCTCGTTTTAGGACAAAGAGAATTATAGTTTTTAAAATATCTGTACCACGGCTTTTAATACTCTCAGAGCTGTTGGTTCAGCTTTCTAAACAACTATTGATGGAAAATTTACTAGTGTAGCCTACATATTGTTTTTGGTTTGTACCTTCTTGTTTCTTACCTTTTCCCGTAAATTTAGATTTTTAACACTAAGGTACATTTTTCTCAGAAACCAATAAACCTACCAGGCTGAAATTTTTATCTGTTAATTATCTTGTATACCCACATATACCAGCATTATTATTACTTCCTCAGGTGCTCCAAAAATTAGTATAACGCAAAACACGTGGAAAACAATTTGTAAAAATTTTATGTTATTCGTAATTTAAAAATAATGGTATAGTCCAAATATTAAATTAAAAAATTGTCAGTAGCTCAAGAAAAACACGACACCTATAGTGTGTAAAGTTTCGTTTCCCTATCTTTTACTAATCCTATGAAAAATGTACCTAAAAATAGCACATTTAACATGGGCAAGATACAAAGTACAGAATCCCCTTAAGTAGAATAAGAAGAAGGTATCCAGTAATACATTCTCCGTTCAAAACTTCGGGTATTGTCAGTTATTCAGACCAAGAGGTCTCTACTCCATTTCTGCTTTAAACGATGCACAGTTGGGAAGTTCCTTGTAGCTAGTTCACGGGCTAGTTGGTTTGGATGGTCATCTAGTCTTTTGTGAAATGTACTATACAAGAACGCGGTTAACTCCTTTACGTAGCAATTTTGAAATCGTCGTGGAGGGTTTTATTGCTTACATAAAAAGGAGCGCCAGAAGCAAGTCTTAAGAATTTTGATTGAAAGGCCTGAATCGACTTTAAATTACTCTCTGCCGCTATTCCAAAGAGCTGGACACCTTAAGCCAGATTGGCTTTAATAGGGATTTGTATATTAAAATCTTGAAGCGGAGGTTCAATCTTCATCGAGGGTCAATTAAGCAGAAGAGTAGCTTCTGGCGGCACTTTTCGGTTATATTTCAATTTAGCGGTATTAAGTGATGTAAAACGCCAAATAATCTACAAATAATTTGGTTGTACTTAACCTATTAAGCTGTATCACTCGTACGCGAATTCTTATTTTATTTTAAAATTTGGTAATTTTCTTATCGATTATTTCATATTTGGTTGCAAACCCTCTGATTTTCATAAACTTACGTTTGGCCATTCCTCGTATATTTACTTCCTTGTAGCCCTACCTGAATAAGAACATAGAAATTTTACGATAAAATTTAGATCAATTACATTCATTTCTTCCACTGCAATGCTCTATGGTTAGTCAGAAACATATACCTTAATACTGACCTCAACACAGACACAGACCTTGACACAGACTTTAAGACCTGAAGGTGGAATTAGGCGCAAATAATGTAAGAAGGTACGCTCAGAAAAATGAAGCAAAGCTCCAACAGCATGTGAAAATCCAATCTATACAACTTCTAGAAAAAGTGAAGAGAAATAAACCTCTTGAGTTAGCGTAGATTTACCGCGAAAAATGTATTTTGCATACTGTAAAATATTAAAACTGTACATATTGTGAACAGAACAATAGTTAACATTAAAATATGATGCCTTTTTAAAAATTTCTTTTAATAATTTAGGTTAGAAAAATCTTGCTTATTAGTTTACAATAAAAATTAGTAGTAACAATTTTTTCCACTGGAAATTTAAATGCATAACAAATTACTTCATTTCCGATGCCTTAATATGAAATCAGTCAAATATTATGATGTTAAAACAGACTAAAAAAAATATAATGATGTAAATTTTAGTAGTTCAACTACACCATCTGTATACATGAGGAATATTGAAAACTACGTCTGGTAAGAAGTTACTGAAATTTTACTCATGTTTTTGAAAGAAAACCCATACATAATAATTTTTTTGATTACATTCTTAAGTATTTATTTTATTTCGGAAGGTATTAGGTATATATTTCGGGTTGCAATTAAATTGCTACGTTCCACAGAAAACGCTTAAGGAAGCAGAAAATTTAAAATAATTTTTATTAGTAGCCTATTTTTCTAACAAGTTATTCTTCATAAGTCATATTATATAAGTTTTAGCATTCGTATACTAGTACTACAACAGGTTTGGTAAAATACAGTTATATTACTTTTGTATGGTGACTATCCAAAATATATATCACAATGACGTAGCATAATTACGTATATGATAATGTATTATGTCAATAATCGGAATCATCTGTATTTAGATTCAAAGCACTGTAATAGAACTGATAATGCACAACCTACTTAGTATTACATTGATCCAATTATTACAGAACTGAAAGTTCCATCAGTTCACCAGAATACAAGCTCAAGATACATACACTAAGCACAAAGCTGTGATTATTATATACAATGCAATAATCCATGCGTTATTTACAAGTTATTTACAAGTTCGTTATTTACAATTTCAGTTATTACAGTTTCGTACATTAATGCCATTTAATTATATTATATATATTATTTTATTAAACATTATTTTCCTTTGTTTGCACCACTACATATATGATAATGAACAGCCAAAACAAAACAAGATTAAATATAAACTCACCTCAGAGTATTATATTGTATCGAGATCTTTCGTCTCTCATGGATACATCATCAGGAATAAAAATAAAAACACTAAACACATATAAAACAAAAAACATTAAAACACTTATGGTCAACGACCACGTCAATAAAAATCTTTAAAAACGATTTTCCGAGCATTATGCTGCTTATTTAAAAAAGGAATGTAAAAATTCTAATGTGGCAGAACATCTGTTAACGAAAGGGCATACAATAAGCAGTCACGAAAATAATTTAGAAATCTTGGAAATATGTTTCGATAGTAACAAATTAGGGCAGTTGGAAAAATATTATATTTATAAATTTAAAAATAAGAAGATAAATTTAATGAACAGCCAGACACAATTCGATAACGACAAATTATTTCAAATTATTAGTCGCGATAAGAAATAAAACTAGGTAGATAGTTTTAAAAACTAGTTTTTAAAACTATTTAAAATTTAGTTTTAAAAATAGTTTTTTAAACTAGGTTATACAACTGATTATACCGTCATTCGGCCGAATAACCGCGCGCGGAATGGTTTACGATACAGGGAATATTGACGTGGTCGTTGACCATAAGTGTTTTAATGTTTTTTGTTTTATATGTGTTTAGTGTTTTTTAATTTTATTCCTGATGATGTCTCCGTGAGAGACGAAAGATCTCGATACAATATAATACTCTGAGGTGAGTTTATATTTAATCTTGTTTTGTTTTGGCTGTTCATTATCATATATATATATATATATATATATATATATATATATATATATATATATATATAACATGTATATATTACGTTTACATGATTTATATTTTAGTTTTTATACTGAAAATAAATAATTTAAGAACTCTGTTAAAGGAGGCAAGTATACCATTGTGGATACTTCACAAGTTTTTCTACAGAAAACGCAAGAAAAACTTGAGTTTCCCATTATTGGTATTATTTTTTAGTACCTTTTCTTTTACCCTTATTTCCATTTCCATTCTACCACAAAGAAGAACACAAGCAAAGAATCGGATAACCTACTATTATTTTTTAATGCAAGCAAGAAATTTATTATACTTTAATTGACTGGCCTAACTAAGAAGAAACTACACATCAATCCTAAAAAATTTAAAACATTTAAGAAACATTTAAATATAAACAAACTAAATAAGACTTAACTCGGTATCTCTCATTACTAGACGACTTACAAAAATAATACGGTTAAAGCCAAAGAAATAATATTATTGGGTTAACTGTCTATACGTCATTCTGTTACTGATTTTACCATTACAATCAATTTATGCTTATTTATACTAACAGATCACAAACTTCTTTACAACAATATTAGCACAAAATATCCTTTCTAGACACATACACTCATAAGATTCTTAAAGTTACCCTACTTTGGGCTGAATATATCAATACAATTACGTCGACTTACTTTATCACACCAATATACAAATATAATATACTTATGGTTTTTTAAGTAGCTGTAATGAGTGTTAATAAAAACTGTGGTATCCTCTTGACAAATTCTTATAATTATAATACATTAATGTATTAATTAAACCAACACTTACAAAAAAGCTTTTATGAATCTACTAGTTTTATAACATTTTTTCTACTTGATTAATGTTATTTACAACCGTAAAACTAGTAAAATAATTTTAAATTTGAGGACTGACTATGCGATGGTGTGTGAAGATATGACGTGAATGACTTACTTGAAGAAACGTGAAGCAACTTTTATGAAACCTGAGTGGGGTATTACCGGGTAAATGTGGGACGTAGAAGTTTCGTATTAATAGGATTTCGTTTTCAGAAAATTCCGTTTAAAACGTTTATAAGACTAACGAATGGTGCCGTTAATGTATGATATGCATAAGTCATTATGTAACGTTTTGTTAATTACGTACTACCAAGGTGCGTCTTCAATAATCCGTATGCACTTGGATTAAAAGCGTTGTAATTTCATGATTACTGAGGACCCAGTAAAGCCAAATATCTGACACTCGTAAATTCAAATACGTCGAAGTAGAGATTTGAACCATAACAGTTTTAGTGAGTTTTGGTCTCGTGAAGAGCAATAAGTTTAGTTGTTTTCGTGTACCTTCCAGTGATTTTTTTTCAAGTCAAAATGACTGTTCCAAGTCAGTCGTCTTTCAGTATGGAAACCCAAATAGCAAACGTTATCAGTCTGTGGTAACGGTGATCTGTTCATGAAAAGTGATGGCATGTGTTTCTACGTAATGTTAAGGTGATGTGAGTTATATTTATTGGGTTTACTTTAATTCTCCAGTTTTTGAACCACTGTAGAAGTTAATATTTTACGTTCAACGTTTATCGTGTAAACTGTCGTAAAAGGTGATTAAGACGGTGTCGCCAACAAACAGTAATGTATATGCGTCAGTGGGAATTTCCACGGTATTTAAATATTGTGTAACAAAGGTACTAGTACTGATCCTTGTAGAACATCGAAAAAAGTTTGGTACGTCTCTGATTGAACATACGCCTACGATACGGCGAAAAATTTACTTAGAAGGTATGATTGTAAAACAATCAAAGACAAATTTGCACCACTTATATAATATTATAATTATATACAGGTACAGTATAAGTAAAAGCTACTCCTACTCAGTTTTTACTCAGTTTAAAGGCTGATTGTTATTTATATAGCCTAGATACCACCTGAAACCAAAATGGAGTAAATAAAGAAAAAACATTTTTCGAGTCAGTTAGATGTTAACAATATATATATGCACTAAAATGAATTTTTTAAACAATTACAATTTTTTAAAAAATCCTAGCCTTTAACCCTTTATAACGCCCTATGCTTTATAGGGAAAAATATACATGTTGTAAAATATTAAATTTTGTTTTATAGGGACTTGAATAATGCATTTCTAGTGCCAGAACAGTAAGATATTTCTTTAGCCCTGATAAGTACACTTACCAAGGAATGTTTATTGAAATGGGAATCTCTTAATATTATTTAGCGGTAAGAATGCTTATTGAAATACCTTGTAGCCCTATATAACAGAAAAATGCGGCGAATAACTCATCTTAACTTTATATCACCATGAATGCTTGCTTTCCCGTAAAAACACTGTAATTTTCTACGTACCGTACAAAAAAAGTACAAAACATGGTAGCGTACGCTGGTATGAATCCTTACCATATTCATGTAACTCACATAGCGCTAATTTTAATATGCGGATAGCTTACTTACCAGATAACATCTATAAAACCATAAAATATCAATAAGGTTCACCTGCATCGCTTATTCTTAAAAAAATTAACCTTATTGCCAGTGGTAAGTATACCTACCACAGACCTATAAAGGGTTAATAGATCTCCTTTTTTCTAGTTATTCATTTATATTTATACTCATTAATATCTATGTCAGCCTTGTGTAAAGAATGATGTATAAAACTAGTCAACTAGTCGTACTTTACTTCTTCTCAATTACTATACTATAAACTACTATAGCAAATAAACGAGATAGAAACGTTATACCCACAACACATCAATACATCGTAAAATTATTTTGCTTTATGATTCTCGCTTGTAGCACAGTACCCATTTTAGTAAGTAGGTAGTAACTAACAAATCTTTACAAAATCTGTTATTAGTTACCCAAGCACAAGGAAAAGTACCAGAATACAGTATTATATGAACAAACCACTGTTTATCTTTTTGATTTATAATATACTACTTTTTTAGAGTAACGTTAAAAATTAATATAATAAGTATTTATGAAGAGGTCATTACACTTAATTAACTTTTTATTAAGATTTTAATGGCAGTTAGCAAAGAAATATAGTTAAAGGACTTAGTTTTGTTATATGACACATGAAATACTGTAAAGATTGCAGATATATGGTGAATTCATTTTGATTCAAAGAATAATGTAACGACTCAATCATAGAGAAGAAGTAAAATAAACATTAATTTTAAAGTACATAAACTGCAGTAGTATTGTTAAAGTCTATATAAATACTTTTTTATTATAACAAGTTAATAAAACTCTTCTGCATTACTTTCCGGAATTGTTCCAACCAACAATGAAGAAACAATAATTTTTATACAATTAAATAAAGTACAATTAAATCCTTTAAAAGAACAGCAATTATATAAATTTTCCGCTTGGTAAATTTTTGTCTCAAACCACATAATGAAACTTGAGAAAGAGATAGTGTTTAGTGTGCAAGTGAGATAGATTTAGTCTAGCGAGTGGACTTCACAATTTTAGAGAGGATAAGCGTAGTGTGGCATCAAAACAGATTAAACCTCTAACCACTTTAACTTTATATCAAAGGAATTTCATTTAGTGTGATAAGTAAGTAAGGGACCAAGTAAACAAGTAAGTAGTCATATATAGTTCCAAATAAATGAATCTCTGTACGTTATCTAGTGGAAAATTAGAGACGCTATAAAATCTACAATTATAAATAATCATATTACTTCAAGAAATGCAAATCTAAATTTTCTCATTTTATTTTAATAGCATTTTGTTTTGTTGCTAATAGAGTTAAATAATAAAAACAAAAGAAACTGTTATATTAATCGGTTTTTAAAACGAGTTTTTTTTTGGAAATAATTAGGTTTTTATATTGATTTTTGGAGTGTACAATTCACACAAATTACCCGAATTGAATGTAATTTTTATTAGAATGTTTAATTTTTTTGCGATCATTTTTTAAAAATATGTCGTTATAAACTGTGATTAAAGATTATATGAGTATGAGTAATGACTTTCTTAGAATGAAAATACAAAACACACTCAGTAGCTAGTGTGTTTCAAAAAAATTAAACTTAACAAAAAAGAAAAGTAAACTTGACTTTTAACTGCGCATTATTATCTTAAAATATGAAGTAGTTGAAGTTGAAGATGATGATGATGATGCCGATTATGAGATGACAATCAGTAGTACAAGTAGAAAAAGTTAAATTAGTTTATTGATTAACGAAATCGTAAAGGTAAGTCCATTGTTGTTTTTATTGTTATGGTGCAATTCGACACTATTTCTATGTGCGTCTGTTAAACATTCTGCCTTCACTTAGATTTCAGGAGCCATTTCTTTAAAGAAACAAGTCATTTAGAAAACAACGACAGATTCTTTGCCACTCGTTTCAAGTATTAACGATTTGTTCGGTAAAAGTATGTATGCAATGAATTGTCGTTACCACGATAATTGTGCCAATTTTAATCAATTTTAAATTACTGATGTGTATGTGTTAGTCCCTGTAAATATACAACACTTAAACACGCGTGGCCTTGGGTGAACTCTCTGCAAGCTAACCGGTGATCTAACAGAACACCCACTCATTACGTTTTGTCAGTTCAATCGTCAGTGGTATATTGTGATAGGCCTAATAATAAAATTATAATGGTTTTGTCATTTTTATACTCAAATTATTTTCATTTCACATCACATTATCAGTTATATAGATTGGTGTAATGTTATAACAAAATAAATCTTGTATAATATATTAGGCAGTCACATTTTGGAATACGTGGGGTGATGTCTTCATGATTTAGTGTGCGATTTGATGTAAAACTCTATTCGCATCAATTTTGTATTTTTCTTAGTTTTTGGGTGTTAGTGTGTGGTTGTGTACGTTATTGTGTGACAACACATGTATTGACGATGGTGGACGAAACTTCTTCTTCCGGAAGTCACATTAAACATAAAAATGGGAAACCTTTATGAAGCAGAGAAAAGACAATTGCAATTAATGTTTTCAATAAGTTTGCTAATAAATATCCTAACCTAGAAATTAAAGAGATATAATCACTTACTGCTGAGTTTACCGGTCTATCTTGTTCATTTTTCAATTTTCTTTTAGAAATTAGTTACCTACTTTTAATAAGATTTTGTCGGTTGTCATTAATGGTCCTGATTTACCCAACATTAGTCGCTCCACTTTTCATAAACTAATTCTATCTATGTGGTTTAAATTCAATAGGTTCAATAGGTTTTCGTGCAACGGCATGAAAGGTAGCCTACGAGCGGGCGCAGTGTAAGCGAAATTTTTTGAACACTATTCTGTTCGTTCTACTCGTCCGGTGGCTTGTTTACACTAGGACTCAACTAAGAAAAAACATATTTTTATACGTACATGAAACAAATAAGGAGGTTCATCGTTTTCACTAATGAAGATTTCCGACGGTAGTACAATTTGTTAAGGGACATTTAACGAATATTAATGCATATGTGGTGCGAAATACTTTATAAACTATATGTCTAGCTTACAGTTTTTCAAATGAATTCTGTTATCTAGAGCACTAGTATGGTAGTAATTTCAATTGCTGTTTTCTTTCTTTGCATCTGACAAACAAAGAAAGTTAAACCACAACGTACACCTATTTGCAGATATTAAATAAAGTTTATATGCGACAAGAAATTGTTTAAATATAACTTAACATTACAAAACTTATATCACTAAGAAGTTCAGTACAGTAAGTTGTATCAAAGTCTATTCTATTCAAACTTTAATTTGACTTTTGAAGTAGACAAAAGTACAAGATGACTTTTCGACATTTAGTTATGCTCGTATTATGTGAACTCGTATTTAAACTAGTAAGTTGAAATTTTATGTAAAATAATTCCTTAATTCTGTATTTTAAACCAACAAAGGCCTATCGAAATTTTCTACTCCAATCTGTAGTTTTATAAACATGATAATCTTATTAATCTTTATCGAGAATTTATGCTGGATACTTTTTTCAAGTCTTCTACCATTTTGTATTCATTACCTTATGAATATAATAAATCATGATTTTTTTCTACTCACTTAATACAGTAGAAGTAAAAGCAAACATGATAATAAAATATGAGTAATTATCTGAAAATGTATCAGATATATTTTGCATATACATCATTAATGCCATGCCATACAAACAGTGTATTCTATTATTTAAATGAGTTTTAGTAAACACTGAGTAAGAGCATATTACAGTATAATTCACATACTGCACTTACGATGTCGGATAAAACAACAAACTTTCAGAATTGTCACATTACAAACTAATGTATTTCAACACTGTTTCAATCAGTTGATTGAAATCATGCTTTACTGTACAGTACTTAGTTTACAAAAGATAAAACAAAGTTAAACTATTGATGCAGATTTATTACTTATTTATGATTATTATTATTATTATTATTATTATTATTCACGTTCATTTCCTATTTTGGAGGGCGTAATAACTTAAATACGTTCTTGCTTTGCTTCCATTTATCCTGGCCGTCCGTCTTATTTTCCAAAATCATTTCGTGCGTTCACTCTGTTTCTTTCTTCGTTCCTTTGCCCATTTGTTTCCCCTTCTTACCGAAATAACTTATTGAAATTTGATTTTTTTGAACTTTTGCCGATTGTTCACGTCGCATTCTGTAATCTTTAAGTTTTATGAGTTTTTCTGTATTTATTAATGATGTCAAAATTTGTTTCATGCTACTGTTATAGTCTTTTCTGTGTGTGTCTGTAAAATCTTAATTTAATTATTATTTTATTTAGTATTTATTTATTTAATTGAAAATTATTATTTGTTAATATTCTCTTCGATGTTTGCGCAGCGTTTGATAAAGTTTGGCATCAAGGTCTGCGATATAAATTAAGAAAATTCTTGCCAGATGCCTATTTCTTAATCATCAGCTCCTTTTTAACGGGCAGATTTTTTCAAGTAAAACATAACACGGCTCTGTCTGACTACAAACAAATCGTCGCTGGTGTTCCACAAGGATCAATCTTGTCGCCACTGCTTTACAGCATCTATACATCAGATCTACCTGCATCTGCTAACACCACCTTAGCGACTTATGCTGACGATACAGTCATCCTTTCTTCTGATGTAAAGCCAGAAGCAGCAAGTAATAATTTACAAAGTCACATTAACTTTTTAAATTATTGGTTAAAAATCTGGAGGATCCAATTCAATGCTTCAAAATCAGTGCATGTCACCTTTTCTCTCCGGAAAGGCGAATGTCCTCAACTATTCCTCGACAATAAACCGATACCACAACGACAAAAAGTTAAATACCTTGGACTTCACTTTGACAAGAGACTCACCTGGGCGACTCATATAAAAACCAAAAGACTGACTTTGAACTCCAAATTGAAAGAACTATTTCGACTTCTTGGACGCAGCTCTTCACTGACTCTAAAATCTAAACTATTACTATACAAAGTTTATCTCAAACCAATATGGACCTATGGACTACAAATTTATGGCACAGCTAAACCGAGCAATCTACAAAAATTACAAGCCTTTCAGTCAAAATGCCTACGTTTAATCACCTGCGCACCTTTTTATGTCAACAACAAAATTCTACATGACGACCTTAATATTCCGTTCATAAGTGAAGTAGTTAAGTCCAGCTACAGTGTTTTTCACAGAAAATTGCATGATCACCCCAACGAATTAATCACCAAACTATCGGATGCATCACTACCAGGAAATCCGCAGCGCAGGTTGAAACGTCAATGGGCCAGAGATCTTCTATAAAGTGATTTATTTTATTTTTCTTTCTTCTTTTTTTTCTTATGTTGTTATTTATCATTCATGTATCATGAACTTTATTTCATAGAACATATACCAATGGGTATCACTGTTCTTTTTCATTTATTTATTTTTATTTATTTTTTTTTTATTTTTTTCCTTGTCATCCTTTGTTTACTGTCATCTAATTTGCTCGTTGTATCGTAGTATATAGTTGCAAATAAAGTTATTAAAGTTAAAAAAAAAAAAAAAAAAAAAAAAAAAAAAAATATTCTCTAAACTATTTAAAACTTCATAAACTGTAGGTCATAAGGTTACATTGACACAATCAAATAAAATATTAGTAGCATGTATTCTTTTTTAAGTAATTTCTTAATAAACTTTACATTTTTAGGTAATCAGTACTTAACTAAAAACAAAAATAGTATAAAATTAAAACACTACCTCAAAGTAATTTTTAATTTTAAACAGTACTCAGGCTGCAGTATCTATTGTAGCAAATTTGGGGTAATTACGATTCTTGCTATTCATTTTGTAAATGCTCTTTACCGAGTATCGAAACTGGAACGTGCGTTTTAGTCAAGCGATCAAAACCAACGAAAAAGGAAGTTATTGAAATATGAAGGTAATAATTTTTCAGTTAGTAATAATTTGTCAGCAGAAAGTGTTGGTATTAGTTAACTTATCTTTCATACTCTACATTTAAAAATTGGGAAGAGTCATTTTCTAATAGAACCGGAAATAAAAATATTAAAATAATATTATACTTACATTTACATTAATTTAAAACTGAATAAGATCTTTTTTACAAATTTAAAACGTTGGATGACTATTCTATTAATTTTATTAAAAGTTTATTTTAATAAAAATGATAAAATTATTTTTTTGTTACAAATACTTGGATTTATTTACTTGAACTTTTTAGACAGTATTTTATGAATAAAAGGAGTTGTAAATTAAAATGCAGGATAACATTTTAGTTTCCTTTAGGATATATTTTATGGTAAATTTAATTTTTATATTATTGTTTTCAGTTTTGAATAAAAACAATTCACACGAACAGCGGGTTCATAAGTGACTATTGTAGTTCTATGCAAGTTGGATTTTACTATATTAATATTTCTCTAGCTAAAATTGAACAAACAAAACTTTACACTTTGCAGTCTTACTCACTAACCACTGCACACTAAAAAGCGAATTTGGGGTATTTAACCTTGAATAATTATATTTTTAATATGTATTTATTTATTACAATGTAATGTACTGTTATGTCATAACATTGCTGAAAGTTTACTAATCATTAATTTTCTACGAATATCATGACGATGAAATCATGTTACCAAAAGAATCACTCATTTATACTTTTGTGCAAAAAAATTGTATACCAAAAATAGTATAGTAGAGAGAAACACTTTAAAATTTCACAATAATTTTTTCAATTATAAAGTTTCCAGTTAATCTGTACGGAAGTGAGGCATGGACAACAGCAAAAACCCAAGAGCGGAGAATTCAGATGGCAGCGATGAGATATCATCGAAGAACTAACGGGTGAACACACTTGGACAGAATAAGGAATGAGGAAATAACATCAGAATCGGGTATTTACAACTTAAATGAAAAGATAAGGGATTGTCGCCAAAGTTGGAGACAGCACATGGAAAGAATATCAGATAACAGGATACCTAAGCTGGCGCACTGGAATGCTCCAGAAGGTAAAATGGATGTCGGAAGATCTAGAAAAATGGAAATAGATGATATAGGTAGTTGTGTGTTGGAATAGGCTGCAGCTTAATCCTTGTTTGGAAAAATAAGAAGACGATTGAAACAATATTTCACTTCTTTAAAAAAATTGAAAAAATATTTATTTCAAATTTTTACAGGAATTAGTGTTACGAATGTTAAAATAATTAATAAAATATTTCAAACAACCATAATTTCTTTAAGGAGTCTGAAGAGCACCAGATATACATATTAAAGACTACTTATTGAATATTATTTCTTTATATTTGTAATTGTGGCTGATTATGTATCTCAAAGAATTCTGTAATGTAGTTTTCTTAAAATAAAATAAACGTTTATTTTTAAAAAACTTATTTAAATGTAAAAAAATTAATTGCAATAAGTTAAATTAAACGATTTAGTTCACATATCCACGGAAACATTAATGTTAAACCACTTCAGAGATCGGTGCAAACATTCAGCATTATACAAAACACATTGAGTAGTATGTTTCTGAGTTGATATAAAAGGTGAGTTGGCAGGACTGTATAAGAAATAAGCAAGCCAAATTACATTTTCTGTTAATCTGATTTGCAAGTGTATCTCTTGTGTGGCCTGCTATTCATGTTGGTCCATTTCCATTCATGTATGTCTAATGTAATTAATTACCCGTTCTGAAGCCTCTTTATACTGTAGCTTAACATGTATGTATAGTAAACCTACAAAATGTATTTCTAAATACCATATATTTATCTAATTATATTATAACACCGTATACTCGACAGCTTCATGCACTTGTATAACTACTAAATTTACATTAATTTTGTTAAAAATCTAGTGTAAAACACTCACACAACTTTATATTGCCAATGTAAATAATGAAACATGAAACTTACGTTTAATCATAAGTAAACTATCATGAGTAAAATGAAAAAAACAATTTTATAATAATCACACGTAAATGATGCTAAATGAAAATCAACCACTGCATGACTTAAAACTATAGAAAATCGCTAATTTTTTTTTCTTTCATTAGAAATTTTCAACAGTACATAAATATATGACTACTAGAAAATGTGTTGTTCGTACATAACCAAGTAACATGAAAGGAAAGATAAAGATAAAGATCAACACCCATTGGTATATCTCTGGGTGTATAAGTAGGTGTTAAATATATTAGTTAGTTCGTGTAATTGTTATCATTTTTATTATTATATTATTATTATTATTATTTTAGTTAGAACTCAGAGAAAATCTCTATTCCATCTTCTTTTTAGGTGCCGGGCTGGGTTCCTATGAGGGTAAAAGCGATAAAGTTCTTGAATTAGAGGATTCGGATTTATTAGTAATTTCGAAAATAATTTTTTATAATAGAACTGTGATACTTCTTCAACAGTAAGATCCAAAATCTGAGTGTAAAGTCTGGTTACTTACGTAGTACGGAGCTCCAGATATTAAACGGAGAAATTTTGATTGGGATATCAGTAGATGAATTAGATTACTGGATTTTGCTGAGCCAAATAACTGGACTTCGTAAGTCCAAACTGGAATAATGATTTGTACAGCAGTAATTTTGAAGAAATCGGCAAAAGGAGAGGTTCTACGAAGAAGTCGGTACAGTTGTCGTAATTTTGTATTCAGTTGAAGTCTTTTATTTCTTATGTGCGAATTCCACGTAATTCTTTTGTCCAAGATAAGTCCTAATTATCAAATTTTACACTTGTGAGGTATAGGAACGTTATTAAGAAAAACATTAGAGCATATTCCTTTTCGAAGAAAAGGAAACATGAATAGATTTGGTTGAATTCATTTGTATTCTCCATTTTTCTAACCAGTCTTGTAGAATATCCAGAATTGTAGAATATCGCTAATTGACGCTAAAACGTAAGCTCTCCGTAATCATAACAATAATTTGTAACAGTTATTTTTAACAGTTATTCAAAATGTCAAAATAGTAAAAATGATTAAGTGACCGCTTATTGGAGTAAGCAAGTAAGTTGTAGTAATGAAAGTAAGTTGCAGTAACGGATTCACAATCATTAAGAAAAAATTAGATTAAAACAACTTTTTAAAGTGAACTAATTTAGAGAGAAATCATTCACTGCTAATGTAATTACAAAAAATATTTTATTGGGTACTTACATTATTTAAATATTTAGATATCAATTCTAAAAATTCTGGCTTTATAGTTTTTGAGTTTGTAAATGAAACTGTTAGTTCATATACATGTATCTGAGGCTTTTGATTAGAGTTTGTTTACTAATATTTGTACAAAAGATATGTTAGAGCCCCTGAAACTGTATCACAATATCTCCAGACGGGTTTTACAGATATGTTGTAGAATGATATTTTATCTTGGAATTTAACCTAATAGAAATAAAAACCCAGTTAAGTTTAAAATAGAATTTTTCCAAATAATTCTTCCTCCTGCATTTGTATTTTCATGACAAAAATGGGTAACTCCAAATTCAACTTCATAGTTATTTGTTTTTTTACGTTGATAACCGTTTATCTGATTCGTACGATTTAAAATACAAAAATTCAATTTGGTATAGATTGAATCTTACCATTAAAGTTATAGGGCTATCGTTGTCGTATAATAGCATTTTATCCCTAAAATTTCTTTAAATTCTGATCTCACAAAATAACATTCACCATAAATGTTTCTTTATATATTATATTTAAAGCAAATAAAATTGCAAGCTGAAGACAATCGTTTGAGACATTAAAATCGCTTCAGCAGTTTAGATTCTACGAAAGAAGGAAAACAAATACACATATATGAACGAATGAGAATGTTTGAAAATATTTTCAGCTTCGTAAACGTAATACTGTAAGTGGTTTAAAGAACTTCCTCGTGCATGAAAAAGGCAAAGATAAAATATTAGATGAAACAAATAAGTTAAGCTATTGACTCTAAACACATGTATGATATTGTATAAATTATTTATGTTATCAGAAATTAATATAATATAGAAAATTAACCACTTAATAAATTGTTTTGTTTCTGTAATTTTAAACCTTGGAAAAGATCAGCTTTCTTTATAACTAAGGAAATTTCCGTTCCATAAGAGCCGATCAACAAGCGTGGAAGTTAGAAGGCTGAGTAAGACAAATAATTATTGGGCAGCTTTAACACTTTGGTTTGTTTTAAGTATGAAGTTAAAGGTTTGCATTTATTTTTTAATTAAATTTTATAACTTTTTCGTATAAAGCCAATTTTAAATGAAGTAAAGTAACGTTAGATATTTCTGGAAGCTGATTTTGCAGCCCACATTCTCAGCATAATAATAACTGTAGGGTTTTCTTCTTTTTTTAGTCCATCCAGCAGTATACTTAAGCTCTTCGTTGTTGTCTGAATTTTGTTGAAATCTTTTTTTTTGATTAACGTCCGACTGTTCTGCAATTACTGCTAATGCAGACGGTGAAGGATGAAATGATTTTTTGTAACGTATGAAAATATGCCGTGTCTGAATGGGATTCGAACCCAAGATCGCTCGATGAGAGGCAAGCACGTTACCAACTACGCCAATACAGCCGGCGAATCATTATTGTGACAATATATAAAGGGAAAGCGTTGTTCCAGAATTCTCCAATGTTAGTTTTAAAATGTTAGTTTATATTAGTAGTGGATCAATCGGGTTAGTTTATAAAAAATGGTTGGTGCATGTACCTATTGTAGAGATGGTTGTTGTTAATATAGGTTCGATTTATCTATTTAGGCAATTGGCTCTTTTTGTAACCATTTTATTCAACTATAATGTGTTGTTTACAAAATGTAAAGATTTTGTATTTTTACCATTGTATCGAAAATCGTTGATTTCTGGGAAATCTTTATAGGTTAGTTATATAAACGCCGGCCGATTTGGTCTTGAATTTTAGTTTTTGATCTATCATTCAGTAAGTGTGTTATGCTGTGCAACGGATACCTTTGCGAAGATGTCCAGCGTATACGGTAGACACGTATAATCGTTGTTAACTTTGTAAGTAGAACTTAGTTTAATTATTTTAATTTTTTTAAATTGTTTAATCACCAATGTGTAGACTATAAGTTACAATCTATTCAATTTAGAACAACACGCAACCCCATGACTCAATGAGATAAGGATGATGATGTGTATGATGAATGAATGAGATGTAATCTTGCACAGACACAGGGCGACCATTCCTGAGAGTGTGGTTAATTTAACCCCAACCATCAACGTATACTGGTAATCACTCTCTAGTATTCAAATCCTAGTAAAAGTAACTACCTTTACAAGGATCTGAACCAGGAACCTTCGTCTCCGAAAATCAGCTGTTAAACAGCTTACTCGCGGTGACGATATTACTTCTAGATTTACTCAGTGGTTCTAGTTTAATTAAGTGAAAAATAATCTTGTAATTGGTTAAGTTTATTTAATGTTATCAATTTAATGTAATTTGTTTGTTATTTATTATAAGTAATTTAATTGTAGTAATTGTAATTTATTTGTGGCTTTAAGTCACTTTATTAATTGTAATTTGTTAGTTCGTAATAAATATAATATGTAATTCTAAGCGATAGTTTGTTGTTATTTATTTTTACCCAGATCCATAAAACAAACCTAAGCGACATGTGTCACATTAGGCTACGTTTTCTCGAATAATTCCAGTTTTTTATTATCTGTTCTGTCTTGTTTAAACCGCTTCCTGACACCTTACGTCAATTAATTAACTAATAACTAATTATTAGTTATTATTATTAGTTATTATTAGTTATTATTATTATTAGTTTTCTTTTAATTTGGTTTGTCAACCGTTTGTCATTTATTCAAATACAGGTGCCCGTAGAATTTTAGTTATCGCTTTCATTGATTGTTTGTGTCTCTTGTACAGTTCTTCTCGTTCTCGTAACGTTTAATGTTTTTTACTGTCTTCGGATCCATTATCTTTCGGAGGAAATTTTCTCAAGTTTCTTTGCTTCTCTTAAACCAGTCTTTCTGGTCATTCTAATGCGTTTACTCGTACAGATACACAGGTTTTCAAATGGTAGTAAAAATATTTTATAATCTCTGATCTCATACAAAATAATATTGCCTGTGTTACCTACGAAACTTCTTTACTGATTGTAAAAATAATTTAGGTCTACAGAAACATTTTTGTAATAAGTATTACTGTAATACCTTAAATATTTTATCTTGCACGAAATTTTAAAATGAATTTTCAATATCTTTGAAAAATTAGCTAAGACAGTCAAGGAATATTATGTCTGTAAATAAGTTAGATGGTTACAATTTACTGGTCTACAATAGAAATCTTAACGAAGTTATAATATTAAGAAAACTAGTACATGCAAATCAAATGCAAAAGAAAGTTTCATTATTGTATAGGCCTAGTATTTATTTATTTATTTATATGTTTGCAGCTTTCATAACCGCTTTTCGCATCGGGAACGTTATCTACTTTCACTTTTTTCAGTGGTTCTGTTGCAAGCTTCTGCGTTCCATTTTAATATTAACGTTTTACCTCAATCCCGTTCTAGATTTTCCTGTTTCATTTTTCTGAACAGGATTATCTTATATATTTTTTAATATATTTTCGTCTACAATACCAATGTCTATAAGTAATACTTAAATTTTTTTAAGCATATCCCACATCAATTTTTATAACTTAATATGTTTACATTAAAAAGCAATAATATTAAGTGAAAGTTATTTTGGTATGTAATTCATTAAATATAAAATAATGTTGTTTATCATCCCACAATATATTATAATGCAGTATAAGATGTATAACATTATTAATATAACCAAACCAAACAAAGAAAAATATGAAACAAATTCTGTAGTAAACATCACGTACTGGAACGGAGCCAGAGAAAAGCAAATTCAGCCTGAAGTACACATCATGTTTCCACACTCTATTACATTAAATACATATCTAAGTTACTACAACACACGACAGATTCCTATAAGTAGCTTTTGTAGATTCAGCAACAGAATTTTAATAAAAAAACACCGAGCAAAACATCTCAGATTTACTATAAAGCACGAACTGACATGAAGCTTATCTCATGTTTTTTTTCCGTAGAATGCAGAGTCGTTTTGATTAAATATTATTTTTGTATAATATTTCACTTAGTCAAGTTACTGTTCAAATATTATGTTGAAGAAAAGCTAAACCAAATGTGTGGCACCATTTTGATTTTTACATTTTTACTGTGTAAATCTAATTTTGAATTCTATCAATTTTTCACGTTAGATTAATATTTTAACGTTGTTCATTTAAATGGAAGTGAAAAGTAAATACATAATAACCTACAAAAATTCTAAAAAGAAGCTATTCATTAATAATAAGCTTAATAATAATAAGTTAATGATAAATAAATTATTTAAAAAGCTACTTTCTTCAAGTTCCTCATTTTTTTGTTAAATATTTGAAATTTATTTATTATAGTAACCGATGCATCAAAAATTGTTGCTTTTTTAAGTCTGATTGTTCTGCAATTTATGCTAATGCAGACGGTGTATAGTGATGATAATGAAAATGAGTGATGAAAAATGCCAGACCTGACCGGGAATCGAACCCGGGACCCTGTAAAAAATTGTTGCAGTGGGTCTATAGTTTTGTCTCAATAGAAACAGCAATTGCAGTCAAAAATTTTAGATTTAAAAAAAATTATGATAAATATAATAAATCTAAGGTAATTAATTTTTGCTCGTCCAGTGTTTGTGGATTCATTGAATATATGCTGCAACTTGCGCCAGTTTTGAAGGGGTAGTCAAGTCTAAATCAACAATTTGACATTCCTTGTAAAAGTACTTTATTTTTAACTCCTTAGACGATCTGCATAAAAAAGATTTTTTTGTATAATTAATAAATTTAAATAAATATTACCGCAATTTCTAATATAAGGGAAAAATGTGAAGTTAATGCTATACAAAATTACGTATAGCTATGTAAAAATACGTGCTAAAATATGTTTATTATATAAAATTATCCAGAGCATTCTGCTCTCATTCATCGCATAAGTTTCCTTTGAAACTTTTTATAAAATTGTTTTATTAACAATTCTTGTAAAGTCCAAAGTTACTTGTGGTTCACCATGTTTATATATTTAAAGAAATTTATCCCTTTCTTTTATAGCATCAATTGGTATACTATCAATAAAAGAGTAAGAACTTATAAGAGTATTTATTAATGAAGTGACACAAAAAATTGGTTGGGAAAATTTAAAACTAAACAGAGAAAGTCGAAATTGTCTGGCACCATAGGTTAACCCTTTAGACATACTCTCGTTGTGTTTATCTTTTCAAGTTCACATAACTTGACTTTTTATTTCTACCTTCAACTTAAATCTCCCATATAAAACCTTATCATTTTAGCTGAAATATGCTAATTTGAGAAACTTTTGTACACAAAATGTGTCATATGTTTCTCGCAATGTGCCTATGCAAAAATACCATCTTCACTAACTTTTAGTTATTGCAGTTTAAATGTTTAGATTTACGAAACTCGAAGTATTGAAATCTTTAAAAAAATCGAATTGTAAAAGTATAATATCTTTTTAATTCATAGTAAAAACTTCTTTGAATTAACGAAGTAGTTTATCAAATAGTAAAATCGTTTGAAATCAAAGAAAATTGTTAAATAATATATACAATAAATATTTTTGTCTAATTATAATCTTAGTAAATTAAAATGCATTGAATAAAATGTCGGCGATATTAACCTAGTTATAAAAACCTGCAACAGTATGGGACATTTGAAGCAAAATATTACTTAATTGATATTTTGCGTGCATGTGACCAACATATGAGTAAGGTATTGACCGAGTTCCTTTTCTACTAACCTACTATAAATAATTGTAACTACAGTTTAACTAATCTCTAACAATATACAAAATACGCTTAGCGTTAGATCTCAAACTGTGCTTGTATAGTAATAAATGAAAATTAATAATGCATGTGTTGGGAAATAAATAATTCGTAGATCAAACTAAATAGCACGCGATCTATAATGTAACGGCGTTGTATGTAAACAATTTTTTGTATAGTAAAATCCCTATAATTCAGAATTTATCATAATTCGGACTTCTAATGTTTGTACTTATAATAATTTATAAAAAAATGTGTTCATGTGTATGGTAAATAAATGTGTAAACTTAACGTGGTAACATGTGGCGAACAATTTCAAGATATGAAAATGTGTGTACCTTATCTGTAATTAATAATAATAAAATAATTTTCGTAATATTTGTGTGGTGCTAAATCATATCTACATTAGTTTGCTGTACGAGGATTGTTCAATAATTCGAATTCTTATACAATTCGGACTGGAATTTCCCTATCATATTATAGCCTGTAATAGAACAAAATTGCTTGTTTTTTCTATATACTATTTTTCAAGGCTGATGAGCACTGAACGTATCCATTGCCCCCTACCAACTTTAGCGCTAGCCAATGACTTGCCAGCAACGTTGCCAATACTTGCTCTTGTTTCAATAACAATTATCACCAATAATAATACAACTAGCTGATTATATTATAAAATATTGCATGTTAACACGCTCTATAATCGATGTGCTCAGTACGAGATCCAAGACGAGAGTGAGCTATTGCCGCTCTTAAACGCATGCGCTCGTAATGTTTGTCAGGTACAATCTGACAACGCTGGCAAACGTTCTTATTGGTCTAAACGCGTCGAACGGCAGAGCTCATCAACCGTGAAAAGCATATTTGTTTATAACATATATAATGTGTCATTAACTCCGTTTTCTTTTCAGAATCTGATTATTTTTAAATAATAAAACTTTCTATGAATTTTTCTTCTTTTAACCCAAGTCGCTTATTTTACAATCATTTCAATTTATAACAATAAGCAACCCTATGGCTTAGTGAGGTACAGTCTTGTACAGAATCAGCCCTACAATTTCTTAGAAAGTTAATTGATCCCCAACCATCAAAGAACACCGTTAACCACTATTTAGTAATTCAAACCCGTATAAAACTAACTACCTTTACTCGGATTTTATTTCAAATTTAAAACAACATTTTTGACAAATTGATTATTTAAATTAATTATTGCATTAAAAATTATTAGAAAATTAAACTAAAGAACAAAGAAATATGGCCATTTACACAAAATTATTAAATCTTACTCTAAAATAAGTGCCCTAACTCCCCGTCACAAATAAACTACTTATACAACGTGTAAAAACCGGTTTTTAACTACTAACATTGTTTAACGCTAACTTTAATCAATTGTACCAGTCTGACTCAAAGAAGGATAGCCTTTTATGTGATCAACAGAACACAATAAAACTTTTCTACTCTGTTCAAGAGACAAAAAAAATCAGGATAGAAAAGCCGCTATACCAGTAAGAAAGTAATCGCACATGTTTTAAAACCTCACATAAAAGCAACGCACTGTCAACACACCATTAACTAGCTGATTTACGTCACAATATGTACGCTGGTGTGTGAGAACGAAGTCAACATTAAAATAGCCTGCATAGCCTACATGTATTACGTGAACTAGTTTTTATCTTATTATTAGCTTGAGATACAGCTTCATACACTGCACTCTGATTGTAATATTTCTTACATGAATGAAACAATCCACCAGACATACCAGCGATGCAGTCATAAAAGAAACCTTTATAAATAACCAGACCTTGCCGTGTGGAGTATGTATTAGTTAATTAGACCTATTCTATTTATGTTTAATTTATAAAATTTTATGTAAACCGGGATTTAAAACCCGATTTTTGTGCAGGTTGTGTAACTTAAAGGGTAGAGAAGTCTTCTCTTCCAGATTCCCTACATACCGTGGACAATCAAAGGAATGTTCATATGTCATATATCCGTTCGTTATGAATATTTTTAAAATATATTTCTTCATTTATCTATAACGGTTAAATGTATTTACGTTCATTTTTTACTTAATTTATTTTGCAAAAGTGTAAAAAAAGCAACCAGCAAAAATGTTTACAACAAATTTTTAAAAAAATAAACAAAAAACTAACTGCGTTTATGGACTTGAGGAGGACACCACCCAGTGTTAGCTCTCCAGATAACGATAAATGTGTTCAATTTTAATTTACATACGTTTAATTTTAATTTTAGTGCACGTTAACCTAATTTGTTTTTATTTAATTTGAAAATACGTAAAATTAAATGGCATTTAAACAAATTATTAAAGGAGACTTGAACCTTTAAAATTGAACGGAAATATCAAAAGGAATAAAGTTAATCTTGGAACGAGGACCTTTACTAACCGAGAGAGAATAATTCTTTCACAGTTTCTTCTCAGTCATTCCCTTGGAATGATAAGTTTCCAACTACGAAACACATTCAAACTTTTGGTAAGGCAGTTTCAAACGTTTTATCGACAGCTCTGCCAGGATATAACTTACAGATAATTACTACATAATATACTTTTATTAATTTGAATACTGTAATTACTTGGTATAAGTAAGGTTTTGTCTGACTGACCAGCAGATACAACATAATATATAATTATCTTAACAAAAAAAATATGAAAATATTATTTGGATCCTTGTAATTCCAAGGGGTCGTATGATATGTTCGTAAAGATATCGTTTTGAAGACGAACTAATTAATTTGGAATAAAGAAAAGAACAAAATAATAATAAATTGAAAATAAAAATTTTAAGGACTCTTGTGGATGGATCAACAACCTCTCTCTCTCTCTCTGTCTGATAGTTTTTTGAATAATTGTCATTATCACGTCGTATTGATTAAGCAAGGCGTCACCCACTCAAACTGTGTTACGTAACCCTTACTACTACTATTCCTAAAAAATTGGATTTAAAACGTGTATAAATACGAAAATATCTTCTTCTTATGAAAAAGAACTAAGTGATATAACACACCTATTGGTTGAAATCGGCGTTATTGAGAAATCACATTTTCAAATTTACATCATAATAATTATATAATCATAATAAATTTCACCTATTCAGTCTGAATGAAACCAAGAAACCCGGGAGCCGATCAATTTGAAGATGAGAGTGTTCAATTCAAATTTAAAATACCAAGAACCGACCCCTGTTCTGTTTAAAAATCCAAACACTTAACAACCCATATCATTTTCAGTTTGTTGAGGTAATAATATCGGTACGTTGGTGGGAATGGTTGGATAAGAGGGGTGTGTAGCAGGAAGAAAAGAGTTGATTCAACAGAACATTTATTTTTTCCCTGTAAAAAATGGGTTTGTTGAATATAAACCTTTCCATTCGTACTTCGGTGAGAGGTATTAGCGCTTGTAGTAGTTTAGTGTTGTATAAAATACGTCCCAACATGGAAATGTGTGTGAAGTCAATAAATCGCGCCGCCAAAGCTGCAAATGCTTCACAGTTCCACAGTTCACCGGATTCAATCCCAATACAACTTCCTATTTCATTCCTTATACACATCCCTTTTCTAGCTCATTCTCAATCTATTTCTCTCATTCTAACATAATACACCAACTTCATCTCTCATTCTACCATTTTTGCGTCAACGGAAACCATAGCTGTATACCCAACCTATTCCAAAAACTTTCAATAGACTGAGTAAAACTTTTAAACTTATTCTGTTCGTTGTATTGTATTTCGGGGTTATGCATTGTCTGATATAAGATTCATGTTATTTGGGTACATAGATTAATTTGCTTTTTTTGTTGTGCAAGTCTAATGTACAGCTAAATCTGCACGTTGATGTAATTATGTACTTTAGATAAATTTACCCTCTTTTTTTCTTGATATAAATACATATCTCAAAACCAGAGAATATTTCCACTAGCTCTACCAAATTTCACGAGAAATACGGAATAAATAAAATGTTATCGCAGGTAATCTATTAAAAAGGATATACTGAAAATAAGGGGTGCTTCATGAGCTGTCAGTATTAAATTCTTCCTCTAGCAGAAGTTCTTTATCATTTTTCTTTAATGTTTGTAACAGAAATTTTTAAGTTAAAATCATATTAATCATTTTTATATTGGTACGTTTTTAGAAAACTACTTTAATTACCTTATTTTAAAATTAGAATGCCTCAATCTTTTTCCAAAAGCATTTTCACAGGAAAAACTAAAATGATTAACTGTGGTTGGTGGCTGTTGGTAACTTTTCTTGATTTTTATAACTAAATTTTCATCAACAGCTACGTCAATATCGATTATGTGGATTTTAACGCGTTAAAATTTGTAGATTATGAGTGGCAATCGAACCTAGGACCCTCTGATTTGCCATCTAGCACACTAAATACTGCTCCACGAAGGAAAAATGTTTTAAATTTCATATGGCATTTTCAACAATCTGTTCATTTAAAAATAACCTTAGTTTGTACCCTTAACAAATCCTTCTCCTTCATGTACCATGAATTTTTAGAACGTTGATAACCATTAGAGCAATGTCCACTTTATTGGCAACTAATTTAAAAAGCGTAATCATATCTACATAATACCAGTCCAATAGGTTCTTTCTCTTCGACCAGGACCAAGTTTACCCATTATTTTCCCTCGCACGACATTCTGTAATGATCTACGTAGGCTACATTGGTAACTTCCCATCGCGTGTGGAAAATATTCCTATCCGATTTTTAATGGTCCTTTTAAATTCAAAGATTATATCTAAACGATAGAGTATCTCGAAGTGGAAACTTTTTCATCCTAAAAGTTTCAATATCCTCCTGTAGCACCACATCTAGAACGCCTCAAGTCGTTTCATGTCATTAATGCTCAAGTCCAAGACTCAACCCACAAAGAAGAATCGGAAACTCATAGCAATTTGAGTTTAGCACAGTCTGAATTGTGACCAATCATTCCACAAGTCATCGGAAAAAATTTTTTTACGTTTTCTTGCCTATTTGAATATATAAGCAGAGAAGTATTGTTTTCATGTCGATTTTTCGAAATCAAGTCTTCACCGGATATACATAGGCCTACACACTTTAAAACCTCCTCAACCCAAAAAACATATTTTTAGCAATTGGTCTGTTTGTGTGTGCGCGCGCGCGCACGTGCATGCGTGCGTGTGAGTGTGCGTGTGAACAAAATATCACAAGAACGGAACATCGTAAGTAGTTGTAACTTGAAACTTAAGTTAGGAACTACTAGAGGACCCAACACGAACATTTTTATCAAAATCAGTCAACCGGAAGTAGTACTTTATTTGTGTAATTTTTCACTTTTTTGCAGTTTTTCTCAAAAACGGCACCTACGATTTTTTTTTAATCGCCTAATTTACTACATTTTATTTGATCTACAAGATAGGGTAGCCGCCAGGTCTGCTGAACTTCTTGGGGAGGCTAAGCTCTCGTAGAAAAAATGTTTTTTTTTACTACTAAGTTACAACCTTAATATGCATTTTAGCGCAAAAGTATCTATAATCAAAATTGTAGAATATTTAAAAATCTACATCTTTTATTTCAAACATTTCAGTTTAGCGGTAAATAGTGATTTCTAGTTTTTTCATGAAAATCTGTACGAAAAATGGACTTTTTAAGATATCGGCCTTAGTAGGCTATGACAAAATGTATACAATACAATTTATAGAAAATAAAAAGATCTACAACTTTTATTTATAGCAATTTCATCTACAGAGCCTAGTTTTGCGTGAAAGAGTGATTTTTCGTATTATTAAGCCGGTTGATTTTATGTTGCATCATTCACTCATGATTATAATAAGATCATGTTTTTTGAAGTTAATTGTTTTGTTTCTTTCTAATGTTTTATTACTAATATATAGGTTATATTGTTCATTATTTGCATTGGCACGAGAAAGTTGTGTGTGTGTTTCACACCAGATTTTTTGGTAATGTTTGAAGATACTTTTTCTACATTGACGTCTCGATGTATAATAAAGTTCGTACGTAGTAGGAACTACGTGATGAAACGTAAGAAGTGGTTTTGAAAAGATAGTATCCTGTTTACGGTTGACTTTTCGGGCAAACCATAGATCAAGCTCCATACATCAATATCGGACAAATTAAATAGTTGTAACAATTTTTTTCTTGTTTGGTTAGTAACTGGGATCTAAGGTGGAGTAGAGTACAATGTCTTTAACCTATGATTCAATGAAATACGTTTTTGTCGTGTAATGTCGTTCCATGTTAGTTTCCTGTCTAGTGTGCAGTCTGAGGTATTGGGTGATTGTTATAGTACACGGGTGGAAAAGTTTAACTGGTGACTAGTTTCTTGTTTAAATAAATATACATATATTGTACTTTAAAGTAGTGTCATTAAGGCAGTTCGACTGAAACCAAATTCTAAAAGGATTAATTGTATTTCCGGCATTATCCAAATAAATCAATATTTTTAGAATGTGGCAAGTTATTTAACTTGAGTATGAAGTAATCAAACGCTGTTTTATGTACCGAACGAAACTAATACCGCATTTACGAAGTCAAAGTTCACTCTGATTACACACAATAAACTATATCTATTCCTCTTTGTTGTTTAAATCGCCCTTGAAATACTGGCTGACATTGTTAACCCGTTCGCTAAATAACTTAGTCATTAATTTTGGCTGTGTTTACCATTATGATTGGAAGGTAAGCTTAGCTTACTTTGGACGGTAGACAAACTAACTTACAATGTTTACTGGACTTACCTGACTACCATGGATCCACCAAATTGATTTGTTCCATTCAATCTACAATCTATGTAATGTCTGGCCGCTTTCAAAATGGTTTTTATTCAATGTATTATGTTATTTAATTTTCCGTTCCAATTATTAGGAACTACTTACAATAATATTGTGTCACTTTTTGCTAAGGACCGTTTCGGGATCTAGGTTATTAAATAATGAATACACTAAAGTTTACAATTGCAAATATTTATTACACTAAAAGATTACAAAATAAATAATTAAACTAATTATAATTAAGTAATACAATAAATGATTCAATAATTCACTTAAAATAGATAATGAACAATAAATAACTTACAATCACTTTTATAGATTACCAAACATACAAAACACAGAAACTGAATTCACAAAAACTACACATTAACTTTACACAATACCATACACTCACAAAGGCGGTATAACAATCGTTGCTCGGATACGTAACCTGTATACGCACCTCAATAATCGCTCGGCAAAGATCACACGAATACTACTGACTGGACCCCGCTCGGGGTCTCTTTATAGGGCCTATACTTTTTACAAAGATTCTTCGAGAAGAGAATAGAACAACATGCAAAAATAAAGTACAAAGATTAAATAACCTTTTATTAATGAATGCTAGAAAAATCCGTTGTAAATAAGTCAACAATAGTTCTTTTGTAAAAAGAAAACGTAAACAACCTGCCCCCTCATAATAGCTGTACACGATACCCGACCTTTTACGATAGTTATTACAACTTTTATGAATAGACATACCTTTATGGTTAAAACTGTCATTTATTGCTGCTATTGTGTGTTGTTATTATTGTCTTTATTATTCTCTCTTTTTGTTACTATTATTTCACACTCTATTGTCCTCTTTACTATTTTATAAATGAAATTCTGGAACCTTCGCGAACAATCTGGTCGATTCTGTTACATTATATTACTTAAAATAGCGTGCACATTTGTCTATGCCCTTCTTTAATTTAGCTAAATAATAAGCGTTTAATAATAAACATAGTTATCCCAGAAAACATAAATGTGATGTAAACGGAAAGAGAGATTCAACTTAATTTTTTTCTAAATACCAGTAAGTAAAGAAGTTTCTTTCTTTTCCATCTGTTACTTTGGAAGTTATCTCTTTCAGTGGATGATAGGTTTCACGTTTTGGCAAGTAATCAGTAGGAAAAGCATCAGTTTTAAGTACATTATTCACGATTCATAACTTAGTAATTTACTTTACGAGTTTCACTAGTAATGGTCAGCTTTTTAAAATGTACCCGGCAAATTCTTGAAGTATTGGCATTAAACATTTCTTGTCTACGACATTGTTTGACCTAAATTTTATTACTATTATTACCCTTAACAAATGAATGAGAAGATTCATTTGTGTAAATAGAATCCATACATTACTTAGTAGCCTACTACGATTCGTAAAACAAAAATTTCCAAATAACATCAACAAAAAATTATTGAGATAATTAATAAATTTTAGTCGTTTTGTAAACATTTTTAATCAATTCTAAATTTAAAACTCGTTTGACATACAACATATTACATACATACTCAATAACTAAAATAAATAAAAACACGCATAAAATATATTTTAAGTTCGTTTCTTTTTAGTTGAAAACACTTAAGTCTTGTAGATTATAGAAGGAAACACATAAACTGCGTTTCTTTACATAGAGTACAAACAATAGAGTATAAGTTCGAATTATGGAAAAATGAATTTTGTTACATCGAAACATCATGTTACGAACGTGGAAAGACTGTATAGAAACAGCTTGTTCATTCCATATGATGACCCCGACCTGATGATCGGTTTCAAACTTGATCTGTTAGCTCAAAGTCAATATTATTCTGCACGAAAGGTCAATTGATGAATTAAAAGTAATTAACAATTGATTATATATATTTTGTTTATTTACTTGCCCCATTTATTAACCAAATAATTGTGTAAATACGTATATAAATTTTTTAATATTTAAGTATAGTATGTTAGTTTTTAATTCACGTGAGTGAAGTACGATTAAACAAATAAACAGATAAATAATAATTCATTTTTACTTCAGAGGCAGTTACATGAAACACTAGAAGCTGCGACAGTGAAATAAGGATCTGTAAAATTTTTATCACTTTGAAATCCAGTTTCTGTTAGTACCTAGTATCTTTAAAATAATTTCTTTTTTCATTAAAGTCCACATAAAATTTTACTTACATTAAATTTTTATCTTTCTAGCGTAAATTTACATTTAAATTAAATTTACTAAATCTACAACTATAATATTATTGTCGGAACCATAAGAATATAGGCTTTTGAAGGGTCTACTTATTTTACAACTACACTGCTTCGTCAATTCCACCACATCAATTACAGCTGTTGTTGACTTAGGATCTCTCCTTAATGCACATTCATCGACAGTAATACTTACGCGCATGCGTTGATACATATCAATATCAACAAATATATTGTAATATTATCAAAACAACAAACATTGTTTAATGACTCATTTTATTTAAAGCGTTTAATACAGTGGTATTTTCAGAATTTGAACGCATGCGTCTCAAAATTTAATGAAAGAGTAATTTGGAAAGTTATATTAATTTTTTTGACTGCAAAAAAATTTCAACAAATATGCACGACAATAAATATTTTGAGATACTTTTACCATTAGATGGTAAACCAAACAATAACATTTAAAAGGTCGCCAGTGGTGGAGGGGCTATCAAAAATTATACCATATTTTAGTGTTATAATTACACATTGTCATGTGACACTAAGAAGAGAATCTTGTTTTCTTTTATTAAAAGCTTCTCCATTTATGGCTTAGAAGTTCGGACTCTCCAATTAGGATTTAGAAAAATATTAAGAGCTACAGAATACAATGAGCTTCTAGAGTCAATCTTATCAGTTGACAACGCAAGATCGATTTAAAAATGAAAAAATTTAAGGTGAAATGACTTGAAAATTTTAATAACCGATATAATTGAATGAAGGTACGGTAATTTGTAAAATATGAAGTATAACATGTTACCGCAGAGAATTTGGATATCGGTTCCAGCTAGATGGAGGAAAGGCATGAACAAAATGGCATTATGATCGGTACAGCAAAGTGGAGTCTAAGGAATAAAGACTTGTTTAGCTGGAATGAATCGTGTTTTTAGTTTGTTGTAGTAAATAGCGTAATTATGTAGAACAGCCGCTATAGTAATAAAAAAGAACCATTTTTATAACTTTTCTAGAGAAATACTGATGTAAAATATTTTTCCACTTAATCTTTAACATTTTCCTACAACACCACATTTCAAAAGCTTCTATCCTCTTCCTTTCTATAGCCCCTATCAACCATGTTTCACTCCTGTATGCTACACTCAAAACATAGTCTTTTAAGAAATTCATCCTAATCTGTAAGTCAATGTTTGTAGTCAGTAAGCTGTTTTTCATTTCAAAGCTAGAAATAGCTAGCTATTTTTAAGCCAGAAAATTAGCTTGAGTAATTCTTCTTTTTATATCAACTGTGAATCTACCATTCTTTGTTATTTTACTCCCTAGGTAGCAGGATTTTCTAACTTCTTGTATGTTTTCGTTGCCTACTTATAAATTTTCCATCTGTTCTGAACCACACTTGCTGCTGTAAGTTGTTTGTTTACAAACTTAAAACTCAAAATGTAAGAGTTTTTTGGTCATGCATCTCTTATGGGAGTTTGGAACTATTCATGATGAAATATTTATACTATTTTTCAAGGCTGGTGAGCTCTGAACACATGCATTGCCCCCTACCCACTTTATAGCTAGCCAATGACTTGCCAGCAACGTTGCCAATACTTGCTCTTGTAGTTCTGTTAAATATTTTGTCAGCCATTTTTTTGGTATTTCAATAACAAATATAACCTATAAATCATACAATCAGCTGATTATATTATAAAGTATTGCATGTTAACGCGTTCTTTAATCGATATGTTCAGTACAAGACGCAAGACGAGAGTGAACTATTGCGGCTCTTAGACGCATGCGCGCGTAATGTTTGTCAGGTACAATCTGACAACGCTGGCAAACATTCTGATTGGTCTAAACGTGTGGAACAGCAGAGCTTATCAACTGTGAAAAGCATATTAGCTATCGTAGCCTTTGCAAATACAAGTAAATAGTGTATATTTTATTTACTATATTTATTTCGTGATTATTATTGTTATACCATAATATATACAATATATCAGCGGAAAATAACGAGAAATGTTATTACAAATATTATTAAACAGATAAGTTAAAGTATAATTATAATAATAAATTCAATTAATAAACTATATGTCTAAATTTAGGACATTAAGTTATACTGTTTTCATACCGAGTGGTAAAAGTTATAACATTAATAAATATTGTATAAAAGTAAAGATAAGGAAACAAAGTGTGGAAGGAGAGAATTGCCCTAAAAGTTTCACTGTAACGTTTTCAGAACAGTTAGTAATTCTACTTATGTCCATTTGAACAGTAGTATCAACTAAACATGTCATTGAGTATAAGCATGAAATAATTACGGTAATTTTCATTGTTTCCCTTTGAAAAGTTATGAAAATACATATACTGAATAAAAAAGTCAGTAGTCTACGTAAATTTTTAACGTACGAGTATATTATGCTAGTATAAACTACCACAAAGGCAGAATATCTGGAGGTTCTTTAAAGTTTGAATAATTTAATATTACTGTTCTTAAGCAGAATTGGCTCAAAGGCGGCAAATAACCCAAATTGGGCATGTTGTGAGCTTTGGTCGTGAGTAGGCGGTGGACTTCTGAAAGGCGTGTGATGGTCTCATCTAGTAAGTTTGATAAATTGTAAATTGCATTTAGCAAGTTATATATAATAAATCAAAACTTAATGGTCGTAACAATTTACAGAACGTTAACTCATAAGCTAATTTGCAAAATTACGTTTATATTATATTTTAGAATTAAGTTTTTTCACTAATGCATTAACGCATTATTTTTCTCTGATGAAGTACCTACACTTTACTTTTTACAAGTTTTAGTAAAAACGGTTAATATTTTTATGGTTTTATGCTCTATGATGAAATGATTTTTAATTCATTGCATAGCTTTGTAAATGAAAGCGTGTGATTTGATTTTTGTCGATTAACGCCCAACTGTTTAGCGCACTAATGCCAAAGCGCCCAGACAAATGAAAATGAGTATTGACAAAAAGGTGATTCTGACCAGGATCGAATTCAAAACTCCTGGCTTATAACCCTTTATAGGCCAGTACTACGGGGAAAAATAACGTGTTGTAAAATGTTAAACTTTGTTTTATAGGGACTTGAATAATGTATCTCTAGTGTCAGAAAAGTAAGGTGTTTCTTGTTTTTATGTTTAGCCCTGGTAAGTATACTTACCAAGGAATGTTTATTGAAGTGGGAATCACATAATGTTTAGTGGTAAGAATGCTTATTAAAACAACTTGTAGCACTAAATAATAGGAAATGTGTAGAATAACTTATCTGAACTTTTTAGTAGCATGAATCTTTGCTTTCCCGTAAAAAACTCAAATTTTTTAAGCACGGTACAAAAGTAACAACAAATCAACACGGTTGGGTACACTGATATGAATCCTTACAACATTCCTGTAACTCATAAAGCAAATAGTCGCTGCGCACTAACTTCAAAATGTGGATAGCCTACGTATCAGAGATCATCTATAAAACCATTAAATGCCAATAAGGTTCAACTGCATAGGTTATTCTTAAAAAAATTGACCTTATTGCTAGTGGTAAGTATACTTACCAAAGATCTATATAGGGATAAGCTGATTGCGATGACCGGCCACTGGAACTGTGGGGTTTCGAAAAACGGTACTCAAGGAATGTGTAATAAAATGTACAATTTAATTGTTTAAATTAGGCAGTATGTTCATATCAGTGCCGCTGGTTTTGTAAAGGAAACTAATAATGGTAAAATATGATAACTCGTAATTCCAATAACATGGCTGGCTTCACAAAGTGTAAAAACAATGGAAGGTTATCACTAAAAGAAACTAAGCAATCACTAAAACAACTAAGCAAAAACGATTACTCTTTAAAAATCGAAATTTATCAAAAATTTTATAAAATTCGGTATCAGAGCCGGACAAATTTAGACTATGTGCTTAAAAAAACAAGAAAAACTCAGCTTGCCACGAACACTTAGTTTTAGTTAAGGTATATCATTTCAATCTACAACAAATAATTTGTTTAAAAGAGCTCAGCATTTTGAATTTCAATTTGATCATATTTCTATTTTTAACACATTATATCCACTTATTATTTAGTTACCTTAAATAAATAATTATTTAACCAATAAAGGAATATTAGTCGACACCTTAGTATACTTATTATTTTAAAATTTTAATTGTTTTTAATTGAAATGAAATATACTTCGATTTTGATAACTAAGTTTTCTTATTCTTTAGCCTATATCTAAGTAAGAAATTTTTCTTTTGAAAGCACAAAATTAATTAACAACTCGAGCGAATACGTTCTATGTGTAGTCTATGTGAGCGTGGAGCTAAAAAATCGTCGAGCAAAACATTTCATTAAAATTTTTCCTTACATTGACGTTGCATTATACTTCAACACAGATTTATTTGATAATAATAATAATAATAATAATAGTAAAAACTCCTTTCTGGAGTCTAAAGATTTATTTTCTTTATTTGATACCTTCCTTGTGTAAATTCAAAAGAGTGTGGCCACAAAATAATATTTTAACCAAGAAATTTTTGTTAAGGTAATTGAAGTTTATGGTATTTCAGCTAAATGTTCAGGTCGGTGTTAAAAAATAAAATAAGAAAAAAGTAATAATGTCAAAGCATTTTTTCGGAACCATTTGTGTCAACAAAATTGTTGTAAAAATATATATTTTTATGTAAGATAAATTGTTTCTGACTTCCGAAATGTAGCTGCAGTTACATTTTACTTTCTTTCGATGTAAAAAAAAGATATAGGTCAAGCGCATGAAAAGAAAATGATAGGCTAGAAATAAGAAAGAGAGATAAGATATAAATCCAATTTTGTATAACTTTAGAGTCCAGATATATCAGAATATTTTACGTAGGTATATCATGAACTATCAACTACAATACACATTTTTTGAAATTATGGCAATATACATTTCCCTTCTAATCCTTAAAAAAGTATATATATCACTAATACTTACTCTCATTTAACTACAAAAAGGCTCAAAAAAATGTGTAAAAAATATATCGAGAACATAAAGTATCCTGATGGGTTACTTATGCAGTAGTATGTTTTTATACGAAATGCAGCGCAAAATTGTAAATAATGTAAACAAATAGGTTTGGTAAGAAGTTTTTGCAACGTTGTATTTTTTTTTTTTTTTTTTTTAATTCATTTATTTAACGTCCCATCAACTACAACGGTCATTAGCGACGACGTTGGGGTGTAACTATATACAATGGAGGATGAAATGATTTTTTGTAACGTATGAAAATATGCCATGCCTGAGTGGGATTGTTGTATTTTTAATTTAAATATTTTAACGGGTGCTTCTGAACTGATTATTGTTTATGATAATTATCAATTGATATCATAATTATTTTTTGTACATCTTAATTTCCCAAGATACAATTTTATGCTAACTAGTGGCAGATCACAAAAATCAGGCAAATAAAAGTAAATAAATGTTAACTACTTACTATTAAATGGCATTATGGTGTCCTAGGTAGTTGCTAAATTTCGTTATTTATTTTTAAATGTCTCACATAACCTTACTTGATTTAACAAAATTTAATGAAATAAGGTTTAAGGAAAGTTTAATGAAAATTTTTTATTCATTTTTTTGTTTTTAGAAAATAAATTATTAAATCTCACAGTACCGTTAATTATTTTTAAAATTTCTGATCTACCTACTTCGTTAAAATCTAATCTACCTGCTAGTCAACGTTTTTATTTATTTTGTTATTGAACTTGTGTTTGTGTGTTACCTACTATATCATTATCTGTTGTATGTATTATGTTGTAGGTGTTTAGGTCATCAGCTGAGAGGCTGGTTTAAAACTCTGAGGTTTTACTAATTAAAACGAGGAGTGAGGTGGTAACAATTGCCTTCCTCACTGAGCACAAAAGTACCATATGCTTATCATCATGCCAAGCCCTCTGAAAAGCATCTACTCAGCACCCTGCAAATGACACCTTCACTTCATTCCTCAAAGATATGTAGTAGTATCCTTCTGGCTGTATAATGAAATTAATTACTTTCAGAGGAGATAACTCTGACTAGTGTCTTTTACACTTTTACTTCTTCTTTTCTTAAACAGTTCTCATATAATTTGCTGAACACGTGGCAAGAAGTAGAACTATTTTTTGTAGCCCTGAAACGAGCAGATCGAGTGAAAATAACTCAACACTCTACCTGCCTGTTACGGGCAAGTATTATATAATTAATTATGTAGTATTTATGGTAATATAGTATCTTTTATATATTACAAAGAAAAATGCAGCAACTAAATTTGTATGGGGCAAGTCCCCAAAACAAATAAATTTATTATTATTATTTCACGGCGTAATTAGGGAACTGGTCTTGTTCTCAGTCAAACTAGAGCAGCCATTAAGACCATCCGAAAATCAGTTGTCACAACGTACGGTTGAAACATAATGACCCGCTAAACACGGATTATAAAACGGTAGCCTCTTACGTAAATATCCAAAAAGGTTTATCATATAGAATAATGTTCATTGATGAAGGTATAAGGTGAAGAAACATGGTGGTGATATTGAATTCATTTCAAAGATTAGTGGCGAATCGGAAATTCTTAAAAAAACCACCCCACTTAAATCCTTTTTAATGTACTTACTCTATAAACTAAATTCTTATAGGATTATTACATCCTTAAATTTGTAAGCTCGTATTATGATGTCTTGATTCTTGCCTACTTGGTTTTTGAAAAAGAGGAAAAATAACCTCTCCAATTATATGGAAAATTTTAATTTAAAAATTAATTTCCACCTCGTTCGTAAATTAATTAATATCAGAGATGCGTTTAATTATTAATAGATATAATGCATATATCTATGTGTAATGTAAAGTTATATTATTTAATTTTTTATTCTTTTTTTAAATAAATAATTATTATATATTACGTTTTCTTTGATTTGCGAATAGACACGAGAAAAGGATTCAACCATCATAACATAGAGGTGATTCAGTTGCTAGACGTCCATGTGCTGTACAGGTGGCTCAAGCGTTGAACAAGCGCATGAACTAGTTCAAATGTAAAAAAGGGAATGTGCAAAAGTATTAATGCAGAGTTTATTTCTTGTGAACGTGATAAAAATTATTCGATAAGTCATTACTTAAGACATTTAGTTTTTCAATCAGTATTTATATCTGCTAAATTTAAAAAGTGTAAACACAATAATCTCTTGTGAAATTTTTTACTTATGTCACTAACAAAAAAAAGGTAAATATTTCAAAAAATATTAAAGGTTACGCCAATGGGCAAAACCTTTAAATAGTTGACATTCAAGAAATTTTGTTAAATCAAAATAATTTATTAGTCCTACAATAAGTGTTATCTTAAATTTAAAAAAAGAAGGTAGGTGACCAATTTTGTAAGAATTTTTAGCTCTTCCATCCTATGGATTTTACTATTTGCTGCTCATCTTTTAAGTCCTACAAATATTATAATTTAACTTAAAATACATTGACCATACCTGCAGCTTCCAAAAATGTTCGGTAAAATTTATTTATCGGATTCCAGAATGTAATCATTTATATTAAAAACGGCCGCTTCCGTGGCGTAGTGGTTAGCGTGCTAACCTTCCAAGCAAAAGGATCCGGGTTCTATTCTCGGCTAATCTGGAAATTATAACGTACTAAAAAACCAATGTTTGATACTCCCAAATTAGTCGCTAATAACAAGACGTTGATGTGACTGAAAACAAACAAAAAATTAAAAAAAAAACATTTTTCCTTCTCTAAATAATAATATTAGTGATCACACTAATAAAATATTAGTAAAAGCCCCGGAAAGTCACTGAAAAGATTAATTCAAACGAATCAATTTACCAGACAATGCATCTCACCCGTTAATTAGTCACTCTTCCTAAGTTATAACTTTCTTAAGGAAACAAAACTTTTTCTTTAAATTTTTACTTTAAATTAAATCTAGTTGATTACTGATTTATAATTCTATTGGAGGTAAACAACCACAATGATCGAAAATGAAATAGAATTAGGGCAATGAATCAATATTGAGGGATACAATTTAGAATATTTTTATTATATATTTAATAATACTCTGAATTTTTTAATCAGAAGTCACTTGAAGTTACGTGCACTGCTACACGTAGCAAGTAATCTACTTAACACCGAAATGAGAAAATGCGGGTGCAATAGATTGGCAGTAGACAGTAGACAACTAACGAAACCAACAAATGCGGGCGTGAAGCGCCATTAACTTCTTATTTCAAGGTACCTTAATTTTTTCAATGACTGTTTCATCAGTTTAATCCACCAGTCCCGGCAAAAGTGGCTTCTTGCCCGTCTATATAATAATTTAAGGTTTCTTATTAAGAAAGAATCTGAATCTGCTTATCTTAAATAGCATTAATCTTCATTTTTTGTCCAACGTTTGTCATCGTCTGCTAATGCAGACGATGAGAAGGATGATAGATGAAAATGAATGATGAAAAACTTTCATACCTGACCGGATATCAAAGCTAAGACCCCTACAGTAGAAACCATTTGCGCTGACCACTACACCAAACCTTAATCTTATTTTCAAAATAGAATATAGGCTACTCTTTACGAATTAAAAAATATTTAATAAAATGATTTACCATTTAAGAAGTATACAATCCTAAAAAGTCAGTTACTTTTTAGCTGAATTTCTTTATGGTAAGGTTATCATTGGTTTTCAAGATTTGCCCTCTAATAAGCTTTCTAGAACTTACAATTGGCTACCAACAAGATTTGTAACTACAATCAGGAAACTTTGAAACAAAAATTAAATTTATTGTACTTGGTCTGATAGTTTCAGGGCTACAAAAGCTTTTTTAATATTTGACGCTTCTAAATAAAGTGAACGACCAAGATATTTAGGAAAAATAATTATTGCTTCTAGTGTTTCCTTTGATTTGATTCGGAAAAGTTTTTCAATCGAAATTAATGATTTTCAATCTACAGTAAAAACTTTTACTTATTAAAAATAGCATTAAATTACAAGGTGATAATTTTTACATGTTGTGGTTTGGAATAATCGTATTTATCGACTCATGGCACTAACAGTTAACCATTATTTACTTTTAAAATTATTTAGGAACGTTAAAACTTATTTCATCTGTCAAAAAAGTTATATGAAAAATCTGTCAAAAATTTCGTCTTTAATGAAAAATTAAACTTAAGGTTAAATATTAACTTAAAGTTCAAACCAGTTTTTGGAACAAATGGCCTAAATATACAAAGCAAAGTATTTTATTTATGATTGATTTATATTAATTAAAGTTACGCAATATTGGAATTGTTTTGTGCTTTGTAGTTACAGGTTATTAATTTTCAATTAATTAACAAAAGTTTCTGATTGTTGATCATTTCAAATACAAAATTGTTGTATGAATATTAAAATCCAGCTGAGTCCAATTCCCAGAATTCATTAGTAATACAAATTGTTCAAAGCGACGTTTTTAAAATCTATTAATATATACGTGTATGTATTCAGGAATTGTAAATGTAACGTCGAATTGTCACTGTATACTACCCAGGTAATTATTAATTCACAAATGAATGAATATCATTGTTATTGTATTATAAACAATTAGGAATACATTAAATGTTAGCACTAAAATTGGAATGGACGACTTCTCTTGGGATAATTGCTATTGCAGTGCAAATATTCTGAAATAGTACATCAGTAAAAAAACATTCCTCAATAGAATGAATAGAACAGAATGAAATGACACCAGACGTCATTTTACCCAAAATTGCCATTTTGTTCTTTTTTGCAGATGGATTGCAGGGACCATCTCAGTAATTTGTTTCAAATTAAGGGTCTAGATATTTAGGGACTATAATTTTACCTTCTTCAAGTAGTACTATCTTCTACTAAAGGTCAGATATCGCCCTGATAACTGGTACCGTGTAAATATAGCTGTAAATAGCTTTACAGTCGTACTGTTGAACCATTCTCTTAAATTCTTTTTTAGACAGTATTCATTCTTGTCTCTACAATACCATTACCTGGTGTTCATTCTTCTGTGTAATATGTAATAAACGGTTCTTTTTTCCTCTCAAAACGGATCTCATCTAATCCAATTTCCTTTCCTATGTGAAAATTTTCTTACATTCTACAAAAGTGTATTTTTATAAGATATTTTATAAAATTTTTACAAAATTTTAACAGAAAAATATTTAATTACTTTTTTTATTAAAATTGGAAAACTCCACGAAAACTAACAATAATTTTTGAGACATTTTCGAGTAATAAAACTTTCATGAATTTCAGAACTTTGAGTATAATAGGCCTACAGACCACCAAAATCGTAGGTCTTTTCCAAAAACAAATTGAACGATGAATCAAAGCCATGAAAAATTTGGAATAAATCCAAACCTCTCGTCTCATACAGATATCTGGAGACATCTACATAACCTAATCAAACAACACTAGAACCAAATATGGTCTCAACATCCTCCAAGGAAACTTCTCAACATCAGAAAACATATTTTTGAAAACCCACAGCCTCACTTGGAGCTTCAAAGGCATCAAGTACTACTTACACGATTACGCATTGGACAGTCTACACTTACACTTACACTTACTGAAGAAAGATGAAGCACAACATTGTACACATTGCAACACGCCACTTTCAATCAGACACATCATCACAGACTGCCAAACTACACAATCCACAGGAACACTATTTACAATTTACAATAATTATCTAGCTTTTAACTGGGTAGACAAAGTAGCGGTTCAAAACACAATACTTTTTTTAAACTTTCGTCAGATTTCAGATTTGATAAAATTGTAAAATCATGTATAAGTTGTTTTTCATTGTGTCATTCTATTTTTTATTTTTATGTTGTCTAAATTTTCATTGAACCTAACAATTTTTCATTCTGTTTTTATTGATGACCTTATTGTCTTTGTTTGTGTCATTTTGTGTCTTCTTTGAAAATTTTGTACTACATGTATTTGTATGTAACGTGGTCACTAATGACCTTGTAATCGATGCGATTATTTATTTTGATTTTTTTTTTTTGATTTAGATGTGATTATTTATTTTGATTTATTTATATAAATAAATTAAATTCAAATCACCTACAGTTATCTAAAATTTCTTCATCGTACCTTTTTAAAAGATTATGACTGAAGATACCTGAATTTTCAGGAAAGTATGTCAAGAACATAAAAATTTATCTACGTCATGAAAAGTCGCATAATAACTTAAACGCAAGCACATATTTTAACACCTTTATCACTATGTGAACTAGAATTATTAGGAAGACGCTGAGCTATGGGTTTATGTAAGCTCATATTTATATTCTGAAAATGTGTTTTAAAGTTGTCGTAGAAGTAAATGAAAGCATCTTTAGCGCGAGAAAATTTACATACATCATTGGGTAGAGGTTTACCTTTACCGCGACTGCAGTTAAAACTAAGTATTTTACTTAGTTGGATTTTAGTTAGCTGGATCTAATACATAACGAGAAAATTAGATCTGAGTTGGGTGTATTTAGCCTGAATGAAAAAGTGGAGGAGTACCGTAATCAATGAAGGCAACATTTGGAACGGATAGCAGAGAGAGAATATCCTTTAAAGTCCTCTAAAAGTGACAGAATATGTTCCAGATGGAAGAAGGGAGGTGGGAAGACCTCGAAGAAGATGGCAGTAGTCGAGATGTATGGGTTGGAATATCTCGTGTTTGTGTAGAAGTACAGGATGGTTTGTGAGTTCGGAAAAGGCTTATGCCTAATCCTTGATAGTAAGAAGAAGAAGTCTAAGATTTTAATAAAATTCATGTTGGTTCAAGTGCTTCAAATTTTAAAATGGATGTCAAACCTTACACTGTGAGTATGAAAATATATTTATAGGAAAATCATTTGCGTGTTGCATCATTGTTATTAAGGGAACCATCCAAATGAATATTGAAAATCTCTGTAAGTATTAACTACTTGGGGCAGTAGCTAGAACAATTAGTGTATGGAAATTTTTAGTATCATTTGTATTCCATAGAGAAAATGAGAAGGACTATGGGCTTACAAATCAATAGCTAGTACCTAGTCCCTAAGTTAAGCATTTACAGTTAATTTGTAGTACCAGTGTTTCAGAAGATTCTATTTTACCTTACTTATATCACCCAAGTCTAATACGTCATGCCCATAACAGGCAGGTGGAGTGTTAGATTAATTGCACTCGATCTGTTGGTTTCAGGGCTACAAAAAATATAGTTCTATTTCTTACCACATAGGTAGCCAATTATATAACTAAACTATTTAAGAACAGATGAGGTAGAGGTGTATAAGACACTAGTCAGGGTCATCTACTCTGAGAGAAATGAATTTCACTATACAGCTAGACCCTATGGTGAATGATGTGGAGGTGTCATTCGCAGGGTGGAATGGGCGTTTTTCGAAGGGCTTGGCATACTGATAAGCATACTCTTTCAACTCAGTGGGGAAGGCAATAGTAAACCATCCTACTTCTCGTTTTTACGTAGTAATTTTCCTCTAGAGGTTCAAACCAGCCTTTAACTGTTGACCAAAACCACACGCAACAAACATGTCTAATAAACACTTAGGTCATATAAAATGCGTCGGGATTTTTTAGTGTTATTTTGTTAAATTTAACTTCTGAATTAAAAACAGAAACGATGCCTACTAGCTTGGTAAGAGTTTTAGGTTCATATTGTTTATATTTTATCACTAGATAAGGTGTAACTTAGACGAAGCTAGCAGAAAATTGAACAAGGTAGTGAAAACGACGTGCTTGAGATTTTCTGATGACTTAGTGCTCATAATTAGTAATATTGAAGAAATATCAGTTGTGTTAGAAAAATCTAATGAAAAGTTATGACAGTTTGATCTAAGGATAAATCTAAATAGAACAAGAATAATGAGTACTATTCAGAACAACATTACCATCAGGTAGAACAGGGGTAGCAAAATTTTTAAGCTACTTATATCGCAAACAATAAATATCGCTAAAGACAACCAAACAGTTGAAGTGACACGCTTAATTTGATTGGCATGGGTTTCCTTTGATAATCTCAGTTTTATACTGAGAGATAAAAATATTCCTCAGTTTAAAACGTAAAGTATATGACAACTGCGTACTTACAGTACAGTATTTATCTATAGACTAGAGACATGGTCTTGAGAAATGCAAACTACCAATTGCAAAAGTTTAACGGAAACGGCCATGTTAGAGATTTTTTAAGGGACAAAATGAGAAATTAGGCAATCGGGGACAAAACCAAGGTAACAGATGCCATGGAACGTATTGCGGTTGTCAATTGGAACTGGGTTGCATATGTTGTGAGACAGTGCAGTGACAGATGGGGGACATACGGTGATTGGATGGAGACTTGTGAAACCAGCAGAGTTGTTGGAAGACCACCGACAAGGTGGGCGGATGATACTAGTGGGTTGGAAGGGGAGAATTTATGATTTATGATTTTTGGGTGGAAAACGTCTAAAGAAGAAAAATGTCTCGTGTGAATAATATATTACTATGTAGTCTAATACCACAGAATGATAATGAATGTAATAATATTGATAAATTTAATCTTAATAGGGTTATTGAGAAATCAATTCTTAAAAAAAAATTTGAGAAAAATATTTATGATACAGAATTTAAGTTGCTGTACTACGAAATTAATTATGAGAAGTTTTAAAATTAGAATACGTCTGTTATTTTAAAATTAATAATTTTTCTAACTAGTTTTTATTCTAATAATATTGTTATTAACTTATTAATGTTTCTGAGTGTTAGATTTAATCATTTTCTAACTTACTAACGCAATGACACAGAATTTAAATTTATATAATAAACGTAACAACTTGAGCAGAGTAATCTAATAAATTTCTAATTTGCATAACTAACTATTATTAATTTAACTTATTAGTTTACAGATTTATGCTTATTATTTTTAGAATGTTTATAGAAAAATATTTGATTACAGGTTAAGTAATAAAACAAAATATAGGCCTACGTTTAAAATTAATTTTCTTGTTTAAGTTGTATAATATAAACTAACAACACTTTAAAATATTAATTATTGTTAATAATAATAGTTGTAATATTGATTGTATATTTTTACATGATGAAACTTTAGAACACTAATCGCTGTCAAAAGAAGGAAGTTACTGACAGCATTTTCGGAATAACAAGTAAAATTACGAATTTAGGTCAAACTACGTTTAACCAATAAAAAGTAGACAACCTTGATAAATATTAAAAAATTCTGGAAAAATAATCGTGTTGTTTTGTTACTTTATATTTTAGTAAATTATAGGCTGCATCGTTGGATTATATTTACAAAAGAAATTCGATGAATTAAACCGACGCGTTTTAAAAATATTTTCATAAAATTTTCATTAACTGCACGTACAAGTATATTTATCGGTTTACTTAAACAAACATATCTATTAAATTGTACCGTTACATTATTGATTTAAAAAAAAGTGGTGCTTTATTTCCTAGAAATAGGACAAAATAAAGTAGCAGAACAGCGCTTAAAGAAGTTAAGTTACACTACTTGATCAATCGACATATTTATTATGTTCATCCGCTAATATACATCTATGTCTCCAAGTCAAAACCAGCAAGAAATTTTCAGGAAACTACATAGTCATGAATTTCAATCGTTCCCGTTACCAGGATAATATGTAAAATATTTTTTTTTTGTGAATAGCCCTAAGTAACCATGCAGGTTAAAATTACTAAAACTATTAATTACTTATTCATACGTTTACCTTCCTTCTTTTAGTTATTCTACTTTACTCCATCCGCCTTTCATTCGCTTTGTTCGTTTTTATTTTCTTTTTTTGAGTTTTCAGCTCTTTTTCTCTAAAGTTCAGCGGGGTTTTGACACTGAGAATCAATTTTCCAAATGGTTTAGAATTCATGCAATTTTCTTTTGTTATTCCTAATTTTTAATTTCCCTGCGTTTGTTTCTTAAGTGTTTCAAACTAATGCTACTACTAATTTTTTCAAATACTTTTTTATTATATTTTTTTATAATTTTAACCTATCCATACGTCCTGAGACTCTGATTCCTCTTCTAGCAATCCCTTTATCTATAGTACTCTCTGGTTAGGTTTTTTTTCTTGTAACTGCATATTCCACGTTTCTGTCGAATCAATAGATTTTTCCTAATTTTTTTCATAATTACTTTGTTTCAATGTGTTATTTCAATTTTATATATGATTAACGGTTTCAAAACCGTTTGATAGTGCCTTGATGTCCCGTTTGTTATATAAACTCTTTGTTAAGATGTAAATTCTTTTGAATTTATCAATTCTCATTCATAGCTGCAAAGAATAAGACATCGTTTTGAATTGTTTCTCCAAATACAAACATTGTGTAACTATTTTAATTTGTTTATATAAGTGTTTAAAACTCTCTAATTTATTATACTTACATTGGAATTAAATTATTTTTGTTAATTACGATAAAATTTTATTCACATTTACGACATATTTATAACTTATTATGATGGAAATATTATAAGAGCATGCTTATACTTATATAATATACTCGTGTAATATTGACAGAAAATCTTATTTATATATTAATTTATTCATTTTTACAGCTTTTCAAAAATGAAAATAACGAGAAAAGAAATCTAATATTTGTTTTCATGAGATGTTATATTTTTCTTACCTAAGCTCTACTTGCTAAAGAAAAACAAACTAATTTTACTCTCAAAAGTTTCCCTTCTTTTTCTTTCCCTTTTTTTAATTTCTATATTGTAACACGTTATTTATTCTCCAAGTCCTCAATAACGTAAAGTTTATTCAACTAATAAACCTTATAGCGCCTTCTTGGTTAAGTACCTTGAACTTCATTCAACCCACCATTTCTGGGGAAAAATATATTTTCAAAGAATTAATAACTTCTCGGTTCTCTTACATTTCTTACCAACCACACTCATCAGCATCGTACTACTTCTTAACTTTTAACTTTAATTATCCAAGACCTACATCATTCGCTGGCAGTAATTAAATTACACCCTTATGTTTTTATATTTAAAAAAAATTACTTTTACTTTTTTATTATAGTAAATTTCAGCATTCCTTTCAAAATGAACTAAATTCTTAATAAAATTAAGTAAAGACTTACTTTCGCCAGAACCGTGGAGCAGTCCTATACAGTAAAATGGGAGGTACCTGGTTCTACTGTCAGTTAAGGCCTGAAAGTTTTAACTTGTCACAGTTCTTTGCCACTCTCCCAAAACATATTATAATTTCGTATGATCAAGAAAATTATATGCTTCTTCAAAAAAACACTAAGTAACAAAAATATGGTTCACCAAAGTATTGAAAAAAACTTTAACTCTGCCTAAGTGAGGTTTCACATTTGGAGTTTGTATGTTTTTGTTTTTGAGCTGCTAAGATTATAAGGAGTCTCAATGGCTTTCTATTATTAGTATTTAAAATTTATTATTACTAATTTAAATGAATGTTATTTCCATTCCATTTTCTGTATAACATTGTAAATATTATGTACAATGTTATTAATATAGTTAAAAAAGTACAAAACATAATGAACAAAAGTTACCTTTAAAAAACTGAAATGGAAGAGCCCCAGGATATAATCTTATATGCTCCGAATTACTTAAAGAATTGCCTCGAAAGGGTTTTGTATTTCTGACATGTTTATTTATTTGTATTTTTTGTACCTTCACTGTACAGTGGAAGCTTTGGCAAATTCGCATGATTTTAAAGCCTAATAAACCTCCCACTCTTCCTTCATCGCACCGCCCAATTAGCCTTCTTCCACTGTGTTGCAAAATGTTTGAAGTGATCTTACACAAACGGCTTTTAACTATTCTTCCACAACATGTCATCCCTGATCATCAATTGGGCTTTCGGGCTAACCATTCTACTATTCACCAATTACACCGCATAGTCGACATTTTAGCGTCACCATTAGAACGGAAATTGTATTCGGCTGGAATTTTTCTTGACGTGAGTCAGGCTTTCGACAAGGTCTGACATAACAGTCTTTTATTTAAATTTAAATCTGTTTTAACCTCTGCGTACTATCTTGTAATCAAGTCGTTTCTTTCGCATCGCTTATTTTCTGTAAAACAAGGTTCTGCTGTATCTTCGTATCGTTGCATAAATGCTGGAGTTCCCCAAGGAGCAGTTTTGTCACCCCTTTTGTTCTCCATCAACGTATCCAATTTTTCTACCACACAACAAACTGTAACTGCAACGTTTGCTGTTAACACAGCAATATTAGCCAGAAAATCCAGGTGTAAAGCTGTAACACTTAATTTTCAATATCACATGAACACTGTACAACATTGGTGTACTGCTTTGAAAATTAAACTTAATATTGAAAAATCACAACACTTTACTTTTACTCTCAGACGACAAACTTGTCTCCCAGTTTATTTATACAATACACCGATCCGACAAAAACCCTCAGTAAAATACTTAAAATTGACACTAGACAGAAGACTAACATGGAATCCAGATACCAGACTTAAAAGGCAATCTCTTAACACGCGGGTAAAACTTCTCTACAGTCTTATTCACCATAAATCTCCTCTTCCAATTACTCAGAAACTTAAGTGTTACAAGGTACTTCTTCGTCCTATTTGGACCTACGGTTCAGTGATCTACGGATCAGCTAATGTATCTAACATAAAACGTATTCAGACATTCCAGAACAAAACTTTACGCATCATCACAGGTTGTTCAACATACGTTAGTAACAAAACATTATATAGAGACCGTAACATAGAAACGGTAGACGAAACAATAAAAAAACTATACAGACGTTTTCATAGAAAACTACAATATCACACAAATCTACAAATTCAGTCATTTTCCGCTCTCACCTACCACACAACCCACCTAGAAGACTGAAAAGGTAATGGAATAGAGACCTTTTGTGGATCGTCTTGAAGTGTTACCGCTGGGCGACTGCCTCAAACAAGTGACATAAAGACAATTATACCAACTATTGTCATTTAAACTGCTGGCTGTATTAAATTGTTACACAGTTGTAGTTTCTTTTTCTTAAATAAAGTCAAAAAAAATAACTGAAATTTAAAGTAGGCCTATCTGATCGTTATAACTTTAACAGAAAATCTTTTAAACTGAACTTTTAAAGGATGTATGTTCTATTTCTGAACTGGTATTAATTTTATTTAGGCAGATATGTGTACAAACTCAATTTTATCATAACCCCTATGAGGGTAGGAATAGGCACTTGCGCAGCGCAAATGAAATTACTAGTTTTGTTTCAAATTCTAACTTTATAGATTTTACTGAAATTTTACACTAAACAAAGGGTATCTTCATTTATATTTATAACATGTTAAACTATCAAGTGGAATGTCTAGGATCCGATTTCCGGTTTAGATAAGAAAAATTTTAAATGGGTTTATTATTTATCAAGGTATTGATTTTCTTAAAATAGAATATTTGAAACAAAATCCTCATACCACATGAATAGGTTTGTGGATAGGGTTATTTACATTATGAAAACTTTTTGATTTGAAAGGAATCTAGTGATAGAATTAATCAACAGCAAAAGTAGTTGATTTTTAATGGTAGTTAGAAAATAACACTTTTAGAAAAATTGTACAGTTTCAACAAAACTGGAATGAAAAGAAAGTTTAATGTTTTCACTAAGCTTAAAAGTTAACCATTAAAATTTAAATACTGTTTGTTCTTTATAATGATGTTTCACATTTGTATGGAGATGTCAAGTAGGTCTATTGCGTGTGCAGTTATAATGGAAGGTATCATGTAAAGTCCGCTGTCGAGTCTTTTCATCTGTAATGATAATGATGATGACGTCACATAACACTAACATAAGCACCCGACCAAGTAATGTTGTTGATGTTTTTAAACATTTATGAATATTTAAAATGACATTCTCAAGTCTCCTCTCTGAATTCTGAATGCATTCCTTAATGACTTGACCCGCATTTTTACATTTCTCTATAACGTTTTCAAGATATTCTTATTTATTCTTTTTCTAAGAAACTTACTACTCCCATTCAAAAATCAATATTCAGAGTTGTACTTTTAAAGGATTGTTTGTTATTCTGTTTCAGAATGTACAGAATACACATTCATTTCAGAAAATACATTCTGTTTCAGAATGTTTTAATAATTTAATTTTGATACCTCTGTTATCTATGAAACAAATTTAGCTGATAACAGTTAAACGTTAAAAAAATCTCTCTTCCCACCGTAACAGTATGAATGCTACAAAATTAAATACATTTCATTAGTACATTTAAAACGATATGGTTCGTTAAATAACTTTTTGTAAACTAAAAAATGTACATTTTTGTACTAATATCTGAAGATAATAAAATTTATAATATTGTGACACTTATCGCTAAGGTTCGTTTCGGGATCTAGGTTATTAAATAATTAATACATTAAAGTTTACAATTACAAATATTTATTACACTAAAAGATTTACAAAATAAACAACAAACTAATTATAATGAAGTAATACAATAAATAACTTAATAGTTTACGTAAAATAAATAGTAAACAATAAATAACTTAATAATTTACTTAGCACTACTTACAATCAATTTTATAGAATACACATACAAAATGAAACTGAATACACAAAAACTGAATTTAAAACAGATACACAATAACTTTGCACAATACACACAAAAACAAAGACAGTATAACAATCGTTGACCAACACAATGCTCGGAACGTGCCTGCACTACGCCCGATAGCCACTCGTCAAAGATCAAACGAATACTAACTAACTTACCGCGCTCGGGGGTCTATTTATATGTGGGAAGTTCAAAGAGACTTCTCGAACGACACAGAGATTCGATCGATAATTTTTTTTATTAGTTCTCGAAAAGTCATATCTGATGAACTGATGTAAACAAGTAACAACAGATCTATTGTAAATGGAAAGTGTTACAGGTCCCTTTCATAAATAGTTGTACAAAAATAAAATAACCTTTTATAAATAGGTATCCTTTTATTGTTAAGTTATTGTCCTATTGTTACTTTTTCACTCTATTATCTACTCTTTACCATTTATGAACATATTACCATTTTACTAAAAAATTCGCGAACCATGTCCTTCTTCGATATTGTCGCAATATTATTGATCTAATTGCAAAAAATTATAATGTTTTTAACAAATTTATTTTATTTTGCATTGTTCACATTTTTATTAAGCATGTTAAATTTTTTCAAATATTTTATTTTGTTTTTTTGTTTATCATACAGTATTATTTGTTAAAATTTTTAATTTCTACGCTACTTCTAGCCCTATGTATTTATTCTTTGTCAATCTTGTTTATAAGTAATTATTACATCATTTTTCTTATCTTCGTTATCTAATTTTACTAATGTTCATTTTGTTGTTCGACTACTGATTGTTGAATGGGAAGTATTCTAAAAGACTTTTTCGCGTCATATGTTAATGAAAAAAGTAGTTAAGCTTTTGGATATTTATACTATAATGTATTATTTCTGAATAAAGAATAAGAGTAAAAAAAAATTATTATAAACCAGAGGTATTGCAAAATATTTGTAATGTAATAAATTAATTCAATTTTGTATTAGTTTTGGACGTAAGCTATATTATTTGTTGTTGTAGGCAACAAGTAATTTCGTATAACTAAGAAATACGGAAATAACAAATACTAACAAATATGGCCGGCCCGTGGTGTAGTGGTCAGCGCAACTGGCTACTATGCCGGGGTCCCGGGTTCAATTCCCGGTCAGGTCTGGCATTTTTTTCATCTGTAAATCACCACATGTCATTACCTACGCACAAGACTTATGTAGGCATCATCACTCAATAAAAAAAAAATATATGTTAATGTTATGAAAAGTAATGCTGTGACAGAACACTAAAATACACCTGTCAATATCGGAAAGATGAATTCAAAGAATAATTTAAAAAGAGATTTTACTAATACAGTATAAGTTTAATAAAGTATAACAGGATATTAAAACTAAGTAGTGAAAATGAAACAGTGTTATTTAAGGCTTAAAATTTAAGATCACTTAAATTTAAACTTAGATCGTGATAACTTTTAAGATATTCTGACAATTCTGATCGATCAATGAAAAAAGTTAAAAATATTTATGAGCATTCATAAAATTTAACTGCTAATAAAATAACTAAATTTTTAAATAATTTAGTTATGACTAGTTAAATATAGTCGTTACTGAAGTTAATACCTGTTCAGTGTTTGTTTATATAAGTCAGTCAAATCACATATTTTAGTTTTTCTTTTCAATGGTGAAATACAATGTTAAATTGTAAATTTATCACCAAGTGTGACAATAAAAGGTAAAATTTATTGTTAATAAAAACCATCACGAACTAATCCATTCTATAATATTGTGTTTTATTAAAGTTGTTTCCAGTTTACAATCTCCATGGTTATAATAAAGTAAACAAATAGTTGTAATTTCATAATGAAAGTACCATATAGAAAAAAATAAATGTGGCAGGATTACGACATCCTTTTGAAAAGAATAACAAAATCGAATGGTGTAAAACCTTTAATAAAAACTCTATTGTTGTGAAAAATAAGCTATCATTATTAAATAGCAATTTAAAAATGGAATTGTATGTTTTACATTATACCTGATAAAGCATTTTATAAATAACTTTCAACTGTAGAAAACGTTTCACCTTAGTGAAAACATTTCATTAAAATAATTTTTGTGATGAAATTTATTTTTTACTTGAATGGTTTACAAGTGTGCAGAATAAATCTTTCAGTCAAGTGTTAACAAGCAAAAATATAAAAGATTCATTTTCATTATTTATGTGTGAATTTATTTGTATCATTTTTAAAAGCATTGTACGGAAAGTAACAGTATTAATATCTGGGAATTCTTCTAAACTCGATTGATTTTTTAAAAATCAGCACCAATGTGTAGAATCATGAAGCTGACAAAATAAATTAACCTCACTTTATTAGTGCACTGACGAATTTGCATTGCCTAAATGACTTTGTAGTAGGAATTTTTAAAATATTTCATTTAACAGTGCCACAATAACAACGGAATATTTATGTGGAAGAACATGAAAATTAAGAAAAGAGTATATTTATATGCTAATACATCGCAAGGAGAGATCCGAGAGACCCAAGGAGAAACATAATTATGTGCGGAGTCTCTCCCTCTTCCTTTCCCGCTATAATTTTCGCTAAATGTAGCTTACACGGAGTCATTCACCATCATATAAAGGATCTAATAGTAGTTTAAAATTTTACTTTAAGGCTAAAACAAGATTACATAATTATTAATTTATCTATAATGTGTGTGCTTCTGAGCTAACAACGAGGTTTTAATTGGGTCATTTTTTTTGTATTTTTCTGGGGTTTGTTATTTTGGTGTCGAAGGTGTCCTTAATATTGATCACAGAGAGTTTGTACCGCTTTAACGTTTACTGGTTATAAAGATAGTGTTTTATTTATTAGGTATTTTATTACATAGATAGGTTATACTTATGGTACCTACTTAAATTAATCCATCATCCTGATCATCGGAAACAAACCCTTTGACGTTACTGCTGGAAATAGGACTTCCTCACTTTTATCCACTCTTTTCTATTTTGAGCTCTCTGTATGCAGTTGTCAAACATTATTTTGATAGTCGGTCTAATGTATGAAAAATGTAACTTTCTATCTTCCCAATTCAGATTATCCGTACGCTTTGTGTTTCAACATTATTGTGAAATCTGTTCTTCGATGTTGACCTTCGTTACAAATATGGTTCCCTAATGACAAGTCAAGGATAAATTTTAGTTTCGTTACACTAAGTTTCCTAGCAGATCGTCAAGGTCAATTTTTTCGTCACGATAGTTCATAATCAGCAACACAAATGGGTTATTCATTTATTACTATGAATCTACGACATAAAACTAACTCGGTTTACTTCAGTTTAATTAGGTGAAAATTACTTACAAAGTAAAATAGTAGGCAAAGACACATCACTTAAAATTGGTAAAACCAAGAACTCTTTTCATCACATTTTCCAAAGATGTAACTAAGATTGTCGTCGTTCATCATGGATTAGGCTTTAATTGATCCTGTTCCCGCGTCCATCTCTTCCTCGATCTTCCCACTCCTCTTGTACCCCTCGGCTTATAAAGCCATACATTCAGAAGTAGTTGGTTCTGTGACATTCTAAATAAATTATCTGTCCATTGTCCTTTATATATCGTGATGATTTCGTTAAGTAAAGTTAAGATTTCGTTTAGCAAGATTTCGTTAAGTAAATTTCGTTAAGTACATTTCGTTCGCTAAGATTTCGTTAAGTAGTTGATTTCCACAGTCCTCTCTTATCATCGCATTTCTGATTTGGTCTTGGTTTGAAAATCCTTTAACTCGTCTAAGGAACCTCATTTCTGCTGCTTGGATCATTGTCTTTTTTTTTCTTATTAAGCACCCAAGCTTTACTCCTATACATTAGTGTCGATGTGGCCATCGCCTTGTAAAACTTAATCTGTGTATCCTTTCTTGCTTTGCTTTTCAGGCTTTAGCATGCAGCCCCAAATATGCTAATTAATTCGGTACCTTTTATTACACACCTTGAACATAATTATTATAGGTGATGTCACATCCCATAATTGAAATTGCCAACCTGTTCTAGTATTTTATTATTGATAACGCTTATTAATGATAACGAGGTAACTAAGATAATCAGTAATAATTAATACGACCAAGAATATGGTGACGAATAAAGTTGAAAATGTATTTGATAAGTAATTTGTTACAATATCATCCAAAACTTTTGATGTTGACAAAACTTTATAGACTCAAGAAAATACTCTTTAATAACGATTTAACAGTTTGCCTACTTTAATCTTTTAATTCTATGAACTTTGTTCGTTGAAATCGGTGTTAGTAAAGTAAGTAACTTATTAAGGTTACAATGAAGATGAATAAGAGTAGGCGTGGTAACCAATAGGCTGGAGTAAGAGCAGTGAACGATATAATGACCAAAGTTTAGTATACTATCAACACTTATACAATATAGTGACGACAAATCATGTAACTGCGTGGTAGCATCTCACACCGTCGACCTGGTAAGAGGTTCTGCAACTACGACAAAGTATAGGGGTGTGGCACGAGAGGGGTGGGTTGAGGGATTTGTTGGTTTGACAGGATAGAGAAGGAAGATCGGGGAGTAGAAGGACATTCAAATAAAGGGGTAGTGGGAGGGATTTGATGGCACAGTTGTTTGATTCTGCTCTTCTCTCACAGCTTCGCATGAAATGAACTTCACTTTGATGTATGACTGTGTAGGGTTAGTTCTGGCATACGACCTCTCTCGACTCTTACCATCAACTTTGTACGTAGGTATAACGAATCAGTACTATTCTGTACAGGAATCAATCTAATCTTCTACTAAAGGAAGTTATTCCAAAACTAACAACTTTTGATACGCACAATATTCTCAACTTAAGAAGTTATTTCGATAACGAAATTCATCGACAAAAACATTTTCTAATAATCAAACTTGTGTCAAAAGTGAAGGTTTCTATTAAGGACTTATATCTTATAAAACTCGTCAATTTATGGCACAAACTTTGACAGCCTTAAATGTTACTGACAGAGGATTTAATTTTAGTTAATCAAATAATCACACAAAAGCATTTTGGTATACTGGTCACTTAATGTGATCATCTGATCGACCCTGTTTCACTGTGAAAATGTTCTCTCTATCAGGTAACATTCTTCTAGTTTGTACAGAACAGCCATTAATCAATTTTTAAATTCTTAGCAAAAATCTGCACATTAATTTAAGTATTTTTTTTAAATATCTTTTGAATGATTGAGTATAAAAAAAGGGTGTGGCGGTTAGAGAAATGTTGATGAGTTAAACGTTACATTTGCCAGTTGCATTAATAACTTGATTGTTTGTTAAAAAGGAGAATTAATTTCTATATCCACTATAGTGTTAGCTGAGACAAAAAAAGGACTAGAAGATGTCTTAAATGGAGTTAATGAGATCATGAGAAAGGACTATATCATTAAAATTAATAAGATCAAAACGAAAGTGTTGTGCTGCAGCAAGAGTGGTTTAGAATAGATCGGAAATTTAAAAGTAAGCAACGAAAACGTACAGGAATTTGGAGAATTCTGCTATATAGGGAGTAAAATAACAAAGGATGGTAGAAGCACAAGTGGTATCAAAAGTAGAATCACACAAACTAGAAAAGCTTTTGAAATAAAAAAACAGCTTACCGACTACAATCATTGACTTACAGATTACGAAAAATGTTTTAAAACATTATGTTTGGAGTGTAGCATTATACGAGAGTGAAACGTGGGTGATAGGGGCTGTAGAAAGGAAGAGGATAGAAGCTTTTGAAATGTGGTGTTATAGAAAAATGTAAAGATTAGGTGAGTGGACAAAATAAGTAATTTAGAGGTTCTTAGGCGAGTGAATGAAAAAAGAATTATATGGAAGCATCTTACCAAAAGAAGGGAGAAGCTAGTGGAGCATATCTTCACACATCCAGGTATTGGTCTATCAATAATGGAGGGTAATACTGAGGGAGTGAATTGTAGGAGGAGGCAAAGGTTAGAATTTATAAAGCAAATTACAAAAGATATAGGGTGTCATAGGTATGTAGATATGAAACGATTTGAGCAAAATAGAACAGCTTGGAGAACTGAATCAAACCAGTTGAGAGACTGATGACAAAAAATATTTACTATGATTTACGTCTAAGATACCAAGGCCGCAATATAGAAGCCTCAAGCCAAAAATGCTGCATAAGATAAAACGTTCAATTATCTAAAAGAATTTAAACTTACAGTGATCTATTTGAATACGTAGGTTTATCTTGTAATGAATATACAGGATTGGGAGAAGGTTCTGGTGAAAAAAATCAGTCTAGGGTGAAGTACTCCTTCATCCGTGCAGCCAATATTTCTTAGTTTATAATTAGCAGAATAAGGTTAAAATTCTTTCGGTAACATGTTTGGGAAAAAGATCGTTCACCATACTGTAAGGAACAATTCAAGAAGATCTTGCTTAACTTTAAGCAAATTTTGGGATGTGAAGATCTAACAGGAAGATCCGGTTTAGTCACATTTAACAAATTCTTCAGGAAACGATTTTTAAAGTTACCAAGTACACCACTACTCTATTTTTAATATTTTTCTTTGTATTAATAATTTAGCATACACCTACAGAAATTGAGGTAATATTTTGGTTGAATTTTAACCAAATTAACTCACATAGACATTACACAAATGATGAAACTTTTCATACTACAACAAAACCCACGGAGAAATGGACTCAGCCTATTTTTCTCCTGTATTTCAGGTCAAAGTAAAATCTAATCATGAAATTAATGGACTTTATAAAAGTTATTTGTTTTGATAATGTTTAACTGACATCTACGTACACAATACAACCTTCACAAACAAATTTTTCAAATGCATACTGTGAACAATAAAACTTTCCCAATTTTAATATTATAATTTTTTTTAAGATGACATCTAGATATTAAAAATTTAATGAAAAAACTTGAAACTCAATACTAATAACGAAAATTGTTTTATTTTGTTTTTGGCCTCGTTTAGATTTTTTTTGGATTTACTGAAATGTTTTCGGTTTTCATTACAGATTGATTTTTCGTTTTTAGGTAATATTAAATCCTAGAATAAAATATTTTAGCTGTGACTTAGCTTGTTTATCCGTAACACAGATGGAAGCCTGTTATTCCCCTGCTCTTACATTTTAAAATTGTTATTACACTGGACACAACCTATTTTCACCAAAAACGATTAGATTATAAAATAATTGGTAGAATTATCTGACAGATGGCAGAAAACCCGATTTTTCAAGAAATTGTTACTGAGCCTGTTCTTCTTGTGAGCCCGTCATATGTGAAAAATATCCGCATACCCAACTGGGCATGATAAAATCTTATTATATAATTCACTGAAAAACAAACAAATTTATTGCACTAAATTAACAGATACTATTACTGACATTTTAGAAAAAAATGACGAATTTCTATTCTAATAAATATAGAAAAGTAGTTACTTACAGCATGCGTTTTGAGATGTCCATCGTCGTGGTGACTGGCTGAGGCCATCACTGGACGACAACGCACGTTCCCATCACCATGTCCAACACACCAAAATACTCTTTACTCGATTCCACGAATAACTATCTCTATGTATGTCCCATTTCTTCATTGAATAAATTATCACTTTAATACAGTACCATGAATCCAATAAATGTTACATAATTTTAACACATCAATAAATTGATATGTTAGTACTGTGCAACTAATTTTATTTATTACGATCAGTATATTTTATCACTAAACAAAAATCACACTACTGTTAGGTTAGGAAGAAAAAATAATTTTAATTTTCAATTTTACCGTACATTTTTCTTTGACAGTACTTTTTATTTTAATGTTTTCTAAAGAAGACTTACTATACACTTGCTACACTGCATTTCATTTACCTTAGTTTACTTTAAAAATCTGGTGTGAAACACTCACACAACTTTCTCTTGCCAATAAAAAAATTAACAATATAACCGAACATTAGTAATAAAACATTAGAAATAAACAAAAAAACTAACGTAAATAAACATAACCTAATTTTAATCATGAGTGAAAGACCCAAAATGAAAATCAACCTCAGTTTGGCTTTAAAATACGGCAAATCACTCATTCACGCTTAACTAGACTCTGTAGAAAAACATTCTCTACATAAAAGTTGTAGATCTTTTAATTTTCTATAACTTTGATTAGCCTATTATACTTTTATATCGTAAAATTCGTACGAAGGCTGAAACCTTTAAAAATCGATTTTTAAATTTGAAGAAATATGAATTTGTTTTCTCATTGAGATTTCCGAATAATTTTTATAAAATTCAGTTGAATTAATAATTTTATTCTGCACAAAAATACATACTTTTCCTTCTATCTTTTTGTAAAAAAACTACGGGCATGATAAGAATTTGTGTTCAAATTATTTTTATTAAACTTTTCTAGTAATAAATGAAGTTATGAAAAGAATGGTTACTTGCAGCAATAAATATATACTTTGTTAAGTTATTAACATGAGTATTTCCGAGAATAATATTTTAGCTTAGCGGATTTTTTATGTTTTAAAACTTTGACCTGTATCTTACTTTATACTTAACAGCTGTTGCAAAATTTTTATCTTCTTTGACAACGAATGAACTTTCTTAGGGTATTTTAGTTAAAGATTACTTATTATTTAAATGAGATTTCAGAATTGTAGTATACATAACTCTTATGAATCATAAATACTATAAAATCCATGAAAGTTTCTTGTTATGTAACTCCACGAATAATATTGACACGACATCTGGAACTTAAAACTTTTATTTAAGTTAGTCTTACTTTTCAAAGTATCTCAAAGAATTAGTTTATTTGAAACTTTTCGAATTTCTTTGAGTCTTATGCGAAGCAAAGGATCATCGAAAAAACAAATAATGCAGTAGGCCTACAGATACCGCGATCTTTTAGATTTTTCTTTTTCCTTTTATCTAATTTAAAATTTACATATCCAGTCAATACAACGTAGAATGAGGACAATATAAATTTAAATTTTATCATATTGTTATCAGCATAATAATACTATAAAGGCGATTAAATTTTTAAAATTAGTCATTTTATATACAATTCACCGGTTAGCTTCAAATGTTATTTACCACCAAGAGAGACGGAAACACTAAGCTTCTTCACGTCAATGTGTTTAGGGAATAACAAAGGAGAGATAAAATAACAGGACATCACTTATTCCTTTTCCAACATAACGTAACAATGACAATAGTGTCTTTTTATGAATATTAGTTGAACTATCTAGAAGGTACGTGCAACTTTCTTCATTTGGTGTAATAAAAATGATAATTTCATTATTTATAGCACAATAAAACATTAGGTATAATCAAGATTTTTCACAAACAGATTCATTTCTCGGTAAAATCTAATGGCTCACGGAAACGGTGACCGTGGGGTTTCAGGTAACTAATGAATATCTAAATCGGAAAATCAAAATTGTTAAGTAAGTTTGATAATTATTTTTTGCCGATGAAACGAACCGAGGATTAAGGGGTTCATTAAAATTTAAATCTACGAACTGCAGTCTAAAATTCTTAAAGGTAAGATTTTTTGGTTATTTCTAATATATTATTACTAATGTTAGGTTATATTGTTCATTATTTGCATTGGCAAGAGAAAGTCGTGTGAGTGTTCACACCATATTTTTTCCTTTTTGTAGTCATAACGAAATAATAACATACGGTTCTAACAAAATGCTTTAATAAAGACAAAATATGAACAAAGTAGCCTACTCTTTTAGACAAGGGAACGAAAAATAAAAGTAATGTGCAAAAAGAGCAAACACAAAAGAACAATAATGTAATTTAATCAAAGAATAAAAATAATATTGATGAGCATTTATTGACAATAACAAAATTTGATGAGCAATGTGCTGACTGATTGGAACGTTTGTTTCGTACAGAATATACAATATTTAACTACGTATACCAGAATAATATTTCGATTTGTTGCCGTCTATTTATTTGAACGGTACTGGTATATGGATTTCAATAGATTCACTAATTATAACCATAGCAAACAAATATTTAGCCTACGTACGTATCGATAAAATATGCAATCCAAGTATCTTTTGTAACTACCACAGTACTCGCACAATCAACAGTACTACAAAATAACAACAAACGTTACAAAAAATGCAAAGTAAATCAATTCTAATGAACAAAATCATTAAAATGCTTAAAATGTTTCAATTTTGGCTTGATTACATTTCAATCATTATGTTATTAAAACTTTGTAACCATCATTTTCCTTAATTTGATCACTAATGATACTCGAAAAGACAATACATGCTATTAGAAATATATGTTGTTACCTATAATTATATTTTAAACAGGTCATAACAATTTTATAATCAGTTGTATGTAATCTTTCTGAGATAGTATTGTAGGTCTAGTGTGGGAATATTATTTTTAAAAAAAAGTCGCTTTAAGAGATCGATAATGTATTTTGATTTTACTAGAACTATTCTCTTTTTTTTTAATTAGGATAGTAAAAATTAACTAATTTCTTTCTTAGACATTAGTGCCAGTAAAGTAAATATTTAGGCCTATTAATAATATTAATAGTTATTGTTATAGTTAATACTCGCCAGCGGCTCTTCACGCCGCTTCCGTGTCTCAGCATCAGAAGGGTAGATGGATCAGAATTCATAAGTAGATCAGAATCACGGAAGTTCTTGCGCTACGCGCTCGCACTTTGCCACAAGGTTCGGCCGCCAAAAGGGTTGGGTCGATAACAATATATTGAAGTTTGAAGATTTGAAAGTTTAAAGATGATGTTGGAAGTTTTAATGTTTTAAGTTTCGAAATTTGCAATATGAAGTTTTAGATCAATGTCTGAAGTATCAAGGTTTGAAGTTTCAAAATTTAAACTTTGAATTTTTGAGGTTTAAAAGTATCACAATTTGAGTTTCTTTTAGTTTTCTCTGCGACTTAATGGGTTAAGGGTAACATTAGCTATATGCTCTTGAAGTACTTTGGAAGGGGCACAAAAATGTTCAATATACTTTTTCGCTACGATGCAGCGTTTAGGAGATAAAAAAAAGTTTACACCCATCTTTGGGAAAGAGATCCAACCCAAAATTTTTGAATTACTACATTTTCATCGCTAAACAACACGCCGTTAATAAAATTTTTATATCCTGAAAATTTAAAAATTTTGGATGGGGTAGCACCCTATATGGGACCCCAACTTAAAATTTAAAGAAATACCTAAATTGCTGGGGTAAGTGTAACTTGTTTAAAAAAAAAATTGCCGAAAAATTCATTCTGAGAAACTACCATTATTTTGTTCAAAGCTCCTCATAATGTGACTTGGAGATTTGGACTTTCCAACTAAGATTTAAAGGGACAATAACAGCTATGAGAAAAGGTTCTCGAGAAGTGGTCAGTTGACTGATTTAGATCGAGTATGCAATGAAGAAATTAAGTGGACAAAACATTAACCGATAAAATTTAAGAAAGGAAAATCAGTTGTGTAGAAAGCAGGAGGAAACATTGCTACTGACGATTAATCTGAGGGTACCAGCAAGACGCAAGAAGCGAGAACGATGCAGAAAGAATTGGGCGGATGGTTTTATGAGAGCTTTGAAAATGGGGTTTAATGCATAAATACGTGTTCAATAGAAATGAATGGGGTTTTAGGTCGCGGTAAATGTAGTAGTGCTATAGACCAGCCGGTATAATTATAATAAAAAGAAGAATTAATTGTTTTTAGTTGCATCAACGCTTGTTCATTAGCGACTTCATTGTGAAACATCATGCTTATGTGGAATGGTGGGAACAATTTACAGCTTGTAGCCGATGTCGAACCCGGGAACATTGTTTTGTACAAAGTTGAATGTTTGGGTAGTAGAACTAACGCGTGGTCTAATTCATTATTGCTACATTTTAACTGCGGAGGAATTTTTATTAAAATAAGGTCAAAACCATTTTCATAATGTTTATTTCTATTTGTTGAAGTACCATACCTCCCTTTTTCCTTACGCAAAATCAATGGTAAGTCGCATGTAAAAATGTATTTTATTTTTACGTCACGACATAAGCCTATGTATATTTTTAAAATTCTAAAAAGTAATAAAGACTGATAAAACAATATTTTTAAGATGAACGGCTGTTTTTTTGTTTTGTTTATATTATACGCCATAATTAAACTGATACAAAAATTATTATTTAATAAATTAATAAGCAAATGTTTCTCAAATATTTACTTTTAAAATGTTAATTTTAAAATTACATGTGTGTAATTTTAAAACTTAGTAACTTATTCGGCTCAATGTGACTTATTTATTATAATATTCATTTATGGTCTGTCTAATATGTTTAAAAATAAATTATAAATTTTTAAAAATGTAGTTTAAGAAAGGATAAAGTTTGTGTAAGAAATGTTAAGATTTTGTAAAACAGGTTTTTCTTCAAATTCGTCAAATTTAAAACCGCTGAAATATATCTGAAAGCATGCTTTTATAGATATTTTTGAAATATAAGCTGGCTTTAGCGAAAAACATTGTGAACTGAATCACCTCCTGGAATATCGGGTGGTTCAAGTCAAATAAGGTCACATTTTATTTGGAAGATCTCAAGTGGGAATTATCTACAGATATTCAGAATGCAGAAAAAGATTACTTTTCTTCGAATTTTATTTAACAAAGTGTTGTGCACAAAATTTCCCCGGAGAAAACATATGTAGGTTATATTTTTTCTTACTGAATTTTACTGGATTTAAAGGAATTTTTATATTAAAAAGCAACAATTCTCGTAACGTAGCGTTTTTGAAAATAAAATATTTCGATTACATGAACTCTAAAAATCGTTTTATGTTCTACTTTACCAATTGCAATCTTAGCTGGTGGCTACAAGGGAGTAATGCAGATCTATTACAAGAAGAAAAATGAATAAATAATTTCTACGAATACTTTGTATTTTTTCTAATTATAAGTTCTTTAAACAAACAATAAATTACAAAATTCTTGAGAATTTGTATTAAGATTGGTAAACAAAATATATTTTAGAAATAACTTTAGGGATTGAAAAAACACATACCTGAAAATATTTCTAAAACATAACATGTGGGATAGTATATATATATATATTCCTGTTGTTACGTTTCTAAATTGATTTATAAATAAAAGAAGCAATATAAACAAAAAACAGACAAACTAATGAAACTAAACAATGAAATACTAAAATTCCAAATAAATTTTATTTTTGTTGATTTATTTATTCCATAAATTTGCATTAATTTATGGATGTTATTTCAACATCAGTGGAATGAAAAATAATAGAACTGTTAATACGGAAGGCTAGAAAAAAATCATACAAGTTTTTAAATAACCACATGTTTTTTCTTAGATTGCAATGAACTGAAAATAAAAGAAACGCGATTAAAAATTTTGTTCAGAGCTAGAATTTTCGTTGTTTCTTATCTCAGAAGAATGAGGTTCAAATTAATTTTCAAAGAATATATTTTCAAATTTATTTTCTTGTCTAATATCTACGTTTTATATATAAGTAGCTAAGAAATGTCAGACAGGGAAACGCACTTGATGGGACAGTGGTTACAGACCTGCAAACGCGAGCTAGCGCTTGTTTGTGCTAGGTTTAATTTCATGAAATTTAAATTGGCGTGGTAAATTTTTTAATTTTAACATGCTCCAGCAACCACGTACTAAAGTTAGCAGTTTAGGAACTAGCTTGCAAGTCAAGCGAATTTGATTTATTGGCGCGTGTACTGCGATGTTAGAAGAGTTTTGAGCAAAACATTACATCACACTACCAATATTTTTCTTTTATTTAGTTGTATTCGTTGTGTTTTTAAAGTGAATACAGAAAGATTAATATTAAAATTTTAAAAGAGGCTACCTCATGGAACATGAAAAGGAGACCTTATAGTTGAAGAAACCTGGTTGCAGAATTGTGGGAAGAAAAGTAAAGAATATAATAAAATTTTGCCGGTAACAATCTGTAAAAATCAAAAAACCTTTTCATCAGCTTTCTTAAGCATTTCATGTATGAAGTTCACCCAGCTTTTGTCGTAGGTATTTTATAATTATGGTTTACTGATTGCTTTCGGTTAGACAAATAATTGTATTTTAAAAGAGAGTTTTCAAATAAAAATACCTCTTCATTTAACTAACAAAATATCATTTTGGCTTAATAAAGTGAAGTGAATACAGTCATAAACTGCTCAACAGCAACTGAGGTATAGCGAATAATTGTACAGTTCTTTTAATCACACAAGAAGTGGCTAGTTCAAACAGCTACTCACTGAAATAAGCACTAACTCGCGCTTGCTGTTCTGTAGCCAGCGCCTATAGGAGACTTGAGTAATAACTTCTTAAGTGAAATCACAAAATTGGCTTTCAGTTTGGTTTCTGCTTTGATTGTTAGATATCCAGTGCCCGTTTTAGCTATCGCCGGGTCTGGGTGTTCACCAAGCTTCTCCATCTTCTTCTGTCCATCCACCATTTCTCCTCCACTATTCGTTTCCAGTTGTATCCCCGTCTCTTCACACTCCTCTTAACTTCAACCTTCCATCTTATCCTTGGTCATTCTCTTGACCTTGTTCCTTTTACCTATCCTTCTTCCATCCTTCTAGGTAACTTTTCCTCCCCCATTCTCTTAACATGGCCATACCATCTTGTCCTCATTTTTCCACCCTAAAAAATTATTTTGTTCTTTACAAACGATGTCTTAAGAAAAGGTTCATACATTCTACATTTAGCTCTGCTCTAACCTCAGTATTCTTTATTCTACCTTTCCTTGTCCTACCCTTTATTCTCTTGAGAAATTAATTTCCCCTGCCTGTAACCTTTTCAAAAAATAAATTTGATTTCTGCTTATGAAAACAAAAAACAAGAAATATTTTATTTTTACACAAAAAAATTGGTAACATTAGAATATTCTCAACATTTAATCTACAAATTTTAATTCTTAGTGCAACGAATTAAGATCCAACTGAGTTTTAAACCAAATAAATAGAAAATTGTAAAAAAGTTTTGTCATTTGTCTATAAATTACCTATTTGATCAAATACCTATTATTGCATGAAAAATTCTACTGTCATTTTCTTTTTTATCAGAAGAAGAAAAACTCTACACTTCACAAACAGTAAAACATTAAGAAGAAATCATTGATAAGCTATATTTCTGTCCATTTGATAACTAAGTTAAAGTAATTGAGTATTTGTACTGTTACTACACAATTATTGGTCTACAATTAGTATTGGTAATTATATTACGAAGCACTTATGTACACTAAACGCAATCTATTTACTTAGCCTAGATTCTAATTGCAGTTCATTACATCCACATCATTAATTATTGAATTATATTCAAACTGTATACAAATTGAAGCTTACTTTTAGTGCATTAAGTACTTTTCCTTTACAAATTGAACTGAAAAGATTTATTTTACAAAACAATATGCATCAAAAAACACCTAGATAGACTATTTTACGAGACACTTAATTGAAAAGCATATTTATTTAAAATAAAATTTGGTATACGGTTTCTATCTCAGATACCAATTTCCACATAAAAAAACTGGTACATAGAATGACCATTTTTTAAGAATTTAAAAAAAATTATATTAATAAACAAAATTGTAAAATTATTCAAGAGCGTGGCAATAATAAAAATAGTTCAGTAAACCCCCGATTAATGAAATTTGTTTATCTGACGTTCTATTTTATTCATCACGACACAACGAATATTTTCCTAAGACGTGAACAATTACAAAAACGTTTTTAAAACGGTAATTTGCTATGATAAGGGTGAGAATGAGCAATATCTTGAAAAAACCGAGTAAAAAATAAACAAAACAGTTTAATCAAATGCATTATATTGTATTTAATGAAAACAAAATGTCAAAGAGTAGGAAAACAAACATTTTGTTGTATTACATCAAAATATTTATTCTTAACCAGAATAATGAATAGATGAATATTCTTTATTACATTTCATGATCGAAGACAAACCCCCAATATGGGTACTTCGTCGATTCAATTTATGTGTTGTCTTGTTGTTTTAAAGGGGGATTCTACCTTTAGTGTACACCAAAAAAAAAAAAAAAATGGTTTGTTCCAAATTAATCTTCTTTCTTTTCTTAAAAAGGTGGTATATGTTTTATCATCAGTAGTTGCTAAGTAACATTGTAATAATAAAAAAATATAAATTGGTTTCATAGCGTTCAGAAAAAACTTAGTAATTTTATTTTATCGTTTTCCGCAAATTGTTTTTCGCTAGAATTGACATAACTTTTGGTCTAAAGAAGCTTGGAGCTGTAATTCTTTTTAACTGTTTACATTTTCACATTCTGTGTGATCTGATAGAATCTTTTTTACTGTAATCTTTATGTACACTTTTAAAATTAGCTCAATTACATAAAAATAAAGTAAATATTTGCTTACTAGTTAAAAAAATTATTTTGTTCTTTACAAACGATGTCTTAAGAAAAGGTTCATACAGAGGGAAGAGGAATCACAGAGGGAAATTTTCTGTTTAATTTGACATATTTTTAAATAAATTTAATTAAATAATTAAAAAGATATGTTCGTTCAAATATTGTGCTAAAATCTGCTTTTGGTTTATTGTAAGGGTGCGGGTAAATATTTTTTAAACCTTTTATTTGAATGCTAGTACACATATTATTTTATTGTGCTAAAAATGTTGTTGGTTCTGAGTTTCAGTAAAAAATTAAAAATTAAGGTAGACTCCCTCCTTAAAATAAGTTCGTTGTATGTCTTTGTTTCAATCGCCAAATGTCGTTTGAATCATCTAAGAAATAGTTGTCGAGGTAATTCGTTTGTAATTCGAGTCTTTTTGGTATTTTGTACTTTATGTTTTGATTTCTTGTTGAAATGTACAAATATGTAGATATCTGTGTTATGGTTTTGGGTATGTACGAAGGTGATGATTCTGTAGTTGTCCTGAGTAATTTCGATTGAAACCTTTGCAGGATTTAATTGTAGGAATGGGTTTTTGAGCCCTTTAATTGGACTCCGTACATCCAAATTGGTTTAAAAACAATATACAATATTATTGTAAACCAATTGAAATATACAATATTTTAAATACGAGTAAGCCTAAATAGTCCATTACATAACAATTATGATATTTTGAAATTCAGGTTTTGAAACTGACTTATGGAAAATTACAAAAAATTTAAACCTAAAAAAAATTACCCGTCTCACCTCTCCGCACATCGGAAAGGAGGTAGACCAGAAGTCCATCCGATACAGCAGAAACATTGGGAAAATATTTGACAAATATTTTCAAACCTTTACCGGACGTAAATCGGAATTTCACGACGACAGTAGAAGAATACTTTAAAATACTCGTATCGGAAATTTAACGTATTTTATATTCGTGCTGCTACCGCTTAAACTGTTTTACCCAGTCTTCTGACACGCGTTTTTGACGGGTAATTGTGGTTTCTGTAATAATAATCCCAATATTATTAATACAGTCGAACTCTAATTTTCTATATCTCGAATTGAATTTCAGTTCCGTCAACCTTCCATGCATTTACCATGTAAAAGCCATCTATAACTCAAATTCCACCATTTCTATACGTCGAACTATTTAGTTTTTTTTGACAAAAATATATTCATAGTACTTAAAATAGCGTTTTTGGACATTTGAAAACTGTAGGTAAAGTCTTGCTTCTTTCATTATAAGACGGAATGTTTGACCATAAAAGGGTACAGACCCTCAAAGTCATCTAGTTGTCTTAGTATTGGTCTAACAAGCGTAAATCAAAACAATGAATTCCTTTGAATCGATGAATCTTTGGTTGACCAGAACAATAGAACCATAGTCTGTCGGTACAATATACCTTATTCAAGGTACTGCGTAATTAAAATAGCGTAATTTTGTAATACTGTATACAATATTAATACAGTACTTAACGCTGTAACCAATAGCTGAGCTAAATGCAACGTACAGTACTGCTATTATGAAACTACACATTTGCAGTAGGCTACTGTATTTGCCTACAGTTCAGCCGTTCTAAGTTTGCTCCTAATGTAAACAAATAATGACGTCACTGAGCATGCGCATTATATTTAAATGTGTACACGCTGATTAAAAAGTAACAACAAAATACTTTCAAAAGTATTTAAATACATAATATTTTTAAAAGTATTTTTATAAATGAAATTGTTAGGCCTACATCATATCATGACTGATATTTTAAGTACTTTTAATTTAAAAAATAGTTAACTTATTAGGAATACGACATCCGTAAAGTCGCAGACTCTAGCGTGCACCCTGTAGTAGCTGGTTTTGGTTTGTTGCCAGTAGGAGCAAACTTAGAGCGGCTGAACTATATGTGGAATGCTTTGTTTTTTTTATTTTTAAATAGGTAACTAGTTTGTTGTTATTTTTCCATAACTCGAAATTTCTGTAACTCGAACTTTTTTCCATCTCTTTAGGATTCGGAGTTTTAGAAATTTGACTGTAATAATTGTAGTGATAATAATGAAAAGCCATTTTCACTTACATGAGGTAAAGAACAGGTAGATCTGTTTTGACTGGGTTAAAGAATATTTTTGCAATCAAAATACTTTAACGATATGAGATTTGCAAATAGATAAATATAATTAATATAATGGAATTATTAAAGATTGCACATTTTTCCAATTTATACACAAATATAATTGTTAAAGTAAATTTAATAAATAAAACAGTAAGCTAACATGTTCCTGTTTTATTTACTCATAGTTTTCCTTTTGCAAGGGTAAACGTTTCCGTGCCGCTCAAACATATCGGAGTTCTGCTTGTATAAATAGAAATTTTAAAAAGAACTGTTATTCCGATTTAAATAACATTGTTTACTTTTTCCTTCAAATTTATTCAAATCTACAAATGCATTAACAAAACTCTGCAACATAATTATTGAATTAAATTATCCGTCCGTTTACCTAACACGCTTTCAAAATATACCAATCGATAATAGAATTTACATCGAATTGTAAAAAATACGTGGGTGTTTCTTTTAAGAATTATATTTATGTTCATGAAATAATATCAGGTATCAAGGAGAAACTGACAAGTTTCTTTTCAACAAAGCACATTGGAAATTGTAATAAAGTAATTTATTCCAATCTAGTAAACTAATGAAAGTTTTGATTTATTAATACAGATAGGATGACATCAATAGATAGTTATACACATATTTGTAATAATGTCATTTACTTCAATTACAAAGAATTGTACTTTACATAGAAACGAATATTACAGTATCACTAAAACACTTAGATATTAGCTTGTAAATAGGTTATTCACGTTTTACTTAGATCACTCAATCTATTAAAAGCGTTGTAAATACCACTTTCTCTTAGACTTACAAAAATTATTTTTGAAATATATGAATTTTATCAATTTTTAAGTAGTATCTCATTCACACATAAAATAAATAGAGAACCTAATTAACTGTTTAGTTTCGGAGGGTTTATCTACAGTTTGTTGTTTTGTTGTAACGATAGTTGTGATCTTCGACATAGAGGACGGGCGAGGGGGACAATATTTTTCACCGGCTGTAGTCAAAACAAGTAAAGTAGTCATCGAAAAATCTCTTGTTTACTGTGACACATTCCCTGTCATGTAACTTCTTAATTCGTGATTTGAACTAGGTTTTTTGTTGTAACGATAGTTATGATCTTCGACAGAGAGGACGGGCGCGGGGGACTATATTTTTCATCGGCTGTAGTCAAAACAAGTAAAGTAGTCATCGAAAAATCTCAGTTTACTGTGACACATTCCCTGTCATGTAACTTCTTAATTCGTGATTTGAACTAGGTTTTTTGTTGTAACGATAGTAATGATCTTCGACAGAGAGGACGGGCGCGGGGGACAATATTTTTCACCGGCTGTAGTCAAAACAAGTAAAGTAGTCATTGAAAAATCTCTTGTTTACTGTGACACATTCCCTGCCATGTAACTTCTTAATTCGTGATTTGAACTAGGTTCTGATACATAATTAGTCTGTGTTTGAATTCAGTTAAAGAAGCAAACAAATCATATTAGACTTCTTTCTTTTGCAAGTTTTAAATTAAAAAATATAATGTCATCGTGTAATGACGGTTTCTCAAGAATTTTGGAAAAGATGAATGGCAGGCTGTGTGTAGCAAAGTAAAGAAGTTGAAAGTGAGTACTTGCAGAGGAATTTCTAGTAGATGATATCTTAGATAGTTTCGAATTTAATATTAAAAAAGTCGTAGTGACGAATTTAGCGAATACAGTAAAAATGATAAATTTTATGACTCTGTTGATGCCTGCGCCCCTTTATCTACTTATCCTGACAATACAAATTTCAATAGTGTAATAGTATGATACGGGGAATAATAAATGTAGATGTATTGAACAGAGTACTGTATTGTCAAATATGAAAAGAAAGTACAGAAACTCTCTCTTAATCAACCAGTAGTTACCAGGGCGTGCGCGCTCGAGCGCGCACAGCCATACCGTTTCACCAAACGTACTGTAAATAATTTGTTATTTAAATTATGTAATTGGATGAAGGATGAATACTCATCGGCAGAGTATTTTTAATAAAATGTAAAGGCCCTCATTGGTCACTCACGTATAAACTTAATAATTAACGCTTCCACTCCTTGATCACCTAAAAAGCTGAAATATGGCCTATATTTTTATTAAGTTTGTAAAGAAAAATTAAAGCATTTCTATACTTACACCTTCAATGACCATTTACCATAAAATAATATTATAATTTTGTACTTTCTTAAGGGGACTGTACTTTGTATATACCGCCAATGTTAAACTTGCTATTTTTAGGTACATTTTTCATAGGATTGGTAAAAGATAGGAAAATTAAACGTTGCACACTAACAGTTGTCGGGTTTCTCTACTTACTGAATTTTTTAAAAATTCAATTTGTTGGACCAATAATTAAAAAATAATAATTTACAAGACAGTCTTAAGACCAATCTGGAGTTCCAATATGAAGACCAATATGGAGTTCAACTTTGGGGATTTGCTAAACCTGCACACACAAAACGTACAAGCGATTCAGAACAAGATTCTACAAACGATAATGCAATGCCCCTTTTACATCACAAACTCAATATTGCACAAAGACTTACAAATCCCATACGTAATTGATGTCGCAAAACAACTATGCTAGACGATGCATGTCAAATTTGAACTAAATGACAACCCTCTCATACAAAACATGTACACTAGGGCGATACCGGGTGCTAAGCGCAGACGTTTGAAGCGCCTCTGGTCAAGAAATCTTCTTGGCCAACTGTAGGACTGTGGTGATATCTGCACGCTCCTTTAAGTAAATGAAGTTTTACGACATTAGCTTCAGATTTAGAAATTGTTGTACTATTATAATAACAGACACTAAATTTCAATTGAAAGTATCAAAAATAATAATGAAAAACATAGAATAAGTTATATACAAATTGTTTTATAAGTTTTTTTGCATATTACTTATTTTTTGAGCATCTAAGGAAGTGAAAAAATGTCGGTATAAATGTGCATGTACATGATGAATAACTGGTAAAAATTTCATCCTGATAGGATTAGTGGTTGCTTGTTTCTAAATGTTAAAAATCTAAATTTACGGGAAACGCTACAAATCAAAAACAAAATGTACACAAAAATTTAAATCTCTCATCAACAGCCAGTTCCATCAAAAGCTGAGAATATTAAAAACAGTAATAGTCTACAGATGTTTGAACAAACTAAAATTTTCTTTGCTCTAAAGCGAACAGAAAAAATTATGAAAAATTTTCGTTCTTATTGACATTAGTCTTATCATTTTTCTGGAAAATCTTGTAAAATCCAAATTTTTTCATTAAAGTAATTTTTGACGTAAATTAATGTTTTTTCTGGTAGATCTAAGTCTGAACTACTGAAAAACATTAAGAATCGAAAATCAAAATTTTCAGTCAAAACCATCATACAGCCTCACCTTAAACGGCTACAGTCCGGAAAATTGACCTACATGTTCTTTAAATATAAGACAGAAGAAGTAACATGTGTAAAAAGGTCAGGAAAAGCATTAAAACAATAATTGATAGCAGTTTAGGCTATATCTCCTTTTGAGACATGTGTAACATTTAAATCACTGACCATAATGCTCCATGACAAATCTATATGAAATAGCCTAAGCACGGAGCGTGTGCTTGTGGTGTAAACAGAATAATTTTTATCTCATAAGGTATTATATCAACAAATACTAAGCAATGAACATTGCAGTGAATAGAAACTAGAGATTACTGTAATTTTATAACTATAATTAGCTAGCTACAACTTCAATTATTATAGAAGGAGTAAATATATTGAAAAATAATTATGAATCTAGAAGCAAAATTAATTAGTTTAGGATTTCTTTAATCTCCTGGGCGAATTTTGTGGTAGGTGTGGGTGTGACAATGTTCGTAACTCTGAATTTGAGTGATAAAGTAATTTAAAATTAAAATGATTCTGAATATTTTTAATGGTCGTATATATTGTGTCTACATTGAGGTCACATTCTATGAGAGGTAGAATTTTGTACATATTAGACATGTGAATAAACGTAAAAATTTGTTTTGGAAAGATTGTATTTTGTTAATATTAGATTGTTTTGCAATCCATAGATCAAAGTTTCGTACATCCATTTTGGCCAAGTATGGTAGTTATAATATTTTAGTTTTCGTTTAATAGTAATTAACCTAAAGTGGAGCAGAGGTTATGAATTTTTTAATCCATAATTCAGTGAAATTCTTTTATGTCGCGGTGGTTGCATGTCTAGTACAAGGTCCGAATACTTAACTGTATCTAAGATACGGAATGATTACGGAATGATACGGAATGATTTTCGTAGAATACGGTTAGACAAGTTTTCCAACAAATTGTAAACTTAGCGCAGCTGAAGTTGATAAATACAGTTTTCAGAAAACAAACATTTGTTAAAGTTTCGATGAAAAAATATAAGGAAAAAACCAATAAACCACTAATTCAGCTCTTGCTTCATTACAAAGTATGGAATTAGGTTGACCAATACGAATAAAAGAAACAAAATATTTAAAAGACTAACAAAATACTTCTGAACCCCACCGGGCTGGTCTAGAGGTATAAGTCGTCGCCGCGACTCAGCTGTTCTATGGCTCATTTTTGGAGATGATTGGCTGAGTGATTCAAATCTTAGAGAAGGTCCTAGAGAAGTTACTTTTATACGAATTTTAACACTATAAAAAACCCGCTAATGTAGATAGCAGTAATAGAGTCATTAATAGTCGGCCTGAGCCTGTACAAGAATACACGCCTCATTTAAACATCATACAAAACATATCATGCTCATTTCTTTGGGTCGTGAGGAAGATTCTTAAAAATTGAATATAGATTGCAACGCACACACATTAGAAAAAACTTTATAAATATACAGAAAATTTTACAAATATAGTGACAAATTCAAGAACTAGTATCACACTATTATACCTAAGGAAGAATTTAATATAATTGTCGGATTTTTCTAATTCTAAAATCGAAATTTTATAGAGGGAATACTATACTGAGTTATAAAACCTATAATTTGTTTTTTCTCTATTTTGAGCACCGGTGAATTTACATTAATTAAAAAAATTTGAGTAGATTTTTTTAATAAGATACACAAAGTAAAACAGAATATAACAAGCTAAAGTAGGCAACAAGGGGATTTTTACATTTTAAAAATTACTTGGATGAAAACGAATGTTTCGTTTTAATTATTTATTTACCCGTTTGTAGAGGAATACCTGCTTAAGTCCTTTTCCGTTACATTAAAAAATAAAATGATGAGAAAGTTTCACGAAACTAAGTTACACATCAGTACTTATAAATCATTTCAATCATTATGCTTAAATAACTGATAAGGGGGCTTGGTGAATTACATCCTTATTCAATTTGCTATAGAACCGAAATTTACCCTATCTGTAGGTTAGGCAATACGTTGAAACTCGTTCACAGACTGCGAATGTGAATAAGCGATGAAATGTAGGCCGAATACTACACAGACTTCAAATGTACGTACGCCGTATAAATGTGTGATGCAGTAATTCACATACACCTACTGGTTTGGAAAACCTAATTTAACCTTCAACTTCAAAATGTACGTATCTGTCAGGAGAATTGCAAACGTAGTTTCAAACTGTACCAACACAGATATCAGGTGAAACTGACCCGATGAAAAGTGTTTTTATAAAAGATCATACGGGTTTCTATTAGATTAAAAATTTTATATTTTATTAGCATTTTTAACGGATTTTTAAAAATTAAGGTCTTTTATGTAAAAATGCTAAAATCCTTTGGTTAAATTTTTAACTTAACATAATACCATTAGTATAATAATACAGAAGCGTAAATGTTTCGCTTTGCTAACGTCAATCTCACCTTGGAATAACTTTGACAAGCTTTATAATTAATGAAACTGAAATTAAATTACCACAAATATTTAAATAAGGAAAAAATATTAGAGTTGAAACAGAAAATTGTTAACTAATGAAAAATAAGAACACTATTTAATTAATATATATAGAGAATTAATTTTTAATATTTATTGGTTCATCCAATTTGTTTTATGAAATTAAAATGTTTAATTTATATCTTTAGAAAATTGAACAATCATATTTTTGTGTAAAAAAACCACGCTGAATCTATGTTTATATACTTTAACGAAAATTTTTTTAATTAATATCTTTAACTATTTTCATGAACTATGATCCGTAAATTACATTTTTTTTAGCTTTTACGACCTCATAGGACCACTTTAGTCCGATTTCTGAGTCCGTTCATTCTGTGATCGGTGCTTCTCATTCCATAAACGGGTAAGTTTATTTTTTATTTTTGCTTCTTTCCTTTTCGGCCACATATTTTTGAGGTGTTCCGATCTTTGGCGCCTGCCTCAATACACCCTGATGGATTTCATTCTAGTTTTAGGCTCAAATGTAATTAAATTGACAAAAATAAATAAATAAAAAAAATATATTGTTTAACGATACAATAAAATTTCAATTAATTATTTAACTTGAGATTTAACTACACCCATCTATTTTCCGAAAGAGGTATCTAAAGAAAAAAGAGCAGAATTAATTAATTTTGTAGCCAGTGAATTTTAAATTATGAACGAAACAAGTCATGCATAATATGTTTACAAGAAGTAGACTCTCCGTTTCTCGGCCCCAATATATTAGAAAATTGTTAAAGGCTCCGAGAACATACATTTTATTTCTGATTCTTTATTTTGAAACTTCAATACAGTATATCCATCAATATGTTAAACAATTTTTTTTAAATGGATAGCTTGAAAAATGTAAAGCAAAGTTTCTTTAAAATTTGATCTCAGTTGTTAATTCATAAATAATTGAATGCAAAAATTAATAAAATATTAAAACAAACATAAGAAAAATTTCACAATAAATGCATGTAACAAGAATTATTTTATTAACCATTATTTCTTTTTTTGCATGTACTAATAAAATGAACAGCCATACAAAAATTATATATAATACCCACCTCAGAGTATTACATGATCGAGAGTAGTACGTATGGTAAAATCAAACATTTAATTAAGTTTAACTAAAAGTAAATGAGACACGTAAACAAATAGCAAAGCTTCTTTAAAGGAAATATCTCAATTGATAATTTTTGATGAGAACACAAAAACTGAAATTAGTGGAAGCGATTAGAAAGAAAATTACTAAAAGAGTGAAAAAATTAGAGAAGGAAATAATAGTAGAACAAAATATACGAAAAGATGACCAATAAATAGGCCGACGTAACAAGAATATTCAGTAGAGTACATAATTTTAAAATTTAACAAAAACAGTTGGGCTGTATAAATACAATGAGTATCTAAAAAGAGATAATAACATAAGTTAGTTTTAAGTTTAGATAGAGCCGACCGCTTTGGCGTAGTTGGTAACGTGTTCGCCTCTCATCATGAGGTTGGTGGTTCGAATCCCACTCAGATACGGCATATTTTCATACGTTACAAAAGTCATTTCATTCTCCATTGTACACAGTTACACCCCAACGTCATCACTAATGACTGTTTCAGTTGATGCGACGTTAAATAAATAAAATTAACAAATTATATACTTACATAATAAACAAGCATTCTTAAAGTTTAAAAATATCCGTACAAAAAATAAAGTAAAGTAGTCTGCATATGTTTAAGCTATTGAATGAATTAAATTTTTTTTTTCAATCCGGCCAGTATATTTCGACGTTTTTATACGTACGCAGAAAAATTTTAAATTTTATCTTGACATCTCTACACCCCAACGTCGTCACTAATGACCGTTGCAGTTGATGCGACGTTAAATAAATCAAATTAACAAATTATATACTTTCATAATAAATAAGCATTCTTAAAGTTTAAAAATATCCGTAAAAAAATAAAGTAGTCTGCATATGTTTAAGCTATTGAATGAATTAATAATTTTTTTTTCAATCCGGCCAGTATATTTCGACGTTTTTATACGTACGCAGAAAGATGTTAAATTTTATCTTGACATCTGCAGTATTAGAGGATTGATGCGGTCGGTTGATTTTGTGTTGATAACCGAATTTCAGTTAACGTTAAAAAAAAATTTTATGTACGCACACAATATTGCTGCATTTTAATTTGTTTATTTTCTTTGAACAATAAAATAATTGATCTGCCAATAAAGTGAAAACAACTAAAAGAAAAATCCCTTTTTATGAGACGACGCGTCTCATGGCTGCTGGTAATTTTTAAAAAGACTTAAGAGCTACCTTTGATTAATGGCAAAACTCATTAGCGATTTCTGTATCTATTCTTAAAAGGAATCGAATGACACTATTATTGTTACCAAATTCCAACTTTGATTTCTTGATTTCCGGTTTTTAGCCACTTTCAGTCGAAATCAAAACTTTAAACCGTATGTTTTCTGTATGTACTCATTAAGAGGAATCTAATGACATTATTTTTGTATTCGAATTCTGACTTTAAAATCTTTATTTCCGGTTTCGGCCAGTTCGTTCGAAACCGGAACTTCAAACCCAATCCAGGACCACTTACGTTTGGTTTACCCGTTTGTTGCTAACCCTTATTCTGACTACGATTTCTTGACTTCCGGTTTTGGGCCACTTCCGCTCAAAATCACAACTTCAAATTCAAGTTAGGTCCTCTATTTTTCTGTGTAGATTACGAATCCTAACACCTTTGTTGCTATCTCGTGTAGTTTTTGACATCTGGGTGACTAACGGATGGACAAAAGTAAATGATAGATGACAGTTTTAAAAATTGGTCGCCAATCAACATTCATCAACCTCAGAACTATTATTAATAAGCAGAAAATAACAACAAATAAAATAAATCATTTATGAAAATAAAATTTAATGTTTAAAAAATAAAAAAAACAATAGAATAATATACAATAGCAAGATTAAAAGTTTAAGTAATAGTATTGTTATAAACTTTTTTGGTAGCATTTACAAATTCAATGTTATTCTGACTTATGCAAGGGTTTTACAATATTAGCTTATTCAAGGATTGTTGTTGTTGATAGTTATACCGTATTGGTATTCTAGTAGATATCCATAACAGCAATATTTGTATTGGGTTCTGATATTGTTCTATGCAGTTAAGTCAGGATTAGCCCAAATAATTTGAACAAGTTAAATTAAATTACTTTGCCATTAATTTTCTAAATTATTGTCTCTAACTTTTAGTCGATTACCGTAAATGGATTCTGTATTTTTACCCATCAGATAATAAAAACACTGTTACAAAAGTTGGCAATTTCCTTTAAATTTGATTATTACATAATTTATTTTATTTTTAACATAAAAGGAAGTTAAAACTTTCTGCATTTCGACGTATCTTACAAGATATAATAAAGGTTGTCTTTAAAAAAGTTCTAACAATCAGTCAATATACTTGTATAAGTTGGAATAACTTTTGACAGCAAAGTTCCGACGACCTACTACGGTTTTTATGTAAAAGAAGTATTTTTCTTGTATATTTTATTAACCTGGTGTATAGCTTAAAATAATTTAATTCTGACAAAAATATATTTATTTTACTCATGAAATGTGAATATTTTTTTTTAGAAAATTAGAAGTTCTTACTGAAGAATTTACGTACTTAGTTTTACAAAAGTTCTGTGAAAAAATTATTTAAAAAATCTGTCAAAAGTTGGTAGTTCGATCATAAATGTTCAATGAGTTTAAGATACATGTTACTGATTTTGAAAGAAAATGAGCCTCATCTTACTTTTATGTTATCGTTTCCCTTCAAAAACCTTTGATTCATCAATTTTATAAACTAATATTACACGTTATCCACTAACCGCTGCGGAAGTGAAAACATAATTTTCTTTTTGTAGAAAACTACTTGATTATTAACACTGAGTTGGCAATGAAACAGCGACTGTGAGTAAAAAAACAGACATTAAAGGGTTCTGGTAATCATAAAATCTATAAGAACATAGTAACGGGCTAGCTGATACAAAACGAACAATTGACAATGAACATGAAAATATAATTACAGAAGAGGTAGAGATGTAAAAGACACTAGTCAGAGTTATCTCCTCTGAGAGTAATTAATTTCACTATACAGCCACACCCTGTGATGAATGAAGTGAGTATGTCATTTGCTGGTTAGAAAGTGGTTGCTTTTCGGAGGGCCTGGCATGCTGATAAGCATACCCTTTCAACTCAGTGAGGAAGGCAATAGTAAACCAATTTACTCCTCATTTTTACTTAGTAAAACCTGTAGAGGTTGAAACCAGCCTTTCAGCTGTTAACCTAAACAACAAATTTTTCAAGTTAATATTACATTATTAAGTGATATATCAGAAAAAGTATGTAAAATTTATTTTATAACAATATTTTTGGAGTGTTATTAATTTATGTGAATTTTTATTACTTTTTGTAACAATTATTGTTTTGCTGATAACTAATTTTTACCTCAAAATTTTTAAGTGATTTTTGTCGAGTTTTGAACTTATTTTTATCCCTAATACATGACCAACTTATTTAAAAACCATTGGCGGGATCAAACTCAAATTACGAGAGTACATAATATTTACATCTATTCTAAATTAAAAAATGTTACTAGGGAACTTGGTACTCAGACATACTATTGGTGAAATAGAGATATTTTTGAAAATATTTTATATATTTTAAGATTATGTGACAAAAATGAGTTACTTTAGTACCACACTTATACATAATATGTCTTTATTGGTATTACAATTTTCTGCTGGCTAATTCTAAGAGTTTTTGAGAACACGTCATAAGTAAATCATAAGAAGGTTTTCCCTTAATATATGTGTCGATAGGGGTAAATGAAGTTAAGGTGTCATTTATAGGGTGGAAAGTAGATATTTTTCAGAAGGCCTGGCTTGTTGATAAACATATCTTTCCACTCAGTGAAGAAGGCACTGGTAAACCACCTCACTCCTCACTTTACTTAGTAAAACCTCTAGACATTAAAACCATCATTTCAGCTGACGATCTAAACAACAACAACAACAGCGGTTACAGGTCTCATTAAGTCGCTTTAACAACTTCATCACAAATAAATGTTGTGAAATTACTAAAACAATGGGTTTTAACTAGTAAACATATCCGGGAGTCGAACCCAAGCAGTACTTCTAATCTATAGTCTAGCATCTTTAGTCTAGCAATAAACCTACTAGGTACGTCATGGAAGCGGCCCTACAGTAAAATTAGTTTGTAATTCATTCAAAATTATAAATTTTCAACTGAGGATCCATTTCATCACTGTAAAATTTATGATTATTAATTACCAATACATTTTTAACAATATAATGAAAATATAATCATAAAGTTGAGTAAAATGTTAGATAAATAAAAAAAATAAACTTTCAACTTTATAAATTAGTTTCTACATGCTATGTAGTAAAACAGTAGTTTCATTCGACATGATTTGAAAGTTATAATCCAACTTAAATGCACAAATATTAGTTTAACTAAAGTGAGAGAACACCGATAAATATTTCATACTGAACTGAACGAGTCACTTTAATATTACGTGTTATAAATTAATCTACTTAAACGATCGTCGGTCGGTAGATGAAATGTTTTACGGTTTGTTAAAGTTACGATTGTTGTGTTTTGTTAAGCGTTTTACTTTAGTAGTTAACATTAAGTTAAGTTTTGCAAAAGGCAAGCTTTATAAGTGATGATGTTGCGTTGTGTAACATCAAGATCACATAATATCTTCAGCTCCATTTATAAACTGTTATAATTCTGTGATACTATTAGTTAACTTTTTCAAAATAAAATCGCTTGAACATTATTTAATCTAAATAAGTTTAACAACTTGAATGAAGTACAAGAAGGCAACACGGAAAAATTAAGAGATAGAGGAGAGAAAAGCTATGGAAGAAAGATTTATTTATTTGTATATGTTATTCACAATCTCCGAATTCAGGAATGGCTAAATTTTTTTCTTGATCCGTAGTTTTTTAAATCAGTACTTTGTCAAATTTCTGCAAACTTAAACACTGGTACAAGTATTTTTAAAGTGATCTAGAAAAAGTAAGTATTAAAACCGGGAAAAACTATGAGCGAGTTAATATTATGCACCCCTTTTACCTCACGTGCAACTCGAGTTCAAATATTATTATTTTTAAATAATTTATGTTATTACATTTTTACGTCTAATGTTTGTAGGACGGATTTTTTTTATCTAACAAATTAGATACAAATTAGAAAGTGAACCGTAAGGCCTAGATAAATCATTAAAAAATAAAAAATACATTGTGTGTATCATAGCCTTTACAAAATTTTCAAAGTTATACCCGTCATTTATGTACAAAAACAAGAAAAATCTTTTGAGGTAAGCTGGAATCAAAGGATATAAAAGCGAACGTAATTCAAAGAAAGATAAGCGACATAAAGTTAAACAATAATTATAATTAATAAAATTAGCGGCTGACGTGAATTTTTTACAACCATTTAAATCTGTCACTATAATATCTTCTGAAGGGTTCTGATTTGTCATCTACAAGTGAATTACTAGTGGTTCAAGTTATTAAAAAAATTAGGTACCTATAGCGTAAATAAATAAACAGCATGACTTTGAATCAAATAAGTTCCATTGTGTATAGAATGACTGATATAATTAGGCGACCTTCGTCTAGACCTGTTCTTTAAAATAAACATTGTAGTCTATCATTCAAAAAAACTGTCTACAGAAGTCTACACTCATATTAATCAAAAAATTACTTTTTAAAAAACTATTTTAAAGCCTATATGATTTCATGGGATCCAATCGTGGGGGACGGCAAAACTACTCCAGCATAGAAATCCTCCAAAAGGTTTCAATCTTAACTACTCAGAACAATTTATATCATTTGGTACATATAAAAAACCATACTACAAAGAAATTTAAACACTCCTACAACTCAACAGATTCAGTAAAAAGTACCAAAGAAGACTTGAATTACATACATTTATCTATCATCTTGCCATCTCACTTTTAAATAATTGAAATGACACACGTCTACTGAAATGAAGACACCCTACGGACTTATTTTAAAATGACAACAAAACACATGAAATAAATTTACTTATTATTCGAAATCATGAACAGATTGTGGATTTTGTTGTATTATAGAAAAAACAGAATTTATGAACAGAAGATATACTAGAATTAATATTAAACATAATATTACGTATGAAAGAATATTGTTAATAACGTGTAATGTAAGGTCATTGTTAAAGTGGCAAAAAATATATAAAATCGTTATTAACCTCTGCAATATTAGTCCCGCACACATAGAATTCAACAAGCTTAGAGTTTCAGAGTAAAATACAAGAGATATTTGAAATTGAAAGTTACAAACAAATTAAAGCTTTCAACTGGAAAAGAAGAGATATCAAAGACAAAGGTACCGTAGTTAAAGTATAATACAAACAAACCGTTTTATGGAAAAAACATTTACAAAATGAAATTCAATAATTTCTCTACTTATTTTCATTCGAATTTCAGTTGCACACTCAAATTCAGGGAGACACCATGACTATTTATACTGTATGTCGATTTATTGGTCAAAAGTAATAAATAAAAAATGTGTAAAATGAGTTCTTTAAAAAAAAGTTAATTAAATTGGTTACAAAAAATGTACATACCGGTTATATAAACGAAATTATGGCTCATGAATATTCGCGGTCACATCCGTATTATATGAAATGAAAAACAAAGGAGCGTTCATTAGTCACCGGACAAGAAACGATCCATATAATTTACTAAGGAGCAGCGGAAATCGTCTGCTCTGAAACTACTACCAACGTTATCTAAGCAGAGTCCAATGAATCATAACAGATTTTATGTAATCAAATACGATAAAATATATGACTAATGTTTAGTAAGCTTTGGCTGATTAGTGCCATAAAAATGAAATTCCTTTTTTATACTGTACATACAAATGTTTATGTTATTGTAATAAATAAGAAATGTGGCTGGTGGATTAATTTTAAATAAAATATTAAATAAGTTGTTCATTGGCCATAACGGGCAGATAGAGTGCTAAATTAATTGCACTCGATGTGCTGGTTCCAGGGCGATAAAAATAGTTCTGATTCTTATCACATAATCAGCTAATTATATGACTGATCTATTTAAAAACAGAAGAGGTAGAAAAGTAAGACACTAGTCAGAGTTACCTCCTTTGAGAGCAAGAAATTTCACTATAGCCAGACCCTGTGGTAATTTAAGAGATAATATAATTTTCAGAGTAGAAAGTAAGTGCTTTTTGAAGGGTCTGGTATGCTGATAAGCGCACGCTTTTAACCCAGTAGGAGTGAGGAAGAGTAAACCATCCTCACTCCTCGTTTTTACTTAGTTAAACCTCTAGATGTTCAAACCAGCCTTTCGGCTGTAGACCTAAACAACAAAATAATTTTCATTATATAACCGCTCCTCTCCTCCTTAATTTACATTATGAATTTAAATTCTTCGAATGAATTTTTTGTTTTAAACAAGATAAGAGGATTAAACTAAAAAATTAATTAGTAAATTATTAGAAGTACTGTATAATACAAAAAAGTTTCCAATAGATTTAAAGGAAGGCCAGCACTTATTCTACACAGTACCCCGAATTTTAATTAACACTATGTCAAGGTTGGTATAAAGTTAAACCGATAACACTTTGGAAGACTTTGGAATCTTTATTTTTTATTACTGAAATTCGTACATTTGCAGCGGTGAATGCACAGCCAATAAATTTAATAATAACAATAGAAAATTACAAAGAAAATACATTAAAGGGACAACACTCATCTCAGTAGTTATATTTATGTAGTAATTATGTAGCCTTTCCTCCAACATTTCTTAGATAGAGGCCTTGGAGGATTTTGAATCATGAATTAATAACACGTAGAATTCGGTTTTCGTCTTTATGAATTTTTTTCTGAAATGCACTTCTAAGTACTGAATAAAGAAATTATAACAATTTGTAACATTTGCTAACAACAATAATTTTAAGTTAATGTGAGTATTAAAGGTAAAATATCGTTCAATACGTTGCATACTTAACGTATCTGTCAGTTTGTGGTAAATTCTAGAATTGTAGGACAATCTTAATTTTGGTTCACACACCCTTACAGGATAGTTTTGACTTATAAATATTTTTTTTACCGATAAAAAAGGCTCTTTTTCACTACAAACCTAATGTTACATAAAGACTTACAAATACCAAACATAAATGAGGTCACGAAACAACTATATACAAACAATACAGGACAAATTTAAATTGTACAAAATGCTCGTGCAAAAAATTTACACTAGTGCGATACTCAGCACAGCCGTTTAAAACACCTGAGGCCTGGGGGTCTTCTAGAAATATTATAGGACTGCAATAATCACTGTAAGCTCCAGCAAGCAATACAAGTTTAGGAACCTTTAGCGTAATAATTAGAAATTGTTATAATATTTTAGTAACAGATACTCAATTTTCATAAAAAATGTAACAAAAAGTGTTGAGCACTTGTCAACACTTGGAGAGACGCTTTAGCAAACAGCTACAGAGAAAAATTACCGTTTAACTAAAAATAGCCACTTTAACACGCGTGAAATTTAAACGTTCTTACTATCTTAAACGTTAAACAGTTTAAGGTTATCAATAAATACAACCAACTAGAAAACACTCATCTCTGTGAAAAAATCTGATTGTTATCTGATAAATTGAACGAACCCATGATTACACCGTAAATCATTATTCTTAGTTACAACTGTTTTTTGAAATATTCCGGGATCCATCAAAACGTTGGTGGTTTTCTGTTTCTATGAATTGAATTAGTAGCTAATTTAAGATGTCGTACAATTCTACCAATATTATAACAACTTGAAGGTAAAATAGCGTGAGTAAAATTAAATTAATATTATTAAATAATACAATTTGTTAATCAGAAATTTAATTGTACAAAGAAAATATTTTCAGAAACACCTACACCGACAGCCTCCCACGAGAGCATAATTTAAAATGACAAAACATCATTCTATCTTAGGTACTTCCACTTAACAACATTACTAAGGAAATTGCTTTAAACAAAAAGAGAAAAATATGAATATTAATGATTAATTATATTTTCACTGGATTTTTTCTCAAGATTCTATCTTTATCGATTTCATAAAAGTAGAAATTCGAAAATACCTCTCCGTAATTTTTTCACAGAATTAAAAGAATTTTATTTGTGCCAAATAATACAAAACAATGATTTTTTTAGTGGTAGCGCGCTACCCTACAATACAGAGGTTCCGGGTTCGATTCCCGGCTAGGATCTGCAAATTTTTGCAACTTAAAACACACTCATCCACATATCCCACCGTAGTCGCTAATAACCGAGCTGTTGATGGGACTTTAAATAAACCAAAAAAATTATTTGTTTAAAAACAAAAACTTTAAAGGTGTTTTTTTAGGAGTAGACATTAAATCTTCATTAACCATCCGATATCTCAATCGCTCCGTACCATTACATGTAAAAGCAATCAAATAAACACTTAATACACTGTTAAAGGAATAGTTGTATGAGATTTATTTAATTAAACAAGTATCCCAGTTGTAGGTATTGTAAGCATGTTGCAATTCACCCTATTTGGCTAGATTTAATTTTTGGCTACCTACTATGAATTGAGAGAAACAAGAAAGAAAATTTCGTTAAGTATATTACATGATGGCCACAGAAAATTTGAAGATCGTTGAACTGTAGTCTTTTTATTTTTGTTTAAAAAGTGATATTAAGCTAATTCATTAAAAATGAAAATGTAATAAGTTCTAGGTCATTGTAGTCATCTACATCTACATCTGCTCAAGAATAGAGAAAATGGTTTTACGATGGTTGATAACATAAAAAGTATTAGGTTCAAGTTATAAAATTTAACGAAATTGTTACTGTTTTTACATGGGTGTCTCCTTCCTATCGGACAACAATAATATTTTCATTCACTGATTAAAAGCAAGTAAACACGTACAATAGTATAATTAACGTATATAATACTGGAATTATAAATGCTAATTTCTAAATTTAATACGACAGACTAATTTTGCAGACTTGAAAAAAATAAAAACCTAAACAATAATGTATATACTTCTTAAAAAGCTAACACTAATAATTTATACATCGTAAGTATAATATTAATACTTTTTTGAAATTAAGGATCATTCAATTTTATTTTATGACAAGAACCAAAATTAAATTCAAACAATATTACTTAAAACTTATCATTAACATTCAGAAACACATTTAAAATAACATTTCACTATCTCATTTACGCTACCAGTAACTAAATGATATTTCTTAGCCTCCAGCTAACATTCAGTGATTAAATAAGAACATTTTTAACAGGTCCAAACATAAACGGTACATAAAAAACATAACGGTTTCGTTGGTAAAATTCTACGCGCTGCTGAATTGTAGGAAATAAAATATATAACGTAAAAGTGTTTTCGTGTACATTTATAATCATTTTAAGTAGCCTAGTTTGATGGAAAATTACGAAATTAATAGTCTAAACAAGAGTGATAACTCTTGGCTTCCAGTTATGTTTAATCTTATATTACTTAGTATAGAATGAAATAAAAATTTCTCTGTCATCTTACACATTAGGTTACTATGATGTATTCGTTCGTAGGATTTTTACCAAAACTACAACTATTTAAATATTTATTAAAAACAAATTTAATTAATTAACTAGACAAAAATGACTGTATCTAATGCAAGGTTAAAAATATTTTGTAGGTAAATGTAGAAAATTAGTATATTTAATAATAATTCTAAACTCTTCTAAATTACTTTTATATCAAAATAACTCATACACTAAAGAAAGAAGACTTAATAAAAGAAACTTCGTCGATGGGAAGTAAAATACAACTTTATCATTTAAAGCAGTGAAACAATGTGTAAATTAACACACCGCACCAAGCAAGGAGTCGCGGCGTTGACTGAACTAACCGCGTGTATCTGAAGGAACAACAATCCAGACAACTGCTGACCCTTCAGGGCGCATGTGCTGCACAGTTTATCATCATGCGCTGTCTACCGACTCACACTTTTATCCGCTTAAATTACAATGTTAAGTAACATTGAATTGCATACACTAAGATAGGATGCGAACTAAAATCTGCTTAATAACGACGTTAACTTAATATTACGTGCATATTATTTTTCCTAAACTACTCATACAAGTACCGACTATTATTACACAATGGTTTTATTTTTTAAGTCAATATTAGTTGAGTTACAGTAAAAACAAAGTTACATTCGAATTGTTAAAGAACCTGTTTTTATCAAGTTCGAAACATTTGAATACCTTCTAGTTCAATGTGTCCAAAATAATATTTAATTCGAGTCATCAATGACGATAAAATATTATATTATTTTTTAATTGACTGGCTGTATCTCTTATAAAATCATAACCCGTCGGAGTCCCGTTTAAATTAAATTTTTATGGAGTATTCTGTTAACATTCTTATAAGTTTTTAGACAGGTTTCTGAGTTAATAGGTCATCCTTGTTGAAACAGTACACTGCAGAAAACTAGGCAACAGAAACTTATCCATATTATATGACCCTAAAAATTTCACAATTGAATCCAATGCATTTGTTAGATTATGTCTGCTAATGACTTCGAAACAATGAGAATATATTTTGTTTCTACATCATATGACATTCACTGTTGATTAATATTCACTGTCAATGATTATTTTTATGCTACTGTACACTGAGCGACTCAGTTTACCTATTTGATATTAAAAGGTAATTTACGGGTTGAGTTTCAGGGGTTTTGGAGCATGAAGTCTACTAGTGCGGTCCTTTACACCTCACAAAACGAGGTAAAAAATTACATTATGTTTAATGTGCTTTTATGATTGGCAGTAGATACACTGAGAAGTTTACCACCTCTGCCTTTATTCTTCAATATTAATATTGTACCTTGGAATAGGATTAATCAAAACTTTTTTAGTTTCTTATTTTGTTTTAGATCGTCGCAAAAGAGCTACAATCGATTTTATCTAAAAGTATCATGTTCACTGCGCTTCACACATTAAATCCCAATTTGATGATATTTTTCTGTAATTACTTCTATAAGTATTGTGTGGTATAACCCTCGTATTTTTACGCTAAAGGTCTTGTTCAACTGATATTGGTTGGAACTTTGCTGATTCTGTTGTCTTTATTTAATCGTATGGTTGTGTTCTGTATAAAGAGCGATATTAAGGTATATCAGTAACTGTCTGTATTGATTAAATATCTAAGATGACCCTGAAATTTCAGATGATCTACATCTCAACCCAAGTGTATAAGAGATCTCAACTCTCTCGTCATTACTGGCGTTGACATTTAACTATCAGAATTATTTATCTTCACTAATTCGGTTGGAATCAGGTCGAAACTATTGGGAATAGGTATTTGTTCATTCCTTATTTGAGGGTCTCTAGAACGCTCAAGTGCGCTAGCATGCGAATCAATTTTGGTATCTTTTCCTTTTAGGTAAGACCACTATGTTTAATTTATATCGCTGGAGAAGTGATCAACGTATTAAGCATTAATAATTAATAAAATTTAGAAATGGTTAATGATGTCTGATTAGCTATGTCTACAGGCGGCCTATAAAAATCATCAAACCATTTCGGCCAGATTTAATCTATTATTAACAACTTACAAAAAACTAAAAAAATCTAGCAACTACTCCGTAGCATATATTGTAGATCTTTCAATAGTTTTTAAACTTTTATTGCTTTTATTTTATGAGTAGGTGTAAAGTATTAGAGTAAGACAGTTTGGCAGCACAGATGGAGAACGATAGAGTAATAGACTTTTTAAATGGGGAGGATTGGGTAACATTATAGTGTTTCTAAAGGAAGTAATCAAGTACAGGAGAGTTGTCGTCGCAGTTTAATTTTTAAGGGGTTTAAAGGGCTTTTTACTGTTATTATATATTTATTGGAAGTGCTTTTTGTGTGCTGGATAAGACCTGATGTTAAAAAATGAACAGTTTCCCATGTCAACCTGGTATACGAACTCGGTGATCCCATTTTGTGGGTTGTTCAATATACATGAACATGTTAATGAATTTGTAAAGGACTCCTGTATTATTTTAGAATTGTAGTATTAGGAAAATAAAACCATATTTTTTTACTATTACTTGGTTATTTGTATATTTATTTTTGTATACGGACTATTTTAGTAATAGGAAATTGGAATCAAAAATTGTTAATACCAGTAGGAACTTTCTGAAGCACACTTGGGAACTATACAGGGTTCTCCTCCATCACCTTTGTTATTTTGTCCTGCACGTAAACTACATGAATTACATATATGATAGGTGTTCGGAACTGTAGACAGGAAAAGGGTAGAAGCTTTTGAAATATGGTGTTAAAGGAAAATTTTCAAGATTAGATGGGTAAACACAATAAGTAATTTAGAGGTCCTTAAACGAGTGGATGAAAGAAGAAGTATTTATGTAAACATCTTACCAGAAAAATGGATAGGCTAGTGGGGCATGTCTTAAGACATTCAGGTATTGGTCTATCAATAATAAAAATACTGAGGGAGTGAATTGTAGGGGAGCCACAGATTAAAATATTTTATGAAAATTAAAAAAAAAATAAGGTGTTCCAGGTACATATATATTTGTATCAAACGATTTGTGCAAAATAAAACAGCTTGGAGAACTGCAACGAATCACTCGAGAGACTGATGAGAAAAAACCATAAATGACATTAAGTTATTGTATTTAAATTGTGAGATTCTTAACTACGTCAACGACACCATTTTAGTGTACGAGCATAAATCCATTGCAGTTGCCAACAAAATAATAGAGACAACCTAGATTATGGTAATAAGATAATTTCATAAATTCACCTACTATGTCAGTAATTCAAAAACAAAATCGATAGTTTTTAACAAACTAAGATTAAAAACAGTTTACAAAAAATATTTTACATTTAGGCAAAGTAGTTCCTGAATTTTATGTTCAAAACATTTGTGCAATACCACAATTTAAACGAATTAAAAATGATTCTGAATTTAAAATAAAATTAAAAGTACATCTTTCAAGACTTTAAAAATAAATTTTCTCCCATTATTTAGTATTTTAAGTTATACGATAAACTTCCATTTACAAACATGCTATAATTTTATGACATCTATTGTTTTTACAAATAACGATTAAGAAAGTAATGGAGCAGGGATCTGCTGTTTTAGGAACTATTATATGTCACAAAAGTGAATGAATTACTAAAAAGAGTTAAAATAAAATATAGGAGGTCTCTCAGTGGAGATGGTACACTCCAGGTACTTCACTAATATCATGTCATTCATTTTCCTTCCATCATATTCACTGGTTGCGTAAGTTTTAACAGATGTACATTTCACTAATAAGGTTGAAAAATGTATCTGTTACTTATTTAATAAAAATTATTATTCAGATAGAACAAATAATGATACTTTATTTTATTACTAATGAAAAGCGAATGAGGTAAGTTTGGTTACTGAATAACAATTTGTAGATAGATTATGTTTCAAGTTACTATTATAATCGTATATGGAGTCACAAGATTCTACTTTCCCCATGGGGAAATGTATATTAGTTTTAAATTTTAATCACATGACAATATTCTTAAACTCTAATATTCATTTTTTAACGGGTTCATTAAGGTATTACCTGGTATAAATTTTTCCAATAACCTTTACCATTTTTGTTCTTTTCTCAATGTAACTCATTCGTTTTATTTATACAGATAAATTTTACTACTCTGCATTATCTGCTGTTTTACGTCACAATGTTTACAATACCTCTTCATTCCTACTGAACTTCATATCCTTTACTTTAACAAAAGTCAAGCTCTTTCTGTTTACTATTTGCTTCAAACCCATTCAGTTAGTTCGCTTTATTTCCGGTCTTTTTGCAATTGTATCTACAATTCAGTTCAGTAACAATAAACGATCTATTCTTAAGGAAAGGATAACTTATAACTGTAAACGATTTCTCTCAAGGAGATTTATTGGTGACCTGGCAACATTTATTAAAGAAATTGGACATTTTTTATGTCTGATTACATTATCTCTCATTAACAATAAAGTATAAATTTTATTCCAAACTTTTTTAAAAACGTATTGGTTTTTAATAGATCTAAAATTTAATTAAATAATTCTTGATGTATTTTAAAATTTATAAATTCAATAAAATTTTATGTAGTAATGGTTTGCGGAGTGAATTTCTATGATATCTGGGCGCCAAACTGAAATGGGGTCGGGCCAATGAGCGTCTTCGCACTATTTCACGACAGAAACAAAATAAAATTGCCAGCAGAAAAGCAGCAAACAAATTTGGAAATTCTCAGTAATATAAAACCCCCAACTAAATGAAAGCTAAAAAAAATTTCTGGTAAGAAGAAAGGTTTACTAATACCGTATACATAACTATAACTTCTTAAATTTTTTGGAGCAAAACTGCTTACCTCTATTAGGAAATAAGGTATTTTTTCATTCACGCACCCTCAAAAATTTACGTTTAACAAACAAGAAGTACGAGCTTTAGTAATGAGATACATCTAAACGAATTTAGTAATGCAGTTTGATTTATTTAAATAATTACTTGTACAATGGTTTGATGACTACAAGTAAATTTTAAGATATTAAAAAAATCTTGTTAAGTTTAGTCCCTCAGTGACAAACTAGTAATAATTCCAGGTAGGCTTTGATCGAGGGTTTACATTTTAGATTTAATTAATAATTCACGACTTTCTGTATTCGTTTTAATTTTAAAATTACTTTACTTTACTATTTTTGAGTTTTACTTAAGTTGATGTGAATTTGAATATAAATTAACATGAATAATTTGAATTTTTAAGAACTTTTATTTATAAAAAGTTTATTCTGGATCAATTTTTATTATTAAGCCTCTTGACAAATATTATTGTAGAGAGGGATGTAAGTGGTTCTGGATGACAAACCAATACTTACTAAGTATTACTAAGTCCTGAAATGCATTATTGCCATTCATTTCAATAACTTATATAGCTACAGATATGGTCAATTCATTTTTATTTTGTTGAATGAAATTACTAAAGTGAAGGTAAGACTATGTTTATTATTTTGTCGTTTTCTTTACGTTAACGAATATAATGTCCTTAAATAATGATTCGAAGAACGAGGAACTGTACGCGAATCTAAATTTTGTGAACTGCGGCTTGACAAGTTATAAAAAAAATTGATCATAATAACTGCTGTCATTAATTTGTAAAAAAATTAAGGATTTTTGAGAAGCTTAGTTTCTTTCAAACATTTATATACATTTTTTGTACGAAAAGAAAAGTTTCGTTTCACTTCTTTTGTAACACTGTCTTCTCTCTTTTGTTATTTCATCCTTCTTTTGTTAACGCTGAAATCCCCGCGGGTGATTGAAATCTTAACAACAGTCGTCACCCCTTCGTCCTTACATCCTTTTCTCTTTTCCTTTCCGTTTATTGTTATTATTAATATATTTTTTTATTCAATGAGTTATTTATTGTCTGCTACAATTAAGTGTATTATATTGTTACAAATTTTTGGTATATAAAATACAAGATTTTTTTCCGTAATGGTTTACTACAAACCTGTCATTAAAATTAGCTTTAAAGTAAAAATTAATTTACCAGTTCCTTGGTGAATAATCATTAGTTACTGGCAAGGTAAGTCCTTGGAGAGCATCTTATCGATTTAATGCGTATTAATGAATATATAAAATTATAACTTGGTACATCATCGTCAGTTTAAAAATTACTTTTTCACCATTACAAAACAAGCATGAAATAATAAACCGAACATAAATACAACCACTCAGGTATTGCACAAATTATACTATAAATAAAACTTACATATTTTCATACGTTTCAAAAAATCATTTTATTCTTCATTGTTCATAGCTACAACCCAACGTCGTCGCTAATGACCAATGTAATTGATACGACGATAAATAAACAAAGAAACAAAAATTTCCACATTTCCACTGCATGTACCATCCGTTTATTTTATGTAAATGAATTATTACATTGTTTTTCTGTTCTTGTTGGCTGCAATACACCATTAATGTGGCTCTTACTATTTTTATTGTGAAATAACCTGGTAATCATCACAGGCTGGAGAAATGACACCAAATACATTCCACCATTAAAACCCAAATAATAGCTACTGGTACTATCAATTATTAGATAGATCCGTTTGCATGTGCAGTTGGTCAGCTCCTGCAAACCAATTTTGCTTTCAAGAGCCTTTGTCTCGACGTATCGTTAATGTTTGGTGGCACATGGGTTATCGTTATGTAGCAGCGTTCTTGGCGCCTTTAAACATAGATTGTTAAGGTTAGTTACATTGACCATGACTGAATGTCCCGTGGTCCTCCAGGCTGGGGTTGGGCTCGGGGTTAACAACCATTCACTATAAAATTAAGGGATCACAAAATGAAAATGACAGCATCGGATAATGAACAGGAATTATAGATTAATTTTAGTTTTTATGAATACGATAGGATAGAGGACGCTAGCAATTAGTAGAGAGAGTTGTGGAGGAACCCAAAGCTCATAAAAACTGTAGTTACAAATTAATGACGATGAAGGTCACTGCGTGGTAGTTTTAAAACTTTATTAGTGTTAACGATCAAGTAGGCCTGCATCGGCTCCATTGTTTTATTGTAGGTCACACCTTACATATATGATTAATTCTTAAAAATTCTATGATGATCATAAATATGATAATTCTATGATGACATATATAAACTTGGGTTAGAGAAGGGGTATTATAAACGTCCACAGCTTCCCTTACTAAAATAGTGTAACCAGATATTCTAATTCCATGTTTGCAACAAATATTCCTGTCATGTTTTACGTCCATATCCTTGATTTTGTATTTTAAATATTTATAGAGTAAGAAATTGAAAGGAAAATTAACACTGAAACAGTTTTTATCACAAAATCATGGCAAACATGTATAGCAACATGGATCAACCAATAATTAAAAAACAAATTTTTAGCTTATTTTATTAATTCTCATCAACATTTTTGTTTTTATCGAACACCTTGGGTTAAGGAACAATGACTAAATTTCCAATTGATATTTTATAAACTTTATCCGGAAATCTAAATGGGGATTTTCCGCTTTTGAGTCCAGCACGCTGACCACTACGCCATGGAAGCCGTCAAAAACAATTTTATTTGAAATAATTTCCACGATAATTAAAAGCTGAGGCTAAAACCCTAGTTGACTCAATGAACGAAAGAATTTCACGCGTGCAAAAACTTTTTCGTAATCATGGAAATTAATTTTTATAGAATTTAGATATTTGAGGGAAAAGTAAGATATTTTTTTCAAACTATCTTTTTTATTTTCATTGAAATGGAAATTATTGTCAAATAGGTAGTGTAACGCAAAAACGATGTTTAATTTACAAATATTCCTGTCATGTTTTACGTCCATATATACATACATTAATTTTTTTAGCGTAATACATGTTTAAATAGACCAAACCATTTGTGGTATTGTTTTTCTCACTTTAATATGTTTTCTCGTTTTAGCTCTTAGTTTTTCCGACTATAATGTTCAATTTTTATAATATTCAACACCGAATGAGGAAATGTTTTACCATAAATACTTTGAGCTCAGCTGCTTTTATAATACATATATAAACTTGGGTTAGAGAAGGGGTATTATAAACGTCCACAGCTTCCCTTACTAAAATAGTGTAACCAGATATTCTAATACTGTATCCAAATATTAAAATATATGTACATGCTCTCCAAAGTATTTTTTAATCACTTGTTGAATATGCATTCCCTCATACTCTATTTTTTTACTTTATTAATGTTATTTATATGGATCAAACGGAAACTACTTGGACTTAAATTACAACAACTGTATTAGCTTGTTGGGAGGCGGTCACAGTTGTTTTTAGAAAATTAAGTTACATTGTATTACAAGGTGATGATAAAACCAGGTTGGAATTATGGAATTGAACTCCGGGGTATGTACGTCTAATGTAGAATTATTACAGAGATTTCATTTGAAGTTTCTTCGACTGATATGATGTGCACCTTGGTATGTGCCTAATGAAATACTGCACCTGGGCATACCTACGGTGAGAGAAAAAATTAGCAGTCGGAGTAAAAACTAATTAAACAAGTTAGACATTCATCCTAATCATTTTGCTATAAATCTTCCTGACGACAATATTGAAAATCAAAGACTCAAAAAGGCGAGAATAATAGATCTTTCATTTCGGTTCACCTGATCAAAAATGTTTAGTTATCCTTTCAAGATTAAAAACACAAAATTATATTACGAATGGTTGACTCTGATTTCTCAATAAACTTAATCTTATTAACACTTATTAATCTAAAAACTCAATCATTAAATTAATATTCAATCAGTTAAATACACTTTCACTTTTTTACGTATTACGCCTTTACTCTACTTTTCACAGCTTCATTCACCTTGTCCATAAATTGTAAAACTACGTCTTTCTCCTTCATATGAAAAGTTTTATATCGTCGCGACCTAAGAAAAACCCCTTTTATCTCTTATAACCAGACGATTACACGGAATTAACGCTGCTGAGTGCTGTCTTCTTCAAGATATATTCTAACATTTTTAACACATTTACTGAAAGTTTTTGTTAACCTGTTTGTAAATAATTCTTAACTGTTGAAAAACAACATTACAAATATTTATGTACAACTAGTAAATTTGAGAATTTATTTTTGGAATGGTAGATATAATTATGACGTGAATGACTGAAAGGAGAATAGTACTCAGTAGTAAGACTCCCACGGGTAACTTTTAAATTTTTTACAAATTTTCTCTACTCCATCTTCTTTTTGCAGTCTGAGTAGGAAATTACCTGGTAAATGTGACATGTAGAGGTTTCGTATTAATCGGTTTTTCTTTTTGAAAAGTTTCCGTTTAAAATGTCTGTGAGTTTGATGATTTTTTTTTTAATTAAAATAAATTAAAACTGGTCTAAAATACCAACCATTTATTTTCCGTTCATATTATCTTAAAAATTAAATGCTTAAATGTTGTAATTCGTTCAACAGTGTTTTATCCTTAACACTGAAAAATAAAATTATCCACTACTTTTTTCACGTCACATTACTCTGTTTCTCACACTGCACTGTTAAACTAGTTTGAAGAGCTTCTTCCCCTTAAGCCTTCTAGAAACATTTTAATAAACACGAAGTTCAACGAATGATTTTGTTAAAGTATGATATGTGTAGGTTTTTATGTAAGGTTTCGTTAGTTACGTATCGGGGTATGTCTGCGATAATCCACATGTAGTTGGATTAAAAGAATGTAATTTCATGTTTTCTGAGGGCGCAGAGGAGCTAAACCCGACACCCGTAAGTCCAAATAGGTCAGAGATTTGTACAATAATTTTTTTAAGAATAGAGGGAGTTTTGAGCTCCTGGAGAGCAATGTAAAGAGTTGTTTTCGTCTACCTATGAGTAAGTTTCCCTTCAAGTAAATTTGACTATTCCAAGTCAGTCGTCTGTCAACGCACAAACCTAAAAAATAGCAATCGTAGTCAGTCTGTGGTAAAGGGGATGTGTTCAAGAAAAGTGGACAAATGTTTCTACGTAACGTGAATGTGATGTAAGTTACCTTTTTTGTTTTTACTTTAAACATCCAGTTTGTGAACCACTGTTGAAGTATAGAAAGATGATGTAAGTTCAGTGATGTACCGTGTAAATTTTCATATGAGCTGATCGTTACAGTATTGTCAGCAAAAGAAGCCAGTTATGTATCTGCTTCAGTGGGAATATCCGCGGTATGTGCCTTTATACCAGTCAGTACAGGTGCTAGTACTGATTCCTGCAGAACACCTGCAAAAATTGGATAGGCCAATTTGATATATAATTCTTTTTTTATTTTATTCTTTTTCCTATAACAAAAATTAAATACGCACCGCAAGGGCACATTCCTGAGGCGGCAAAAATCTTCCTAGACGGTATGATTGTAGAATAAGATTATAGAATAAGAACCAAAAAGCCAAACCCTGTTAATACGTACTTGAATAACATCCAGGAAATCACGTGATTTATTTTTCAAGGGCGATCCAAGGCAATCAATAACTCGCTGGAGCTGATGGACTATCAAATGGTTTTTTCTGAATCTAAACTGGTGAGCAGAAATAATTCCTGCATTCTGGACGCATGGAACGATTCTACAAAGTAATCTCACTCTGCCCAAAATTGTTTAAAAGATGATTATCTTTTGGCAAAAAACTAACGTGACTCAAGAGGAGATTTGCCAAGATTTAAAATAATTATTATAATGCGAAACTTCCACTGAACAGGAAATTTGGTACAATGAAATTTAATTATCTACTTTAATTAATTATTGTTGACGAAAACTTAATATTACAATTAATAACGTAATATGGTGTGATATAATTAATTCAACAAATTTAAATGAAGTTATAAAAATATTCATATAAACTTGCGTTCTCCGCGTAAGCTTGCTTGAAAATTACCGATCTAACTAGAGTCATGTACTTTTTATTAACAAAACCGTTATAGAGTCTGCATAGTTGTTAAATTAATTACGAGGCGAGGAGAAATAAGCTCTGGTGGGGAGTGCACAGCCAAGACTACTTAGCTGTTTATTGTTTACCCTTTATTACGTTTTACTATTCGCTGCAGTGAGTACTCTATACAGAATTATTATATAAGTAGATAGTACAATTCATTGTTGGGCTGGACTTTATGCTTCCAAATTTATTTTAAGTGCTTTGAAGTAAAACTATAATTATGTATGAGTTTATTATTTCTCAAGAAGCGTCTCTTGTACAAAGGGTTTCAAAAATAATTATGCATATTTAAAAGATAAACTAGTCTAGCAGTTAACTAAATTATAAATAAACTTTATTGGAACGTAAAATAATATACCCCACATCATTTATATGATAAGCCAAAACTGTTTGAGTTAACAAATGGGAAGTTATACTACAACTGCATAGAATGTAAAAAGAAGACTAGCTATTCGCTTGGTATTCGTTAGGTAAGGAAAGAAAAAATCTGTGAAACCTTGACCCGGGCAGCCAAAAATTACACTAAGACTAACTGACAAGAAACTAGTTTTTACTATTGCATGCCAACAGTTTTCGTATTCACAATAATTTATTAATCATCCATTAAACAGTTAGAACTTTAATAATTTATCAAATAGAGAAAAAGGGTAAAATAAAAAACAGGACAGAATAATTTGTACATATTTTTGTACATAAATTTGGATACGTTTGAGAATAAGTTGGTAGACTTTTGACTTCAAATGAAAAAGAATATATTTTTTTAGTTTTATTTAAACCAACAACAGCAGGTTGGTCATTAGTGACTACGGTGGGTTAAGAAACTGGAATGGTGGGATTTGGTACGTAATAATTTCCAGACCCTAGTCGGGAAACGAACCCGGGACCAAGACTTAGTGGGCTGGCGTCCTAACCAATATCCCGCGGGGGCGGCCAGTTGCTTTTTTAATTGTATAAAATAAAGATCACATGTCTCTACACTTAGTGTGAACATGTACATACTGAACGAGACAGTTGATCCCAGTTTTTCAAAAATTAATTTCGCCGGATATTAAAAATCCGTAATATTATAAACTGTTCGAATTTATTACTAGTAAAAGATCTTTCAAATTATTTGGAAGGTCATTATACATTTCAAAAGAGGAATAGTACGGTGGTTTTTCATATCCGGTAGTTTGTTATTTTTAACGAATTTTAACACAAAAACTTTATTTCAATTGTTTTAGTGATTGCTTTAATTAACTGAAAATTTAACGCACATTACGAATTAATCTATTATTATAATTTATTTCATTTTCAACAGATATTTAAGTTAAGTTGAAAATTTTTGGCCTATAATGAAAAGCGTTCGTACGTGTTTTGTTTTATTAAATCAATTGATCAATATAATTAAACGATCCGTTAATAATTTAATTAGTACAATAGAATCGGCCAACTTCAAAGAAAACGAAGAAGACTACTGAAAACTTTTCAAAAGTTTATTCCTCCAAAGAAATTTACTCTAGCGCATAATAATGCGAATTGAATTTATTTTATAAAATACTTTTAATGTTTTTTTAATTACAATGTAGAAACAATTAGATGGGAAATATTTCATTTGGCTTGAAACGATTTTTTCTTTTAATTTTTTTTAGTAAACATTAAATACCTATAATTATTTTATTAGTTGCAACTGTCTCTTGTCGTTCTATTAAGTAGTCTTTCTGACAAGATATTGAACATTATTTTCATTTACTGTATAATCTTTTTATAAAACAACCGTATATCTTATAAGAACGTGTGCTCTGAAGTTCCAACAAAAACTGGTCAAAGATATAGTAATATTTTTTTTTAAATTTTTACTTTTGAACCTATAGTTTTTCACTGACCACAATGATAATGAATGAATGATGATGTGATAAACAGCATAACAAACCGTTTTAAATTGAGCAGCATTCATAGCAATTACATTAGTTTATACATTTACTTCAGTAAGGGAAATATTAGTTAAAAGAAGACTATATTTTGGCCTTTCATTAATTTAAATAAATTTGATATAGTTTTAATTTCAGAGACCCATTTTACAGACAAGAGTTTCTTTAGTTGTCCAGGCTATTCTTTGTATCACACAAATCACCCCGACGGAAGAGCACATGGCGGAACAGCCGTAATTATAAGGAATAATATTACTCATTATGCGCTTCAGAAGTCTGAAAGTGCTTCGTTGCAAGCTACTTGTGTTGCAGTGAAAGACGTATACGGTTTTCTCACACTGTCAGCAGTGTATTGTCCTCCCAGGCATAGGATAACCGAAGCTGAATTTACGAATTTCCTTGATTCTTTAGGGAATAGGGTTATTGCCGGTGGTGACTTCAATGCCAAGCACCAACTGTGGGGATCCAGACTCGCTAATCCTAGAGGCCGATCACTTTATAACGTAGTACGACAAAATAACTTGAACACATTGTCAACAGGAGAACCTACGTACTGGCCGTCTGATCCTAACCGGCGGCCTGACCTCCTCGACTTTTTCATCGAAAAAAATGTTCCTCAAAATTCAGTGCAACTTGAAGCTAGTCTTGAGTTATCATCAGATCATACACCTGTCATAGCAATAATTAATTCAAGGCTCATTATTAAAGAACCACCTCCGACGTTACATAACAAACATACTGACTGGCAATATTTCCGACTGCTAATAGAAAACAAAATTACATTAAATGTCTCGTTCAAAACGGTAAGTGAAATTGAAGATGCTATTGAACATTTCAATAAAATAATACAAGAGTCAGCCTGGAAATCTACACCAGTTAAGGACAACCCTACGAGACAGCATTTTTATCCTGAAAATGTCCGGGAAAGAATTGCTGAAAAAAGACGACTGAGACGCATTTGGCATAACACTAAACATCCAGACGATAAAAGACGATTTAATAGAGCCTCGAGAAGGCTAAAAGAGTTGCTTTCCGAAATTAAGAACGCCTCCTTCCAAGAGTGACTATCTAATCTTTCTCCGTCCAGTGCATCGGATTACTCTCTCTGGAAGGCTACAAAATTTTTGAAACAACAAAAGAAGATGGTTCCACCACTAAATACCGGAGACGGAAACTGGGCAAGAATTCCAGCAGAAAAGGCTGATATATTTGCTAGGCATCTTGTAGAAGTCTTCAAGCCAAACGAACTTTATGATCAAAATTTTACTGACAAAATTACGGAATATCTAGAGGCGCCCTTCCAGATGTCTCCGCCCATCAAACCATTCAGCCCTGCAGAAATTGAGAGGACTATCAAAAATAATCTTAACCGGAAGAAAGCACCAGGATACGACTTAATAACAGGCGAAATCTTGAAACAACTGCCTAAAAAAGCGTTCTTATTACTTACAGCGATTTTTAATGCTATTATACGCATCGGATGCTTTCCTGCTCAATGAAAATATGCCCAGGTGATTATGATCCTTAAACCAGGCAAGGATCCTTTACGACCGAGCTCCTATAGACCAATCAGCCTGCTTCCAATTACCTCTAAAGTATTTGAGAAAATGTTGTTAAATCGTTTAAAACCTTTTATAGAAGAGTATAAACTGATTCCAGATCATCAATTCGGGTTTCGTGAACAACACTCGGCTGTAGAACAAGTCCACAGACTATTCAAACTTATTCAGAAGAGCTTAGAATTGAAGAAGTTTACTTCAGCTGTGTTCTTGGATATTCAACAGGCGTTCGATAAAGTTTGGCATCTAGGTCTGTTATACAAAATTAAAATGAAATTAGAATATCCTTACTTCTTGATTTTTAAAAATTATCTTTTAAATCGTTTCTTCCAAATTAAATATGATAATATCTTTTCCAATTTCTACTTATTAAATTCCGGCGTTCCTCAAGGCAGCATTTTGAGCCCATTCTTATATACGCTTTATACAGCCGACCTTCCAGAACATGAATCTGTAATGACGGCAACGTTCGCAGATGACACAGCGATTTTGGCGGCGGACGCTTCTCCGACATGTGCCTCGGAGAAGTTACAAACCCATCTTGACAACATTCACGAATGGTGTAAGAAATGGAGAGTGAAGATTAATGAGGATAAGTCAACGCACGTAACATTTACATTGAAGAAACCAACATGTCAGCTTCCAGTGGTCAGCTTAAACGGTACTGTACTCCCACAGAAGGATGAAGTTAAATATCTGGGTTTACATCTAGATCGAAGACTCACGTGGAGAAGTCATATATGGGCGAAACGAAAGCAACTTGGGCTGAAGTTACGTCAATTATTCTGGCTCTTAGGCAGTAGGTCTCAACTCTCCCTTGAAAATAAAGTACTCGTATACAAAGTAATACTCAAACCAATTTGGACGTATGGGTTAGAGCTATGGGGCACAGCTAGTTCATCAAATATAGAAATACTGCAGCGCTTTCAATCAAAATGCCTGAGACTGATCACTGCAGCCCCATGGTACGTAACAAATGAAATACTACACAATGACCTAAACCTGCCCTTCATAAAAGAAGAAATTAAACAACATAGCGAAAAACATTTTCAAAAACTAGAAGACCATCAGAATCCATTAGCGATTAGCCTTTTTGACAACAGCGAAGATACTTACAGACTGAAACGCTTTAAACCATTGGACTTACCTCTACGATTTTGTTAGTCATTTAAATGTTTTTTCATCCCTTCTACTTCAATTCCTAATCATCAGCATCTCATAATTGGCGTCGTTTTCATCTCTACCATCATCATTGTCATCTCTAACTTCAACACTTTATGTTTCGGGATGTTGATTTACGGTTCATCAAGTTTAATTTTGTATAGATATATTTTTTTTTGTTTCTTCACAGTTCGGTCTTTTTCAAACACACTACTGAGTGTCGTTTGTGTTTTAATTCTAAGGACATTACTCAGATTTTCTCATATTTGCTTAAAGTTATTGTATTTATTAACTGATTGCAAAAGGAAAACTATACTGTTAAAAAATATATATATATTTTGGCCATTTTTGTATACTTATTTCTACGAATAGAAAGTTCATTCAAAATAAATCATTATAATGATCATTCTGTAGCTTGAAATCAATAGGCCTACTATTTTATATAATAAATTTCACTTAATTTTTTTTAAGCTGCCTTTATTTTTCTTTTCTTTTCTTTTAATCACGTACACGTGTTTCAGTGAATCCACCATTATCAAAGTATATTTACCGTTTGAAATCAAAAATTTTTAAGATTTGTAGAAGATGTTACATCTTCAGTCATTTGTATAAAAATGATTTAAATTAAGTTCCTATAGGTAATTTATCCCTTCTCATATTTACTACAGATAGCAGCAGCAGTCAATCTCACTTCATCATTCTTTTTTTTTGTAACAGTATTAATTTTACAATCAGTTTATAAATACAAAAAATTTAAGCAAAGACGATAAAATATGAGTAATATCCTTGAATTAAAATAAAAACCACACTCAGTTGTGTTTTTCAACAAGACTAAACATGAAGAATATATATATATATATTGTAACGCGCCGGTTTTCTCAACGTGGGCAAAATAAACAATAAAAAAAAAATAATAGAATATAAAAATAAAAAACTTTGTAACGGTCGCTTTTCAACGTGGGCTGAGCGAGATTGCCACTTTGCCCCACGTTGGGCGCCACTTTGTAACGCGCCGCTTTTCAACGTGGGCGAAAATAAAAAAACAAACAAAAGAAAAATTTGAAAATTTTCAAATTTTCTATCAAATTTACAAAATTTGTAGATTTATCCCACGCTGTCCAACAACGCCATAAAAAACGGGGTTCACTAAAATAAAGCATAAAATGAAAGTAAGACACTTCACAATTTTGAAAGACAAAATCTTAAATGAGATTTGAACTGTGTTGTCCCTAAAAATAAAATAAAAACAAGTAAAACCCCAAACTTTATCTGACCAACTATCACCAATGGAATTAGGTGTTAAATTAACAAGAATCATACGCAAAATCAAAATTAATGAGAATTTATTTAACGTAAAACAAACACCAAGTATTACATTATTCTTGTGGGCGCCATCAAATTTTATCGCTACATTTGAAAACGTAAACAATTGAAAAATACGACAAATACTAGTTAACATGAATTTAGTGACAACACAATGTTTACTCTTTATTCTCAGGGTTGCAGATTCTTTCTGCCGTATACTTGCGTCGCATAAACATACTGATCAATCATATAACCTAGTTCTTACAACTAAAAGATCCTGAAAAGTACAATAACATACATGGGCATAGACATAAATTATTTGAGCTCAAAATAATTTGAAAATTGTTACTTATCTCTTTAATAATCCATTGAATAAGGGTTATGACAATTTCGCGCACTACACATAATCCTTATGGGGGACTCGGTGATCGGTATGCATCCCGCAGTACAGGGACTCTTCGGCGCAGACCTGGATAATGCAGTTGGCGTCCTCGGTATGGGCGACAATTCGGCGGTGATGGCGATGAACGGGGCTTTAGCAATTTCACTTCGTTGTTTCACTATACGCTATACACGCTGTCTTTTCAGTCTAATACTTCATCATTATTACTGTCATTATTTATTATTTATTTGTAGTCTTTATCAAAACCAATATTTAATTATTCGTTTAGCACATCATGTAAAAATTTGTTATAATTCTCAAATGACTTTAATTTGATCGAGCACCGGCTGAACAAATGCATTAATGAAAACATTAACATTAATTATTTTTAAATTTATCTTCCGACCTTTTTATTTTCATGAAAGCAAACTGTTCAACGTTACGGCGATATTTTTAAGGTCAAAATGCAAATTAAAATACAAAGAATATTCAAAATATTAAAAAATATCCTCGGGAATTATTTTCAAAAAATAAAAATAAGTAATTTAAGTCAATCGCAGCACTATGTATCCCACAATGAATGCACTCAAAGTCACACAATGAAGTATCGCACTATATCACGCGTATGCGGCACGACATGACTATTGCCATGTTGAAATTTCCACTAAGTACTTCACTATAAGTTAGAAAAATTACAAAATCGAAAATACGTGTTACACGCATTAGATCTCAAGGCGGACTCTCTTAGATTCGTGGTGCAAAACAGTTTTATGATCTAAAAATTCCCTAACGATACCAATTCTAGCACCCGAATTCTCGTATTTACCATGGTTGATAATTTTAACAAATTTGCTTAAAACATGTTTTAGATTATTGAATACGCTATAACTAACCTTCAAAATATTAGAAAGGCATCAGGGGTAAAGTTTCTGGCACTTACAAACATTATAAATATTTTTAAAATGTAATTACAGATTTTAAAAACTACCCTCTTTTATCGGGAAAATTAAGATTTATAGGTTGGTCATACACTTCAGAACCAATTTCATCCCCACCAACCGGTTAATTTTATCAAAATCGAAAATTTTGGAATTCAGCGTCCGGAGTGGTGTCAAAATTTTCAGCTCTTTCTGCTGAATCCAATGCTTTTTATCCGAAGTAAATCGCTTCGTCGGTTCAAATTTTATCACGTCTTGAAAAACACCAATAAATGTATCCATAAAGTCGGATTAATGCCGACGAGAAATTTGTAAAAAATAACTTGAAATTTAGCGTGTGCAACTAAAGTGATGCACGAAATTACTTTAGAATCTGAAAACACACCTGTGAGTATTAGTCCCATGTGGAAATTGTAACTGGTTCGTTAATTATAAACTAATTAGTAAATTTGCAAAATGCGGAAAAATACGTCAAAATAAAACTTTAATAAAATCTGAACGACGACGAATTTTAACAATCTAAAATTATTTTTCTATTTCCCAACATGTGGACCCTTCGATTCCACACTCACACATACCATATCTTAATCGATTAATGAGTAATTAAATTAAATGTTGGAGAGGGTTCTCCCATTTGAATAACATGTAAATGATTTTTATAACATTTTTGGCTGATTTCAGCCGCTGAAATGCCTTAAATTTAAAATTTCTCTTAATGAAATATGCTCATCTGAGTAGTATCTAAAGGCTAGTGTGAATTGATTTACAAAAATATCATTCATTCTCTTATAATTAGCGATCTAAACATTGCTGTATTTAACATAGGTTTATTAACTTATTCAGCTAAAAACGGTTTAAATTTACGGATTTTCGTGCTGTTTAGACTTATTTTAATTAGAATTTCAGCCTGATCACGAATCTGTGATCAGAATTTCAGTCCGAGGACTGTAACAAAAATTTCAGTTAAAGAATCTGGATCAAAAGTCAGGTAGTGACCCTTACATCTATTGTCTGCGAGTAAGCCGATATTCGTCGGACCAACTCCTTTGACATGAAATATTACTTTAAGCCTAAAAATTTTTCAACAAAGATAATCGTAATTTGAGGTAAAATTCTCAGTTACACGTAAAATCTTAAATAAAAATATAGGTAAGACCATATAAAACATTAAATTTAAATTACATAAAAATTCTCGAAAACCCGTATTTGGAGATTGCCAGCTTATTCTACGGTGTTTCCAGAGCACAACACTTTTTGAATTTTACTTATAACTCAATTTTAACCTGAAATGACAATTGTTACTAAATCATACAAATTTTTCCCTTGGTGTATTCACAGGAGCATTACATTCCCCCCCAATGGTATTTGTAAATTGGAAAGCATTGGCAAATAGCATTGCCCTTTGTAATGCGCCATGTGATTACTACATTAATAATAATTATTGCAAATGATATGCTACATAAATTTTTGTTTGGCTGCCCACATTTCTTATTATTATGATAACTATTTTGATGCTTCATTTTTATTACTCATAAATTATCAAAGATATCACTAAACTATATGTTCATTGAACCTTCAAAAATTAATTTTAACAACTTTTAGCGAAATCTTTCACCCACTGGCTCACTAAAGTTACGCTTCAACGTTCTCTATAATCCACATAATGCCTTAATGATTTTTAACATGATTTTAAAGATAAATTTTCCTTTTACTTATCCTATCTCCTAAAATACTCTGCACACCATTTAGCTAAATTTCTAATAGATTGAACTACAATAATTGTACGCTTCACTGATCTCTGTACTCCACGTATTACAACATATGCTAAATTTAAGTTTACAATAATAATGATTCTATTAACTATCGCAATGGATAATGACCGCAATTCGTTAATCCGTTATTCTTATTCTTTTCTTGATTTATCTTCATTATCCTTCATCACATGATGACGGAATATTATGTTTGCCTGCAGATTCGAGTGGTCGTGTGCATCGACCTCTTCTTCTTCCTTATCTCCATTGGTTGCTTCGATGCAGTGTGATTCCTTTAACTTGCTAACGACAAATCTCTCCACTTTTTCATTCCATACAGTGATTCGGGCAACGTCATAATCTATTATGGCCCTCACTTCACTTAACCATGGAACTCCCAATATAATTTTTGAACTAAACGCAGCCGAAATATAAAACTTACACTCGAATATTACATCTTCTAAATATAATTGTAACAAAATCCTTCGATTTATTACTACGGGTTTCTTGCTAAGAACACTACTTAAATATCTTTTCTTAATTACTTCAACTATATTGTCTTCCCATAATTCTAATTTGTTTACCAAGTCTGCTGAAATTATACACGCTTGTGAACCTGTATCCAGCAAGAAATATGTGATCTTGTCCCTAATTCTGCCGCTTACAAATTGTAAACACTTGTCTCGTTTACATGTGTTTGTCAAAATATTGTTGATCCATAACATTGGATATTGGACCATCCTTATTATTTGCCATTTTTCTTCGTCATTTTCTGATTGTGGTGTATTACCACCCTTGTTTAAATCATTGTCTACTTCGTTACTCCAGGGGTTATTTTTGCCCTCCGGTAGGTGATTTTTGTTATTCAGGGTTGGCTTGGTGTTTGCACATCCCTGTAAGTGTTTTGTTGGGTTGAGCCCATTCTTTGAGGACTCACCAAGGTGAAATGCGTTTTCGCTGCACTCATTACTAGTTGAACAACTTTTATTTTTTTTAACCCCCTTAATAGATTGCACACGGTCCGTGTCGTCAACCTTAATCATCGGACTCTTCTGTTCCGTTTCTTCTTCATAACTAACTACTGCATTATCTGTACTCTTCTTTAACTTATCTCCCCCCCCAAGTTGTTCATTCGAGACCTCGTCTCTCTCATTACGCGAGTAGATATTATTTCTATCCCGCTTATATTTTAGCTTTTTGTTTTTAATACTCTTAATTGCGGTGTCCTTTACGACCACCCGTCCATTTATTATAGTATAGTTGTCAGGAGATGCTTCAAGGCGTCCTCCTATGTTATTCATGAGATCGTGACTGTACACTGGAATCTCTGCTTCCTTTTCTTCGAATAGTGAATTGAGTGATATCAGGCTATTGTCTGAATCGATTTTATCTTCATTTCTTTTCACAACACGTGAATTCGGGTGTTGACTTTTCCTAAGCGTTGCCGGAACATCCCCATTTATAGGTGTCGGTTTAAATATTTTATTCTTTCTTATTGCCCTTGGTTTTGGAGAAAGGTCGCCTCGACTGTTGCCAGACGAACTTGATTTATCTGAAGTGCATGCGGTGGTACTCTTCTGGTAAGGGGGTATATTGTGCTTATGACCATCTCCTCCTCTTCTGCTGCTACCAGCTGATCGTTGGTGCCCCTCTGTTACTTGTGCTCTAGCGCTAACCGTCGGTAGGGTTGGCTTGACGTACCACGTTTTGGCTCCAATATTTTTATTAACATTATTTCTATTATTTTTATTATCAATCGGTTTCCTTCCGCATTGATTTTTATTATTTAATTCCACACTTTTACTTTTAATATTACCACCGCATTTATTATACCTCTGTTTATAATTAGCACAATTACCATCATAATTATCATTACGTTTATTATTATTCTTTATTATTTTACAAAATTTACTAACATTCCATTTTCCATAGTCTCTATTATTATTATTAACATTCCAAAACCTTTTATCTTTATTCTGTGTTACCCGAAATCTACGTGTTGGTCTTCGTTGTCAGTTTTTAATATTTGATGAGCTCGGCGTTTCCTCGTCCCAGGGTTTCTCTGGTTCAACGCTTTGTATTGCATTAACCTGCTGGTGGCGGTTTCCTCGTTGGTTGTACGGGCGTTCCGCTTGCTGATTTTGCGTGCGTCCTCCTTCATCTCTCCTGGGCATCCCGGGATCTCCTCTCCATGGTGTACGTCGTGTGTCTGGGTTTGTTTGAGCCCGTCGCGTATCTTGGTTGTTGCCCATGTACGCGAGTTTACCGCCTCCTAGGTGATTGTCTTGTGAGAATGGTAATCTCGGATTGTACCCGTTGTTATTGTAATTAGGTCGTTGACCATTATATCTTCTACTATTATTATTGTTATTGTTGCCATAGCCCGTATTATAAATTTGATTGTTGGCGTATGGTATCCCGCCATAACTATCATTGTTCGTGTTCGCGTTATTATGATCATCACGCGGTGCATTATTGTTATTTTCTTGATTCAAATTTGGGCGAATCGGTGTGTTGGCCTTTCTCACACCAGATGATCCCTCAAGTCGGCAAATTATCTCCTTAAACTCATTTAAATTTTTAGGTGGGTTAACGCTCAGCAACATAGAAATGTGTGCTGGGAGTTTCCCAATTATTGTTAAAATTAGCGCGTTTTCGGACAATGGTACGCTCAAATAACAATTTTCTCTTTGAATTTTATCTACAAAATCGGCTATTGACATCCGACCATCGTATACATTCCTGACATCTACAATTTTGGATAACGCAATCCGCTCATGAGATTCGTTCCAGAACTTTCTTTTAAATTCCGACTTAAACGTGTCGAAATCATGGAAACTTTCAATATACTGACGGTACCAGTGTGCCGAGTCATTTTTGAAACGTTTTAGGAGTGACACTCTCACATCCTTCCAACTCAATCCGCACGTATTTATTACAAACTGTACGGCTTTTAAGAAATCAATAGCATGAATATCAGAGTAATGGCCACCGAAATTTGGTAACGATGTGATCGCACTCTGCACCGTCATATTTATTTGACACGGCGACTGTACGCCACTATTACCAGGTTCTGACTGTTTTAAATTTGCTACCGCGTTATTTAATTGGTTATATTTCTCATACACTATGGCCGTTAAACCGTCGACTCGCTCTTTAGTCGCCCTTGTTTCGGTGATAACCGCGGCTAAACGCTCACGCACCTCACTATTTTCTTCATGTACCACTTTTTCTAAAACTAGGTTATGGGTCTCACAAGTTTTTATCGATTGATCCACCCGTTTATTTAATGTGGTCGCGGTAGAAATAATTTCTTGACTCGCATTCCTTTTAACCTCTTCGATTTTATCATTTATTTGAACTAATTTAACTTCCATAACGGACGCTAAATCTTCAATTTTGGCGCTAATACCCACAGATTGTTCTGCGACCGTTGTCAAGCGCGATTCCATGTGTTCTTCAAAACTTTTTAAACCAAAATTAAACGCTTCTCGTACATCATTTATTTGTTTAGTGGTCTCTACACGCGATTGATTAATGCCTGCGAGCACCGAATATAAAAGGTCAGTAACATCAGTACCACCTGCGATACTCCTGTGTAAATTCCCCAGTGATGACGTTCTCCGCGAAGAGTCCATTCTATCCGCTAATTCGGACGTTTGAAGATATTGCGAATCAAATGATGGAAATCGTGGCCGAGTATCCTCTGGCCCTATATTCGAAATCATGGTACTTTGTTCTTGAACTTCCTCCCCAGCTGCCATGGATCGATCCGGTTGTTCGGTATCCGTGCTGTCTATTATTACAACCGGCGGTTCAGTCTCTAGTTGACCACCCGTATTTTCCCCGGTATTAATATTATTATGTTGATTATCGTCGGTGGACCCGTTTATAACCTCTTGCTGTCGGCCGTTATCCATTTCCGATTTTAACAAAGAAATTTTAAAAATTTTATGAAAAATTTAAACAAGCGACCTATTCCAAATTTTGCATTTGCCGTGGCACGAAATTATTATTACAGTACAATATAAATACGCAATTAATTTATGATCTACAGCGACAACGGTTTGTTATTTGAAATAAAAATTATAAAAACAATTGGGCAGCTGTTAATTACCCTAACAACGTATACAAATCTGTGAAATGACACGCGGAAAAATCACACACCATAATTCAAATTGCATAAACTTAACCTCAAAATGAGATAACGCGTCTGTCAAGTACACATATTTTATAAAATATAATAAATTAATACTATTACTATATTAAACAAAAGAAATTTCATTTGTTATGCTTAACCTATGCCAGAAACCTTCAGTAAAATATTCACGGAATCACTAAGGTTGGGCTGTGGTACGAGTGGTTAAGGATTGAGGTTATAAGGTCGATGCCTTGTATATGGTTGATCAGCTGTTTAATTGACGCGACGGGTAGCCTGTGGAGCTGAGTCAGGACAACCAAACACCAATGAACCCCTTTATCTTATACGAACAATCAATCAAATGAAAACTAGCCACTTTAAAAAATTCTACTTTAATGTAATTACCCATTCAACAAACAACCTGTATAAAAATACCCACTGAAGTATTCCCAAATTAAAATCAATCACGACTCTATTCAAAATCTTTTGAAAATTTTCAAATTTTAAAATCTTGAAAATTTGTGCGAATGGTTGCCGCTCAGCCCCACGTTGGGCGCCACTTTGTAACGCGCCGATTTTGGCAACGTGGGCAAAATAAACAATAAAAAAAAAAAAAAAAAATAATAAAATATAAAATAAAAAACTTTGTAACGGTCGCTTTTCAACGTGGGCTGAGCGAGATTGCCACTTTGCCCCACGTTGGGCGCCACTTTGTAACGCGCCGGTTTTGGCAACGTGGGCAAAATAAACAATAAAAAAAAAAAAAAATAATAAAATATAAAAATAAAAAACTTTGTAACGGTCGCTTTTCAACGTGGGCTGAGCGAGATTGCCACTTTGCCCCACGTTGGGCGCCACTTTGTAACGCGCCGGTTTTCTCAACGTGGGCAAAATAAACAATAAAAAAAAAATAATAGAATATAAAAATAAAAAACTTTGTAACGGTCGCTTTTCAACGTGGGCTGAGCGAGATTGCCACTTTGCCCCACGTTGGGCGCCACTTTGTAACGCGCCGCTTTTCAACGTGGGCGAAAATAAAAAAACAAACAAAAGAAAAATTTGAAAATTTTCAAATTTTCTATCAAATTTACAAAATTTGTAGATTTATCCCACGCTGTCCAACAACGCCATAAAAAACGGGGTTCACTAAAATAAAGCATAAAATGAAAGTAAGACACTTCACAATTTTGAAAGACAAAATCTTAAATGAGATTTGAACTGTGTTGTCCCTAAAAATAAAATAAAAACAAGTAAAACCCCAAACTTTATCTGACCAACTATCACCAATGGAATTAGGTGTTAAATTAACAAGAATCATACGCAAAATCAAAATTAATGAGAATTTATTTAACGTAAAACAAACACCAAGTATTACATTATTCTTGTGGGCGCCATCAAATTTTATCGCTACATTTGAAAACGTAAACAATTGAAAAATACGACAAATACTAGTTAACATGAATTTAGTGACAACACAATGTTTACTCTTTATTCTCAGGGTTGCAGATTCTTTCTGCCGTATACTTGCGTCGCATAAACATACTGATCAATCATATAACCTAGTTCTTACAACTAAAAGATCCTGAAAAGTACAATAACATACATGGGCATAGACATAAATTATTTGAGCTCAAAATAATTTGAAAATTGTTACTTATCTCTTTAATAATCCATTAAATAAGGGTTATGACAATTTCGCGCACTACACATAATCCTTATGGGGGACTCGGTGATCGGTATGCATCCCGCAGTACAGGGACTCTTCGGCGCAGACCTGGATAATGCAGTTGGCGTCCTCGGTATGGGCGACAATTCGGCGGTGATGGCGATGAACGGGGCTTTAGCAATTTCACTTCGTTGTTTCACTATACGCTATACACGCTGTCTTTTCAGTCTAATACTTCATCATTATTACTGTCATTATTTATTATTTATTTGTAGTCTTTATCAAAACCAATATTTAATTATTCGTTTAGCACATCATGTAAAAATTTGTTATAATTCTCAAATGACTTTAATTTGATCGAGCACCGGCTGAACAAATGCATTAATGAAAACATTAACATTAATTATTTTTAAATTTATCTTCCGACCTTTTTATTTTCATGAAAGCAAACTGTTCAACGTTACGGCGATATTTTTAAGGTCAAAATGCAAATTAAAATACAAAGAATATTCAAAATATTAAAAAATATCCTCGGGAATTATTTTCAAAAAATAAAAATAAGTAATTTAAGTCAATCGCAGCACTATGTATCCCACAATGAATGCACTCAAAGTCACACAATGAAGTATCGCACTATATCACGCGTATGCGGCACGACATGACTATTGCCATGTTGAAATTTCCACTAAGTACTTCACTATAAGTTAGAAAAATTACAAAATCGAAAATACGTGTTACACGCATTAGATCTCAAGGCGGACTCTCTTAGATTCGTGGTGCAAAACAGTTTTATGATCTAAAAATTCCCTAACGATACCAATTCTAGCACCCGAATTCTCGTATTTACCATGGTTGATAATTTTAACAAATTTGCTTAAAACATGTTTTAGATTATTGAATACGCTATAACTAACCTTCAAAATATTAGAAAGGCATCAGGGGTAAAGTTTCTGGCACTTACAAACATTATAAATATTTTTAAAATGTAATTACAGATTTTAAAAACTACCCTCTTTTATCGGGAAAATTAAGATTTATAGGTTGGTCATACACTTCAGAACCAATTTCATCCCCACCAACCGGTTAATTTTATCAAAATCGAAAATTTTGGAATTCAGCGTCCGGAGTGGTGTCAAAATTTTCAGCTCTTTCTGCTGAATCCAATGCTTTTTATCCGAAGTAAATCGCTTCGTCGGTTCAAATTTTATCACGTCTTGAAAAACACCAATAAATGTATCCATAAAGTCGGATTAATGCCGACGAGAAATTTGTAAAAAATAACTTGAAATTTAGCGTGTGCAACTAAAGTGATGCACGAAATTACTTTAGAATCTGAAAACACACCTGTGAGTATTAGTCCCATGTGGAAATTGTAACTGGTTCGTTAATTATAAACTAATTAGTAAATTTGCAAAATGCGGAAAAATACGTCAAAATAAAACTTTAATAAAATCTGAACGACGACGAATTTTAACAATCTAAAATTATTTTTCTATTTCCCAACATGTGGACCCTTCGATTCCACACTCACACATACCATATCTTAATCGATTAATGAGTAATTAAATTAAATGTTGGAGAGGGTTCTCCCATTTGAATAACATGTAAATGATTTTTATAACATTTTTGGCTGATTTCAGCCGCTGAAATGCCTTAAATTTAAAATTTCTCTTAATGAAATATGCTCATCTGAGTAGTATCTAAAGGCTAGTGTGAATTGATTTACAAAAATATCATTCATTCTCTTATAATTAGCGATCTAAACATTGCTGTATTTAACATAGGTTTATTAACTTATTCAGCTAAAAACGGTTTAAATTTACGGATTTTCGTGCTGTTTAGACTTATTTTAATTAGAATTTCAGCCTGATCACGAATCTGTGATCAGAATTTCAGTCCGAGGACTGTAACAAAAATTTCAGTTAAAGAATCTGGATCAAAAGTCAGGTAGTGACCCTTACATCTATTGTCTGCGAGTAAGCCGATATTCGTCGGACCAACTCCTTTGACATGAAATATTACTTTAAGCCTAAAAATTTTTCAACAAAGATAATCGTAATTTGAGGTAAAATTCTCAGTTACACGTAAAATCTTAAATAAAAATATAGGTAAGACCATATAAAACATTAAATTTAAATTACATAAAAATTCTCGAAAACCCGTATTTGGAGATTGCCAGCTTATTCTACGGTGTTTCCAGAACACAACACTTTTTGAATTTTACTTATAACTCAATTTTAACCTGAAATGACAATTTTTACTAAATCATACAAATTTTTCCCTTGGTGTATTCACAGGAGCATTACAATATATATATATATATATATATATATATGTGTGTGTGTGTGTGTACAAAATCTAAACTTGATGAACTGTGCATCAACGCCCCGAATCACAAAGCTGATGAAGCTGGAGATGATAACGAAGATATCGAAGATAACGAAGATGATAACGATGTTTATTATGAGCTGATGCTGATTAGTAGTTGAAGTGGAAAAGACAAAAAAAGTTTAAATCGTAAAGTAAATCGTAAATTTTAAAATCTTACCTCTAAGATTTAAGTCTAGTGTTTTAAAACGTTTCAGTCTGTGAGTATCTTCGCTGTTGTCGAGGAGGTTAATCGCTAATGGATTCTGATGGTCTTCTAATTTCTGTAAATATTTTTCGCTATGTTGTTTAATTTCTTCTTTTATGAAGGGCAGGTTTGGGTCATTGTGCAGTATTTCATTGGTTACGTACCATGGGGCTGCAGTGAATAGTCTCAGGCATTGGAAGCACTGCAGTATTTCTATATTTGATGAACTAGCTGTACCCTATAGCTCTAACCCATAAGTCCATACTGGTTTTAGTAGGCCTATTACTTTGTATACGAATACTTTATTTTCAAGGGAGAATTGAGATTTATTGCCTAAGAGCCAGAACAATTGACGTAACTTCAGTCCAAGTTGCTTTCATTTCGTCCATATATGACTTCTTTACGTGAGTCTTCGATCTAGATGCAAACCTAGATATTTAACTTCCTCCTTCTGTGGGATTACTGTATCGTTCAAGCTGACCACTGGACGTGCTGGTTTATTTAATGTAAATGTTACATGCGTTGACTTATCCTCATTAATCTTCTCTCTCCAATTCTTACATCATTCGTGAATGTTGTCAAGATGGGTTTGTGACTTCTCCGAGGCATATATTGGAGAAGCGTCCACCGGTAAAATCACTGTGTCATCTTCGAACGTTGCCGTCATTACAAATTCATGTTCAGAAAGGTCGGCTGTGTAAAGCGTATATAAAAACGGGCTCAAAATGCTGCCTTCAGGAACGCACGAATTTATTAAATAGAGTTTGGCAAAGACATTATCATTCCTAAATTTGATTTGTTCAACTTATTAAATAGAATTTGGAAAAGACATTACCATTCTTAAATTTGATTTGTTCAAAATGTCCTGCTTTGCTCTTTTAATGTTTATAAATATGGAATATCTCATATTTTTCAATTTTATTTTTACTTTCTTTATTGCACTGCTCTATTGTACTGAAATGTTTGTATATTTTACCAAATTTATTTTTTTTCTTCACAAACATACTTAACAATAAAATAAATGAAATACTGAATAGCAAAAAGGGTGTATATAAAATAAATTGTGGTAATAAGGATTGTAACAAATTTTACATTGGTATGACTAGTAATAATTTTCAAGTGAGGTATAATGAACATGAAAAAGCACTGAAATTTAACTATACTGTATCAAACTACACCAAACATTTAAAGGAGGTAAGAATTAATATTAAAGTTTATTATATGTAAAATCCAAGAATTCTAAAAGCTTAAGCTGAAATGTTTTAAGGAGTACGTCGTTTCTCAAAAACGTTTTTTACGATGATTACCCTATCTATTACCCTAACTATTACTTTTTTAATTCCTCAGGCTTAAATCTAAATTGTTTAGATTTCACCGCTTTTGACATCAATCTAATCAATGATTAACCATCTAGTTAGGCTACCTTTTTATTTATCAGATCTCTTTCTAGGCGTAAGTGTAGTTTCTATAAAGAAGGCCGATAAGTGATATTAATGACTTTTTACTTCTTGCAGACTGAAAATAACTGATTAGTATTAACTAATTCTCCATTACTATTAATATCTTTTGTAACTTTCAAAATCTAAAGTAATTGGCTAATGAAAAGGAAATCGTGTAAAATAAATATTTTGTTTTGAAATTCAAACACTTTATCCTTTGAACACAATAAATAAACATAATTAAATTTTAAATAGTCATAATAAATGTATTAATTTATATCTTGTGTGTATCATAATATTTATTTAAGATAGTTTAGGCTACTATATAGTTATTAAATTCATGTTTATAATTCCAGCTGATCAGTTGGAGTTTAAATTTCCGTTAACGTTTAGAATCATAACAATGAGTATACAAAATTTGAATACCTATATAAATGTTTAAGTTATTTATTTTTTCAATGAATAGTTTACTTATGTCAGCAAATAATAGTAATGACTCCGTAAACGAACGCCTCGATTAGTAACTTTCCAGACCTTAAAGTGGGAATAGAATCAAATAAGTCTGATACAAAAAATTCACTCGTAGTTAAAATATGTTTAAAATTAAAATGAAACCAGTAAAACAACTGTACTTGTTAGTAAAAATCAAATAAATGTTATCTCATTAGAATTTGTAAAAAAATCAAATTGGTTAGAACCATTGGTAGTGGAAAATGTCAAAATGTCTGGTTGTATCATTAAAAGCAACCCTTCTAAAATTAAACCTAAACTTATCATTATTTACTTACTTACTTACTTACTGCAGTGGCCACTCGTATCCCAGTCGGTACTTGGCCTCATCAACACAGCCCCTCCAACGAACCCGGTCAGCAGCGTCATCCTCCTTCAGCCCCATCTTTCCCATGTCCTTCCGGGCCTGGTCCCACCATCTTGTCTTAGGCCTTCCAGCTGGTCTTCTTCCCTCAGGATTGTTCCTCAATATACTGCCCGTCAATATGTTCCCCTCCTTCCTCAAAACGTGTCCCGCCCAACGTAACCTTCTGCTTTTAATCTCGCCCAATATGTCCGGTTCTTTGAATAGCTGACGTATTTCACAGTTGTGCTTCATTCTCCAAACTCCGTTCTCCAGAGTTGGGCCAAAGATTTTTCTAAGTACTTTGTTTTCAAAAACAAGGATCTTTTTTTCTTCTTTTTTGTTCAGTATCCACGTTTCTGAAGCATAAAGCATTACTGGTCTAATGATGGTTTTGTATAGTCTTACTTTTGATGTATGTGAGAGGAGTCTTGAGCTAAGCAGCTTATTGCATGCATGAAAGCTTTTGTTTGCCGATCTTATTCTGTTAGTCACTTCCAGTTCCTCTGAGTTGTTGTGCGTGAGCGTTACCCCTAGGTATGTGAAAGTTTCTGCCTTTTCAAAAATATAGTTTCTTACTTTTAAAATCTGATTATGGTGTCCATTTATATTTCGATCTCTACTTATCTGCATAAACTTGGTCTTTTTTTCATTTATTTGTAGTCCTACATATTCAGTTTCTTCAATCAAAATATTCGTCAGGTATACCAAGTCTTCTTCTTTCTCAGCCATTACAACAATGTCATCTGCAAAAGCCAAGATATTTATATTCACACCAATCTTAATTCCTTCGTTTTTGCTTCTTACTCTTTGCAGCGCTTCTTCAATGGCTATGTTAAATAACGTTGGTGACACCCCATCTCCTTGCCGTACTCCAGTATTAACCTCAAAACTCCTTGTGGTTTTCCCATTCACTTTTACCTTGCATCTTGAATCTAGAGTACTAAGCTTAGCTAGCCGTATCAATTTACTTGGTATCCCAAAACTCTCCATCCTTTCCCAAATCTTGTCTCTGATCAGGCTATCATACGCTTTTGAGAAATCTATAAACAGACAGCAGAAAAACTGGTTAAACTCCCAGTATTTTGCTATTGATTCCTTTAAGATGTAGACTTGATCGGTCGTGGAGCGACCTCTCACAAACCCGGCTTGATTTTCTTGTATAATTGTGCTTGTATACTCTTCCAATCTTTTCAGAATTATTCCGGATAATACTTTGTAGGTAACATTCAGCATGGATATTCCTCTGTAATTGTTGCAATCCAACTTATCGCCCTTCTTGTGAATTGGTACGATTATTGCCTCTTGCCATTCTTTGGGTATCCTTTTCAACTCCCAAATCTTCAAGACCAGATTATGTACTTGTTCAATTACACACTCTCCTCCATGCTTTAGTATTTCAGCTGTTATACCATCCTCTCCTGGCGCTTTGTTGTTTTTGAGACCCTTAATGGCATCTTTTATTTCATTTATTGAAGGGTTGGGTATAAGAGGCTGTACATTCAAGAATTGTATGTGTTCCTCTTCATCGTCTCTCGTTTCGCCATTTAATAGTTCAGAAAAATATTCTCGCCAGCGTGCTAGGCATTCTTCCTCCTCAATAATGATTCCTCCTTCTCTGTTCTTTACACCAAAAGCATTGGGACTAAACCCCTTCTTAAAAAACCTTACTGAGCGGTAGAATTCTCTTGCATTGTTTGCTGTTCTGTCCTGTTCGGCTTTAAGTATTAGGCCTTTCATCCAATCACGTTTTTTCTTACGTATAATTCTTGATGTCTCTCTTACCCGCACCTTATATCCAATTCTATTTTCCTCGGTATTGCTATTTGACCACTCCTCCTTTGATTTCTTTCTCCTTTCAATGCTATCCATGCACTCCTCATCAAACCATGGGTTCCTCCTCCCGTTCTTTCTTCTGCCACATGTTTCCAGTGCACACTGCTGTACAGTTCTCTTCAGGGCCTCCCATCGTCCTTCAATACTTCCAGTTTCTGTGTCCATCTGCAGTCTCTCACCTTCCTCCCTCAGTGCCTCAAAACGGTTGGATAGTTTTAGTCTAAACTCTTGGGCAGTTGGTAGATTTTTAAGCCTTTCTGCATCTATTACCAACGATTTTTCTTGTTTGGTTGCTTGTCCAACACAAATTTTTTGTTTCACTTCTACTAGGACCAAATAATGGTCGGATCCGCACTCTGCGTTTCGTATGCTGCGAACATTAGTTACATGCGATTTGTGTCTGTTGTCAATTAGAACATGATCAATTTGATTTCTAGTTTCTTCATTCGGGGATGTCCATGTCATCTTATGAATAATTTTCCTCGGGAAAAAAGTGCTCATAACATTAAAATTAGCTGCTTCTGCTAGGCTCAAAAGTCTAGTACCATTGTCATTGCTTTCTTCATGCAAACTTTCCCCACCAGCAACTGGTTTCCACATATCTTCTCTTCCAATTTTGGCGTTCGCATCACCCAACAATATCTTCACATCATACTTTGGCAGCCTCTTGGTAACTTCCTCCAGTCTTTCATAGAATAAATCCTTTTCTCCATCCTCTGCGTCCTCCGTTGGAGCATAGAAGCTTACAATAGATATATTCTTGAATCTACCCTTAATTCTAACTGTACACAACCTCTCGTCTTTGGCCTCAAAATACATCACAGCGTTCTGTATTCTCCTACTTACTGCAAACCCCACTCCTCTCTGGTAACGTCCCCCGTCATTTCCACTGTAGTAGACTACATATTGTCTTGTGTTTAATTTTCCTGCTAGGGGCCATCTTGTTTCTTGCAGTGCAACAATGTCCATTCTATACCTATTCAGCTCCTCTGCCAGTATGTCTATAGCGTTTGGTGACGCTAGCGTCCTAACGTTCCATGTTCCAAGTCTCAAATTTTTCCGGGGTTTTCTCCGTGTGTCCTGTCCGATTTCCGAGGCAGTTTGTTGATGTTTCTGAACGGGTGCATTTTTCCAAGGTGGGTTGTTGGCCCGACGCTCAACCCCCAACCTGGAGGACCAGGGTATTTGTGTAGAGTCACCATCTCCCAGGCACGTGCTTCCACTACAGCTTTCAGAGCGTAACCTATCCTGGATTTTCTTTGGGTTGTCTCCCTAGGCTCTTCCGCCCTCTCCACCGTTGGGATAAATCCTCATCCGCCTTCGAGACCGTTGACCGATTTTCACCCGTGACCCTGGGCAGGGGCCCTTACAGGGTGCTACCATCCGGCGCCAGATGGACCCCGGATTTTTTACGAGGTGTATCTCCTCCCGCTCCTCCTTCCCTATCATTTGCTAGATAAGGCCCCGGGCTTGCGACCGGCATGGCTTATCATTATTTACTACAACAAAATTCCCATATTTTATAAAAATTTAACTTCATTAATTTATGTAAATATTAATTATTTTTATGTTGTAAAGGTTCCTCCATTGGGAGTAACTTTTATATTTCATTTTTTTTAAAACAAATCTATTTATTTTTGTGTAAAGAACAAGGTGTAGATAAATTAGTTAATAAAAACTTTCCGATATAAATTTTGCGAAAATTTTAGTAATATTGGATTAAAATGCTGATTTTAGGAAATTTTCATTTAGAAATAAGTTTAACTAAACTACTCATCCAGTAAAAATATCGGAAATCGCGTTTCAAATTCCATATTAAGATGTTCAAATAAACAATAAATTATTGAACTATTATTAATAATGCTTACTGCATCATAACTGTTCATAAAAGTTATATTATTTTAATTTACAATTATGAAATACAACAACATAAATCAACAAACTTTGAAGTTGAGCAATTAATTTTGAACTAATAAGTTAGTAACTTTGAACGTGAGTAAACTATAAGCTGAAAACAAACCGAATATTAAACAGTAGTTTAGAATTAAACGAAAATTAATTGGTGAAAAACCACCAACTGTTATATTTTGTACGAGCTGAATCATTAATGGAACATGTTTATTGTACATAACATTACAGTTGTAACGTTTCATACGCAGTCACATTGTCATAGTTGCTTAAGTGTATGTAATGTCATGTTTATTTCTGTTTTCCCAGTGATTAAATAAGCAAATAGTAAGAACTATTTTAAATTGCATTTAACTGGGATAATAAATAGGGTACGTCAAGTTTTTGTTCATTTTATAATTTATTTTATCTACCATAAATTAACCACTAATTTAATCACATTAAATAACTTCGTTCCCATTACACATAATAAAAATGTGCTTAACATTAAATTCTACAATAAGTAACAAAACAAACCAGTGAATTTTATTACTACTTCACAAACGTTTTTCGAATTCGTAATCTGCTCAAAATATTTGGGCGCCTAAATTGGGTTAAAATTCCGGTTTTAACAGGAAGTGGCTGTATCGAACATAATTATATATTTATTATGTTGCTCATAAATTAATGTATATTTAAAAGAAGAAAAGAAAATAGTTTATTTTAAATATTCGTTAAAAATAATCATAGTAAAAATAATCACTACACCAATATTAACTTGTATTGTGTGTAGTGATTGCTTACACGTGTCTTTTGGAAAGTTTAACGGAAAATGAGACCTTTGAAAGTTAAAAGAAGGGTTCTGATTGGTCCGACGTCATACATTATGGGGGGGGGGGTATACCGAGTTTTTAAATAGAGGGTAATTTTAATTTTTCAATACAGTTTGGCGTAATTTCGATACAGTATGGCGTGATTTCAGTACAGTATGGTAGTATTTTCCATTATTATTTCAGTTATATTTGATTTAAAGTTAATTAAAAGCGCGACCATTTTAATAGTTTATATTTTGAGCTGCGGAGAACTTCAGTGTTGTTAATCAGGTTTTTATAAAGAAATAGTACAAAATTTAAATTGTTAATATTTTGTATCTTGTATTCATAAATTGTTTAAGTATAATTAAATTATTTAAATATTATCATAAAATTAATATTAGTTATTTTTATTTTTGTTCTGCATTGCATGAATGTTTCCATTCCTCTCAATTATTTGTTGAATACCACATCTTTGGAATAATACTAGATTTAAATTTATTTTTCTTTAATTGTGTGTTACCATACAAATTTATAATGGTATATGGCCCAAAACCGGAAGTCAAGAAATCAAATTTAGAAACTACAAATGATAGCAACAAACGGTTTTCAGTAACTTACACAAAAAGTTATTGGTTCTGGATTGGGTTTGAAGTTCTGGTTTCGACTGGAAGTCAGGAAATTAAAGACGGAATTGGGAAACAAAAATAGTCATTCGATTCCTCTTAAAGAGAAGGTATAAAAATCACTGATGGTTTTTAGCATTAATCAAAGGTAAGCGTTTTTAAAAAATACCACACCTGCCATGAGATGTTTAATCTTATAAGAAAGATTTATGTTATTTTTTTAAAATTGTCTAGGTGATAAAACCGTACAAGTACGTAGCTCTTTTAAAATGCAATCCGGCAATCCTGCTCTTGACTTCATCGCCCTTGAAGCTCATATTATAAAGTCATATCTAAGTCACATCACTCTAACTACGCTAATATTACTTATGTGTTACCATACGGCAAGTGGAAACTGGATACTAATTTCGGAAAACCTACATAATCGGTGGGGTCAGAACTAAGAAAACAAACTGAAGAGGGGGTAACCTGATGTGAGATAAATCATATATATTTTGCTACTAGAAAAAAATCTTTCGTTCTTTTACAATATTAACCTATAATATTTTGATAATTTACGAGCGAGTAAAAGACGAGTCTCAGTTAACATTTCTCAATTCTACTCTTCCGAATAAGTCGACAATCTTGCGTTTGTTAAATAAATTTCATGAGACTGGGGTTTACAAGATCACAAAAGTTCACCGCTTTACGTCGTGTAATAAGGCTTATATTTTTTGACAAATCTGTGGACGGTGAGACTCATTGTGACTTAGTCCATCAGTATAATTAAATCATTAGATTTACACAAACGAGAATTTTGGTTCTAGCAGAATAACGCGACTTGCCACACTCCCAATGACACGCAAGAAATGTTACAGGATTTTTGGTCATAATTTGATATCAAAAGCGTTGTGTGCTCTAAGATCCCCAAATCTTATATCAGAATAATTTTCTTGTGGGATATTTAAAAGTTGGTTTTTTTTCAAAAGCAATTTTTTATATAATATTGATGAATTAAGGCGAAAATTTAACATAAGGTTTTTAACATGATGAGAGAACTTTACGAAAACTTACTACAAAAATGTTAAGAAACTTGTACCAACCTACATTCGGGTGAGAAGAAAATATTTTCAACAACTATTAGGTATTGAGTTATTAATGGTAAGTTTCATTGTGATTTGAATATTGTTGCTTGAAATTATAATAAACATTAAAAAAATTTGTACACTAAATTAATGTCACCTAAGATGAGTTTGTCTTTTTTATTAAACACTCTGTGTATAAAACAGTAATTAATTACTGATATATTCTAATGTAAATGCAATATAATATAAAATAATGAAATAAATAATAAAGATTTTAGTTAAGTTTCTCAATTTTAATTTTCTCATGTATGTTCAATTCAGAACAATAAGCAACCCCATGACCCAATGAGATGAGGATGATGTGTGTGACGTGTAAATGAGGTGTAGTCTTGTACAGACCCAGGTCGACCATTCCTGAGAGAGTATGGTTAATTGAACCCCAACCATCAAAGTACACCGGAAACCACTGTCTAGTGTTCAAATCCGTATAAAAGTAACCTAACCTAGTAATATTACTAGCCTTTACGTAGCCTTTACTAGTAAAATTATTATTTAAAATATTTTTTTTGTAGTCATTGTTTCGTTTAGTTTAGTAACTCATAGACTAAGATTTGGACATGTAGTAAAAATGCATTACCGGCAGCAGGGATGATTTTATGTGTAGTATTACTGTTTATAACACCATATTAAAAACCTCTTCTTATCATTTTCACGGTTGAGTTAGTGATTTATTTTACAGCACCGATTAGCTTTTATAGTGTTATATTGAAATTATATTGTAAAACATAATAGACACAAAACAGCGTTAGATGGATAACTTGGATTTGCTATTAAAATGTATCAACATTCATAAATAGTTTTTAAGGAATTTCAAACTTTTATCAGCGTTACAGATTTTCACGTATTCTTATTAAAACGTTTTTCTAGAGGAGAAAGAAGTAGATAAATTTAAATTACACTAAATACATAAAAAAACAATTGGTTGTATTCTTTTTTTAATAGAATGTAAGTGGCTACGTCTTCCTACCCGAGTTCTTCGAGTAAAATACAGTAATGGTTTTGATAATCATGTAAAATTAACTTTTCCTGTGTTACTACTGTATATATAAATCATCCGTAATTGGTTATAACGTAATTTCCGGTATAAGTAAAACAGTATGGTTCCACCAATTTCCCATAAGGTACTACGTTAAACGGCTATCCCCTTTACAATGAGAAAATACACATGTCCACCAGTAACACAACACAAAATTCTAATTCCAGAAGCAGACACAGCCAAACACTATGGATTACTCCTCGATTGCGTGTAACATTTAATATTTATTTTTAACTTATTTAACAAATAAAACAAATGACAATCAAAATAAAACAAAAGAAAATCGGTTTTAAATAAAATTTTAATTGAATCTGACTGGCTTTTAAAACAATGAAATTTACAATATTTTAGATATTATTATCATTAAAATATATTTTATAAAGTCTATCTCAGCTGTTACTGAATTAATATTTAATAGTTTACCGGTTAATGTTCTATACTTATTATTTCTGAAGTCCGTCCCTCGCCTTAAGAATTTTTTTCAATATTCCGTTCGTACTTTAATATATTTCTTGCCGTAATTTAATAAAATAATGTTTCTTCACTCAAATTTATTTCATAGTTTTAGCTGTGACTTTATACTATGATTATACTATGATTATACAACAATTATACTTTATATTAATTAAAACATTCCATAAGAGAGTGAGTGTCGGTCAGTGACAGCGAGAGGGCAATTAGGCTACGGTTCTCTTCCACGCCCCGTTAACAGTATGTACATTTTTTTTAACCCACCATTTCCCTTGTAGTATTATATAAACAGTTCCGAGGAAGATGGAGGGTTGTTTGCTGATGTCCGATCAAATGGCCAGGTGGCGGGTATTTGGTTGGTAAGGCGGTTGCGGCCTCCTTGGGACTGGACGAGGACGCCTCAGTTGAGTCCAACACTACTTCCCCCATGGTGGGGGAGTGAACATGAGTTTTTCTCGCCGCCTCGGATATAAAAAAAACACATTCCATAAATCGAACCGCACACAATCTCATATTAGAATTCATACTTGAACAGCAGAAGGAATTCCACTATACAATGAGTAGAAAATTTGAGAAATAAGAGACTTAATATCCGTTATAATGTGTACATACGTACAAAGGAAAGTCAGTTTAGCATACAAATAAATGAGACACTGTTAGGGGTGTCAGTCACTTTTATGAAAACCTTTAACAGCACATCATCATCTTTAACTTCTTGTAAACTTCACATAACCCTCTATCTCTCTCTTAAACACATAAACTCTCGCTTTCTTTATTCTCCGTCTTTGTTAAGCTTTTGTTACAAACTACAAGCTCTGTTATGACACTCCAATCTTTATCATACTTTTGTAAGCAGAGTTAAGCTACAACTTAAAAGTATGCGTCTCGCAAAACCACTCAAGATTTAAGTGTTATCTTTAGCTCGAGGTATTTTCTCATCTTATGAAAATTAAATTCAAAATTTAATAAAATAAAGTAATACTTATTACGTTAGGATTACAAAATTTAATCACAACAGAAAAATATTTCTTAAATTCTTCTTGATGCAGTTAAAACTCATTGTGTACGAAAACGTTAAAGGTGTCTCCATGAAATGTTCAGGTTTAAACGTGACCTATTTATCCTCAAACATTTTACTCATTGTTTTTAGAGGATTCTAAATATTAAAACTAAAAAAAATATAGCATATGATTGTTTACCTTAATGTGTTGCCTTACTTATGAATGTTTCCTCCATTCAGTTATTTAGCTATTTAAAAAATTTACGCAGAATCGTGATTATTATTTCTTAATCTATTCAGTTACAGTAGTTTAAGTTGAAATGTAAAATTAAAAAAAAATTAACAGTTTTAACAACTCAACTAATTATTTTGTAACTACTCGTCTTATTTTTTACACATTTTGGTCAACGAAGGACCAACGTTAAATGGTTTTTTCACTCCTTGCATTTTTCTTTTTTCATTGCTATTTTTCGTCTTTTCCAATGTTTTTTTTTTATTTTTTTCACTGAACACTTCCTTCTTTCTTTCTAATAAATAAATAAATAAATAAACTTTTATTGTCAAGTAAAATATTAAATATTATACAATATACGATCTGTCAAATTTTGGAATTTAGGGATAAGAAAATTGAATAATACGTATTAAAAGATTGTAGTATAACAAACGCAGTAATTAGCTTTCAAAATAAAACAGTATGATAAGCAAAAATTAAATAATGTTAAAAAAAATTAGTAACAAGCGTTAGGTACCGTGAGAAAATTTATTCAAGGTAATATTATAAAAAAACTTAAGTTTCAGAAAAATTAATAAGTGACGTAAAACAAAGAGAAAAATATTTAGGGAAAATGTGTTCCAGAACATAAAATAAAATGTATATAAATTGTCTATTTTTAAAGTTTCTATAAAACTAAAATAAACCAAAGTTCTCGGTTTTTTTAAATTTTTGCATCTAAAAAATAATTGCTTTGTAAGTCTCTTCCTGTTCATTCTACAGATATTTCTTGATGGTAATAATTAAAACGAAAGAAAATATTTAACAAAATTTTTTTAAAATAATAAAATGTTGGTATAATGGCAGTAGGTTTTTAGTTTTAAGAATGTTATAAAACAATCAAAATAAGAGGATTAAGAAATTTATTCTTGAATATATTCCCTTAATGTTTCATAAATTTATTACTGTAGTTTGACAAAAACATCAATAAAATTTTATTACCAGCTACAGTTTACCTCCCATTCCTTACCCGTTTCTAGAATTATTGAGTAAAACCTGAGCTTCATACAATGAGACAAATTAAAGATATCAATTTATCCAAAAGAAAAATAAATTACTAATCATAAAATACACAATTATATTGCATTATTTACTTGGATTCCATTGTTTAAAATTCATATTGTAGATTAGGTTGACTGTAATATTTTCATTCATATTCAACTGGCATTCAATTTTCGATTATCCTTACCTGTAAAAAAAGAAAAATAAATTTTAAAATACCGTATTTGGTTTATGAACTAACACAAGATGAAAAATCATGTTCAATCAAAGCACAGAACTGTTTTGTACGTGATATTACTGATAAGAGGGTAACAACGTTAGTTAATATTTTCTTCCGATAGTTTGATATTCCGGAAGGTCCGCGTTCAAATAAAATCAGCATTTGCATTAAAGCACTCTACTATTTTTTAAACGTGTGTTTATTTTTATAAAATAAAATGGTAAGTACTCGTACGTTCAAATAATCTAACTTGTTCTTCATTATAGTGTAAAGTTTAGAAGAAAATTAAAATAATATTTTTGTTTGATATAATTATATAGCTACTTAATCTCTGAAAACCTCCTATTAAATCATACATAATTTTTCACTAACCATAAATTACATGAAGTATTATCTTCTTAATATCGTTGCTTTACATCGTTCTTATTTAGCTGAGTATATTTATGGTTATTTAGATAAAAATCTTCGATGGAGAACACACACATTTTAAAAAATGTTGGTGTTCTTTGTTGTTTAGGTTTATCAGCCAAAAGGCTGGTTTGAATCTGTGGAGACATTACGAAGTAAAAAGTGGAGCGAGGTGGTTTACTTTGCTAAAAGAAGTATTTTGAAAGAAAAAAGGTTTTGAAAAAGCTAAAATGAGAACTTTCAAAAAGAGTTACTTAGCAAAAAAATGTAAAAAGGGGAGTGAGGAGGTTTACTTATCACACTGAATGAAAAAGTATGCTTATCAGCTTGCCAGGCCATCCGAAAAGCATCTACGTTCTAACCTGCAAATTACACCTTCACTTAATTCACCACAGGGTCTGGCTGTATAACGAAATTCATTACTCTCACAGGAGAAAACTCTGACTAGAATCTTTTACACCTCTATATTGTCTTCTGTTCTTAAATGCTTTAGTCATAATTGGCTGACCATTTGATAAGAAACATAACCATTTTTGGAGCCCTGAAACTAGCAGATCAAATACAAAACATTTAAAACTCCACCTCCCTGTTAAGGGCATAAAAATAATTAAATATTTAATGGATGGTGGAAAATTTTACTTCCAAGAGACAAAGTACCCATTGGTACTTTCTCCGTTTTGAACTATGGGTGTTGTCTGTTATTCAGACCAAGCGGTCTATGCTCTCTAATCGCTTAAGATTTCATAAATTTGGGAAGATCCTTATAGCTAGATCACGGGCTAGTTAGATGGGATGGTCATCTAGTCGTTCGCGACATTTACTGTAGAAGGATAAAACCCTTTATGACGATTTCAAACTTCCAACAGTAAAGAAGGTTAAATTTAAACAACTTTAATGGATACTGGGCAAGAGGTCAAAATTTTCACTATGTGATAAAATTGTAGTGTACAACACCATTTTGATGCCCATGTGGATTCATGGAATTCAGCTTTGGAAAACAGCCAGTTGTTTTAACATAGGAATCCAGATATTAGACTAAAGTTCTCAGAACACTTTCACAGTCAATATAAAACATTTAGAAAAAAATTATACACAAATATGTTAATACACCAAAAGTAAAAGATTATTAATAGTATTAAATTTATCTTTAAAATAACACAAAAAAATAGAAAATCATCTCAACATTCTGGCAGTGAACTTCCTAGATAAGACAGTAACACTCAGAAAACTACTGCAAAAACAACCAACATACGTTTATTGAAAATGCAAACGAATAAACTTTTACTTAATTTGTTTAGTTTTGCAGTAGTCTTTTGAGTGTTTTAAACGTTGGGTAATAGAGCGACAAAGATCACAAAACTTAAGTTCTTCAAAGTTATGGCAGCTCCAATTATTTTGTACGGAAGTGAGACGTGGACAACAACAAAAACCCAAGAGCGGAGAATCCAGACGGCATAGATGAGATTTCTTCGAAGAACTGAGGGGTGTACACGCTTGGACAGAATAAGGAATGAGAAAATTAGGTCAGAACTGGGTATTTACAACTTACATGAAAGGATAAAGGATTATCGCCAAAGTTGGAGATAGCACATGGCAAAGATGTTAGATCACAAGGTACCTAAGCCGACACACTGGTACGCTCAACGGGAACGCTTAAAGGGATGTCTGTAGACCAAGGAGAAGATGGAGATAGATGATATAGTTTGTGAGTTTGGAACAGCTGCGGCCTAATCCTTGATTGGAAGAAGAAGAAGAAGAATTAAGAAAACAATCATATAATCGAGGAACATTGATAGGTGAATCCTTCATTCAAGACACATACATCAATAATTAATATTATTCAGTCATTGTTTCAATTTACTGTTCCATAGTAAACAGCTTCTTGATTTTCCTGTAGTATTAAAAAAAAATAAAAAATATCACAAGAACTAGAATATAATATTGTAGATGTTACTGTATAACTCAATTAAACTTACGAGTGGAAACAATTAAGCTTTGAGAATTAGGATTAAAAATGACAACAACAGTACAAATCTCTTTTCTGAGATCGATCCCAACCGTGATGAATTATAAATTGCTTAACTTCTTTCTACACTGTAAGAAGTTGATAATCTTTTACAATTATCTTGGATTTTGACTGAAATTTTCAATATAATTTTTTTGAAGTTTCTAAATCGAAACGTATACATAAATCATGTGTTTCGAATATACTGTATAAAATAAATTACACGTGGTATTAAATGTGCTACATAATAAAATCGGATAAAATATACTTTTTGGTTAATACTATTAATATTTTTATAACCCACTGGGTTGGTCTAGCGGTAATGTCGTCCCCGCGAATCAGTTGTTTAACCGCTAATTTTTGGAGATGGGTATTCCGTAGTTCAAATCCTAAAAAATGTAGTTACTTTTTAAACGGATTTGAATACTAGATAGTGAACTACTTAGTGTGTACTTTGATGGTCGGGGTTCAATAAACTCAGTAATGGTTGGGTTGGGTCATGAGGTTACTTGTTAAATTGAACAGATTGCAACGTAAAAACATTTGAGATTTTAAAAAAATCTGGTTATGTTAGCAACTGACAAACAAAACTTATTAAACTTTCATGAATACCTGGCATTAAGCTATGATCAGAAAGGTTACGTAACAATGTGAATTACAAATTCTATGATCAAAGATGGTTTGAACAACATAGATATTTTCTTTTTGGAGTACACCCAATGACAAAATTACCAAAATAAAATTTTCATAAATACCAAAATTTTCATAATCACTCAAAAACACTCAAAACATGATAACGAGGTAATACCAAAATTACCTTTATGTATCGATCGGCATTTAAACATTTAGACAATTTGAAGATTGCTTTACTTAAACAAATTAAAAATTTACCAGATAATTAAACAAAATTAACATAATTACCTGATCATCAACGAAAATGAATTGGAATTATTTTAATAAACGTAACATTTCTCTAATTTTATTCCGGTAGTATAAAATGTACTAATTGTTCAAAAAGTATTTTTTATAATTCACCCTTAAAACATATAAATCTACTATTGTATTACGTAACTCTGAAGATTATTTTTCACAGCAGGATTTTCTGCCTTACAAGCTACTTGAATCTGTCAGGACAGTGGATTTTTTTTTTGTAACAGTGTATTTCTTTTACAATCAGTTTATAAATACAAAAACTTTAAGCAAAGACGATAAAATCTGAATAACGTCCTTGAATTAAAATAAAAACCACACTCAGTCGTGTGTTTCATCAAGACTAAACGTGAAGAAAAAGAAATATATATGTAAAAAATCTAAACTTGATGAACGTGAATCAACGCCCCGAATCACAAAGCTGATGGAGCTGGAGATGATGACGATGATAAAGGTGATAACGACGTCTATTATAAGGTGATGCTGTTGTAAATTGTTTTACGTCTATTATTAAGCTGATAGTACGTCTATTGTAAGTTGAAGTGGAAAAGAAAAAAAAATCGTTTAAATCGTTAAGTAAATTTTAAAATCGTAGAGGTAAGTCTAGTGTTTTGAAACGTTTCAGTCTGTGAGTATCTTCGCTGTTGTCCAGGAGGTTATTCGCTAATGGATTCTGATGGTAAATGTTTTCTAATTCTGTTTTTCTAATTTTTTCAAACTTTTCTAATTTTAACTCCGTTTTTAAAATGTTTTTCTAATTTCTGTAAATGGTTTTCGCTATGTTGTTTAATTTTTTATTTTATGAAGGGCAGGTTTAGGTCATTGAGCAGTATTTCATTGGTTACGTACCATGGGGCTGCAGTGAATAGTCTCAGGCATTTCGATTGGAAGCGCTGTAGTATTTCTGTATTTGATGAACTAGCTGTACCCCATAAGTCCAAACTGGTTTTAGTATTACTTTGTATACGAGTACTTTGTTTTCAAGGGAGAATTGAAATTTATTGCCTAAGAGCCAGAACAACTGACGTAACTTCAGTCCAAGTTGCTTTCGTTTCGTCCATATATGACTTCTCCACGTGAGTCTTCGATCTAGATGCAAACCTAGATATTTAACTTCCTCCTTCTGTGGGATTACTGTACCGTTCAAGCTGACCACTGGACGTGTTGGTTTCTTTAATGTAAATGCTACATGCGTTGACTTATCCTCATTAATCTTCACTCTCCAATTCTTACACCATTCGTGAATGTTGTCAAGATGGGTTTGTACTTCTCCGAGGCATATATCGGAGAAGCGTCCGCCGCTAAAATCGTTGTGTCATCTGCGAAAGTTGCCGTCATTACAGATTCATGTTCTAGAAGGTCGGCTGTGTAAAGCGTATATAAAAACGTGCTCAAAATGCTACCTTGAAGAACGCCGGAATTTATTAAATATAATTTGGAAAAGACAATATCATAGTTAACTCGGAAGAAACAATTTGAAAGATAGTTTTTAAAAATCAAGAAGTATGGATATTCTAGTTTCATTTCAATTTTGTATAACAGACCTAGATGCCAAACTTTGTCAAACGCCTGTTGAATATCCAAGAACACAGCTGAAATAAACTGTTTTAATTCTAAGCTCTTCAGAATAAGTTTGACTACTCTGTGGACTCGTTCTACAGCCGAGTGTCGTTCTCGAAACCCGAATTGATGATATGGAATCAGTTTGTACTCTTCTATAATAGGTTCTAAAAGACTTAACAATATTTTCTCAAATACTTCAGAGGTAACTGGAAGCAGGCTGATTGGTCTGTAAGAGCTTGGTTGTAAAGGCTCCTTGCCTGGTTTAAGGATCATAATCACCTGGGCAAATTTCCATTGAGCAGGAAAGCATCCAATGCGTATAATAACATTAAAAACCGCTGTAAGTAACATCAATGCTTTTTTGGGCAGTTTTTTTTAAGATTTCCCCTGTTTTTAAGTCATATCCTGGGGCTTTCTACCGGTTAAGATGGTTTTGAATGGTCTCCTCAATTTCTCCAGGGCTGAAAGGTTTGATGGGTGGAGAGATCTGGAAGGGTGCCTCCAGGAATTCCGTAATTTCGTCAGTAAAATTTTGATCATGAAGTTCGTTTGGCTTGAAGACTTCCACAAGATGTCTAGCAAATATATCATCTCTTTCTGTTGGAGTTCTTGCCCAATTTCCGACTCCGGTATTTAATGGTGCAATCGTTTTCTTTTGATGTTTCAAAAATTGTTTAGCCTTCCAGAGTGAGTAATCTGATGTACTGGATGAAGAGAGATTAGATAGTCACTCTTGGAAGGAGGCATTCTTAATTTCGGAAGGGACAGTGGATTTAGCTCGTGGAATGACGTTTGCAATAAAATTAATCGTATGGACTACACAAAAATATTTTAATAAATGTGAGAAAAGAAACTTTTTCAATTATGCAATGAAACAAATATTTAAAAGTTATTAAACCTATTGCTTCGGAAAGATTGAAAATCTCTGTTCCTGAGAAAAGTCTAAAACACTTTTAACAAATCATAAGCTAGTTAGTATTACGTTAACACTACTCTCTGAACTTTCTAAAACCAAAATAGTTGAAATAGAGCTTATATAAGTATTTCAATTAATTTTATTAGTGTTTGTAGTCATATTTAAATCTTCCGAAATTTTAAAAGAGCAAAAAACTGTGTATTGAGCTCTTTTTAGCCTTTTGGAGTATTTTTGGTAAGTAACTGAGCTAATTGTCCTGAATTTTTTTTTATTATGTCTTGTTAATTTCCTGTGGAAACGTTGATAGGTCGCGAACGTTGATGTGTGTTATCAGTTTGCGGATTTTATTGTTTTGAATAAGTACGGGACTTGTAGAACATTATGAATAAATCTCGTTTCATACACGTATTAAAAAGAGCCCGTTCAAATAGCTCTGGGCTAGCAGTATTAAAATTGAAGTGTAATACTCTGCTTAGCGCATTTATAAATGTTGGAACCATTCGCCCAGCTGGGTTTCAGAAAGTTGGTAATGGTATGGCTTTACCTACTTTTATATTTGATAAAAGGAGTGAGAAATGTGTAACAATTATATGGCCAGCTCGGTGACGCATGGTTAGCGCAACAGGCTTCTATGCTAGCGGTACCGGGTTCAATTTCCGGTTAGGTTTGGGAAATTTCAATTTTATATCATCTCACGCCTACGCACAAGCCAAGGCTTATGTGACGTCCAGCCTTCCTTAGTTTGCTCCTACTCTCAACAAAATAATGATGTCACTGAGCATGCGCATTACTTAAAAGTGTGTACACGCTGGTTAGAAAGTAACAACAAAACACTTTTAAAATTATTTAATACTTTTATAAAAATAAAACATGTTCAATCATATGAACTGTTAATCATATCATGACTGATGTTTTAAGTACTGAACAATAAATTTATAATATAGTGTACTTTATTTCCATTTTTCCCATAAATATACGTAGTTACAAGTTATATGTACGTGTTACTTCTGATTTGTATGACGAAACAAGAGAACTTTTAAAAAAACATTTTAATTTTAATGATCTTTATCTAGTATTAGTATAGTTACTCGTTATTTCACAACTGAATTTGATAAAAAATAATCCAAACCCTTTAATCTCTCTCCATATTTTTGACAAAGAACATTTCATCGTTTTAATATGCTACCAGTTCGTTTATGACATCGTATTGTCTTGCGTCGTTCTTACGAGCATTATAATTTAATTTCAATTATGAATTTACTGTTATAGTATTTGATATTTCTATTTGTGAAAGTTACTAATTGGATAAATCATGTAAAAAAAGAACAAAGTTAAAGTCGTGGACCCTAACGTACACCCTGTAGTGGCTGGCTTAGGTTTGTTGACAGTAGGAGCAAAGTAAGAACGGCTGAACTTTACGCAACATGACTCAAAAGAATTAGACTGTAGGCCTATAAGCTTTGTGTTCTGTGTTCGTCATTTTTGTGCAATATAAGTATTCTATGCAAGTCGTTTTTCAATAGTGATTTCTAAATATTTAACTCACACTATTGAATGGATGTATTAATTCCTTAAACAGGGAGTCCTGTTAGGGGTCCCAGTAGTTCAGTATTAAGATCATATTATGATTCCGATAAAATGTCTATCTTATTTAAATTCCTATTTAAAACACTTTTAACTGACAAATAAATATGTTTAAATTAATAAATTCAAAATTTAAAAAGTAATGATTGATAATATTGTGCTAATCAGTAAATACATAAAGAACAAATATTTATTGAATTTATATTTCAATAGTACCGCAATGTAACAATGTTATATTTAAACGAAGAGGAAATATTTATTATTTTGAAAATGACATTAAAAATAATGAACATCGTTACAGAGTAAAATAAATTTATTTTGCCTTTTCGTTGTCAGATTTGTTTTGTTATCCGATCGTATTGACAACTAAAAATTTTTTTTTTTTTTTTTTTTTTTTTTTTAACAGTAAGAATTATTTACAAACAGTTTAACAAAAACTTTCAGTAAATGTGTTGATGATGAATCAAACTTGAAGAAGACAGCACTCAGCAGCGTTGCTTCCAAGTCATCGTTTGGTTATAGTTGATGAAGGGTTTCTTCTTGGTCCTGGTGATGTACAATTTTTTTTTTTCTTTTTTTTATACGGATGAAGTGAATGAAGGTGTGAAAAGAAGCGAATGAAGACGTGATACTGATGATCTGCGTAGCTGATGATAGAAAATTTATTAGATGATTAATTTTAGATTAATGAGAGTTAGCAAGATTTAGATTATTAATAAATAATAGTTGACAACCGTAGTATCATTTTGTGTTTTTGATCTTAAAAGGATGGTTAAACATTTTAGATCAGGTGAAACGGAATGGAAGATCTAATATCCTCGCCTTCTTGAGTCTTTGATGTTCAATATTGTCATCGAGAAGATTTATAGCCAAATGATTGGAATGAGTGTCCAACTTGGTTATATACTTTTCACTCCGACTGCTAATTTCTTCTCCCACCGTAGGTATGCCCAGGTCATGATGGAGTACTTCATTAGGCACATACCAAGGTGCACAGCATATAAGTCGAAGAAACTTCGATTGGAATCTCTGTAATATTTCTACATTAGATGTACTTGCTGTGCCCCAGAGTTCAATTCCATAACTCCAAACTGGTTTTATCATCACCTTGTACAGTGTCAATTTATTTTCCAAAGACAATTGTGATCGCCTCCCAACAAGCCAATATAGTTGTCGTAATTTGAGTCCAAGTTGTTTCCGTTTGGTCCATATATGTTTTCTCCACGTCAATCGCCTGTCTAGATAGATGCCCAAGTATCTCACATCATCTGAATGTGGAATTACGTTGTTGCGAAACGTTACTGGTGAACATGATTCTCGTTTCATCGTAAAGGTTACGTGTGCAGACTTCTGTTCATTTACTTTCATCCTCCATTTTTGGCACCAGTCTTGAATGTCATTTAGATGTTGCTGTAGTTTTTCAGAAGCGTGGACTGGGGAGGCATCAGATGCAATAATAGCAGTGTCATCGGCAAAAGTTGCTGTTGTTACATGTTCATTTACAGGAATATCTGCTGTAAATAGCGTGTATAGAAAAGGACTTAAAATGCTACCTTGAGGTACACCTGAACGAATTAGGTGCAAGGTCGATAACTCATCATCAAATTTCACTTGGAAAAAACGATCGGTTAAGAATGATTTTAGAATAGGAAAATAATTATGATCCAGGTTTAATTTAATTTTGTGTAGAAGAGCTAAATGCCATACCTTGTCAAAGGCCTGAGCTACGTCTAAGAAGACGGCTGACTAACACTTTTTAGTCTAGAAGACTAAAAATAACACTTTTATTTTGCCCTAATGATAAAAATATTGTCTTTAAAACAACCGAAATATTACTGGACTGAATTTTATAAACGTACAATTTTACCAAGGGTGTTAACAAATTGTTGACACCCTTGTTTGTTGAATTTTTCACTTTTCCGTGGATAATTCATTTTAAGATACAGAAGTTTATTCCTACTAAAATCTGTGTGCTTGATAACAAAAAGTACATGACAATTTAATTTTATTCGTTAAGCCAATAACATTTATCTGATTGTTAAAACTCGAGCTTATTATATTTAAAGTCACGGACTAACTAAATGTATTTGCAGGATGGGGAACCAGATCGGTGTTTTACACCCTGCAAATACTTTATATGTATATTACAGTATATGATTTGATATTATATTTTAGGTCTATAGGTGACTGAAACATTATGCAACTGCAGTTCTTTCAGAAAACAATTATGGTGCAGACTCTTTACATATATTTTTAGAGAAAACAATAAGTAAAGTATAAAAGTAGAAAAGGAAAGTTAATGGGCTAAAACATAAAGATGAAGAATATAAATAATTGAAAATTAAAAAAATATATAAAATTGTAAAAATTGAAAGAAATATAATAAGGAAAAACCGATTAAAATTTTATAGGTTTGTCTGTTGAATGTAAACATATTAATAAATAAAATATCCAATTTTTGTGAAAGCGAGGTAAAATAATTTAACACACGTTTAAAGACCAACCAAAAAGATTTGTCTTGAGTCAAAATATCTTTTTTAATTGTCTTGGATAATTATAAAAAGGCTGAGACTTTTGCAAAGCACTTTTATGGTATATTTTAGGACACAGCCAGATCGTCCGGACAAAGAACGCTCTTCTTGGATTTTCTCCTTCAACTTAATTTTCTACCGAAATCCTTTTCTCCTCGAGAATTTCAAAGGGTAATACAATTTTTGCCTTTTGGTAAAGCATCTGGTTATAATCTCATTACATCATCAATGAAACTTCATCTTCCGTGAAAAAGCTATTTTCTTTTTGACCAATGTATACAATTCTACTTTACAAACTACTCGATTTCCAATTCAATGGAAACTTCTGATTATAATAATTTTTCACTAACCAGGTAAACTCAACCATATACCGTATTCATACCATTATATAAACCTTCCGTCCATTCTTTCAAAATTGTTTGAAGACTAATCCTTCCACGTATACATTCCAAAAATGGAGTTTCTAATCATCATCAATTTGGTTTTCAAACTTCTCACTGCCTCATACTGCATTTCATAGAGTTTTTCATGTCATTTTGTTTGGCCTAGAGACAAAATCTATTGTATGGATGTCTTCTCGGTTGTTTTGCAGACATTTAATAGTGTCTGACATGTGTGACTTATATTTAATCTAAAATGTGTGCTACCGTATGGGTTATACAGAAAAGTTAAATAACACTTTCAGGATAGATACGTCAAAGTAAAACATGATGGTTACTTATCTCAGCTGTGATTCTGTTAGAGCTGGCGTACCCCTAGGTAGCTTTCTTGGTCCGGTTTTATTTGTGCTTAGCACATGTGATGTTCCTACATGTCACGACACGGTTATTGCAAGGTTTGCGATGTTATGGCGATACTGTCAGAGGCTGCTGATCCGGCAGAAGCTTTGCATAAAATTCCAATCCATGAAACTGGATAATTGGCTTAAGAAATGGAAAATAAAAATTAACCTTACACTTCAATGTCATCGCTAATGACCGTTGCAGTTGATGCGACGTTAGATAGTTAAATAAATAAATAAAAGAAATTAATGAACTGAAATCTTCACACGTAACCTTTATGCTTACACAAAATGACTGTCTACATGTTTCAGCCAGTAAGGTTCAAATTCCACCCAGCCATGACATACAGTACCTAGGCTTACATCTCGAAAGATGACTGACGTTGGATGTACACATTTCAAAAACATGCAACAAATTCAAGACGCGCTTTTATTAACAGAAACTGTTATACTGTAGAAACAACGCTCACAATTATCTTTAGTTAAATTTTCTATTCAGAAAAAGTAATCAGGCAACAAAGTACAATATAATGCATACAATCACACGATGTCCTTAATGCGTAATAAAGCACGCTACATGATGACTCACTTTTCCTATCTTACGTCACAGACCTAGAAAAAGACCGTTATAATTCATTTCATGCTCGATTTTAAACACACAAAAACCCGCTAATACAACACATTCATTCACGACACATACCAGGAAATCTGTGTAGAAGGCTGAAGTGCCGATGGCCAAGAGACCTTCTCCAAAGGAACTGGTGAGGTTGCTATAACGATGCACCACCAACAAGTCTGTGCAAGTTATTAATTCTACATCTTAATTTCAAATTTTTTAATGGTTATAATAATAACAGATCGCAAATAAACAAAATAATGTAAAAAAATTGTGTAAATAAAATAGTAAACTCGAATTGGTTTGCGTAGATTAATAAGGACTTAAAAGTGTTGAATACGACAATGAACTAATGAAAAAGAGGGAACATTAGAACAGATATGATGCGTCTGTCTAGATGTCCAGATAAGAATAAAAACCTGAATTGCAAAAATGGACAGAAACAGGAACAATGGAGGAAAATGAAGTGAACCATGTAAAACAATGGAGTGAAAGAAAGAAGAAGTTCTGTAAAAAAATAATATACCTATCCAGACGTAATCCTTAGTGGTCACACACAAAATAAACCTGAGTAATTAAATTTATTTCTTACTTTAATTCTTAAATGATGAAAACTGATATTATTGATTAACAATAATGGATTTTAACCTGTTGTCAAACAAAACGGGACTCCAACTAAAATTTCCGAATCAGTAGTAGTCAAAAAAGCCTACTGTACCGTCCAAACTTAACATTATTACAGTTCTTTTCTTATTTCTTTTATATAATTATTATGGCTAATGAGTTTTTCATTACCTTACTACAGGTTTGAACTTTCATCAAATATTTTAAAACTCTTATTGTAAATTATTGTTTGCAATCATAAATTATAATTATGACTAATTATATTACTATATCCAACATGTTTTTCTGTGCATTTTTAAAAAATTAATAAATGAGAAATCTTTTATGATAATTTGAGCTGATATCCAACACGTTGCCCATAGAAACAATTCTAAATACTACTTATCTCTGATGATTATTGTTCTTCGTTAATACTTTCCGCCAATTCCATTAATTTATTTATATAGGCCTAATACAATCTGATCCTTTCTACAAAAGTTAGAGATCAGATTAATTGTTCATAAGGCTCTCAAAGAATTATTTATCTCTTGACAATTTTCAAGCCTGACATGGTTTGAAATTGATAGATGGAAAAAACAATTTCTTTAAGTACCTGAAACTAACTGAGAACAACAAGATTTTATTATTTATTTTTAATGCTCATAACCTTTCCTAGAAATAAAATGAATTGAAATAAAATAAAATGAAATTTCCACAAGATGAAATCTTATAACATATGATACTTACTCCACATATAAAATTATTTATTTATAGAGTTTGACGTGGTTTCGATATCTTAAACGGAAGAGGTGTAAAAGTTATGAATTTAGTAAGTTTTCTACTAGCGTCAAACAGATAAATCGATAGACTTCAACCTAAAGAAAAGGCAACAGAAAAAGAAGAAAAATAAGAGTAGTGGATATAGGAAACAAAAGAGAGAGGAAGTTTTGAAAGCAAGATGAATAAAGGATAGTATCTTTCAAGACAGCTGGTAATTAACTTCAGAATCGGCTTTCTCTTGCTTGGTCTACTATCTCTTATTTTTTCCATCTCGTGTCCAAAACCGACCATAGCCTTTTTAGTCCTTAAATTCAGAATTCCGTGAACAATCTGTTGAAAATTGAAAAATCTATTTCAGTATCATAATATCAATACTGCACAACCAGTAAATATTTTTACAACTTATTATATGTTATTTGAACACTTTCGAGGTGAAACCACTCATTATCAGAACGTTTGCGTTAAAAAAATATAACATTGATTGGTACATGAATAAGCTGTATGTTTAAAAATATATAACATTGATTGGTACATGAATAAGCTGTATGTTTAAACGTTTCAAAATATTAACCTTTAATTCGATTTTGTGTCATATGTCACACATAAATGTAGGGTATTGTGTATCGTAGAATTTTTAATGAAGTTAATTTTACATGTTATTTAGAGCAGTGTCACCATTGATACTGTTTGTTTCTATGTGGGAAGATACTGCAGCAATCAAGTGTATAGAAAACAGATAACGTCCACTTACAAACAAAATTGGTAGGTCAGGAATATTTTAAATATTGTCACCGCAAGCTGAGTTGTGGAAATCTTGGAGAAAATAACGTAAAATTTCAAAAGATTAACAATTCATTCTGGAAATAATCATCCTGTAAGTTATAAGGGCTGTCGGGTTTTCAGGAGATTATCAAATCCAGATCTTCTACGATGCCTGCAAAACGGAGTAACTCAAAAAAACTAATTTTGACAAAAATGTTTGAAAAATAAGTTTGAAAATGAAGATACTAGAACACGTTCAGAAGTTTCAAGTATGAGTTATTCTCAGGCGGTCAATAAAAGTTACATGGAAGACAATTATGCTTATGACAATCAGCAGGGTACAAGGTGGATTTACTCGGTTTGAATTAATTTAATCAGAACAAGCGGAACTAAAATAATCACGTTGGTTAATTTACTAACTGTTGTTCTAAATAAATGTAAATGAAATATTTTTATACTATAGCAATTTAAAATGCAATCGGTTGGACTCAACGTCGTCCCGAAATAAAGGTATTTCTAATATGAATAAGGTTTATATGGTTTATGAATAATCCATGAATAAGGATTTATGAAGAAGTACTTTCAGGTATTACTGAAATTAAATTGATACATTTTAGCTTCTCTTTCTTCTTCTTCTTACACTTAAGGGACAATGAATTAGACTTCCGCCTGTTTTGACTCACAACAGCGGAAAACTATTGAACTGTTGCCGTCTTTTACGTAACCTCCCAACATCTCCCCTCCTTTACGGTATGTATTGCAAAACACCGTAAAGATTCTTCCGCGAGGCATTATCTTTACATGCTCCCTCCATCGATTTCGATATTTTGCAATCTTCCTATTTAGGTTGTAAACGTCCAGTTCCGTTCTTATGGCCTTATTTCTTAGTTGGTCCCTATGACTGCAACCCTTCGTTCTTCGCAAGAATCGTATCTCTGCCGCCTGTACTCTACTCTCCTGTGGTTAGGTACTAATCCACGACTCACTTTCATAGAGTAAGACTGGGACAGCCATCAACTTAAAACTTTATTTAAGTTTCTTTTCTTGCTTTCTGACATACATTATGTTTTATTCAGAACTAGAATTAAAACTCTATTGCCAAATTATTTCATGGATAAATAAATATATTTCTATTACGTCACAGCAATGAGATGACTCAATCTTGTTTAAATTTCAAGTTACTTATTTAAAGTATAAATTGCACAAAAACAGTCTTTATAATAGATTTATTTTATTTTATTACATAAATGACGTAGATTATTTAATATTCATAATGTAGAGTATGTAATTGTTCAACATGAAAATGAAAATTGCCAAGTAATTTAATATCTTGAATTTTATTGTGGTATTCAATAAAATGAATAGCATAATTACAAACGTTGTGTAATATAATATTTAACGTAATATTAAAATAATAACACTTTGACTTTACCAGTTAGCTTATAAGCGGTTATTTCGCTGTTTCTGTATTATTAACATGTATTTCGTACCGGAGACTAATGAAATTGAATTTTCTCTGAATTACATCGAATAACTCGTACTCACTCATATTATATTCCTCTTCCATTCTCTTTTGCTTCCATTTACTCCTGTTCTTTCCCTCATTCCAGACATCCCCTTCAACGAAACGTCTCAAATTAGTTCCGTTGCAACTTTGATATCAATTTAGCCATTACCTTCCTACGTTTATGTGACGCATATTCCCACCATAACTTTATTTTAAACGTGATCTCTATAGAGGTACTCCAAGGTTAAATTTTAAGAATGGTATTTCATTAATTAATTTTATGAAATATAAATACTCTACCTAAATTGCCGTTAATAATAGAACCTTGTTTAAAAATACTTTTTTATTACTAGTATTTCAGTAACATTTACAACTGAGTTCACGACCTGTAAATTTGATAATAACAATGAAAAATGTAAAAGAAAAAAAATACAAAACAGTAAAACTCCCACGGAACAAATATGAATTTACGTAGCTTTTACTCCAGCGTTTAGGGGTTTTTAAAGTAAATTTCGTGAACTTAGGTTGGGAACAAAAGGTTTAAATTTTAGCGAAATTAATTTTTTGAAACACCTGTATAAGCAAAGGAAGCATCGTTAATTTAGGATATTTTTAAGCCATTGTGTACAGTTTTGTTTTTGACCTTCCAGGGGACATTGCAATAATGCGCAGGCATTTTTATTAGATCCGTTGAAGTTTGTTAGTAACGGCAGATTTTGTTGGACCAAAATTGACAGCCGTCTGTAAAGGACGGACTAGAAATTTGTTTGTTAACCATCAATCGGTTGACGTAATCGCCTACTGAGTAAAGGAAATAACTGTCTGTGACGTTTGTCTAACAAGTTTCGATTCTCAAACTATAACTCAAAACTTAATTTTGGCACAACTTAATTTTTGAAAATGCCTTATAAACACTGTAATAAAAATTTTACCTTACATTCACTGTATTTTACTTTTTTATTAAAAATCACAGATAAAAAAATCAAAAAATATTTGAATTGCTTTAGTTTTTCGCTTTCTGTCCCACACCAGTTGCTCATTATTTTAAAAAATTAATAGATTTTAATGTAGCTGTGTATAAGAAAAAAAGTGAGTAAGCAGGTGAATCAGGGAGTCAATAAGTGTGTTCGCATTTATTAGATAATAATCGTCATATAATTTAATTATTATAATATTACGTACTGAAATTAACAATTTTGTTTTCAATATTGCCGAATTACCTGTTTTAATTTTAGAAACAAACTCGTATAGTATATTACTAACATATACTTGTTTATTACTTAAGAAAGTTAATATTTTTATTGCTATAAATAACAACGCTATACAATCTAATGTCAACCTACACAGGTAGTAATCTGGTATATTTTTACGCTCCAAAAAATTTAACCTTTCAAATTGTCCTTACTGATACAATTCTTTTAAAGAAACATAACATTTTGCTGATTCTGATAATTTCATAATGTGTAAATATATTTTGGTACCCCTACACAATTTATTTGTTAGCAGATGTTTGACATTTAAATGTAATCAAATAAAATACATTTTTTTATTTATTTATTTAACGTCACATCAACTACAAAGGTCATTAGCGACGACGTTGGGATGAAACTATATACAATGGAGGATGAAATTATTTTTTGTAACATATGAAAATATGCCGTGCCTGAGTGGGATTCGAAGCCGCGACCACAAGATGAGAGGCAAGCACGTTACCAACTACGCCAATGCGCCTGGAAAAATATAGTTTCTTATTATATCAAAATGCCCCAATTGCACTTAGTTTTTTTTGCACTTAAGTTGTTAGACGGTTAAATATCTTAGGTCTTATATTTGTAAATTCAGTTCAATTAAAATTTCTCCCGTATATTTTTTTGGAAACCTATAAATTTCTTTTAGTTTTACAAATTAATCTTTTGACAATATATAAATACCCAATATATTTTAAGAAATACCTAAATTAATAAAACATTTATGGGTTAAACAAACATAATATTATGTTAATAACAAACTCAGACACAGGCTATAATAAGGTGTAATCAATATAGTACATCGTTTAAGTATTGAGAACAACTGGAGGAAATGCAAATTTACATAATGATCACAAGTTCATACAGATTAAAGTAAGTACCTGAATGCATAAGTAAGTAAGCATAAGTATGCATAATTAGTAACTGCACGTATCTACATGTAAATATGATGAAATCTGTAATGATTTTAGAAATAAAATATAAAAAATTAATTCCTGATTCTTTACGGAGGAATAAAACAGACGTAAAATAGCCAGGAACCAAAATTCTCCATTTCCACTCATTCTTTTAACTTGGTTTATTAATCAACGTCTCTAAAATTACAACTAGTTAATATAATGCTTTGCACAAAAAAAGAATGGCGTAATGACATTATGAAGACCACCACACAATTTATTTTGCCACTCCAACTATGGATTAATTTTGATTATGCTAGTAACTGAATAATAATCTGACAAATTTGAGTAGCGCTATGATAACGCTGTTACATCGTTGTTTAATAATTATTGGGAATTTCCGGGTAAAATTGAGGATAAAATGTGCTCTAATATTTAATTTTTATGATAATCAAGCTTGTGTGTGAATTGTAAATAGATGTGATGAAACATACCGTTGATGTATAGAACGCATAAATCATAGTGCAATGTGTGATAAGTAACGTAGAAGGGTGCGAATTGATGTTGCATAATTTTTTTACATTTTAGTTTACATAAAATAAACTACATAAACATGATCGTAAACACAAGTATGTTGTAATTGTATAATTATTATATTATTATTGAATAGTTATTGAATAATTATTTTACTGCTACAATATATCTGTTCATTTTCTTTAAATAATAAATTACGAAGATGGTAAAGAGAGTGAAAAACTAAAGTAAGTAAAGTAAGTAACATTTATCAATATTTTCAACTTCTGTGATATTAACCAGAAAAATAAGTAATATGCCAAAGAATGGCACACTGAAATTATGACTACAGCAACTGCAAAGCAAGTTCAAAAAACTATATCGTTTTAACCCTGAATTTAGAGTCATTTTTATGAAATGACAAAGTTTAATTCACATTCCTTCAATTACTTTTATGTAATAACTGTAGGTTTATCTGCAATGTAGTAACCATCATTAATTGTTTTTACTTTATTTTAAGTTTTATCAACATATTTGTCTTTAGCGACTACTTTGGATTAAGAAACGGTGGAGGTGAACTTGTCGTAACTTTCCAGATCCTAGTCGGGAATTGAAATTCAGACCTACAATTTGCAGTGCAACACTTTAACCACGAGGCCACGGTTTATATTACTTTAGTCATCATTTACGATTAGGTTGTCATTTCAAAATATTCTGTAGAAGAGGTATATTTAATTTCGTTTATTGGACAATAAAATAATTTTCAACAATTGCTAAGTTATTGGAATACTATAAATCATAAATATTGGCAGTTTCCCAAGTGCTTGCAGATCAAAATTGCTTTGTCTGTAGAATGGAGTACAACACTACTATGTTAAGACCGATCGTACGTACGTTGTAGTCTAGGTATTAGTAATAGAGAAAGCAGTTGTGGGTACTAAGCTTAAAGTCTGTGGAGTAATAATATATTGCCTAACATAAATCTCTTATTACTACTATTTTACACACAGTAAAATATTCCAAGAATACTACGTATTGTTAATAATTCGGGGGGGGGGGGGGGGAGAAAATCGAGGAATTCTAAGAGACAAAAGAGAGAGTTCTAGAGATTATCGAAAGTCAGAGAGAGAGAAAGAGATTGTATTGTAGGTGAATATCTGGACAGAGTAGGGCCTAGGTATGCGAGTACATAGATTGCTCTCCCCCTTTGTATTGTTGACTCAATATATCTCATCCCTTCACAAGCACTAGCAAACACACTTGCAAATTCTGTTGTTACATTATAATGCACACCCGTACTTCAGATATATGGACCCAAAATCAATACGTTCTGTGTACTGTAAATGGCTACAGAGTAATCCAAATGATATGTATCCTCAGTATTAAATAGAACTTTATGTTTACGCAGTCTGTGGAGAAAGGATTAATACACTGTAGCTTTTCTCGGCTTATATAAATAAGTTTCTTGGTTAGGCTATATTAAAACCTTTGTTTACAGTCTCGTTACTTTTCGCAGTCACATAGGTGGATCAGACATTAATCGTATCGCGTAGAAATGGAAAAGCAAATCAAAATGGTTTGCTCTTGACTTACAGAATTCACAGTAAAGCCAAATTTTATTAAATTGTATAAATCATAATTGAAATTGAATATTAAGGCTACCTTTTATTCACCATGAACGGTTTTATGACAAAGTGGTACTGTTCTACTCAGTGAGAAAAAAGGTAGGCACCATCACTCTCATTCCTCGGGTTGACTGATTAATACACTTCAGGCTAAACTACATTTTATCTAAAACCATTAAATCATATAATAAGAAAATATTCATGTTTCATAAATATTCATTTAGTGTGTTTTATAATGCACTTCGGGGTTACGAAAATTTAGTACAAGAAAAAGTATTTCACTTATAAGTATGAAACAATTACTATACGAAAGAGCATTTCAAACAATTTTTCCACATATTCTTGGCAGTTAGTTAACTGTTTTCCCGCTAGGCGTAGACAGTACAGAAAATGGCTGCCACGAAAAGCGAGAAGTCGTTTTGTGTGTTAGAATTGCATGTGTCAAAGTGAGTAATTACCTTGCAACGTGCGTTTCGGTTGAAATTTAATAAGGATCTACCAAGTGATAATTCAATTCGTGCATGGTATAAACAATTCAGTGAAACTGGTTGCTTGTGCAAGCGGAAATCAGCTGGTCGTCCATCAACCTCAGATGCCAAATTGTTGAACGTGTGCCTGCAAGTTTTATTCGCAGCCCGTCAAAATACACTGCGTCGGCAGGCAGAGAGTTAGGGATTCCGAAAACAATGGTGTGGAGAGTTCTCCGTAAACGTTTATTATTCAAACCGTACCATCGGTTAATGAAGCATCTAACTGATGGAGATAAAACACGTCGGCGCTGGATAGGACGCGCGTCTGAAGAAGACCAACACATTATGATGTGGCCACTAACATCACCAGACCTCATGCCAAGTGATTTCTTTATCTGGAGTTATGTGAAAGACAAGATGTTTATCCCCCCCCAATCCGGAACGATTTCACTGAGCTGAAGGATCGCATAATTAATCCAATAAACTCTATCAAAGGGACATGTTGGAACGTGTTTGGCAAGAGCTAAACTTTTGTGTTGATGTGTGCCGTGTCACCAAAGGAACACACATTGAACATTTATAGATTTTTAAAAATAAGGGTTTATTCCCTGCATCAGTCCACACAACTTTCGTTTAGGTAAATGAAATAGTTTCTTTTGTACTGAATTTTCGTAACCCCGAAGAACATTATAAAACGCCCTGTATTGTATATCTATTTATCTATGCAAGTATTCAGTATACTAACAGAGAGACATAACGATAACATAATAGAGAATTAACGTTTGTACTAGGTAATCTCAGAAACTAGCCAACCGATTAAAAAATGCATAGACTGTTGGAAAGATTTGAGTCCATGAATATAATATACAGTGATAATTTATATGTATAGTATAATATGTATATATAATTTATGTACAGTGATATTTTAGAAATGATTGAGGGAATACTGTTGACTGAATAAATCGTGTATGGTATGAAGTGGCGTGTCTATTGAACCAGGATAACGGATTACGAAAATAAAGTCTGTTGAATATGAGTTCTCAGAGATAGAAATTAGTAGAACGTTTGTTTTTATTTTGAATCCTTTTACTATGTTCTGGTAAGGTGGCGAAATTGATAGAAGGTTCTCAATTGTTTGGGAAAGTATCAGACCACAGGTATAAAATAGTTGGTGCCTTTTTAGTAAGTTGCAGTGAGTCAGTAATTAATTGTTAAGTATTGCGTTGTCGGGCCGTTCAAAATAGTGTCGTTACGGGACCAGTTTTAACTACGTTAATAGTGCGTAGGCATTCGGGTGGTAAAAAATGGTTGTGGACAGGTAAATTATTATAATTTTTTAATTTTTCAGTGACAGGATTTTATTAGAGTCAATCTTCAGTTTTCAGTGTTGTGATTCATTTAATTGAGATAATCTAATTGTAATTTGTTAATGGTCTAAGTTTAATAACTAATTGTAATTATTAATTCTGTCAGTTTATAATATTTTTGTAAATTTGTTTATCATTTATTATACTCAGATCGCGAACGAACCTAAATTTAGGTTTATTCGTTTATTACTCCTCCAAAAAAACAAAGAACGAACTTGGAGGAGGATTACTCAAATTACAACATAAACCACAGTAACAATATTAGAATACTACAATAATAACCCTGCTAAAAACCAATAACACTAATAGATACATTATTTTAGAAAAGAAAAAAATTGTAACAAAATATAACCTTAACTATTTTTTTAAATTTAACTAATACTTCTTAATAATACAATACAAATACATTTAGTAAATACTTAATAATACGAATACAATACATAATAAATGTAGTATTAATACACAATAATAAACAAAATAACATAAACAGTGTAATAATTATAAACATGTTAGCGAGCTAATAATACCCGCTTAAACCTAGTTGCGAAGAGAAATGATAAGACTCCAAATAAGAGTTCTGCCCCAACTGGATTAAAAAAATTTGTTAGTAAGGGTTTGAAATTTTAGTTGTTAAAAGATTTTTTTCAGCTGAAAGCTGAAAAAATATTGTATAGCTTTCAAGGAAAGTTGAATATTAAATATCTGATAAAATATTCAACTGCCGAACCTTTGAGAAATGACAGCTCAAATAACTAAACTATTGTTTATCAATTCAAGACAGTAACTGATTTATGATTCATCGTATTGTTAACACAAATAAAGCAGCATTTTATAAGTTTTAGAATGCTATGAAAGATGACCTAAAGACAGAAAATATCATTTTACTTCAGGCATGAAAATTTAATAAGAAATTGGCCCATTTATTACGTAATACAAAAGGAAAACAATCTGTAAAGCTTTTCTGCAGGCTAATAATAAGAATAATCAATTAAGCAGTATTATCTATTAATCTGTTAGCAAAAACTTTTATATTTTCTCATGAATTATTAAGGAAATGTTCGAATTTTTATTTCAACAGTAGAAATACAAGAACATTTTTCAGAACAACAAATTTAAGAGTTGAATGACTGGTTGTTGGGGGAGGGTTGTAAAGAATGCTTTCTTCTATTCTTCCTTTTTCTTTACTCGTCTATGTTTTACTTCCTTTTGAGATGTGACATTTCGTCGATATAATCAGCGTTTGTTCTTGAATAACTATGGAAATACTTTTCCCGTCGAATTTTTATCTATTCTTTGCTTTTATATTTCATCTGTTTCTTTTTTTATACAAACACGTTTAGTGATTGCTAACATTTTATTTAATGTTATAAAAACATATTAAGTTGCATTTCAATAAATTTAGAGTAAATGTATTTGAATTATATTAACTTTGTAAAATTTCAGTACTGTAAATTACTTTTATTACGTTACAAACTTGTGGTCAGATTCTTGGTGCAGTATGATATTCTACCCGAAGTCGATTTCTGGTCAGATTAAATGCGTTTTTATCAATCATCTATCACATTTTACAATCTACCCTTGACATTATCGGGCTTTGGTTTATTTTTACGTCCGAACGTCCGAACATTAATTCTAACGCAGACAAAAATAGGTAAGGTGACAGAAAAAAAAATTAAAACAAAAAATTTGCAGATCTACCGGGCAATCAAACCTAAGAACCCTGGCATAGAAGCCCGTTTTACTGACCACGGCACAAACCAGCTGGTCCGTAGGATTATTACGCAAAATTATATAAAACCAAAATAAATTTTAACACATTTTTGAAAATAAGTTATTGTATTGGAACTCCTAATTTATAAGTATGGTTCTGAGGTCTGGAAAATGAGGTCCAGAAGTAAAAAAAGTACTGAAGGCCTTAGAGATGGACTGTTTTTATAGACTATTCAAATTCTAAAGACTTTAAAGATTGGAAGACTAAAAAAAGATAACTGTAGTCAAAATGCCCGGGTTGGAATATATCGTGCTTGTACATATGTATACGATTATTTCTGAGTTCGGAACAGGCATAGACTATGCCTAATCCTTGGTAGTAAGAAGATGTTTGAATGATTAATGTTCAGTCAATATTAATGAAGTCAAAGATACGTGGGTAAAGAAAGTTAAACTGAAACAATATACTAATTTTGATGTATTAGCAAATTAAAATAAAATTTCAGAAACTTTTCAAACGTGATGATTTTTTGCAATTTGTGTAATAAACAACCAATCAATGTGTTTTAAAACCAATCAGTAAGAGAAAGTTTCACGTTTTTTCATAAGTGACCTAATTGATAAGTTTGTGGTGCTCTTTTTTAATAATACTTATGTCAACTTCAATATGAACTACATGACAAAATATAGCTAGATTTCTTCTCATTTTGTAAAATTTAATAATAAATAAATCAAATTTGATACATTCAAACCACTGTAGCGTGACTTTGTTGATAGACATATTAATTAAAAAACCTTCCTATCTTTTCACAAACATTTCACCAACAAAATTATTGTTGGTAAGTTAGAGGTAATACTTTACATTTTTAAAATAAGTTATTTGTAGTCTTATTAAATAATAACTAAGAGTACGATGCGGTATAGTCCTCTGTGTAATTAATAATTACTTATTCTGTACTACAAATCAATGAAATAATAATAATGAATATCATTAAAATGTGAACTAATAGTACCAAAACAAAATTGAATTATTGAAACATTATTATTACTGCTTTTGTTACATTTTTATCACACAGTAAAATTCAATTGAAATAAGCATTTACAACACTTCAATCATTAGTAATATTTTAATGAAGACATTCAGGTCTACCCATACAGTCTACAGTTAGCGCGCCAGCTCGTGATCCGTGTGAGGAATTTCTACTACAGTCTGTAGTGAAAATTATAGTACTATTCATTTAAAAAGCATTTAAAATAATGTCTCCTTCATTATCAAAAAATCTTTTCTTATATTAATTCAATTTATTCTATAAAAAGTTACTCCTTAACTAAAATTTAGTTCGTCTTTTACTTTTCTTTAACGGGACGCAGGTCAATGCTCCTTTACGCAATTCTACGTCCGATTTTTCTGTAACTGATGCAATAATTTGTGTCACCCTTGGGAATGAAATATCGCTTTATTTTTCCAAGAAGATATATTGCACTATTAAAACAAAAAATACGATAAATACACGTTAAAAATTGGATAACACAAAAAATACAAAACAAATAATATTTGGCACATTAACGCAATTTCAATTTCAAAATAAAAATCACTTTAGTTAGACACATCCGCGACGCGCAAGCAAATGTACAACCGTGAATTGTGACACGTGTGTCCTTTGTGAAAATCACGTAGGCATAATAAATAAATACGTATCAATAAAAATGTTTATAAAATGTTCAACATGATGAACATGTTTATAAATGTTTATAGATGATGACTAAATGTTTTTGTTCTGCACGATAAGACAAATGTTTTATTTAAACTCTACTACTCCCCCGCCCCACTTCCTCAAGCGACAGTGATTATGAGCTGGCGCCCGAACTGGTAACGCGATATAAGTTGATGATTGTGCCTATCATGTGGATGACAGTATACTATCTATCCTACTTACATCGGCCAACCCGAAAGCATAAGACATGTATCAAGGGTGTAACTCAAAATGTAACCATCACAAACACTTAAGTAATAAAATTCAGTTCATGACCCGTCACACTAAATAAGTAAGGAGTAATATATTATTTAAAGAAAGTGAATTGTTAAAAATTCAATATAAATTTAACATAACTGTTTGATGCGGTAATCAAATTGTAGTATGATTCCTACATCCAGCTTGAATTCGTTAAGGTGGTTGGATCTGGTACAACCGGGAAACAAAAGACGCGATGTGGCTTCGACGCGCACATTAGGCGTAATGCTTGGCTCGTTAAGGAATAAGGAAGTTTGGATGTTAGATAGGAACATATACATGAGATAAAACTGCAATTAGTAATGATTTAGCAGTACTTACTCGATTTTGAGTGCGTAGATTTCCCAGGATGCTCCGATTCGTTGACGCCGTTGTAAGAAAACACTAAAATGTTCGATTAGATCTGTACAGATTTCACACAATAAACAAAGGCACGTTAAGATAGACATGAAGCACTGCTAACACTTGAGTAATTGCAGTTAGGAAAACGGTTTACAGGTTCAAGACACGAGGTAACACACATTTCACAAAGTCCGGTAATCAATTGAATAAAAACCATGAGTAGTTCGTTGATTAATTGTAAGCACGTTTTACACCGAATAGCTCGTTGCTTGGGGCCGTAACTAAAACATTAACGGCAATATGAAGTTGGAATGTCCAACACGTTACATGAAGTGACGCCAGCACTAGGGCTGAGAGCGTCCGTTGAACCGTGGTGCGTTACACGACCGACCCGTTCGATAGTTTTACTTGCAGTGAAAGAGAATCGGGAAGAAAGGAGCAATGGCGAAGTGAGCACAAGAAATTAGTTGAATTTTGCTATTGGCGGAGAGCGAGCCACGTGATCAAGGATCACACATGCGTAGAACTAATTAGTGAGGTAATCAATGCAGAATCAATATTGGGGTTTTATTCGAGCGGGAAGATCATATTCTAGAATGATCGACGGCGCGGGGTATTTGAATCTATGGTAATACTGAACAATAACTTTACTGAAAATAACGAAATATGAAAACCCTAAAAATACAATAACATTTTGAAGTTACTGTAAAACTAGTATTACTCATGATAATAAGCTCGCATCGACGGAACTCACGGTCTAACTAGTCTATCACTACAAAAATGTCAGAGTGCAGTAATTCAGTTGACTGCTGATGACCAAAAAGGATACTAAATATAGCTTAGGCCTAGTTTTATGGCTTATTTAGAATGAATGTTTATTATTTAGGATAATTATTAACAATCAATAAACAATAAATGGGATGCTTATAAAACGACATAGTTTTAAACATAATAAATCAATGTTAAGAGTAAAACTACAACATGATGTCATGGTTAGAGCTGTCGCTATGATGTATTAGTAAAGCACATACAGTAGCACTTCCACCCCCGCATAGTCCAGTCTTACTCTTGCTGACGATCGTCAACTTATATTGCGTTACCAGTACTCTATCTGTTGATAATTGAGGGTATTAAAAGTAGAAACTAAATACAATACAACAATACCACCGGAGGTAAGATTCTACATTGAGTATAAAATTAACGAAACATAATTGTTTTTGCACGTATCTAATTAAGTAACTAACAATAGATAAAGTGAGTTAATTATTTTGAGAAGTATGGTTTCTCTGAACACCGATTCCAAAATTTATTTCCAAGTTATTGAGTCAAGTATCCAATGAAACCCTTCTCTACCGTTTGTCTTCGTACAATTCTTAATCTGAATGACTTAATTAGTTTCAATAAAATTTAGTGAGATGTTGTTTTCTATAATATATAAAGCCCCAGCCACTAATGACTCACTGATGGAAATTCTCGCCTATTAGGAGGTCTCTAAAGGCAAAATCTCTGAGGACGGTTTTTGTCGGGCGTCGGCTGAAACCCCCGGGAAAAATGCCAAATTTAAGGTACATCTTCCCGAAAGCTCAGGGGATGCGTCCGAATATTTCGAACTATTTAAAGAAGTTTCGTAGCGCAAAGGCCACTGCGACCATTTTTGTTCCCCTCCTGAAGTACGTTAAGACCATATATATAAAGTTGCCCTTAACCCGCCGGTTCGCTGGAAAAACTCAAAAAACAAAATTTCGGCTTTTTAGGGGTTGCAGTTTTTAGGTTTTTCTTTGTAGCACCATAAAGACGGGTTTCATCGACAAATATTTATTAGGACCACATTACACTAACTCCCGGAATCACGGGTGACTTTTCAAATTTTAAATCGGGGTCCTACGGGGTTTGGTACCCTTATTTAAAAATTATGTAATTTTTTAATTTTTAGAATACAAAAAATTTGATAACGGCATGTCGTTTGGCGTTAAAAACTACATAAAAATGTGGTAAACCGAAAATTTTAAAGTTGCACCCTTTTTTTTGCAGTAGGGTTTGTATTTTTTTATCTCATTAACGGTGCATCGTAAAAATAAATTGCACAGAATATTTTTTGTGCCCCTTTTAATGTACTTCAAAATCATATAGCTGTCGTTGTCCTCAACTTGCCGGTTCGGTAAAAAAACTAAAAAAACAAAATTTCGGCTTTTTTGGGGTTGCATTTTTCAAGTTTTCTTTTGTAACACCATCAAAACGGGTTTCTTTGGCAAACTTTTGCTAGGACCACATTACACGTACCCTCCACATTATGGGAAATTTTTCAAATTTTAAATCAAGGTCCTACGGGGGTTGCTACTCTTATCTAAAAATAATGAAAATTGTAAATTTTTAGAACATAAAAAATCTGTTACCGGCATGTTGTTTGGCGTTAAAAACTACACAAAAATTTGATAACCCGAAAATTCTCAATCAGCACCCTCTAGCCTGGGGTAGCGGTTGTATTTTTTTATCTCCTAAACGGTGCATCGTAGAGAAAAATTGTATAGAATATTTTTTGTACCCCTTGCAAAGTACTTTAAAACCATATAGCTATTGTTGCCCTTAACTTGCCGGTTTGGTGAGAAAACTCAAAAAACAAAATTTTGGCTTTTTGGGGTTTGCCGTTTTCATATTGTTCTTTTTTTACACCTTCAAAATGGGTTATTTCGACAAATTTATATATATAAACAGTTACACGTACCTGTAGGATCACGAGTAATGTTCCAAATTTTAAATCGGGGTCTTACGGGGGTCGCTACCCTTATCCAAAAGATATGAAATGTTTCATTTTTAGAATACAAAAAGTCTTTTGACGGCATGTTGTTTAGCGTTAAAAAATTACACAAAAATTTGATAACCCGAAAATTTTCAATTAGAACCCTCTAGCCTGCGGTAGGGGTTGTATTTCTTTATCTCCTTAACGGTGAATAATAGGGACAAAATGCATGAACCTGTTGTGTGCCCCACAAAAACGTAATTCAACATTTTATAACCAAAGTTTCCCTTAACCCACCGGTCCGCTAAGTAAACTACAAAAACCAAATTTCGGTTTTTTGGGGTTTGCCGTTTTCAGGTATCTTTACCCCTTCAAAACGGTGTTTTAGGCAAATTTTTATTAAGAAAAAGTTACAGGTACGTAACGTTCATTCATTCATTCATTCACCTTGTGGCAAATTGTTCTGATCCACATATGAATTCTGATCCACCTACCCCTCTGAGGCCGAGACACGGAAGCAGCGCGAAGCGCTGCTGGAGTGGCGAGTTGAGGGTATTAAAAGTAGAAACTAAATACAATACAACAATACCACCGGAGGTAAGATTCTACATTGAGTATAAAATTAACGAAACATAATTGTTTTTGCACGTATCTAATTAAGTAACTAACAAGAGATAAAGTGAGTTAATTATTTTGAGAAGTACGGTTTCTCTGAACACCGATTCCAAAATTTATTTCCAAGTTATTGAGTCAAGTATCCAATGAAACCCTTCTCTACCGTTTGTCTTCGTACAATTCTTAATCTGAATGACTTAATTAGTTTCAATAAAATTTAGTGAGATGTTGTTGAAAGTCACCATACCTAAAAACGATCTTCGCAGATCGCCGTTCCTATAGTGAGTAACAAAAGTTTCTCGCAATATTCAGCCCGTGGTAATATTTTAAAGCATATTCAATAATTAAAATAATTTTTTTTAAATATACGTAACTTTTAACAGAAGCTTTTAAAATGCAGGTTAAAAGTTTTGGAACAAAATATTAACAGACACTGACTACCGGACAATGCTCCTGGCGACTAAAGAGAAAGCTAAACCTTCTTAGACCTTAGATAGGCCTGTATTGTTCTTCATCCGATATACCGGAAGTCCCACGAATAGGTTGGTATTTTTGAATTAATATACCGGACGACCGCTCACTCTAAAGACTGGAAACTTCACAATTAAAATAAATAAATATGTAAAAAGTACCTCAAGTTTCATTTACTTATGATTAATCAAAACAAAATGGCGAAATATAATTTTATTTGCTTAACCATTTCAAATTCGTGATTTGTTACAATGTTACTTAAGTAATAAAATGAAAGAAATATAAAAGTGATTAATTATGAATTAACACAATTTGTTTCATTAACCTTTATTTGAACTGATGTCGATCAATAGCTATACACTGATAGCAACGAAAAAAAAGAGTCATAAGTGTTTTGGAAAAATTGCCGAGGTCTTCTTCTTCTTCTTCTTCTTCTGCCTTTCACGGGTTAGGCGTTGCTGCCTGTTCCGAACCTCCACCATCCGCCCATCTCTTCCTTGGTCGTCCTCGATCCCTTTTACCCCTTGGCTTGTACCATAGTGCCTGCTTGGGTACTCTTTCATCCTTCATTCTACCTAAGTGATCTATCCACTTCTTCCTGCCCTCCATTACTTTATCATTTATGGAGAAGATATTAAGATGTTGTCGTATCTCCGTGTTTCTGTAACGGTCCTCTCTACTACAGCCATAAGTTTGTCGGAGAAATCTCATTTCTGCTGCTTGTAATCGGCTCTCTTCCCGTCTTGACAGAACCCACGTTTCACTTCCGTAAAGTACTGTTGGAGCAGCTATCGTTTCATAAAATCTCATTCTAGTGTCTTTACTTGTGATGTTTTTCAAGTTCCTGTGGATAGTACCACATATATGTTGAAATCGGTGGATCCTATCATACACCTCCTTACCCTGTTGATAAGTTACACCGCAACCTAGATAGTTAAAATGGGATATCTGTTCCATAATCTTATTATATATGAATAAAACCCATACCTCGGCTACATTGCCGAGGTATCAACAGCAATTCCTTTTCAATCATCCTCATTAATTCATTGTCTGTTGTTGCAATGGTGTGAGAATAAACTTTTTCCTTCAAAAAGCCCCATAGGAAAAAATCGCTAACAGACAAGTCTGGAGATCTTGGAGGCCAGTCTATGAGGCCGCTGCCACGACCTATCCAACGGTTAGGAAGAGTTTGGTTTAAACCCGCTTAGGCCAAATTAGCACAATGTTAAGGAGCTCCATCATGCTGGAAAAAAAGTCCTGCATCTCCGAATGAGAAGGATGAGGAACTATGTGGTTAGTTAAAATACATGTGTATCTGTCTCCAGTCATTGTCTAATGGGATAAGTCATACGATAAATCACCATCCTTGGTGACGGCAACCCACACTGTTATACACTTTGATTTCAAATTCTCTTCGTGTAAGATATGTAAATATTGAGTCTTATAATAATGACAATTATGTCTGTTCACAGAAAGATCCTGTTCGGGTTATTCGAGGGTACTTTCTTTATATATATATCTATTATTATAACTGTAAAGTTTCCAGTTTGTAGAGTGTGTGATATGTCCGACATATTAATTCAAAAAGAGCGACATCTTTGTGGGACACCGGCATTATTTTATTTAATAATACTTGATCTTTAATAATACTGATAAAAGTAATCAAAAGAAACTGAATATTTTTAATATTTTATTATCAAAAGTAACACTAACGGGTGTTTTGCTTTTTCAAGTCATTTATATCATTTTTTCACTATCATCTGTCATTAAAATTGACGTTGTGATTAATTAAACAGAAACAAGTAAAATTATAACGAGAAATAAAACCAAATATATATGTATTTTTTTGACTTTATTTCGTAACAACTTCAACTGTATATTAAAATAACAAGCAGTGTTTATGAGGTACGTGTTTAATATCCGATTTTTGTCTTGATTGAGGAAATCACCGTGTGGTAAACCCGCATTGCTGTTTTATGTAAGATTCCTTATCCCGGCATGTTTTTAATTTCATTTGTGAATTTTGTGGTAGGTCCGGGTGTGACAACGTTTGTATCTTTGAATTCGTGTGATTTATTAATTTTGAATAGAAACGAATGTTTATTTTTTAATGGTCATGTCTACTGTGTCTAAGTTGAGGTCTTGATGTATGATAGATTTTCGTACGTAGTATTAGCTACATAATGTACTGTATACATAAATATACTGTAACATTATGATAGTGATATTGTACAAATGATTAAGGTAATCAATTGTTTACAGTAAAATATTGTGTATCATATGACTCGGTGTGTATTGAAAAAGAATAATGACTTGCGATGAATAAAATATTTTAAATAGAATTTCTCGGAATTAAAAACTGTAGAAACGTTTGTTTTTATTTTAATTTCTTCTACCAAGTTCCATTCAAGCGGAGAAAGTGTTAGAAAGGTCTCAATTGTTTTATAAACTATCAGACCGAAAGCAGTAAGCGCCTTTGTAGCCAGTCAGTTAGTATTTGGACTGTAAATGGAAATTAGTGTTGTCGTTATACATTAATCGATTTTTCTGTCAGAGAAATATTTCGATCTCATTTTACTTCAAGCAAATATTTAAAAATAACATTAGCATATCAAATTTTCTGCCAAAGCTGAAGTTTCCAAATTTATGAGTCCTTGTTAAAGTACAAAAATGGTTAACACGCATTGTCACGGCTTTATAATACAATACTATCGATATTATAAGTAGAAGTTGTTGTAGCACTTCTAAATTAATTAAACAAAACATTTTTATGATTTGATTAGTAAAAATAACGAAATATTATTCCACAGTTTTCTTTTTCTTGCTATCAAAGATTAGAAACGCAGTGAAAAACAGGTACAGTGACTTTTTAGTTTTTATACTACTAGAATAGAAACTTTAATATATCATATTTCATCGTAGGAAAAACAGGATAAGCTCACTTAATTTTAATGATGTTTAGGAATATTGTTCTAGCATATTTTTTGATAGTTTCTTTGTTTATTTACGAACATTTTATAATATAGTGACTAATTCACTATTCTTACAAATAAATCTGATCGTTTTGAGGTCATTTCCAGATGACCCACTTATGTGTGAATATAAATAACTTTAGATAATAACAGATACTAAAAAAAAACAAGTTAACATATACATATCTGATTATGATTAAAAAATGCATGAATTGTTGCGTCAATTTATAATTTATGACGTGTAAACTCCATTTCCCTTGTACTTTATATTTTATATATACATTATCCTTCTATGGCTTTTCCTATTGTTTGAAAAGAATATTTAGGAAATACCAGAAACAGCAACCACATCCATTTTACTAGGCAACTTTCGTCTTTTCTTTCTTCTTACATGATTTATGTTTAAGTCATTCCTAAACATTCTTGTTCTGCTGTTTTCACAAGATACAACTCTACAGCTCCTACAACTTGCTCTCTCAACCGTTCTCTCTCATCTAAACTACAACTGTCTCAGTTCCTTGATTCTCTTGCATTTCTTAGAGAGAACAACAATGTTACAGAAACCGCTAATACATCAAAATTTAACAAACATGTTTCATCTACCGCTTAACCCCTCCTACTCCTCCACCCCTCACAAGATTGCACGTCACATAAACTCACTTTACTCATCTAAATTCTTCTTCTTATCTTCTGCACGAAATAAACTTTTACATTTAAGAGAGTGTAACTTTAATCTGCTATACTTCTTAACTTTTCAATTGTGACATTTATCCAGAAGGTAAGACATGTAAAATGTAATTTATTTATATTTTGTAAGCTACATACTGTAGGTATCTTAAAATGACAGTGTAAAATGAATTATTAAAACTATTAAGCGAAACTAAACCTATTTTATTAAGTTCAGCATTAGTACGAATCATGAGTTTAATGTTTGATTCAAATTTCCCGTTCTGTCGTTTCATGATTCGGTAATTAGAATACTAATTTAGCGGTAACGTCAAAATCCAAAGGTCACAATTTTTGATATTATAGACAGTAGTGACGCTTCAGGATAAGTGATAAAATTATTAGTATTACTAAATAACCAGTTTTAAAAAATTCATCGTTTTTCTCTTCTTTTTCTCCTCACGGCAGAAATCACCTACATAGTCTGTTTCAACATCAAAATGTATTTTTTTACATTAGAAAGTTATAATTTAAAATAAGTTACTGTCAACATTCGCCCACGACAGGCAGGTAGAATGTTAAAAAATTTACTCTATCTGCTGGTTCCAGAGCTACAAAAAATAATTCTGTTTCTATCACACGATCAGCCAATTGTATGACTAAATCATTTAAGAACAAAAGAAGTAGAGGGGTAAAAGACACTAGTCAGAGTTATCCCCTCTGAGAGTAATGAATTTCATTATACATGCAGATCCTGTCGTAAATGAAATTAAGGTATCTCTTGCAGGGTGGAAATTAGATACTTTTTAGAGGGCCTGCTATGCTGATAAGCATACTTTTCACTAAGTAAGGAAGGCAATAGTAAACCATCTCACTCGTCGTTTTACTAGGTAAATTTTCTAGAAGTTCAAACTGGCCTTTCGGCTGATGACTACATAATACACTTTCATTACATAGACGTCTTCCCTAATTTTTTCTTCCCTCAGGCCTGTAGTCCAGAACCTGTTTTGAACCTGTTTGAACCTGTTTTTAGCTCCCTTCAGTGTTTAAAGATCCTCCACCCATTTATTAGCATACGTTCAAAAAATTACTGAAAAGCATCAGAAAATTAATAAAACGAAAAAGGAATCATAATCAAAAATTTTTATTGAGTTGTTAAGAGAGTAGTTCGTAAAATAGAAATTGTAATCATTGGCTAAAAAATAAATAGTTTTACGCAGCAGACGACGCTCTTTGCCTCTTGGGAAACTTCTGGAGGAAAAATTAATTTTTTGGTTAAAAGCCAAGTTGACAGGGAAAATCTAAAAAGAGTTCTGTATTCGGGTGATCTGGATGTGTCATAAGTGGTTTGAAAAGTCTCAGTTTTTTCATGATTAGTTTTAACCAACTCACAGTTAGGTTTTTACATACAAATTACATTTTTCAATTGTATTAAAAGCTAATTAATACTTTATCCATAACATAACAAATTTTTAATTTAATAAATAAAGTAAAAAGCAAAACACCGTAATATAAAGTAAACATTTCATATCAGGTAGACCGAAAACAACTATAAAAAGTATTAAAACTCATCTAAGGTTAAAAATAAATACATGTCAACCACTCGACTGACAAATAATGGAAGTTCTTGGGTTGAGAATTATAGGAGTTGAAAAACACCTTTAATTCTTAGTTTGAGAAACTAAGGTGTGGCATATCCAAAGGTAAAGTTTCCTAACTCTCCAGTATTTACTCCTTATTTATTTTTATAAAAAAATAATAATACGAGTCTAATATAGTCGCTAATAGTTATAGACGATGATCAGTAGTAGATCTACAACTCGTAATACGTTCTAAATATTTATCATCTAATAGAAAACAACCAAGAAATTATCCGCTATTAATGAAGATTTTACATTAAAAGCTATTTATCAAAATCAAAATTATTACTATTTAAAAATAAAGAAAACAGATTTATCGATTAAATTTTATCAGTTACGACAATTTTTTGACTTAAAACTTTATTTTTATTCACAACTGTAGGCCTAAATTATGAACTTAACAACAAACAGTGAATGAGATGAATAGTTTATGATATTGACTTGTGTATAACGTGAAGTGAAGCCAGCCCAATGACCAATTTCCGCGACAATTAACAAAAATGTAATGACATGAAATATTACAATTAATATTCGTGGTATGATAAATACCAACGAGTATGACGTAGTAATGAGATTTGAATGACAACGATTAGCGGATGAATGGTGTAGGCTACGTGAGAGTGTTTACGGATGAGTTCTTTATTTTATCTTATGGATTAAACTTTTATCAGATTATAAAATTGCACTATCTATTTAAATTTAATTTTTGAAAATCTTTCTTATTTTCCAACAATTCTTCACACGAGTAAGTCAGACTACAGTTTCTATTTTGTGTTTTAAGTAGCTTAAAAAAATTAAAATAGATGGTTTTATGTTTGATTTGATAATCAAAATACAAATGCGTCAGTGATGAGTAATAATTGAAAATTTGTACACAATTTATAATAAATGCTTTTTATTAAGGAAGTTTTTATACATGTGTGAAAGGTAAATAATGTTTTTAGGAAACTTGATTATTAGTTACAGAAGCTTTATTAAATATGGTTATTATAGAACAAAACCTTTATCACAATTCTGAATAAAAAATAAATAATATTGATGGGAATACTTTTCATGGATATGTAGCTAATTTGATCGAACTATACGAGGTGTGGCTATTTAATAAAAAGGCTGACGTAAAAAATTTTATTTTTACTTTATTTATAATCACTTATTGTCACCTTCAATATACACTCCTTCTCTGTCCCTACACCGCTCCATGTGAATTTTCCATTGTTGGAAACAGTGCTGGAAGTCATCTTCGTCAGCTCCTTCAGGACACGTGCCGCTTTTTCTTTTACAGCTTCCACAGACTCAAATCTTGTCCCTTTTAATGCAGATTTCACCTTAGGGAACAGGTAGAAGTCACATGGTGCAAGATCTGGTGAATAACGTGGATGGTCTAACACTGAGATGCTGTACTTGGCTACGAACCTCTTGACAGATAACGCGGAATTAGCTGGCGCATTGTCTTGGTGGGGAACCCACGATTAGTCCTTCCACATTTCGGGGCGTTTTTTCCTTACTCTTTGACGTAGTTTAGAAAGTACGTCAAGGTAGTAATATCGATTAATTGTTTGACCTTCAGGAACCCAGTGAAGGTACACAATCCCATGGATATAAAAAAAACAATCATCATTTCTGTAAATTTTGACTTGCTCATTCGAAGCTTTTTTGGGTCTCGGTGAAGTTTGGCTCTTCCAGTGCATGTATTGGTGCTTCGTTTACAAATCATAAGTAAAAAAACCACGTTTCATTACATGTTATTATCTTTTACCTGTTCCCTAAAGTGAAATCTGCATTAAACGGGGCATGATTTGAGTCTTTGGAAGCTGTAAAAGAGAAAGCGATACGTGTCCTGAAGGAGCTGACCGAAGATGACTTCCAGCACTGTTTCCAACAATGTAAAATTCACATGGAGCGTTGTAGGGACAGAGAAGGAGTGTTTATTGAAGGTGACAATAAGTGATTGTGTATAAAATAAAAATAATTTTTTTTACAACGTCAGTTCGTTATTTAAAAGCCACACCTCGTACGCTACTAGAAAAATTTTTATTTTTCCGTAAACATCTACTGAAATTATAATAAAGAAAAATACCTTAAAAGTAACTGTAATTTTAACTCTGTAGAGTTTATATTTGCAAAACCAAATTAAATAACATTGAAAATAATACAAATCTCTTGTAAACATTAATGAATTATTATTTTAATAAATTAATTAGATAAGCAGAATCTTAGTCAGCATTCCACTTAATAATTTTTTTTTTTTTTTTTAATCGTTATTGGTATTAATTTTACAAAAGAATGATCATGTTAGAATAATTAAGTAGACCAAAAAAATTTAAGCAATATTTTGTAGCCAAATTTACCAAAGCAAAAAATAAACACAAAATGTTCACTGAAAAAATTTCTTCCGAAAATAAAAATGTAAGTTCTTTTGTCAGTTTACCTATTTTACTTAAAAATTCTCTGGTAAAGATGAAGGCAAATGTAGTTGCCTCAAAACCTACAAAATTTTATTTAATTTAAATGAACACTAACAAAAACCGATTATTGGCGTTAAAACGAAAAATTTTCATTGGTTGATGATTTCTTTGTTCAAGACTTGAATACAAAGTAGGCCTAGTTGTTTAATGTCCACGGGAGAGTTCAAAAGTTAAAAGTAAGCAAAAACATTAATATTACATTTTATTTTTGTTTGAAAGGATGATTTTCTAAAAACAAGTGTTTAATATTCACGGCCGCCTTTGTAGAGTAATCGTTAGCACGCTAGCCTACAACGTGGAGGTCATGGGTTTGACTCCCAGCTAGGGTCTACAAATGTTCACAAACCAAAATCCACTGTTGTAAATACATAACTTCACCGTAGTCGCTAATAACGAGGCTGTTCATGCAACTTTAAATAAACTAAAAAAATAATTGTTTAATACGTAATATTATAAAGTTTCTCTAGGAAGACAACTTCTATGTAAGTCTCAAAACTGTCAGCTTTGCCTAAAAAAAAGAAATTGAGAATTTTATTTTAGTGATTTTGAATTCTCCTTTCCACCGGTTACTAAATTACTATTTAATAGTAAATAAACAATAGGTAGTTAACTAGGTGAAGCGTTTAGGCTTTTACAAATAATTTGTTTTAAGATATTCTAAATGTTCTTATTACAGAAAATATTCACCAAAATACACAAACGGCGAATACAATAATTGTAAGACACTTAAATATTTTGAAACATTTCAAACAGTTAGGTAACTTGGAATTAATTATTTTTAGTTCAATAAATTTTTTTAAACTATTTTAGTTTTATAGTTTCTTTATTAATTTCAAAGTTTGGTTTAGTTCTTAAAATAAGAATGAATGTATTTTAACAATGTACTACTTTTAGTCATAAATTTAATATTGGTCTAATCCGAGAAGTGCTGCTATACGGTGACAGAATGAAGTACGAAGTACTCATAGTAGTAAAACTAAGTACAAAGTTACGCATGCCCTAAAGCAGCGCATGATCCGATCTCACTAGAGCACATTTGGTTCATTGATGTGTTTTGTAGGAACCGATAATGAGCGCAGGCTCCTTTGATTAATCTGTTTGGAACCAAGTAGCGGCAGGAATTTGCAAATCCTCTAATTTAAACACGCACACGTGTTTAGAAATTTACATGTATGCCCTACCTCACGATATTACACGCACCATTGTCTTATTAAGCAAGCCCTGATATCTCAGTGCTGCGTAAATTGAACAATAGAAGGACTAAAGTTTGGAAAGTAGTTTATCATCACAATGTTAATAGATAACAAAATTTAATTGTTTTCAAATGTCAGCCAAAATAATATTTTAGGAAGAATTAAGTATAAAAGTAATTAAAAATGCGTAAACAAGTTCAATCCGCTTCAAAATTGATACGTGTCATAAAGTAAAAACTTGGAATACTATTGAGAATTTAATTCCACTAAAGTAGATTATGTTTAGTTACTTTAACGTCGATGCATGCGCCAGTGTGTTTTATCGTACCGATTAATATTACTATAGTACAATGACGTGAGTAAAGAAGTTTTCATTAACCCATTTCTACAAATTAAAGCAGTATTATAAATAAAAAGAAGCCGCCTGCGTGCTGCAGTGGTACCGCACTAAACTACAACGCGGAGGTCCCGGGTTCGATTCCCGGCTCAAGAGACTATTACAAGTCAAAGCCAACCGTTAAAGTTAGATAACCCACCGCAGTCGTTAAAAAACAAGCTGTATGATTATAACTTTTTACTTGTATTAAAAATATTAATATTTTAATAGCTTTTTTGTCATCAGTCTCTCGACTAGTTTGATGCAGTTCTCCAAGCTGTTTTATCTTACGTAAGTTCGTTTTATATCTACATACCTGTAAAACGCTACATCTTTTGTAATTTTCTTCAATTATTCTAACTTTTACCTCCCCCTACAATTCACTCCCTCAATATTTCCCTCCATTATTGATAGACCAATACCTCGATGTCTTAAGATATACCCCACTAGCCTATCCCTTCTTTTGGTAAGATGTACCCATATACTTCTTTCGTCCTTTCGTCTAAGAACCTCTAAATTACTTTTTTTTCCACCCACCTAATCTTTAGAATTTTCCTATAACACCACATTTCATAAGCTTCTATCCTCTTTCTTCATTCATCCCCTACCACCCACGTTTCACTCCTTACTCCCTATAATGCTACATTCCAAACATAGTGTTTTAAGAAATTTTTTCTAATCTGTAAATCAATGTTTGTAGTCAGTTTGCTGTTTTTCATTTCAAAGGCCCTTCTAGCTTGAGCAATCCTACTTTTGATATCATTTGTGCTTCTTCCATTCTTTGTTATTTTATTCCGTAGATAGCAGAATTCCCCAACTTCCTGTATGTTTTCGTTGCCTACTTTTAAATTTTCCATCTCTTCTAAATCACTATTGTTGATGCACAACACTTTCGTTTTGTTCTTATCAATTTTCAAGAAGTAATCCTTTCTAATGATCTCATCCATCCCATTTTAAAATATCCTCTAGTTCTTTCTTTGTCTCGGCTAATACTACGATATCGTCTGCGAATCTCAGCATTTTAATTGTTTCTTCCTGAATTTTTATTTCTGCGTCAAATTTTTTCTTCACTTCATTTATAGGCTCTTGTATGTACAAATTAAAAGTAGTGGTGGCAAAGAACATCCTTCTCGTACACCTTTTCTTATAGCAGCTTCTTTATCGTACCCGTCAATTCTCAAAAAAGCAAGTTGATCTTTATAGAAACCGTAGATAACTTTCCTTTCTTAGTAATTAATTCTTAGCCTTTCCAAGGTTTTACTTCAACATTTTACTCCGGTCCAGTCTGTCAAATGCTTTCTCTGAATCTACAAATGCCATATAATTAGTTTTAATAGTAGGAAGAGATAAAATTAATGTTTACAGTTAACTTTTTAATTGTAATTTATATTTCATTCTATTCAAACGACTAACTGAAAGTTAACAATAACTGATTTTCTTCAAGTAACAAACAGTATAGTACTATGAAAATATATTAATACGATCGTAATAAATAACAAACATTTTCTATAAAATACAATTCATTAAAAATTAAAAGAAAAACACGACTTATTGTTAGTTGCCATTAGTTTACTTACTTTTACAAAACTGCGCCATACATGTACGCTTTTTCTCATTTATCTCACAAAACGATTTTATTTCCCCAGACAGGTCACTGGCTTCTTTGTATTCAATGCGTTGTTTTTGAACCTGTCTCATAAAATACATTTTTAGATTACATGATAGATTACACATGAGGACATTAAAAACTTAGATATTTTAAAGAGATTCCTTTCAATATAGTTAATAACGGGTGTTTTATTAAGGACGCAACCCTGATTATAAAAAGATAGAAGTAATACATCGGTAAATTTTCTGTCCCCCAATCGGTATGTTGGCAACAGTGTACTCAAGACCAACTACTAAGACAGTTAAAATGTTCCAGTCAAGCATTAGTGTGGTGACAGCAGTTGTTTCGTTATATTGGGTCAGCAATGGTTTTTTCCAAGGAAGAACCGGGTGTTTTATGGAGGACGCAACCCTGATTATAAGAAGATAGAAGTAATACAATGTTTTCATTGCAATTTGCTATTCATTTGTAAAATAATAATTTAGTTTAATTAATAATTTCTAAAGTACCGGAAATAAAAAAATGCCGTAGATTGTGGCTTTTGCCATAGGGTTGCGTTCTTAATAAAACACCCGGTTCTTTCTTGGGAAAAACCATTGCTGACACAATATAACGAAACGACTGCTGTCACCACACTAATTCTTGACTGGAACATTTTAACATACCGTTGGGGGCCAGAAAATTAACCGATGTATTACATTTTCTATCTTCTTATAATCAGGGTTGTGTTCTTCATAAAACACCCGTTATAATACTTCAAAAAAGCAATTAATCGGCTATTAGTCTCCTTTAAATTACTGATTTATTTAAAGTAACTGACAGAATTTAAAATTTAATATCATAAATTTAAAATGATTTAGTAAACCTATTTTAACTTAAAAAACATTTAACCTGGATGAATTACATTAAACTAAAGCGAGAATTACTATCAAACAGAACAAAACCTCTCCAGAGACTTATTAAAACATCTTACTTATCACTTAAACAAAAACGTTTTGTCTATAAATATTTTGTAAGGTTTATTTGAATAAATTTTTGTGAAATATACGGTTTCGTACTTCACAGCAATTCATTTCACTAGTGAGTAGATCAGTGTAGGATATTTCGGACTACCACTAATATCGCTTGGTACGTACAAAACGACACTTTATTACAATATTAAAGAATATTAGCCTATAAAACATTTCACTCAAAATTTACAAAAAGAAGACTTGGTAAAAAGTGCACGCACGCCACCTACCTGACTTTCCTCAGAGGAGGATATAAAAAAAATTTAAAAAAAGTTTACTTCAGGATTGATATAAAATACATAATTATAAAAATTTTTTGACAGATGATTTTTGAGACGAAGGTGCCTGGTTAAAATTCTAGTTAATTTAGTTTCTTTTACGGATTTGGATACCAGACAGTAGGTAGTAATGTATTGCTTGATATGTCTTATATTTTCTTTTGGTGTCTCCTAGATGCAGCTATAAAAAAATACTATTATGGTTGGGGATCAATTAACCATACTCTTTTAGGAATGGTCAGCCTGGAGTTTGTACATGACTACACCTAACTTACACGCCTACATATCATCCTCAACTTATTGGGTCATTAGGTTGCTTATTGTTCTTAAATTGAACATATTGCAATGTACACACATAATCAGCGATAAAAAAAAATTAAAATAATTATTATACTACGTTGAAGTAAGCACTTATAAAGTCCAACCCGGGATTCCGGGTTAACCGGATCAGTTTTCTAATTGAATTACATAAATAGGTAATATTTTTATAAAATAAAAAAATAACAGATCAATTCCGTTTTCCTGCAATGTATAGTAGGCTACAGTACATCAATATTGTACACGTAAATTTAAATGCAAAATATTAGCTATTATTTCCGTGATTAAAGTATTTTTACATTGTGATAATTTGCAAAACCAGTTCCTTATTTGAGTTTCTTATAAAATGTAGTTTATACCTAAAGCAGTTACAGTAACATTGGTGAAACCTCCCTCAAAAAAAATTAAATAAACGATTGAAATCTATTGTTCTACGTTTGTTCCGGATTTTTCCGCAGAAAGTTTCCTGAATGAAATTAACATTCCATCTTATCCGGATCGGAATCCACCCACTTTAGTCCGCTTAACCGTGCATGTACCGTATACACAACCATATAGTAAAAAAACACAATGAACTTTTTAGATTCACTTAAAAATAAAAAGCGTTTAATAAGTAATCAGGTTTATCTTGCCGCTTTTTTGTCGCATCATTCAGCAGATCTGTTTTAATAAAAAAAGTTTAACATTTATTTAAACGTAGTTTTAATTTTAAAGTTAGTTGCAACTTGACACAGGAACAAATAAAGAATTTGTAAAAACAAATCTTCCAAAACCATCTGGAAGGAATCGAATAATGCCGATTGTCTTAGTAAATATAATCGTTTCCCAATTAATTAATTACAAACAAATTTATTTTGCCCTACCCCACATAGATTTAGTTAATCTTCTGTAAATGAATTGAGTTTATACAATCAGTTGTATTAATAGAAGGCGATTCTACCCACAATTGGTAATACATTGTGTAAGAAAATAACAAATTTTTAATATATTTTTTAACAAGTTGCCAATAAACGATGCATCGTATTTTTAATAGAAATAAAATTAAGTAGGCACTATATATTTATGGAAGATGTGTAGGCCTCTTCACTAACAATACTCACTGCGGCAATATACAGACTAGTAGGTTTTTAAAACGCATCCGCGCTGAAGGTTAGACCGCTGGCAAAGAATACAAAATGAGATAAAAGACTTTAGGCATTACGGCTTTCTTACACTATTTAAACTCTTCGCAACAACTTTTTTGGTAGGCCTGGGATTTTCCGGTGTACGTTACTAGAGAGTCAAATTACATCTTGCTCTTTAACGGTTGCTATAAACACATTAAGTAGAACTGCTCAGTATCTGTTTATTAAAGTTTAAAGTTCATTTATACATATAAGAAGTATAGAAGAAAGTAAAAAGTAAAAGAGAAACAGAAAAAGTAAAAAAAGTATTTGAAACTACGCAAGATAATAAAAATCTAAAAGGAAAAGGTCTTTTTTACTAAGCAAAACAAAAGTAAACTGTAACAAAATGTAATTTTGTTATAATGGGATTATTATTTGATTTATTGTAAGTTTACGAAAAAACCTTATATAAAACTTTTCCTGATCATATAATTCGATTATTTCAGCAGTGTGCTTAGATTTTAAGCCGAAGATCTCAAATTCGATTCTAAAATCGGCACTTAAGACTAGTATCTACTTCATGGTTCAGTTTCAAAAATCATGATGATGACTAATAAACATGAAACTAACGATAACTTAAAACAAAATCCACCTAATTATTTTTTTCAAAATTATTCATTATTTTTTTCATAGCATTTCAGAATATTATTTAATACATCATTTTAACAAAATATTTTTTATTTTGTACAAGACAAACTCAGCATCATCGTTTGAATACTATTTTAACAATGAGTTTAAAATTACTCTTTCTTTTACAGTTATAATACATAATATTACAATTATATGAGGCGGTATCCAAAAGAAACCGGAATTATTTTTTAAAGCTATTTATTTTAAATAAATTTAGAAAAGTATCTTATACCCTTCAAAATACTCTCCATTACAACTAATATATTTGTCCCACCGATGCTTCCACTGTTCGAAACATTTTTTTGTAGTCATCTTTGGAAATGGCTCACAGCTCCTCCCTCATTTTTTTTCTTAACCTCTTCAATGTCGTCAAATTGGTGGCCTTTCATGTTCCTTTACATGCGTGATAATAAGAAGAAGTCGCACGGAGCTAAGTCAGGCAAATAAGGTGCGTCGGGCAGCGGAACTATGCCATTTTTAGCAAAAAACTGTTTAACAGAGATGGATGTGTGTGCAGGTGCATTGTCGTGGTGGAAGAACTAGTCTCCTGTCTGTCACAAATCGGGTCTTTCTTGACGAATACTTTTGCGCAATCTTCTTAAAACTTCCAAATTGTCAGTCGACGGTCTGAGAGCACAAGCTTTCGAATTATTGCAACATTTTCGTCGATTCTCAATCTCTTTCTTGGGCGTTCTCTTTCTCTCTTTCCCTACAGTTTATAGCCTAGTGTTTACTTAGCTATCCTACCCTCCCTTAATCTGCTCACATACTCTGACCACTGCATTCTGTTCTGAGATACCCCGTCGTTTATAGAGAAGATGTTGAGTTCTTTCCTTATCTCGTTATTTCTCTGTAACGATCTTCTCTACTACACCCATACCTATGTCGAAGAAATTTCATTTAAGATGCTTGCAACCTTCTATCCTCTTGCTTTGACAGCACCCAAGTTTCACTGCCATAGAGTGGGGTCGGCATTGCTATTGTTTTATAAAATCTCAACCTCGTGGTTTTACTGGTTCTATTTTTAAGGTTTGGTGGATAGTTCCACATATTTGCTGAAATCAGTGCATCTTATCGTAAGCATCTCTATCATGTTAATGTGAAATGTTGCTACCTATAACCTGAAAGTGGGATATTAGTTCCAAAATATTATTCTCTAAACAATTTTGCTTTTGACTAACTCCCCCTGAATGCCATTATTTATTCTTCTTTGTCAAAACTGTCAACTTATATTCTTTGCAGACTTTGCACAGCAAGAAGAATGCTCTCTGCAGGTCATCTTTATTTTCCTGTAGCACTATCAGGTTATCGGGAAATAATAGGCAGTTTACAACCATATCTTCTGCTATGACAATACCAGGGTGCATTTGAGACTTCCATCTTCTTCTGATCACGTCATCCAAATGATATTCCAAATACGTCAATATCTCGTTATTATATTACCCGAAAATATTTTTAAAATAAAAGGCACCTCAATTTTGAAGAAATGTTTGTAGAAAGAATAAAATTTTAAAGTTTTTGAAAAAGTGTCCCAGAGGTTCGTAAATAAAATTTTCAAGTTATTTTAATCTCTTCAAAATTCAAGGTTCTTTATTAAAATTTCTTAATAAATATTATAAAATTCTTAAAAGTATTAAAATCTTTAAAATCTTTTAAAATGTGTTAAAAATCCTTAAAAATCTACTCCACAAATCTTCTAAAATTGTTTATTATTTCTCAATAATATTTTTTAAAATTCGCAAACTTTTTCTATTTTAAAAAAAACTGTAAATCACATCTCATTCCTTAAAAGTTTTAAAATAGAATGAATTAACAATCCATTTTATTTCATTAAAAAATATGTTCTTTTTTTTTCTTTTAACTTTTTTTTTTTTATTATTATTCTCGTTGCTCGCATCTGAAGGTGGTAAATCATCTGTTGTTTATATTGAGTGTGTGAATGTGTATGTTTATGTTATGCGTGAGCGTATTTAGTTTGTCATTTGTATGTACGTGTGCGTTATTGTTTGTGTGTATAAGTGTCTCCTATTACAATCTTCCCCCCCCCCCCCGAGGAGTATGTATAAGCAAAAAAGGATAAGGGGTGGGTGCTTAAATGGTAAAAAAAAGAAGGTGAGTACGTAGCAGTTGTCGGCCTGAGTCGGTAAAATTCATTCATTCGGGGCCCCTTTCAATAATACATTCATACAGCATGCAAACAGCATTTTTTTTTGTTTTGTTACAATCATCTCAAGCTCGAGTATCGCGACAGACATCACCTAAAAAGTATTTTTTTTTTTTTTTTTTTTTTTGAGCAAATTATGTAACCTTTTTAAGGTTAGAAATGTGTTCTTTGGTTATTTCTCCCCCAACGGTCTTACGGAGTAAGGCTGTAACTGGAGTGGAGAAGCCGATGATATAAAATGGTTCAGACCATCGGTATGCCATTTTTGCACAAATATTTTTCCGTTTCGAACTTACGGGGTGAGTTTTAAGCAAAACTTTATCTCCCACCGAAAACAGATTGGGGTGGCGCATAGCATTATATCGGCGTGCCATATCATGATGAGATTTAATTAGTTTTCTTCTAATGTCACACATCATGTTACTTGAACGTACAGGATTTCTATGAAGGATATCTTGGATATTCCATGCTCTATCCAACGGTGTTTGAGCTGGAAAAGTATGCAATATATCAAATGGACATTCCCCATGCGCGTTATGTTGAGCCATATTGAAGGCTAATTGAAACCAAAATAGAGATTTATCCCAGGTTGTTTGAGTAGTTGCATGGTATGCAATAAGAATAGACCTAAGATTCCTGTTTAATCGTTCGGCGTGAGATGGTTGTGGATGGTAGGGGGAGAGAGTGGTTCGTTTTATGCCTAGATTGAAACAAAAGTTTTTAAAAATTATTGAATTAAAATTTTTGGCATTATCTGTGACGATTAACCTCGGGATGGAGTAATTTTGAAAAATACGTTTTAATTCCTCTATAATGGAGGATGTATTAGTGTTTTTTAATGGAGCTAACCATGTAAATTTTGAAAAACTGTCTACCACCACTAGAATATATTTGTACCCTTGGTTGGTTTTTGGTAGGCTGCCTACCGTATCAATAAACAGTGTATCAAATGGTGTTGTTGGAACTCTGGAACTGAGATTTCCCCATTTATAATTCATTCCAGGTTTGCTGCGTTGGCAGGTTGTACAAGCATTCACTTTTAAAGGAATTTCTTGATATACAGCCGGCCAATAAAAATACCGTGTAATTTTGTGTATAGTTTTAGCGACACCTAAATGTCCACCGATTTCCGAATGATGAAAATATTTAAATACTAAATCTTTTAAGGAATTGGGGAGAACGATTTTGGTCGGATTATTGTTTTTATCTTTGAGACATAGGACTCCTTTGGATAAACAAAATTTATTATCCATTTGTTGTTTTTGTTGAAGGATAAAGGTATCCTGTTCCTGATGTTGTCTTATGTCTGTAAAAGATAGGGGGAACTGCGATAATAAAGTATTAATATAAGATATATCTTTTGAGATATCTTCATTATTTAAATCGTACATCCTCGATAATGCGTCCGCCACATTATTATCCGAACCACGGATGTGATTAATTTTAAATTTAAAAACAGATAACCGAAGTAACCATCTAGCCAATCTACCCAACTGTTTTGGTCTGGAAAGAAGCCAGGCTAAGGCTTGATTATCGGTTTCTAAAAGAAATTCACGATGTGCTAAATAGGTCCTGAAATGATCTGTTGCAAAAACGACCGCAAGACATTCGCGTTCATATGCAGAAAACTTCCTTTCGGCCGTCGTTAACGTCTTAGAAGCGTACGCTATGGGTCGTCTAGACCCTTCTTGTTCCTGAAGCAGTACAGCTCCTAGACCCGTATCCGACGCATCTGTTTGTAAGATAAAAGTTTTGAAGAAGTCTGGTATTGCCAATACTGGAGGATTGGCAATTGCCTGTTTAAGATCTTCAAACGCTATTTTCTGTGATTCTCCCCAGAAAAATTGAGTATTTTTACGACGCAATTTATTCAGGGGTTCGATTCTATCAGCATAATTTTTGATAAATTTAGAAAAATAATTAATCATACCACAGTATCGATGTACTTGTTTCACTGACGTAGGTTGCGGGTACTCCAATATTTTTTGTGTCCTAGTTGAGTCTATAGAGACCCCTTTGTACGATAATGTGTGTCCAAGAAACGGTATTTCATTTACGGCAAATGTTACCTTATCAGGATTAACTGTAATGCCAGCTTTCCGCAGAATTGACAATACTATTTTAATGTGTTTCAAATGTTCTGGAAAACTTTTGGAATATATTAATATATCATCCATGTAATTAAATACAAATTTATATTTAATGTTTTTGAATATTGTATTCATAAGACGTGTTAAAACTTGTGCGCCAGTCGACAAACCAAAAGGTAATCTCTCATATTCATATAAGCCATCCGGGGTACAGAACGCGGTGATTTGACGAGATTTTTCTGTCAATGGTATTTGATGGTACGCTTGCGCTAAATCTAATGTACTGAACCATCGTGCATTGGAAAACCATTGAAAAGCATGATTTATATTCGGTAAAGGTTGGGCCTCTGAGTCAATTATTAAGTTGACTTGGCGATAGTCTACGACTAAACGACTCGTGCCATTCGGTTTTGGAATCAAAAACGCTGGAGATGAATAAGGCGAAACACTTTCTCTAATTACTTTATCTTTTAATAATTTATCAATTTGTTGTTTCATTTGAAGTGTTTTTATTGGATTTAATGGATAGGGTCTAGATTTTATAATTTCACTATTTTTAAGTTTAATATCATATTTTAATATGTGGGTACAGCCTAATTTAATAGTGAGTACGTCAGGAAATTCCTTACATAAATTATTAATTTTATTTTTAATATACTCACTTTGTTCCACATTATTAATCTGATCTGGGTATAAATTTATTAGATAAAATTTTTGATTTTTCAACCAGTCAAAAGTTATCACAGGCCTTGTGGCGTTAAATATTGCACGTGTTTTTTGTAGAAAATGCATTCCAAGTATTATTTCGTGCTGTATTTTTGTTAATACCTTAAAATTTATTTTCCATGATATATTTTGTAGGTTAATGTTAATCCAGACCTGTTTATTAATTTCTAGAGGAAACCTATCAGCTGTAAGACAAATTGCCTTAATATTTTCCTCTTTTATAATCGCCTTCTTAGCCTTTAAAAGTTTATACATTTGTTGGTTAATAATGTTGTGCGTGGAACCAGAATCAATAAGGGCATTAAATATATCATTTTTGATTTTTATTGATAAAGCTTTCAAAGTATAATTACTGTTCAACCCGTGTTCTCTTATCTCTAAATGTTTACATGTGTTATGTTTACAAATACGCATCATATGACTATGTTGTGCGCATTTGTAAACATTTAGTTTTTTGGAACATAGTTATTTCCTTTTTGCTGCAAAAGTTTACAATTTCTTTTGATATGACCTAATTTATGACAATAAAAACACTTCAAAGTTGTTGCTGACATTTGTGATCTGTTTTTATTGCATGCTGTATCTGTTAATGTGTTTTATTTACCTTGAGTAGGTACTGTGTTATTTTCAGTGTTTATGACGCCTGTATTATTCATTTTTGATAAACCGATGTCTTTAAGAGTTCTAGCATAAACTCTTTCATAGACATAGGCATCTAATTTATTAAAATCTTGTAAGTTATTGGGTCTGCCGATTATACCTATGTGTGTGGCATATATTTCATTTAAACCTGTTAAAATTATATTAATTAACTCATCTTCTGTTAAATCTAGTCTTAATACATCATGATTTTCTAAAATTTCTCTCATGTATTCCGCAAGGGTTTCCGTTTGTGACTGGTTTCGGTATAATAATTTTAATTTTAATATTTCTTTCATTTTTGGTGTGATTAATTTATTTACTAAATCTCTATGAAATTGATCGAAATTATGATTATTTCTAATAGAATTTTCAAAAATTTGTTCTGTGAAACCGGTCATAAACGGAGTTAACAACACCAAGGGTAAATCAACTGCATAACGTTTCTGTATCTGTTTAATAATTTTGATATTTCGTACTAACGTGTCAATGTCACGTCCATCAGTAATAGTTAATTGTTTTAATTCGTTTTCTATTGGATTTGCAATTTTTGTCCAATTAAAGTTCAATTCGCGTTGGAAACACACGGGATTATTGTTACCTACGGCATTTGGTATTAATATGTCAGGGGTTTCGTTTCTAAGAACAGGATTTTGCATTTATGGATGATGCACAAGATTAATTTGATCATAATTAAGAATTCCTTGTTGTTGGTCAGGTAAGAAATTATTCCCTAAATGTGCCTCTTCAGGATTTAAGTTTTGCTCGAAATTAGGTCCAACTTCGAAATTATGCAACCCATTAGCCTTCCAAATATCAAATCCCTCTCTTAAATTTTGAAAGCCTACGACTTTATCTGGTTTGTTGGGTAATATAAATGTTAATATTTTGTTAAGCCGATCATCAAAAATTTCGGCATTATACTTTTCTAATTTATTTAAATTTTCTATGTTTCTTAACTTTACTAAATAGTTTTGACACTCTGTCAGTTGTTTATCCATGTCAAATCTATGTAATGTAGTTAGATCGATTTGTCGCCCGTTATCTAAGAGTTTTTGTAATCTTTGCCTTTTTTGTCTTACGTTTCCTGTTGTTGTGCTTTTCCGTATTCTAAGTTGGAAGTTAAGGTTCGTTTCGTCTAGTTTAGTGGAATCAAGAATCGGTGCTACCTGTCTATTCATGTTTCTATTTGTTTTGTTTGTTGATGATGATTATTTATGTGTATGTAATAGATGACTTACCAGTCGACGTCGGTATACCTGTCAGATGTGAGTTGTTTATAATTTAGTTTTTTATAAATTTTAGAAGATTTGTTGTTTTATTTTTGATCTTTCTTTTTGTCTCCTTCTTGGCCTTTGACTAATTTTGTTATATTTGTTTGATGATTTCTTGTTGATGAATTCTTCCTTTTTGTTTATTATTTTAATTTCTTTCCCAAATATTATATTATTGAATTTATTTATTGAAATTTTTCATTAAGTATCCTGGTCACGGCACCATTTTTGTCCCAGAGGTTCGTAAATAAAATTTTCAAGTTATTTTAATCTCTTCAAAATTCAAGGTTCTTTATTAAAATTTCTTAATAAATATTATAAAATTCTTAAAAGTATTAAAATCTTTAAAATCTTTTAAAATGTGTTAAAAATCCTTAAAAATCTACTCCACCAAATCTTCTAAAATTGTTTATTATTTCTCAATAATATTTTTTAAAATTCGCAAACTTTTTCTATTTTAAAAAAAACTGTAAATCACATCTCATTCCTTAAAAGTTTTAAAATAGAATGAATTAACAATCCATTTTATTTCATTAAAAAATATGTTCTTTTTTTTTCTTTTAACTTTTTTTTTATTATTATTATTCTCGTTGCTCGCATCTGAAGGTGGTAAATCATCTGTTGTTTATATTGAGTGTGTGAATGTGTATGTTTATGTTATGCGTGAGCGTATTTAGTTTGTCATTTGTATGTACGTGTGCGTTATTGTTTGTGTGTATAAGTGTCTCCTATTACAAAAGTAACGAGTTCCTGGTTAGGAAACTGATAACCCAATATTATGTACCTTTGTTGATGAGTTACGGATGAACTCATTCGGTATGCCTAGACAATCGTTTTTCAGCTTCATTTAAAGCATCTTATATACTCTAGCCTTCAATTTAATGTCATGAATGCCTTCTTAGCTGCAACTCGTATCATAAAGACGATAATAAAACGTACGAACGAGTCTAGTAGGTCTATTTTTTTTAAATTTATCGTTTTTTCATTCCACTATTTTATATTTATTAAGGGCGTACATATATAACACACATAATAAACCCTTATTTGACTCATATATTTGATAAAATTATTAGAGGAATTCCATTCGCAGAAGTAGTTTGCATATAAATTTAACAACTTCTTCTAGAGTAGTTTTTATTAAAAAAGAAACCAATATTTTTTAGAAAGGGAAAACCAACAATATAAAAGCATTCCTTCCAATATAAAAGCTATATTTCCTTCAACTTGATCAAATATGATATGAATGTATAGTTCATAAATAATATCAAAACTAAATAAACTGAATCCCGTAAATTAAATTTTGATTGTAAATATATTCAAATTTATCCGGAAGTGAATAATGTCTGCACAGAACAATCTATCATTTAGTATTTTACTGAAGCTACCTGTTATGGAATAGTAATAGCAGTTCTCAACTTTTCATACATATTTTAAATACTGCAGTGAGTATTTATGATTTCATTATTGAAATTGTAGCATTTACCGACTATTTTCATATCAATAAACATAACTCCTCTCATGTAGCATATTCATATATTTCTTCTTACAGAAGTAAATTTCTCAGAAATCTCTAAGAGAACCAATATTAGCTTTCCTGGAATGATGAACAATAGTTAAATTTTCTGCACATACATATTCCTGGAGTAACTTACTTCAGGCAAAATCTTTTACCAGCCGTAACTCGTAAACGAAGCGTTTCCGGATCTATGTTTTATATGAAAAATATTTTCTTATATTTACCTATACATTAACTATCTAGGGTTTGAAAATACCTTTTAACCATATAGCCGGCAATTACATTTTTCTAAACCGGCAGAGAATTTTTAGAAGGTGGGTTTATTGAACCATAAAGAAATTAACTATTAAAAACGTCCTTAACATTACAAACCTTATCAGATTAGACTAAACTGTACACCAAACAACAAGAAAACGTAGGAGAATAACGTATACACGATATTAAAATTGTTATCTGACACTTGGGGTTGCTGAAGCTATTTGAGGACAATTCTGAGACAAATCTTTTTCTAAAAGTTCAGATGATGCTACTATTTAATAAAACGTTCTTATGCTCTGCTTTTAAAATCCATTATACAATTCCATACTCGTAATGTTTATTTCAAAATGAAACCAAGAAAACAATCCGTGTTAAAAAAATTAAGAAAATATACAAAAGCACATCATATGAACAAAAAAACATAATGAATTTCAGCTCTAGAATAGCGTGGTTTCAATAGAAAAGCTCGGGACGCGGTAACATCATTACGAAATCGATGATTGCCGGCTGTAGGGTTAAAAACACTCTGTATAAGGTAATTTTGTTCTTTAACTACAACGGAAGGTGAGAAGGCATCATCACGTAAACATGCTCTCCTGCTTTTATACTTAGCAATCGTAGGAAATGATTAAATTTGTCATTAGAATTACTTTTATGTGAAGTGTCCCGCTTTAGGATTGCAAATACTCTTTCTAGAAGAGTTTACGCTTAGAGAGGAAAATACTGTATTAACATTTTCTTTCAAAAAATATTTTATTAATAAAAAAGTGACCCAGTAGTTAGATTTAATTTAACTAGTTTTCAATGCACAAAAGTTTTTAATAGTAAAGGGAAAATTCATTTCTTACCGCGGTAGCAGTTGGCTACTTAAGAAAATTGTATGGTCAACAATAATTTTATTTTTAATACAAACTTTTCAAGTCCTATATCAGAAATGGATCAATAATTTAATTGGATGAAAACTTGAATAAAAAATTTATTTTATTATAGAAAACGTAAATAGTAACAGTGACACAAAAAGATCCTGTGGTAACGGACACAATATCATTCTGCTTACATTAAAGAAAAATTGACAATTCACGGATACAATAATAGCAGAGAAACATAAAAGAGCTATAGGCACTTTGCCGTGAGGGAATAACGACTGGCTTGAAAGAAAAAAATGACTCTTGACAGAAAAGTCCGTCATTTTTCAGTCCATTGGGTAGACTTAGTGGTTTGTAGGAACGGTCGGTTCTCTTCACTTAAGAGCATCCATTGTTGAAATCCGTGCCAAACATGAAATGACAGATACGAGGTACCATTATATTTTATCGCTAGAAAATTTTTTTATGTATAATATTTTAGGCCATTTATTATTTTAATATCCATTGTTTAAATGATTTATTAGTTTTAATCTTACAAAAGTATTCACAAAATGGAAACATAGAAGTAATTACGATCGGCTATGATGTGTAATTTTTAACCGTTTTTTATTTTAATAACAGTTTTATATCATATTGTTTACATTGATTGTGTTTCCTTCAACATAGTTTTTTAAATTTTGTTATTAAAATTAATTCCTGTTTGGATGGTCAATATTAGCATTACAAAAAGTTTGCCTTAGGTTCAATTTATAAATATTATTTATTTTGCTTTTCATCTATTTTAGAATTAAGTTTATTAAGTCTTTAAAGGAAATTATCTCCCCACTGGCCTTCCTGAATTTCTTTTAATTCGTTAAATCCATATAAAATCCTTCCATAGAAATGATCGTCAAATTGCATTTATTCGTATTTTAGTCCAGTAGATAGGATAGTTCAAAAATAAATCTCGTTTGATTATGTAACTGTTATGATTATATACACAATAGAATTGTGACTAAATGTTTTACGTTTTGCACTGCCACCGACAAAAACTTCATTACACAACTATCTTCTCAAACGAATTTGTATTATGCAAGAAAAATATGTGGTTCCTCGAAAGCGCCATACATAGGAGACACCATATTATGTGTCCACCAAAAATTCACCTACAGTTAGGCAGATATAAGAACTCTTTAGTTCGCCAGAAGCATTTAGAAAGACTTCCGAAGAATCCTCCCAGACGACTAAAGAAAGTCTAGAACTGAGATCTTCTCAAATCATAAATACATATTGGTACAATCCTTTGTCACGTTAGTATTTACAAGCATGAATTTTATGATAATTTTTGGATTAGGCTAGGTATTCATAAAAGGTATAATTCCTAATTAATGTCAATCAAGAAACCTTTTGAATTTAACTTTAATAAACCTTTTTTATTCTCTCTTGACCTACATGAATATGTAGGGAAGGAAAGTATTGTTTCCATGCCAATTTTTTGAAATTGTGTTTTTACTGGAAATACAAGGTTTTAGGACCCCAGAACACAAAAATATGTTTTTTAACGATTTGTATGCGCGCGCGCGCGCGTGGGTGTGTGAACAATGTCATCTGTAAAAAGTAATAACGTGCTCTATTAAAATATGGAACTTAAGTTAGGTGTCTCAAGGGGACTCGACACAAACATTTTCATCAAAATCAGTCAACCGGAAGTAGGTAGTAGTTTTGTTGTACAATTTTTCAAGTTTTAGGATTTTGTCAAAAACTGCTCGTGCGGTTTTTTTGTAAATTGTCTCGGTTAATAAAAATTTTATGCTCTACATAGTAGGGTTTGCTGAAATTTTTTAGAACTGTGCTTTCGTGGTAAAAATAGTTTTTGTTAAGTTTGCAGCCTTAAAAGAAGCAATAGAGCAAAAGGGCCTTAGGGCAAAAGACTATAAATCTAAGTTATAAAGTCTGGAATTTTTTAATAAACGTTTTTGCTTGGTATAGGTGCATCAAATCAATCTTTTAGCAATACTCAGACCAATATCCTGTCAGTATCTGTCTTTGTGAGAAACAGATTGTTTTTGTACACTGATGGGCACTCACCATAACAGAGTTTCAATATTACATGAAGAGATTTAGCCGAATTAAGTTTTATTATCTGTGTTTCACACAATTCTTGCAAAAGATTGTGATGATTTTGGATTATTAGTGTTGTGAATAAATGAAATCATAAGTCAATATCGTTGAATAAATTTTACTTTATTAATTTTAAAATTTTTCACAACCTAGGTCATTAATATGTAACTTTTCCTTTATGTTTCTTATTAAATTTCTTGTTTATCTTTTAGAACAAAATTCATCTTACAACTTTTAAATTACCATTATCTCAATTATTAGTTTAATTTATATCGTATAATCTTTTTTAAAATGTGTATGTGTATTTTAAACTTTAGAATTGGTGTGTGGACCTTCCATCTTGCTTGACATTCGGTACCACACTCCCCTAATTCCTTTACAAATCTTACTTCTTATTTCCCGATTTCCTAGCAACGAAACTTTGTTTAAATAAATTAAATAATTTTATATTTATTTTAAACCAGCTGAGTTTGTTTATACTCTTGACTAGAGCAAACATAAACAGATTTATCTGTGACTCATTTTCGAATCGTTACATTAGTGAAGCGTTTAAATAGTATTGACCTCGAGCTAATTATCGGTTTTAATTTGAGCTTGTGTCGTCAGCGTAAGTAGTAGTGAGGGTTAAGTGTAGAATTGGGAGGTTTGAATTATAAAAGAACAAAAATATGGGGCTAAAATTATTCCCTGAGGCACACCAGCTAATACAGGAAAGACATTTCAGTCATTAGAAATTTATTATTATTCAAATTTTGATATGAAAAACAATCACAGAAACACTAAACAAATTCTTAAATATTTAAAAAATGTATTAACATTCTTAGGGATATAATGAGTAGCATAAAGTATATAATTTAAAACAACCAAGTGTAATCTCTCAGTATTAAAAATGACAGAATATATGACAGGCCAGTGCTATCAACCAACATTTAAATGAAAATAATCCAAATGGTTTTTTGTTTTTTATTAACTAATTTAAACAGCAGTAACAAATAACAAAATATTCACCTTCCAATAAAATACCGTACCTAATACATTAATTAGATCGAATAAAAATTGTTTCATTTTGATTTTCCGTTGAGGTTTCAATCCTATTTCATCTTCAAAATATCCTTTTTTGTCTTAAATTTTCTATCTATGATTATGTAGCTTACTATAGGGTGATTCAAAAAGAGCGCCGGTTTTGATATATCAAATTAAGAGATTTATTTTATTGAAAAACTGAAAATAAATACATCAACAAGTTCATCTTACCTTCCGATTTCATGTATGAAAAATGATGTCATGCATGTGTCCTCCTCTACTGCACTGGCACGCATCAACTCTGTCCATGAAATTGGATATTACTGCACGACAAGTTTCGACTTCCATTTGCCCGATAACCCGTCGAATTTCCTCCTTCAAGTCATTGATGTTTCGGAATTTATTGGCATACACCAATGACTTCAGATGACCCCAAAGATGAAAGTCACAAGGCGTCAATTTTGTTTGCGAAGGTGTCATCATCCTGCCGTTTTCTCAATACCCAGTCAACAAACTGTCGTCTCTTCTGGTGGTCTGCCACTTTCAAATGTTGCGTCAACTGATTTTATACGGGTGATATTGGAGATCGTACCGAAGAATTCTCCGTACAGAAGAACATCGTAAACCCAATTGTTGAGAACGGCGACGTATTGATTTTGCTGGGCTAACAGCCACACTGTCACGAACCAACGCAACGTTCTGCTCAGTTCGGCCAGAACGACGACGTCCAGAACTTTTAAGGTCAACTGTTGAACCCGTCTCAAAAAACTTTTTCATGAGCCTGCGAACTGTTGATTCATTCGGTGCTTCATTACGTCCTAGAGTACCGCGAAGTCGCCTGACAGTAGCCGCATAACTCTCTCCACTCTGGTAAAATGTTTTGACGATTAACACTCGTTGTGCAATAGTAAACTTCTCCAGACTCCGAGAGTACTACACTGCGAACAAGAGAAACTACAACTGAATCGTCAATCGGAATGTTCTCCGAAATAGAAATGAGGTCTAACAATGTTGCCAACCGATAAACAAAAATTTACCAGCCGTTTAAAAACCGGCGCTCTTTTTGAATCACCCGTTACAGCACAATCGCCAGAATCGATAAATGTATTAGTTAAGTGTGGAAAAGGACAAAACCAGTAGCTTTATCGCCAGGATGATGTAGCCACACCACCATAATCTTGATGAAAATGACTATGGCAGCACCAACGATGAATAAATTAAAAAAGCTGACGATGATGGAAAGGCAACAGAATGTTATTGAAGGAATCCTCCCACCAAAGACGACAAAGACACAAACAAATAGAAAATTTTGAACGGCCATATCTCGAGCAAGATATTGGATGATTTGAAAGTTTTTCAAAGGATCTTTTATTAAGCTGTCTTGCAACACCTTTTACGTAGAGCATGCAAGTGTTTCACTATATAGAATCATCTACTTTATAACCTGTGTGAGTCACCTTTTCCCTTATATTTTATTTTCTCTGTTTAAAAAGTAAAACTTATCCAAAATATCTAACACATTTATTTTGGATGTAATAAATGCATCTAGTTACTTACCTATTATAATTAAGTTTACAACATTTTTCCTAAACAAAACAAATTCATTCTTATCTATCATCCATAGACCGAAATAATTCCTCAAGAAACTAGGAAGACACTATGAATTTTTATATTAATATGTGATTTTGAGGATCGAGTAATTTTTAAAAATTGCCCAACATAAATTAATTTTAACATAAAATTTTAAATATGTTATATAAAATAAATATTTTTAAATATTTAAATATATTTAGTTTAATAAATTTTAAACATAATTAATTTACATATAATAACAATTACATTTGCCCATAACGGGCAGGTGGAGTGTTAAATTAATTTCACTCGATCTGTTGGTTCCATAGCTACAAAAAAATGTCTGTTTCTTATTACACAGTCAGCCAACTACATGACTAGACTATTAAGAACAGAAGTGGTAGAGGTATGAAAGACACTAGTCAGAGTTATCTCCTCTGAGAGTAATGAATTTCACCTTACAGCCAGACCCTGTGGTGAATGAAGTGGAGGTGCATTTGCAGGGTGGAAAAGGGTGCTTTTTGAAGGGCCTGGATTCTGAAAAGCATACTCTTTCAACTCAGTGAGGAAGGCAATAGTAAACCACCTCACTCCTCGTTTTTACTCAGTAAAACCTCTAGAGGTCCGAACCAGGCTTTCGGCTGTTGACCTAAACAACAACAGCAATTACATAATATTTTCTGTTAATAGAAATTTAATGATATAATAATCTATATAATTTAATGTGCATATCTTTCAATGTCTTCTTCCTAAAATCAAGAATCAGGCTACCGCCTGAGTAACTCACAACAGCAACAAAACTCTTTTGAATTATTACCTTCTTTTGCGTGACCTCCCAACAACTCTACTCCTCACCGGTCCTCAGGCATTCTCTCTACGTGATCCTTCCAGCGATTTAGAGTCTTGCAGTGTATGGAAGATAGTTGATTTTTTAAATATGATGAACGAAAAGTTGTCCAAAGAAGTAAGAAAGGAAAATGTGCACTTTTTATCGTCAATAAACATAGAAATTATTAAAGAATATTTTGGTTTTTGGAATTTTTAAATTTTCTCCCAATTTTCGTCCCATTTTAAACTCCAATTTTCGTAAATTTGTGTATATAAATTCCTCAAGATAATATGATTGGTTATTCAGAATTAATCTACATTACTTTAGGTGTTTTTTCGTTAAATGACGAAAAGGAATCATCAAAATTAGCTTATTTTATAAAAAAATTGTGCAAACATTTTTTTACAAAACATGTAGCTACGTCAAACTGGTAGCGTGGATTGTATTAGATTGGTCAGTTGAAATATAATTTGATAACTTTCTACACAGTAATTAATTTACTGTAATGTCATGAGTTAAACCGTAAAAGGTTCAGTTAAAATATTTAAGCATGTTGTACTCAATAAACTGTAGTTTACTCACATGTTGGGTACGCATTCCATTCATAGAACCAACATTGAAATTAAGATAAAAAATATCTATGCGTGGATACTGATTTTATCGCTATTATTTAGATCAGTAACTTTCAACCGGATTTCCGTAAGCGTCTGCTATTTTACCTCGAAAATGTCCACCTATATTGTACACACTCGGTTTTTTTCAAAATTAACCAGTTTTTAATATCGTAATTATTTAACCATACTGTAATCTTTAGATAAATTTAAACTGTTTATATTATTATAGAAGCGGAAAACTTACAAAAATATATTCCGTTTTTTGTCGATAAACCTATCTTTCAATTACTTAGTTTATGCTTATTTTTCATACGCCACGGATGACACAATCATTTTTGTAAGATCTAAAATTTATTTGTTTTGAACACCAAGTTTTTCTTAACATAATGTCATAATTCTCAGTTTTGGTTCCAACACAACTGATTATGTTTCCAAATAATTCCACTTAAGAGTGTACTAGTATTCTTAGATTTCTGCTATCAATATGAATTTTTTATATAAAACAAAATATTTGATGAGTGCCAATTCCTGTTATTTTTTTACTGAAAAATAAAATAATTGTGATGCTTGTTGTAATTTGTGTAATTTTTTCCCCACACAAGGAAGATGTTAAGTTACGAAAATGATTGATGTTTTTAATGTGTTTGAATGTATGTTGAAGTCACTGAATTTTAAATAAAATAATTTCAAAGAACATGGTTTCGTGACCAAAAATATTTTCACTATTTGGATAAAATGTTAATAGTTTCACTATTGGTTAAATAAATTAAACATACAAATCTTACAATGCATAAAATATAATTTGATCAAGAATTAAAATAATAAAATTTATGTACATAGCAACTTATCAAAATACTCAATTATAAAATTAACAGAATCCTTAACGTTAATATGAATTTATAGCGATTTTTAGAAAAATAAAATTAGGTTTAATATTTCTGCAGAAATAATTAACTTCAAATACCTGTTTACTGTCTTTAAGTATCCAATTTGTTTTGTTAACTCACAGTCATGTAAGTCCGTCACTACGGAGACCAGAATGGACCTCATTCGATTATAAGATAATTGAATTAAAATATTTTTCTTATGTTGTTACACTTTTACTGAAGCATATTCAAATTGAAGCATTGAAGCATATTCAAATCACTTGTCAATGTATTTTCAATGTTAATATTTTTAAAATACAAACTCATTTCAGTCAAGTTCAAGATTAATTCACTTGTAATTTGTATACTTGTTGAATTTATTTATTATACTTTCAATAATTATTCACTTTTATATTTACTACTTGTAATTTTCGCATATTTACAATATTGTGTAATGACACATATATTTAATAAAATGCACCCTGCTCGGGCAGTATTTGAGTCGGAACCAACTTCTTGTAACATAAAGGAAGCATTCAGCATTCAGTAACCTTGAATATTATCGCTAAAACTATCTGGTCCAATCACAATATGTGTTTCAAAATATTTTACCCAATAAAGATTGAGTTTATAAAGCTATTTTAGATCGGTTGTCTTCGTCTGGTGATCTCATTCTTTGCTGCCACGTGTACTTCCACACGAGGATGTTATGTTTAACCCTGACCATAAAATTTTAAGTTTACCGTAAAATTTTATATATGACATCGGCCTAAATCCTGACAATAGAACGAGTAACTTTAACTAATGATATGTATTAATTTTGTCAATTTAATTGTCATTTTATTTTTCTTTCTTGTTGTATTTATTGATTATGTATTTTGAAAGAAATGCCTTTTTTGTATGCTACATGCTTTATTACAGCTAGTTAGTACCGGATCTTTATCGAATTGTCTACCCAGAACATATTCAATTTTCATCAACACCAGTAAACTAAATTATACTGGAAGTAAAACTAAAATTACTTACAATACAGTTCATGTTTAGTATGTTTTCAGTAATTAACTGAAACAGTGGATAACAATAACAATTTTTCATTGAAATCAGTTCCATAGAGTTAAAAAATATTATTTTTGTATTTGTAATTAACGTATTAATTACATACAAATTCCACAAACACAGACTAAATATCTCGGATTACATTTAAACAGATGTCTAATTGAAAAAAACAAATTTAGCAAACACAAAATAATGACTCACACAAGTAAGAATCGAGTTAAAATTCTAGAGTTAAGAAACGGTAAAAGAATAAAGCAAGCCACATAAATAATGAAATTATAAAGGAAAGGTTACTCTAAGATTTAAATTACCATCAATAGAGAATTAATAAATAAATATTTGTAACGAGAACGTTGTAAATATAAAACATGAGTTATATTAGAACACTAGACTGTTGCACGCTGGAAAGTGGAATCTCCAGGTTTGATTTTGGAACTGGGTTTGGAATTATAACATGCACAGCTTCTGTACAGTAACCCGTAGGCCTAATAGTGTTGCTAATAATAAAACCAGTTGATGCGAATATAAATAAACTTAAAAATCATTTTACATCTTAATAGACAATGTATAATATAGAAGTCATATCAAAAATTTGAATTTATGAAGAACTAAAATTATCCTGATGTATGAAAACATAGTACTTACGGATAGCAAAGGTCATTCATAGTAGGAACTATTAGTCTACCAAATGTTAGTGACCTACCTGTAACAAAGATTTAAAAAAATTAAATTCAGCCAATGGTAAAAATTATATCATAATAATGAATTCCAGTTTTAATTCGATTCAGGAACCTCACATTCAGAATCTCCATAAAAAATTAATTTTGATCAATGTAATTTTGTTTTCTAACGTTTAGTTTGTCTAATATAATTTTTTAGAACATATGAACCACCTTGGTTACGGCGAAAAGATGTTTTAAATCGATTCAGGAGTCTCATTTTCAGAATCTGCATCAAAATTTAATTTTGATCGAAGTGTAATTTTTTTTCTAACGTTTAGTTTGTTTAATATAATTTTTTATGATTCGTGTTGAAAACTTTATTAAAATGTATTTTTTTGGATTTCCTTTTGATCCATTTTTACGGCGTTTGATTTTCTATATTATTTATATTCTAATATGTTCCGATCCTCCATTTGGGTTACTGACTTGCGTTTTTTTATTATATGTATTTTATTATATGTTATATTCATGATAGTTTTTCATGAATTAGCCTTTCTCTTGCCATACTCATATAGTATTTGACAATATTGAAAAGGAAAGAGTATTCGATAGTTTTCTAGGGGGACCGAAAATTTATAAATGTTAACATAAATAAATAATAAGAGTAATAGAGTAAAAGTGTAGCAGTGGGTAATAAAGCAATAAAATAGTGTTTTCTGAGTACAAGTTAAGAAATATTATGTGTAATATAAATGGTCTTTTATTGTAAAGGTAGGCCTAACTTTAGTTGTCACTCGGTATGGTGAGAGTCGGTTGGTTACCTGTTTAGGTAATATGTCTTTTAATAATACCTTTTATTCAATATTAATCATTGTTTACAGATTGTTAAGATGTATCCAGAAGCCGTCAGACGGATTTTGTATTATGTTATTATATCGAAAATCTGTGTCTTTTCTCGATCTTTCCATTAGCCCTCCTATTTAAATGCCGGTTTGTTTACAATTGAGGGTCAGTATTTGATTTATCTTCCACGAGTATACATTACGTAGTGCTTAATGGTTATGTTTGGAATAGGCCAGCGTACTGCGAATTACTCTTTATTATTTAAGGTCTATTTACTCTGTATCATTTCTGTAAGTAGTATTAAGTTAAATTAGTTAGTTATTTACTGTATTAGTTATTTATAGCCTAATTAGTTTGTTATTTATTAAGTAACTTCATTGTAATATACTTGTAGATTGTAGTCACTTATTTAATTGTAATTCTTAGCGTAATAAATACTAGTAATTTTAAACTTCAGTGTGTTACTTAATTTACCCAAATCCCGAAACAGACCTTAGAGATAAGTGTCACAGTAGATTTACCTTCAATAGGCTATCAAACCGTCTGATATTTTCAACTCCAAACTTCAACACAAACCATAATTAGTGCAACCCCTCTGACGTTAGCAACTGCTAGTTGAAACTGATTTCTTTAAAAGTTGCATAGAGTGAAACGTATAAAAACAATAATAACATAATATTTCTGCGAGAATTATTTGAAAATTGGAAAAGTAACTGGGAGACAAAACTTAAGTGAAGTGGAATTTATATGTTATAAATCAGAAGCGGGTAAAGCTAGAAGTAGACAAGAAAACCAATTGGTTTGTCAAATCCAAACAAGATATAGACCGAACCGTTCAGAAAATGCCTTGACTTAGCCAAGAACTTTCTACAGCTATAATAAGAGGAGAACAATGGAGTGGGTACATCTATAAGCTTAACAACAGTAGATCTGAACTCTGATGAAAAAGGGTATGGGAGGGAAATTGAAGGAGTGACTGAATAGGTATGGAAAGGGACAACGTTAAAATGATTCGAAATTTATTTAATGTTACAAGAGAATTTCTGAGTTCACCCATTCATCATATCAGACTGTGACAGTGACTCTAATGTTATGACAAGGGTTTAATTAGCGTTACCCAATGTGACAGACACTTCTAAACCCTTCCATCACCTACAACTCAATCCATATAACAGTTTTATCACTGGTCACTGAATTTTATTTTCACTTTATTCGAGTAACAAAAAGTCAACATTATTGTTAACTCTATTTTTTTTAAATCGGTTATTTTATAGACTGCTACATAGTTCTAGAGAATAACACAAATCATCATGAATATACTTGATTACGTACTATGATATTAGCCTTTTCGGTTTATTTCATTTGTTCCACTTGGAAATAAATTTTTCATGGGGAATTTTCATCAGCAACCTTTTTAATAATTAAAATAAATTATTTTGTTGTTCAAACCGTTTAGCATGGTTTATGACTGTAGGATTTTCCAAATTGAGTGAAAAACCAAGCAAATTAAGGTATACAATAAGAGTTTCTTTATATTCACTTCTGATTTGATGGAAATTTTAAAAAATTAAATCCGTTGTACCATATGAAAGTGTTGTTAGGCCACTGTTGTATTCTGTTTACTTCAGACGTCCGACTACAGAAAACGTTTTAGCCAAATGTGGTGTTTTGGTTGTGGACTAAGATCCAACGGTATCTTCACGGTATTTAAAAGATTTTATAATATGCTTGCAAGAATGGTTACAAAAGTGAAGGACTAAAGTGAATGAAACTAAAGCAGTCCATGTGACATTCACTCCTCGTAGACAGATTTGTTTACCACTAATTCTGAATTATGTCAGAAGAAATGAAGTACATTTTTTTTTTGCATCCAGGAGACTCCAAAAAGGGAGTATAGGACATAAGATAAAACTGATAAACAAAAGGTTTATCACAATGATAAATTCATCACTTACTACCAAAAATTTGTGTCTGCTACTGCTTACTTCAGTAGGCTTGTCATGGACCCCATTATATCAAACAGCACACAAAATTAAAAAGCCAAACACAATGATAAATTCATCACTTACCAATAATTTTCCGTAACTGCTTAACTCACTAGGCTTGACATAAACCCCTTTGTATCAAGTAGTACACAATATTTGTTTAATTAGAAGTTAAATACTTTTCAACCAAAAACTATTTACAAAGGAATTCTTGCACACTGTGAAATGTTTTATCAATCAAATATTGTTTTAGCTTCTTTTAAAATGACTTGAATTGTTATAAATTTTTAAACCTTGTGGCAATTTATTGACGTATTTTCTACTTGCATAAGTTGGATTTTGTTCAAACAATTTAGAAATTTTAAACATTAAATTTTAACATGGGGATTCATCTGGAGCACCAATTAACGTGGAAATACACATTTTTAAGAATCGAAGTTCAAAAATAAGTAATTTATTCTGGTTAACTAAGAGACGCTCAAAACTGTCAACCGAGTCAAAATTTACAAGGCAATATTGAAACGTGATAGATTTCGTGAAGCAAAAAATTTCAATATTTAAATTATACAACGTTTTCAGACAAAACTTTTACAGCTTGTAGAAAACCGTGATTTTTACCAAACAGATTTATCTACAACGAAAAAGGACTAAATGAAAAAGGAATCATTTTAACGATTTAACAGAACATAAGAACAAAGGTTGAACGGACACCCCAATTATCTAGGGATAAACTTACTGGCAACAGTACTAAAAGTAAAAGTACTTTTAGAAGACTTAGCAGATATGATGTGCCAGATGTAAATATCGGATTTGATCACACAATAATTGTGATAAAATTTTAGTTTTATTTAAAATTATTTCGAATTAGTTTAACGGAAAACCAAATAGTTCGAAAAAAGGCTACAAAAACTAAATAAATATTATTTAATTATCATTGCACGGTTCTTATGCTGTTTTATTATTGCAATGAAATACAGCAAACGTCTCAAATTAAAATTAAGAATTACAACAGCAGTACCTTCAAAATTATTGAAAAGAACTTCAAAAACTGTAAAATAATTTTTCAATTTTTCTATATAGGCTATTAATACTAAAAGTGGTATGTGAGTTGCTGACGAATCCGTTTATCCCTGCCATCGTATTAAACTTAAAATATCATAGTTAGGTACACTGTATTTAAAATATATATATTCGCATAAAAGAAACATTAAATCTTTTCTGGAGCAAAAAATATATAAAAAGTAAAACGAACAGCACAGTTCCGAGAAACTTAAACCAATATATCTTTTAAGACGAAGAGAAATGGAGAGACGACTTTGGCTTGATACATTCATTTTGCGTCTTTCTCCAGAAATAACCAAGAAAAAGAGAAAGGGATGACGGAAGAAGGAAAGCAGAGACCTTGCATATTTTAGCATACTTGAACTGTTGTTAGATGCCAAGTTCACACCCTTCATTTAACACACACCCTTACAAAAATCATCTTAGCTTATTCAGTATTCTAACGCATAGGCCTACGTATGTAAGTGCTGTCTGCACTACACATCATTGTTTTTATTATTCACCTAGCAATAAGCCATCCTCACAAATTTTATATTTATTTTTATTTTTGTTTTCATAAGGAAGGAAGTTCTTTGCTGTTATAATAAAACGTAAATAACGTGATGACATACATTCAGCAATTAATGCATGACAAAGAGTAAATAAAAACTTTTTATAGTTTCAAAAATTCATCTCTTGATAAATTTGAAATTTTCTGTTACTTAAATAAAACTTTTACTTAGATGAACTAAAATATCTGAACATATTTTTGTGATAACTACTTACCTGTACACAGTCTTTAAGATCTATACCTATGAAAGTTATACACTATATTTTCCTAATAAATTCAATGTCCTAATGAATCTCACGCCTTTGTAGGTTATAAATTCTACTTACAAATTAAGTAAAATTGTATAAAATCATTGCCAATTACTGGAAAATAAAACCTTTAACTGAAAAATGAATTTTAATAACAGCTGAGGGTTATTTTTAAATTTTATAAATCCATTAAAATTTAAAATAGTTTTAATATTGTACTGAACAACACAAGACTTGTACAGAAAAGACCAACCAAACGACAGAAAATCGTGTATTTTGACAAAGAAGACCAGAAGAGATTAGAAACATTGAGATATACTGGAGAAGAGCAAGGAAAGAAACGTCAGGAAAAGTATTCTTACACAACAAAAATTTAAATAAAATTTTTCTTTTATAATGAACCTATGTAGTGCTATATGGCTATGTGTAATTACACAAGGCTTGTTCTCCAAGGTGTTTTCGCTCCCACCCTGTGCAGCTTGTTCATCGTCAATCCACCTAACGACACAAATTCTGCAACAGCCATTTTTTTCCGAATGTTGAACCAGTCCACGAAGATGTGCTACAATATCTGAGTATTTGCAACAATATCTGGACAAAATTCAAGACTAGCAGAATATAATAGCTTAAGGAAACAAATGAAACAAAAGATACAAAAAGAATTTTTACTAAGAAAAGACACAAAACCACCAGTTTACATAAACAACACACAGATACCTGATGCAGACTCCACTAGATGTTTATATATAATTCTTGGCAAACACTTGAACTGAATAAGAACATAAAGAACAAAAAAAAAAAAATACAGAATCAAAAAAATTCTTTTGATATTAGGTAAACGGTCAAACTTAGTCCAAACAATAAACTTTTGATATACAAATCAATTCTTAAACCAACTTGGACGCATGGAATCGAATTATGAGAATCAGAAAGCCATTAAAATATTAATTACGTGTAAATAATTAAGTCAAGATTACTCACAACAATTACAGTATCATCTTTATATAGCAAACAACATACTACAAAGATATGTAAATATTGCCACGATCCAACAGCAAATCAATACATTCAGTACAAAATAAAACCAAAGAAGACTCGAGTCATGCATAAATCATCTCTTAATCTCAATCTTATATAAATTAAACGACACCTACTGACTGAGACGAAAGCACGCTGTAAAAAGAGCTTCCAGAAAGGTCTAATGTCACTTAATTTGGTCTAAAAAAAATTGACACTACATGAAAGTAATTCAATATAAAAAATAATTCTGTTAGAAAGTACCAACGATTTCAGGAACGGAAAAATGTGAAGTGAAATCATATGCTAACTACCGTTGTCCACGATATTAAAAAAAATGTTTAAAAATTAAAATATTAAGTTATAATACCAATAATCAAAAAGGGTATTGGAAAGAAGTGTGAGTATACAGCATGATTTTACAGTATATTTTTTTGAAGAATGGGAAAATAAAATTAATTAAAACCCATCAGTAGTTGATTAGGTGGATTCTATTACTAATACGAGGCCGAAGTGAACTGAACAAACATTCTCCTCCCATAATCGGAAATGGATGAGAGACAAACTGCCACTGGATTCTGCACCGTAGGATAGGAAATGTTATTGTTTGACCACTTTCAGAGATGGATCGGATATCACACCAGCTCATCAAAGCCACGCCTAGATTCCAAAATTTTATATCATGGAAATTGTTTTACCAATCATAAACATGATCGATAATTTATATCAGTTACACTTCCTGCTTACATTTAGAGTACTTGTATACGTATCACTTAACATGAACATTTTTCATTGTTTAAATTTGTATTTCGACCACTTCCATGACTTAGTTGAAAGGCCTACTGGTTACGAATGCTACAAAAATGCTAAAATAATTACATAATAATGCTAAAAAAGTCTACATTGCACCTCATACATACATCTAGTATATTGTCTAAGTACACGCTACTATCGGTAGGAATAATAAAAACCTGGCAAATAAAAACTTAATTCTAGTTATTTTAAAATAAAACTTTATTGCATGAAATTATATATTAAAGAAGTTGAATAATAACTCATTAGTGACAGTCATTATAAATATTCTGTCTACTGTTTCCTTGTCTGTCTCTCCCAGCAATATCAGCTCTTTCCACATATCATCTTTCCATATAATTTAGATCTGTCAGGTATTCCATTTCCTTATGGTTTTTAAAAATAATAGATTACTTTGTGAAGGAGCTTTTTCTTCTCAACAAGTGACCAAACCACTGTTACTCTAAAACCTCTAATTATAGCAACTTGAAAATTTGACAGTTAAATTAAAAGTAATGATTAGAATAATATTTTTGATATTTACAAAAAACAAAATCAAATCATTGCTTGTTGAGGTTTCCTCCAGGAACGTCTTGGACAAAAAAACGTCTAGGAGGGTAACCATATAGGTTAATGGATGACAAGTTATGTTTAAGTCGGTTAGGATTCTGAAACAGTTTCTTCCTGAAGAATTTTTACAGTCGTAAGAAACTGTCTTTTACTCATGTTATTCGTAAATCATTAAAGAATAGTGTTAGTTACATAACACTTTAATTTGCTGTAATGTATAATAATAATTATGTACTAATTTGTATGTTTTTTAGTATAATCTGCTTTAGATGTTAGGTATCAAAGATGTTAAGAGTTTTAAGTTGGATCTATCACGGTTAACCATACATGGTTTAGTAAGTTGATCTCTGCTTTTAAAATTTTACTTTTCCTAAATTTATGAGAGAAGCTCTTTTTGGACGTGTACAGACTATAGACGACTTTTGATTCTATCTACGCAATACATATTACGTCACGCCGTTAGTTTTGGAACTGGAAATTTTGTTCATTCCGATATTACACAATCAGATATAAACTTAATTGGACACCAGAAACAAAATATTGTTGTTGTGCCATTCGGTTACGTACGATCTTTTTGTTTTCAATGGTTGGCTCTAGGTTCATATTGTTGTTAGGAGGTTTTGTCTTTGTAATAGTAAAATACTTACTGTACTTAATACCACTATTATGTAGCTTTATATAACCAACGCGTGAATATTCTCTCCGTTAATACCGTTATACCCATTTTAATTCTACTTTATTATCAGAAAGATTTATTTTCATTTTTTTTAATGTGTTTCATACTTGGTAACAAAATTTTTTAATTAAAATTGGACTAAATAAAAAAGTAAGATGAATTCAACGTACGAATAACTAAAAACAATAAAGAAATAGTTAAACAAAAGATCTTTATTAATTTTACTTTTGTGAATATTTTAAAAGTATTACTAGCTAGTAGTTATAATCTTTGCAGCTCAACTAATTTTAGAACTGTTTCACAAATATGTTGGTCTGAGTCTATGGTTCTAACGCTTTCAATGTCTACTAATTGATTTAGTAAAAAGCTTCTTTGAGTTTGTAATTTCCACGGAGATGGCCCAAGTAATAATTTTATTTAAAAAAACCAAATACATAAAAAATACAAAAAAGGTGATACCATATACTGCTAAATACCTTACCAAGTCTGAAATTGTGGTAGATGATGTGGTAGATGCTCGAGCTTGTATCTCAATGCAATTATTTTGGGTGTGACGTTTTTTAGGTTTGATCGAGATTTGGATTTAGAGAAGGAAGTTGACAAATTCCAAGTGGTGTGCGGCAATATTAGCAAAACCTTAGACAGGAAATAAATAAAATAAACTCAGATAACATTTTAGCTGACGGCAACTCCAGTAAATACTCTATGGAAGTGACTATATATTATTTATATTATTATTAGACTATATATGCATATTTTGTATGTTTTAAGGTCAGCGATAGAATGGTATTAAAGAATGAAAATATCATTCAAAAAATCTTATGTGAAACACTCACACAACTTCCTCTTGCCAATGGAAATAATTTACAATACAACCTAATAATTTTTAGTAAAAAAACATTACAAAGAATCAAAACAACTAACCTTAAAACATAACCTAATTTTAATTATGAATAAACGGAAATTTTAATAATAAGGAAATTTACGCTAAACTAGATGCTTAAAATTAAAATTGTAGATCTTTAATTTTCTATAAATTTTATAAATTCATTTTTGTCGTAAAATGTATACTACGGCCGAAATCTTAAAAATAGATTTTCTTTAGATTTTCATGAAAAAAAAACGGAGAATCACTATTACCGCTAAACAAAGCGTTGTACAAAAAAATGTCTGAAATCAAAGTTGTAGGTTTTTAAATTGTTTAAAACTTTTTTATACACTTTTGCGCTAAAATGCATATTAAGGCTGCAATCTTAAAACAACTGTTTTCTGTACGAGGGAACAGCCTTCCCAAGATTTTCAGCAGACATGGCACCAATCTTGTAGAGCATAAAAAATGTATTAAATAAGGCAATTTTTTAAAAAATCGTCGGAGTCGTTTTTGAGAAAATTGCAAAAAAGTAAAAAATGACACGAATAAACTGCTACTTCCGGTTAACCGATTTTGATGGAAATATTCGGATCCTGTAGTGGTACCTAACTTAAGTTTCAAGTTTCAACTTTGTACGATGTTCCGCTCTTGAGATATTTTGTTCACACGCACACACATACAGACACACAGACGAATCGCTAAAAACATGTTTTTTGTCGTCAGGGGGCCTGAAAGCTTGTAGATCCGGTGAAAACTTGATTTCAAAAAATTGACATGAAAACAATATTTTCCTTTCTATATATTCAAATACCCAAGAGAAAGTAATATATTGCGAAATATAAAGAGATGCAGGCAAAACTATTAACTTTATATGTTTAATTTTAATATCGGAAGGGGTGACACTCAAACTTCACAGTACAACAATATGTTAATTAGCAGTGTTCTCATATTAGTACGGCCACGATAAAAATCAGTTTGCATTAATTGTTCTAAACAATTGCCACCTCCGATGTTACAACAGCTTATGAAGTAGTTCCATCAGCGTGAGCGGCGAGCAATAGGCCGACTAAGCAGGTTTAATTACATGTAAAATTATAATTAGTTAATATGGTACACTAATACATTTTGTACCTAATTCAATTATGATACCCGACCGCATTGGCGTAGTTGGTAACGTGCTCGCCTCTCATCATGCGGTCTTGGGTTCGAATTCCATTCAGGCACGGCATATTTTCATACGTTACAAAATTCATGTCATCCTTCACCGTCTGCATTAGCAGTAATTGAAGAACAGTCAAACGTTAAACAAAAAAAACAAAAATTAATTATGATAACGTTAGTAATTATTGTGATAATAAAAAGATAATGATAAAATTGTATCAAATTCTTATACGTTACATTAGTAGTCCGTGGGCCAACTGGGGTTACCGTGCAACCCCCTCCTACATCCCAACTTGTCATACATCGACGTGTTCGTTTCAACCTCCTGATCGAGAGCATCCAATGTTCCCAAAAAAAAACAACCGGTGAAATCGACCAAAATGGCGATTAAAGATGGCCGCCAGGCGTTCCTGCATTAATTCGTTTATTTGATTATATCTTCCGTTCTAATTACCGTACAGTTGTTTTATATACACTAAATTAAAGGTAAAGAGTTGCCAAACATTTCCAACACAAAAAACAGTTTCTAAAGTGCAAAATATTTGAGAAAAATACGATCAAATTTGAATTTTTTGCGAAAAATTCTTTTAAAACTCGTTTAAAACTTAAATAACACAAAAACGGTTAAATATTTTGAAAAAAAAAGCTAAATAAAAGTTGTAGGTTATTAAATTTACTTATAAATCCACTACTTACATGATATAATTACTGAAACGTGTGATGGACCAGTCTCACTTCAAGTATCAGCGGCAGAGAGTCTCGCGAGCTGTTCTTAAGCAGCTCTTTATACAAATTCGCATCGACCGTCATATGTTGGTTTTCGGTCTTCTTCACTTGTTCTAGTTTACTTTTTTATATAGTAGACTTGTAAGTATATTTTGTTATAAAATGGTCGTTTTCAAGGTTTTCTTCAGAATTACGAATTTTTTTCAATCCAGTTTACGGATTATGGATGTCCTAAAAGTCCTAATACGGCAAAATATTTCGCTAACAAGTGTTGTTATTCTTCAAAACACAATATAATCTTATGAATGTAAATAGAATTTACTGAAATTCACGTTTTTACATATTTTTCCGCCATCTTGAATTTAACTTTTTTTAAGTACGAAGGTGATCATGGGACACATCATTTGCATGTAGAATTTTACGAAAAATCTACTGGTGAAAAGCGTTTATAATTATCTCTTTTCGTTTTGAAGTTACAGCCTGTCAAACTCGGAAACACAGTGAAATTGGCCTGTCTTGGACGTAAGTATCATCTTTCTTAACTGTCTCTAGAATTTAGTTTACTGATTAATTCGACTTAATTTGAACAAGGTAGTAAACATATTTTTTAGCCCTTGTTTTTTAACGTTTGTATATACACGCTTGTATGTACACTGCTGAATTTAAATAAGGTAGAAAACACTCGACAAGCCATTCCTATTGTTTACTTTGTAACAATTACGAAGACCAACATTACGGTCGATGCGACGTTGTGTAAAGAGCTGCTCGATTTCACCGGAGTCTTTTTTGGGAACATGGATATTCTCGTTTAGGAGGTTAAAACGAACACGTCGTTGTATGACAAGTTTGGATGTTGGGAGGGGGGTGCACGGTAACCCTAGTTGGCCCACGGACTATAGCGATTTGTTCGTAATGCGTTTCAAATTTTAAAAAGGTAGACAAAAAGAGTTGCAGTACTGTAGTGCTTGTTGCATATCATTCAACCGCTAACACGCGCTTAATGTTGTAAAAATACTGTATTTAGTCGTCAGGAAATACCCCATCGATAGCTCGGGTGTCAAAGAAAATTTTATAATTTTATATAAATCATAAAATGAAATAAGTCAGTTTCGGAAAGTATTTTAAATTTTGAACTAATTTTTACTTTCTCTTGCCTATATGAATATATAGGAAGGAAAGTATTGTTTTCATGTCGATTTTTCGAAATCGAGTTTTCACCGGATCTATACGTTTTCAGACCCCCTGAACCCACAAAACATGTTTTTAGCGATTGGTCTGTGTGTGTGTGTGTCTGTATGTTAACAGAATATCTCAAGAACGGAACATCGTACGAACTTGAAACTTAAAACTTAGGTTACATACCACTACCGGACTCTACACGAACATTTTCATCAAAATCGGTCAACCGGAAGTAGTAGTTTATTCGTATAATTTTTCACTTTTTTGCGATTTTCTCAAAAACTGGTCTCACGATTTTTTTAAAAATCGCATGGTTAACTAAATTTTTTCATGCTCTACAAGATAGGGTAGGCGCTATGTTTGCTGAAATTCTGCGTGAGGCTGTTTTTACGTAAAAACATTTTCGTTTTAAGATTGCGGCTTTAATATGCATTTTAGCGCAAAACGTTATATAATAAAAGTTGTAGAGAATTTAAAAACCTACAACTTTTATTTCAAACATTTTTTTGTATAATGCTTAGTTTAGCGGTAATTAGCGATTTTCTGTTTTTTTCTCACGAAAACGTGTGAAAAATCTATTTTTTTAAGATTTCGGCCTTAGAATGCATTTTACGACAAAAGTGTATTAAATAAAATTTATAGGAAATTAAGAGATCTACGACTTTTATTTAAAACTTTTTTTTGTACAGTGCCTAGTTTAGCGTGTAGGAGCGATTTTCCGTATTTTTAAGCCAAACTGAGTCGATTTTAATTTTGCGTATTTCACTAATGTTTTTTGAGGTTAGTTTTTTGTTTATTTCTAATATTTTATTACTAATGTTAGGTTTATTGTTAATTATTTGCATTGGCAAGAGAAAGTTGTGTGAGTGTTTTACACCAGATTTTTTATTAGATATTACAGCAAAGCCTACAATCTTCCTATGTAGAATAATAAGGAGATGTGTACATGATTCTCATTACCGTACAAAACCCCTCAATGAAACTTCTTCCATTTAATATACATATTTTTTTAATGGTATCAAAACCAAATGAAAATTTTATTTTGTTTGTAGATTAAGGTTGTTGTTTAGGTCGTCAGCAAAAAGGCTGGTTTGAATCTGTAGAGGTTTTACTGAGTAAAGCGAGGGGTGAGGTGGTTTACCATTACCTTCCTCGCTGAGGGGAAAAGTACGCTTATCAGCATGCCGGGCCTTCTAAAAAGCACATATTTTCCACTATGCAAATGCCACCTTCACTTCATTTACCACAGGGTCTGGCTCTACCTCTTCTGTTCTTAAATGATTCAGTCATTTAATTGGCTGAGCATGTGATAAGAAACAGAACAGACTAATGTTTTCTGGTCAGCTGATATATAACGTTACGAAAGCGGCGTGACACAGCTGGAACAGCACTGAACCCCACCACTTGCTGAGGCAACCGAACGCACTATCTGCGCACTTCAGAAAACCGTTAAGCTTATTTGGCGTCCGCTTTACCTCTAGACTAACCCGATGGATCATGGAGGTAAGAAATATAAAAGTGTATAGAATTTTCTCAAAAGTCAACACGAGAACTTCGTCTTGACATTGAGTAAGCTGTCAACTAAGATACCGAAATGTTGATTCTCTTTTCGGTAACACAAATAATTAAAACTATATCTATTTTATTTTTATTTACAGAAATCCACTAAATATATTTTAAGTACTACTAACTAAACCTTGTTTTCTCACTATTACTTATCATTGATGACGCAATAACTAGTTTAAGAACGGTATATTTACTAGAATTCACCTTGTTTTATAACAAACATTAAGTTTGAGAACAATATAACAAAAATATTCTACGTCAAGGTAGATCATAGTGATTTTTATTTAACTATAAGAAATATAAAATCTAAGGTATTTTATTCCGCTTAGTTTTAATTAACTAGATAATTACGTAAAAGGTAGCAAATTTGATGTTGACGCATCATTTAAGGACAAAATACAAAATTAATCTCGATATACAAGTCACTTGTAAATGGGAAGGAAATGTAAGACAGAACAGAAATCACATTAAAATTCAATCAGGATAGCGAGATGTCTACACCAGCATTATATTTGTGGTCTTAATATAAACTGACATTACAAAAGAGAAAAATTTAACGGGTAATGAAAAGACTTTTGCAAGGTCATCTTAAATAAATAGAAAACTGTTGTAGTTCGTTGTATTAAAACGTGAAGGAACAACGGTTCTGACAGTTACTGTATTTTAGCGGGTTTAAGATTATGGCGGAGAGAAAGAGAAGGATGAAATATAGAAAGCCGAGATATATTTGTCACCACTAAACTCTTTCAGTCACTCTTGGTGAGATACGGAATGCAAACATGGCCTACATCTTGCCTAACAGCCGACCACCCATCAGTTTGTGATTCCGTTTAACACTTAATAATATTACAGTCACAATTTAATACAACGATGGACGACAGTAGGTCAGTAATATTATAAGTCCGCTTTCAAAAAGTGACATTTTATCCATACTTCATAATAATTTTTTATCACTCACTCAACATGCAACGACATTCAAAAATATATAAATTTAATAGTACTTTTTGTGAATGTTTCATGTTATTTTTATCCAAATAATTTCTGTTTCTTGCAGTTCTACACTAGGCTCCTCTTTAGTTGTGGATAGATATAATATTTATATGTTTAATGGGTGGGTGCGTAGAATAATTATTACAATAAATAACTTAATCTGGACATTTGACCAATACCGGGAATCGAAATTGGAACACCTGGTGGAGAATCAGTTTGTGTCAATAACTATATGATTGGTTTGGCCTAACGTATAAACCCACGGTAAATAAATTTTCTTAGTGACAGTCTTCATGGTGCAGTTTTAGAGTTTTTTACTAGTTTTTTAAACAAATAATTCTAATCGTAATAATAATAACTAATATTTTTTTATTTATTTAATACGTAAGTACATGATAATTCCGTCAGACTGAAGTCTGTCGACAGAAACAGTAAAGTAACAATTTTTTTAATCGTACATAAACAAAGTAACTAATCTAATTTAACAAAACTAACTTATTTAATTTTTAATGTAACGTACAAAATACTGTAAGAAAAATCTTACAACTCTTACAAAATAAATTATAAATAAATGTAGAAAATATGTCAGCATACCTCAAACAAAATGAAAAAAAAACATTTTAAAAGTGCGCTAAAAATTATACAATAAAATATTATAAAATGATACTAAAAAGGTTTTACAATAATTAATTTTTTTCTATATAAATGTTATAAAAATTTTAAATGTATGTAGCCTAGTTATATTACATTTTATGTATTTTACATATTATATAATTATGTCATATAATATAAAATATTTTTGTTAGTTTTTAATTTTCTCTTTGCGATAGTTTACCTGATTCCTTATGCTCATTTATTGAATTATATTCCCAGATAGAGTTAAAATATTTACAAGTTAAAATATATTATTGTAAAGTAGTTACGGTTATAAAAGTTATATATATGTAGACTATATATTTTTTTTCTCACTATTACAAATATACAAACATAATCTTAAAGTTTTTTTAAAAATTTCGATTGTTATTAAAATATAATATTGATATTTTATGTAAAATTTAATTGAATTTATCAATTATTTTGTTTTTTTTAATTCTGTTTAACGCAATCTTTGTAACCTATTTAACTTAGTAATTTTTATAGTAGTTACAAGTATTTAAGTGTTACCCGTTGTAATGGTCTATATATGGTGACTTAAGGTCACCATAATGGTGATTATATTATAATCACCTATGCACAAGCTAAGACTAATGTAGGCATCACCACCCAAAAATTCATTTTGAACGTAAATAATAGAAGGAAACTTCTTTTAAGCCAAGCTTTTTTTGTACTTGTTATACTGCTTATTATTTTTTTAAATTTATTCGTATTTTTTAAGAGTAAATTTTAAGCATCATGTCTACTTGGTATATGAATAGGGTTAAGAGCTCAAATGTTGGACACAGCCGTTCCCATCAATAATAAATCTCGGTACTAAATACCTGACAATACATATATGAAGCACACGTACCTCAGCTCTACACAGACCACATCGTTAATTTGATAGATGAGTCAGTGCAGCGCAACGTGGTGGTTAGGACAGAAGATGAAGGGAAGTGGATGGGACCCCTTCATATTCCTTCATCATTATTGTAGTTATAAAAACTCCCAAATTGGCAGGGGGGATTTAATTAAGTAACGTGGGTAAGAACGTCACACTTAATGAGAAATGAATAGCATAGTCTATGTTAACGAAACTTTTGCACTTAAGAACTTCAGTTTCATTTTATTTCTTTAAGGAAAAGGAATTTTCATTTTACGAATGAAAATTTTCCTTGTGATATACAGACTAAGAAATATGATGTTAAAGTAAAATAGCAGATCTCATAAACTGATGAGAAATATTATGTAAAATATTTCATGCCAAGAATTTTTCCAGTTTTCGTTTAGAGATTCCAGGGAATAGCATGAGAGAACCACCAAGAACGTTTACACTTACCTTTCTTAGAAAAAATAGAATGTAGAACATCAAAACTATTATCAATTTATTTATTTATATATTTAAGTTACGTGAAGTAAAAAAATTGATTTTTACCTACATTAATATATCAACGCTACATTACAGTAATATGAGTAAAGCATTACACTAGATATAAATTTAGTATTTAAAAATATAATATTAAACAAATTTAATTGAGACCGTCTCTGAAACGAAATTGTTTCTCGTCTTATCTGCAAAGCAAATAAAAATTCAGAGTTCGGTTCCAAAATTTAAGGTTTTCTTAAACTACAAAAGGCTTCATGTAGAACAAACGATTCGCTGTAAATTTCAGTAGTCTAAAATATTGATTCAACTGCAATGAAATATAACAAAACAATTGAAAATTGTACATAATATCATAAAATTCTGTCTGTAAAAATCCGAAATACTATTTATTCAATTCACTGGACAGCGAAATCACAACTGTGATCATTTTACTAAATTAAACTTGATATTTCTCATTAATCTTATCTAATCACTGCAAAAATCTGCGATTCAATTTAAAATAGAAAAATCCATATACATCCGATCCTGGATCATTGTATGCTGAAAATACAATAATTATTATAGTAAAAACCACGGGTGATGTGATTAGAAAACAGTAATTGTTTTTCCTATCTGGTTATTTTTAAAAACTGCTTATAGTCTAGTCAACCTATGTTTTTTAGAGGAAAAAAATAGTATAAGGCTAATTTCTTTTCCATCGATTACTATAGTTTAGACAAGTGTACTGCCAAAAGTCCCCACCCCTACCCCCCTTACCCACCCCAGCGACCCCCCAAAGTTACAAATTGCAAGGGTTTCGTAAATCGCGTTTATTTCAAAAACTAAACAAGGTATTAGATTAATTTTTTTTTTTGTCTTTCCTATAATATTTCCTACAATTAATGTCCGTACCTTTTTTATCGTATATTTTACCGTTCGGTATTTATTCATAAAGAAGCTGATAAAACATAAATTTAATTACGTAATTTTACTTTCTGGTTTACAACTATTTACACTTACATTTTACACAAAAATGTTTCAAACAAAACTTTTAGTCCTTTTTAAGATCTATAAAATGATATATAACAGTACTTTCTTTATTGTATTAAGATGGCAAAATCAGCCGCTGCAATGTAGAGTGCTCAGTTGTGGCGGCGTTCGGTGTTAGAAGGTCGAGGCCGTCGGTTGCTATATTGCAGTTATAATTTTTCGAGTAATTTAAGCGCCACTAGGGCATTTTTTTTAAATTAACAAACTTATTTCACAAGTGTCTTAGTATGTATTTTTAAGTGTAAGAGCAAACATTTATGTAATATAAAAGGTTTCCGTTTCTCAGACTACATTTAAGAACTGTATACAAAACCATTTTTAATTTGAGTTTAATAATATGATCAGGTCTAAACGCTATTTATTGTCCAAAAGATTATGAACGTATATGATGACTTAAACATCCATGAGAAGTTTCTCAGCATCCTCGACTTCAACGACCGTAACGTTACTGCAGAATCCTCCACAAGTCCCACAAGTTTCTGTAAAATCCAGGGATGCCTTAAAGCAGCTGCATTTGCTTTTGCACGATACTTTGCAGTTGCAGGAAACTAAGTTGATTACTTCCTCAGGTACCGGTGATTTTGTTTAGTGAACCGGGTAACAACATGTTGTTTGTTAGTGTCCAACCCCAACCATAGCAGCCATACTTATTATTATTATTAGCCGTAGAGCTCCCGAAATGGAAGACGCTGAGCATTATTCACGATCATTGATTATTGGACTTGGTGTTTTTCTTGTTTGCCCACCAGCCTTTCATTTTTTGAGAAAAATCAGCTTTTCTTTCCTCACTCCATCTTGTTCCAACTCTTGGAATTTTAACCTCTGGAATAATCTCCCATTCATTAATTTTTGTTCTAAAACTATTTCGATTGGTAACTTCATTATCAGTAATGTTTGCCAGAACTAGATCTTTCTTAACGTGTCGAATCCATTCCCCTCCATTGACAAGCGAAGCTACATATTTTACCATCTTTTTTGTAACTCTATGATCAGGAGCTCTACTTATTATTATAAGAAATTACTGAATAATTTTTAGTACCTCCAGACCAACCGTATAATCGTTATGGCTGCATTTATGGACACTCGGAATGAAAAAATACAGAAACCAGTGTTTTAACAGCCCAGGCAAATAGCATGAGCTACTCCGCTTTCAGGTAGGAATAGTTGACCATTTAGCAAAATATTTTACCATATTGTAAAGAGAAAAAGGGGAGGAGCACTATCATCGAAACAGAAGATGGAATTTTTCTTCAGTCCGTCACCAACACTGGCATTCAGATATCGTGAGTAAGGATTTTGGCGTTCGCCTGACTACAATTACTAAAAACGTTCGATTACGTTTTAAGTAAAATAACGGCAAAAGCAAGTGACTGAATCAATTTCCCTCAAAATGCAGATCAACCTAATTAAGTCAAATTAAAATACAATTTAAGGTTTACACAATGTCATGTGTAATTGGTGTTGTAAACTGTTGGTGTAGTATTAAGTGTAGTATCACTTTATAAATAAGAAAACTATCAAAATTTGACAGTTTTCTACTTTGTTTAAAATTTGATAGTTGATTAATAACGACTTGTTCAGTACAACAAATTGTTGTTTTTAAATTATTAGAATTTGTCTGATGGCTGTATAAATTGTTTTCCGTCTTCTTTTCTCTACTTACAGTATAAAAAAACTTATGAATCTATTTATTTTCAATAATAAGAATTTTTGATGAGGAAAATGCAGTTTAAATATGCAGTCTTTATTTAGATTAAATTTAAATGCTGTCAGCAATTTCTGACAGAAATACGATTTCTTAAAAAAAAGAAGAAATTTACTCATACTACACACAGATTCTTAAAGCTACAAGTAATAATTTCTTATAAGAATATTTAAAATTTTGGTTATCAATTGTTGAGAAACTAGTTATTTGATTCAATAATTTCTTTTCTTCATTTTTTCTAATGAGTAATGAGTTTTGTTTATTCACATCATCCCATACTTTTTATCAAAAATTAAATAAATAAAATAATACTGGAAATAGTCCTTTGCAACCACCTCCTTAGTTCAGTAGTTAGCATCCTAGACTGCAAATCGGAAGACTCATACTTCAAAAGCGGTTCAATTCTCGGCTACGATGTGAAAATTCTTACCGCATAGAACACACAATTTCATATTGTACAGCAAACATGTATGACCAAGCTGAAGATACGCCTTTAAATAAAAATATATCCCTACATACACTACAAATACTTTATTATAGTTGACTTTTGTTTACAAAAGTCAATGAATATGAACTAGCTAGCGTTATAACAACAATAATAATTTACAACATAATTACATTAGAGTAACTATTAAATGAAAAATTTTTTCATCTTTCCAGAACAATTTTTCAGCTACTTTTTTCAAAAATAGAATTTGATTTTGGTTGGTAATTAAACCGATTTCTTCATTTCTAAATAAACTTTTTTTAAAAGAGCATAATCAGCCGGAAAGTTGTCGGCATTCTAAAGTGTAAGAATTAACGACATTATCGGTTTCACACCCTGATAATTATTTTTAATGTTAAGAAAATCTTGTGGATATGTAGAATTATAACGTTATTGTATACAATGGGACAGTACTCAATTTAGAATAAATATACAGTTTTTTTAAAACCTAATTTGATTTTCTGTCAACCTACCATCACCACTAATAAATAACGGATGTTCTTTAGGTTATCAGCCTCTAGAGGCTGATTGAACCTCTAGAGGCTTTACTAAGTAAACCGAGGAGTAAGGTGGTTTACTATTGCCTAACTCCCAGAGTGAAAAATATGCTTATTAGCATGCGAATAAACCCTTCGAAAAGCATCAACTTTCCACCCTGCAAATGACATCTTCACTTCATTCGCCACAGGGTCTGGCTGTATAATGAAATTCATTACTCTCAGTGGAGATAACTGACTAGTGTATTTTACACCTCTACTTCTTCTGTTCTTAAATGCTTCAGTTATAAAATAGGCTGACCATGTGATAAGAAACAGAACTATTTTTTGTAGCGCTGAAACTAGCAGATCGAGTGTAAATAATTTAACACTCCACCTGCCGGTTGTGTGAAAAATAACAGACAAGCAATACAAAACCAAATCTATAACGTAACCGCTACCCTGCAATGTTTTTACGCGTGAGTAGTATCAAATTGTCAATACACCAGGTTTACCTTAATATTTTCGAAGAATTGTATACGCAATTAACAGATAACGAGTTAGAATACAGCTTCTTTTAACAAGACGGAGCAACATTTCACACGTCAAACGTTTCACTGAATCGTCTTCATGCTGCTTTCTCGAATGAACCAGTTTTCACCAATGGACGATGGCCTCCACGAATTCCACGAGGCCCCCAGAATTGTCTGCTTGCGATTACTTTTTTGGAGCTACGTAAAGGAGACTTTATGCATCTAATCTCCACAATATTGATTAACTGAAGGTGAGCAGTCAACGATAAATCAATCCAATTGACAATAACATTTTGCGTCAGACGTCTCTCCATATGATCATTCGAGCACAAAAATGCATCGACTCTCACAAGATGGTCATTTTAAATATCTTATGTAAAAATTTCAAATAAATGCAACATTTAAATTACATTTAATGTTATTTTTTATTTAAATTATCTGCTCTAAGATTTAAATATGCAGATCCCTATTAAGACCAATCTAGACTTATGGTGTCCAGCTCTTTGGAGTAGCGACAGAGAGTAATTTAAAGTCGATCCAGGTCTTTCAATCAAAATTCTTTAAACTTGCTTCTGGCGCTCCTTTTTATGTAAGCAATAAAACCCTCCACGACGTTTTCAAAATTCCTATAGTAAAGGAGCTAACCGCATCCTTGTATAGTACATTTTACGAAAAACTAGATGACCATTTAAAGCAACTAGCTCGTGATCAAGCTACAAGGAACTCCTCAACTGTGCGTCGTTTAAAGCGAAAATGGAGTAGAGACCTCTTGGTCTGAATAACGAACAATACCCGAGGTTTTGAACGGAGAATGTATCACTGGGTACCTCTTTTTTTTAAAGTCAAATTCCCCACCACCATTTAAATAAATGAAATACGGAAGTTGTGCAGCACAATGTACAGTACCATAATAAAAATTAAAGACAAAAAAAATTATCCGCATCGTTCATACAGTTTCATTACAACGTAACCTACTGTTTCTGCAGCGGTTACGTTATGGGTTCGCTTTTATGTTGCTCACCCGTATAAAATACATAGAATATATTTTATCAAAATTTAAAATAATCTCAGATGAGATTAAAGTTTGTATACCAACAATGTTCTTACGATACGAAATTTTTCAACAATCAGTTCTCATTTACGCGTACTTCACAACCGTATCCAATAGATGTTGCAAATTCCTATGTAAACGAGATACAGTTAATACATAAATCTTTTTTAAAATATATTTGAAAAACTCTAAAATATAATTAAAAACTTGAATAAAAATATTAAAAAATCTGATTTATTTTGAAAGTAAAGTGGATAAAATAGCGTGACCTACATTTTATGATAAAAGTAAATACTACTGTAAGAGACAACTGTATTTATAAATTCAACGCAGTAATGCACTTTACAGTTATTTATTTTTTATAGGCTGTTCATTTTAAGAGGAGCGTACCTATTTTCTGAGACCTAAATCCACAGTAGCGTTTATTTTTTGTAGGAGATTTATAATAAAATGTCAGACTAGATTTGCCAAACATGTTCAAAGCGCAGAATTTTATTAATGATAATTCAAAATACCATCATTATTATAAATCGATCGTTTCTTCAGAAATACTATATTACTGATGATATCCCACAAAAACATGACATTAAATAAAAATATTATCATAAAGTTTGTTTTATAATTATATATTCTTAAAGATATTATTTTAGTAAAAATTTTAAACCAGAGTTTCAGATTTCCCTAGGTTTTACGCTTAACTTTACTTATTAATCATTATCTGGTTCATAAAAAAACATTTATTTATGTCTAATATTTTTGACAGCCCGTCAATTCGTCAATAAAACGATCAATCTAAATATAATTTCGGTATTTTAATATTGTGTTCGTCAATATTTTACATTACTTTAAAAGGGGGAGTAAAATTTTGGTATTTTAATCGAGTTCTCCTCACGATGGGTGCTACAAAATGGACCGTTCATTGATTTTTACCGCTTCATATTTTCATCTAAGCTTAATTTTCAGCAATGCTTAATATGAGTGCAAAAATCAACCCTCTCGACTACTATGAAATTCATATCACAGAGACGGCATCAAACACATTCTAATATATACTAAACGAACCATAATTAAATTAAAACCTGGACTTGATCAAAAATTGAACATGCAAATTATAAAATATTCTCTTTACTTCTTAATGAAGCTATTAAAAAAATTTATATTAATGAAGTAAGAAGGGTTTGTAAATAAAATTATTGCAAGTACAATTTTAAAATGACAAATAAAAAGAGGGAACTAGTACTATTGTGTTAAAATATTCACAATAATTTCTTATATCTTATAATTGATTAGTGAATTGGTGAGAAAAAGTTAACGAAAACAAATCAACACATATCACATACACTAGTCAGAAAAATGACTGTCCACCAGCAATTTTAAATAACATCATACTAAAAACAAGGCACAAAAGTAAAAGTTAGGACTTGAGACTAAATTATCGCCTCATAACATCACATAATAACAAAAAAATAATAATTTTGAGCTGAACGAATGTAAAACACTATTCAGTTTGAAAACATTCACCTTTGACAAGCAAATTAAATATGTTTTATGAAACTAACTTTGACCCTCATGTGCTCAAAACGGATTCAGTTATGGTGTACCTACATGCAACGCTTCAAAAATCTTTTAAAAATTGAATGTTTACAACTAAAATTCGGCGGCGTGCTTTACGAGTTCAAGGTAAGTCAGAAACTTCTATACCTATGCTATTCTAACGGTGAAAAGTATTGGAATTGTCAAATTTAACGTAAACAGTAATTTGTTAACTTGGGAAAACAACCAGATCACTACTGGAAATATACAAAACCATATTGCAGTACGTCCCTCTATAATAAACAAAGACGATAGACTCAGGGTAAATGTACAAGTCGAAGTTTTGTGTCAGTTAATTTTCCTTTGCTGGGTTTTTATATTTAAAACGCCTATAAAAGTGATGAATGAAGACATTAATGTATATAAGGCGTTGTCTTCAAATAAAGTTTCGTTAGATACGGACTAAGTGTTCAGTAGTATGTGCATTATACTGTATTTAGCTTAAATAGGTACGTTTCGTAATTACTGTGGCTATGTAGTTCCCTGAATTTGAGTTAACTAGAATTTTTAAATTTCGTTTCTGGTAGCAACAGCGGTAATAAATTATTCTTTATTACAATTCACAAAATTTACGAAAGTTAACACAATTTCAAATCAACCTTAAAACTCAACAATAAATTTTACTGTGATATAATAATGTATTTATTTTTGTTTAATAAAAATACATTAGTTCCTCTTACTACACATATTTTCAACTCTGGCATATTCGTTTATTATTATCATCATCATCTGTCAAGGATTAAGCTCAATTGCCTGTTCCGGTATCTATCTCTTTTTAGGTCTTCCCAAACCCCGGTTCTCTCAGTCGCTCATTTTGCGGAAGGGTGATCGGGAGACTGCGGAGGGAGGAGACATTTGGAGTTTAGTGGGATCGCCCTCTTCTACAGTAAATCGATCCTGTCTTGATCTCAGAAAGTAGCCACACTAATTTCCTGAGTTGGTGATGAAATAGATGAATGAAAGTGAGAGAGTGAGTGTCGGTCGGTGAGAGAGTGAGGGGAATTAGGCTACAGTTTCCTTCCACACCACGCTGGCAGTATGTAGATTTCTTAACCCGATATTTCCCTTGTGGTATTATACAAACAGTTCGGAGGGAGGTGGAGGGTTTTTCGCTGATATTGGATCAAGTGGCCAGGTGGCGGGTTTTTGGTCGGTAGGCAGTTGCGGCTTCTTTGGGGCTTGACGAGGACGCCTTAATTGAGTCCAACACTACTTCTCCCATCTTGAGTAAGTGAACATGAGTTTTTTCGCCGCAGATAAAAAAATCCTCGCTTACTTCTAGATTTATATTTCCATGCTTGCAGAGGAAGTCTGTGAGCTGGCATGCGAAGTAAATGTTTGAACCAGTTTCTCATATATTCTTAACGTTTCCAACAGTGACTTAACTTTTAACTCGGCGGGGATAGCTTTGTTATGTACTCTATTTAATCGGGTATAACCTTTCACTCCCCGCAAAAAATCTCATTTCAGCAGCCTGTATTCATTCTTCTGTAATGACACTCATGTTCCACTCCCATATGTTATGAGTATACAGCCATTGCTCTATAAAATTTCATTTGGGTGTCCTTTGTCGTTTTCTATCATATTTTCCTGCGATTAGAATCTCATACAGCGTTGAATTTTGCCAGTTTTTTATCATGGAAATCTTTTTGTCATAGGAAATCTTGCATTCTTAACATTTAAAATCTGGAACTTGTTCTATAGTTCGGTTGGGTTGTAAAGTATAATTTTTGAGCGAGCCGGCAATCTTCCCTTGAATGTTATAGCCTTTGATTTTTGCGCCGATATTCTCATGCCAACCTCTGCTCTAATGTTGTACAACTTATAAATGGCATATTGGAGGCCTATCTTCTTTGAGTTTTGGAAAACTCTGGTATATTTGTTAATAATAATTTAAATAAATCTTTTTATGAATAATAATTTAAAATAAAAAATCAATTTATTATGAACAAAAATACTACCTGACCTACAAAGAAAATCTTCACTGTAGGCAGGGATATTAATATGTCATCAATGGATGAAATTATAAGCATAAGACTAACACTTGTCTTATAATTTCTAATTGTCAAGTTTAAGGCGATTAGATAGTAATGTTGCTGTTATAACTTAGTTCCAGGCCACGCTCCAGACCACACAGAGCGTACCCATAAAAAGGCGATTGCAGCTACCCAATACCCGGCTCGCCGCGAGGCATTCGGGGCGAATGGATGCGACCGTTCGTACATGAGTAGAGTGCCGCACGATACCCTTTCGACGTAGTGACGCTATGATCTCCGAGGTTACCCATCACAGTGGCTGGAGAAATCTGACCGACAACGGTACGGAGGGGGGTGGGACACCCTGTGGGTCACACGGCACCCACTCGTTCGAGTTTGCTCTTTCAGGGGCATTGGTTATTAGGTAGTATTTGTCTGTAGCCCAATGTGTGTGTCGCGGCATGTTCCATAAGTACCTGGGGGTCACAGTTCTTTAGATAATTACATCATTTTCATAATAGAGTCGAATGGATACTAGAATAATACTGGTGCATAAAAGCAGCATATTGTTAAGGTAGACTGTTTGATGGTTTTGACTGAAAATTTCGTTTTGGGTTTTTTGTTTTTCAATACATCAGACCTAGATCTACCAGAAAAACATTACATCAAAAAATTACATTAATGAAAACATTAAGATTTTAGCTGGTTTAACCAGAAAAATTTTCATGTTATCAAGAACGAATTTTTTACTTTTTTGTACTGCTCGTTTTAGAGCAAAGGGAATTTTAGTTTTTTTTAAATATCTGCATTACTGTTTTTAAAATTCTGGGCTGTTGGTTCAGCTTCCTAACCAAATGCTGATGGGAAATTTACTTGTTTGTGTATATTTTATTTTTGTTTTTTTGCTTTTCCCGTAAATTTTGATTTTTAACATTTAGGTACATTTTTCGCGTAAACCATCAAACCTAGCAGACTGAAATTTGTACCAGTTATTCATCTTGCACATGCACATATATTGGCATTTTTATGATTCCCTCAGGTTCTCCAAAAATAAGTGATACGCAAAAAATCTAGAAAACAATTTTATGTTATTCGTTTTTGAGTTTTATTATTAACCAACAGATTAAATTTAAAAAAAATATCAGTAGCTAGAGAAATTTGATAACTATAAGTGTGTAAAGTTTCATTTCTTATTTTTTATTCATTCTATGAAAATTTACCTAAAAATGGAAAATTTAACACTGGTGGGATAAAATTTCCCCTTTACAGTCTCCCCTTAAAACTGTTAACTTTGAATGATGTGTTGCCAGCTGACATGTAAGGTAACATGAAATTTACCTATGCTTTACTTCTAGGCGTATTCTTTATGTTTATGGTTGAAAGATTCTTTTTGAAACACCCGTTAGTAGAAAGCCTGCATAAAAAATTGCACTGATAATACAAAAATTATTTATTACTCTAAGTAGAGTTAGAAGATACGGAAGGGAATTTTTACAAAGAAAAGAATATCTTCTGGTCACCTTAATGCTGGTGCAGCTATGCCGTTAGAATATATATACATTGTAATGCAATTTAGTATACAACACACGAATTAATGTTTAAAAATTGTACCTAAAATTGAATTATTTAAACTTAAAGTCAAACTGCCCTTAATTTTTAGATTACAGTTTACCACCATAAAAATATAATAAAGAGTTAGATAAAGAATAAAAGATGGATGCATAAAAGTTGGATAATAAGAATTTAATTTTGAACTTCTAAACACTCCAGAACGTTTTAACTCCAGATTCAATAATAAAATACAAAATTATGAAAACATAATACTCTCACTGGCTTCATTGTAAATTGTTTTAAATAAAATCAATTTAATTATTGAAAATTGTAATTACTGTTTCTATGAGTTTTACAAATACGTAACTTAACAATATTTATTTTTAGAGTCATTTGACCCGTACATTTAGCAGCAATTGCAATACAGTCAGACGTAAAGAAACTTTTAAATAAGTAAATCCATCGACCGGATATGCGTTTAATTAGTTAAAGCTTTCCAATGTACGCTATTTATCCTTATTGGTCTTGAAACTTATTTTTATTCTCACATTTAAAATACAACGTTAAGTCTTGGGGGTCTCTGGGTAAAGCTGATACTGTCTTCTGAATGCAGAAATGGGGTGTTAGGGTCGTCTTAGGAGCTAAAAGACGAGATTCTTGTTAACCCTTTTTTAAAGTACTAAATGTACTAACGTTCTCATGCATTTACATTTTTGAGAGTCCATTATTTCTGAAAAATAATGAGTATTTATTTCGGAAAAATAAAGATATCCATTCGTAACCGACCATGCACAAAAATTGTTTTAGAATTGTCCAATTTAGAACTACTGGGTATGAAAAAGCACAGTATGCCTCTGTCAAAATTTATAAGCTACCAAATCATTTGAAAGATCTATCATCACACAGTTTCAAAATTAAAACATTTTCTATTAGAAAAACAATTTTATAAATTAGTGATTTTTTTTTAATATCCGCTGAAATCAATCAGTGAAAAAAGGATTCAACTGTCCCGTCCGAGTGTACGTAGGCATATTCAATGTAAGTTTTTTTAACGCCATTGAATTTTTTTATGTATTGAAATAACTAATAAACTATATAATAATTATTTAACTAGAGGTGTACAGTTTTGTTTGCTAAATAAATACATACCTTTTGCTGCAACTGTTAATGATAACCGTAGGAAAGTACACGGGTCAAATACCTCTTCCTGAGAATCGTCAGTAAGTACACGAAACTAATAAAACTGTAGTCTAGTAGTGAATGTGGATCGACTTTGAATCGATACACGTACTAGCATCCTTAATCATTTACCATACACCACGTTAATAAAGACTATTATCAATTGAAGAAGAAATTAAACTAATAAAGAATACTTACTGATAATAATTTTATTCACATCGGTATTCACAAAAGGCTTTTAAATGTTTAAATCATAATAAATTAGTGATCCCATTTTTATAACGACCACAAATATATGTATTGTTTTACTCTGGTTAAAGAACCATATAAATTGAAATTTGGAAGTTATCCAAAAGCAGAATCTAAATATACCATACATACTATCCTATTAATTAATCTGTGTTTGAACCATTTAAAAACAAATTCTCTATATTTTGCCATTATTTATCTCACACTGAATAACCCAGTCTTTATATATTTTTTTGTTTTTTTTTATCTGAGGCGACGAGAAAAACTCATGTTCACACCCTCACGATGGGGAAAGTAGTGTTGGACTCAATTGAGGCGTTCTCATCCAGCCCCAAGGAGGGCGCAACCGCCTTACCAACCAAAAACCCGCTGCCTGGCCACTTGATCCGACATCAGCAAACAACCCTCCACCTCCCTCGGAACTGTTTTATATAATACTACAAGGGAAATGTCGGGTTAAGAAAATTACATACTGTTAGCGGGGCGTGGAAGGGAACCGTAGTTTAATTCTCCTCTTGTTGTCACTGATCAACACTTAATCTCTGACTTTCATTCATCTCTTTCATCACCAGCTCAGGAAATTAGCGTGTCTAATCCGAAAATTAATATGTCTGAGTTCCGGACAGGATTGATTTACTGTGGGAGAGGGCGATCCCGCTGATCTCCATATGTCTCCTCCCTCTGCAGTCTCCCGACCACCCTCTCCGCAAACTGAGTGACCAACTTCCAGCTCTCCTCATCCAGCAGCATCGCTGCTCCTACTCTCTCTGGAATCCACTGGGCAGCGCCTACATTCTCAGATGTCTCCATTCTTTCGAGGGCAAAATAGGGACATCTTTCAAAAATATGCGCAATGGAATCCTCCTCTTCACTGTCACACAGTCGACATTTCGGTACTTTATGAAGTTTGAACCTAGTCAAATATGCCACAAAGCAACCATGCTCTGTTAACAACTGCGTCAGCTCGTGGGTGGTATCACCAAATGTCCTCTTTATCCACACCTTGACATTTGGAATGAACCTCCTTGTTCACTCCCCGACATCATAATCATGAGTGAACAATCCAAATTGAAAATCAACCACATTTTGGCTAATACGAAAAATCACTAATTGACGCTAAACTAGTAGGCCTATAGGCTCTGTAGAGAAAAATGCTCCAACAGAAAGTTGTAGATCTTTTAATTTTCTATAAATTTCATTTATTATACACGTTTTTCGTAACATGACTACTAAGGCTAAAATCTTAAAATAATTTTTTTACAGATCTTCATGAAAAAAAAACATAAAATCACTAATTACGCTAAACTAAGCGTTATACAAAGAAATTTTTGGTATAAAAGTTGTAGATTTTTAAATTGTCTATAACTTTAATTATACACACTTTTACCTTAAAATGCATTTTAAAAATCGCAATTTTAAAAAAATATTTTTTTCTACGAAAAAACAGCCTTCGCAAGCATTTCAGCAAAATAGCGGTTACCCAATATTGTAAAACAAAAAAAAATGTATTACATGAGACGATTTTTGAGCCGTTTGGAAACTGTAGGATCCGTTTTTTGAGGTAATCGCAAAAAAGTGAAAAATTACACTAATAAACTACTACTTCCGGTTGACCAATTTTGATGTAAATGTTTTTGTACGGTTCTCTAAAGGTATCTAACTTAAGTTACAAGTTCCAAAATCGTAAGATGTTCCGTTTTTGAGATAGCCTATTCAAACACACACACACACAGTCACACACACACACACACACACACACACTTACCAGTTGCTAAAAATATGTTATTTAGGTTCAGCGGGTCTGAAAACGTGTATATTTGGTGAAATTCGATTTCAAAAATCAACATGAAAACAATACTTTCCTTCTTATATATTCATAGGCAAGAGAAAGTAATAAAAATTTAATTAGACGTAATGCAGATGTTAGTGCTCACCAGCTTTAATAAAAATACTGTAATAATCTTATTAAAATACTGAAGCACTTTATAGTGCAGTGCTCGTTTGTTCTGGACACAATAAGGAAAAATTATTCAAAGATGTAGGTCAAGAAAGTGCTCAACAAAGACAACGAAGAATTTATTGATAAAATGTATCTATACTGAAATTTTTGACCAATGCAAAGGATCTGAAATTTAATATAATATTCTTTCTCATATATGTTTATTCCAGCTTCCATTTTATAAAATTTTCCAAGGTTAAATATTTTAACAGCACATGAGTTGTATGATAAAAACGGTTAAACACCAAAATGTTACTCATAAATTCAGATATTATAACGTTTTTCACTCTTGAAATTTAGTAAATTCATGCTTTCCATTGTACTGAAAAAATACAATAAAGTCAAAAAAATAATGCGTATTTTTTGTGAATACACAGGCGGTGGATAGGCCTATCATTTAATAATGCGCTTCGTAAGGCATATCTAATAACGGTAGACTTCAGTACGCATATTGCATGTAGACCTACGCACAATGTATATTAGTATCTATCTCTATTTTAATACATTATGACATTAAAAATAAACTGTTGTGAATTACTCACACAACTTTATCTTGCCAATGCAAAAATTAACAATATAACCTAATATATTAGTTATAAAACATTAAAAATAAAACCTCAAAAAACATAATCTAGTTTTAATCATGAGTTAATTTTTTTTAATCCCTAATGTGTGTACGTTCCAATCTATTCAAATCACAACAATAAGCAACCCCATGACACAATTAGATGAGGATGTGTATAACGTGTAAATCAGGTGTATTCTTTTACAGACCCAGGCCGATCATTCATGAGAGAGTATGGTTAATTGAACGCCAACCTTCAAAGTACACCTGTAGCCACTGTCTAGTATACAAATCTGTACAAAAGTACACTAGGATTTGAAGTACTAGGATTTTAACCAGGAACCTCCGTCTTCAAAAATCAGCTGTTTACCAGCTAATTCGTGGCGACAACTTTTACCGCTACACCAACCCGGTGGGTAATCATGAGTGAATGATTCAAAATGAAAACCAAACATAGTTTGGCTTAATAATATGGAAATCACTCTTTCACGCTATGCAAATTTTACAAATGTTTCACAGTTGTTTTTAAACAAAAATTTCTTAGCAAGGAGTTGATGAGTTTACTTTTCTGTAAAATACGTTATATTAGTCAGTAGTTTTATTCAATGCACTTTTAAAAACAATCTTACTATACACAAACAAAAAATGTAATATAATATTCAAATATTGTTGCTATGTTACAAATTCGACGTTATTACTCGTATAAAATTTTTTAACTGAAGATCACTGGTACGAACAACTTAACTCTGTTCTCGGTAAACGTTGCCAATCATCAATGATACCTTAGTTTCGTCAAAAAAAATAGTTATGTTAATTTTATAACGTCGAGGTTGTAGAAGAAACATAACTAATCTCACACTGTACAAAACCCCAAAATTCTTTTATCATCAAGTTCTACGACGACTTGCACTACGCTTACTCCCGATATTTCTCTGCGTGATATTTGCAGCGGTCTATTTTCTACCTTTCATCACAAGACCTATGTAGGCCTACTCTAATTTTCTGTTTCACATTTTTCACAAAAATTGTGAATACTGATTTTGGAAAATAATTATTTCTTTATTCAATCTCATCTATTGTTCCTTATATTTCGGTTCTGATCCAAAGCTAATTTTAGATGCTTGCCAGTAATAAAGTTTTCCCCAGACCGAGTTACGAGCTCTGCGCTGGGTAGTCCAGTAATGGGGTTGCCACCTTAGAGCCTCTAGACGGGCCATGGGTTTCATTCGAAGACCCACCTCCTAAATTCGTCCGCCCTCTCCTCCGTTGGGAAAATTCCTCCTCCGCCTTCGAGACCGTTGACCATTTTTCCGGGCTCCACCTGCCCTGGATTTTATTTGGGTTGACTCCCTAGGCTCTTTCGCCCTCCCGCCATTTGGAATCCTCCATCTCCACCAAGAAGACCGTTGACCAGTTTTCATCTCAGTTGATCCGCGGGTACTTATTTGGCTATGCCTTATTCGTACCTGCATGCATATCTACAGGCGTTCTTTATCATCCATTGTGACGCGCCGTGTCGGGGTTGAGGTCCCCATCTCAGTGTCCTATACAAGGTTAAGCTTAGCCCCTACTCGATTTAAAACCAGACCCTCGCATGAGCTGACCAAGCACGGCTTATTTATCATCTCTTTTAAACATTTAGGATGCAGAATTTCTGTTTACGGAAACAAACAGTTATATTCGTACAGTTAACCAACAAAAGGTTTCGCGATATACTGCATATGCTCTGGGTGTAGTATAATTGTTTTTTCTGCACTTAAATTAAAGCAGTCGCGCATGCGCACTGATGATTTTCCTCCTTTACCCCTCCTTGCAAACAAGGGCAAACTCGTGACTCAAGTAACTATACACACATTAGAGATAAAAAAAATTATTGCTTACTTTTTCGTTTCTTTTTTCTACTCAGCACAGGTGATATCTTCTCAGAGAGAGGGAATGTTTGCAATAGTCTGGTTTTATGGTATCCAAAGCTTACTCATTTCAATCTTCCATACTAATTCCACTATTTACTTCTTGTAAGACAAATCAATTAGACAAATTAAACAATTTAGATAAAATAACCTCCCATTTAATACAGTAGTTTCGTATTTGATAAAATTTTGTTTATTTTTAAACCGCGTTGTATAAGCGGAATGATCATACAAACAGAAGAATACTATACATTTGAATTTTATGAATTGAGTCCGGTCTTTTGAATTTGGTCAAAACAACGGACTGACTGTATTAACCCTTTCAGTACCAATGTCCGGAAAACAGGACATCGATATATTTCACGTAGTCATAACATCCGGTTTACCGGACGCCCGTAAGTTACGCATAAAGTGCCAACGTGCGAATAACCGAAAATTTACATGAAGGACTTTTAAACAAAAATTAATAGAATAATGTATTTTTTAACCACCTTCGTGGCGCAGGAACTAGCGTGCTAGCCTGCAAAGCGAAAGGTCCCAGATTCGATTCCCGCCTAGGGTCTGGAAATTTTAACACGTTAAAACTAACGTTAAGGTACCAAAACCCACAGTAGACACTAATGACCAAGCTGTCGATGCGACTTTAAATAAACTAAAAAAACTACGAGTTTTTTAAATATTTTTAGTGTTAGAACGATTTATGTTTTTTAAGAACACAATAAAAATTAGTTTATTACTTGGATATTTTAATTTTCTGCAACGGTGAAATTTTGTTTGGCAATGGGAGGCTTACGCCTGCAAGTTTTGGAAATAAGGGCTGGCACTTTTTGCACACCCTTATTCAAATTAAATGGCTTTAGGTCAAAGTTTTAAATATTGTTTCGGCACTGAAAGGGTTAACCAACGAACACAATAAGCTGTCTTATTGTATATCGAAAACAATTAAATGTGTAAATAAAAATATCAAATTAAAATTTTTAACAATATTAGGTTAACTATGAAATTTGTAGCTTGTAGAAAATAATTATTTTTAAATTACATCAGCAACCGAATGTTGTTTGACTGTTCGTTTTGAATAATATACTACAGTATGTGTTATATCGAGGAATGTCGTGTCAAATAAATAATTGATTTGATCGGTTGTACATGTTCACATTAATCAGTATTAATCTACTGTCACTATACGGGTACTTGTTAATAAGCGATGCATGTAAATTATTTAAAGATCAGTCGTGTATTTAGAAGGTGTATGCCTACTACAGCTGCGTACCCTGTCACAGAATGAGTTACATAAATTATTAATTATATTGTTTAAACCAAGTAAATAAATCTGTACTCTTACGAAAATTAAAAATTGCGTACGATAAATAAGTACCTCGAATAAACTGACATATTATTAAACAATATTCATTTGTATATTATAAAATACATACATACTGATGATTAGAAGTAAAACGGGAACACAAATCTTTCTATTGAAAGACATTGACAATATTTACAAAAGCGATGAAAACTTCTTTAACACAAATGACGTTCAAAATTTGAAATATTTTGGCGTAGATAAGAATCATAAATATAAAAATCTTGTGTGAAATTCACAAGACTTTCGCTTGCCAAAATAATGATGAACATAAATAATCTGTGTTAATCATGAGTAAACAACGTAGTATGAAAACATAACCTAATTTTAATCATGAGTGAATGAGGCAAAATGAAAATCAGTCTCTGTAGAACTCAAAGTTACGGAAAATCACTTAGCCGCTAACTAAGCTCTATAAAAATGAATACTTAAAATAAAAGTGGTAATATTTAAATTTCTATAACTTCAGTTGTATACACTTTTGTCGTTAAATGCATACTAAGGCCTCAGTCTTAAATATAATCTAATTTTTAAAGATTATTTTGACCAAAATACAAGAAATCAATAATTGACACTGAACTAAGTTGTGAAAAAGTTGCTTGAAAAAAAAGTTTTAGGCTTTGTAATTTTTAAAATTTTTGCTTTTATGCGGTTTTCCCGAACATGGATGTTAAGGCCGTAATCTTAATAAATTCATTTTTTAACTACAAGAGCTCAGTCTCCCCAAGAACTTCAGTAGACTTTGCGTCTACCCTATCTTGCAGACCATAAAAATGTAGTAAAGAGCCAACTTTTAAAAAATCGTAGGAGCCATTCTTGAGAAAATCTCAAAAAAGTGAAAAATCCCACGAATAAACTATTACCTCCGGTTGACCGATTTTGATAAAAATGTTTGTGTCGGTTTGCCTTTTGTTACTTAACTGAAGTTAAAAGTTTCAACTTTTTACGCTATCCGTTCTTTAAATATTTTGTTTAAACATACTGAGAAACATACAGATACATCGCTAAAAACATGTTTTTGGCTTCAGGAGGCCAGAAAACGTGTATATCCGGTGAAAACTCGATATTTAATAATCAACATGAAAAGAATAATTTCCTTCCATATATTCATATAGGGCAAGAGAAAGAAAAAACAGTTCAAGAGAACTTAAGAGAAACACCAGTTCAGTTGACCTCTGTTGCAAGAACGACTTCTAGTATCCGGGACTTATACGGACGGCCTTTGAGCAAGAATATATGATTTGTGCCTTTTAGCATGATTTTTAAGGTTAATAATTAGTTTCAAAAAACACTTGGAGGTGACATCATGAATGAGTGGAAAATGCAGATCTAAATATATGAAGTATTGTTATTAATTTATAGTGCTCGCTACGAAAGAAGTCAGCTGTGAAGACCAATTAATAAAATTTAATAAAATTTTCTAATAAATAAATTAAAAAATCTTTCTGATAAATAAATTTTTTTAATAAATTTTTTATTTAATAAAATTTCCATTCATTCCACTGGAACACCTACATACTGGCCTTCAGCAACTAGTAAATTACCTGACCTCGACTTCTTTATTTCAAAAGGCGTTTCTCATCTCCACTCTTCAATTTCGCCCTTAGATGATTTGTCATCCGATCACTCACCGGTTTTACTTGTTCTTTCTGACCAACCTACGGAAATTCCCATTAAACCTTCTTTAACAGCTGGAGTTATGAACTGGGATATGTTTCGAGACTCACTTCAACCTTCACTCAACTTACATCTCGCGTTAAAAAATTCAGTTGACGTAGAATCTGCGGTTGAGCACTTAACGACGATGATACAAGTTGCAGCATGGAACTCCTTGACTCCCCTTCAACATACGGTGGAGAGAAAACATTGCTACCCACATTACATACGAAAATTAATTGCTGAGAAGAGGCAAGCTAGAAGACAATGGCAAAACTCAAGACTACCTACTGACAAAACACGACTCAATCAACTTACGAATACCTTGAAATCTATCATACGTACAGTGAAAAATGAAAATCTAGAAAATCGTGTTAGGAACCTGAATACGAAAGATGGAAGTCTATGGAAAGAAACCGGTAAACTCCTACGCTATACTCCTCACTGCCCTCCTCTTCGAAAACTGGACAACACATGGGCAAAATCTGACAATGAAAAAGCCATCCTATTTGCTGAACACTTGGAAAAGACAACCTCATGGTGATACTGTACCCGCTTTTACAAAATTAATAGAAGATAAAGTATCTTCACCTTTACAGTTGTGTCTACCTCCACTCAATTTTACTGACCAAGAAATAAAGACTGCAATTACTCAATTGCCACTAAAAAAATCTCCTGGATATGATTTGATAACGGCTGAAGTACTACGTGAACTGCCACAAGCAGGAATAACTCTAATTACGCAAATTTTTAATGCTATTTTGCGGACCACCCACTTTCCTATACAGTGGAAATTTTCACAAGTTATCATGTTTCATAAAGAAAATAAACCAATCCACGAACCATCTTCTTACAGACCCATCATTTTACTTTCAACAGTTTCAAAATTATTCGAAAAACATTTACTCCCGAGACTGCTTATATTTGTAGAAGACCAAGGTATAATCCCTAATCATCAATTTGGGTTCCGTCGACGGCACAGCACAATTCATCAACTACACAGAATCGTTGATCAAATTGCCTCTGGCTTTGAACAAAAAAAATATGTAAGTGCCGTCTTCTTTGATGTTTGCGCAGCGTTTGATAAAGTTTGGCATCAAGGTCTGCGATATAAATTAAGAAGATTCTTGCCAGATGCCTATTTCTTAATCATCAGCTCCTTTTTAACGGACAGATTTTTTCAAGTAAAACATAACACGGCTCTGTCTGACTACAAACAAATCGTCGCTGGTGTTCCACAAGGATCAATCTTGTCGCCACTGCTTTACAGCATCTATACATCAGATCTACCTGCATCTGCTAACACCACCTTAGCGACTTATGCTGACGATACAGTCATCCTTTCTTCTGATGTAAAGCCAGAAGCACAAGTAATAATTTACAAAGTCACATTAACTTTTTAAATTATTGGTTAAAAATCTGGAGGATCCAATTCAACGCTTCAAAATCAGTGCATGTCACCTTTTCTCTCCGGAAAGGCGAGTGTCCTCAACTATTCCTCGACAATAAACCGATACCACAACGACAAAAAGTTAAATACCTTGGACTTCACCTTGACAAGAGACTCACCTGGGCGACTCATATAAAAACCAAAAGACTGACTTTGAACTCCAAATTGAAAGAACTATTTCGACTACTTGGACGCAGCTCTTCACTGACTCTAAAATCTAAACTATTACTACTATACAAAGTTTATCTCAAACCAATATGGACCTATGAACTACAAATTTATGGCACAGCTAAACCGAGCAATCTACAAAAATTACAAGCCTTTCAGTCAAAATGCCCGCGTTTAATCACCTGCGCACCTTTTTATGTCAACACCAAAATTCTACATGACGACCTTATGTTAATATTCTGTTCATAAGTGAAGTAGTTAAGTCCAGCTACAGTGTTTTTCACAGAAAATTGCATGATCACCCCAACGAATTAATCACCAAACTATCGGATGCATCACTACCAGGAAATCCGCAGCGCAGGTTGAAACGTCAATGGGCCAGAGATCTTCTATAAAGTGATTTATTTTATTTTTCTTTCTTCTTTTTTTTCTTATGTTGTTATTTATCATTCATGTATCATGAACTTTATTTCATAGAACATATACCAATGGGTATCACTGTTCTTTTTCATTTATTTATTTTTATTTTATTTTTTTTCCTTGTCATCCTTTGTTTACTGTCATCTAATTTGCTCGTTGTATCTTCGTATATAGTTGCAAATAAAGTTATTAAAGTTAAAAAAAAAAATTTCCTATTTCCATAATAATTACATTTCTGTTGTATCTGTAATTTATAAATGTGTACTATACACATGTCACAATACTGTAGTAAAAATACCTAATTCAGTCGAAACATAATTTCCTAATCTTTACGTGGAGCCAAAATAGCACATTCCTTAAATGGCCGCCATATTAAAATGATAAGTGAAATTTTACTTTTTAAATATTGTCATTGCAGAAAACACTGATCTTTAACATACCTAGACCCCGAATTTTTATGTAAAGCTTGGATAAAGTAACTGACGTTTAAAAAGCATACTAACAGAAAACCGGCTTAGGATTGGCTAATTTTTATGTGTGAATTGTTGTGTGTCTGACAAATTTTTAAATAAACCATTTAAGTTTAAAGAATTAACGCAGTAAACAAGAGACTTTAATTTATTGTAGCGTTAAAATTTTTCCGTTCGGTCGTTTTTGAAATACAGCTCATCAAACAAAACGGACTTCTTTCGTGGCGAGCACCTTTTTATAAGTAGGTGATTTCATTTATTAATCTTCAAAATTTTGACTGAAAAACATTTTTCTGACCCATGAGTTCATGCACCATGTGTGTAGATTAGTTGCAACAGACATTTATAAATAAGAACTATAAATAAAGAGGAAAATTTTGGATTTGTAGAATCTGGATAAAAAAACCGGTAAGAATATCGTTAAACGTTTATTTAGTAAAAATTCGTTTATACTCGTATTTGATGTGTTATAATCCTATTCATATTTTTAATGCAACATTAAAACTAAACAATATTCCCTATCAACCATCGGAAAATTACCTCAAAAACTTTATTCGTTTTGTTAATCTTTTATAAATGTATAATAAATAATCAATTTACACAGAAAATAATAAATGGTAACAAATACAGATTGTTTCAACGCGTAATCTAAAAAAAATATAAACACACGTTGTATATTTTTATTTAAAGAAAAACCCCAAGTGCAATCACGTTAACTTTTGTACAAACTAGTCTAAAAGTTTCAGTTCGTAAAACATTCTAAATAAGAAAACAAAGAGATCGTATATGAAAACACTTTCATACTCGTTCAGTTATAAAAAGTTTTTAGGTTTGGAGTTCGTTTAGAGTTGTCGTATTAAAAACAACTTGACAAAGATGTTGGCAACAAAAATAAACAGTTAAAAAAGTAGGTAATAAGATGAGAGTTTCCAGAATTTGAAAGAACTGTAAACAAATAGAAGGTGGAATAAGTAGGTAAGCTTCGAAACACAAAGAATTACTACGGCTATAATTACGGCAAACATGGCACATAATGCACGGCTAGATGATCAATTATAATAATACGCTTTTCCACGTTTCTCCTTTCTCTTTGGATAAATTTAATTCGGAATAATCTGGCTGATGTTAAATGCGCATTCTGAAGTAAGGTTCGATTTTCTTCCCTGTGTTTTCTTCATTATTAAGCACAACTAACACAGACATGGCCTTCCACACAATATTTGTGTAATTTGTAAATGGTAATTAAACACCCGTAAAATTTGTTCTTATCGTGAAGTAATTAGTATACGGCGTCTTCTTTACAACTTTCTAAGCAACAATAAAATTTAAGGCTGGAATTCATTAGAAATCCTTAATGTTTGTCAACTTTTGTTTAAAACAAATTTATTCCGTTTCTATATTTTTACGAGTATAAATGCAGTACAGTAACTCAGGGGAGTTGGTCTTGAGAGTTTGACGAGTAAAAATGTAATGTTTATAGTATTTTTTTTTGTTTAGGTTTTGGTGCCTGATGTTTTAATTTCTTAATTGTGCACGAGGTGTGGCTATTAAATAACGAGACTGACGTTGTAAAAGGTTTTATTTTAATTTTATACAAATTCAACTATTATCACCTTCAATATACAATCCTTCTCTATCCCTAGAACGCTCCATGCGAATTTTCCACTGTTGGAAACAGTGCTGGAAGTCATCTTCTGTCAACTCCTTTAGGACACGTGCCGCTCAAAAATATTTGAAATGAAGCTCGCAAAAATGTTTGTACTGACACTTTGTACGCGATTGAAAATGACCCAAATTTTTTGGAAACGATAATAACATGTGATGAAACGTGGTTTTTTACTTATGATCCAGAAACGAAGCGCCAATCTATGCACTGGAAGAGCCGAACTTCACCGAGAGCAAATAAAGCTCGAGTGAACAAGTCAAAATTGAAAGCAATGATGATGGTTTTTTTAATATTAATGGGATTGTGTACCTTCACTGGGTTCCTGAAAGTCAAACAATGAATCAATATTACTATTGATTAATGTAAGTGTGATGATAAGAGTGGTTATTTAATAGCCACACCTCGTATAAGTCTTGTATCAGATAAAAATATTTTTAATTCCTGATCTTGTTTTGGTACGTGTATGCATATATGTTAAATGGTTTTATTTCTGTTTTATTGTTATTAGTATTAATTGGCACTATCAATTTTGTCATTTTTGCTCTTATTAAGTATTTTCTCATAATTTTGTTTTTGTTTAGCTCATTTAAATAATAGCGTACACAATTCCATTCTTTTAAAAATGGGAAACGGAAGTCAACTTGCAATGAGTGCTACTGCATCTGATGGTGGTCAAATATTCATTAACTTGGTTAATGAATCTATAAGAGTACAAAAGTTTTCTTCTCTTGACAGTGCTCAAAATCTTACTTCCCTCATTCTTTAAAAACTTTTCATTTTGTAATATAGCCGATCCAGGAGATTCAAAGAATTTGTTGGCAGCCCTACATTTTGAAAGCATCCAAACGCTTAGTAATTTCATCTGTTAATATCCAAGCCTCAACTCCATAACTTAACAAAATATTGTTGAGACAAATGGATAATTTTCATCGTAGTAATTAACATTAATAATTCAAAAGGTATTTAATAATCAATTTCGATAATCTCCGTGGCGTAATAATGTAGAACACTAGATGACACGGAACTGAAAAACCTGGCACGTAGCCGAGTAGAGCTTAAGGGGCTTCAACCCCCGAAAATAAATTTAAATTCCATACCAGACTAATATGCTACGGGTCCTTAGTTCGATTCTCGAGACTTAGCTATTTCGTGCCAATGCACAACTAAAGGTTACATGGAAGCGGTTCTTCATTATAGTCCTAAAGAATTTAACACGGTAGAATCTCAAGTGAAGCCACCGATATTTTCCCGTAACCAACTGTAGTAACTAATGACCACGCAGCTTCTGCACTATTAAATAAAATTTGTAACAAAATATATATCGTACAATATAGAAACAATTCCATTAAATAATATCCATTAGATAATGTTTACCTGATTAGAAAAACATTGTCATTACAACCTGATAACAGAATGCATGTATTGAAATACTTATACAGGTGATTATAAATGAAATAAACAGTTTCGATAGCTTATAAAAAATTTATTTTAGAAAAGTTAAGGTAATTACTTACATGTTCATATAGAAGAATTAATTAAGTTTTTATTGAAAATATTTACAGATTTTCAACGTGTGCACCATTTGTAACACAACAGATATTAATACGGTAGTCGAATTCTTCCCACACACGATTACGTTAAATCACATTTATTATGACATTATATATAACATACACATATGACGGTCAAATGTGGCAAGAGCATTTTCGATACGTTGTTGTAGATCATCGATATCTACAGGAAGCGATGGTACAAAAACTTTGTCTTTTACATGACCACATAAGAAAACGCCACAGGGCGTTAAGTCTGGACTACGAGGTGGCCACGGCGTAAACACACTGTTTTCCTCACTTGCGCGGCCGATCCATCGTCTAGGAAGACATTTATCAAGATAATTTCTGACTTGTAAGTGCCAGTGAGGCGGAGCTCTATCTTGTACAAAAATGAAGTTATCACTATCTTCCTGGAGTTGAGGTATTAACCATTTGCTTAATATGTCCAGATAAATTACTCCGGTTACTGACACTTCGTGAAAGAAGAACGGCCCGTAAACCTTTTCACGAGATAATGCGCAAATACGTTTACTTTAGGGGAATCGCGTGTAAGCTGTAAAGTTATTTTTGTGTTTTCTGTGCCCTATATTCTAACATTATATCTATTAACTTTTCCACTAATGTGAAAATTACATTCATCACTGAAAATTAGGCGATTAAAGAATGCGTCGTCATTTTCAACACAATGTTGAATCTCCAGACAAAAATTTTTACGTACGATTTTGTCACTGGTATTTAAACTTTGTACTAACTGCAATTTATAAGGTGACATTTTCAAGTGTTTCCGCAGAATTTTCCACACAGTCGGTTGAGGAATTTGCAGTTCTAAACTTGCTGATCTAGTTGATTTTTCTGGACTTGGTTCATAACATCACGAAAACTATCAATTTGTTCTTCTGTAACAGAAGGTCTTCCAGTACTCTTCCTTTTACACAAACATCCACTGTTATCAAAATGTTTATACCAGTCATAAATTGATTGCCTTGTTGGTGGTGGTTTACCGTATCTTGTTCTGAAATGACGTTGCACAACCGTAACCGAGTTTATTTTGGCTAATTCAAGAACACAATAAGCTTTCTCCACTTGAGTAGCAGTCATTTGATAGACTGGTCGTTGTAACAGCAGCCAACAACAAAATGCTAGCAACAGTTGTACCAACATAAACTTTAAAAAATTCCCTACAAACCTATATCATTTACTATATTCCAATACACCAGTTTGATGTTTAAGAAGCTGTCGAAAGTGTCTATTTCATTTATAATCACCCTGTATATAATTTTAAAATGAAAACGATTTTCGTTATCTGGAGAGCTATTGCTGGGTGGTGACCTCCTCGAACCCATTAACGCGGTTGGTTTTTTTTTAATTTTGTTTATAAGTTTTGTTGTAAACGTTTTTGTTGGTAGTTTTTTACACAATTGCAAAATAAATAAAGTAATATAAAAAATTCTACCAATACATTAGGTATAATTTAATTTTTCTTTTATTTACAAATATGCACCATTACAATACGTTTTTAAAAATATCAGAACAAAAAGCAGTTTAGCTAATGTTAGGATTTCATGTAAAAAGAATCATTAGTCCACCGAATCTGTTTCAACAAATAAAATTTGTAAACAAATTTAGTATCTAAACTTTGAATAATATTAGTTTTTTTGAAGGATAAATCTAACACATTAAATATTTTAAGTCTCTGAAAAATGAATTCTTGATCATTTTGAAAAATAAATGTCATATAATTAGGATCTGCCCATAACGTACAGGTGGAGTTTAAAATTATTTTCACTCGATCAGATGCAGGGCTAATAAAATAGTTCTGTTTCTTATCATATGGTCAGCCAATTAAATGACCGAATCATTTAAGAACAGAAGAGGTAGAGGTGTAAAAGACACTAATCAGAGTTATTTCCTCTGAAAGTAATGAATTTAATTAAACAGCCCGACGCTGTGGTAAATGAAGTGAAGGTGTCATTTGCAGAGTGGAAAATATGTGCTTTTCAGAGAGCCTGGCATGCTTATACTCGTAAGCATAGTTTTCAACTCAATGACGAAGGCAATAGTGAACCACCTCACTCCTCGTATTATTTAGTAAAACCTCTACGTTCAAAACAGACTTTCTGCTGATGACCTAAACAACATTTAGGATGATGGTTTAGCCTTTGTTAGTAACATTCAATGTACAAATTTAAATGTCTCTTTTAACTACATTATAAATCGTTAAAGTGTGATTATGTATTTTTGTTATTGATGCAAAGAATGACATTGATTTGTTCTATTGCTTTTGAATGGAATCTTTCAAGACACTTGACTTCTTTATCGTTGCTCGCAGTGTAATCCAGTATGTCCAGACAGGGTTAAATAAAAAAACTTTTTGAAAAATTACTTAAAAATGATTTATATTTCTATCGAGGTTGATGATATTTATCCAATATTTTGTAAATTGATAAATAAGTAATCCATTCTTCTAAAAATATTTCAAATATTTTTGAGTAGCAGTTCCATTAGAATAATATATTAGTTCCTTGTATACAGAATCTTGAATCGGATTACGTATAAATTTATGACCTTTTGTTATGAGATCCTTTACGAGTTTTCTGTCTTTGAAAGTTCTTTATACCATAGATTTTTTCTTTGGAAATTTCCTTTCTTTTCAAAGTTCTTTACTATTGATCAAGACTCGTCAAAGGAGCTCTGAAAGCTAGTTGATCAGATAGAATGATTTTCAGTAGCCGTACGACCCATTGTCGCAAAGGTTTTGTCGTTATTTTTGTTATAAATGACTTTCATTATTAGTCTAAACAAAATGAAAAAAAACAATGTTAAATTTACAAATAAAAAATCTCAAAGTAACTCACAGCAAAAACACCACTGCCTTCAAACAGGCAAATAATATATTTTTACTTTCGAAGAGAATTATTGAACGATTTTTGGGTAATTCAAATGATTTTTATAGTTTTCTAGCAACTGACAAAAAATTGGTAGTTTTATTATCTTGTTTTTGGTGTCAAGTATCGAAAATCCTCTTAATATTTAAATCGAAATGTACTTGTAGAGGTGTCAGTGTTGTAGATTTTATTGTCATACACTATTCATCAGCTTTTGCTACAATAGAGTCGTGAACCGTCTTTATGTGCTTCCTCTAGATCTACCATTTTCGTTATTTCCTCTAGTTTTTATTCAAATTTACATCTGTTTAAAATCTCTTATAACGTACTAATTATTTATTGTACATACTACTAATTTAGTTTACAATTTTAGTAATTATATAAAGAATATTGTAATTGTTTATTGTATTTACTTCAAAAAGGTTTTTCTTCAACGCTTAGTTCAGATTCAATTAGTGATTTTCTGTATTTTTCTCATTAATATCGAGTAAATTATTTTAAGATTGCGGCTTTAGTAGACATTCATTTAACGACAAAATTTTACATAAAAAATTATAGAAAGTTAAAAACCTACAACTTTTATTTCAAGCATTTTTTACAGTCTAAATTAGCGTCAATTAGTGTATTTCCTTATTTTCAAGTCCTACAGAGGTTGATTTCCATTTATCGTAATTCACTCATAATTCAAATTAGGTTTGGTTTTTAATTTTAGAATGTTTATTTATAATTTTTTTATCCCTCATGTGTGTACGTTGCAATCTGTTCAATTTGAAACATTACATAAACAACCCCATGACCCAATGAGATGAAATGAAGTGTATGACGTGTAAATAAGATGTAGTTTTGTACAGATCTAGGCAGACCATTCTTGAGAAAGTATGGTTAATTGAACCCCAACTATCAAAGTTGACCGGTAACCATTGCCTAGTATTCAAATCCGTTTAAGGCTTGTTTCACACTTACCCGGCTGTCGTGTATCGGGTAAAGATTGCCCGAAAGATGGGACGAAAAGAATATGAGGCGTTTCATACTAGCCTGACAAATGTCGTGGTCGTGTGGACGATACCCGGCTGCCGTCCTGACGATGAAGGAGCCCGGAAGGTTTCACTGCGAAGGCCGGCTGCTGGTGTCGGCTGATGGTAGTGGTGGCTGAGCAACAATGGACCTATTCACATCTAGCCGGCACGTGTCGTCTGCCGTTTATTCTGCTGTAGTCAATACGCTACTTTTGTTTTGTGATTTGATAATTCGTAATTTTTATTATGATAAATAATTTTTAATTTTTATTCAAGGCGGAACTTGATTACGAAATACTTATTACGCTGGTAAAACAGTTACCTATTATAAGGGACAAAACGCAGGATAGAATCCAGACAAGAAATGCTTGGATCGAAGCATTTACGTTTGTACAACAGTAACAACGATAATAAATTGTTACGATTCATGGTTTTGTACATTTCGAACTAATTTCAAAGCATCAGCAAGGAGAAATAAACCTACTTGACGTGCTACTGTCGGCTGTATGTCGGTTAAATGTGAATAGATTCTTTTCTCGTGTCGGCGTCGAGTAGATGGCGGATACACGACAGCCGGGTAAGTGTGAAATAGGCCTAACAGTAACCACTTTTACTAGAATTTGCACCCAGAGCCGTTGAATAAGAGAATCTCTTATTCAATGGCCCTGATTTGAACCAGCAACACTCGTCTCCAAAAATCAGCTGTTAAACAGCTGACTCGTGGTGATGACTTTACCTCTAGACCAACCCGGTGGTTCTACTCATAATATTATGACCGACCCATTGGCGTAGTGGTTAGCGCAACTGGCTTCTACGCTGGGGTCCCGGGTTTTATTCATGGTCAGGTCTGGCATTTTTTCATCACTCTTTTTTATATATCATCATTCTCCACCGTCTGCATTAGCAGAAATTGCAAAGTAGTCAGACGTAAACCAAACAAAAAAAAATACTCAATTAAAAATAAATTATGTTAAATTGCACATTATTTACAATGGTAAGAGAAAATCGTCTAAGTGTTCTACGTTAGATTTTTAAAAGCAAAGGATAATCGACAATATTACTATCTATACGCGTATTCTTGTTTTTCTTCTTCTTTATTAGATTCCTCCTACGTTCGGAGGTTAGTGATCATAACAGAAATTCTTATTATTGACACTGCAGCCTTAAATAGTTCCACAGAGGAGCAATGATATCAATCTAGCAGGGTTTTTAACATAGATGTTCTCCCTGTGATCCTGTTTCCTGCTATTTTTCTCTGTATAACCAATCACCAGATGGGTTTCCTCTCCGCGCACATGTTCAAAATACTCCACTTTCCGTCTCTTTATCGTCTAAATCAATGAAATCCTTAACTTACGTCGATAGAACACATTTGACGCAGTATTATCCAAAAAAGTTAATACACGTTAACTTCAAAGGTCTTGAATTTATAGAATGAAAAATATTCAATGATAAAAAATAGTTTTTAAAAAATTGAAGGGTGTAGAAAAACTAATTTTATTCCCCACAAGGGATCGACATATTTGTAGACTAACTCTTATTCCCACCAGGGATTAGCCATATTTGTAGATGTCCCTTCTACAATAAATTAATTATTCACAAAATTTGAATCATAGATTAAATATCATATTCTTTATTTTTCTTTTACAATTTTTTAAATCGAATTTATCATTTTTATTACCATCTTGTCCTCTTATTATTTACTCATTCCAATTAATTATTTATTTTTAAATGTATAAATTTCATCTCAATTTTCTTTAAAGAACGATTATGGATGGGACCTCCACCTTCCTTCAACGTCCAGGTCCCACTAAAATCTTTTTACAATTTCTTCAACCTCCTGTAGTTGTCTAGCAACCAGATTTTGTTTACCCCTTTTCTTTTTTAAAATTAAATAATTTTTATTTTCCACCAGCTGGATCTATTTACATTTATTTTAAACTAAAAAATAAACAAAGCCAGCTGTCAATGATTTTGAATCGTCACAAGGGTACAACTAATTTTTCATTGTTTATATCGAACAGGCTTAACAGCGTGGTGATTATTTTTTAAAAACATCATAGTTATAGACAATTATTTTACTTAGTAAGATGTCTTTAACTATGTAATTTTACGGCTATTATCACAGTAGAGACCGCTTTATAAAAACATACCTAAATGTTTACTGTTTTTATCGTTTAGTTTTTCGGTTTCTTATTTCATTTCAACGATACAAAATATGTTCTAGCATTTATTTCAAGTATATTTTCAGAGACCGCAGACTAATATCATCATTCATTTGTTATATTCTGTGAACGGTGACATCTGTCGGAAACCTTCCGTTAAAATTATTTCATTACTTTATGATTTTTCTCATACTGATTATAAAATTAAAAATCTGGTGTGAAACACACGACTTTCTCTTGCCAATCCAAATAATGAACAATATAACCTAATATTAGTAATAAAACATTATAAATAAACAAAAACTAACCTCAAAAATACATAACCTAATTTTAATCATGAGTGAAAGACAAAATGAAAATCAACCTCAGTTTGGCTTAAACATACGGAAAATCACTCTTTCACGCTAAACTTGGGCTCTGTAGAGAAAAATGCTATAAATAAAATTCGTAGATCTTTTAATTTCCTATAAATTTTGTAACGAATCAAACCAGCCACAGTTAAATCTGTTTATGTTTGCTCTAGTTGAGAGTATAAACAAACTCCAGCTGATTGGAAGGTAAACACTTTTAAAAACTATTTAATTTTTCTACCAAAAAATATTGAAAAGAGTTATTTATATGGTTGCTAGGAAACTATAAAAAAGAATAACTGTGAATTTTGTGAAGAAAGGAGGAGTGTGGTTCCGAACATCGAGCAAGATGGACGGGCCACAGAATGAATAAAAGTTTAAATTAAAATACATAATACAGACGGGACATATAGTTTAAAAATGACGATATAAAAGGGACAGTGAAACTTAAAACATATCATACACGTTTTGTAAAGTATCAGATAAAATATAAAAGTGATAAAATTTATACATGTAAAAATAAAATATACACTAATCAATTGTTACGAAAATATTCAAAATCATTAAATAAAATTTATTCAACAACTTGAGTTTATTTAATCAATGTAAAGTTGACGATGTCGAACCGGAAATAAAATTTGCACAGAAAAGTTTGAATTCAAACCCTTGGAATAAGGTTACTTTTTGAATTTCGGCATATTCATGAATATAAGTGAATCCCTAGCGGATTCACATAAGATTCAGAGGGATTCATATAAGTGAATCCCTCTGTGTCTGGATCGGAGTTGAATCCCTGCTCAGTGCAGGGTTCTTTATACAGTTGCCAAGAATGCTGTGGTAGAAGGCGGTGACTGGCTCGACGTTGATGACAAAGGCCTCTGTTGGTGCGCAGCCGAAAGGTTTGTCGGAACTCCCCCAAAGGGCCTACTGCGCCGACAAAGGCCGGAAGAAGGCCGGCAACACAGTAAATGATTAATTAGAAGGGGTGGCGGTGACAGTACATATTAAAGCTGCAATCGTAAAAGAAAATTTTACGGGAGCACAGCCTCCCCAAGAGTTTCAGCAGACATGGCGCCCATCGTATCTTGTAGAGCATAAAAAATGTACTAAATGAGGCGATTTCTAAAAAATCAAAGAAGCCGTTTTTGAGAAAATTGCAAAAATTGTTAAAATGAGACGAAAACCTACATTTTTGGTTGAGCAATTTTGATTAAAATGTTCGTGTCGAGTCCGGTAGTAATATCTAACTTAAGGTTCAAATTTCAAGTTCGAACATTGTTTTTTTCTTGAGATATTTTGTTCACACACACATACAGACCAATCGCTTAAAACATGTTTTTCGGGTTCAGAGGGTCTGAAAACTTGTAGATCCGGTGAAAACTTGACTTAAAAAAATCGATAAGGAAACAATACTTTCCTTCCTAGATTATATTCATATAGGCAAGAGAAAGTAAAGTTCTTGTTTATAACAATATTATTATTGTCACATTATAACAAAACTATGGTAAACTTTTCAAAAATAGTATAAAAAACATTTCACCAGTTATGTTGATGTTTAATAAACAAATTGAAACAATGGAGAGTTCACAAATAATGTAACTTATAATCTTATTTGCTTCATCTTAAACAAGTTAAATATACAACAAAAGGAAAAAAATAAAACAGTTTGAAAAGTAAAAATAAACTCTTTTACAATGCCAATAATATATTGTAAATATTGGAGTAAAACATAAAAACGGTAAAATGGAAAGAAGGGAGTGACTCCTGGGAGTTAAGTCACAGTTGTATACCCGAAGAGAACACATTTGAGAATTGAGTAGAGCAGGAGGTACGTAAAGAAGCGTGAGTGAGATAAATACGGAGTGAGAAATACATAGAAAAACATTGGATGTCGACTGAAAACGACATTGGTGTACTCTTTACCCATAAAATCTCACTTTGTTGGCTAAATCCAATAGCTTAGTCTATTGGGATGAAATCGAACACTAGGGAATAAGTAGGTAGGTACACGTACTAAAAGTGCAATAAGAAGGGTGAATGTTCATTCCCATATTGCGGCAATATCGTGACAACCAACATAAAGAGATTTAAATTATCAGTTCCCAATACCGCAGAACAGTTGAATTCTATTTGTTATAAATAGAATAAATATAAACCTGATTTGTCAAGCTAAATGAAATACATCTACATTGTGACAATTCTTGAACAAACAGATTACAATTTTGAAATGAAACATAAAAAAATTGGAAACTTGCCTGGATAAACCAAAACATGAATAATTTAACAAAAATACCTACTTTTGAGATACTATTTTTAAGGTCCGTTTTGAACAGTAACAATAATTTCGTTAAGTAGGGGCAGCGATTCTGCAGGATGAGGAGAGCTGGAAGTTGGTCGCTCAGTTTGCGGAGAAGGACGTCGGGAAACTGCGGAGGAAGGAGATCAGCGGGATCGCCCTCTCCAACAGTGAATCACTCCTGTTCCGATCTCAGCAGGTAAGGTAGGCGCACTAATTTCCTGAGCTGGTGATGAAATTGATGAATGAAAGTGAGAGAGTGAGTGTTGGTCAGTGATAGCGAGAAAGAAATTAGGCTACGGTTCCCTTCCACGCCCCGCTAACAGTATGTAATTTTTTTTTAACCCGACATTTCCCTTGAATTATTATATTAACAGTTCCGAGGGAGATTTCTTTGTTTAGCGGAGGGTTCTTTGCTGAAGCCGGATCAAGTGGCCAGGCGACGGGTTTTTGGTCGGTAGGCGGTTGAGGCTTTCTTGGGACTTGACGAGAACGCCTCGATTGAGTCCAATACTACTTTCCCCATCGTGAGGGATTGAACAGGAGTTTTTCTCACCGCCTAGGATAAAGAAAGGTCCGTTTCGGGATCTGGGTAAAATAAAAATAAAAACACACTTGTAGCGTCGCCTACAATTTATCAAAATAAAATATAACATACGATTTAAATTTGTACGGTTGTACAAATTTAAAATAAAATAAATAGACACAAGATTTAAATTTTATAGCTTTTAATTGAATAAATAAATAGATAATTGATGATTTTACAAAATGATGACTAATCATTATTCTTTCATAATCTTTTCTTTCAGCATTATTCTTTCATAATCTTCAAGTAAATTTTCCGTTCAAACTTCTCGTCTTCTATAATCCCAGCCTTCATAGAAGACATTCACTTGCGTGTAGACACTTAATTTTGGCTATTCTATAGTAGTGTAGTAGCTAGACATGTATTGAGATTTGTTTTCTCTCCTATACATTTTTGCAATTAGGTTTTTTTGTCTATTGTTAACTATCAATGTTTTCTCTCCCATAATGGTCAAGACTGACTAATTAACCAAACCGGCCTGCACTTATATAATATGTCACTTAATATAAATTCTAAAAAAAGAATTCTCAGATTGTACTATCTCACCAAGATATTAGAAGTTGTAGAATTTTTTCAGTTATTATATACTTTTGTTTTCTCGTGATCAATGTCACACAATATATTTTATTGTGAGTAAATTGGTTGTATTATATATATTTATTTATTTGTATTACATTGATATTTATAACGTAACCGTATTTATAAAATAAATAATTTGTACGCGAATTTTATTTGCTTTCTTACAATTTTCCGGAAAAAATATTAATCAAAGATTACTCTAATACTGAATTTTATAAAATTTCTATAATCAGCATTTCCATAATTTGTTATTTGTAACATCTTTATTTATACGTGAGAAACAAGAACAGTCAAAATCAAAGAATGAGTGTATTTGGAAAGATTTGAAATTATGGAGACGAGTGGAAAAGATGAATTCGAGGGAGAAAGTAAAAAGGGATGGATATTAATGAGAAGTAAATAACAATAGAAACGTATTTAGATAGTTGTTCAGATAGTAAATCAATATTATTAGGTATAAAAACATCTGTTTACTTTTCAAAAACATTTTCTACATAAGAATAACCTTACACTACATTACATATTAACACTTTTTTCTACTTTAAAGTGGGAAAAATAATTCATCAAACTATCGACAAAAAGATGGTTTGTTTCTATGTATATTAATATATATGTCAATTTATTGATTTTTTTCTGCAAGCACTAATTTTTTGAGAATCAAAGTAGCAAGGAATGATCTTAAAAATGTATACGTGTAATCATTTCTATCGTTTACTTTCTACTGAGGCTAAAGAGCATTTTTATAATTCACTATCTTCTGTACACGTTTATAATTTTGGGAAAGCAGATTGTACATTTTGAAGATCAAGAAACAAAAACGTATTTGGAATAGCGTTATTGTAATGATGTTTAAAGAAATGGTTGGTTATTTTACTGTAGTTGTGGATTCGTTTTAGAATAAAGATCGTTGTTGAAGGATAATGTATACTTGGGCAATGCAGGAGAAAACACGTATTAAGAACAGTTCAACCTAAATCTGTCTGGGCAAAATTATGTTCAATGATTACAAATTTATCGTTGTCTGAAAAGTCTAGAAACGACTGAATATTTTTAAAACTTGTGCTGATAGTACTGTAGATTATTAAGTGTTAAATTAAATGTTTTCGTAGTACACAATTAGCAGCATTTACTTTTCCCGGTTGTATGTCCGACTGTTATGTACATTAACACTTATGCAAACGATGAAGGGTAACAGAAGAAAATTCTAAACCTGTCCTGGATTCGAACCCGGGACCTCAGGCTTGGAAGCCAGTTGCGCTGACCGCTACACCAACTAGCACCAAAATCAGTTGGGGAATGATGAGAAGGAATAGAAGATATGCGAAAAAGAACTTTCAGGACAAAACCGCTTGGTACACAAAACTTCGATGGTTGTTGATGCAAATTAAAATAACACTATAATCATTAGAAAAAAATCACAAAATGGTACGTGATTCCCCAAAGGCTGAACTTAACATATTTTGCTAGAAAACAAAATGATAATACAGAAGTTATTTAAGAAGGAAATAATCCTATCTGTCTTTCGTTGTTGGATATGATCTACCTTACAGGCATCATTTAGTAAAAAAAGAATAAGTTTACCTCCCCTGTTCTAGACAAAATAGGCTGGTTTAGGGTTGAAGGGAGTTGGTTAGAGTTGTTGGAGGGTAGTATCTTGTGACCTACATCTACAAGGCGATCATAGTAAACCCCTCTGGGTAACAATATTACAAAAAGGTCAAATTTTGTATTTTATATTATTAGATTTCGCAATAGAAAAAATAAAACAAAATTGCTTCGAAAGAAATATGTATAGGCGAAGAATTCACTAGAGGATAAATAAATTCACCCAATATATATTATTTTATAAATAAATAAGTGCAATAATAAATAATATTTTACAATGTCTCCAAATAGTTTTACAAGTTTCAGGGTTCAGTTAAAAAATTTTTTTCACCAGCCAAATGTCAGTGGAGGTGTCAAATTACGTCATTAGCAAATTTACATGGAAACTTTTGTAGTATTAATGTACATTCCTGGGGCATAACATATTTCTGAAAATTAGGCCTACATAAGTTCATGGAGAGTATAAATATTCTTCTTTTTTTCTCCTTCTTCTACTCCTTTACCTCCGTATCCTCCTCCTTCTCCTGCTACTTCTACTCTTCTTCTTCTTCTTCTTTTTGTTCTTACCTTCTTCTTCTTCACCGATTCTCCTTTGAATTTGTCCAAAAATAATAAATGTTTCGTCGGCTGTTCAAAACTTCTACAACAGGGAATATGAGCAGTAGTCCTTTTAACAGTTTTTGTTTTTTATGTTTTTAATTACGAGTACATCATCTTAATACTCGTATTAATATTTAATATTTGCTTAGTGTATTAGATCTTTTTCTGTTCCTTTACGTAAATTTTTCATGTTGATTTATAATACGAGATTTCACATACTATATATTATTTTTATTTATATATTTATGTATTTATTTTTGATTTTACGGCCTCATTGGACCACTCGAATCAAATTTAGAAACCCTTCTTGGTTTGGTTTTAGGATTCTCACGTTTTTCCCAATAATTCTTCATATTTTGAGGTCTGATATACCTGATTTTATCTGTACAAATTATTGACGACGGAGCTCGAGTTTTTTCGACGAATCTTGTGTCTTTAACTTTAAGCAACTTAAGCTCTTCAGATTTTTTTAAAAGATCTTGTTATGCAATGTTAGGTTCTTGCATGTCTTGCTTTATTTCGGCCAATCACCAAGGACGATTTTTCCACGAGTTAGAAATAAGTCGATTAGTTACTCGATTGTTCAGTATTCAAAGTAAATGCCCGAAGAAAGAAATTCGTTCCTTCCGCATGATGTCAGTAATTGGCTCGTATTCATGGTAGAGTTCAGAATTGGATATTAAACTATATATTACATTAGACCATATATTATTTATGTGATCAGTTTATCATTATTTATTCGTATTATTATAAATATTATAACATATTATTAACATACTAACAATGTTTGTACTTCATATTAATAAGACTAAGAAGCCTGCATTTGGCCTTCAAGCCGAACTGAATATCTCACGCAATTGCGTATAATGGTAGCTGGCAGAAAAACAATGTTAGTTTCATTATAATTCAGTAAAATTTATATTTTCAAATAAAAAAAATTGTGCTTCATAAACGTTTTCCAAAGCAATCGTAGTTGTTCGTTAATTAAGATTTAATGTGTTTGGTGGATGAAATAGTAGTTTCATTATAATTCAGTAAAATTTATATTTTCAAATAAAAAAAATTGTGCTTCATAAACGCATGTTGTTCGTTAATTAAGATTTAATGTGTTTGGTGGATGAAATAAGTAGAAAAGTAGTGTGCTAGAATTTTCTAGATAAGAAACAAGCGAATGAGTTAAATAGACCGAAGCGAGTAAGGAATGAAGAAATTTAGTGAGACTGACAGATGGTGGAATGAAGTATGAGAAGGAATACACAATAAACCAGCGCTAGGTTTAGGTTTACCGGTGGTGGTGTGGTGAATACCCCAATACTCAACCTCAATAAATTTGTACGAGCCTCCTTGTAGTAGTCATCTGTATTCTGAGCAGCCAGGTATGCCTTGCGACTGCTTGTACAGTTCATCCAACAACGTTGCTTAAACTTGCATAGTTCCTTCCGTTACTTGACTGGAGGTGAATAACTGAAACTGTACTAAAACCACCGCCCTCAATTTCAATCCTCCAAGACATTACCAACCAACCCTCTTTTTTAAACTCGCAGTATTTTCATTTTTTCTGTCGACAACTCACAATCTCTCTTTCTTACTTTAATTTCTTCTTTACAATATTATATCCCCTCATTTCACTGGAAAAACTTCATTCTGTACATTTCTCTTTTATATTTTTTTTTAAACTCAGATTAAAATACTTGCATCAGAATTAAGAAGTAGCATCTGTCATTTTAACATAAACTTATATTGTAATGCATAAAAAAATACAAGAGAAGTAAAAATCAGAGAAACATTAATCATCCATTACGTGTTTAAACAGTAAATATTAAAATAAACAGTAATTTTTAAGAAAAAACCTCTTTTTACTTTTTCTTGCCTATATGAATATAAATAGGAAAGAAACTATTGTTTTCATGTCGATTTTTCGAAATTTAGTTTTCACCGGATCTATACGTTTTCAGACTTCCTGAACCCAAAAAACATGTTTTTAGTGTGTGTGTTTGTGTTTGTGTGTGTGTGTGTGTGTGTGCGCGCGCGCGTGTGTGTGTGTGTGTGTGTGTGTGTTTATGAACAAAATATCTCAAGTATGGAACAGTGTATGAACTTAAAACTTCAGTTTAGGTAAAACAGTCGGACCCGACACTAACATTTTCATCAAAATCGGTCAACCGGAAGTAGTACCTAAATTATTCGTGTATTTTTAACTTTTTGCGATTTTCTCAAAAAACGGCCCCTACGTTTTTTTTTTTTTTATCGACTCAATTACTACATTTTTATGCTCTACAAGACAGGGTAAGTGCCATGTCTGCTGAAATTCTTGGGGAGGCTGTGCTCTCGTAGACAAAACTGGTTTTTTTAAGATTGTGACTTTAATAGGCATTTTAGTGCAAAAATAAATAAATGATGTACAGAATTTAAAAACCTAAAACTTTTATTGCAAACATTTTTTTGTATAACGCTTAGTTCAGCGGTAATTAGCGATTTTGTGTTTTTTTTCTTCACGAAAATGTGTAAAAAATAGATTTTTTAAGATTCCAGCTTTAGTATGCATTTTATGACAAAAGTGTGTTCAATAAAATTTATAGAAAATTAAATGATCTACAACTTTTATTTCAAGCATTTTTCTCTACAGAGCTAAGTTTAGCGTGAAAGAGTGAATTTCCGTATTTTTAAGCCAAACTGAGGTCGAGTTTCATTTTGCATCATTCACTCATGATTAAAATAAGGTTGTTTTTTTGAGGTTAGTTTATTGTTTATTTCTAATATTTTATTACTAATATTAGGTTATTTTGTTCATTATTTGCATTGGCAAGAGAACGTTGTATAAGTGTTTCACATCAGATTTTTAATATTTTGTTTCGCTAGTTGGCTGGTGATTTGAAAACAAACTTTTATTTTATAAACTGTTGTGACCAAATTTGACACGGATTACTTTTATGCAATCGAGTAATTTTTTTTATCAAATCAGCAAAATTACAATCCGTTCTGTTATAAAAGAACAAGAACAATAAGTAATAAGGTTAACATAGAAAAGCCAAATTTACAACAACATTATACATTAATAATAATTGTTACAGATAACTTTTTGTAATTTAAAAAAATTAATTAATTTTGAAATGATTCAAAATTTAAATAAAAAAAAAATATTTACACATACACATAAAAATATCTAAAATAAAAAGTCAATTGTGTTCGAATCTGTTAATTAAATCCAACTCATTGTATCTGTTAAGTCTTGTAAACGTATAGTCACTGTTGTCCAGTAAGTTTATCGCGAGCTGATTTGGATGTCCGTTTAGTCTTTGTTCGTATGTTTGCTAAATCGTGTAATAGAGTAATGGAAAGTGTATTTCTTATACATAATTATTTGTTAGTTTTTCCATAGTTTTGAAAATATTTAAGAGACTCAAACACAAATTCTATGACGACTTACGGAGTCCAACTATGGAATTTTGATAAACCATCATGAACAAAACGCATTCACGCAATACAAGAATAATACTACGCAAAAGTACACAATTTATCTGCAACATCACCAAGAGCACCCTACACAACGGCATGCTTTTACTTATGTATCACAATCCTAGCAAAAGACCTTTTTAATCCATTTGACGTTTAGTTTAAAAGACACGCTAATCCGCTAATCCGTAATAGCAGACCTATTGAACCCATTCAAAAGGAATTGGTAATGGTGTTGATACCAACAAGTCTGTAAAAGTGATTTGTTTTACAACTTACGGTTATCTAATTTTGTTGTTTTATTAACAGATTGTAAAGTAACTTGATAAAGTCAAAGAAATTCTTAAAAATAAGACAGAAAGTTGTGATGCAATGCTTTACTCAACAAAATTTAAATATGATAATAAATATTGTGACACTTATCTCTAAGGTCCGTTTCGGGATCTGAGTAAATTAAATAATTAACACTCTAAAGTTTAAAATTACAGTATTTATTACAACTAAGAATTACAATTAAATCTTCTCTTCTTCAGGTACCCTCTCCATTACGGAGGTTGGCTATCATCATGGTTAGTCGTACTTTTTCTACTACAATTATATAAGTGACTAAAATCTACAAGTATATTCCAATTAAATTATTTAATAAAAAACAAACTAATTATAATTATCTACCGGTAATGCAATAAATAACTTAACCAATATATTTAATATTACTTACAAAAAATTATACAGAATGAACGTTAAACAATACACAGTAACGTTTGCGTTTTCTAACGCTACCGTTAACTACTGCCCGATTCGCTGACTCAAACACAGACAAATCAAAACTAAAACGAGACCGTAAACAAACTGGCGTTTATATAGGTGGAATAATGGAGAGTTCAGGAAAAGACAGAGATTTTCTATATAATAATAAAATAAAAAGATCCTTCTGACGGCTTCTGGACAAATCTTAACAACTGTAAACAAATTAGGACTGAATAGAAGGTATTACAAAAAGGTCAATTATCTAAATAGGTGCCCGACTCTCACAATACCCGTATAACAATAAACCTGTACTAACTGTACTAGAAAAGACCATTAATATTACACATAATATTTCTAAATATTTCTCGGAAAACCCTATTTATTACTCTTATTATTTACGTTAACATTCTTAGTCTCTCGGTCATTTTTGAACACTCTTTCCTTTTCAATATTTTCACAATATTATTAAAACATCATTAATTAGTTAATTATTTAAACGCAAAAGTGAATTACAAGAAGTAAGCTGAGGTCATAAGACGATGTGATATTCCATTCATGCTTCGTTATGAGGGGTGACGGAATATCATCACCTCAGACAAGCTTAATAGTGTTAATATATTCCACTCTCTAAGTCAGTTTGGATCCTGGAATGTGATCGCCAATAGGATTGGTTATAGTGAAGGCTTCATTAATCAAATTGAGACCTCAATTCCAGTACACACAAATATTTTTATACTATTACATTCAATCAGTGTAGCTTCTAAGACTTCTTGTTTTGACGATAAGTAATAGCACTGATAAATTTTCAACGTGACAACTTCAAAATTAAAGTGCTCGGAGAAAAAATACCTAATTCCCCAAATATTGAAACTCTACGAGACATTTAATTCAATAGTGAAAAATTTCATCCAGTAAATTTTCTCAATTTTTATTCAATCGTTTTTATTGCTTTGCGCTAATAGTTTTAGATTTTTAATCAGTGTGTACTTCCCGTACTCTCAAATATTGCAGATCTAGCCTTTTACAAAAGGCCTGATAGAGAGATAGGCCAAGACACAAATATTGGTGGAAGGAATGATGCTGAATATTAAATTGAAAGATCTAGCAAGATACGAGGATTTTCTGCAGTAAACTCAATTAATTGATGCAAAATAGCTAGTAGGATCGCAAAAACGGTGATGGGTTGGACTCGTAATGAAGTAGACATAATTATAATTGACAGAATAAAATGATTTAGTAGTAGAGGCCTGACTGAGAAAGAGAGGTTTAGGTAGTATAAACAAGTAGCATAAACAAGATGGATAGATGTATTAAACTAACGAATAACTCAACCAAACAGAAAGGAGCGCAGAGTAGGTAACTGTGAAGGCAAGCAGGGAAAGCCTATTCAAAAATGGATGATGATGAAGGGGTTTACAATATTTTTTAAAAACCTGCAAAATAAGTGTGGATCACGATATTACTTTTACTTTTCAACTTACAAAAAAGATAGATGAAAAATTAATTTCAAAAATTTATTCTATGTTTGAAATGTAATTTTATACCTCCAAAACACCTTCAAAGGGTAGCAAAAGCAACTAGTCGTGAAAATAAATTAAAATTAAAATGCGCAAGTTTAATATTTCTAAAATGAATGCTTACACAGGCCATTAACTTTGATAATACATTATTAAATTACAAGTTTTGTAAAAAACATTTTTTTTAAATACTCACCAGTCATTTTTTTAAATGTTTCATTATCATTATGATGAATCAGCCTGTATAATTTTCTTAAAAACCTCGCTCCAGGAAAACATTTTTTATAATAAAAAAACCTAAGATCAGTGATGTGTAAATCTAATACTCTTAAAATGGTAATTTATGAACAAGTACTATAAATCATCAGACTGAAACACCAGAGATATTAAAAAAAACACAAGAATATTATTGTAAGCTGAGAAATGTAGATATTGCGAAGATGTGATTTATCAGTAAGCTAACTCACACATTGATAAAATATATACACAAGTGTACATTATAGATGCTCAAACGTTGCATGAAGAAATTTATTTTTTATATACGGTAACATAAAATTTTTTTGTCAAATGAGAGACTGTTTTAAGCCTAAAATTCTGATGTGCCTAAGAAGTTGGCTACGCTGATAAATTAGAATGGTTTTTTTCAGTTGGGGCTTTTGAATGCGTATAAATGGAACCTCTTTTGTAGTAGTTTAGGTGCATTTAATTAATAATATAGAATTATTATGCTCCATATAAACTCACCTTTTTGATTTTTTAGTCTTCTTGAAATCGCAAATAAATTATTATACTGCTTTTGCTTCAGACCTTTGTCCAACCATCATCTGTTTCACCTGTTTTTTTTCATCGAATTCCTTAAATTCCGTATAAATGTGTAATTCTTTGCAATGTCTATTATCGTTTTTTTTACTTTCTCTCAAGTACTTTTCAGACTTCGTAAAACCACTTATAAGATTATTTAAGTATTTTGTCTACCATTAAAAAATTGTATTTTAAAATTAAGATAGAAATTTTTAATTTTACAGACTTTAAAGGAAAAAATTAAAACACAACTTAAACAATTTATACACAACTTGTCATCCAGTAACCTACCTACCAGTTAACTCACCTTGATGTTTGGGATGTTGATGGGCAGGACACAGGCAATAAGCAGTAGGTTTTTGTATACGTAAAAAAATCTGTATTATCCTAAAAATCATTTTTTTTACATCTAAATGCATTCCAATCAGTTGAATAACAACTATAGTTATTACATTAAGTAAGTGGTTACATAAAGAAGACAATATCCGATGGTATTGCTTCCAAAAACAAAACAAAAATATTTACAATCTTTGAAAATATTAAATCTAGATAAAATAATAGTAATAGAAAAAATAAAAATCTGGTGTGAAACACTCACACAACTTTCTCTTGCCAATGCAAATAATTAACAATAAACCAATAATTAATTAACAATAATTAGTAATAAAACATTAGAAATAAAAAAAACTAACCTCAAAAACATAACCTTATTTTAATCATGAGTGAAAGACGCAAAATGAAAATCGAACTCAGTTTGGCTTAAAAATACGGAAAATCACTCTTTCACGCTAAACTAGGCTCTGTAGTGAAAAATGCTCTAAATAAAAGTTGTAGATCTTTTAATTTCCTATAAAATTAATTATATACACTTTTGTCGTAAAATGCGTACTAAAGCCGAAATCTTTAAAAAATCGATTTTTCACACGTTCTCGTGAGAAAAAATCAGAAAATTGCTAATTACTGCTTAACTAAGCGTTATACAAAAAAATGTTTGAAATAAAAGTTGTAGAATTTTAAATTCTCTACAACTTTTTTTATATAATTTTTTTCGCTAAAATGCATATTAAAGCCGTAACCTTAAAAAAACAACGTTTTTACGTAAAAACAGCCTCACCAAGAATTTCAGCAAAAATGGCGCCTACCCTATCTTGTAGAGAATAAAAAATTGAATAAACCAGGCGATTTTAAAAAAAATCGCAGGACCAGTTTTTGAGAAAATCGCAAAAAAGTGAAAAATTACACGAATAAACTACTACTTCCGGTTGACCGATTTTGATGAAAATGTTCCTGTCGGGTCCGGTAGTGGTATGTAAATTGGTATTGGTATGTAAATTCAACTTTCAAGTTCGTACGATGTTCCGTTCTTGAGATATTCTGTTCACACACAGACACACACACACACACACACACACACACACACACACACAGACACACACACAGACCAATCGCTAAAAACATGGTTTTTGGGTTCAGGGGGTCTGAAAACGTATAGATCCGGTGAAAACTCGATTTCGAAAAATCGACATGAAAACAATACTTTATATTCATATAGGCAAGAGAAAGTAAAAATTAATTAAAGTAACACAGATAAGAATAGAACGCGTTGAAGAAGAAGAAGAAAACGAAGGTGATGATGATGATGATGTTGATGATGATGATAGAGAATAATATGGATTTAAATTAATAATACAGGTTATCTGGTAAATCTGAATGAAAAGTCAAGCAAATATATTATTTTTAGTCTCGTAAACGCTTCACTATTATCAAGTAAATTAAGCTTCGAAATACCAAGTAAAATTAGAAGATCATGCAAATCTTTGGCACTTAATTTAGCATGACTTTAAAAGTCAAATTGTAAAGTACCTTCGGAGTCACGATTGAGTGGTGTTCTCCTCCGAGCCATTAAGATATTTGTTACGAATTTGTGTTTCCATCCTATTCAAAATTGTATAATACATTTGTGAATACAGTAAGAGAAAAGTTAAAAAAAAAACATTCGCTTATTGAATAAAAAATTTGGTTTTAGTTTCTTGATTGTACTTCTTCTTTAAGTCCAACGCTTCGTCTATTCTTCCTTTCTTGAAAACTGTAAAACTGAACAGTGCGTTCACGATCCTCAGGTCGGTTTGACCAGAACTTGCGTAGTGAGATTTTTATTTAAAATCTTTGCATTCTCAATCCATCTGTCGACATTGATTTACGCACAAACATTAAGTTTTATCACAGTGTTTAATTTTTTATTTAATGAAAATGTATTTAATTTAGACGTATATTACAATACTTGTAATAAACATTAATAGTGAAGAAAAATTTAATAAAGCGTATATTCAGTCTTAATACTACCACTTTGTTTGAAGTCTTTACAAACTTAAATTTAAGCCAGCATCCTCTCATGTTATTTGATTTATTGTTATACATTTTAATAGATAGCAATGTTGTTACATTGATTATTTCTCACATTATATTACTTTATACTTCACATTTATTATTTTTACATTCAACAAATAAATTAATGTAAGACCTTCGTTTTCTGTACACATTAATGTGAATAACTCCAGCAACAAGGTTGTTAAATTAAAATCCGATAATATTATCATCAACACAATGAATTAATTTTGAAATATTAACTCAAAAAAAACAATGTAGGTATTTAAATGTTATACATTGACAAATTCAATAGATCTTTAATAAGAATAAGTTTGAAAAATTAAGAAAACTGATCAGTAATCAGCTACAAAAGAAACAAAAAATGTTAATGTAACCATGAATAATTTTGTTAGTGGACGAGACGCTCTTAAAATTGGTTTTGTACATTAAATTAAATAAAGAAACCAATCAGTATTTTATTGGATGGTTATTACGTATTTTATGGGTAAAAACCGTAATAGTAATTGGCACAGATAAATATTTTATCCTTTAGAACGTTGATTTGCTAGAAATATACAGTAATGATTCATACAAACTGTAAAATACGTGATTTGTAAACCAATGACTTCGTATTTTGTTTATCGATTCAATTGGATGCTCATACTCAGCAAGAGGGCATGGCACATACCGTTCTAGTTATGGACATGATATTAACCTGGATCAATATTGGACAATTAGCATTATTTATTCAAATAAATCTAACGCTACAAACAAAAGTGAACAGTGCTTAATTTTATGCACGTACATACAACATTAACTATAATATTAGCTCATGAATAAATTTATGTCGTTGATTTGTGCAACAAATAATGCGTTAATTAATTGTGAAAGAACAATATTTATACCATTGTACTCTTGATTGGAATAATTGCTGTATTACCTAATGAGTTTATTCTAGTACCCATCTATTTGTAGTTGACCGCTCAGAATAAATATAACTGATAGACCAAACTGTACAAACTTTATCACTAGTTTTGGAAGCAGTAATGCAATTTATTCATTTTATGTCCTATTTTTATATTGTATTATAGATACAAACAATAATAATATTATGTATTAAAAAATATGGAACTACAAAATTAAATTTTTCAGTGAATTTTTCACAGAAAATCACAAATTTCGCTGAATAAGGGTTCAGATGATATTTTAAAGGAATACAGCACTTATTTTCAAACTTGGATTGCGACAACAAAAGAATTATGATTAACGGCGAAAAATAGAACCATCATATATTTACTCATGAGATCCTATGAATGGCACGTAATTGAAACAATTTAAAAAAATCGATTTGGGAAAAATCCGATTTGGGTATATTCGACAGAAAACGAATAGCTTTGTAAACAGCTTTGATAAATTTTACAGTTAATGCTGATATTATTGTAAAACAAACCAGAAAATATAGGATTGAAACTAAAGAAAGATAAAGAATTACGACCAACCAAATTAAAAACAGATATGTAGTTCATGAATGTGTCCAGCTGAAATAACAAGGCGCATTTAGAAAATCTTTTTAAGACTGAGAAGTTTCAGTTTTAATCGGTGAGCTGTGTCCGCCCTCTCATACGCTGCGCATGCTGAGTACTTAACAAAAGCCTTGATGGAGAGTCTGACTGAGATATACAGACCCATTGAAAGACTAACGCTAAACATTCAATTGAAAAACCAAGTAAAAAATGGGAATATTCAAGAAAAAACTAGAATAATAGTTGTGAAATAGCAAATTGGGATCTCTAAAACACACGATGAGGAATACAGACGATTGATGGAACAAGGAGATCCATCATTGGAGCCCCTGGCTAAAAAAAAGAAGAGATTGTTCAAAAATATGGTGGAGAGATAACTAGAAACGCTTGGCAAGAGTTAACTGGGCAGGAAGTGCAGAACAAGGAATTATGAAGGAAACCAGAAAGAGGTCTTTACCCAGCAATGAATGGTGACAGGGTCAGGAAGAAGAAAAGTGTATCAAAAAATCAAACAAATAGTGTCGTAAATAATATACTAAGAACTCTACTTTGACAAACTTCTAACTATTTATAACCATGTTAACATTAACAATAAACTATTCAATGAAGGACTTGAATGAAGAACAATTTACCAACTTGATGCTAGAAAACCTGCATTTTCATTAGCCTGTAAATTGCTAACGTATAAGGTTGTGCTTAACCAATTTCGACATATGGCAGTCAATAATGCAGGGCCTACGAATTAACAAAAAATACTGTTACATTAGAAATTTTAAGATTCCAATCCAAATGTTTAGGATTAATTACTGTTGCTTTACGTTACATATGAAACAAAAATGTATATTATGACTTTCTTGTATTTTATACCATTGAGACCACTTCAATGTGATATCAGTGATTTAAGGATAAATAATTAGACTCAAACGAATATTTACAGATTTAGGATCTAAATCCTAACCATTTTCCAAAGAATCCACTAAAAAGACTAAAACGACGCTAAAGTAAGGATAATCGTTAGATCACACATTCAAAATTTTAATCTCCAAAATCAATATTATTAATAGATATAAAATAAGTTAACTATCTCAATGAAATTTATTTCCATTAAAACACTGCTATTTGGCGGTGCTCTTCCGTAAGTAATTTTAAGCCGTCGCTCTTGTAATTTTATTATCTCTATCACTGGTTGTAGTCAAAGTTGTAAAACTGAAATAAAAATTTAAAAAAATTCTGTGTGTATTTTTCTTTTATTGACATTTTACGCTTTTAAATTTAGAGCAAACCATTCTTAGTAAGGTTTTAGGCGTAAAATAGAATTGGTGGCTAGAACAAAAGTTTGATAAAAAATATACTTCATAAAGAGTTGTAACATGTTTAATTATTTTTAACATTTGTTGTGTATATTTTTGTCCTAAAATTGGCTTTACCTTAATAAGGTTTTAATTTTTAAAACAATTTTATTTTGAACGAGAGCAGAGCCTCCATGAATTTTCTCAAGAAACCACCTATATAGTTTTAATTACCACAGTAAAATCAGTAGCGAAGGAACGTTTAATTCAAATCATTAAACAGTTTTTAAAAAAGTGGATGTTTGTATTTTTGTACAAGGATGAACTTAATTTTGGAGTTCATCACGCGGTCTTGGGTTCGAATCCCACTCGGGAATGGCATTTTTTTCATACGTTACAAAAAATTCATTTCATCCTTCACCGTCTGCATTAGCAGCAATTTGCAAAACAGTCGGACGTTAAACCAAAAAAAAAAAAAAAAAATTTGGAGTTGTAGGCCTACAGTTGATAAAACTCCTTTGGGGTTTTTTCGTAAGTTTTTGAAAATGATAGTTTTTGCTCTGAGACGAAAATATGCACACAAACGGATAACTTTTTATAAACCATTTTTTTGGATTCAGGGCATCCTTAAACGTGAAGTTTCGTTGACATCTAAGTACCGAATTTTTTTTACTATCGCTGTACTTCCACACCATGTAATATGGATAAAGTACAAGAAAGTAAAAATGATGAGACATTTTTAAGGTCACTCTACTTCTTACATTTACTTAACTTTATACTTCCACTTTTTCTGAATGACGCTATTTTCTATTAGTGTGGTACTTCTATACAATTTCACCTGTCGTACTGCGGTTTGATTAATACAACTGTTGCTGGTATTTATTGCTAACTGTACTTGTGTTATTCCAGTTGAGGTCACAATTGGACATGTCCATTATTGACTACTTTAACATACCTACTCTCTCATAGCAGTGTTCCAGTTAATATTGGCTCTTTTATATTATATACTGTTGATATTAACATACAACCCTATTTCATTTCCAATTTTTAGGTGCTACGTTTTTAATATAAGATTTATGAATAGGAACTAATACCAAATTTTTTTCAAAACTCTTACTTTAAATAAATTTTGCAGCACGGTAGTACTGTATTACTGTTATTTGTTTAGTCTTGTACAAAACAACGCAAGTGTAGATGATTTTATAATTACAGACAATTTATTTTTTTCAAAAATAATTATTTTTCCTTGCAAATGTAGCAAAATAATATCATAAAATATATATTGTCTAAAATTAACTACAAATTTATTCTTAACTTAAACTTATAATTGTATAAATATTTCTCTCAAAAAAATACGAAATAAATAATAAAATATTGTCCATTAGAAAATTTAACAAATAAATTAATTTATTAAAAATATTATAAACTCCATAAACTTGAATCAATTAAAATGTTAATAGAATATGAGATTCTTAATTATTTATTATTTGTAATCTAATTCGTCGAGTTAGAAATTAAAATTAGTATTATTAGTTTACTTACAACAATGGGTATTCTTTGAGAATAAAGTTTGAACATGAATTTTGCTTTTGTAATAAGGAATAAATTTACTGCTGTTTCGTAACTGCGGAAAACAGAACTTTCTTCGTCTCCAATAGTAATTTCTCTTAGCATTATAATTTTGTTTACAGTAATTTTTGCTGGAAAATTTACTACTGTTCACTTAGTAAGTTATAACTGAAGTAATTTTAAGAAATTTAAACGTATCTATTAAGTTTTACCTTCATGATATTTGATACTTTATCATCTTTTTAACAATAGTATTTATTGTCTATATCAATCAGTAACTCAGGGTAACTTGGTCTTAAAACTTTTATGTAAATGCATGAAACTAAAGAATGCATATTCTACAGATTAAGGGAAAAATATTTTAATTAGTGGTAAAGAGGAATAAGTTTATTAAAAACAAATACTTTTGCACACAACTATTTATAAAGGACTGATAGAATTGCAGACTTTCATTTTTTTTTTTAAATTAAATTACTGTATTTTCGCCATTTTATTTATATTTAAATTTTAAGGATGTATAAGTACGTGAATGTTCAATAAATAACATAAAATCAGTAAAAATTGTTTAAGATAAGTGGATGGTAGGTTGTATCCAGACTGTTTATTTTCCCACAATTGTATTTTTCCGAGTCTAAAAAACGCTTTCCGCTCCTCTCTTTTGATATGGCAGTTAAGTTTGAAAAGGATGTTCTACACAGTAAACGAGAAAGTGAATGGTTTTTTTATAGTTTATGTAAAGTACCACCAACTGCTTTGATAGCTACAACAGTGAGTTATGATACAGGATCGATGATTTTGGCATGTAATAATTTCAGACCTTTGTCGGTAATCGAATTCGGAACCTTCCGCTTCTCAGTGGTCAGCACAATGTAACACTCCAACCAGTTGTCGATGAAGATAGTGAACGATTCAACTTAGGTGAATGATACGCGTACATTACTTAATAAAAAATAGATCTAAGATGCTCATAATAAAAATAAATTTATTAGTAAATAAAAATCGAATAGGGTAATAACTTATCTTTGTTTAATTGTATTCAATCTTTTTTTTTTAATTTATTTAACGTCGCATCAACATCAAGGTCATTAGCGACGACGTTGGGGTGTAACTGTGTGTGATGAGGATGAAATGATTTTTTTTTTTGTAACGTATGAAAATATGCCGTGCCTGAGTGGGATTCGAACCCAGGACCGCATGATGAGAGGCGAGCACGTTACCAACTGCGCCAGTGAGGCCGGCGTATTCAATCTTATAATATGATGTCAAGTAATGATGAACTCTATTAAATATGTTGTGATAATCTGGTTTAGTAATATTATGTATTTAAATAGTTTTCCTTAGGCAATTATAACAAAAACAAAATATACACTTTCAGCTCTGGATCTTAAGTTACTTCATTAATAAACAACTTTAAACAATGCTTTTTTAACAAAAAGTATCAATAAATATTATATATAAATTATAAATCCAAACATTTAACAAAATTTACAAATTAATTAAAAAAATATAATTAAAATAAACATTAATGTAATTAGGTTAAAATAATCTCACATAAAAATTAATTAATAAATATTTAGTACATTAAACTCAGTTGTACCACAATAATGATCTATGACAGATTTTGATGGCATCGTAACACAAATATTTAGAAAAAAAGACTTATTTTCGTGAGATGGTTAACGAGTTGAGATTTCGTACAAAATTTATTGGAAAATGCATGAAACAAATTTTAGTGGAAGTGGATAATTTTTTAAAATTAATTCTGTGTAGTTTTACAAAGGTCGTTTGTACCTTAACGCTCTATAGGCTGCAGATGAAGGCGGAGCAGTGACCTAGGTCACAGCACAAAGCCAATTGACTTAGTTGATTGTATCCTGCGTTGTCACGTTGTGGTCTCGGTGTGGATTACACACCGAACAAAATATTACAGCATAACAAAATATCAGCTGGAGTTCGGTGGAACAGAGTGTAACTTTCCGAAGGGCAACCATACATCCGACCTTGGCTAGATCTCAACTGCAGTCTTTCGTTCGTTGAGGTATAAGCATAAATTTAGTGTAAATAGAAGAGGATTAGCTCAACTCATAGGAAAAGATCGTTTTAAATTCCAGTAAGTAAACATCGAAATTTATATCAACAACAGGCTAGCGCAAGTGCCCATACCGAAGGTAACATACGGCAGGTTTTATGAGGAATATTTTCAGATCATCACATTTCTCATTGTAATGATATTCTCTAACCTTCCAGTTCTCCTTCCAGATCTGTTTTTACAATTTTTTTGAAGGTACATGAAGAAGAGGGTAATTACAAATCAGGTTTACACCACATACGAACTTAAAACCATGAATGAGAGTGGAAATTCCAAAGAGTTATAGAAAGTGATGGACAATTTTACTACATGTTTCAATAAGTCCATATGAAGAAATAGACGTTTATTTCATAAGTTTTGTTTAACTATTTGTTGGCTTACTTCAAATGACACCTTCCCATGTTTTTCCACAAATTTTTAAATTTTAATGTTATTATCATATATTTACATATCCTCTAAACCTTGAAAAGGTGTATAACCAAATAATTAACTTTGCTACTAAATAAAAAATTGTTGATATAAATGTTAACTTCATCAATTATATTTTCTTAATTAACGACAATAAAAATTGTTATTTTCTTAGGAAGAGACACTGTTATTAATGAAATACTCTAAGCATGAACTAAAACATGGATAAACGCGAACAAAAGAGTACGTTAAGCATTGTACTGTTTGTACGAAAATTCCCAACCTCAGCCATTTAATTTTTGACTGAAATCAAAAAATATTGGAATAGACACGTAGGCATTAAAATTCTTAAAGCGGCTTTGAAGCAAAGTGCGAAAGTAGATAGTGTAAAATAGAAAGAAATCAGATGGGACATGTCTTTCGTAGTATCGTGGATGCTGATGGTAAAGATTTGTAGTGGGTGAAAGGGCGAAAACGAAGAATGAGTGAGGAAGAGTGTAATGGCATGAGGAAAGACGAGGCAAGGAGTATAAATTGAATGAAAAAGAGAGATTGATTGAGATCACTTTATCTTTTAAAGGTAACGGCGGGGTTCCGAGAGAGTCTCACCCGACCACTGCTGTTACTTCGCTCCGCGCATATGCGACCGAAGAGTGAAGACTGTCGGAAACCTTTATATGTACTTTAAAAGGTTAAGCTACATTCAATTCAATTGAATGACATTAATTTATTTGTATACTTACTGAAACACTGAACATTGAATTAATGAACGAAAGAAAAACGGGAAAAGCAAAGAAAAGCCTACAACTTTATAATTGAAAATTTATTCCGTAACGAATTTTCAATACATTAACTGAAATCAAATTAACATAAATAAATAAAGTAAATAACAAGTCCAGAACGTTTAAATATACCAACAGTAAAATTATTCTCACTGTGAGATTAAAAAACTACTTACGACTTCCAAAATAACTTTTACCAAGTGTACAGGATTATAAACCAATGCACAATGTTAAATTTCTACTATGAGAATGGTTCAAATAGGGTTTATGCAGGAGTTCCCCAAGGAGCTGTTTTGTCACCCCTATATGCTCCATCTCTGTATCCGATTTCCATTTTATAACTGCAACATATTTTGTCGATTAATAATAATATTATCCAGTAAAGCCAGCTATGAAAACATAAAACTTAACTTTCAACACCAAACAAGATTAGTACAGCCGGCTGCATTGGCGTAGTTGGTAACGTGCTTGCCTCTAATCATGCGGTCCTGGGTTCGAATCCCACTTAGGCATGGCATATTTTCATACGTTACAAAAAATCATTTCATCCTCATTTCGCACAGTTACACCCCAACGTCGTCGCTAATGACCTTGCAGTTGATGCGACGTTAAATAAATAAAAAAGAAAACATTAGTAGGCCTACACTGGCCACCTCCGTAGCATAGTGGTAGCGTGCTAGCCTACCACGTGAATGTCCCGGGATCGATTCCCGGCCAGGGTTTGAAAATTTTCTCAAGTTAAAACCCACTGTTACATATCCCACAGTTTAAAATAAACTAAAGAAAAAAAAACATTGTAGATACTGTTTGTAAAATTAAATTAAATACCTACAGAAAAATCGCAATACATTACACTAACTCTCAGACGCCAAACTTCCTATACAAACTACGAATCAGCTTAAAAATTTAACATAAAACGTATTCAACAGTTCAGAACAAAACTATATCCATCATAATGATATTTTTAAAATATGTCAATAACAAAACATTAAACAGAAAACTTAACTTTGAAACAATAAAGAAGCTTTCACAGCAAACTAAACACTTACACAAATCCGCAAATACAATCACATTTGCTTCTAACCTACCATGCAACCCACCTAGAAAACTGAAAAGGCATTTGAATAGAAATTTATTGTAAATCGTAATGAGGAGCTAACTGGATGACTTATTCTCACGGGTAACAAGACAATTTAATAACATTATAACTTTTGGTTGTATCAAAATATTACACATTTGTAGTGTTTTCTCAAATAAATTTAAATAATGTGGTATTAGATATTGTTACAAAAATAATATCAGACATGGATGGATATAAAATAGAATATTTTTTTAAGATTCACAATACATCACATTTCTTTGCATCAAAACTTTCGGAATGTTTCTTTATCAGTGTCACATTTCTTACTACAACATTAAGCAATAGGGACCTTTTGGTTTGGTTCTCTAATACAAAAGTATTTTACAATGTAAACTTTCCTTGCAATGTATGTTGTAATGTACTAACATCAAACTTTATTGGTTTGATGTCTTTTTCAATACTGAATTACAAAAGTTACCGGTAGTGTGTGCTACTAATAAAGTTTAAGATGTAATAACCACTCCATTGATTGTTGTCCTTTAATTGCGAGTTGCGGTTTTTGTTTTTGACATAAATTGCACAAGGTCGAAGCCTCTTTGTCAGCTAAGGTTTCTGATATTAAACGTGTTCTCCAACTCTGGTGATAATATTAGCTTGTATAAACGAGATTTTAATGTCTAGCTAAAAATAAGACCTACAAGAGTTTAGAATGTTTTATAAAGTTTCAAGCTGGAGTAAGTACTGAAAACTGACTATATTATTATATTACACAAACGTGAAAATACTGATTAATATTCAACACTTTTGTGATAAACTAAATAGTAATAATTGCGTAATAGTTTGTAATTTTTTATCAAGAAAAAATTTTTCAACTTTTCTATATTTTATCCGCACTTGTTCAATAATAACAACTAGTAATTAATATCTTCTTCTTCTTCTTCTCTTCACGGGTTAGGCATTTCTAACTGTTCCGGCACCCATTTCTTCTTTGGCCTGCCAATATCTCTACTTCCCACTGTTTTGTCTTCTCGCTACACTAGGCAAGCGACTTTCTGGCATTCTATTTAAATGATCGAACCATTGGGCACGATAAAATTTTATTTTTTGTTGAATGGAAAAATTTCTAATTCTTGTCTTATATCTTCATTTTTGATCCTGTCTAGTCTTGTGCAACGCTTAACAGACCTTAAGAATTTCATTTCGGCAGTCTGAATGTATCTTTCTTCCCTTTTCCTCATCACCCATGCTTTACTGCCGTATGTGAAGGCTGGAACTGCCACTGTCTTATAAAACTTTAACCTTGTTTCGAGTCTTGTCTTTTGTCTGTGTCCTATGAATCGTCTCACATAGCTGATTAAATTTATAATAGTTTATATTTCACATCATAGTCATCGCCATATGAGACATCAATTCCAAGGTATTTATAGTGGCTCATTTGCTCCATTATGTCCATTAAGGACTATTTTGGATCTAACTGGGGTCTTTCCAAAGAATGCCATGACTTTTGTCTTATTTATTGCTACCTATATATTTTATTCTTCCATTGTTTTGGTTAGTGTGAAGAGTGCTTTTTGTAGATCATCCTCACACTTCTGCATCATAACTATGAATCAGCATACAGGGCTGTACTTAGGAGGTACCCGTCACCCACTCTTACTCCTAAGCTATTTTTCCTTTTTTTCATGACCAGAAATTGTCGTCAATATACATACTAAAAAGTGTGGGTGATAAAAGACATCCCTGCCTTAATACTTTTTTTGTAGGGATCCGATCAGTCAGTTTTTACCATATATATTTAGTACGACAGTGTTCTCTTCATACATACTTCTAATCGTTGCTATTAAGTGGTGTGGTTATCCTCTTTTTTAGCACTACCAATAATTTCGAACGATAGACATTATCGAATACTTTCTTTATGTCAATAAAAGCAATATGGTGTTATATATTGAATTCTCTTCTTTTCTCAATAACTTGTTTTATTGTAAAAATTGCATCTGTGCAAGTTCTCCCTTTTCTGAAACCCATTTGTTCTTCTGCTACCAAACTACCTGTAATTAGTTTCAAACGCTGATTTATGATCCTGAAATAGATTTTATAAGCCGAATCCTGCTAACCTATGCCCCTGTAATTCTGGCATGATATTTGATCTTCTTTCGTGAACAATAAGATGACTTGAGATGTCCCCCATTCATCGAAAATCGTATAACTTCTTCAGCACTGATTAAAGAAGTGCAATATTCTGAGGTGCAAGATTATTCCCCCGTAATTTATTAACTCAACATTTTTATGCCATCTAATCATGTTGCTTTTCGATTTTTTGTAATTTTAATCGCTTCTTGGAATTCTTCCCATGACAATTTGTCAACTGTAAAAATTCCTACATTCATTATATCCTCATCACGAATATCACAGTCACACCCAAGATCTTTGTAATGATTAATCCAGGTCTTTTTCATTTATTATGTTTGGTCGGACATGTTATTTTACTGAAGAGTTCAACGCTTTCATAACTTGTATGCAAGGGTTTTTCTTCCATGCAAGTTATGCTCTATTCTACTTATAAATCTGTCCCATGATTGTTGATGGGCTTTACGTACTACCCCTTCGGCAATATTTCTTACCTCTTATAATCTTGTCTACGTTTCTCAGTTGAATTTAAAAGAAAGCTTCGATAATATTTACTTTTATTTTCAATGGCTTGGGCTATTTCTGGTGACCATATTTTGAGTCCTTTTTTTGGCTTATATTTTTTAATTACTATGAAAATATAGTAATCAATATAATGATAAATAATTGAAATCATGTCTTAGAGGAGAGCGCCACTTAAAAGCAGGGCCCTGAAGGGGTCTTACCATATTCTATTATAAGTATATTACTTATTTTATTTATTTATTTCCGTTATATGAATTTTACAATATGTACAATTTCTCAGCTATTATAAGTATATTTCATTATACGAAGAATAATATCACTCTAAATCAAATTTTTACAAAGAACTTTTCTGATCTAACTGAGCTTACAAAACTTCCTCAACTAAAAATCAAACAAAATATACCAAAGTATAACAAATACTTAAAAGTATTTGGGACCATTCTTCGCGAAGCATATCGCATATTAACTTCAGTGGATTGCATTAAATAACTGGTTTATTATTTATCCTGGTCTTTTTATTTTTACTTTGCGCGTTAATTTGTCTAAGTATCACTTAAGGAAAACTAATGCCGATTTTAAGAATTATAGCGTTTCAGGAAGGCACAGAAATAATGTTTAATATAGGCTAGGAACTACTTTCTACCTATTTGAAGCAAATGGTCTTAAAATCCAAATACTTTGATTTTTGTAAGGTTTGTTTAGGCCATCAGCCAAAATGCTAGTTTGAACCTGTAGAGGTTTTACTAAATAAATTGAAGTGTGAGGTGTTTTACCATTACTTTCCTCACTGAGTGGAAAAGTACGCTTATCAGTATGCCGGTCCCTCTGAAAAGCGAATACTTTCCACTTTGCAAATGATACCTTCACTTCAATTTCCAAAGGGTCTGGCTGTATAATGAAATTCATTACTTTCAGAGGAGACAACTCTGATTAGTGTCATTTGCACCTCTACCTCTTCTGTTCTTAAATGAGTCAGTCATTTAATTAGCTGACCATGTGATAAGAAACAGAACTACTTATTTTAGCCTTGCAACGAACTGATTGAGTGTAAATAATTTGACACTCCACATGTCTGATATGGGCATATTGTAGCGTAATAATTACAAAATAATTATGCTTATTTTTAGAACTAAAAATAAGCATAATTATTTTACGAATTGTCAATATGAACACTGTACACAATTTAAGGATCAATTAATTAGTTTCAGTATAATGTTTGGCTAAGCTGATCAAGGTTTTCAAAAGTTTTCCTCGGCCACTTCAAACGAATATTTGGGCAGTCTCCGTTTTGCATTCAACGTAGTAATGTAACACTCCCATTCTCTACTTCAAAGTTTTTTCAACTTATCATAATATAATGTTTAATATTATTTCAGGTGATAATAATTTATTTATTTGGGAACTTACAAATATAATTCTTGTTTCCATAGAGGTATTCATCTCTTTTTTCTCATTAGCCGCAAGTAGTCGTGATGAAAAAGCTTTAATTTTCCTGTTCAATCCCAAAGGAGCATTTGTTCTAAAGTTTAGCTCTCTAAGTAATTGATAAGTTAATAAACTGTTGATAAATATGTGGTTCAGTGAGGGTTTCTGCAGCCATGTTAAAGTTTTAAATTTACACACAATTGGTGAAAACTTTTCCGTACGTGACTTTTTTTTAAATTCTAACTATTGTGCACATTGCATTAATGCAGATTATGAAGAAGAACGGATGAAATAAGTAATAAAAAATTGTATAATAGAAAAATTTAATTTTAAATTTAATCCCGGACCCCTGGGCGTGTAAGCCACTTGTATACTGATATCATCACATTAAGATAAAATACTTCCACTATTTGCCATGTATCAAACTTTTTTTATTATTTTAGACCATTTAAATATACTAACTAAAATTTCATAATTAAGGAAATAGTTACAGATGAAAGAACAAAAGAGAACAAAATATATATTGAAGCACTTCTCCAGACATCTTATATGATGTTTTCTTTAGAAATAATCTATAGAACACATTAAATGAAGCAGACAGTCAGTCGTGAATTTTCCTAACAAAATTATTATCGATATACACGAGAGAATAACCATTGCAATTTCATAAGTGGAGTGAAGAGATAATTACAGAACGACAATTTAAGAGGATTTTAAACGGTGAAATATTCAGTCAAGGACTCACATTCAGTATTATGCCCCTACAAGGAATTTGTAGAATAGTACAACTTAATCTAATGTGTTATTATTACTGTTATTACTTTAAAAGACGACAATTGTAAGAAAGAGGGCAATTTAATTAAGTTAACAAACTACATAGTCCAACAAACAGAGTTGCAACAAAAGCCCAATTCAAATAGGAACCAAGTTAAATAAGTTAAATACTAAGTTTCATTACTTAGACAACATTAAGTTACAATTAAGAGAACAAGAGCTGAGAAATAATGTATAATTTATCATGAATTTTCTGAACATAGTTTTTATTGGAAAAGTTCTTTTAAAGTACTCTTTGAACTTACTTCTTATAGAAACATGTAATTTTGTTATTTTATTTAGTGATTCATCGTTAATATACATGTAATCTTTTAGTATTCAAAGGTAGCACTATAGTCAACGTTTAAGAGCAACCGACTAAAAAGAATAGTGTAAAAGGAACAACAGATAGTGAAAATATCTCTTGTCTGAGGCAATTTTTACAATTTTGTTATCTATCATTTGGTATTTTCCATCCGTCCGCCCGTCCATCACACCCAAATGTCAGAGACTACGAGAGATAACAAACGGTTTTCAGATTTTTAATCTGCACAAAAAGTTAGTGGGCCCTAATGGGTTTAAAGTTCCGGTTTTGACCAAAAGTGGCCCAAAACCAGAAGTCACAAAATTTAAGTCAGAAACTACAAGAGATAGCAACAAATGGTTTCGGATTCGTAATCTACACAAAAAGGAAGTGGACCTGAATTGGGTTTTAAATTCCGGTTTCGGCCGATAGTTTTCCAAGACCGGAAGTCAAGAAATCAAAGTCGGAATTTGGAAACAAAAATAGTGTTATTCTATTCCTCTTAAATAATAGTTACATAGATAATTGGGTTTTAAATTCCGGTTTCGACCGGATGTGGCCCGAATCGAAAGTTAAGAAATCAAAGTTAGAAACTACGCGGGCGGTTTTCAGACTCGTAATCGACACCAAAAGTTAGGAGGCCTAGATTGGGTTTGAAGCTCCGGTTTCAATCGGAAGTGGCCCAAAACCGGAAATGAAAAAATCAAAGTCGGAATATGGAAACAGAATAGGTAGTGCATTCGATTTCTTTCTTAAAGAGTAGATATAAACTATTAAACTATCAACTATTATTCACTATTGGTTTTTACCATAGGTCAATGGTAGGCCTTTTAAAAAATTTCCACCAGCTATGAGACGCGACGTCTCATGAAACAGATTTTTTCTGATTAGTTTCTCTCAAAATACTGTTTTATTAAATTTTTTCAAAATTGAATATATTGCGACAACATATAAAGGGAATGTGGGTTCGAGAATTTTCAAGAAAGACCGAAAGATTAAAAATGTTAATGTAAATAATAAGAGTAGTAAAGAGGGTTTTCATAGAAATAGTTATACTAATAGACACATAGATAGCTACTATAGATAGCTACTAAAAGTAGCTATAGTTGTACAGGTATTGTAAAAGCCGGGTACCTATTTAGATAATTGGCCTTTTTGTAACACCTTCTTTTTAATCCTAATTTGTTTATGGTTGTTAAGTTTTATCCAGAAGCCGTCAGAAGGATTTTGTATTTTATTATTATATAGAAAATCTCTGTCTCTTCTTGAACTATCCATTAGCCCACCTAGCTTATATAAGTGACGCGAGTGGTTTAGTGAGTCAGTCTCGATTTGTCTGTGTTTGAGAGAGCGAATCGCACAGTGCTTAAAGGTTACATTTGGAATAGACCAGCGTTACTGCGTATTGTTAACTTTATTTTTTTTTTTTTTTTTTTAAGTAGGCCTAGTATTTAGTAAATTGTTTAAGTTTATTTGGTGTCATTTTTTAATTATAATTAATTTTTAATTTAATATAAGTAATTTAATTGTAATTTACTTGTATATTTTAGTCATCTTATTAATTGCAATTTTAGTTGTAATAAATAATTGTAATATTAATAATTGTAACTTTAGTGTGATAATTATGTAATTTACCCAGATCCCGAAACGAACCTTAGAGTCACAATATTTTAATTTTTTACTTTTATATGGTTTTACTTTGAGAGGGCAATTTTCTGGTTGCATCCATGTACAGTATGTATCAATAGTTTTATTCATTAAACCTAAAAAATTATTACATTCGATTACATTAACAATTCCAGATTTATAAACACATGTATTTTACTTTCATGGTATTATATACGTTACAAATGTAACCAAAAGATAATTTAATTATTGTGCTTAATTAAAAAATGCACATAATTATATCGGTAAATAATTATCACAACAGTTGAATTTATTTGCGCTTCAATAATACCCGTTAAATTTTTAATGAAGCTACGCAGTTGAATATTTTGCGAAAGCCGAAAAATATGTTAAGTACAGTAGGTACTTAAAGTTTTATGATTTTTATGAGAAACATAACTTCAAATTTAATGGAAATAGTTTATAAAAGTTTTATTAATACTTCGTCTTGACTTTGAAACTAAAACTCTACATCTTAGTGAATTTTACGGTAAACGAAAAATAAGTTACCTAATCTTTAACGATGATATCACCGCAGGAAGCATCAATAATATGAAATACTTTAAGATTTAATGGAAGTTATTTAACGAATAAGAAAAATGTAAATGTAATAAAAGTACAACGAACCTAGCAAAATCAATATTGTATTAGAATTTATGTAATAACCACGCTTTAAAATAATGTTTATTTGTGGAAGGCTCCATACAAAAAGATATCGGTATATACGACGGTTTGAAATTTATTAAAAAGAAGTTTTAGAAAATATTTGAAAGAACGTTTATAGTCGCATTAGTGCGATATTTTCTTAGAATAACAATCAAGTTTGGAAAAGTTATAAACAATAAATTCATATGAAAATAAAATAACATCATCTTTTATTCATAAAAAAATAAATTTTGAATACATTTTCTTTGAAAATATCATACAAAAGAGCTCACGATGCGAATGCATAGCAATATCTTGGACTGTATTCCTCTTTCTTCCTGTCCATATCATTGGTTTTAAACAGTAGACCTAAATAACGATTACATAAACATATCCGCTTCATAATCGTTTGTGTTTTACGTGTATTATTTTGTAGTACCTATGGGAATTTTGGTAATATTATCTTAATTTTGCTTACAAAAACAAAATGTTTATTAACGTAATCTTAATGAAGTGGTAGTTGATTTGCTATAAATTTTAATTGGATTCCCGACTTTGTTTCAAAATGTGTATTTCCCGTGTTTGATTCCCGTCTAAGGTTTAAAACGTTTATGTCATACACTTTCGATCTAGACTTCTACACTTTCGACCTAGACTAAGAAGCTAGAAGTATATAAAATTCAAAGTTTCTAGCTTGGAAAAAAGCTGGGAATCGAACAGGCTTTTACCCAACGAACAAGTCTATAAAGATATAGAACCAGTCACAGTTGCAATGAGAAAAAAGGGAATTTTCTTTCTGGAACACATACTGAGAACTCCAGCAACACGCCTTCTAAGAAGAATTACTGAAAAACTGCTTACCGCTATATTTGAAAAAGCTATAGTAACCTGGTTCAGAGATATTCAAAACGACATGAAAGAACTCGACTTAACCATGGAGGACCTAACACAACGTACACCTTGGCATAAATACCAAATGGGAAGTCACAAAGTTCGATTAACCACCATAACAGTCAAACGCACAATTAATTGGGGGTTGTTCAGATGAACTAAGGAAAATAAGATCTGAAAATATGAAAATGTTTTGGAACAGCAAGAAGAAGAAATTGAAGAAAAACCATCCAAAATGAAGTGATCCTATGTGGTCATAAAAGGAAAAAAAGACGTAAAATTTTATTTTAATGGTTATGCTAATCGATCTTTTATTCGGTAGGTGTTTCATAAACAGTTAAATTTTACATATGGAAATATCGATGGTAGAAATAATCTAATTACGGAATATATAAAAAGTTGAGAACACAGTACCCGTGATTATAAAATGAACGGTTATTTAATTCGAAGACTATTCGTAACTTTCATAATATGAGTAACTTTAAAATAAATATGTGAGCAAATGTAACAAAGTAAAACTAGGTTACAATTGAATTAAAACTGCAGGGATTCATCATTATCGAATGCTAGACGAGAGCACTAAAAGTAAATTTCATTTGAGCCTACTAACGAACTAACACAACTCGGTAACAAGAAGTAGACATAAGCCTAACTTACTAACGGGTATCAATTAGAGGTTAACCCCTCACGTATTCCTAACTTGGACAAAACCGAATCCCTTGCACACTCACTCCCTCCTTCTCCTTTTCACAACTTACATTCTACAAAATCCTCACACCGCTTACAACCTGTATCTCCGTTTCTGGACATTTTCCAAGAAAATGTTAACCAACAGATTTAACCACAACTGGATATAACAACGTAGGACGTGACCTTATGAACCTTACTAATGGTATGTCCACTAATTAAATTATGGTAGTTAAGGGTGAAATCATCATTTTTTTAAGTCACTTACATAAATAACCCATAACAGACAGGTAGAGTGCCAAATTATTAACACTCAGTCTGTTCGTTACAAATTATAATTGAATAAAAATTTTTGAAAGAATTTTAAATTTAATAAGATTTCTGTAATAAAGTTTATACGATAATTATTATGAAATCTGTAACTTAAGCAAAACACATCGTATCCGTTAAGTCTTGTAAAAGTATAGTTGATGTTGTCCAGTAAGTTTAATGCCAATTCATTCGGATGTTGAAATTCTTAATACAAAAACTACACTGATAAAGTAGACAGTAAAACTACTACTGATCGTTTAAACTACATTAATTTTCATACACTATAAGTTTTAATTTGCCTACTACATTTAAACATTATAATTTAACCTCTATCACATATTTTTAAATCATGATAATGTTACAGGAGTTTAATTTCTGCATTATTTAAAAAAATATTTATGGCCAATTCGTTTTCGTTATTTCCAGCCGCGCCTGAAGTTTTGTGTTAAAACGCTTCACCTCGTTCATAACTACAAATAATATAATATAATTTACCTTTTATAATTTTTATTCCATTTCTAACTTCCCTAAATTATGATACATTTGCATTTGTTGTTGTGTATCAAGAATCAATAAATAACATACAAAAGATACTTTGAATACGCTACATAATTTATAAACTATACCTACTGTATTGTATTTATCATGGTAGAAGAGAACAATGCGGTATATAATAGACCTTTGACTAAACCCTAATTTACGGGAGTTATAGCGTGTTGTTGATGATATTGGTGATGATTTATGTAGACCTATAATTTGTGATGGATCAGTAGATGAATGAATGAATAGGCATGTGCAAGATAGCCATACGATGCATAAATTATGTGTAGTAAACTACACCTCTACCAGACCCTGGTTCCATTCAGTAGCCACAGAATAGATACCTACCATTAACAGGTTGCCATAAAATACTACAAACAAGTCATAAATACTGTAGAGTACTTATACATATTAAATATTTCTATGATACATTATTAGGCAACATAACTTGCTGAAAATGACTAATATAATTTAATTATCCCGTAGGGAAATTATTGAATCTGAGCCAAATAATCGAAAGCTAATCACTGAAACCAAAAATAAAATTTTAACTAAATATACCTTAGATTCATTGCCACTGAATAAAATTACTGAATAAAAATAAAATTACTCGTGGGTTCGAATACCACTTAGATACGGCATATTTTCATACGTTACAAAAAAATCATATCATCATCTATTGTATATAGTTACACCCCAACGTCGTCGCTAATGACCTTTGCAGTTGATGCGACGTTAAATAAATGAATATAAAAATAGTTACTGAAATATTAATCGTCTAGTTAGAAAAATTAACTGTTTTAAAGATATAAGTTCAAACATGCACTATTATTTCATTCGGGTACCATTAAATCATCACCATGGTTTGTACGTAAAATGATGAAGAAAATATTAGACTGAAAAAGAAGAATTATTCAGATGTAACCTGGTATTTTATCTAGGTTTGGTATTTTGTTTACTGATGATTGCGTTTAGTAGCAGAGTCTGAAGAAAATCTTCACAAAGTCATCCTTCTTTTTCAGAACCTATATAGTTGTATGACTATTACATTTATCTAGAACTAAAATTAAATTAATGGATTTTGTAGGAAGGAATCCTTTATAAGATCCAAAACCGTGATTAATAACTTTGTTAGTGAGGAGGTCAGAGCATTCAATTACTTGGGGCTGTCACATTGGTTTTGATGGAAGGCTGGATACTGACAAGAAAATATGTGAAATGATTGCAACTACACTGAAGAACAGGGCTAACAAACACAAATTGATAATTTTTTTGTCTTATGGCTGTTTCGACAAATACATGTCAGCAAAATTTACATGGAGAAAGGAACAGAAATTGGAAGCTGCATAGATGTGGAGATGTGCTTTCTACAAAGTGCCAAGGGTTAGTCAAAGGATGATAGAAATCGAATTAGCGATAACAAGAAAAAAAGTTGCAAGCAATGAATGTAAAAATGAGAAAATCGGTAATTTTCACAGTAAATTAATGGAGCAACTTCAAAGAATAAAAAGAGATAAAATTCTAAAACAGGGTCTCTGAGAATAGGAAAGAAAACTTGGGAAGACATCGACAACGCTGAGAATAACTTATTCCAATTTCAGTTTTCTAGCAAAAATTAAAAACATTTTACATCGGGACGAGTCAGATAGCCTATTCCGTAAAGATAAAAATAAAATGAAAGTTTGATAATCAATGATAACAGAAGGAATAAAGAAAGAAATCGAAGAGCAATCGTTCAATACACTCAGTAATTGTACAGTATACTCGTAATACTCCTTCATTGAAGGTTTGTCCTTGGTGAGCTGTAATGTCTACTATACTAGACAATAACAACATCGGTCCAATAATATTTAATTTCATTCTCATTTTTACACCACTATTCCGAAACGATGCCAGCGGCAAGTACAAGCATAATTTTTGACCCCGTACACCACGTCATCACTAATACGTACAAGACAAGCGATAATGAATAATATAAATATTGAGATAAGGAAAAAATTGAATGGCTCAACAGAAAAATGTTGCAACTGACAAAATTTACAAAAGAGAGGTTACAGTGGATACGCTCTATAAATCCTCTATTTGATCATAATAGTGAATTCTAAAGGGTAGAATTGTAACTACTATCTCTGAAATTCTTGAAACAAAATCGTCATACAGTGAAAAATCGTTATACAGCTAAGAATCAGATGGTATCTTTCACTTTCTGAAAACATTTGTTTTTTTTACTTGCAACATTTTTCTGTTGATCCATTCAATTATCAAATGCTCATTTCGATGTTTTGCTGTATGGAAGTGAATTATAGGTATTAGAGAACCAATATTAAATAAGACGAAGATGGAGATTTGGAGGCGAGTGCAGAACATCGACTGGACCGGGAAAAATACGATTCATAAGGTATTACAGAGAAGAGGAAGCAAAGAATTCAAGCAAGCCTGAAGAGATGGAAAACGAAATTTATTAGGCACATAAGACAAGATGATTTCATTGTGAATACTTTTGATAGTAAGAGAAGAAAGGCCTTCCCTTTATTCTTTAAGGAACTAGAATTTAAAAGGGTTAATGAGGTGTATAAAATTCAATAACTACATAGACATAAAACAATGGTTAATGAAAGAAATCCATGGTTGCAGAAATAAAACAAAGTATTTAGAATATGAATGAACATTCATCAAATTTTCTCTATTAATTTATACAAAACAGTAACCATACTATTTTCAGCGTTGATGAGCTCTGAACGTACGGATTGCCCCCTACCCACTTCTTATAGCCACTGACTTGCCAGCAACGTTGCCAATACTTGCTCTTATAGTTCTGTTATAAATTTCATCAGTCATTTTTTTGATCTTTTAATAACAATTATAATCTATGAACCATATAACCAGCTGATTATATTATAAAGTATTCCATGTTAATGCGCTCTATAATCGACGTGTTTATTCTGAGATGCAAGACACGAGTGAACTAATGTGGCTCTTATACGTATGCGCGTGTAATGTTTGACATGCTGATACATTTATACAATCTGACAACACTGGCAAACATTCTGGTTGGTCTAAATGTGAGAAACACGGTGAGCTCATCAACCGTGAAAAGCATTTTAATTCTTTATTCGATATTATATTATTATACATGATGTGTCGAATAAAGTTAAAGCACAATGTTTCATGTAAAATTAATAAAACATTTATTTTATAAATTTCAATGTATTATATTCACCAGTTTATTCATTAAAAGTTTTTACAACATTTCGACCAAGAGTAATCTTTTAGTCTAGATTTAATTAAAAATTGTTGCAATAGAAGTATACGTCAATAAACTAAGATTTTTTAAGTTCAGCTGTTATTGCTAACTCTTTTTAAAACAAATTACTAAAGAATTTAAATAATTTTTAACATTAAAAAATCTGTTTTTCTTGTAAGTAGGGCCTACTCTTTTTCTCTTATAGAATATTTATAGTCGTTAAAAATTTTAACGTTGTTATAACGGGGATTATTTATTTTAGATTTATGCAAGGTTCAAATTTTAAGGTTCAAGCATAATTTTTGACCCCGTACACCACGTCATCACTAATACGTACAAGACAATCGATAATGAATAATATAAATATAGAGTTAAGAAAAAAAATTAATGGCTCAACAGAAAAATGTTGCAACTGACAAAATTTACAAAAGACAACCTTACAGCTGTATACCACAATAACGATTTTTGACTCGAAAATGTTGTTAGTTGATAAAATTGAAGAAATACAACTCATCTGGTACGGTCATCTGCGAAAAATGGAAACAGGTTGCCACAAAAGATTTGGCTATGAGTTTCTGCTACAAGGAAGAAGTAAGGAAAACCTAGAAAGGAGTGGACGGTTTGCGTAATGAGAGCTATGCTGGCCCTAGTAAGACAGTAGGCAGTAAGTGCAAACAGCTAAAATGAGGGAAAATGGCTTTAAAGTTGTTTTCGACAGCCGTAATACAATTATTAATGCAATATCATGATTTTGTGATATATGGTAAAAACGGAAGTTTTTTTAACTTCTTTTAAGTAAAAAATTATAAAAACATAGTTACAACAATTAAAAAAGCGGATACTGCTATTTTGCTTAGTAAACATACCTAGTTGGTTGAATGGGGTTGGTAAGAGAGGGAGGCTTGCCGACAACAGGTTTCCTGATTTCGGATATCGGAGACCGAAATCTCATTGGGGTGAATCTCCTTCCTTTTGGCCCTCCAAGTTGGTTAAACAGGGTTGGTAGGAGAGGGAAGCTTGTCGACCAGAGGTTTCCTGATTTCGGACCTCGGAAACCGAAATCAGTTCCTTTGGGAATTTAGCTTGGAACAGTTGGTTAAGAAGGAGAAATTATTTGATGAGGTGAACAGGGAAACGAGGAGAATAAGAAGAAAGTGAAGAGATATTCAGTTTCAGATAAATTCATTTCGAATATATTAAGGAATTTTTAAGTTTTGTATTTTATTAAAGTCGTGGCAGAAAAGGTTAACTATATTTAAAATAGGTTAGGGTAATTTAACGATAAGTTTGTTAATAATTGATACATTAAATGTTTTAACTGAATGCAAAGAAACGTAGTTTTATATTTTTTTCATTTTCTCATGCTCTACTCTAGAGCTGGCGCCCAATAGTTTTTCATTATTTTTTTAAAATCCATATTCAAGAATTTTCTCACAGGTCAATATTTAAGATGATGGAACCTTACACTTTTATAACCGATGAACTTTTATGAGTAATCGACAATGATATACAAAGCAGTATATAAATTAAGTATCAAATTCTGCTAACTAAAAAAAACAGTATCCATAGCATACTAAGAACGAAGGCAGTAACTACTGAGCAGATACTGCCTTTTCCCTTAGCATCTGTGTATACTGCTCTTTTCCTTTGTAGTCCTGGCAAAAACATATAGATACTGCCTCCGAATACCTCGATTTCTACTTAGATATTGAGGTAGCCGTTGTATACCATTGTAGATACGATTTTTTTAGTTAGTTCGCTGGATTCCTCGTGATCCAAAATATAAGAATATAAATAAAACTCAAAATCGAGAAATTTGCAGTTACTACCTTTTTTCTTAGCTGGGCAGTATGAAGAAGGGGTGTGAAACTATGAAATGAAACCTGTTAAATAAAAAAAATGGCGTTTTGAATTGCGGTAAATGTCCTAGTACTATACTGTAGAACTATAATAATTTTTATATTATAAGTATAATACAGCAGTATTATAAAGACAATTAATTAATTATAAATATTTGTACTGAATGTTTTCACAATGAATTAATTTAGTTTTCATTACAGGCATCATAAAACAAAATTCATAAAAGTTTTTAGTGCATGAAAAAGCACAATAAACACAACGTTATACTAATGCTTATAGAACAACAGGATATAGTCCACGGTGTATAAAGTAAATAGTCGATTATCCGTTGGATTTTCAGATCAAAGTTCTAATAATAACAAGATTAGCATTAAATTTATATTGAAAAGTCAGAACAGTAAAATGGTACAGTATTTTCGGTCGGTCGATCTCGCCAAATTGTCATATTGTTACCCGTGGTATGGGTACATACATTTGTGTATGCTTATAACGTGTGTACGTGCGTGCGTAAGAGCTGGCGGCCCTAGTATGTGTTTACATTACATAGCTGCAGTTGAGCTATTGATCAGTTGTGTACGTGATACTCCCGCTGATACCTCACACCACAACACATACACAGACACACATCACGTATAAACAGGCATTGTATAAACAGATATACATGTGGAATCAGCCCCCTTATTCCACACGTAATTGTTCCACAAAGTAACCTAAAATTGACAAATTAAAGTCAATTTTGTGTCTAGTAATTTGTCGAATTCGAAATTTTAATTATAGTTTTGACTTTCATGGCATTTCGTTGAAATGGAAATAGATTTTCTAGTTAATTTTGTAATTATATAAACCTAGACAAATTAGCCATTTAAGTCAATTATAATAAACCATAAACTGCATGAATGAGGAATAATCAATATAATTGTCAGTAAATTATAATTAGGCTATGACCTATAACTAACCAATTAAAGTTAATGATTCACATTATTTGTTCATAAATTTTAGGGTGTATAGAACAAAGTTACAAATAACCTAGATATTGTTTACTCAAAATATTTTCTTCTATGCGATAAAGCTTAAAAGTGACCGTTCATAGGACAAGGGACCTTATCTTCTCTAAGCAAAATTTTCAGGAGAGAAAAAACCGAAATTAGTTCAAAAAATTACATTTTTGGCTTTTGTTTAAAATATTACTTATTCTTTTTTGTGTTTAAAGACCATATTTTATTTTATTTTGAATTCCAAACCTGATTCAATTCCCAAAAATAGGCAGTATGTCAATTAGAGAAAACGGACCTTGGCTTTACCTTAGCTTATTTCTTATTGGTTAAGTTAAGATCCCTTTTCTGTTGGATACGTAAAAGAAATACTAAAAATTCTGGCTTAAAACATTGAAAAAGTAAAAAAAACACTGGAGAATACCCTTTCAAAAGAATAGTACTCCCACACTTAACAAGAAACTCAATAAAATTCTCAGAATGTGAATTTTTAGTTTAAGCCTCTTTCCAGTAACATTATCGTTTTATTTTTTATTAGTTTCATTAGTATTATCTCAATTACTGATGAAATTGGTTAAAATAGGGAAAACAATATTTTGTAACACTTTATCTTCGTTGTATGTTAAAATTACAATTGAATTTTTAAATTTTCTGTCCGTCCGTGAATTTTAAAATTTGACATGAACTCAAAAATTCTGCTGCAGGATTTTAACTATTTCAAATTTCAATTATTTGAAAAATCACTGGATTCAGTACAAAATTTTACATGTATGATATGTCATTTGACAAAGACAAGGAAAGTAAATACTAATAGAAAAATATTATCACTAAAAATATTAGCCAACTTTAATCTCCTGAAATTTCCTGTAAGCAAGTATTTCTTAAACTTCATTTTTACTATTCTGTAATTCTTTTATAAATAATGATAAAAAAAGTAAAAATATCATTGTTTACAGCATTAAGTTCTCAGTAAGAAACACTTATAACCTCACTTTTGACTTGGGTTTTCCTACGGAAAGTCACCTGGAAACACCTAATTATTTACAATAGGTTACGAAGTAAAGGTTGAGAGAAAAGAGAACCCGCAATGTTGTTTTCCAATATCTTATGCATTTTGATGTCTTATGTGTAAATAAATAATAAATGTAGAAAATAAATTTTAAGTTAATGTAGCTATAGTCCGGCATTCAAGTAAACGTAACATTGGAAAGAAGAATACATGCAGAGAAATACTATTTATAAACAACAGTAACTTTTGGTCTATATCTTATAAACGTATTATAACTGTAATCGGTAAATAGCTCAGGGTTGAAGAAATTTTGTTTATAAGTCTAACGCTATAATAAAATATCTGGTGTGAAACACTTACACAACTTTTTTTTGCCAATGCAAATATTAACAATATAACCTAACATTAGTAATAAAACAATAGAAATAAACAAATAAACTAACCTCAAAAAATATAACCTATAATCATGACTGAAAGACGCAAAATGAAAACAACCTGCTTGGCTTAAAAATACGAAAAATCATTCTTTCACACTCAACTAGATTCTGTAGAGAACCTAGGCTTTAAATAAGAGTTGTAGATCTTTTGATTTTTTATAAATTTTATTATTTTAAACACTTTTGTCATAAAATGCATACTAAGGCTGAAATCTTTAAAAAATCTATTTTTTACACGTTTTCGTGAGTAAAAAACAGAAAATTGCTAATTACCGCTAAACTAAGCGTTATGCAAAAAAGTTTAAACCAATGTTCGTAGGATTTTGAATTCTCTGCAACTTATATTATATACATTTTTGCGCTAAAATGCATATTATAGTCGCAATCTTAAAAAAAATCAATTTTTTTACGAGAAACAACCTTTCCAAGAATTTCAACAGATATGGCGCCTATTTTATCTTGTAGAGCATAAAAAGGTTAGTAAATGAATTAAGTTTTAAAAAAATCGTAACCCCAGTTTTTGAAAAAATAGCAAACAAGTGAAAAATGACACGAATAAAGTACTATTTCCGGTACACTGATTTTGATGAAAATGTTCGTGTCGGGTCCTCTAGTAGTACCTAACTTAAGTTTCAAGTTTCAAGTTCGTACGATGTTCCGTTCTTGAGATATTCTGTTCACACACACACACACACACCAATCGCTAAAAGTTGTTTTTTGGGTTCAAGGGGTCTGAAAACGCGTAGATCCGTTGAAAACTCGATTTCGAAAAATCGACACGAAAACAATAATTACTTTCCTTCATGTACTACATATGAATATACGAGTATATTACTATATATTCATATAGGCAAGAGAAAGTAAAAAACACTAAATTTTTTTTATTACGTTCAAAATATAACTTCTATTTTATTCTCTTTTATATTTATATTAAAAACAATGAGTTTATTGCGGAAACTTCTGAATACGTTTAAACAAACCGGTAATAAATTGCCTATGTATTAAGCAGAAGTATAAATTTTATTTATTGCAAGTATTTGGTGGATAGGAATGTATTGACCACAAAATTTCATCTCGAAGTAAAGGGTAAGAGGAGAAAGCCCTTTCTTATTTTCCTAATCCCTAAACATATTACAGCCTAGATGTGAAATCCCTTTCGACCCGAACTTGGTTTCCTTTACGATATATCTTTTACACTACATAGAGTAGTGTGGGGAACGGTAAGGAAAAATACGTTTTTTTATACATCACTTCTTTTTCCAATCAAATAAACTTATTCGACAGCCGAGCGCCCAAAATACAGTCATTCAGATGTTTAATAATATAAATTCCGTTCAGATTTACGATTTGTAATAATAAACGTTACGAAACAACCTTGCGTGCTCCATTTTTAGTTAAACGGTATCAACAAATCGGCTGCCTTTTTAAAGGTTACTTCCTCTACAGCAGAAACCTTAGTTCTACAAACGTTATTTACTAATAGGGTTGCGATTACTAAATAATTGATGGTGATTCTCCCCATACTTCTTTAATGATGTTCAGTTAAAATTTTTATATCTATATTTTAAATGTGTACACAGTCAGTCGTGTTCCTGGCGTTTAACCTAATTATTGACATAATGGTATGGGCTATGTAACCTAAACGGACCCCCTTGTAAACTTGCCTTGAAATCGGTAAACTCTTTACACCACGGTCTTATCTGAGTTTACGCATTAAAATCTCATCCGATAGATAGCTACATTTTTTTATTTGCAGCAAAATCTACAACCTATTTAATTATAGAGTAATCAGTCGATGGGTTTTTTAATAAATCATTAATGAGAAAACCTTCCAATGGAGGATCATTGTAAATTTATGTCGTATTTTATTCCTTTAAAAGAGATCTATAATATGACTTTGTTTTAATCCCCGAATGTCGTTTGAATTGATTAAAAGTAAGTATATCAGTAAATCTGTGTGTGACTCGAGTCTTTTTTTTCTATTCTCTTTAGTCGGTTAAATAAGATTTTATAAATAAAAATTCAACTAAATTTTGTTTTAATTTAATTAGTAAAACAGTATGCAATATTTTATTGAAATCTTGTCTTATATTCAGAAATGTGCCTTATCCCAATATGTTTACTTTATCTGCAAATTGTTATAATGTGAGCAACTTTACTGTACTTAAATCATGATAATCGATATAGTTACGTATAAAATTAACAGAAGTGAAGTAAAGAAGTGAAGATTAACTGGAAAAAAGAAGTGTTGTACGGTTCAACACTTCTTTTCTTCCAGAGCTGTGTTAATGTTATACGTAAGTATATCGATTATCATGATTTAAGTACAGTAAAATTGTTCACATTATAACAATTTGCAGACAAAGTAAACATATTGGGATAAGAAACACTTTAAAATAAATTGAATTAATTAATTTATATTATATTTATTTTCAAAAACGTAAACGCAAAATAAAAATGCAAGAAATTTAAGACCGTTAAGTTTACATTATTTTGAAAACAACTAAACAAGATACATCTTCTTCTTCTTCTTCTGACATCCACGGCATAGGCATGTCTGCCTGTTCCGGTCTATAAGATTGCCTCCTTCTGTTAATTTTTAATTTTGTCGATTACTTTTTAATTTTTTTAATTTCTAGTTTTGTTTCCATCTTTTCCTAGGCCTTCCAATATCTCTTCTTCCTATTGGTTTATATTTCAGAGCCTGAAAGGGGATTCTATCAGATGGCATTCTTTCCAGATGTTCTCTCCATTTGATTCGATATTTCTCCATCATCCCGTTCAATGACTCCACCTTTAGTTCATTTCGAATATCTTCAGTTCGCAAGAGATCCAATCTTGTACAGCCTTTAACACTCCTTAGAAAGCACATTTCTGCCGCCTGAATTCTGCTTGCTTCCTTTTTACCGAGAACCCATGCTTCACTTCCATACAACAACATTGGGATGGCCATGGTCTGGTAGAATTTCAGTTTCGTTTCTCTCCTTGCTTTGTTCTTCAAGCTCCAATGGATTGTCCATCGGAACAAAATACATTATTATAATTATTATAATATACATTATTACCAACAAAAATACTATATCCACCTTGGTAGTGTATTCTCTAATGTGCACGAATAATAAGAGATCATTGGTTCAATTTTCGTTCATTGGTTCATTGGTTTCTAAACGTTCTACAAACGTTAAAACCCACTGTAATTCTCTTCGTACCCATTGAAAAATAAAGTCTATTTAATTTTATTTTACTAGTATTTAGATTTACTGCTGCAATACAATCTGTTCATTTTCTTTTAAAAAAATAATTTTTATCATTATCATTATTATTATTACAAATAAACATAGACTAAAACAAAATCTTATTAGCCAAAAACAAATCCGAAAATACAATATCTAAAAAAACTTAAATATAGCAAGAAAAGTAGCCTAATATTAGAAAAAACGTACTACACTGTGGAAATTATTTGGGACATGCTACTTTTTTCTCTACAGTAAATTATGTATAAACTGTAAAATATCCTCTGAAACAGATGGTTTGGGGGTTTTCACGACAAAATAGCTCTGGCAGCTTAGTTCCTGTTCATGTTATGATGAATTGAACCAAGTATATAAAAATGTTAATTGCATTCATGTAAACCTTTGGAGGAAATTTCAGCATGACTTGGTTCCTTGTCATAATGCACAATTGGTCAAAACTTTCATGCTGGAAAATTAAATTAATGTGCTTGATAGACCTGAAAACTCACCAGACTTTAAATTACACTAAAACCTTGTGGAATATTTTGAAAATACATTTAGGTAAGATGTATTGTACAGCAAAAGAACGCATCATTTTTCAATGCTTGCTAAAAAGTAATATAAATAATGATAAAAATGTGTCGTTCCACGATCATGAAGTCAAGAAAATTAACACTAATCTAAAGACTTAAAACCAAAACGTCTTGAAAAAAACAATTCTGCTAAAGGAGAATGAAACTTTGTATTGACCAGTGCGTATTAATGCGTAGAGTTCATAAAATCATATATTTTTGAAAAAGAGTGTTTTTCTTTGTTCCAATTAGTTTGGCCAGTATAGTATGAATTACACAATTGGACATAGCAAAAATCTTGGTCTACACCTGGACAGGCGTTTAACGTAGAGGACTCACACTTGGATCAAAAGAAAGCTACTTAGTCTAAAACACCAACAGCTGTGTTAGATGCTTAATGGAAAATCTAAATTGTTGGCCCAGAATAAACTATAAAAAGCAAAACTCAAACTTGTGTGCACGTATGGAACTCAATACTGGAGTACAACAAGTCACAGTTTGAACAGATTCAAATGTTGCAGTCATATTTGAAACATCACAGACTCACCTCGGTGCTAACCCAACACTGTAATAAACAGAAACTTTAACATTCCCACAATTCAAGAAGAAATTTAGGAGTTTTGCACCAGTTACCAAAAATGACTTGAATGTATAAGAATCCAGAATTCAACAATCTCCTAGATAACACTGAACCACTCAGAAGACCCTACAGATTTATTTTAACACTCATGACTCACGCTCACAACACATCTACTCATTGTTCTATTAGAGAAAATCGTAGATTCTCAAAAACACAAAAAATTGCAGCAAAGTAAAAAAATAAATGAAGTGAAACATTTATCTATTATTGACCTTTGTAATGCTTACAAAAATATAATAAATATAATAAAAAAACTAAATTACAAAAGAATATTACACAAGCATTAAACACAGTATCTATGAGGAAAGTCCAAATATTAAATCATTTTAACCTTAAATCTTTAAGGAGATAAGATTAAGAAAATAACTATATCAATAGAAATAAGTTTAATTAGATAACTATTTTGATATAGATTAAATTTTAATTTTCTGTCATTAAAAAGGGTTTATCGTAAATTTTTAAATGGTAAAAATTGTTGAGTTTACATAATGCGCTATTCAGTGACAATACTTAAATTTAGATGAATTCACAGACTTAAAATGCCAGTCAGGATGATTTATTCTCAGTATAGAAACATGAGAAATCACAAGTATGAAAATATTTATTACTTGGGTAGATATTTATAACTGGTAAACCTATAACCTATTTAAAATATTGTTTTCAGAGCCTAGCCGTTAGTCGTCATCTTCTTTTTCTTCTTCCTTTGCCTACTCCTCTTCCTCCTCCTCCTCCTTTACGGATTAGGCACGTTACCTGTTCTAGCTTCCATCTTCTTCGTGGTTTACCCAATGACCATACTCCTTGCGAACAGTATTGTAAGGCCAATAGCGGATATTGATCCTCTGGCATGCACCTTACATGTTGTAACCACCTCACCCTATATCGTTCAACCCTCTGCCTTACCGTTTCCGTTCTACCCAAATAATGATGGATTGTCTCACTCTTAAAATTTATTTTTTTATCATTTAGGAGTGGAACTTTTCAAGATCTACTGCTTAGCCAAATATCCTGAAATCAGTTTTCGGTTAAGGACTGGAACATTGTTATAGCTTTCTACACTCCTACAATTTTTCATAATTTATTTTATGTCTTATGAATAAGCTTTGACGTGGATTTAAATTAATTGAGCTAGTAGAGAAAGTTCTGAGTTTCATAATTATTATTTTAATATTACGAACCATAAACTTACATGACACTTATCTCTAAGGTCGGTTTCGGGATCTGGGTAAAATAAATAATTAACACACTATAGTTTAAAATTACTAGTAATTATTAGATTATAAACTGCAATTAATAATGTTACTTAAATCTACGAATGAGTTAAAATATTACTACAATTAAATTACTTACAATAAAAATAAAAAACTATTTACAGTAACTTGATTATATTAAATAAACTAAATTTTACCTACAAACGATTTAAAATAAGCGTTAGTCAATATACAGTCACGGTGACCTTCTTTAAATGTAAACGTTAAGCACTACGCAGAATACACTCGTCGATGGCAGATCAAAGATTAACTCGACGAAACTCGGCCGCTCCTTTTATACATGAAGCTATGGAAGTCACTAGAAAGATGGAAATTTTCGATACATCAATAAAATACAAATTCTTTCTGTCGCTTCTGGATAAATCTTAACAAAAAAGTAAACAAACTAGGATTGAATAAAAGAGGTTACTAAAGGGGCCAATTATCTATATCGGTACACCGAGCCTCAGACAATAGCCATTAAAACAAAAGACCTGTATAGTATGTCCAAGCTGAATTGGCGCATCAACTCGAAAAGCTTTATATGTACAGATTGTTTCCTAAAACTACAGATTGTTTAAACATTTTATTTTTCCCATCAAGTAAAATAAATAAACAAGTCACTCATTTTCTGTCACGTTGTTTGTGAGTTATTTGTACACGTAGGCGAGGAACGAAGAGATATATAATCACAATTCTATCGCTACACGCACCAATTCAGAGTGGACAAACTATACTAATCTTTCATATTATACTGCATAGTATTTCCAACTATATTTTTTGGAAACCCTATTTATTAACTCTTATTATTTACAATAACATTTTAAAAATCGTGGTCCTCCTCGAGAATTCTCGAACACACTTCTCCTTTAGATATTGTCACATTATGTTTACAGCATAACAGTATTTCAATATTGAATTTCTCAAACGATAGTGAGAAGTAAATATATGTTGTTACAGAAAAAACTATGAATAAAAAAGACGAGGCTGTCTGTAGTACTGCATTTTTAGTACAAGTGAATAGATACGCAAATAGGAATAACTGACTGAAATCACGCGTTCACTTAAATCGAATTTTCCGCTTGGTATGCATATTGCATGTTGGTATTTTGTTCACCTTCTCTAAACTATACTTGAATGCTAAAGCCGAGAAAGAGTTGAAAATGTCGGAATTTATTTACGAATAGTTACTTACCTTTTTCTAGTTTACTCGTATATTACTTTGTGCATTTTAAAATTTAAATATCGTAAACAGTCAAACGCAGTGATATACAATATATATATAAATTTAGTCATCATCTTGCGAGAATTTTTAATATTTGTTTAGGAAACGTGCTTTTACGACCGTTATCTGTATACCGAGAATAAAGCATTTTATGTTTCATGAACTATGAAATAACCTTCGCCGATTTTATGGAAGTTTTGTTACAATAATGTTATAACTAGAAAAATATCATTGTAAAATCTGTTATAGATATAATACTTGTTATACAAATTTCCTTGCAGCACATGAAGAAATAAAATATGCATTTATATTGGTTGCATACTTTATGTTACAGTGCACAAAACTAAAATCAAAATGAAATTGTTTACAGGAAACAATTTTATTTCGTCAGAATTGTAATCATGTAGTGATTTTTAGCGCTTAGCTGAACTAAACTAACTAGACGATGGTTTTTTAATAACTAAGTTTTTTTACAATCAGTTTAAAAAACAAAAAACTTTAAGTAAATAATATGGAAGTGTTCACATAACAAAGATGACAATACCCAGTGATATTTCTTCCAAAAGAAAAGGAAAATTATTTACAATTTTTTGATAAAAGTTAACAAAAATAATAGAGATAAGCGTAGAGGAAGAAGGTGATAATGGTAGAGATTAATATGCTCTTAAAAGTCCATGTAGGTATCATCCATGTATGTATCGTTAAAGAAGTAAATCAGATGACACAATTTACTCACTTCCAAGCAATAAATATTATTTCTATATTTTTCTAATGTATATTAATTTTTGTGTATTTTATTTTTATATATTTATTTTGTTTTATTGATTCTGTAGACCTACCTACTGATTTCTTTAAAGAAAACAAAGGTGGATTTCAGAGGTTCTTATCATCTATGAAGCTGCTATAATAATTATTTTGATAAATATTATACCCAAATGGGATGCTATTATTTGCTATATAAATAAATATGAAATCTTAGGTTCGTTCTAAAAGCAAAATCCTTCACTGCATGAAAAGGTTTGATTTAAAAAAAATTAACACATTAAATTGTTAATATTACGAGTATAATTAAATTTAAGTAATTTTTAATAATTTTTAATAATTAAATAGAAACAATAAGAAATTTTTATTATTTTTATTTATAATAAAGGTTATAAATTTTAAATTATTTCTCTTAATAGCGCTTTAAATTTTTTAATTGAATGTTTATTGTGAGTTAACTCAAATTTGTTGTACTTGCCGATACTTTAGGTGCATAGTTCTGTAGATGTTGAAATCATTAGTTGGTGTCCATATGTAGGCTATAGCTGATGGTACAAAGTTTTTCTGCAGATGAAATATTTAAACGACTGGTAATCTGATGGTTCTTTCACATTTAACTAGAATTTACTCTCAGTATTTGACACTTTTTTAAATAATTTATACATTTTAACTTTAAATTATTTATACATTTTTAACTGGTGCACAAACACATCTTTACAACTCGGTGGTTACAAGAGCACTCTCTCCCAAATTGGTACCAACTTAGCGTCTTTACATTTGGCCTCCAATGTTTCCGTTAAATTTGAAACAGCCAATTAAGCCTTTTTATTAAAATAGTTTTCACTAATCACGTTTAACTTTACTTTAACGGATTATACTCTCTCTCTCTCACTTCTACCTCGTGTATGACTTTATTTTATTTATGAATACAAACCACTAATTTACTACAGTTTAACAAAGACAAATTATTAATTTGACGTGTCATTTTTACTATTCTACAAAGCAAAGGCGTTTTGAATAACAAAACCTTAAAAAGGTACATTATATTTACTTAGGATAATTTGTTTCTTATGTGCAATCAAGAGATGTAGAAATCAAATTGGAATAATCTCAAAGGATTGTATACGCTTTGAGCAAAATACTGATTGGTTAAATGTGGACTGAGATAGTTTTAAAGTTTTATCGCACCTTAGTTCTGTCAATTTTAATGTAGTTCAGAGTCTCAACAAAATAATTTAAAAAATTTCTTTCCCAATTTACTATTAGCTTCTCTGGTTATTCCTGTTAACATATATAATTGTCTTGTAATTTTAAGTAAACGAAATCTATAATTTGGTTAGTTTTATAAACTCTCTTTTAGATTTTAAAAAGTAATAACAGAATACTACATTCAGTTGGTTATTTATTAAAAACTACTTAAAACACACCAATTATTTTGAAACATCATAGTTCTATAATTGTTTGCATTAACTTGTTGGTCAAGTAGAAAGATTTAGTTTACAGAAATAGTTTACAATTTTCATCACATGAGTCAGGATTAATCTCCTGAACATGAAGAAAGGGTTTTTTAGTTCCAAAATTATTCTATTAAGAAAAATATTGTAACGTTGGTATTCCTACTTATTAAAATTGGGTTCCTCCTATCTTTTTTAGTTTATTTAAAGTCGGATCAATACCTCGATCATTGTGGAATAGAACCGGGGGTTTAACGTGTTTTAATTTTTCAGAGCCTAGTTGAGAATTGAATCCCACACCCTCCACAATGCAGCGTAACACGCTTACCACTGGTCTGCGGAGACGATCTTTCCAATCTCTAATCAACCGATAAAGTTTTTTCAACTTTGCAATCGTATATACAGCATATATTTCTATTAAACGTAGGCCGTTTAAAGGTTAACGTTAGTATATTTGAAGATGCGGTCACGCATATGGATATTTTTTCTCATAAAAGTTTGTTTTAAATTGACTACTAGGTTGGGAAAGAGAATTTCATTTTCCTGCCTTTAGATTTCATTTTTTACATTCATAAATCAAACAGAGAAATGATTCGGGATTATTAATTTTACTTTCTTCAAAGTGTAAAAGAGCGGAATAAAATAAACTTAATCTGGTTTTGTTGTTTTTTTATTAAGTTATGTTAACACAGACAGGGAGTTTAGAATTACATTCCAAAATATAAAAATATTATTGAAATCTAGGCCTACATTATAATAAACTAGTTTAATATTTTAAATTCGTAGATCGTAGCCCTTCTTTGCTCCAATAACGTTTGTAAACCTATTGCTATAGTCAAAATCAAAAAATTGCGAGCTTTCTGTAATTGTGAGGCCTTTGAATTTGTCATCTTATTTGAATTTGTACATTACTCAAGGTCGATTACCCTGGCTGAATTGCTTCGATTATTATCGTTACCACTCCACTAATTTATTATACGTGAATAAGATGTTCAGTTTTATAAATTCCTTTTCGTTAATAATTTATCCCATTAGTACTACCACAGCCATCTTTTGTAGGTTGTTCTTTTAATTTTTATTTACGGTCAGCAAAACAAAAATACGCAAATAAATATTATATAAAGATAATACTAACAGACATTAGGATATAATGAGATAAGTTTACGTTAACCGTTTATTCGAAAATATTCATTTATATTAATAATTTATAATTACAGCTTCTCAAAATAATCATTATAGAAAATAAAACAGTAATTACAGAACAGTCAGACGTTAAGCCAAAAAAACATACCACGGATAACAGTTAAAATAACGCGTAACAAAAATAAACACCGTTTATCAGTTACAGCTAGGATATACAATTAAATCGATACTCAAAAATTTGTAAGTAAATGGTTTGAAGTAGAGAAGAAAAACAATATAGATGTGGTAATATTTTTATAATTTATATATATTTTCTAACCACCAGAATACGGTAACATAAAACACTTACCAATGTTTATAGCGCTTTCGTGTATCTTGTGCACATACCTTACCGTATTCATACATACTTTTACCGTATTCTGGTGGTTAGAAAATATATATTTCAATTTTAAATAATACGGCTGTTTAAAAATCCTACATAGGATGTTTAATAAATAATAATTTTATAATTTAATATCCCACAAACCAATAATAGTAAACACTGCTATTATATGTGTGGCAACGACAGTGGCTACGTGCAAGCTCACAATTCTGTGACTCTAGTTCTAGTTTTATTCCAAAAATATAATTTTCTGCAAATATTTTTCTTAATTCTTCATTGGTTATCTTAAACTGTTTTAAGCCAGTTAACTGGATATGAAAATGCATTCTAGATTGATATTTTTTCATCGTTTATTAAAACCAATAAATGTTTAAAAGTAGTGCAGAATCATTTTTGGTTGACACTTCGTCTCTCAAATAATGGATTTTACTAAAATTCTATAAGTATTATCTTTTTGTGATAATATTTTTGGCACATTTTCACGCAATACATATAAAATGCATATACGCTCATGTAAATAATGAGTGAATTCTTGTGCTAGACAAAAGGGTTCATTCAGTGATCAGAGACAGAGTACATGAAACACCACTCGGCAGACCATCGATCGTTTCCTCTCACTATTACTGCAGCGCCAGTGGTACTTCTTTCTCTATCGTGATAATATATAAAGGGAACTGATAGAAGTGGGAGATTTCTGTAGTTAAAACTTATGTTTCTACCCACTTCAATTAAAACCTCTATATCTTTTGAATATGGCTTTTAAAAAAATACGCCTCGAATTAACGTTGAATCAACATAGATTTGCCTGATTCTGTCAGTAAAATAATAAACAAAAATTGTCACAGATTTAATTACTTTTTTATTTTAATAAAAAATTATATAGATTGTTTCACTTTTCTTTCACCCCGTCCGTTAATTTTTTGTTACCGCACCCTTAGCATTTGCTTCATTGGTGGCAATTTTTAAAATGATTGCCATCTATCATTTTTTTTGTCCGTCCATCACACACATATTAAGAACTACAAGATATAGCAACAAACGGTTTTTGGATTTGTAATCTGCACAATATTAGCCGAGACAAAGAAACAACTACAGGATATCTTAAATGGAATGAATGAGATCATGAGAAAGGATTACTTCATGAAAATTAATAAGAACAAAACGAAAGTGTTATGCAGCATCAAAAGTGATTTAGAAGAGATGGGAAATGTAAAACTAGGCAACGAAAACATACAGGAAGTTGGGGAATTCTGCTATCTAGGGAGACATAAAATTACAAAGATTGGTAGAAGTACAAGTGATATCAAAAGCAGAATTGCTCAAGCTAGAAAAGCCTTTGAAATGAAAAACACCTTACTGTTTACAAACATTGATTTACAGATTAGGAAAAATTTCTTAAAACATTATGTTAGTAGTGTAGCATGTATAGTATTATACGGAAGTGAAACGTGGGTGATAGGGGCTGTAGTAAAGAAGAGGATAGAAGCTTTTCAAATGTGGTGTTATAGGTTAAATATAAGGTGGGTGGACAAAATAAGTAATTTAGAGGTTCTTAGGCGATTGTTAGAAAAAGGAAGTATATGGAAGCATCTTAACAGAAGAAGTGATAAGCTAGTGGGGCATATCGTAAGACATCCAGGTATGGGGCTATCAATAATGGAGGTTAAAATTGAGGGAGTAAATTGTAGGTGGAGGCAAATATTAGCATGTATAAAGTAAATTACAAAAGATGTAGGGTGTTACAGGTACGTAGATATAAAACGACTTGCACAAGATAGAACAGCTTGGAGACCTGCATGAAACCGTCGAGAGACTGATGACAAAAAAAATATCTACACAAATTTAGAGGGCCTGGATTGGATTAAATTTCCGGTTTCGGCCTAAAGTGGCCCTAAACCGGAAATCAAGTTATCAAAGTCAGAAACTACAAGAAATAACAATAAACGGTTTTCGGATTCGTACACAAAAAGTTAGAGGGCTTGAATTGGGTTTGAACTTCCGGTTTCAACTGGAAGTGGCCCCAAACCGAAGTCGAAAAATTAAAGTCAAAATTTCGAAAACAAAAATAGTGTAATTTGATTCCTCTTAAAGAGTAGGTACGGAAATCACTAATGGTTTTTGCCATATAAATCAAAGGTAAGCCTTTTTAAAAATTACCATCAGGCATGCGATGCGTCGTCTTATGAAAGAAGGGATTTTACTTAATTAAAGGCTGATAATTTAGCATTGCTGTGGTAATATCAATCCCGATTACCTGATTGGAACCTTAAATTATGAATTTTTTCTAATCTGCATTATATCTGTCAGGAAAGTAAAATCCACGTACATACAAACATAATACACTTTATTTAGTTACGAAATGTTTTTTGTTAGCTTTCGTACGTTGAGTTAAAAAATATTTCAAAAAATATTATTAGGAAATTCTTCAAAAAGAGAAATTTTCTAACCTGCCTTTGTCGACAGAAAAATTTGTGAGCTGTATAATCTTGTTTTGGTATATTTTTACAGCGTATGTATAATACTCGTACATAAATATTTATAGTATTTTGTTGCTTTTACAAAACAAATCAATACATTCCATTTTTAGATAATACTAATAACATTGTTTTAGGAATATTTTAAAATTTATTTTTGTAGTATCCATTGTTAAATAACTTATCATTGTCATTGTAATCTTCCGTAAGAAATTAAATTAAAGTTTATGTTTAAAATCTTTCATTTAGTCTATAAAACAAACAAAATTACTTCTAGTAGTGTTTTTAGCCTTGATAAGTTCCTTGCTTTCAAAAACATGTACATAAAAAGAAAATATTAAATATTAATATATTCAATAATAGTAGTTGTAATTGCTATAATAAAGAATAATAATAGTCATATATCATTCATTTTAAATGACAAAAATATTTATAATAAAAAGTCAACATCATAAAACTGTGAATTAAGACATTACGATGCAATTATAAAACCTAAAGAATTTTCGGATGTGTCCTCAATCTGTAGGAGAGTTTTAAGAATAAAAAAGAAAATAGGCCTATAAGTTCCAAAGAAAAGGAAAAATAAAGAATGCATGCTAAAAAGTAATAAAGAGATATATTCAAATCAAAAAGTAGAATGAATAACAAACTCTGTGAGAAAAAAAAATCGGTGTTATGGCGTTATCACCATGGCGAATGGAGCAGATAAGATTTACAAAATAGTTATTTCATAGTTAAAAATTTACTAAACATCAAATAATGGTTTACAGAAACTATAAAAGGTGAAAAGGAGAGGACGGTGTAAGACAGGTAAAAGGGAAGAAGTGAATTTGGAAAAAAAGTCAAGGAATTAGAGAGGTTCCAAGAGAAGGAGAAGACGCCGGAAAAAAAGAAATGATCAGACGAGAGAAAGAAAGAGTTTACTGAAAATATGAAAAATACTTGGCAAAGATAAAAATTTAACGTGGTCCTTTGCAGTCCAAAACAATAAATAGGGAGAGGAATCAGTAATATCACATAATTTCATTACGCATATCAATGTTACTTTGAATAACAACATTTAACTACAAATTGTACCAAAATTTAATTAATCCACAAGGGCTCAAAATATACCTATACAACATCAATGGAAACCTTTTTAAATTACTTCAAAACTTGATTTTGTTAAAAAATAAGTTTTATGATACAGTAATAGTACAGAATTTAGTTTATAAATTACGAGAAAATTAATTTTTAGACATTCATCAAATTTTGATAAAAGGGATGTATTTACCAGTAGCCTTTGAAGCGTTTATTAAACGAGCCAGCTTTTTTAGAGCAGATCTGAATTTACAAAAAAAAAAAACAAACGATGTACATAATTTTCATGATATATCCAACAGAGGTAATTTGAATAATATACAAGACTTATATTACACATTGTATTTTTTTTTTTTTTATAAAATAATTAAGCTATTTTGTTCAAAATCGTTTTACAAGTTGTAAAATACAAAGAATGTCATCGTATTTCGTATTTTATTCATTTGATTGAATAAATTGTTATTACCAACGTAGAAGATATCTTAAATTTTAAGAAATACTGAAAATTTCAAAACATTAAGTTTTCAATTATTTTCATTCTCTATTTTCAATCTATTGAAAAATTAATGTTAAAAACAATTTTTATTCCTTGGCATCGGCAATGCACGTTTAAGGAAGTTATCTGATAAATCAAAACATAAAAATTGTGTTTTGAAACACTTACACGATGTTTGGATACACGACCCTCGCCAATATAAACAATTAGACTAATCGGTCTAACCTATGTTTAATCATGTGTAAAAAATGTAAAATTAAAAACATTACCTCTAATTAACATGAATCAAGAGTTAATAACGCTGAATGAAAGTCAACCTTCTGTTCGACTAAAAATATGGAAATAACTAATTGACCCTAAACTAAGCGCTGCAGAAAACAATTTTTGAAGTAAAATGGTAGGGTTTTTAATGTTCTACAACTTTAAATGTCTACGCTTTTGCTCCAAAATGCATATTAAGGCCGTAATCTTTAAAAAAAAAATACTACGAAAACAAAGCTCCCACGAATTTCAGCAATCATGCATGCTACTTAGCAAAATCTAATAGAGCACAAACGTGAAGTAAATGAGGCAATGTCAAACAAAACCTTAAGGCCCGTTTTTGAGCAAAACGCAATAAATGAGATATTTCGTTCACACACACAGACCAATTGAAAATAATACGATTTTTTTTTGGTTTCATGGGGCCTGAAAACATGTGTTTCCGGTGAAAACTCGGTTTCTAAAAATCGACAAGGAAACAGGCTTAATACTTCCTTTCCCTCTTTTTATATAGGACAAGAGAAAGTAAATATCCATTCATGAATTTGTTTTGACACAGAAACTGTTTCATTTTGTAAATATAGTCTAGTACAAAATCGACCTACATCAATATCAGCGCCAAACCCTATTTAGACTTAATTTTTCGTTTCATAGAATGGGTTCCATCAAATGGAAAAGTTTAGTAAAACAGATCTTGTCGATTCTTACTCCATTCATTCCTATTGCCTCACTTTAGATAACGTTAAAATATTTTTTGTTAAAAGTTTAACTTACTTTTTATCGAGGTTTTCAATTGAATTCGTGATAAGTAACGCATCATTACATTTCTTTTTCACTTTACTTTTTGTTATTGAATTACATTTCTTGGCCAGCATAAATTCCTACATACTTTTTACATTAGACTAAATATTTTCAATTTTTATAAATGTTGTTTTATTTTAACTTTTTTTATTTAGTTTCAAGTAACGACTTGTCATTGATAACATATTTTAACTATTTCTTCCCTTATATACAGGGTGATTCACGAAGATATGCAGAAACTTTGGGAGCCCATTGTACATGTAAAAATAATGAAAAAGTTTATATAAACATGGGTCCGGAAATGCTTCGTTTCCGAGTTACGGCTAGCGAAAGTTTCGCCTGGATTTCAGCTCACCAGCTGAAATGAGGTCTTCCTGGAATTCTGGTAAGATAGATTAAGAGTCGAATTCAATCATTTCTTATGATTTATGATCTGATAAATTGAATAAAACAGGTCTCAGAACTGTAAGTTAAATAATTTTTAAGAAAACCAGTGTCAAATGCAAAAAATGGAGTGAAAAACACATTTTTTCATCTTTGGGCAAGAATAACTTTGTTATTTCACCAAGAAACAGTTAAAATTTTTGAATAAAACATGTAAAAAATTTTATTCTGAACGAACCGGTGTAAATTAAGTACACAGAAAGCGAATAGATGTTTAATTAAATGAGTTGTTATTCATAAGAGTACAAAGTAAAATTAACCGGAAAAACTAAGATGAAAAAATGTGTTTTTTCACTCCATTTTTTGCATTTGACACTGTTTTTCTCAAAAACTATTCGCTTTCTGCGTACTTAATTTACACCGGTTTGCTCAGAATAAAATTTTCTACATGTTTTATTCAAAAATTTTAACTGTTTTTTGGTGAAATAACAAAGTTATTCTTATCCAAAGATGAAAAAATGTGTTTTTCACTCCATTTTTTGCATTTGACACTGGTTTTCTTAAAAACTATTTAACTTACAGTTCTGAGACCTGTTTTATTCAATTTATCAGATCATAAATCATAAGAAATGATTGAATTCGCCTCTTAATCTATCTTACCAGAATTCCAGGAAGACCTCATTTCAGCTGGTGAGCTGAAATCCAGGCGAAACTTTCGCTAGCCGTAACTCGGAAACGAAGCATTTCCGGACCCATGTTTATATAAACTTTTTTCATTATTTTTACATGTACAATGGGCTCCCAAAGTTTCTGTATATCTTCGTGAATCACCCTGTATAACATTACGAAATACGACTATAATTTAAAAAGAAATTGCGCCCATACTTTGCACGAGCTAATTACTAGTCTTGAAGGGGTTGCAGAAGAATGCTGTTTACAAACGTCTCTGGATGTATAATTATTACTACAATGTATTATTAGAATATGCATGTTGAGTTTTAGCATTTTACGTCTTTCGGAAGTTACAGAAATAGTATTTATTTTTAGGGTTGTCAATTTTTTCAATGAAGAGGCGAGATTTTTATAAACAAAATAAAAGTTTACCACAAAATAAGGACTACTGACAAGAGTCCACTGTCTGGAAAAGAGATGTATCTGTCCAGTACCTGCCGACATGGTTTAAATCTAATTTACGAGGGGGGATCCAAAGTAACCGGACTGAGAGCGCACTGCCATTTGTAGACGTAGTAGAGATTTCTTCCTTATGGGGTTAGTAGAGACCTTCAACAAACAACTGCCCAGACGGCGTCAGTTTGTAGGTTAAAGTTTTATCATAGTTATGTGTTTCTCTTACTGTTGTCGTGTCCCATCTGCGACGTCATAAGGCATTTTTAAAAGAACAAAGAAGGAAAGAAAAAGTAAATAACACAAAATTAAAAGAATGACATACCATTTTGGTTTTCACCGGTTCATATCATGTTAGAATTGAATTTTTGGAGTAGTATACATGAATATGTATTTGCCGAAATTATCTAAACTAAATTTTCAACAAACAAAACGAACGATTAAAAGTTAGAACTTTAGTAACGATGCAAAATATAATACGAGCATATTGTATGGTAGCATATTGTTCGGTTGGTGAAAGATATTTAAATAGTGTACTATTTCATTTTACGCAAGATTTCTGGAGATAAAAGTTTGAATGTTTCTCTGAATAACTGCCAACTTTTAATGTTATTACAGAGAGTAAAAATTAAGGTTTTCGTTACTTTGTCTTTTTATCAATAAAGCTGGAATTTTACCAAATCTATTATTGAGACTCGAGGCTTAAATAAATGCTTGGTTTCATTGCTTTTTAAGTAACCGTACAATTTTTATTTATTGTAGGCCATTAAATTTATACAATATGTTCTCATTTAAGCAACACAATAGTACGTTTAGCAGTAACATAGATTGTGATTTTGCGTTGAAGAGGATTGTGAAATCTATTAAAGGAAAGAAACTGAAAATAAAAAAATTTCAATCATTTTAAACTGTTGCATATGCAAACAGAATTTCTTTTGCTTAGTTAATTATTGAAAATCAAATAAATTAAAACCGTATACTGATGAGTAGGCCTACTTTTTTTAAATTTTGAAAGATGGTTTTTATTTCTAAAACATTTATACACAATCTCAAAACATAACTTCAGTAAAAGGTTATTTAAAAATACATCGAAATACAAATAATATTGAATAATGCCAAATCTTGGACCAAGTAATTTAATCTTGACTGTAAATGTTATGTTTAGTCAGAAATGAAGTACCATAGGAAAAAATATCTATTTCAGAAAATGAACACGTTTATAGTCCATTTTTTCAGTAAATAATATATTACATCAGAAAAATAATTCACGGAATTTTATCTTTTCACTTATATAGGTTTAACTGGAAAAATTAAGGTCTATAAATAAAGTTGGTTCATAAAATAAGTACCGACAACTATAAAACTACTTGTTATCATTATTTAAAGTTGCATCAACAGCTTGGCTTTAACCGATTACAGAAAGTTTTAGTGTCAGTGAATTTTATTGATATATAATTTTTCTAGAGGGCAATTAACCTTGGGATTTACCGCCTCTGACTCTAGCGTGCGAACCACTTTTCCTCGGAGATGAGCAAACGAGATTTTTACTCGTTACGAAATTCGACTTGGGAACATGGATGAAGAACTATCAATAAATGGCTCTAAAATGAGATATGCTGACATTATGGTATTTGCTGACACCATACAGGGCCTGCAAAAACTAATGCACAGTATAGCAGTTTTTAGTGCATTATATGGACTTGACATCAATGCCAATAAAACAAAAATGATGATCATCAGCAAACAGCAGATCGATTCTAATGTTCACATATTAGTCAACAAGCTCACAATAGAACGAGTCTATGTCAATACTATGTCAATATTTGGGTACCTGTATTAATGACAGGTGGAATAACTCACAAGAGATAACATGTCGTATTTCCAAGGACAGAAATGTCTTCATCACCATGAATTTTGTCTTTAAAACCCACAACCTTTGACACTAAAACGAGACTCATGAAGTGTAATGTGTTCTCAGTCTTATTGTACGGATTTAAGGCATGGCTCTAACAAAAGCAACAATCAACAAATTGAAAGCGTTCGAGTTTTGGCTGAATAGGAGAATGCTGAGAATGTTCTGGGCGCAGAAAATTTCTAATACGGAAGTGTTACGTCGAATGAACAAGGCAGCGGAATTGGTCAGCACAGTGGAGGCACGATAGCTGCAATATCTCAAGGCAAAATCGACATTAGAAGGGGAACGGGGCGCAGAAGAATTTTGTGGATGGCCAACTTGAGATTAGTTTTAACAAAAGCTCAGGACTGTTTTGGACAGGTACCAATTAAGTTCGCATCGCCATGTGGTCGCCAACCTTCAAAACAGAGAGGCACCCTGAGAAGAAGATGAAATTTGAAACGATATTATTCTAGACAACGTCTTAAGATTAGCTAAAGATTTTTGATTTGAGTAAATTAAATTTTATAACATGGTCTTATAGCGAAATAAAAATGTCAACTACAGGATTAAATTACACAATATGACACGACAATATTAACTATTCTAGTCGACATATAAATACAAGGAGTCAAAGCCCCCTGGGCAAGGCTATAAGCCTTGCCCAGCGTGGTTATCGCGTTTTGCATAGATCTATGTGTTACAATTATTATACATTAAAGATTCCCGTAGCAGAATAGTGGTTTATGTAGTGTCTATTCTTGAACTGATACGAGCAATATGATACGCGAAATACCCAAAATGAGATTATCAGTTCTTTCAGGATATTTTGAAATAAAAGAACAAGTAAAATAAATGAATCAAGTAAATCTAGACTTACGTGTATCTATTATCATAAGACCCACTTATTCTATAGGCTACGTCCAATTACTGTTTTCTTTCTAAATAAGAATGATTTTCCAGATCTTACCTGAAAAAAAGACAAAGAGATATTAAATATTGTTGAGTAATTTTGTTATTAAGTATATGTATAAGGTTGATTCGATAAAAATCCATCCCCTAATACAGATTTCATAGATGCATCAATTAGTAACATACCTATAACAAGCAGGTGGAGTGTTTAATTTTTGGACTCGATCGCCTAGTACCAGGGCTACAAAAATTGTTCTGGTTCTTACCACATGGTCATCCAATTATATGACTGAAGCTTTTGAAGCTTGTAGAGGTGTAAAAGACACTAGTCAGAGTTATCTCCTCTGAAAGTAATGAATTTCATTATAAGCCAGACCCTGTAGTGAATGAAATGAAAGTATCATTTGAAAGGTGGAAAGTAGATGCTTTTCGGTAGGCCTGGCATGCTGATAAGCACAGGCTACTTTTCCACTCAGTGAGGAAGGCAACTAAATCACCTCTCTCTTTTTTTTACGTAGTAAAGCCTTTAAAGGTTTAAACCTATCTATCTGCTAATGACCTAAACAACAACATTTAGAAACAAGAAACAAATAAAGGATTTTTTTTATAATACTGTTTAAGTGAAATTACTAAAATTAATGAAACTTATTTATTTTTGCTTGGTGTCTTGGAGCTGCGACAAGTAGTTCTGTGTCTGATTTCATTCTGAGCCCACCTAAATAAATTACTCAACGTAAGAGTGGAAGCGAAATATTATGTATGTAAACAAGTAACCAGAGGAAGCTCCTGTAATTGACTTCATTATGCACTCGAACCCGGTAGTGAAATAAGTGAAGGTCTTATTTTGCAGTTTTGAAGGTCACGTTGTGAAGTTCTGGTGACTTACTTAATAATAATAAGTTGTATTACTTACTTAAGTGTTTTCGGGTGATAAATCAAAGGGAGACCAGCGAAAAGGAAGTAGCTAAGAAAAAGAACAGCAGACAAGATAAGATGGCCTCTGTATTCTGAAGAACTCACAACTTGCACAAGAAGAAAGCACTTTTGAGAACACCCAAGATTAGACAACGTAATAGTGAAAAAACCTCAATGTCTGTAAGCAAGTGAATTCCTTACAAAGGTCGGAAGGGCTGGCCCAAACAATCCAGATAATTCGAGAGAAAGGTCATCTATAAAATAATGGATCCGGCGGTAGTAGGCGGACTGTACGAAAAGCTTTACAAGAAGAGCAATAAGAAAACGAAGGCGAAAATTGTTACAAACAAGAAAACATATGGATAGAACCAGTTCAGACTACTTATTAATGACTTAAGAAGCTTTAACCAAAAATAAAATCAGAACACCGGATAGATGGAAGAAAGGATAAAAACCTACTTTGAAAGATTTCTGAGAGTTTAGGCTACCAAAAAGCTTCTAGAATTATCTACAGTTGCTTTACGTGGTCTAAAATATCAACAAGTGTTGTTTAGGTAATCAGCCGAAAGGCTGGTTTGAATCTCTATAGTTTTTATTAAGTAAAACGAGGAGTGAAGTGGTTTACCATAGCCTTCCTCAAAGAGATAACAAGTATGGTTATCAGCATGTCAAACACTCTGGAAAGCATCTACTTTCCAATCTGCAGATGACATTTTCAATTTATTCACCGCAGTCTACCTGTATAATGATGAAATTCATTACTATCAGAGGAGGTAACTGTGACTTGTGTCTTTTACAACTCTACCTCTGCTATTCTTAAATCCTTCAGTCATATAATTAACTGACCATGTGATAAGAAACAGAACTATTTTTGTAGCCCTGGAACTAGTACATCGAGTGCAAATAATTTGACACTCCACCTGCCTGTTATGGGCAACAAGTGAAAAAAATTTAAAAGTTCCCATATTGTTTAAAAATACTAGATATTTTATAAATGTGGTAATAAAAAAATAATTACCGATAAATCATACCAACAAACAAGTAATAATATAATAAAACATTTAATTATGTAGGAGTTTGTATTTGGATGTATCGAGTACGTGAGAAAGGATTCATTGAAGCGTAATTGAATTCTAAACACGATTGTTAGAGGTGGGGGTTTGAGTGAGATGAAGTTGTAGTACGGCGTTGTACTCTCATTATCTAAATAGTAGCACCACCACTGATTACTTGAATAAGCTATTACTATTACTACTCTTGGTAAAATACGTAAACCACCTAAACTTAGGCCTACTAAATTACGCGTTGATACCAAACAATACAAAGGATTAGACGTAATAACAGTTGCAATATCTTAAACGTTATCGGTTCTCCTTCTTCTCCAACAACGTCTCCCCTTGTCCCTATTTACTCCGAAACTAACTGCTTCATCCATCTCCCCGTGGCCATCAACTACATCTCTACTAATCTTCTCATAACTTAAACTTTGTCCTAATTCTCCTCCTGATATCTTCAGTGACTTCTGGACAACGAGTTTTGCTTAATTAGTTAACTTAGTGAACTAGTACTTCAATACCGTAGTATTGCGTGATTAGTAATAATAGTTATATTTCAAGTTAACTCCTTGTAAATAAATTACTTCCGTAATAATATACCAAAACAGATTCTTTTTTATAAATCTACAATATCTCGAAGTTTTATAATTTAATATTTCATAAAATAATATTAATATTCAAAAAACAAAAGAAAATTAGGGAACAAGGTAAATAGTTGTTATCTTTGTAACACTGTGCTTTACAGAACTAGATTCAGCTTAAGTGCATGTCGAAATTCCCAGGATCGATTCCCAGATAGAATTTGGAAGGTTTAATACATAACACACTGATACTGTATCGTAACCAACACCAGTTGCAATAACGCGTAATAAACTGCCCGAACCATTGATGTTACTTTATACATTTGTTTAGCTTTTATTTTTTCCATAACAGGCGTGTCAAAATATGAATTCTACCTGCAAGGTCTAGGGCTACAAAATATTTCATTTTCTTATCACATGGTCAGCCAATTACATGACTGAAGCATTTAAGAACAGAAGAGGTAGAAATGTAAAAGATACTAGTCAGAGTTATCTTCTCTGAGAGTAAACAATTTCATTACACAGCCACACCCTTTGGTAAATGAGGTGAAGGTGTCATTTGCAATGTGGAAAGTAGAGGCTTTTGAGTGGGTCTGGCATGCTTATAAGCATATTTTTCAACTCACTGAGGAAGGCATGGTAAACCTCGTTAATCCTCGTTTGACTTAGTAAAGCTCTAGAAGTTCAAACAAGTCTTTCTACTGATCAGCTAAACAACGACAACACGTGTTTTTATTTATATTTTTTGCCATAAAAGATTATTCCGAATGAACAGGTCTATCGTTTTAATCCCAAACCTAGAGGACTAAGTAATTTTTAAACAGCGTATTCGTCTCTTAGCCTTTCAATAATCAACTGTAAAACCGCATAAAAGCAGTTAGTTAGCAAGGATTCTGGAATAAAAGAGTTAGGTTCGCAGCTAGGAGTTATAAACTAAGAAATTTTAAAGAAAGTGGTTAAATATTTTTATTAACAGACAAAATTTTAAAAAAAGTAATGAACGAGGACACGTTGTCAGAGAAAATTTAGCAATAAGTTTTGAGTTAGACGGAAAAAGGAAGAAAGATTCAGAAAGGAGTTAAAGAATGGTATGTTATGAACGCTACGTTGAGGAAAGGTCTAAGGGATGAAGATGTGTTCATTAAAAATGAATGGCTTAGAGAGTTGCGGTGAGTGATGTAGAAGCCGCTATGATAATTATAATAATAATAACTGTAATTTTATTATCAAATACTATTTTCATTTTTACCAAGGCACCCAATATGAACGCTGATTCTTAAAAAATCTTAATTTCTTTGACACAAAGACACCTAAAGGTATTTTCTCACGTATGACTATTAGCTGGTTACCATACGAAACCGCTCGCCCACCTAGAGTTAATTAACAACTGAAAGTAACATTCTACTAGCTGACTGGTTTGGTTTTCGTTGAGGCAACTTAATGAACTAAAGAAAAACAGAACATCAGAGATTGTGGAAATCACATTCAGCCATATGATAATATATAATGAAAAATTGTTACGCAAATTTTATTGATTTTATGATTCTTAAAAGACGACAAATAAAAGAGAGATAAAAATTAGGTTTAGCCCTAAGGTAAGTAAGTGATTTTCATAAGCCGTTTATTAGTTTTTGTTTCACTGTTCTGACGCGTATCATTGAGCTCGACGTTATGAGCAAGAAATGCTTTACTTGTGCAATAAAGTGTTACTTCGTATTTTAATTATCCAACGTTGTTATTTATTACATAATACCCATGATTACTACTCTTCTTATTGAGATACTATAAACTGGAATATTGTAACTCATTTAATTAGTGAACTCTAAATCTCACCCAAATAATTATTTATATTCACGTTTGTAGAAGTACAACATTGTGTTGTACGTATGGAAGGATAAATAGTTAAATTTTAACTTATATTTTTTTTACCACATTATAGAAATTGAAAATATGTTTTTTATATTTCTTAAATGTTTTCGTTAATAATTCTTTGATGTAATATATTTTATTTACTCATTTTAAATGTTCATTGTTTGAAGTGATGATTTGTTAAGAAGAATAATTTTTTAAAACTGACTCTAGGCCGAGAGCTAAAAGGGCTAACGTTGTTGTGAATTGCCTAAGGCATATGACTTTTGTGATTTGTGACTTTTTTTTCTCTTGCCTATATGTATATATAAGAAGGAACGTATTGTTTTTATGTCGATTTTTCGAAATCGAGTTTTCACCGGATATACACGTTTTCAGACCCCCTGAACCCAAAAAAACGTGTATTTAGCGGTTGGTCTGTGTGTGTGTGAACAAAATATCTCAAGAACGAAACATCGTACAAAGTTGAAATTTGAAAGTTAAGTTAGATACTACTACCGGACCCGACACAAACATTTTCATCAAAATCAGTCAACCGCTAGCAGTAGTTTATTCGTGTCATTTTTCACATTTTGCAAATTTCTCAAAAACGGCTTCTTCAATTTTTTTAAAATCGCCTCATTTATGACAATTTTAAGCTCTACAAGATAGCGTAGGCGCCATGTCTCCTGAAATTCTTGGGGAGGATGTGTTCCTGTAGGAAAAATGGTTTTTTAAAGATTGCGGACTTAATACACATTTTAGAGCAAAATGTGTATAAATAAAGTTGTAGACAATTAAACAATCTAAAACTTTGATTCCAAACATTTTTTAGTATAACACTTAGTAATTTGTGATAGCGGTAATTTGTGATTTTTTGTTTTTATTCATGGAAATACGTAAAAAATGGATTCATTAAGATTTCAGCCTTAGTATCCGCTTTACGACAAATAATAAAACCTATAAGAAAATTAAAAGATCTACAACTTTTATTTTAAGTATTTTACCCTGCAGAGCTTAGTTTAGCGCGAAAGAGTGATTTTCCGTATTATTAAGCCAAACTGAGGTTGAGTTTCATTTTGCGTCTTTCACTCATGGTTAAAATTAGGTTAAGTTTTTTTGAGGTTAGTTTTTTGTTTATTTCTAATGTTTCATAATAAGTTTTGGTTATATTGTTCATTATTTGCACTGGCAAGACAAAGTCGTGTGAGAGTTTCACACCAGATTTTTTTTTTATGTAACAAAGATGTATTAGTGTTAATTTCTTCAGCAGAGCTATTATCGTTTTATATTATTATTGTGGTTTGTGTTGTTTTGTTGTAATTGGAGTAATTAGTCTCCTCTAAGCATGGGCTTTGCTCTTTTAATGTAAATAGTAACAAACGAATTAAATAATTATAATTTAGTATTTATACTTGAATTCTAGAGCTCTAAGAGCTAACTTCGTGTGTAATTGCCAAAGGCACAAATTTAATTTTTCTCATATGTTAATTGAGTATTTTTTATAAGGTTCAGAATAAAAGTATAATTTGTGTGTAATATAAATAATCGCACAAGGCGGTATATTACAGGTCGTAACATATCAATTTATTATAGAAAAATTTTTAAGAAGATATGCATTTGATTGTTATGCAAAGTAAAACGAATTAAGTCAAACATTTTGTTAAAATTTCAGTAATTGTGACCGAATCTCGAAATAAAAAATGTATTTGGACAGTTAACTAGTTTAACGGGTTAATTCTGTAGTATGGTGAGACTGGAACCTCCCGTAATTTGCTGGTTACAACGTTAGTGCAGGTGTAACCGCAAACATAAATCTATTAACGTCGTAACGTCATTCCATTTGTGGAATGTCATTAATATAGTGGAGACATAATTAAATACGTCACGGATGGGAAATCACTAAATTAGCGTACGGGAACCAATTTAAAATTAATGCAATATTGCAAATGCTGTAATAAAAAATAAATAGATTTAGTAATCAAATAGCTTTTCAAGTCACGAATGAAAAGCTGTGTCAGCTAATTATTTCATTATCATTCTGTATTCTTTGACATCCTCTTTTCCTTTTGTCTTATAATGATCCTTATAACAATATCAATTAAATCTTCTTTTCACATTATGTATCCTAGCCAATTATTTTTGTTCCGTAGAATGATTTCCATCATACATGTAAATTTGTTTAAATTTGTTGTCATACAATATTTGTTTCTGCAATCTAGCTAATATAATCCAGTCATTTCACTTCACCGACTGTTTATTAATTTAGAAGTAGGTATATTTAAGTAATTATTATTATATCCACTAGAATATTCGTAAAGAACGAAAAATATTGAAATTTAATATCATTAATTGGAAAATTGACTGGGTGGGCAACCCTTTCCAAAAGGGGTTCATAGGCCCCCAAATTCAGTTTAATTTTCTGAACAGATATTAAGGAACGTTCATAAAATCAGTGAGTTGAACATTATTGGGTAATACGAAAACAGACACGACTGATCGAGCGAGCAAGGAATTTTTTATACATGACCTTAGTAGATGGTGATTGTAAACTGTTGTAAATTATAAACTATCGTCAAATGGCCACGATAGTTATATTCTTAATGAAACTATTCTTTTAGTATAACGTTTATGTCAGAACCCAACTGGAGACGGATGAGCGCACAGGTTCACTGTACGCACTACTTTGATTTCCACTTTTCATAAAGTATTCTTTACTTCTTAACCACTACAGACCAGTATAACGTACCAACTTATGACTTAACGACTACCGAAGAGAATGGAAAAGAATGGTCTACAAATTTTTCATTTGAACTTTTTAATTGAGAATGGCCTTTTGATTACTTCATATAAAATCGTAAATGAAAATCACGAATTTTTCCAAAAAATTTCTAAATTTTATTTTCTAACACGACGGACGAAGTTCAAGTCCAGACTTGAGAACGTTTAATATATTACTAAGATAGCTGTTAGGAGTGTTTCTGCAAAATTTGAAAACTATATGAATTATTTCCATTCAAAAGTCTAAATCTCGCTACTCACTCTGTCAGTCCATTTGATTGTTTCTAACTGTCATCGTAATCTAATTATTATTTGTTGGCATAGGCTATATTTACTCTAGAATCCGATGATTAAATCAGGGGTACTAAACTAAAATTTTCAACGCAAGAGATATTAATTACTTGAGTTATGTAACGTGTAAGGAAATTTACTTAAATACTCGTAGATTAGAAAAAAATATTAGTTACTCTTAACTAGCAAAGAAACGATTTTAATATAAGCTGGGATACAAGAACGAATTACAAAAGAACAAAACCATGCAACCAGAAGGAAATATGTTGCGTATCGTGGTAAAACTGGCTAGTTCAATAATAAAGTTTCCAACAAATCGAGAGTTTTATTGGTCCAGGCCAGTTTTTTATTGATTTATTTGCTGCTACCCGCTCTTTATTTGTTTGAGATAAGTTATGTAATGCTTTATCAATGTCAAATACAAAAAGCGATATTTAGTACCATCATAATAATGCAATGGAGGCTTAACTTATTACAAAACAGGTATTACCATTTATAGTAGCGTGAACACATCAGAGGGTTTATCCCACTGTCGAGGTAATAAAAAGGTATGTCACGTTAAAATAATCATCAAACATTTATATTAAAGAATAATTGTATTTGTTATAATCAAACCAAGCTCCTGTAAATACAAGAACTAAAATAATTCTAAAATAATCTGCATTCTTAAAAACTTGCCAATCTTTGTTCGTCACAAATATGTATTTAAAACTCCTGTGAGTACAAACAAGCTCAAGTTCGAGCATGAGTAGAAAATTCAAGTTTAAATAAAGGGTTAAGAAGGAGTTTAGAAGGAGAACTCCTCCCATGGCAAGGTAGTGTCAGATATCTAGGGGTTCAACTCGATAAACGACTGTCACTTCGGCAGCACATCAACGACAAGCTTAGCAAGGGTAGGGCCCTGTTCGCTACACTCGTCCCTTTATTTACTTCTACAGCATACTTCTCAAAATTGAAGCTTCTTATGTACTTCTCCATACTACGTCCTTTTCTTCTGTACGGGTCGCCGGTGTGGTGGCCCTTCCTCTCAAAGTCCAACAAAAAACGAACTTCTGCTAACCAAAATAAAGTCCTCCGGTGCATCACCCAATTTCACTATCTCATCTCCAACCGGATCGTACATGATCGCCTTCTCTTCCTCTCTATGGAGGACTTTATATACAATATCTCTAAACGGCTACACGACGCTGGGAAAACTGACGGACCCCAGATTATTCAGGACTTGTACAGGCACCCACATCCACCCGAAGTCTTCAGGCCATTAACATTCCACGAATTGGTCTAAATTCCAGTAGAAACTACCTGACAAAACTAGAGTTGCCACATTTTCATTCCGCCCCACATTCTTCCTAAGTTCCCATACCCCCTCATCCACTTGTATGTCTCTCACCCTCCAGTTTGTATTTTTGATCCTATGTTCCTATGCATAATCACTCCACTACGGTGAAAAGAGCCGCCATTTAAACTCGTAAACTGATTAGAAATTAAAAGGCCGGTGATTATGCCAAATTCTCCTCTTTCCGTTTCCCCTAATTTAATAACCTAACTCCTACCCCTCTTCATTAAATTTACAAATTTCTCCACGATAAGTACGCAAGATGCCTTCGCCTCCCCATGTCAACAGAATTCCCACATTAAAATGAAAAGGCCACTGAATAAAAAGAAAAATACAAAAAAGCCGTTCCTAATTCCACTTGTCTCTTTTTATAAATTGTTACCACTTACCAATAACTTCTTAAATTTCTTAAATTACCTCCACTTAAGTCCCACTTCCAATCCCCCAAGAAACAGAATCCAATTTCCTAATTTAATCTTATAAAATTTCCCCTGAATTCCCCGAGGTTGCAGTTACTCTGTGAAATTGTTCCCTGAGCGACCAGATGTTCCTTAACACGATGCACCCTCATAGGGCTTCTTAGCCCTCTCAACCTGGATTCTGGAGAAAGAAAACAAATTTTATGACTAATAAAAATTAAAACTGATGTAGTGTGATTCATAACATTTTTATACTGTGTACCTACAAATGCATCTTACCGCCCTAGTTTTTCGCTTTAACCCCCCCCCCCCCCCAAATGTAGAAACCTCTATCTCATAACAGTCATTTAATAAAAGAGAACAAAACCAAAAACTTGAAATAGAGAGGCACTTAAGCATGCTGTGCTTTCAGTAAATAATATAAAACTCTTGAAGAACGAGAAAATCCCTTTAAACTAAGAACTTCGGTTTTTAAACAATGTGTACTTCCCGTCTTCTCCAACGCTGCACAAACATGGACCGTTAAAAAAGGAGTGATAGAGATCCTGGCCAAAATACAAATATTCATGGAAAGACTGGATGTATGCTGGATACTAAATGAAAGCCAAAGTAAAAAATGAGGATATTCAGCCAAACTAAAATAATAGATCTAAAACAGCGCGTGGCATCACTGAAATAACGATGGGCCAGATTTACTATGAGGCAGACCAGATCGATGAAACAAAAAGATTCAGCAGTTGACGTTCTGACTAGGATGGAGAGGTAAAGTCGTTCACAAACACAGAGGGATGACTTAAAAGTGGTGGTGGGATTTAACTGGTATGAAGGTCGTGGAATTGGGAACTGAGGAAGCAAACAGGGGAGACCTATTTATTTTAATGTTTAGTAACAAGTTAAGAAGAAAATACAGGTATATTTAAAAATAAGTTTCATTTAGAAAAAATCAAAAGCGTGAAGTTCTAAATGTATAGGATTTCCTCGGATACGAACTAGGATTGTCAAAGGCTTAATTTTTGTCAAAAATATAAATTCCTACCATTCTCATCAATTATTTCTTGTGCAGTATTTAATGTGATATGAAAACATTATTAATATATCAAGAATTTTTGAACTTTTCTTTCGCGGATTTCCTTAACTTATTATGGAGAGGTCTAAAGTAGCTATGTACATAAAAGCATACACTACATCCGGTACTATGGACATTACGGTATGCATGCTTGTAAAAAATGTCAAGCAAGCGTACACTGAGGTCTTTTACTATCTTGCCTATGAATAGTGATTATTTAGAAGTAATTTAAGTCTTTTAAAATTGAAGCGTTCCTCAAAACGTCATCTCTTATAACGGAAATAACTTTTATATACCTTGTATACTAATCAACAATATTGTAGTTGCCTGGATAATAAGGTCTGAAGACAGACTCAACTATTTACATTCATATTATTATGAGCAAGCGTAGAGGCTAAGCTTCACGTTAGGCTGGTTACTTTTACTTGGTATGTGCGTCTAGATGTATTTATTTTTTTCAACTTTTAAGTGCTAGTATTTTTTTATGTAATTCCATTACTCACATCATCGACATTACAAGATATTCTTATTTAATTATTGTGTTTCTTATAATTTCGTACTGCAATAATACTTTATAGTAATTTAAAACCTCTGGAATGGGAGAACTAAATTAATGATACAAACGGATAACCTAATGAAATTGAAAAGACCAAAATAGTGTTTTATATCTTTGTTTTTTCTCGGGTATATTGTGTACAGAATTACACTTTATATACAAAAGAAACCAGCAAAAACAAAAAGTAAAACAGAGCTGGAGATAGTACAACGACAGCAGTGATAAATTAAATTCTACACTAAACTGCACTGTTTCCACCTACCCCCACCATCCTGTTACACAATACGAGACCCCATCATTAGTTCTACGTTGGTTTTTTTTGTCCGACTGGAAAAAGTACAAACATTTACGTGTATCAGAGTCACTACACACATTTAAAACGTAAAAATGAGTTCTGTTTTCATTATTTTATTCCCTTTACCCAGACAATAGGTTCTGAATGGCCTTACCTTTTTATTAAATAATTTCCCACAATGTGCAGCAAAATATGCAGATGGTATTACCAACTATTATTTTGATAAAATTGATATTAATGTATTTCGAGAAAACGTTTTAGACATATTGTTGGATATAAAACTTAATTTCCTCTATGAAATTCAGTCATTTTACAAACTCTAATATTTTTTTAAAGTGATTTTTCTATAAATCTCGTAATGCTCGTCAGGTATGTAATCATCATAGACAATAGTAATTAGGTTTCTGACTTGTTCCAACTTCTGACTAAGCAGCCTAATGTTGCTCAAATATGTAGAAATGCCCATCTCTTCCAAGGTCATCTAATACCACGTTGTTCGGTTGGCTTGTAAGTCGATCATCAGCAATCCGTAATAAATTACCTCTCATTTCACTTTTGCCTTTATTTCCAAATAGTTAACATCACCCTGGGAAAATTAAGTTATAATCTAATAATTCATTTATTTTGTTGTCCACCAATCGATAGGGTACCCTTCTAAGAATCTCAACAACCACTTCTCAGAGGACTCTATTCTTGATAACTGCTAAGCATTAAACACTCTGAACACTATAGATTATAAATTGGTAGAACCAAGGCATGATAAAACTTTGGAAATTCTTCTTTTGCACTTCAACTAAAATCGATTTTCTCAAAGTAATAATAAGCCTTTGAAACTATTCCAATTTGATATCTGTACCTTATGATTTCTTTTTATAAAAAAATCACATATTAAGTTTGTTTGGTACTTTACGACCGATTGTTTTTGCAATCACTAATAATGCAGACAATGAGAACGGTGATTGATAAAAACAAGTGATGAAAAAATGACAGACCTGACCGGGAATCAAACATGGGACCCGGGCGTAGAAGTTAGTTCCACTGACCACTGCACAAAAGGCCGGCCATACCAAGTAAATATACGAATATACTTTTTATAAGAATTCAAAATTACTTTGCTTCTGATATATGATTGAAACACTTCAAACTCCATCACGTCTGTCTTTTCTACAAAAACGAAGAGAATGTATAATGACACCTACGTCGTCTCACATCGTTACAATTACTCAAAGATTTACACTGCCAAAAATCTACATGAAGGTTCAACTCAATTTGATATTTTGAATCATTTTATATTGAAGGGAGGGTCAGATATTCGTAGATTTTATTTTCTTGAAGACGAAAAGACGTTGAAAATACTGCGGAGAACTTATTCCGAATTGTTGTAATATTTTAGCATTGCTTTGACAGGTCGTACCTCAAAGCTCAATCCCATGGTTCCACACTGGCTTTAAAATTGTTTAACTCATAACAATTTTTATTCCCTTCGATAATGACAAATTCCTTCCTATCAGCTAGTATATACTTGTGAACCTGATGTTAAGTTTTCCCGTTTATTTTTGATGTATATCTTCCAGATAAGTCATCTATACTTAGCAAAATTTTATTTTTATACCCCTCTTAATTTATGTCAATTTTAGCCACTGACAACATTTCCAATTGACAGAATCTCAAACAGTGACAAAAGCAAACTCCTACCATCAAAGAGAAAATACTATCGAGTATTAATCCTCACGATTATCTTAAATCAGATTAAACACACATCAGGGTGTTATAGAGTAGCAGCGTTTCTGGGGTTAAACGGAAAAAAGGACAAACAAATATATAACAATTAGTTCATTTTTTTTATTATTTCACGTAACTATATCAAAAAATTGTAATTATCCAATTATGGCACCAATTAGTAGTTGAAATAAATATACAAAATAGCTCAAATTTAGAATGAAAAATGAATAAAATAGTAGAGAGATCCTTAGTGGTATGCTTGAATAAAGAAATACAGTCAACTGAGTTGATCATTACTAGAAAGTTTATTTTATTCATGACATCTATAAAAACGTTTTTTCAAAGTACTACCACGTAAACAATAGAAGAATATAATATAAAAATGACCCATAAATTTACCATTACACCTAGGCTTACTACCCACCCAAAATGAAGCAATATGCCATTATGATCACCGTATAGTTTTTTTGTTTTCCTTTTGCAGCAATATTACACTGCCCATAAACATTACGTGAAATTCTATATTGATTCCAACATTTTTGTTACCATGAAGAAATGTCATTACAAAAACTGAGAAATTCATTTTCTTTATGTACCGTGTGTGTAATTTTTCTTTAAAAAGATTGAAGCACGTTCTCAACACTAAATTTATACCAATATTATTTTATACACTATAACACCGCAATTTTATGAAACATATCACAATTTACATTGGAAATTCCATTCAGTTTACTTTTAAAATAGTGAAAATAAGTTACGCGAGTAACTTAATTCCGAAGTTTAAATTTTTTAGTAGGTAATTCGTAAGTTTGCAGTGTACGAGGTGTGGCTATTAAATAACGAGACTGACGTTATAAAAAATTTCATTTTTATTTTATACATAATCACTTATTGTCACCTTCAATATACACTCCTTCTTATCCCTACAACGCTCCATGCGAATTTTCCATTGTTGGAAACAGCGCTTGAAGCATCTTCTCTCAGCTCCTTCAGGGTACATGCCGCTTTCTCTTTTACAGCTTCCACAGACTCAAATCTAGTCCCTTTAAATGCAGATTTTACCTTGGGTAACAGGTAGAAGATAATAACATGTGATGAAACGTGGTTTTTAGTTATGATTCGGAAACAAAGCGCCAATCCATGCACTGGAAGAGCCGAACTTCACCGAGAGCCAAAAGAGCTCGAATGAGCAAGTCAAAATTTAAATCAATGATCATTCTTTTTTTTTATATCCATGGGATTGTGTACCTTCACTGGGCTCCTAAAAGTCGAACAATTAATCAATATTACTATCTTGAGGTACTTTCTTGTAACCCCTTTTGTTCGAGCGAAACCAAAACGCCACGAAACAAAATTGGCACGGGGAACAAATAAACTCCAACAGGAGTGACTGCGGTGGTGTGATGCTAAAATAAATCGAGAAAAATAAAATAGTAAAAATATTTAATAAAATGTTGAATGAAAAGAAATACTTAAAGAGATACAGTTACAATTAAATAATTATTAACGGAGAAAGTTACACAAGCGCCAAAAATGATCTTAAAAACATAAATAGCCAAAATTTAAGAAAAGACAAAACTCCTCAAAAAAATATAAATATATATATAATACTTAATACTGGATCCAGAGAAAAAAAATAATTTCATTAAAGAAGGTTGATAATTAATAATAAATATTATTACAAAAATGAAACAATAGATTGAATATTTAAATTAAATAGGCCTTTTAAATAACCAATAGATAAAGTTAAAATAATTTAATTTTATATGCAATCATAATTAATTTGGCTTTAAGACGAAGATACAGAGAATAAAATAAATTATTATTTTATTTAATAAGAATTGATTTTTTTTATTTAACAAAGCCAGTTAGATAAAAACCAAATACAAAATTTCAAAATTGTAGAACATAATTTATAAATAATGTTTTATCCAAAAAATTTATGTAGAAAAGATTTAAAAGGTAAGAAGTATGGAAACAGATTAACTCCACACTATACCATGCTTAGCAGCATACTTAAATAGTATTAAGTAAAAAAACATATTATCACAAGTTACAACTTAAAGATGAGATTTGTTTTATTGTAAAAATATAATTTTATAACGGATGCTTCAAGATGGATTTTTAGAGAAAGGTCGAATCATATCGCCGACAAGAAGTTTTCGGGTTACGAAATGCAAATTCATAGCGGATACCATTTGCTCCAAACAGGATTACATTAATTTTCGAACAAATTAGCATTTGTCTGGACTTGAAATAGGATCCATCCCAAACAGATTTAAATCATTCCCAAACTGGGTGAAAGCTGCCCCACACTGGGTGAAAGCTGCCCCACACTGGGTCCCTGCAAAGAGCAGAAAAACCAGGACTTAGAAAAAGGAGGGCTATCCCAAAACACAAAAATAAAAAGGTAGCTAAATCCCATAGGCTCAACTAGAAAAGTTCGCTTTAAGAAAAGCATTTAAAAAAAATTTAAATAAAATTTAAAATACCCAAAGGGTTTACAAAATTTACAAAATTTAAATTTATCATTTTCGGCTTTTGGGGTTTAACTACAAAAATAAAAAGAGAAGAACTTACCGATACACGGGAAAGCAAAATGGTCAAGACATGCAGCAACATAACGCACCCCGAAATGACATAAAATTCATTACGGCACCAATACCAAAAACACGTCCGGCGACATGACCATTTGCAGAAAGAAGAACGAGATACGCAAAATTACATAAAAGGAAAACTCGGGCCTGACGTCACGGGTCCCCTCCAACAGGGTAATCATGAAAGAAAACATGATAGAACCAAAAGGAGAACCGAGACGGCAGATAAAACAGATGACAGCGACGGTAATACAGAAGCCTAGAAGAGCAAATCAATTAAGAGATAACTAATTAACGTCGACAGAGCAGATAACGAAAATTAATACTATTAGAACAATGCAAGGAAAAATTTATTTAAAATAAATTGTAACATTGAAAAATAAATGTTACATTCTAAACTACGTCAAAGAGTAAGGAAAAACGCCCCGAAATGTGGAAGGACAAATCATGGGTTCTCCACCAAGACAATGCGCCAGTTCATTTCGTGTTATCTGTGAAGAGGTTATGGTTAGTAACGTATGGTTAGTTATTAAATCAATTTAGACGTATGGGATCCAATCACTGGGCAAGCAATTCAAATAATAGGATCCAGCAAAGATTCTGATCAAAATTAATCAGAAAAATAACAACTTCATCTTGGTACGTAACAAACAGCATACAAACATTTCTAACAGAGGTTTAAACATTTTCAGAAGTGTTCAAACAGCAAATAATCAGCACATTCAGTAGAAAATAACAAAGAATACTCGAATTATACACAAATCTATTTGTGGTCTCCTCTTACACAAATCAACGATACTTACCGACCGAAACGAAGACATTCTATGGGCTTTTTATCAGTTGACAAAACATCAAATTAAATAAATCTACAAAGTTCTTCTATTAAGAAATTTCTTCAAACCCGATATATAGAAAGTAAACACATCTACTTTGTTCTACAAAAGAATAGATCGTAGATTTTCTTATAATTGAAAAATATGTGTGGTACGTATATTCAAAACTATCCAAACAAGTAATTGAAGAAAATTTGGTAGTATAGAGACACTTCCCTACGGATATTAAAAATTGAAATGGATTTAAATTATTATATTTTGAAAGAACTTTGGTTTATTGAAAGCGATGGTGTTGCTAATTCTGATTTAAGGAGAACCGTTACCTGTACCTTTACGTATATAAAGATGGAACTATCAGACGACCTGTTTTCTGAAAAACCTTAGAAGAGAGTTATTTGAAACTTAACAGGCTTATCAATAAATACGTATAAATATTGTAGTAAATGTACTCATTATTATTTAGTAATGTTTGAGAAAAAAAATTGAAAATTGTGCAAAAATATCTCAATTTTATCAATACTATATTTAAACACCAAGGAAATTTGTAAATGTTTTAAATAATTTTACTTTAGTAACTTAGAATGGATGTAGCTTATATACTATGCTCCAAAAATGTAAGCTAGACTGAAATTTAAGCTATGTAAGCTCTGACGGTTACTGGGAAAAAATGAATTTGCTGTATTAAAGTTTGAAACATAAAAACTTCAGAACTTTGAAGTAACCTCAACATTTGTGTATAAACACAACGAACACTGATAAAAACTTTATTTATTACGGCTGCCTAATTTGTGTACATTGCAATCCGTTCAATTTAAGAACAATAAGCAACTCCATGACCCAATGAGATTAGGATGATCTGTATGACGTGCAAATGAGGTGTAGTCTTGTACAGAGTTGGACCGAACATTCCTGAGAGAATATAGTTAATTATCAAAGCCCTAATTATCAAAGCACACCGGTAACCATTGCATAGTGTTAAAATTCGTATAAAAGTAACCTACCTTTACAAGAATTTGAACCACGGAACTTTCGTCCCCGTACATCAGCTGTCAAACAGCGTGGCGACAACTTTCTGAATAGACCTACCCGGTCTAAATTCAATATAGTGTCCCTACTAAGTACGATACTACCATATATCCTTGCATCAGTATAATAGATTCACTATACACTACCATTAAACAATTATAAACTTATTTTCATTTAAAATTAATTATTTCACAAATCTAAAGATACGAATATTGTCACAAACGCAACTATCACAAAATCCACAAAATAGATTTAACAGTTGCTGGAAAAAGGATCTAATATGGTACACTGACGAGGGTTTGCCACTACGTGATTTCCTAAACCGATATAAACTCAGAACAATAAGCAAGTACAGTATTGTAAATATTGCTGATTCTTATGAATAACAATATTGTAGTTTCTAAATAAAGTCAAAAAATAAGAGAAATTTTGAATTTCGAAAAAATTTAATGTCAAAATCGATGGAGAGAGCACGTCGAGAAAATGCCGGATGGAAGGATCCCTTTTGGTGTTTTGCAATACAGACCGGTGGGGAGGAGATATGTTGGGAGGCCATGCAAAAGATGGTAATAATTCAATAATTTGTCGCTGTTGTGAGTCGGAACAGGTGGAAGCCTTGATTGTGAGAACAAGAGAACTAAGAAAAATAGTTAGGATCTCGGATCACGTTTGCGTGTAAACATTTAAAGATTGTTATGTATTTACCGATTCTATTAAAAATAGAACCAGTCCTACGGTTTATCTTAATTTATTCGAAAATTCTGTTAACAGTAAATAATCACTTTTTATTCTAAATTATATTATTACTTTCTAATAGGCACATTTACAAATATCACCAATAATAACTTTCTAACTTTAAATTTCCCAATTTGTGATCGGAAACAATTTGAAAAATTAATGGTTATTTCATAAGGAAATTTACTTTTTTTTTTGTAAGCGTCTGGAAATTTATTCACTCATTTAATCAAAACGGATGTAATTTCAGTATGTAATTATACTACATTTTATTTATAATACGCAGCAGATAAGCGTCTTGCCGATTTACTAAACATTTTGTTTTTGGTTAAAACAGTCTACATACTGTATTATGTAACAGATTTATTTCTCCTTAGTATTTCAAGTCACGTTCAATCCAATTTCGGTAAAATTTTGGCGTCACGTTTCTTTTATGTATTTGAAGGGTACATGATTTCTTGTAAAACTACAGTTTTGGAATTTTATAGAGATGATTTTGACTATGCGACCAATTCTGTCTGTATAATTCTTGTAATGGAACATTACTGTGGAATTTATATAATTTATTAACTTGTAAATTATGTTGTATACTCGTATATAAATTAATTATTTTATTTTTAATATAATTATTAAAAAGTTAATAAAATTCGTTGCTAATTTATTAAACAATTCCATTGCAGAATTAAAACCGAATGATATTTATAATCACAAGGGTATTTAGGGAGCGTCCACGTAAATCCCTGATAAAACGTTTTTAAAATGGAGTTTATCAGAAAGATTAAACTGTTCTCTTCATTCCCGATAAAAATAATTTTAAAGACATTTAAAATAAAAGCTTGTATCCTAAATACAGTTTATTCATTTTTGCTGAACCATCGATGATGGTACACCGCTTGGCCGAATTATAGATAAATACAACTTAAATTGTTTAATAGGTAAGTTGATTATCGGTAGAGTACGAGCAAAATCTATCATTTTCTTAAGTAATCGTTATAAACATGAAATTATATGTTGAATATGCTTGTAAAAAATAGTCATAAAATAAGTAAAGATATAAAATGATTATTTAGCCAGTTATTTTAATTGACAATATTATACCTAGTTTTCAACTAGCTATATTGATTTGTAAAATTTTTCACTTTTATTCTGCTTGTCAACGGATGTTGTAACATACAGAAATGAACTGAAATGAAACATTATCGCTTTTTTATCGTATTAACTATGTATAATTATTAGTCATAATACACGAAGATATCTCTTCCGCTATTCATTTTCAGTTTAGCTGAGAATTATTTAAAATTTTGACAAATGTCTAAACTTTGCCTTATACATTTAAAGCCTAAAATACCATGTAATAAGAAATTTAATACAATATTTATGAAATTTTAGTACTACATTATTTTAAAAGCTATATAATTCTGAAATTTTCATGAGCTTAAATGTACGTAGCAACAGTAACTAACTCTTAATACTTAGTTCAGACAGCTGTTGTTATGTTGATGTTAATAAGCCTAAACTCTCTCTAGTTTTCCCCATCTCTTTAACTTCGTCCTTCTCTTTTGTGCTTAACTTTTTAACATGAACTTCTTACTTGTGTTGTTCTTAAATATGCCAAAAATAACAATAATATTAAAAGCAAAATATGGTATTACTAATGATCTTACAACAAACCTACATTCGTTTTATTACTTTCTCTTACCCTACGTGGGAAGGAATTATATTATAAAGAAGGAGATTGTTTTAGGTCGATTTGGCCTGTTGTTGATTTTGTTGTTGGTGGTGTTGTTGTGTCTGTGTGTTAACAGAATATCTCAAGAATGAGTAAGCGTACAAGTTAAAACTTGGAAATTAAGTTAGATACACCTAAGGGACCCGACACAAATATTTTCATCAAAATCCGTCGGCCAGAAGTAGTAGTTGGTTCATGCAATTCTTCACTTTTCTTCGATTTTCTCAAAATAGGCTGCTACGATTTTCTTTAAATCTCATCATAACTACAATTTAATGCTCTACAAGAGTAAGCGCCATGTCTGTTTAAATTCTTGGTGGGCTTGCTGTCGTAGAAAATAATTTTTTTTAAAGATTCAGCTTTAATTACCATTTTAGGGCAAAAGTGTATACACTTTTGTATAAAAGTGTATACATTTTTATACAAAAGTAGAAAATTTGAAGTTGTAGGAAATGAAAAGAACCTACAACTTTTAATTCGAGCATTATTTTCTACAACGCTTAGTTTAGCGTCAATTAGCAATTTTCTGTATTTTTTATATCAAAAATAGTAAAAAATCGGATTTTTGAGTCCAATTATAATACTTTCAATTATAGCACGGTTGTACCAATGATTGTAAAATTTTCGATAAAAATATTATAATAAAATATTTTATTGATATTTTTATTCAGGATTCATTGCCTAAATAACGATAGTAGATATCTATATAATTAAAAAAATTTACTATTATGAGCTAGATGAATTTTTAAACTACTTACACGCAAATAGGTCTAGATGATCAAGTCTAATTAACAAAACAAAGAATATTAACGAAAAAATGTAAATGGTTTTTGTATAAAATTATCAAAAGTAAATTAGTTCAAAACAATTAGAAATAATGGATTTTACCCAGTATGTCAATAACTCTTTAGGAATTTTGAAAAGAATGGATTTTAATTAGATAAGCACCCAAAGTTGTTTACCAGAAATAGGAACAATTCGTTTTCTTTAAGAGCGCAGGAACGGTATGTTTTCAAGGAGGAAATGCGTTAGTGGATTGGTGTACAACCTGGTAAATAACGATTGCCTACCTCAGTCATAAGCGATTTTCGGAGTACAAATATTTCCATACACTTCACAGAACAACAGTAGGAGTTGATTCAAACATTACGTTATTAAACCTGAAAGGATACATTAGTCCGAGAGTGAAAATTAATCGCTAGGAGAGGAAACTCTACACATAGCGAAAAAGCAGTTACGTAATAGTAAGAATTATTCATAATAAGCCTAGATAAAGCGAAATATTAAGAAATACCGAATTCCTCATGAGAAAGGAACAAGGAACCAGAGAAAAAAATTAAAATTTTACCTTATTCGAATTATAATATTCGATGTTTACTTTTATAAAGCTTCATTCAATTATAAACTCACATTCAGAAAAAGTAACAAAAAGTTGAAAATGTTTAAGAAAATTTTAGAAAGACTATATACAATCAAAATTAGTTAACTATTAATAAATGGTATATCTATTATATTTGAAAAACAATCTAGATTGAAATACGTCCACTGGTTTAACTTTGCTAAGTTGTTGTTTAGGTCAACAGCCGAAAGGCTGGTTTGAAACTCTAGAGGTTTTACTAAGTAAAAACAAGGAGTGAGGTGGTTTACTATAGCCTTCCTCACCGAGTTGAAATAGTATGCTTATAAGCATGCCAGGCCCCCCGCAAAGCACCCACTTTCCTCCCTGCAAATGACACCTTCACTTCATTCACCACAGGGTCGTGCTCTATAATGAAATTCATTACTCTTAGAGGAGATCTACCTCTTCTGTTCTTAAATAGTTCAGTCATATAATTGGCTGACTATGTGATAAGAAACATAGCTATTTTTGTAGCTCTGGAACTAACAGATAGAGTGGAATTAATTATTTAACATTCCACCTGCCTGTTATGTGCATGTTATAGACAACTACACAATAAAAATACAGTTTTTTATCGATAAAGTTAAATTGTTAATTTTGCCTCTATGGCAAGTTCAAAATTTACACAAATAAATTATTTTGTTATCTAACTAAAATAGAATTGAGTATTTTATGTCACTGGTAATTGTTAATATTATCAACTATTCGGAAAGTCCAAAATTTTTAAACATTTGAATCTGTTGTAGTGGTAACTATTAACCAGAAGTTTAATTGCCAAAGGGTTTTGATGACGTTCAAGTCTGTCTTGCTACTCGTAATTTTTATTTCGTTGTATATCAATTGCTATTTATTAATTCATTTGTTAAGAATAAGATTATTTATTTGCAAGTCTTCGTGAAAACCGGAATTGTTTATGAACCAAAGGAAGTCAGTAATATTAGTGATTACTTTATTGGAGTTTATAACACTAATATTGTTACATACAGGGATCGACTGTATTAAAATTAGAAGGGAAGGCAATTATGTTTGTACAGCAATAGCTTTTGTATGGGTATTGACAGGTGCAATTTATAGTTTTCATGAAGCGGCTCCACCACTCTCTTGTTGATTTTTCAGCACACAACGAATGTGCTAGAACGAGTTCGGTTTTATTACTCTTTTATGTCTTTTGTTAATAATATCTGGACTACTTTATTATTCTGTTCATTCTTTATCCTTCTAGATCTAGAAATTAGGTCGGTTATACAAAGTCTTTTTGGTCAGAAGTCAGTTCTTTTGTTGTGTTTAACAATGTCAATGAAAACAGTGGAACCAGTTTATTGCAAGTTACTGGTAGTAATAACTGTCGTAATTTTAATGTAACTAATCAATTTTCAATAAATCTTCGTTATAGTAGAAAGTTTTTCTATTATTATAAACAGCTAGATCCCAAAACAATGAGGAGAATAAATGTGACAACGTATTTTAAAAGGTCAAAATTTGGTAACAATATTAACTAAATGGATTCAAAATATATTTTAACTTAAAGTTCGGTTTAAATTAATTAATTCTTTTCTTTTTAAGGAATAATATTATTTCAAAAGGAATTTTTGTGGTTAAAAAGCACGTTTTGATATATACTTATTACATTCCTTTGGGAACATTTCATTTTCCTTTCAAATAATCAAGACCGTTCATCCTTTGGGATTAATTTATACTTATATCTGTATATATCTTAATACTACAATTAAAATCCTTTGTTTTCAATAAAGCTAATTTTTTAATTACCGGTTTTAATCGAAAATTTAATATTGGTGTAATAAGATTTGTAATTCTAAGAACAGTGTAACGTGAGCTGCTGTGATTTTGAAGAATTTTCCGGACTGAAAATTAATATGAACAAAATTTAACTTCCAAGAAGGTTTAAGTCTCTAAGTAGGAAGTAAGGTTATGCTTTATTTTCCTCTTCATCCTTTGACAGAAATCAATTAAGCTGAGTCTGTTATATTTGTAACACAGGCATATACGAGTAAGTTGATGAATATATCCCTCTTTTTAGTATTATGGGAAAACGAAAACATAGAATCAAAGTTGTTGTGATTAGTGGATAATTGGAGTGATTTAAATTTAACAAACATTTTGGAAATTTCATGAAATATTATATAGATGCAAAATTTATCAAATCAAGAGTAAATAATGTAGAACAAGTTAAGTTTGTTTAAGAAACCCCGTTCAAAAATTGTAATTAACAAAAGATCATTTTGAAAAAGATTGTGAATTGAGTTCATTGATTTTTTTTATAGGCCTATTTTGTCAATTTCATTTTCCTACATCTCAAGTTTTGTGGCAGCTGTTCATATTACTTCAGTGGAAGTTTATATACTTAATCTTACAAATATTGAGTTAAAACTTATAGTGTATTTAACAGTAAATATAATTTCTTGCAGTTTCTTTCTCGTGTAGTGATTTAATTAACAAAATTTAATCAAAATAATCTGAAATGAAAAAACATTTATTTTTTAAATTTCAGTAGTTTTCTATTCTTTTTCTATAATTCCTGACCGATTTGCATCTTTTTTATGAGTAAATGTGTTTTTGAATTTCCCAAATGCGCTACTGACTCGATTATAAGACATGTGATGGGGCTACCAACCTAAAGCATCTGGACGTGTTCAGAGTTTCATTCGGAGACTCATTTCTCAGTCTCCGCTGTTGAGAACATCTCTGTCTACAGTCATCGTTAATCTATCAAATTGTATCCATCAATCTAATATCCCGTCTGGTAAATGAATACGTACCACAAGAAAGTAGAAGTTTGGAATAGCCAATGAAACGTTGGAAGGACCAATAGCAAGAGAGGATGATAAGGCTGTTGCCTTGTACTTGTAAGAAGAACATTTAATTTATTATTTACATATTCGTTGACATTCCTCTACTCAAAAACAAATTTATCAGTTTCCATCAAAGAAGAATAGAGCCGTTTTTTTAAATTTAGATTATTTCTTAAATAGCCTAAACAGAGAAATTTTTGCACCGTCATTAGTTTTACTTCTTCTCAGATTGGTGTTGTTCAAATTGTTTAGGTCATCAGCCGAAAGGCTAGTTTTAACCTCTAGAGGCTTTACTAAATAAAAAGAGGAGTGAGGTGGCTTACAAATGCCTTCCACAATGTGTGAAATAGTATGCTTATCAGCATGCCAGGCCCTTTTAAAACCATATAATTTCCACTTTGCAAATGACACCTTCACTTCATTCACCACAGGGTCTGGTTATGTAATGAAATTCATTACTTTCAGAGGAGATAACTCTAACTAGTGTCTTTTACACCTCTACCTCTTCTGTTCTTAAATGCTTCAGTCATTTGGCTAACCATGTGATAAGAAGCAATATCTATTTTTTTTTGTAACCCTGGTACTAGCAGATCGAGTTCAAATAATTTAGCATTATCATCATCATCTTACATTCCAGGATTAGGCTATTGCCTGATCCAAACTCACAATTAAATAGTACAAAGTTAAACAAACACATAATGCAAATAAAGTCATTCAATCTATATCTAAGATTATTAAATCCATCTTGCTTGAGGTCTGCCTACTCTTCTTCTTCCTGTTGGGGTGTAACGCTGTATTTGTTGAGGTATCCGCTCCTCTGGCATCCGTTCCAAGTGTTGTCTCCATCTATCCCGATAGTCGCAGATTCTCCCATTCAGGTCGAAGATGTCCAACTCTGATCGTATGTCTTCATTTCTTATCCGGTCCTCTCGCGAGCATCCCTTTATCCTTCTCAGGAATCTCATCTCTGCAGCCTGTATAGTTCGCTCCTGCCTCTTTGTGGTTATCCACGCTTCGCTTCCATATGTGACCGCGGGGACTGCCATGACTTTATACAATTTCAATTTCGTCTCTTTCCTAGCTCTATTGTTCATAGTTCTATTGATGGTGCCACATATCATTTGAAACCTATTCAACTTCCGTTCAACATCTAAGTCATGATCAAAGCTCACGTCACATCCCAAGTAATTGAAGTTATTCACTCGTTCCAATATTATCCCGTCCACTACTATCTTCGACCGGACTGGGTATCTGCCTTTAAATGCCATTATTTTTGATTTCGCAGCGGAAATTTTAAGGTTGACATTGCTACACAATTCTTGTAAAGTATGGACTTCTCTTTGAAGTTCATTTAGTTTCCTGCATTATTTAGTTTTCCTGCATTTTATGGGCAAACTTCTCAGATAATCAAAACACATCTTAACAAATCGTGAATAAATCCCAGCCAGCAAATTTTGTCTTCTGCCGACTTATTTTCAAACCAAAAATTCTAGCAGTCACTTTTTTCTAATTCCTCTATCGCATCAGAAATAAAAATTGTGTACAATTCGAATGTAATAAAATAAATGTATTCTATGACAACTTGTAGATTGCTGAATAGGATATTTTTGGTTTTAAATCTATAATAAATTCTGTACCCAACTCCATCATTAATTAATCACTTAATCGCTATCTGTTACAACGTTCACTGTGTACGTGGGTAAAAAGATATTTAATGTTAATTTAATAACCGTGCAATGGAAACTACAATAAATTTGACAAATATTTCATTTGTTTTGAGGTTATTATAAAATAAAAAATATTCTGACAAGTTTGACAGAACATTTTTAAATTTTGTGAAGTCTATTTTTAAAAACAAATAACTTTTCTTGACAAACAATGCAATTAAAGAGAAAAATTAATAAATTTAATTAATCAGGTCGTTATTAGAAAAATGGATGACAATTTCGTAAAAGAAAATCGTTACAACGTTGATTGGAGGTTGAAATAGGAAGGGTGTTTTTCGAAAGCGAGCAGATACAACGTATAGACAACGTGCACATAAACAGCGTGTTAGTGAGTGAGAGTTGTAACTTAGCACCTTCCTGAGAGGAAATTAAACAGTACCTCTACTTCTACACCAAAACAGTAATACTGTTGTACGTGTTTCGTAGAAGCAAGCAACTAAACCATAAGAGAGTGTGTTTAATGGTTGATTCAAACTCAGCAGATCTACCGGAGTGTGTATAAATACATACACTAACATAGTAAGAGGAGTACATTGTGGTAAAACGGTAAGGTTCACAACGCTTGGCGTTGTTGAACCGTCGTCTTGGGAACTTTCGAGTAGCTGTATTGGTGCGCTAGGTTGTTATATATAAACCGTAACCCAGTTATTATCTTTAGCGGAATTTATAGCAGCGTAAGACAAGAATTTAATTTAATTAATTATTGAATTGTTACTCCAAATATCATATAATTATGACTGTTAACGTTGTGCTCAGTTTAAAACGGGTGACGGAGTAAATGCTCGTAAATTTTGGCTTAAAAATGTATAAGATCAGAATTCCAATTTTTTTATTTACTAAGGATAGAAAAATCTTGTTTCCCACATAAAGTTTGTTGTTATACAGTTATCCAAAATTCTTCTGTGAAAAGATAATATTGTGACAATATTGAAAAAGAAAGAGTGTTCGAGTATGACCGACAATTTAAAAATGTTAACGTAAATAATAAGAGTAATAAATAGGGTTTTCCGAGAAATAGTTAGAAATATTGTCTGTAATATAAACGGTACTTATAATATAAATTGGCCGTGCCTTTTGTTATATATCTATTGTGAAAGAGTTGAGTTGGGTACCTATTTAGATAATTGGCCTTTTTGTAACACCTTCTATTCAATACTAATTTGTTTGCAGTAGTTAAAATTTATCCAGAAGCCGTCAGAGAGATTTGTTTATTTCATTATTATATCGAAAATCTCTGTCTTTTCTCAAACTCTCCATTAGCCCACATATATCAGCGCCGATTTGTTTACGGTCTAGTCAGTCTCGATTTATCTGTGTTTGAGTGAGCGTATCGCGTAGTTCTTAACGTTTACGTTAGAAAATGTTAATGTTACTGTGTATTGTTTAACGTTTATTCTATATAATTTTTGCAAGTAATATTATTGAGTAAGTTGTTTAAGTTATTTATTGCATAAGTTTATTTTAATTAGTTTGTTATTTATTAGATAATTTAATTGTAATATACTTGTAGACTTTTAGACACTTATTTAATTATAATTCTTAATTGTAATAAATGCTTGTAATTTTAAACTTTAGTGTGTTAATTATTACTGGATCAATTAAATAATTTACCTAGATCCGGAACAGACCTTAGAGATAAATGTCACTATATATTATTCAAATATATTGAGAGAATCGATTATAAAAAAACTCTTTAAGGGAAGGGAAACCAGTACTTGATAGTTTTGAAAATATTACTAACCCAACATTCATTCCTGAATTACGGGGGTAGTACGGCTTTAGTTTTTACTTTTTACTCTGCATTTTATATTTTACACAGCAATAAACATTATCATTAATAGAGATTGCATCACTCGTATCCGCATATTTCAGCTTCAGCCTTCTTTAACTATGTGGAAGATAATAAAAGTCAAGAATAGCAAGAAATATAATATCTTCAATAATACTAAATAAATTCACTTAACTTTAGCATCAAGTGAAAGCTAAAATTCTACTCTACGTGAATCTGCATTAAAATTGTAAAGTAAACCTGTCGTTTTTGAGAAAAAATTATTGAAACAACTTTCTAATAGTTATGTAGTGGAGTAGCACATTAAATGTATATAATAATACCAAACAAAATTTAACTTACGTAGATGCAGAAACATATAGACATCTAAATTTATAAAAATTGCAAAAAAAGTTCGTAAGTTTATCTTAAGGTGAACCTTAGACATGTTAATTGAAAGCTTGGGACCCATAAGAAATTAAAACTTTCGAAAATTTACTATAGAAAAACAATCACACTAATATTGCATATACTCGGCCTTGCTTGAAATTATTTACTATCAATCCTAATTCACTAAAAAAATATATATAACATTTGTATTTTATAACAATATAAGTAGAAGAAATCATCCTATTGGTTACCAAGATCACTGATCGATTTCTAGTATTTATTTCAAAAATCGGGATTTGTGGCGGTTTTAAATTATTTTTATAATATTTTTTATTTCAAGGAAATTAATATACTATCTTGTAGCGTAAACTTCAGAGATTTAAAGTAACAAAAGTTTTTTTGGGAAAAATTTCATTTATGAAGGTATAAAATCTCAAACAAACAATATTTTCTAATATTTCAAAAAAACATTTTGCCAAATAAGATACAAGTTATATATTTTATTTTTTGCCTGAAAATGCTGGATTCAAATAAGTAAATAATGTAAGAATATAGTAACAGAACGTTGTTTTAATCTAACCGCTTTAATATTTTTAATGTACTAGAATAATAATGAAAGTACGATTTAAGTTAGACAAATTGCATTTTTCTGTTCGTACATTTACAAACTCGTTTGCACGATGGGCTCATAAAGTCCATCTTCCTTTTGGTCCTCTCCTCCATTATTGGCATGCAAATATTTTTGCGAGCTAAAATTAACGGAATATGAATATTTAAATATTTAAATTGATTTGCAGTATTTGTACTGTAATATCAGTTCAGTTAAAGCAAAGTGAATGTTTGAAAAGTAGCACATGATTTACTATCCAACTTTATTTACATAACTAATTATAAGGGAAAGCCCACACACTACCATTAAATCAAAAATACTTTAAGTTTAACTTCCAAAATCGGAATTTTATTCGATGAAACTTTCATGAAATTGTTTATCAGTTTATGTGTTGCTTACATGAATGGTATGAAGAATAAAATTTAGTACGTTTAATTTTCCCACTCCGTTATGATATTAGTGCCCTCCCGTATTTATAGACAATACCAAGAAGTTTCTGACAAGAACAAACACTGTCAAATATCTCGGCCTGACTTTTAAGAAAAGACTGACTTTGAACACACATAACAAATAAAAAGTTGATTACTAAATTTTAAATTCCCTACTTCGTTAACATAACACGGAGGTGGAGTGTTAAATTATTTACACTTGATCTGCTAATTCCAGGGCTACAAAAACAGTTAAGTTTCTTATCACATAATCAGCTGACTGAATCATTTAAGAACAGAAGAGAGGTGTAAAAGACACTAGTCAGAGTTATTTATTCTGAGAATAACGAAAATTTTATTGCACAGCTAGACCCTGTGATGAATGAAGTAAAGGTTAGAATTATCTCCTATGAGAGTAATGAATTTCATTATACAGCCAGACCGTGTGGTGAATGAAGTGAAGATTTCATTTGCAGAGCGGAGAGTAGATGCTTTTCAGAGGGCCTGCCATGCCGATAAGCATACTTTTCCACTCAGTGAGGCAGGCACGGTAAACCACCTTAGTCCTCGTTTTACTACTTAGTAAAGCCTCTAGAAGTTCACACTAGCTTTTTGCTTGATGACCTAAACAATAGCACTTCATAAACGATCAAAATTACTATTGGTACAAAAATTAAGCATTTACTGTGCTCTTTTAAAGCCTACACGGATTTAAAGCTACCAAACTTAAAATTCTACTAAAAATTTTAATTTAAAGTACTTTTAGGCATTCCAGTCAAAAAAAATTAACCTTATTGTACAAGCACTTCTTTATGCTAGTAACAGATTTGCAAATATTTTCATCTAAAATTATATCGAACACCAACACGAACGCATTCACAAATCACAGTTACTCGTTTATTCACTTTCAATCTTACGTTTACCTGACAATTCCACGAGACGCGTTAATAGACGCTGGGTAGAGATCTGATAATTTAATGAATGAGGGGTTATTCAGAACTTAGAAAATGTTTTAATAACAATATTCTTGTAGAGGCACCAATGGGGGTCTATCCCTCTCGTGCCTATCATGTAATTTCAATACAAAATATCATCAATTTAAAATTGTTTTACAATCTGTTTGTATAATTTTTACAGTTGTAAATAAACCATAAAATTTATCCAGGCATTAACTGCCACTGCCTTTTATTAACATCTTAGTTTATTTACAGTCAGTCTAAAAGTATAGTAAAGGTGTTTACAGGATGAAGACCAATGTATTGCTTCCGTTAGAAAAATAAAATTCTTTAAAATTTTTGAAAACCTTCTAAATCAAGATATTTTAAATCTAAAAGGATTAACAGTAAAAGAGAAATTTAATAAAAATAGCAGAGATGAGAATAAAAGGCATAGGAGAAGATGATGGTAGTGAATAATACTAACTTAAATTAAGAATATGCAGTATTTTATTCGCTAAATCTGAACGGAAGGTCAAGCAATTTTATTCGTTTCAGTCTCGTTAAGCCTTCACTATTATCAAGTAAATTAAGCGCCATTGTATTTAGTTCTCAAAATATAACAAATGATTTGATTCAATGAACCTACTTTTCCAAAGTCAAATTCAAAATAATTTGGAAATGATAGTAGTTGGTTTAGAATAGAATTTTTCTTTTCTTTGTTTCAAATTATTAAAAATAATTCAGCAAAAATATTATGTTTAAATAAAATATTTTAGTTAATTAAGTAATTTTTTATTTACGATATTGTAATGAATTTCTAAGATTTTGTCTCCAAAATCTTCTCAATTCATTTACAATTCCGTTTTTTTGATTTTTGTGCCGGATTTATTTTATTTTAAGGGTTATGTATTTTTCTTCATTGAATCTAATTATTTTTTCATTTATTTCCAGTTGGTTTTATTTCACTAGATTTTTATTCCGTATTTAAATTTACGTTTTTAATTCTTAGGCTTACGTCCGGTGTCCGATTTCATTTTTGTCGTTACTTCTTTATTGTTCAGTTACTCACACGTGTAATTTGTATCTCTCTCTCTCTCTCTTTCTATCTTCCACGTTTGATTCTCTCTCTCTCTCTCTCTCTCTCTCTCACTGTTACCGTCGTTTTAATTTTACATATAATTTTCCTCGTTTAAATTCTTTGTATTTCCGATGTATCGGCATTTTTCGCCGCCTCGAACGCTTCCATTCGTGAACGTTAGGGGAATGACCATTTTTTACGTTTGTGTGCGTTGAGTTTTTACGCTTTGTCTTGGACAGGATGTCGAACCGATAACATCAAATTTTACAGGTAAATTATTTTTCTTTCCCAATATGGGAAAATTACCTAAATTTAAATTTAAGTACCATGTTTAATAATTTTTCAGGTTTTAACTTAAACAATTTTTTTTTTTTTTTTTTTTTTTAACGTTAATTTTATTTAGAAACTATACAGTATAGTATAACCATCCAAAAGCTTAACTAAATTTTGAAAAAAACAAATGACTTGATAAATAAACAGAAATATTTTTTTAAAGAATACATCCCAGTGGATAATTCAAAAGTATAGTGAATTTCAAAAAAAATAAGTTAATAAAAATATAGAACAATTATATCAATAGATCTCTACTCCATTTTCTTCGTAGGCGTCGGTGTGGTAAGTTTCGTCTTGACATTTGCTGTATTAGGGGATTGATGTGATCTGTTAATTTTCTGTTAAATTTGGAATATTTTATTTTAGCAGTTTCTGTTACAAAAGGGATTTTCAAATCGGAATGCAATGTTAAATTTGTTACGTAATATGGGGCGTTCGTTATCATCCGAAGTATTTTTGACTGATGAGTTTGAATTTTTTGAATGTGAGTTTTCTTTGCGGTCCCAAAAATTTCAATACCGTAATTCCATATCGGTTGTAAATAGGCTTTGTATGTTAATAATTTAAATTTTAATGATAGAGTTGATTTTCTGTTGATGAATTTTGAAAGTAATTTTGTACGGTTATTTAGTTGCAAACGTTTTGTTTTGATATGATATCCCCAAGTCAGTCTACGGTCTAAATGGAGGCCCAGATATCGAACTTTATTTTCTTGCGGTATCTCATTGTTATCCAGGTAAACAGTTGGACAAGTTCTTCTTCTTAAAGTAAAAGTCACTTGCACAGATTTCAGCGGGTTAACTTTCATTCTCCAGTTTTTGAGCCATGTAGATACCTCATACAAGTGATTTTGGATGTTCATCGAAGTTTCTTCTGGAGATTCACTGCTGCATAACAGAACGGTATCATCTGCGTACGCTGCTACTGTCGTGAAGTCATTTTCCGGGAAGTCAGACGTAAATATGGAGTACAAAGCAGGAGATAATATGGACCCTTGAGGAACTCCTGCTTCGATATGCCAGATATTAGAATATTCCAAACCTTGGCGCACAACAAAATATCTATCCTCTAAAAATGATCTCAGAATTCCATAATATGTATCAGTAAAAATAGATTTTAATTTATACAAAAGCCCGGGATGCCAAACCTTATCGAACGCCGAACTAATATCCAGAAATACAGCCGATGTGTATAACTTTTGTTCTAACCCTACAGAAATTAAATCAACCACTCTGTGCAGCTGATGAGTTGTTGAATGCTGCCTTCTGAATCCAAACTGATAATTTGGAGTTGTAGCTTCAATTATCGGCGAAAGTCGATCTAACAAAATTCGTTCAAAAAGTTTAGACACGACTGAAAGAAGGCTAATGGGCCGGTAAGAGCTTACACAGTGAGATGGTTTTTCCGGCTTCTGAAATAAAACAATAGTTGACAATTTCCATTGTAAAGGAAAATGCGCAGTTCTGAGAATAGCATTAAATATGTTTCGTATAAAAATTATCCCTCTTTCTGGTAACTCCTAAACAATTTTTTTAAATCTATTTTTTTTTATATTTCAATTCATAATGTTTCTTAATATTATTATGGTGTTTTAAATATCCTATTTATAGACTAAATTAATCTCTTTAAAATGTTTTATTAATTTTAAGACAAAAAAAAACTTTATTAAATTCAGTATATTTATCTACTTTTAAATTTTTAAATCTTAAATATGACAAATTTTCTTTTGAACTCTTGTTCAACGACCACTGAGTTACTTAAATTTTTCTAAGTAATTCTTTTACTAAATTTCATCTTGCAATTCATTTTTTTTAATGTCTTAATTTTATTTAGTTTTTTTCCCCGACAAATAAATACATTACTATATTTATTTTTCTTCACCTTAAATCATTTATTAAACTCTGCCCAAGAGATTTTTTTCCCCGTTTCAGTCCAAGGACTTTAAAAATAGTTTTTCTTAAATATTCCTATTAATTTATTATATTCATATTAAGTATTTTCTATTGTTAAATCAAGTTTTGTTAAAATTAATTTATTCCAATTTTATTTTTTAAACTGTATTGTTATTTAACTAATTATTTTTTTCAACTTTTAAATGAATTAACCGTTTAACTTAAAATCATAATATTATTTATTTTATTTAGTTTTTAGTTATTCACTAATAAATTATTTTAGCTGCTCATTAATTTTTTTTATTATTTTCTTTCTGTATCAAATGTCATTGCGTCTAGACCTGTGTGGTTCTTTAACCAAACCTTCGCAGTACTAAAAGCGAGTTTTTACCATCAATTGAGCTACGTTATTCAAATCGCTGGGTTGCCAATTAATCCCTGAATCCAATTTCAGTTTCTGGTTGGATTCTAAAATTGGATGGTGGAGCCCCCGAAAATCAATGTTTCAATGTTTTGTAGTTTGGACTGCTTTTTTTCTCTTCGTCTTATGGTTTTGATGTGGACCGCCCTTGGGGTTGCCCGGTGGCAACTACAATGGTGTTCGTCCACTCCGAATTTCGGTGAAGGGAAAACGCTGTCTACGCTACTGAACTTTGCAGCTGCCAATGTATTTCTTACATAATTTGGTGGAGGCACCAACATTTTTATACTACATAATTTGGTGGAGATCGCCTCTCTTTCGAGGTACTTACATCATCTTTATACCACAAAATGGTGGAGGCTTCGTTTTTCCACTACAAAATTGGTGCTTTATACTACAATATAATTATAGTATACTATGGACAATTCGAACTGGCACAACTAGTCCTCTACGTGTACACACAGTTCCGCATAAGGTATACCCATAACTTATTCTTTCATCACGGTCTACAGATTTTAATGTACGCAAATGCCTAAATCCTTATTTCAGTGTACAAACATGCAAAAAATTAATTCATTTTAAAATATGTATTTAATTCGTTCCAGTAAAATTTAATTATAAGTTACAAGAATTAAACTACAAAAACTCACTAAACTATACTCTACCGACGCACGAAACCTAACTAAACAAATTGGTCTGAATATATAATGAACAGAAAATAATATATGAAAACAAATTAGTCACATCATATGTCTGACAGATTATTAATAACAACAGTTAAAACAAAGCGTAGTGACCGTGCGTGAGTCGCACAGTTCAGTAGCGATCTTATACTTTTGTGACTGTACCGTCGTTGCATGGCGAGGGGCGAAGAGTGTAGTAGATGAACCCCGAAGCTGCTTGTGCCAATTGGAATTGTTGAAGGTATACTTCCTAGTAACTACACCAAATTCAAGTGATATTAGCACGTACATTCATTTGAATAGCTGGGGAAAAATTAAAACTAACTTACATTGTCCTATTTTCATTCAGCATTGAACGAAAAAGAATATTAGTGAGTTTTCTTGAATTTCCTCAACTTACATCACACATTTGAAATTCTTTTGTAATAAACTAGTAGAAAAAACCAATTTCGGCAAGTAAATATAAAATAATCTTAATTTTAGAGAATTATTTAATTTGTATAAACACATAAATTAGTTCAACCCAAGTTCTGTAACCGTTTGTGTCACGTATTATGCCGACGTAATACGACCCCACCTTCAAAAAGTAACCACCAAGGTAAAGTGCGTTCCGCGACGAAATAATAAAGGTAAGAGGCTGATTCGTAGTATCAAAATAATCAAAAGAGTTTATGATGATATCTTCTCAATGAACAAAAAGCACATTTTTCCACACGTTGAAAGACATAAGAAAATAAAATATTGAACGGATTACTGAAAAAGTCTAAGTAACATTGAGTTTTAATGTTTTATTCTCACGGATAATCTCTAATAATTTTTAATAGCCAGTTATATGGGGCTGTCAGACCTAGTTATAAACTTTAGATGACAGACATAAAATGAACAACTCGGTTTATTTTTTATATATACTTTTACTGATATGTTATTACTACCGCTGTAATATAATTCAATTCCACGTTAAAGTATAAATATGATCAAAATCCTGTAAATAAAAAATGGAGTATATTTTTTCTGTGTTTTGCGTAAATTTTATAACTATCTCTGAAAGTCTATATTCCTTAAGAAGAAAAATTGTTCTTTCATAGTAAATTAAAATGCCTTTTGACATTTTTAACTTCTGAACAGTGGAAGCACGTATAAAATGAACTGATTAAAAATCGAACAACCTTATAACAAAGTAAAAAAGCAAATTTTTCACTAATACAGAAATCCAAGTTTTATTGTACAAGGTAATGTGTGAAAAAATAATAGTTATACACGGAAAATGTACCACTGGGTACCTCTTTTCCTTAAAGTAAAATTTTCCACCGCCCTCTAAATATCATATTTGTACAAAATGCTGCAGCTCAGTGTACAGTAACGTAATAAACATTATACAAAAAGAGACTACTGCATCAAATCTTATAAGAACATTAAAATTTTCTGTTGTTTTCTATAACAATTCACAATATTCCGATTACTTATAGTTTAATTTTATTATATAAAACTTCCGTAACAGGTATCTTAAATAATGTATTGAAACGGGAGTTAAACTTAGCGTGAAAATAATGAGCTCGTTCTGTTATATCAATAGACTATTTATTTACTGTATTTATATTTACAGAATTATAACCATTAAAGCACTGTATTTTTGTATTTATTATATAACTGAGTTGAAGTTTTACTTCCTCATATTTACTGAAACTTCAGCACAATTTTTCTTTTCATTTTAAATTTGGAATAAATAACTGTTTTAGTATATGTAATTGTTTATTACGTATTATAGAGGAATTTTTAAATTTAAAACAGAATAGCGGTTTTTGTGAGGTTTTTGTTTTATTTTTTATTCGAACAAAAACCCGTTTTTGGGAATATACTATAATTTATTAACTATAAATATTAACTATTAATATTAACGATAAATAGTTTTAATTTTTAATATATTTATTTAACGTCGCATCAACTACAACGGTCATTAGCGATGACGTTGGGGTGTAACTACTGTACAATGGAGAATGAAATGATTTTTTGTAACGTATTAAAATATGCCGTGCCTGAGTAGGATTCGAACCCAGGACCGCATGATGAGAGGCGAGCAATATAAATAGTTATATTAACTATAAATATTAACACATTATGTAGGTTATTATTCTAAAGTTTACTTAGATTACTGAAATATAAATGATATATTTATTATACAGTAGCTGCTTCAGATTATAAATTACTAATTTTACTTAATGTATGATACTGTGACAATATCTAAAGGGAATGTGTGTTCGAGAATGTTCCAGGGGGCCGAGATTTTAAAAATGTCAACGTAAATAATAAGAGTAATGAATAGATTTTAAAATAAATAGTTATAAAGGGTCTTGTATAGTCAGGTAGGCTTGCCTATTGTTGTGTGGTTATTTTGAGAGTGGTTACCTATTTATACAATTGGCCTTTTTGTAAAAATCTTTATTCAATTCTAATTTGTTCACAGTTTGTTAAGGTTTATCCAGAAGCCGTCAGAAGTAGTTTGTATCTTTATTGTTATATCAAAAATCTCTGCCCTTCTGGTGACTTCCACAGTATCATGTATGTAAGGAGCCCAGAGTTTGGTCTAGGGGATAGTATTTGATCATCTTCGACGAGTGTACATTGCGTAGTGCTTAACGGTCACGTTTCGAGTAGGCCAGCGGTACTGTGCATTGTTTAACGTTTATTAAGTATCATTTTGTAAGCAGTATATAGAAATTGGCTTAGTTTATTTATTGTTATTAGTTAATTATAATTAGTTTGTTATTTATTATTAGTAATTAAATTGTAATTTACTTGTAGGTTTTAGACAATTAATTTAATTGTAATAAATATTTGAATTTTAAACTTTAGTGTGTAAATTATTCAATTTACCCAGATCCCGAAACGGATCTTAGAGATAAGTGTCAGAACAGTTATGATCAATTGTACTAAAAAAAATCTGGTGAGAAACACTCACACAACTTTCTCTTGCCAATGCAAATAATGACCAATATTACCAAACATTAGTAATAAAACATTAAAGATAAACAAAAAATAACCTTATTTTAAACATGAGTGAAAGACACAAAAGGAAAATCAACCTCAGTTTGGCTTAAAAATACAGAAAATCAATCTTCCATGCTAAACTAGGCTCTGTAGAGAGAAATTCTTTAAATAAAAGTTGTAGATCTTTTAATTTCCTATAAATTTATTACATACACTTTTGTCGTAAAATGCATACTAAGGCCGAAATCTTAAAAAAATAGATTTTTCACATGTTTTTGTAAAAAAAAAGAAAAATTGCTAATTATTACTATCCGCAATATAACTTTGTGTTTTTAATTTTAAAAAGATGGTTAAACATTTTTGATCAGGTGAAACGAAATGGAAGATCTAATATTCTCGCCTTCTTGAGTCTTTGATTTTCAATATTGTCATCGAGAAGATTTATAGCCAAATGATTAGAATGAGTGTCCAACTTGGTTAAATACTTTTCACTCCGGCTGCTAATTTCTTTTCTCTCCGTAGGTATGCCCAGGTCATGATGGAGTACTTCATTAGGCACATACCAAGGTGCACAGCATATAAGGCGAAGAAACTTCGATTGAAATCTCTGTAATATTTCTACGTTAGACGTACTTGCTGTGCCCCAGAGTTCAATTCCATAACTCCAAACTGGTTTTATCATCACCTTGTACAGTGTCAATTTATTTTCCAAAGACAACTGTGATCGCCTCCCGACAAGCCAATACAGTTGTCGTAATTTAAGTCCGAGTAGTTTCCGTTTGGTCCATATATGTTTTTTCCACGTCAATCGCCTGTCTAGATAGATGCCCAAGTATCTCACATCATCTGAGTGTGGAATTACGTTGTTGCGAAACGTTACTGGTGGACATGATTCTCGTTTCATCGTAAAGGTTACGTGTGCAGACTTCTGTTCATTTACTTTGATCCTCCATTTTTGACACCAGTCTTGAATGTTATTTAGATGTTGCTGTAGTTTTTCAGAAGCGTGGACTGAGGAGGCATCAGACGCAATAATAGCAGTGTCATCGGCAAAAGTTGCCGTTGTTACAAGTTCATTTACAGGAATATCTGCCGTAAATAGCGTATATAGAAAAGGACTTAAAATGCTACCTTGAGGTACACCTGAACGAATTAGGTGCAAGGTCGATAACTCATCATCAAATTTCACTTGGAAAAAACGATCGGTTAAGAACGATTTTAGAATAGGAAAATAATTATAATAAATTATAATAATTATTATAATTATAATAAATAATTCTAATAAATTTTCAATCATCAATTACACAGATCATCAGTATCACGTCTTCATTCACTCCTTTTCACACCTTCATTCACTTCATCCGTAAAAAAAAAAATATACGTCAACAGGATTAAGAAGAAACCCTTCATAACTTATAACCAAACGATCACACGGAAGCAACGCTGCTGAGTGCTGTCTTCTTCAAGTTATATTCATCATCACAACATTTACTGAAAGTTTTTGTTAAACTGTTTGTAAATAATTCTTAATGTTAAAAAAAAAATATTACTAAACTAAGCGTTATACAAAAAAATGTTTGAAATAAAAGTTGTAAGACTTTAAATTCTCTACAAATTTTAATAAATACATTTTTGCGCTGAAATGCATAATAAAGCCGCAATCTTAAAAAAACAAATTCTTTACGTGAAAACAGCCTCACCAAGAATTTTAGCAAACGTGGCGCCCACCCTTTCTTGTAGAGGATAAAAAATTTAGTAAATCAGGCGATTTCAAAAAAAATCGTAGGACCAGTTTTTTAGAAAATCGCAAAAAAGTGAAAAATTACACGAATAAACTACTACTTTCAGTTGACCGATTTTGATAAAAATGTTCGTGTCGGGTTCGGTAGTGGTATGTAACTTAAGTTCCACGATTCGAGCTCGTACGATGTTCCGTTCTTGAGATATTTTGTATACACGCGCACACACACACACACACACACACACTAATAGCTAAAAACATGTCTTTTGGGTTCAGGGGGTCCAAAAACGTGTGTGTAGATCCGGTGAAAACTCGATTTCGAAAAATCGACATGAGAACAATACTTTCCTTCCTATATTCATGTAGGCAAGAGAAAGTAAAAATATAATTAAGTTATTTATTAATTTTACTAACATATTTTCCATACACAATAAAATGTTTAGTCATTATAGGACATAAATAATTCAAGAAAATATATTTAAACTATTTTATTTAAACTATTGAGAATTTACTTAACAGATTGGAATCGTTAATTCTTAGCTTAAAAAATCACTTACCAAGATTCGGGAAGGCTGAAAGATTGATGTAAGGAAGATTTTAGGTCCAAAAAGTCATTAAATGAGACAACAACCAATGTATAAACGCACGAATATCAAATGAAGAAATATACATAAAATTTAAAAAAAACAGTAGAAATAAGAAAACAAAAGAATCAAATAATTTAATTCTTTGAAATTAAAAATTTAATTTTTAAAGAATAATTCTTTAAAGCTTTTTTAATTCTTTGCGCACATTCGCAGAATGGAAAAAGCAGACTGACGAAGAGAAATCTTTAACAAATTAATTTTCTATAAATCCCAACCTCTCTGGTTTCAAAAAAAAACCAGCTGCTGATGTAACAACTTGGAATACAAGAGTTGAATGAAAGAGAATAGGTCGGATAAAAGATATGTGCAATGTTAAGATTCCAAGAGAAGAAAAGGGGTAATACATGGAGTGGTCAGAAAAGTAGAGGAGGACTACCTCTGAAATAATGAAAAACATCTAGAAAAGTTAGAAACAACAGCAACAGATAGAAAGGAAAGCATTAGTATCAAAAATGGTGCTTTAAAAGTTGATCGGAATGGTTTTTAATGGCCACAAAAAATACATTTAGACTGTAATGCATAAAGTAATAAACGTAAAATAAGGTGCACTATGGTTAAATTTGAGTATTATTAGATTATTTATAAATTTTATTTATTTTTTTAATTGTCTAAGTACTGAATATCTTAGTAAGATGTATTTAATTGGTTACGCCAACTACTTATATTAAATTTTAACGAACTTTCAAAAACAAAATACGGTAATGTGCACTGGTCTCGTATTTATATTTGTACGAATAAAATTTATTGCACATGTTATTATTAATAATTAAATCTATTAGTAATGAATACTTTTTAAACTTTTATTCTTTGTTAAAAAAGTTTACAATATAGTATAACTATGCAAAAGTTTGACTAAATTTTGAATAAATAAATGATGTGAAAAATAGACAGAAAAATGTATAGGCCCTACGTATAAAGAATACATCCCAATGAACATTCATATTCAAGAGTTGAACAATAAAAAAATTAATAAAATTAGAGATCAAATATAGGAAAAAAAAATAAAACAGGTATAACAAGAATAACATAGAATACATTGAACAAGAAGTAGCGTAAAAATTAAAAATTGTGCCAAATAATAATGTATGATAAACAAAATGAAATCTTTAACAAAAAATATTTACACTGGTAAAAAACATCGCGAAATAAGACTACAAGTGTTAATGTAATTTTGAAATTGGTTTTAATAATTAGTTTTATTGTTTGAATTGTTTCGCTGTGGTCAGCTAGTAAGTAAATATTAACTAAAATGTCACACTATTTTAAAAATAAAGTATTACATGATTTTAATATTTTTACATTACTAAATATTTTTTGAGTAAAATGAATTTCGTAGAGGAATCTTCAAAATGGTAAATAGTAAGGATAGTTAATTAAGTTTACCCAAAGATAATTCTTCAAACTATATTTTTACCAATTATACTTTATGAAGAAGTAAAATTTAATTTCCATTTGTTGAAAGGGTTTTCTGTAGTAACTAATGGAATAGAATTTTACAATGCGCGCTTGCAAATGCATTGTGATTGCTTGTAGGGTACAAAAGACATCGTTTTGTACTGATTGAGTACAAAATCATTTCTGTTAAAATGAAAATAAGTCAGAGAAAAGCGGAAGGAAGAAAGAATGTCTGACAGGAAGAAAGAATAAGTAAAGTAAGTGTATAATACTAGTAAAGACAGTATTGGATTAAAATGCAACGAAATTTACAGGAGAGGGCTGGCACCCTACTCACTGATTGGAACGTGACTTGGATATAGAAACGTTAAACCCTAATTCTATTATCAATAGATAGCTTGTTCTACGTCCACCCAACCCGCAATACTACCTCGTTGCTTTTCATTCCCCTTTTCCAACTGAAATTCGCTACGCTATCAACGTCCTGCTCTTATCAAGTCACAGAATCAGATCTAGTCCTTGACCTCCTGCCCCTTAAATGTAATCCTTTCCATTGACGTGCATGCTTCAGGACATTTATTCGGGACACGTTGGCCAAGACATAATCATTCTGTTTGATTTTTTGACCAAGAAACCAGACAAAATGATGTCACTGCTGTTAGTATGTACAAAATCTTTCCTAATATTTTTGTGTAAACATACTCATCAGTCATAACGCTAAGAAAACTGTAGTATATCATGCATTTCTACTGCGATTTATTTATTTGTGTGTTCGGGTCCAGCCACTTTAAAAATGTAGTTAAATCTAGAGTCTTTTTTAAAGTAAATAGAAATTCTAGCCGTTTCTTGGATTCCCAGTCCTAAACAAAATCTTGTTTGAAGTACTTAACACATTCAGTACTAGAGACTCGCTTAGCTGGTCATGGGTAGATGTTACCACCAGGCTGCCGTCTCACCAAGCGGGTTCTGTTTTGTTATCATTTTAAGCAATTCCGGAGGGACACCATCTGTCGGATACCAGTTTGTTGCTATTATATAGCCCTCAAACGGGGTTTCTCTTTTGTAACCGTGCAGTTCGTTTTTGAATTTTCATCATATGATCTTCTAGTCTTGCATAGTATACTCGTTCAGTATTTTTAACGGGTTTTCAGGGTACAGTTAAAGCCGTGAATTTAGTATATTTGCAGGTATCGATTCAAAATAGCTTACACTTTTAGATTTACTTTTAAAGTATATTATTTTTGTAGTTTAAAAATATATAAAAAATTACGCGTAAATCTTAACAGTAAACCGGAAAAATTCAAACAAGAAATATATTTATCATAACAGGCGAAAATAAACCTAAAAAGAACATTGACTTATTTACTTTTAAGTTATTAGCAAACAATCCATGTATAGGTCGCAAATAAAATAAATCTATAAAAACGTTAGTAACATAAGTTGTAGGCCCTTCATAAAGCAAGCGGAAAACACGCTGAACTAGTAACCAGCTCGACGGCAGCGATACCTCATCATTGCTCAGCATTGAATGTGTTAATGTTGATTCACACGTACAACATATCCTACAACATAACACGTTCAATCTTGCACAAAAAATTAGGCTGATTAAACAATTTTTTCAAAATTAAAATGGTTTATAGTGCTATTAAACATAAATTTATACAAAATTCAAAATTATTGAAACAAGGTGGTTCAGACAATTCACATGATGTCTACTACGAACATGAAAAATTCGAGCATCGTTGCACAAACAGAAATATCACCGTAGCATCTATTTTACCTGTAGGGCACAACAGAATATTATTTGCTAATGACAAATAATACACAAGACCAAAATTTCGTTTTTCAGCCGAAACGACCAACTTTCAACTTTTTTAAGAATAATGAAGTAAATCGTAGAGAAAGCTACTAAAGGAACATCTCACAACTAATTTTTTGTAAACTTAGATCAACAGCGTTTGACCGTTAATAGGTTTGACACTAAATAATTACAAATTTCAGTTGTTCAGGGCAGCAGTCAACAGAGTCATCATAGCCAAAATGGTTGCCAACATCCGGAACGGATAGGAACCGCAAGAAGAAGAAGAAGAATTACAAATTTATTACATAAGTAAAAACATTGGATCTTTACCAGGGGGACTATCGGAACACTTGAAGCCTTTCAACTCTGTGTAGACGAATCTTGAAGATACCAAGGACGTGGAGAGTCACTTATATCGAAAGATACAAAGAAGAGTTAAAATCCGGAAGTAATTAACATCGTCAAATTTCGTGGGCTTTAGTATATCAGGTACATCATGAAGAAAGAAACACATATGAAGTTCTGCAATGTATACTGGAAGAAAGGATTAAAGAAAAACCTTCTGGCCAACAAAAAATTTTCAAGCTAGCCAATTGAAGGGTGTGGTTTGTTAAGAGCTTTGCAGAGTTGTTCCGTATACCAACCAACAAGGTTAGATTGGCCATGATGATCGTCAACATCTGAGAAGATGTTGCATCATCTGAAAAGATCGTCAAGAAGAAAAAGAAGAAGAAGAAGGAAAAAGGAGAAGGAGAAGAAGAAGAAGAAGGAGAAGAAAGAGAAGCAGAAGAAGAAGAAGAAGAAGAAGGAGAAGGAGAAGAAAAAGAAAAAGAAGGAGAAAAATGAGGAGGAGAATTAGGAGAAGGAGGAGGAGAAGAAGAGAGTTAATTTTTTAATGAAGTTATTAATTTTTTAATAGTGTGGTTGTACAGTTGTCAGATCTATGATTCATCAAAATCATCAGTCATAGCTAAACTTCAATGGTTTCAATCAAAATTGCTTCGTACGCTAGTTAACGCTCCATTTTTTGTATCGAATCGCACACTTTACTCGAACCTAAAAATCCCATTTATTAATGACACCATACATGAAATGTTTCAACGCTTTAGATTAAAATTATTTAACAACTCCAACCCATTGATTCGCGAACTAAGTTCTCCACATTTACCTGGCAATCCATATCGTCGGCTCAGCAGGAGGTGGAGCAGAGACTTGGGTTAACTTTATTCAATGCAGTTCAAATTTAATAAAAACAAACAATAATTAAACTTACTACTATTAATTAAATAATTAATCTGTGAAAAGACTAACTGTAGTGATTAACTGCCTACTAATGAGTGGTGTCCTCCTTTAACATGTAACTTTTTTTAAAATATAATATAGTATACGCATATTTGCTGGTTGTGCAAAACCGCACAGTTGTAAATAAAAAAAATAAAATGAAAAAATAAAGTAACTTATATCCTGAGTTTTAGTTGAGTCCAACAAACTGTAGAGAAATTATTTGTTGTTTTTTAGTTGGTAGATGATAAACAATGATAAACTACAGTTCGATACAATCGATATACTAATCAAATACAACCTTGTAGCTTTTTAAGTTCGTGCATAAATGAAAAATGAAAATTGTTACTATTATTAACACAATTGTAAAATTTATAATTTTTACTAGTGTAAAAGTTGATATATCAAATCAATCAGCTCCAATAAATTTTTAATGAAGAATAATTTGCATGTTAGTGTTACCAGTTGGAGTAATAATTCAGAAATTTAAAACGTGTAATATTACTGAGATGAAAACGTAAAAGATATAAAGTATGATATTTATATTGTATACTTGAAACGCAGAGAAGATTGAAGGAGTGAGAGAAAGTGATTTATCTCTGGCACTTTCATGTCTCTTGACTGTCAAAATTAAACTCGTCTGTTTAGAGACAAATTTGCTGTTAGACAAATATTTAGTATTTATGTATCCTGCGTTCATTTTGGTTGTGCAGCATGAATTAGAACATTAGATTATTTGTGCATATTTTATAGATCCATACATCATAAATCTTGTCTAATTCTATTCCATTATGACTGTAGTTTAAATAATTGAAGCAACTCGACTATAGCATCATCAAAATTATAGAAAAAAATAACTATTTTAGCACCAGTTTTTTAAGGTGTAATTCATTTGTAATTAGTTTTTAAATTTAAATAAATAAAGTATAAGCGAAAGTGATAGAAGGTGCTCAGGCTTTTGTTTGTTCAAGATCATTATTTCATTCGGAGATATTATTGAAACAACATTTATAATGTCACTTCATAGTCGTTATAATCTCCACTATGGTCATCGTCAACTAAAGCTTCAACTACTTCATGTTTTAAGATATTAATGCACAGTTCAGTCAAGCTAAGTTTTATTTTTTGTTGACAGTTTAGTTTTTTTGAAACTTTACTATATGTTTTATATTTTCATGCTAAGAATGTTATTATTCAGTTTTTATAATCTTTGCTTAAAGCTTATAATTACATAAACACTGGTTGAAAAAAATAGCACTGTATAATTTACAATTCTTTTCACACATCTCAGGGTGTAGGCTATAGAACGCCTATCATACGTCTAGTAATCAACTAATTAGACAATACTTAAACTTAAAATTCAATTGAAAACATTACATTTTTTATCGTGATACTATAATTTAAAATTTAGTGTAACCATCCTTTTGTATTTTTATTTTTTATTTTATATAAATTTCTGTAAATATCATAGAAGTCAAAGATCGATGGATATTTTACTTTAATTCTTTTCACTCATAAAATTTAATTTTTAATTTTTCACTCTTTTCGCTTTATAACTACATAAATAAATTGAACTGATTGTAATGTAGCAGTAAATAAAAATACACAAAAAATCAAATCTGATTATTACCCTGTTGACTCATCCTAATTTATTCTCTATTCCTCATATTATACTTGAAAATTAAATTCTATTGAAAAATTCATTATAATTTAAAGAAAACGTAAAGTCGTTTCTAGAGTGAGTAAGTAATTGAGATAATATCTATTTACGTTTACATGGCTGTCATATTCTTAATGTCAGAACCGATAAAATTCAGTTACGTCATGTACTTATGTGAAATCAGAAATCAATAAGTTTACCCGCAGGGCGTTTATCAGTTTTATCCTTCCGTCTTTCTCCTTATTTTCCCGATTTATTGAATAGATAGTTTGTGGTGAAGTATGGCAGAACAGTATACGGGCGGTAGAGATACTGTATACATCTGACACACTGGACAAAAGTTTCCTTCTCACTCACTTTGATTTCCTTCACGTTTTTATTCTTTGTAGTAGAAGGAGTGAAAACGTTATTTATTGCCTGAGGTTGGTCAAAAACTCTTTTTATTTATAAACTATAACGTAAATTGTATTTCTGTTCGTAATCTACTAGATCCCAGGAGTGAAATCACTGAACAAACTGAGAAAAAGCAAAAGAATCAAAGAATATTACGAGCAAGAATCAATTTATATTTTCCATTGTCTAAAACTATTGTAAACTATTTAGATACTATTTTTCTTTTTAGAAAAAATAATTGTATGTCTTAGGGATAATAATATTTTAACAAAACCTAAAAACTTGTTTTCTAGGTTTTGATTTGATTTGTTAATTTGATATGATTTATTTTACAAATACTGATTTTTTTTACTGATCGAAGAAAACAGATGACCAACAATATAAAATTCTGAATAAAAAAAAGCCTTTCGAGGCTATTTGTGAGTTCGCCGGTAGGTTATAATGTCCTCCGGCCGGGCTCCGGACCCTACGCGAAGTAAAATCAGTGGTGGGGTTGCCACCTTTGAGCACCTGGCCGTACCCTGAGTATCATTCGGAGACCCAACTCCTAGAATTTTCCGCCCCGTTCACCGTTGGAAAAATTTCCTCATCCACCGTCAAGACCGTTGACCGTTTTTCACCTGTACCCTAGGCAGGGGCCCTATAACTGGGTGCTACTATCCGGAGCCATATAGGCCCAAGTTACTCCTCCTGCTCCTCTTTCCTCATCACTTGCAAGATGAGGCCCTGGGCTTGCAACCGGCGGCATTAAATAACACCATTGGTGAAAATAAAGGATTATCGCCAAAACTGGAGACAGCAAATAGCAAGGATGTCAGATCACAGGATACCTAAGCAAGTGCACTGGTATGTTCCAGAAGTTAAAAGGGATGTCGGTAGACCAAGGAAAAAATGGAGATAGATGATATAGTATGTGAGTTCGAAACAGGCGACGGCCTAATCCTTGGTTACAAGAAAAAGAATAAAGGTATCGGTTCATATCAAACAAACCAGAATATTTCATGCTGCTTTTTTTAGCATTTCTAGATAAAATTACGAGAAGGAACATAAGGAAAACCGATCGGAGTCGACTTTCTGAAAAATCAGCTTTCACTGTCATAACTAAGGTGAGATGAGAAGGTTTGACTACGTTTTACTGAAATGATTAATACCATTCATAGTTCAAAGAAAAGCGGCTTTAAAGATAAATTTACTGAGAAGGGAATACTGATCATAATAGCAACCTATGATACAAACGATCAGAGTCCCTGCTGTTATAATCATACCAGTGTTGAAAATCAACTGATAGCGTTTTAAATTAGCAGTTGCGCGCTTTATTGATGCCCTTACGTTTTCAAATGAATTTTGAGTTTAAGTATTGTGTAATTAGTTGGTTTTTAGACGTATGATAGGCGTTCATTAGCCTACACCCTGAGATGTGTGAAAATAATTGTAAATTACAAATTGCTATTTTTTTTGAACCAGTGTTTATGTAATTATAAGCTTTAAGCAAAGATTATAAAAATTTGAATAATAACATTCTTAGCATGAAAATATAAAACATATAGTAGTGTTTCAAAAAAAATAAACTGTAAACAAACAATAAAACTTAGCTTGACTGAACTGTGCATTAATATCTTAAAACATGAAGTAGTTGAAGCTTTAGTTGACGATGACCATAATGGAAATGATAACGACTATGAAATGACATTATAATAATGTTTTGTTTCAATAATATCTCCGAATGAAATAATGATCTTGAACAAACAAAAGTCTGAGCACATTCTTAATAACCTATTACTAAAAATAAAACAATTTTAAATTTGACGTAATGAATGTTAACAATTAATATTTTTTACCTAACTAGCCGCTTTTTCACAAACTTTAGGTACTTGTAGTAATGAATGCGTAAATAAAACATTTTGAGTAGAATTTTACAAAAAAAGATTAATTAATTAACTTATTTTGGAAAAAATAATAAATTCACCGATTAAATAAAAGATTAAGTGAATGCGTCTACTTATTACATCGCCTCTTTCTACGAGAGACCAAAAGAGATAAAGAATAAAATAGTAAGGGGATTAGAAAAAAGAAGTAAGTTAGTAAAGGGGCCAGTAGTCAGAAAAAAGTTTAGAACTTTGCTCGTTTACTTGTCCACTAAATTACTCTGAAAAAGTTCATTAAAAAAAGTATTCTGGTTTAATTCAGAAACAAAAATTAGTTATGTGTTTCGTAAAGTAGATATAGTTAAATTTATTTAATTCCTACCAATTAAGGCTAAATTCACAACAACGAACCGTTTGTCCGGTTTTAATGAATAACGAAAGGAAAAATAATTTATACGGAAGCATAGACTGATATACATAGTAATGACGTATCCTTAATACTTACACTAACTTTTTTAATTGATTTTATTAAATTTTGCAACTGTGAAAAGACAACTATAATAGCAAAAAACCGTGACAAAAAAACATTTATAAAGAGTACACCACCCAGTAATAGTGCGATGACCATTCAAATGACGCGTAATTCGCACCGTTATCAGTTAGGAAACACAACGAAATCGATACACAAGAATCTATAATGCTGCAATTTTCTTTTATTCAGACGGTGTGTACGTTGCAACCTGTTTTATTTAAGAACAATAAGTAACCCCATGACCCAATGAGATGAGGATGATGTGTATGACGTGAAAATGAGGTGTAGTCTTGTACAGAATCAGGCTGACAATTCCTAAAAGTGTGGGTGGGTTAATTAAACCCCTACCATCAAAGTACACCGGTAACCACTATCTAGTATTCAAATCTGTGTAAACCTAATTGACTTCTATTTTTCTGTAGAAAGAAGAGAGTTGACGGAGAGGCGCAAAACGGGAAGTTTACTACCATTTAAAAAAAAAATATTTTTTTAATTCATAAAGTTTATTGTAAATGCACTTATATGATAGAATAAAAATAGAGGCGTATATATTTTGTCAAGTGAAATTTTTATATATGGAACTGTTAAAAATGAATTTCGAGTTTTTCTGAAATTTTTGATATTTTTTCGTTATTTTTAAGCGTGCCTGTTATTATGAAAAGAAGGCTAACGCAATTTTAATTACACGTTTGAACAGGACAAGACGTTTTCAAATATAAATGTTTTAAAGAAAACATCTCGTCCTTTTCAAATGTGTAAATAAAATGTTTCTGTTTGTGTCTCTAATCAAACTTTTCGACGTTGCCGCGCTCTGGTGGTCAACAGACTCAGTTGTTGTTGAATCGCCGTCGAGTACTGGTGACTATTGGACGCTTAACCGCTAATTTACATTTTAAAGTGTTTAATTTGTTATTTATTGAGGTGACTTTTTATGTTTAAAAACGCCTTTACGCATATCCGTTTCACGGTAAATAATTCGCTTCGTTACTTCTTTTTTACGCGCACCTTTTTTACAGTCCACTAATACGCCGAAATTTATTTCTATTCATTCTTCCTAATCTCCTTTAAGTTTACCTGCAGGTATTTTATTTTATTTTTTTTCTTTGTCCTTATGTGTTTGTCCAACCCTTTGATCCCATTCCTATCAGCAGATTACAACTGCAGTGGAAAGCACGTAAGTGAGATACTTTATTTTATTTCATTTTATTTTTTAATATATTTTCTGCATAAACTGTTGAGATTAAGTGATGAACGATTAGTTATTATAAATTTCGAACACGCACACGCATTATTTTTTTGGTACTCCGACCGGATTCTATTTTTTATATGGTTAAAAAAGAAGTAATTCATTATTTTTCTACTTTTACGCAAGCAAAATTTGTTGCTGGTTTATTCAAGAAAGTTTTGAAAAACAATTTACGTTTATTATTCTTTCAATCTGTAAATTGGTCAAAGTACGCCGCACTGAACTACATTATCTTATCTATCTACTGTGGAATATTAAAATTCGTTATCATTTACTACCGATGCAAATTAAAATTATTTTAATTTCGTTACAAATTAAATTAAATTATTACTGTCAAATATTTTCATACTATAAATATTAATGAACTTTTGTATCAACGCTAATTCATTTAATTTGTTTTTTACATTTTCGGCCTGTGCTATTACTGAGTTTTTTGTGAATATAAAATTCATATTTAGAATAAAATTACCTTTATTTCAAGTGGTCACAACCCATACAAGAATCATAATAATTTTTTATCGCTTTTTTCTGCTTACATATTCATAATGTCAGCTAAAAAGGACTTGAAAGTTTTTGAGGCAAAAAAGGAAACTTTGTTTCAAAGTTACGCTTATATGATATGATAGAGAATCTTAACGACAGTAAAATAAGAAATATTTTTTTAATATTATTTCAGTCGCTAGAATCGACTAAAATCGAATTTGAACAAGTTATTCATAAAATAAATGAACTGAATTTAGAAATTATTGCTGATGCTAGCCCTCATTTTCAACCCATAAATGCATGTGACGAAATGTATTGTGCTGTTGTAGTTTCTTATAATAATATAAATAAACAAAAACTAGATAAAAACCCAGCTGTTTCAACTGAACTTGTGAAACCAAAGGTTAGACTACCTACGCTAGAATTACCGTCATTTTCGGGCGAATATAAAGAATGGCCGATTTTTTATCAAAGTTTTAAATCTTTAATTCATGATAACGCACAGTTAACAGAAGCTGACAAGATTCGTTATTTAACTAGTAAGCTCACAAAAAAGTCTTTAGCTTTAGTTTCTGGAATACCTCCGTTGGCGGAAAACTATGAAATTATTTGGTCAACGCTGTTAGAAAAATATCAGGACCCAAGAAGTCTCGCTACAGCTTATTTAAAGCAAATTTTTGAATTTAAAATTATAACGTCTGAGTCAGCTAATAATTTAGACACATTTTTACAAAATTTTGTTGCACCTATTGAAGCTATTAAACGGCTTAATATTAATAATCTTGATGATTTTATATTTGTGCATTTAGCGCTAAATAAACTTGATTCTCAAACTGTACATGATTTTGAAATGACTCTTGTTGACAAGACCATACCAACTTTTATTCAACTTGTGAATTTTATTAAAAAACATTCAAATGCATTATCACGAATTGCTCACCCTAAATCTAAGATTACGCATTCATTTGTTGTGAATAAATCACCTAATTTAAAATATTTTAAATCAAATTCAAAGGCGACTTGTCCTGTTTGCAATAAAACTCAAGACCACGCTGTTTATTCATGTTCTGAATTTAAGAAGTTAAGCCCCCCTGAAAGGTATAACTTTGCAAAAAATAAATCCTTATGCATTAATTGTTTATCTCAAATGCATAATACGACCGCATGTAAGTCAAGAAATAGTTCTTCCGTCTGTGATAAAAAAACATCATACTACGCTTAATTTTTTAAAATCTAGTGTCGAGTCTTCAAACCCACGGGTATCAACTTCACCATTACAATTATTGTCGTCTAATGTTATTGGCGCTCAGAGATCAAGTAACTCTTCAGTAGGCCTACCGTTGAATAAAACATCAGACAGTCCGCAAACATTGGCTTGTGCTAACATAGGCCAACGTATTTCAAACTCTATTATTTTATCAACTGCTAAAGTAAATGTCTATGATACTTTAGGGAATCCTCATGTGGTCCGAGTTCTTTTAGATTCTGCCAGCCAATCTAATTTTCTTACTGTTGATTGCTGTAAAAGACTGATGCTAGTAAAAAATAAAATTCAAACTTCTGTTCGGGGAATCGGTGCGTTTGCACAATCTGTAAAATTTTGCACTGAAGCAAGCTTTTCTTCTCGTTCTAATTCACAAGATCGCTACTCTCTGAATTTTCTTGTTGTGGATAAAATTACGGATAACTTACCTACCGTATCTATTCCGTTAGGTTTACTTTCACACTTGCAAGGTGTAACACTCGCTGATGAAGATTTTCATAAACCTGGAAAAATTGACATGCTTATAGGAGCTGAATTATTTCCGTATCTCATAGGACCAGGAAAAATCATCGGCCCTCCTAATACCCCCATAGCTCTTCAGTATAATTTGAGGTACATTGTCATGGGAAAAATTGAAGATACTGTTACACCTCCTGACAGTCAAGTCTTTTGTACCACCACTGAAGTTCCACTAAAAAAATTGGTATCTAAGTTTTGGGGTTTAGAAGAAATTCCGAAGGTCGAACATTTTAATGAAGATGAAAAGTTTGTGAGCAAATTTTTGTAGATACTTTTTCTCGTAACGACTCTGGTCGCTTTATACGGGAGCTAAGTTGCATACTGATTTATCGGCTATCCTTCTAGGGTTTCGACTATTTCCATTTGGGTTAACCACTGATATTCGACAAATGTATCGTCAGATACTCATTCATCCCAAATATAAAAAATTTCAAAAAATTCTATGGCGTTTTTCCGCTGACCAGGAAATTAGTTCTTGGTCGCTTAATACCGTGACATTTGGAGTCAAACCTGCGCCTTTTTTAGCGTTAAGAGTAATAAAACAGCTAGCGCAAGAAGAAAAAGATAATTACCCGTTCGCGGCCGTAGTAGCTGATAGAGACTTTTACATTGATGACTTAGCAACTAGCGTAGAATCAGAAAAGGATTGCATGCTTTTATATTCGCAATTGGAAAGTATGTTTCAAGCCGGTGGTTTTGAGCTAGTTAAATGGGCTACTAATTCGGTTAAAATTTTAGAAAAAATTCCCGCAGAAAAACGCTTTCCTTGTGCTATTGATTTTAAAGAGAATGACTCTATAAAAATCTTGGGCCTACAGTGGATCTCGTCTTCTGATGAATTCACCTTTAAAGTTAATTCGCCAAAGAAAATTTGCACCAAACGTGCCGTTCTTTCTTCTTTGGCAAGAATATTCGATCCACTAGGGATCTTAGCACCGCTTACGATCACTGCCAAGATTTTAATTAAGGATTTTTGGAACTCGAAATTAGATTGGGATGATCCTGCTCCAACTTCGTTTCCAGCTGTTAAAATTTGGAAGGAGTTTCAAGAAGAACTTCCATTACTTGCTAATATAAGAATACCACGACATATATTCGTAGAACACAACTGTAACGCGGATTTAATTTGTTTCTCGGACGCGTCAGAGAAGGCTTATGGAGCTGTCTTGTATGTACGCTCTATTCTTAATAATAACAATGTTATTGTCTCTTTACTTTGCGCTAAGTCTCGTGTCGCTCCGCAGAAAGCTTTGTCCATACCTCGGTTGGAGTTATGCGCTGCTGTTCTTCTCGCACGGCTCGTTCACTTTGTTGGTCGAACGTACTCCACTAGATTTAAACTTCAAAGGATATTCGCCTTCACTGACTCCACCGTCGTCCTTCAGTGGATTTCATCGCTATCGGCACGCTGGAAGACCTTCGTCGCCAACAGAGTCGCCGTAATTCAAGACAAAATTCCTGCATCTAACTGGAGACATGTCAGAAGTTCCGAAAACCCAGCTGATTGTTTGTCACGCGGATTATTACCCAAGGGATTGATAAGTCATCGGCTATGGTTCGCTGGACCTTCTTGGCTTCACCAAGACCCGCTGATTTGGCCTACCGCCGAGTGGAACAACGCTGGAGAAGAATGCCCAGAAGAACGACGCACCGTCATCGCTGTTGCAACGGTAGAGGAACATCCATTTCAGAAGCTGATAAACTACTTTTCTTCGTACGACAAACTTCTACGTGCCACGGCGTACGTCTGGAGATTCATACGCAGAAGTCACTGTAATGGGAATCGGATCACTGTAGCTGAAATTGAACATGCAGAACGCTCCTTGATTCACTACCTGCAACGGAAATATTTTAATAAAGATATCATTGCTTTGAAAAATGGAAAATTTACTTCACCTAAAATTAGAAAATTAAATCCTTTTCTAGATGAAGACGCTCTTATTAAAGTTGGAGGACGCCTACGCAATTCAAATTTGAAGTATCACCATAAGCATCCGATTTTATTACCTAAGAATGACCATTGTGTTGATTTATTAATAGATAAATTTCATAAGGTCAATTTTCATACAGGTCCCAATTTGGTTCTTTCCTTGCTACGCCAGAAATATTGGATTGTTGGAGGTAGAGGAGTAGTCCGCCATCGCCTACAAAATTGCAATTTTTGTTTTAAATATCGACCTAAGAATACATTTCCACTTATGGGAAACCTGCCTACGCCACGCATTACAGAATCTAAACCATTCTTACATACTGGAACTGATTTTGCTGGACCCATTTATACTACGATGTCAAAAAATAGAGGAGTGCGTTCTCAAAAATCATATATTTGTATTTTCATTTGTTTATCCATTAAAGCAATACATCTTGAACTGGTTTCTGACTTGTCTCCGAACGCCTTCATGTGTGTATTAAAGAGGTTTCTTGCAAGAAGAGGTCCCATACATACATTGTACTCGGATTGCGGGACAAATTTTATTGGTGCAAAGTCCCAATTGAACGAAATATATGACCTTTTGGACTCCGAAGTATACAAGTCAAAATTAAACAAAGAACTGACTAGCAGAAAAATAGAATGGAAATTTAATCCTCCGTCTGCGCCACATTTTGGTGGCCTTTGGGAATCCAACATAAAATCTGTATAATCACACTTATTTAAAGTAATTGGCAATCAAATTTTAACATTTGAAGAGATGTCAACAGTACTCACGCAAATAGAGGCTCTTCTCAATTCACGTCCTCTCTGCGCTCTTAGCTCGGATCCAAACGATCTTGCACCGCTTACGCCTGCTCATTTTTTGCTGCAACAACCGCTTACGAATATTCCTGCCATAGATACAACTTCTATTCCTGTAAATAGGCTAACTCGCTATCAATTAATTGACAAACTTGTGCAAGATTCTTGGAAACGCGGGCGATTGGAATACTTGCATACTCTTTAGACCAGGGAAAAATGGAATACGCCTTCGAAACCCGTCCATGTGGGTACTGTCGTTCTTATAAATAAAGACAATTTACCACCATTTCGCTGGCCAATTGGAATAATCGAAGAACTTTACCCTGGATCTGACAATATCGCTAGAGTCGCTCTAGTTCGTTCTAGTAGCGGTTATTTTAAACGTCCTGTGACAAAGCTTTGTCCTTTGCCACAGCAATAATACTTCTTGTAAAATAAAAAAAATAAAAATTGTAAATAGTGTACATAGTAATTTCTTGCGCTAGTTTCAAAACTGCTAAAAATACCTTTTCAGGGGGGGGAAGAATGTTTGTGTCTCTAATCAAACTTTTCGACGTTGCCGCGCTCTGGTGGTCAACAGACTCAGTTGTCGTTGAATCGCCGTCGAGTACTGGTGTCTATTGGACGCTTAACCGCTAATTTACATTTTAAAGTGTTTAATTTGTTATTTATTGAAGTGACCTTTTTTATGTTTAAAAACGCCTTTACGCATATCCGTTTCACGGTAAATAATTCGCTTCGTTACTTCTTTTTTACGCGCACCTTTTTTACAGTCCACTAATACGCCGAAATTTATTTCTATTCATTCTTCCTAATCTCCTTTAAGTTTACCTGCAGGTATTTTATTTTATTTTTTTCTTTGTCCTTATGTGTTTGCCCAACCCTTTGATCCCATTCTTATCAGCAGATTACAACTGCAGTGGAAAGCACGTAAGTGAGATACTTTATTTTATTTCATTTTATTTTTTAATATATTTTCTGCATAAACTGTTGAGATTAAGTGATGAACGATTAGTAATTATAAATTTCGAACACGCACACGCAGTTTCTTTATTCATTACCTTAGCCTTTTTGACATATAATAGGCATGCTTACAAAATACACGATGGTGTAGACGAAAAAATACCAAAAATTTCAAAAAAAATGAAATTTTCAGAAAAATTTGAAATGAATATTTAATGGTTTTATGTACCAGAAAATTTCACTGGACAAGAAATATACTTCTCCAATGGTAGTATACACCCAGTTTTGCTCCTCTCCGCCAACTCTCTTCTTTCCACAGACAAAATAATACCTTTACTAGGATATAAACCACGGAACCGTCATCTCTGAAAATCAGATGTTTAACCAACAATGACTCATGGCGACGACTTTACCCTTGACCAACCCGTTGGGTCCATGCGAAAAAACAGAGAAAACAATATCGATGAGGTAATATTTTAATCACTTAATCTCCTGCAGAGGAACGTAAATTAAACACTGCTACTCTGAGTTTTGCAACGGCATAACTGTAAGCACGAAAACATTTATATCTATTTAAATATCCTTGTATGTTGCTGATGATTATAATAGCCTCAATGATAACAATTAGTTTACTGAATTTATATAAATCAATAGAAACTATACCAAAAGCTACTTTTGAAAACAAAGCATGAACTCCATTGTTTAACAACTTGATCATAATTAAAAATGGAAATGGTTTTTATTAGAGTATATCATCAATTCAAAACATAAATAACAATGTTGTATAATGTCAGTGGCAATTTCAACTATTATAAAAGCAAATAAATGTATAATTAATACAGGCCGTAAATCTAATTTGAATGCTTAAAAACAGTTTTGTAATTATATTATAAATTTCTTTTGTTTTACAATTCATTACTTATTTACAATTAACCAGGTTTTAATTTAAAGTTATTGTTTTGGTGGTCCCTCACACTCCCTTTCCAACAACTGTCCCTCCCACGGCTATGGTGCAAGGTAAGCAGAGGGGGTACAACAGAACGGCAAACAGCCTTTTTTGCTGTACATAATCATTTAGCAAATAAAGAGTTTCTGTCTCCCAATGAGTTATTTAATTCTTATCTCCATGGTCACAAATCATCAACATACATAATAGAAAACATACTCATATTATGTATAACATTAATATGCACACGCAAACATTTAAACGTGAAAACAGGCAAAACACGCAGCATTATTTAAATGTGAATATTTATTCACGTTACATTTATTTATTTAATCTCTTCTTTAGGTTAATTTGTTTATAAAAAATGTCAGTCTCTATTTAAGCTCATTTACAACGTCAATACATCTATTAGTAGGGGCTAACTTTAGATTTGTAAGTTCTGTAAGAAATCTGTTTACTGGTTATTTTCTGGCGTAAAAATATCCAGAAAATACCTTGACTTGCTGATGCTTGCGGTACCCTTAAGCTAATTTAACATAGCCTGGACATCGACATTTTCGTGAATAATATTATACTCGTAAACATTCTCTTGACTAAATCTAACACTTAACTTCTGCAACTCGTAGCGATTAAGCGTATTTTTGGACGTATCAAACGTTAGCTTGGTTCTAAACTCCATAACCAGAGAAATGCTAGAAGACGATAGTGGCTCATGAACATCCTGTTACTGTTGTTTAGGTTATCAGCCGAAAGGCTGGTTTGAACCTCTAGACTTTACTAAGCTTTACCGCTTTTCTAAGTAAAACGAGAAGCGAGTTGGTTTACTCTTGCCTTCCTTTCTGAATGGAATAATATAGTTGAGTCCCCACTGCAGCGTGACAATGGTGGCCTCCAGAGCCCTGCAGTGTTGGGTCAGCGTAGGCCGTCAGCCTATAGCGCGGCCGAGGCGGTTCTCTCCGGTCCCGCGCTGAACTCGGACTTCACCGTGGTGCCACGAAGCACGCACGGGCTTCCTTCGGCGGCCGGGTAAGCGAAAGCTGATCGGTGCGGGACTGTGCGTCCACCACCGGTAGCGTCGACTAGGGATGGTGCGTTCGGTCTCGGCTAGGCTCTTATTCCACAGTGGAGAGCTGGATGGCAAGTGTCACTCGCAGTTCAGAGTGGCCGTTTAAATACCGTCCGGCGAGTGAACTGCATGGTGGAAGGGATACGTCTGCGTGTCGTTAGCGCTCCCCGTGGCAGGTTCTGGGACCGTCTGCAGCACTGATAATGGCGGGGTCGTCGGCGACAATACTCAATACAGGTCGCCCAAGTCTTGCAGAGCTAGATGACTTTTACACATGACAAATGTCAAAAAAGTTTGTCTGGTTACAAATAATACAACTTGTTTTACTAAATGAGTAAGAATATTATGAAACAACAGGATACTATTGTCTACAAAATTTTATAACGTATTTATTCCGTAAACAGAAAGCATTATTGATTACTTGCTGTAGTAGTACTATAGAATAGACTAACGTTCGTAATTTAAAAATTATACACATAACACCATGTGCACTAGTACAATTTTTTAATTAATTTTTTCTATGAACTGATGGGTCATGTTTGTCTGCATTCTACTGAATATTAAATTCGCTATGAAATTTCCCAAGGGTGCTAAGCGGTGCGTAGTACAGTACCCTTTTTGATTTCTTGTTAAATACGAGGATCTATTTAACACCCTCTAGATTTTTCATGGTAAAAAACTGTTTCAGTAAACATTTACAGAAAAATTTATATTGTTTTTTTTTTATAAAATGTATTTATATAATTGAAAAATAAAATATTTGTAGTTTGTTTTAAGTTGATATGAGAATTACATTCGTAGCTCCATACTTTCAGAAGCCAGAGGTTCACAATTGAATTACTTTATAAATATGTGGGTATTTGGTAAAAACTTTTCAAAGGCTTTTAAAAATCTTATTGATATGTTATTAGTGCTAGGTAACCTTTTTAACATTCTACCCGTAAAGAGGTAGGATCCTTTTTTTGGTTGTAGAAGTATTTGTGTCACCATTTGCTTTTTTTTTTGTTTTACGTCTGATTGTTTTGCAGTTACTATTAATGCATATGATGAGGGGGATGATAAATGAAGATAAGCGAAGAAAAAATGCCAAGACCTGACTGGAATCGAACCCGGGACCCCGGCGTAGAAGCGAGTGTCACCAGTTACTGTTTTAGTTACTGCTCAATAATGTTATTGTTGCTATTAAATGAATATTGTTCTGTTTTTAATACTACACTAAACTTTAATTAGTCCAAAACAAAAAATATGTACGGAGAACATGAGAATATGGTTAAGATTAACAACAAAATAGCTGCACCATTTGTTAGGGGTAAGGGTGCACGCCATTTCTCCAGATATCGAAAGTTTTGATCACCGCTGCTGATTTCCAATATCATCATCATCATCTGTCAAGGATTAGGCTCAATGGCCTGTTTCGGCATCCATTTCTTTTCAGGTCTTCCCAAGACTCTTTTTCCTCTAGGTTTATATTTCCATGCTTGTAGAGGAAGTCTGTGTGCTGATATGCAGAGCAAATGGTTGGACCATTTTTTCTAACATATTCTTAACGTTTCACACAATGACTGAGTGTTTAACTCGGCGTGTACAGCTTCGTTACGTACTCTATCGAACTGGGTACAACCTTTGACACCCCGCAAAAATCTCATTTGAGCAGGCTGGATAGGAAATTCATTCCTCGTACCTCTGTTAACATCTGTTATTTAAATTACTTAAAATTATATTTTGTAGTTGTCCATTGTACGCAAAAGTTAATTCTGTGTTTTAAACGACTTATTATTTTATTTTATTATTGGTTAAATTTTGCGGTGGCTGCTAGAAAAATACTGAAGAAAAAATTGAATATAAAGTAAATAAGTACTGCAACGGTTATCAACCCCTAAAATGAGATCTTTTTTCAATTTGACATCAATTTGATGTTATGTGGCCAAAGAACGGCATCGAAGTTATTTTTGATGTTAGTATTTGCTTTTCATCCCTTTCTTTATTTTAGTGGATGAGGATAAAACTTTTTATTTAGAATTTCATCAAAAGAATAGCTGCATTTCTGGCACACAAAAGTTTTCCACCGATTTGCAGCATAATTTGAAGATACACTCACCGCTAAAATCTATTCGCTAAAACTAATCTATTAGAAAAAGTTACGCCAATGTCCACATGTAATCATAACTAGGTTAGGTGACTAAACCTCACAAGTTTTTAAATACTTACGTTATAATATTTACTACTCACAGTAACTATAATGATTGTAAATAAATGTTAAAAACAATAAAGAACAAAGAATGGAGACATTATACAAATATTTTTAATTAAAATCAAAACGTTTCTATCTAACAAAACTATTATAAAAAAGTAGCGCATAACATTTTTAAATTAGTGAAAGATACAAAGTGCGCAAATTAAAAAGTTCTTCACATTCAATCCGTAGATGTGCCTATAGTTTCATAACACACTCTACTCACTAATGACTAAGCAGTTGATGTGACTTTAAATAACCGAAAAATATAAACAACCCAGTACATGACGTTTAATATTCCTGTTAATAATCAATGCACTAATTAATATGGTGAACAGTAATACACAAAATGAATTAAATAATAAACAAATATAAATATAATTGTGTTGTTAGGTCATCAGCCGAAATGCTGGTTTGAACCTCTAGAGGTTTTACTAAGTAAAACGAGTAGTGAGGTGGTTTACCAGTGCCTCCTTCACTGAGTGGAGAAGTACGCTTAACAGCATGCCAGGCCCTCTGAAAAGCACATATTTTCCACTCTGCAAATTACACCTTCACTTCACTCACTACAGGGTCTGGCTGTATAATGAAATTCATTACTTTCAGAGGAAACAACTCTGATTACTGTCTTTTGCATCTCTACCTCTTCTGTTCTTAAATGATTCAGTAATTTAATTGGCTAATCATGTGACAAGAAACAGAACTATTTATTTTAGCTCTGCAACGAACAGATTGAGCGTAAATAATTTGACACTCCCACCTGTCTGTTATGGGCATAAATATAATTATGAATTTTAAATTTTCGTGTTTTTATGTTCATAAATCAATTCAAATTGACCCACTTATATACATATTTATATATTAATGAACGGCCAAACAAAACAAAATTACATTTATAATACTCACTTTAGAGTATTACATTATCGAGTTATCTTATCGTCTCTCTCTCGAAGACATCATCAGACGAAAATTACACAAATCACACGAAACACACACATAATGCACATAAAACACATATGGTCGAAGACCACGTCAATTAATTTAATTTAATTGTTGGTAACTCTATCGTAATTATTATTCGGCTGAATCACGAGATAATCATTTTTACCCGTTTTATTTTTTATCGCAGTTGCACCAACTTATTGGTGGTAAAAATTTTAAATAATTTGTCATTATCAAAATCTGTCTGGCTGTTCGTCAAGTTTTCGTTTTATTTTTAAATTTATAAATATAATATTTTTCTAGATAACTCAATTTATTATTGTAAAAACATATTTCTAAATTATAAACTGCTTATTTTATGCCCATTCGTTAACAGATGTTCTGCCACATTAGAATTTTTACAGTCCATTTTTTAAAAAGCAGCATTGTGCCTCAGAGAATCGTTTTTAAACGATCTAATAGTTTTTCCGATATAACAAACATTACAGTCACTGCAATTAATTTTGTATATGCCCTGACAATTATATTTATCATTTTATTTTTTATTGTATAATATTGGTAGGTACTTGGATATTTTATTAAAAGGTCCATAAGATATTTGGACATCTGTATTATGGAAAGCGTTGGACAATATATCAGTAATATTGTTCATATATTTTTGTGAACCAAATGAACTAGTGGTGTTTATGTTAGCTAGCTGGGTAAACTGTTAACGGGTGTTTTATTTTTTTGTATTTTTAAAAAAAATCCAAAAAAATTATATATTTTTTAAGAACTTTCTTGAATATTTTTATGTCATAATCATTATTTACTGCCAGTGATTCTACATGTTTAATTTCAATATTACTTTTTTCATTACTACTATATATTAATGCCCTGTAGATTAAATTATGGAATATTCCTATTTTGTGTTGTCATGGATGGTTAGGAAAACATTATTAATTGTATCATATGCTATAGTCTTTTTATAAACAGCCGTTTCCACTTGGCCACCTTCAATTTTAACAGCCGTATTTAAGAAGCTGTTGTAAAATGTTCATTTTATTGATTAATAATAAAATTTACTATAAATTTAAATATAAATATAAAAAATATAAATTAAAATATAAATTAAAAATATAAATATAATAAATAATATATAATAAATTAAAGTATAAATATATAAAAATATAAATTTAAATATAAATATAAATTTTTTATATACTATAAATTTATGAATAGAATTAATAATATTAATTACATTATTTAAATTTATCAAACATTTGTAACCATTGATGCACCACCATATACAGTACAAATGCCAAAAGTACTAGGTACTGTTACAGATGATGGCACAAGATATTTAGATTCCTTTTTTCTCAAGAATATTAGCTTTAGTATTTTATTTCGTTCCGTAAAAAACCATGCAGCAAAAAATTGGCAGACAAAATTGGCTTGGAGTTCACGTGAATAGGTAAGTTTAAAAAGAAGTAAAATGACTTCAATAAATGACAGAAGTTTAAAAATCTTAACGTAAATAATAATAGTACATAATAAATAGAGTTTTCCGAGAAATAGTTCGAAATATTATGTGTAATATAAATGGTCTTTTATAGTACAGGTAGTATAGGTTATTGTAGTACAGGTATTGTGAGATCTATTTAGATAATTGGCCCTCTTGTACACCTTCTATTCAATCCTAATGTGTTTACAGTTGTTAAGTTTTATCCAGACGCCGTCAGAAGGATTTTGTATTTTATTATTACATAGAAAATCTTTGTCTTTTCTTGAACTCTCCATTAGCCCACAAATATAAGCGCCGGTTTTTTTACCGTCAAGTTAGTCTCGATTTATCTGTGTTTGAATAGGCGAATCGCGTAGTGCTTAACGGCTACGTTAGAAAAGGTCAACGTTACTGTATATTGTTTAACGTTTACTCAGTATTATTTTTGTAAGTGATATTAAGTAAATTGGTTAAATTATTTATTGTATTAGTTAATTATAATTAGTTTGTTATTTATTAAATAATTTAGTTGTAATAAATACTTGTAATTTTAAACTTTAGTCTGTTTATTATTTAATTTACCCAGATCCCGAAACGGACCTTACAGATAAGAGTCACAATATTTTAAAATAAATATTTTAACTGGCCGATTTATTATTTACCTATCAATTAAGATAAAAATAGACCAGTATTAATGGATACTCATAACAGTAAAACTATTTGAAATTATTATTAGGTTTGCTAATATACTTTGACTTTGTTACTATACTAAACTGTATATAATAAAGGATGAAACAAACAATCTCAATACATCAGTTAGTGGAATAAATAAATTAAGTTCTGTTGTAAATAGTACCCACTTACTAAACGGCAACTAAACAACAACTTTGGCAGAAGATTAGTAGTCGGCACGGCGCGGCGTTTGGTTTAACAAACAACAATCTCCACTTAAAATATCTCTTAGGTTATTTTAACCAAAACATCGTTCAGTTTGACTGGCCAATACATTCTCTTTTAAAAAGACCACTGAGTTTATTTTTGTACTCTTTATTCTTTGTTTATTTTAAAAGTAGTCTTACAAAGAAAAAAAAATCTGATTAACTTTGTTTTAAGAAAGTGATGAATCTTAAAATTCAGTAAATTTTCTAAGTAATTTTAAATGGTCAGTGACAATATATAACTATACCAAACAACTAAAAATAAAAAATCTTATTTTCTTGCTGTGAAAAACCAAATAAAGTAGACCACATGTACGGTAGACATGTATGGTCACATATATGATCCAGGACAGTAACAGTTGTTAAATTGGTATCAAATTACGCATGAGTTATCTAACTCAAGCGTAACATAATCTAATAATGCAAAAATACTTTTGAGCGAAAAGAGAATGAAAAAAATCAGGTGTGATACACTCAATGAAAATAATGCCCAGTATAACCTAACATTAGTAATAAAACATTAGAAATAAACAAAAAAACTAACCTCAAAAAACATAACCTAATTTTCATGAGTGAAAGACGCAAAATGAAAATCAACCCCAGTTTGGTTTAAAAATGCAGAAAATCATTTTTTCACGCTTAACTAGGCTCTGTAGAGAAAAATGCTCTAAATAAAAGTTGTAAATCTTTTAACTTCCTATAAATTTAATTATACTTTTAGACGTAAAATACATAATAAGGCTGAAATTTTAAAAAACTTGATTTTTTTTTACACGATTTCGCGAGAAAAAAAACAGAAAACTGCTGATTACTGCTAAACTAAGCGTTATAAAAACAAATGTTTGAAACAAAAGTTGTAGAATTTAAATTCTCTGCAACTTTTATTATATACATTACTGCGCTAAAATGCATATTAAAGTCGCAATCTTAGAATTTTAGCTGAAATGGCGCCTACCTTATTGTGTAGAGAATAAAAAATTTAGTAAATAAGGCGATTTTTAAAAAAGTCGTAGGAGCCGTTTTTGAGAAAATCGCATAAAAGTGAAAAATTACACGAATAAACTACTACTTCCGGTTGACCGTTTTTGATGAAAATGTTCGTGTCGCGTCCTCTAGGGGTATCTACTTAAGTTTCAATTATTTCAAGTTCGTACGATGTTCCGTTCTTGAGATATTTTGTTCACACACACACACAAACCAATCGCTAAAACATGTTTTTCGGGTTCAGGGGGTCTGAAAACGTGTAGATCCGATGAGAATTCAATTTTGAAAAATCGACATGAAAACAATACTTTCCTCCCTATATGTATATAGGCAAGAGAAAGTAAAAACACTTCTCTCGAATTGGTACTGGCAATTTCCTATGAATCCAAACCAATCTTTGGGTTGTTGATGATAAAACTGTATTAGAAACAAGTTAATCTCTAATTTTCCATAAATGTTTGATAATAAAAGATTATATTGAAATTTTTCTCGTTGATTTCATTTTGTACACAATAATGGAGTAACAGACTATAACAGTCACAATGAATCGTATGTTTTCAACGGTCACGAGGACGTGTAAATGTTATCATATTCGAATAGTATCTTGGTTACAGATTATCTAACCCTTGTTTCCATTACTGTTATGTGGCAATGTATTGTGTAGTTTTGTATCTGTATTGTACAATACAAAGTGCTCTTTATTATTATACGTTTATTCAAGTTTTGTTTAACCGAAGTGAGACTCCGTATATTCAATATGTGTTATACATAGTACCATTGTATTGTTTAGATAATTTCTACTATTATTAACCTACATTGCCTACAAAATATTGAGTCAACTAGAATATTGAATATTTATGGTGTACGTAGAGAATATATTTGAAATACTGGGTCATAGAGAAAGTTGCACCCATTTTAAAGAAATTACAGTTTAAAAAATACTGGAAATTAAGTCATGTACTAAGTTTTTTTTGTTGTAAACAGAAAAATTAAAATTTTTGTTGGTACGACTGTACCGCAAATTTAATTGGAAATGGTACTATAGTAGTAATTCTAAATTAGCATTATTTTAATTCAAATAGTTTGACCGCTTAAGTAAAGCAATCGGTTTTGCAATAGGTGTTTTTTTTTTGTTTTTTTTTTTTTGGTTTTTTTTTTTTTGTTAAGGTCATCAACCGAAAAGCTGGTTTGAACCTCTAGAGGCTTTATTAAGTAAAACGAAGAGGGAGATGGTTTACCAATTCCTTTCTCACAGAGTTGAAAAGTATGCTTACCAGCATGCCAGGCCCTCCGAAAAGTATACATTTTCCACCTTGAAAATGACACCTTCATTCCATTCACCAAAGGGTCTGCTGTGTAATTAAATTCATTACTTTCAGAAGAAATAACTCTGATTAGTACCTTTTACACCTCTACCTTTTCTTTCTTACCTTTCTTCTATTCTTAAATGATTCAGTCATTTAATTGGCTGACCATATGATAAGAAACAGAACTATTTTTTGTAGCCCTGGAACTAACAGGTTGCGTGCAAGTAATTTAACACTCCACCTGTCTGTTATTTCTGTTATGTAATAGGCATATGTAACTTAAGATTAAAATCTTTAATTTAACTGGAATATTTAAGGGATATTTATTAAACACATCTTAACAATTAGGAATTTTTACTGGAAAATGGGTTTTACAACTGTCTGCAATCTTCCTGACCATTTTATTTAATATGGTGATAAGTATTTTAATATAGACAGTTATTTTATAATGTCTTGCTACATTTGCATCAAAGAACTAAATTAGGTCATCCGTTTCTGTGGATTGAGGAGATTATTCTTCGTGGTGGAATGAGATGGTTATAAGAGGAGATGAGAAGGCCATAAAAAAATAAAACAAGTTATTAAAAACTTGGTCATTAAAAAAGTACATAAAAAGAGATTAAGTTAAAAGAACTTGTATTAAATATTAAGGATAAACTAAATAAAGTATACAAGAGGTAATGGCTACTGAATTATGTTTCGGCATCCGTTGTTCACAGTATGTAATGTTTAAATGAAAAAGTTCTGAATTATACCAGAACTGTAACTTAAAAATATCACAAAAAATTAAAATCCTCTAGTTGTACTTATAAAAATAGGTTTATCCAACGTACATAAGTGGCTATAACATACAAAAATGTTATTTAGGTTAATGAAGAAATATAATGTTCGACGTATTAATAAAAAACATTTCCGAAATGTAGTAAAGTAAACTTGTACCTGTATGCCTACTCGTTGGCTAACTTGACACAAATATTCGTGATTATTCTTCTTCATTCTTAATGCCTATTACAAATACAATCAGAAAAAAATTCGTTCATAAAATATTTTGTAATAAGTTTTAACTTCCAATAACGCTTTTTTCCAAACCTAAACTTTTCCAAACAAAATTGTCTTTTTTAAATCGGGCGCCTCCGTGGCATAAGTAGTGGTTAGCGCGCTACACTACAAAGCAGAAGGCCCGAAGCTAGATTCGTGGGTACAGTCAAGAAATTATTACAAGTCAAAACTCGCTGTAGTTGTTTATGACGAAGCAATCAATGTGACTAAATATACTAAATAAATTAAACAGTTCTTAAACTAAAGTGCAGAATTTATAATAGGCCTAGTTTATTTTTTAGATAATTAGTTAACAAGAGTATATTTTTCTATAGTTGATATAATGAAAGATAACTTTATTTTAGCAAACATAACTTAAAAATTTTCAGGAAATAAGCTATGAATATAATAAGCGGAAATGAAGTTCGAGTAAAAAGAGGTACTTTCAAAACAAAAATATATTGAGGTTCGTTTCCTCTACACCGAAAAATTTAGGAGCGATGAACACTAGCAAATGTCTCTCCCGTAGATGGTTGGTAAAACTCTGATGAATACAGCTAGATAGATAGAGCACCTGTTCCACTGAACATAAGAGGAGAGCTTACAACCATACTTCAAATATCGAATCGAGAAATCTGTCCATCCTTTTTTTACTTTGAAGTAAATTTCAAGTGAACGATAGAATTTCTCCGAAATAGAACTACTCCAGATGATAACTAACCGCACAAATAAAAATCCACCATCGCTTTGTCCAACAAACACAGATCATAGAATTCTAGGAGCCTGCACAATGTGCAGGGACGAATTGGAGCCTTCTTGAATCCCTAAAAGCATTAAAAAATTATTCTCGTCCTACACGACGAGATAAAATCTTTGATAATATTTTTATTTTTTATTTTTTCCCCATATCTTTAGAAAAATCATTTCAATATGAAGATACTTTTCTTAATTTTAACTCAAAAATCTAAATTTACTTTATTATTTAAAGTCACGTTGATAAAGTTAATATACCCAACAATAGTTTCCCATGTCAAAGAGCAGATCAATTAAATGCTTTTGTTGGTATTTTCTGCTACTGTACTGTATTAGTGCGTTAGTAATTAAAAGTATGGTTCAGTGACTTCAATATCAATTAAACTACTCAAAAAGCAACTAAAATATTATGCAAAATATGCATATACGAGGTGTGGCTATTAAATATCGAGACTGACGTTATAAAAAAGTTTATTTTTATTTTATAAATACCTAATCACTTACTGTTACCTTCAATATACACTCCTTCTCTATCCCTACAACGCTCCATGCAAATTTTTCATTGTTGGAAACAGTGCTGGAAGTCATTTTTGTCAGCTCCTTCAGGACACGTGCCGCTTTCTCTTTTACAGCTTCCATAGACTCAAATCTTGTCCCTTTTGATGCATATTTCACCTTAGGGAACAGGTAGAAATCACATGGTGCAACATCTGATGAATAAGGTGGATGTTCTAACGCTGAGATGCTGTACTTGGCTAGGAACCTCTTGAAAGATAACACGGAATGAGCTGGCGCATTGTCTTCGTGGAGAACCCATGATTTGTCCTTCCAAATTTCGGGGCGTTTGTTCCTTACTCTTTGACATAGTTTAGAAAGTACCTTAAGGTAGTAATATTGATTAATTGTTTGACCTTCAGGAACCCAGTGAAGGTACGCAATCCATGGATATAAAAAAACAATCATCATTGCTTTAAATTTTGACTTGCTCATTCGAGCTTTTTTGGCTCTCGGTAAAGTTCGGCTCTTCCAGTGCATGGATTGGCGCTTCGTTTCCGGATCATAAGTAAAAAACCACGTTTCATCACATATTATTATCGTTTCCAAAAAATTTGGGTCATTTTCAATCGAGTACAAAGTGTCAGTACACAAAATTTTGCGAGCCTCATTTCATACATTTTCGAGCGGCTCGTGTCCTGAAGGAGCTGGCAGAAGATGACTTTGAGCACTGTTTCCAACCATGGAAAATTTGCATGGAGCGTTGTAGGAATATAAAAGGAGTGTATATTGAAGGTGACAATAAATTATTATGTGTAAAATTAAAATTAAATATTTTATATCGACAGTCTCGTTATTTAATAGCCACACATCGTATGATAATATCAAATGTATATAAAATATACATATCTTAAAGAACTTATCTACTAAAATAATATGCTGAGTGTGAGACCGGTAAACAAATTCATAAGATTACTGGATTACTGATGTAACCATAGTTTCTATTATTTAACTTCCTACTTCTACTATATGCATGGTTACTGATTTTCTGAACCTTATGATATGCGATATACATTTACGGTGTCAGGGGAGCAGTTTGTTCAGCTTACGTGACAAGTAGTAGAAATGTTGTTGGTATAAAGTGAGAGTTCATACTAAAATGGCTAGGTTAGCATTTCTTTACATGAAGCACCTGCTTGTTTACAATTTCACTTCCTGTAAGATATAGGTTTGTAAAGACATACATCTTCTCTGTCCTACTATGTATTGATGTTTAGTTCAACAGCTGAAAGGCTGGTTTGAACCTCTAGAGGGTTGCTAAGTAAAACGAGAAGTATGGTGGTTTACAATTGCCTTCCTCAATGAGTACAAAAGTAGTCTATGCTTATCAGCATGCCAGGCTCTCCAAAATGCATCTACTTTGCACCCTGCAAATGACACCTTCACTTTATTCACCACAAGGTCTGGCTGTATAATGAAATTCATTACTTTCAGAGGAGATAACTCTGACTAGTGTATTTTACACCTCTACCTCTTCTGTTCTTAAATAGTTCAGTCATATAATTGGCTGACCACGTGATAAAAAACAAAACTATTTTTTGTAGCCCTGGAACTTGCAGATCGAGTGCAAATAATTTAACACTCCATCTGCCTGTTATGGGCGTCTGTCCTTCTATAAAGTGTGGAAACCTGGACTTAGTGAGTACACAGTCCATGAATGGTTTAGAAGCTTTCGAGATGTGGGTGTTAAGAAGAATGCTCCAGATTCCGTAGACTAGTCATGTTTCCAACGTCAATGTTTTGTGATGTATGAGTGTGGATCGTGAGTTGATAAGCATATTCAAAATAAGAAAGACTGCCTGGGTCATTTATGCAGGTGTGATAATTATGAGTTTCTCAGATTGATTCTCGAGAGTGAAGTTAAGGCAGAGAGCAGACCTGGACGAATAAAATGCTCACAGTTGAAGAACATTAGAGACTGGACAACCCAGTTCTGGGTACCTCCGTTCTGGAGATATCCATCTAGTATTTCACGGCGCCATCTATCCTCTTTCATCCTCTTCCCATGTCCAAAGCACATTAATTCAATCTCATCGTCATGGTTCTTCCCATATTTATTTCAGCTTGATTGTATTCATTTCTATCTCTCTCAAGTTTTGATTTCGCACAACTTCTTCTCAGGACGTCCATTTCTGTTGCTCTAAGTTTATTATTATTGGTCTTTGTGACGTCCCAAACTTCTGAGCCATAAAGTGTGATGCTTTGAACTATACTTGTATATATGTGCTGTTTTGACTTTTTTTAGTTAATAATTTAGTTACATTATCTATTAATATAAAACGTTAAAACACAATAAAAAATTGGTCTTGTATCTATCGTTATATTCATTGATACTATTTAAAAGCGTAATAGGCTTATAAAAGGAAGCAATTAGTTTGTTATAAGTATGATAAATTTATTTTATTATGGTTAAACGAATACAAATGCTTGCATTTTAAGTTATGGTAATGGTTAAAAATTGCGAATATAAAGAGGTGGAGAAAAGGGCAAAGAGAGAGAGAGAGAGAGAGTGAGAGTAGATAAAGTGTGATGAAAGAGATAGATAAAGATAGGTAGGAGGAGATTGTAGCTGGAAGACTTTAGAATATATTTCGCTTTTGTGTTTGCTTATTGCTACATAATCCAGAATTGTTTGCATTGTATACGTTTACACTTGGAATAACCACCAAGATAATAATTTTGTTAGTCGTATATCTTACTAGGAAATCCTATGAAACTTAGAATGGGATTTTTAGCTTTTGTTTATAAAAAAAATGTTCGGGTTAATGCTCTTTTCCCTTATAAAATTCCTTACGTAACGATATTTTTATGTTTCTTATCGAAAGGGTACTGTATGTTATTTTTAAATCAAGGTAGTTTTGTAGCGTATTGGAAATTCTATTGATACGCAAAGAGACTGTACCAGAATCGCAGTGATATTTTTTCAATTCGTTACTTTCAAGAGAAGATATTATCTGTCAGAACCCAATTTTTAGATTAAATTTTTCTCCATCATAATTCTACAATTAAATGCAATTTCTATTTAACAATAGATTCTCACAATTCTACGGCTAATTTGGGCATTCCGACTTCAGATATTTGAAAGAATAGCGAAAATAAATATTAAACATTTTAGACCTTCCAACAAAAAATTCTAAGGATCGCAACTGCAGCTCCATTTTATGTACAACTGCAACATAGTAATCTTAAGATGCTTCTTGTAAAGCATATAACCAAAATTATTTATTTCTTTATTTACAATACATTGTTTACAACAAGCCAAAGTGGCCCAATGACAGCAACAATATTACACACAAAATACACAGCACTGCAAATTAAATCACGATTGCTGATGTAAATAAATATAATATACTTTAATTATAAACAATAGTTTAAACAAAAAACTATAATAGTAATATGAGAAAAAAACCTGGTAAGAAACACTCACACGACTTTCTCTTGCCAATGAAAATAATGCCCAATATAACCTAACATTAGAAATGAAACATTAGAAATTAAAAAAAATAACTTCAAAAACCATAACCTAATTTTAATCATGAGTGAATGATGCAAAATGAAAACAAACTTTAGTTTGGCTTTATCATACAGGAAATCACTTTTTGACGCTAAACTAGGCTCGTAGAGAAAAATGCTTGAAATAAAAGTTGTAGATCGTTTAATTTTCTTTAAATTTTATTAAATACTTTTTTGTCCTAAAATGCATACTAAGGCTGAAATCTTAAGAAAATTCATTTTTTACAGATTTTCATTAAAAAAAACCGAAAATCACTAATTACCGATAAACAAAGCATTATACAAAGAAATGTTTGAAACTTTAAATTGTCTACAAAAATAAATTAAATAAATTGTCTTTCATTATACACTTTTGCCCTAAAATGCATATATTAAGACAGCAATCTTTAAAAAATCCGGTTTTTTTACGAGAGAACTGCCTTCCCAAGAATTTCAGCTGACATGGCGCCTACTCTATCATGTAGAGCATAAAAAATGTAGTAATTGAGGTGATTTTTAAATAAAAATTGTAAGAGCTGTTCTTGAGAAAATCGCAAAAAATTAAAAAATGACACGAATAAACTACTACCTCCGAGCTTGATAAAAATGTTTGTATCAGGTCCTTTAGTGGTACTTAACTTACGTTTCAAGTTTCAACTTCGTATGATGTTCCGTTCTTGAGATATTTTGTTTACACACACACGCACACACGCACGCGCGCGCATACCCACGCAAACACACACAGACCAATCGCTAAAAACATTTTTTTGGGTTGAGAGGGTCTGAAAACGTGTATATCCGGTGAAAACTCGATTTCAGAAAATCAACATGAAAAAAATATTTTCCTTTCTTTTTATTCACGTAGGCAAGAGAAAGTTACGAAATACCTAACTGAACTGGGTAATGAGGGTGTCAAAATAAAACTCAGTTTGTAAACAAAGAACGGTTGCGAGAGGCAAACATACATACATAAATTATGTACGAGTATGTTTGCCTGTTTGACAAACTTCTCAGACACCCAAACGGATTTGTTCAAAATTTATCAGTAGGCAGTTTCCAAATTCACGACGATTTTGCAATTCTTGAAGTAGAGTCTTTTATTCGTAACTATTGTAACCTTATCAAAACTAAATTCATAATTTAAGCATCTAAATTGAGATTTACGTGAGTATAGGGAAATTCTCTTCCCTTGCCACGTAAAGCAAAAGTGATGAAATTTAGAGGTTTTGCTAGCGTATACAGTGCATTAAATTAGATTAAATATAAGAAAGACATTTTTCAATTCACTGAATATTCATCTACTGGACAATAATTAAACCATGAGGTATTTAAAGAAAAAAAATATATATTTAAAGAGATTATTTTATTAAACATTATTTCCTTTGTTTGCATGTAATTAATGACAGAAAGAACAGTCAAACAAAAATTATGTACTATACTCACTTCAAAGTATTACATCAAGTCACCTTTCGTCAAACTCGGAGACATCTTCAGGAAGAACATTTCATGTTGCCACACATAAACACACATCAAACAAATAAAACGCATAAGGTTGAAGACCACACCAATAAATTCAATGTAATCGTTGTAACTTTATTATCCGCAGCTATCCGGCCGAAATGCGCATAATTCGAAACGTGCTGCACGATTCGGCCGGATAGTCGCACATAATAAAGTTGCAACGGTTATATTGAATTTATTGTCGTAGTCTTCAACCTTATGTGTTTTATTTGTTTTATGTGTGTATGTGTGATAACGTGAGATTTTCATCCTGAAGATGTCTCCAAATGAGTCGAAAGATGTATCGATGTAATACTCTGAGGTGAGTATTGTACTTAATTTTTGATTGGCTCTTCTTTCTGTCATTTATTTGAAGAGATATCTTTTAGATTTCCAAGGTTAACTGAAGTTTGGTACAAACAATACATTTATATTTAAATCAGATATAAATAAAACTTTATTAATATAAAATCAACTGTGCATTAATTTTGTTCAACCTTTATTAAAAATATACATTATAAAATATATTAAATCTAATTAAACTAACCTAAAAGAAGGTAGGCTGATGGTTGATGGAATCATTAATAGTTTGTCACTAATTTTTTAATCTGAATTCTTAATGTGTGTACGTTCCAATCCATTCAATTAAGAACAATAAGCAACCCCATGACTCAATGAGATGAGGATATGTATGAAGTGTAAATGAGGTGTAGTCTTGTGCAGACTCAAGCCTACCATTTCTGAAAGAGTATGGCTAATTGAACCCTAGCTACCAAAAAAAAACCGGTACCTACGTCTATTATTCAAATTCGTATAAATGTATCCGTATAACCTTTACTAATTTAACCACGATACCTTCGTCTCCGAAAATCACTTGTTAAACAGCTGACTTCCAGCGACAACCTCACCCTTAGATCAACCCGGTAGATTTGTCACCAATGAGTTACAAAAAAAACCCATCAAACTCTTGATTAAAGCTATTACCCATTAACAATATTACTGTAAAAAGTACTTTTTGTACAGACGTAATTATTTTCAAACGCAATAAACAAACAAGTTTACTTTTTCACATTCTTTAAAAGTGTTAAAAGAAAACAAGTAATTACGTTTGCCTAAGATAAAAGAAGAAAACATTTTCTCTGTGTTATCAAGTTAAAACTACTGTGGAAACAACGGGGACGGGTGGATGTTTTTTCCTGTTGACCGTCATCAAAGTCTCCTCCTATTAAATTATAGGAAAAGGCGTCGCCAACTTTCTTGTACGGTAAATACATAGTTTACTATTTTGTGACTTTCTTAGACGTAAATAGTTTCCTATTCTAGTTTACTACATATAATTAAAGTTTACCCTAGTTACCTATGAAAGCATAACTTACAATAAACTGCAAAAGCACCAATGGTACGACAAACCCCGCTAGTTCTCTTGCAAACCATCAAATAGTAATATATTTAACTTACTTCATGTTTATTCTGATGAGGTCAAGATGAGTCTGATGTTATTCAAGAGTTGTAAGTGTTGTGTTGACTATAATTTGGACAGACTCAACAAAGAATGTAAGTACCAATTTTATCCCAATTTTTACAAAAAACTACATAAATATTGCCGAGTAATTTGATTATAGAAATTGAACAATAGACGTAGATACGAAACAAAGAATCCAGACCCTCCTGGCTAAAGAAAGAAAATACCTGACAGAAAAACCCTTGTCTCTAGGTAAAAAGTCTATGGCATTGGTTCTCAAAGTGGGAGGCGCGACCCCCAATGGGCCCAATGAAGGGTTAAGGGGGGTAAGCTTAGTTAAAAAATTTAAATAAATTTTGGAATAGACCAAATAAATGAAGTGAAATATTTCTTATTTTTCTAACATTGGAACAAGTTTTCAATTTGGTCGTTATAAACGAGAACGTAACGAAAAACGAAATCGTTATAAACGTCCAAAAAGAATACCCTTTTTGAGTGAAAATGCTTTAAAGTACTGATTCCTTTTGCTACTACATATTCTGGTGAAACTGGATTTTCTACTACTTTTACCATGAAGAGCAAATATCGTTCAAGATTAGATGCGACAAAAAAAACTTAGCAGTTCACTCTTGGAATGACACCACGTTTCAGCAAGCTATATGCCGAGAAAAAAGAGGCTTATCCATCCCATTAGTAGGTAGTCTTAATTTTTGTTTTGAGTTATATTTAGCAATATGTAGTTATTGTACATGTCCTGATCTATTTGTAATTATGTTTTTAATTATTTGAATTTTACCAATTAACCAATTATAACCATTTTTTTTTTAATAAGAATAAGCATTAAATATGTAACTTAAATAAGAATTACCTGTAAGAGTGTTATAACAAAATACACTTATATAATATTATATAGTCGATCTACTGTAAGAGTACTCTGCGCGAGGCAAGTACTATTGACCAAATTTTTATCGTCACACTAATGGAAATATTTTATAAATATGCCACAAAACTCTACTTCCTATCACTTTGTTGACTTTAAAGAGGCTTTTGATGGCATCAAAAAGGTTCAATTGAACAGAATACTTCAAATAGCCTATATGCAATTTTAGTTAAACTAATACGTCGTTCAGGAATGACAATATGTGCGTCTTTTGTGCTTCAGTCAGGTGTCAAGAAGGGAAATGGTCAGTAATCTACTTTGTTTAATCTTGTTTTACATAGTAGCGTCTTTTACACCACTACTTCTTCGGTTCTTAAATGCTTCAGTCATATAATTGGCCGACCATATGATAAGAAACAGAACAATTTTTTGTACCCCTGGAATTACCAGATCGAGTACAAATAATTTAACCCTCTACCTGCCTGTTATAGGCATTCAGAGACCATGACACACAATTTGAACATATCCAGATACAAAAGCGAAAAATTAATTTTTATAGATTCTAACTTAGAGGCAATAAAACAAGAAATTTCAGAATTTAGAGTTCGATATTTGGATGACTATACAAACATAAAAATTTATTAGCAATCAATTTATTAGACAATAGTTTAAACAAAAATTCAAGGTTGAAGAAATATAATTTTTGGACTTATCATATAGATTATGTAATTAATAAAATTTATCGTAACATTCGTTTGTATTTTAGTTATTTTTCTATGAACATCACAGAGGTCAAAGTTCGGTGGATGTTTTTCATTTTCTTTGTTACTGTTCAAAGAAACTGAACCGTATAAATTTAGCAATAAAATTTACTATTAGTAGAGCAAAATTTAGATTTAGATTTTGTGTTTTAATTGCAGAAGAGATCGACTTCAAAAGAAGAGCCAAAAGACTTTTTCCGATATCTTCGGAAAAGGAAAAAGATTAGTGAATATGTAGAAGAAGTACAGTAAGCTGTAGTAGTTGTCGACTACGGTAGTAAAATGACGGTCGGGATGTAGTGGTTGGGGAACGGATAAGTCTACAGGCGACAGATTCCAACAAACAGCCGCGATCTATACACTACTACTATTATTACCACCACCGCGGTACTGATTTGTATGAGAAGGGTTTTCGCCCAACCTCCGAAGCTTGGCTTGGTGAACAATAGTTCACTGAAACAAACACTCAAACAGGAGGAGCCTTCCGACCTACCCTATCATCGTAGCACCCCCGGTAATGTATACTGTAAAACTACTACTATTACTACCTTCAGGAGAACTAAATACGCGGGTGGATTTAGCTCAAGAAATTTATTGTCGTAAACCTTCCTCTCTTACCCCAGCCGAGAACACAAATTCACTTTCTATAAAACAAAGCAGACTTTTATTTAAATCACATTTAAACCTTTAAAAAGAAAAACAAAAGCATCTCATTAATATACAACATAGAACAGCCTTCAACCAAAATTAAATCAATAAATTAAGTCTAAAGTATCTACTGTAGTACATGTTCTTTTATTCTCCTACTTTACTTTTTTATAAGAAACCATCGATTTTCCTCGTTTTCAAAGAATTTGAAAGTTTCTTAACAGATTATTATTTAAGGAAAAAAGTATTTCGATTATTTATTCAAAGTAACATCAACAGCTTGGTCATTATTAACCACAGTTGGTTACCAAACGGTGGTTTTATACACGTAACAATTTCCAGACCTAATAATCTTCTTCTTCTCGTGCCTTTCAAGGATTAGGCATCTCTGCCTGTTCCGAACCTGTCGAATCTGCCCATCTCTTTCTCAGGCGTCCTTGTTCTCTCTTTCTCTCCGGTTTATACCCTAGTGTTTACTTAACTATCCAATCCTCCCTCATTCTGCTCACATGCTCCAACCACTGCATTATGTTCTGAGATACCCTGTCATTTATAGAGAAGATGTCGAGTTCTTTCCTTATCTCGGATTTCTGTAACGATCTTTTCTACTGCACCCATACGTATGTCGAAGAAATTTCATTTTATATGCTTGCAATGTACTGTCCGCTCGCTTTGATAGCACCCAAGTTTCACTGCCATAGAGTAGGGTTGGCACTGCTATTATTTTATAAAATTTCAACCTCGTGGTTTTGGTGGTGCTATTTTTTAAGGTTCAGTGGATAGTTCCGCACATATCTGCTGAAATCGATGCATCTTATTGTAAACATCTGTATCCTGTTGTATGTAAGTTGCAACCTAAATACTATAAGTGGGATATCTGTATAAAGATACAAAGGAGGACAAACCCGTTTACGCAGGGTAAATATAACGTGACACGTTTTTGTAGTGTTGACTTTGAATAATTTTACAGTCGTTAATAAAACGCATACTTCACTGATAATTTAATTACTTATTGTTATAATTTAAAAACAGATTGCAGTTTGGTAATTTAAAAAATCCATTTGTAGAGAATAAATTAAAATAGAACAGATTTTTGTAAACACCCTATATTTATCAGTGGCTGTATACTTTGTGTTTGCATTTCAAGTGCAATATATTCATTTTATATTTTCTAATACGGGGTTTATATTGTGAGTTTATATGAATTTCCGAGGTGCAATATACGCCTACGTACTCCACTTCTTTTATACAATGCCTCAGCCATCTAAATGCACTAGTAAAGACACAAACACACAAACATAAATGGAATATAAGTGTGCTTTCATTTAATCCACTAGCCTCACAGCTTTTTACCATATTTGAAAAGAATCATATCATCTATCTCTAATACAGCTTGTGGTTGGTAACTGGGAAGGTTAGAGGAAACTGTATATAAAAGATTGGTCGGGGGAAAAAGTGAATGTTGTTTTGTATGGAAAGTTGGGAGTTGAGTCTAGTCGATAGAAATAGTGGGGAAAACCACCTTCCCACTTCCACCTTCTAACAATTTTTTTTACCCCAATTCACAATTCACTTTTATTTTTTGGTCTGAAAGTTTTACCCCTTCAAACCCTACAGCTTACATATACATGATATAGTTTTTCAACGGTGCCTTCTTTTATATCCCTTCCTTTAAAAAATTCTTTGAATATCGATTACTTTTAACTTTTCCCCGTAAGCTTTTTTTTATTAGTCTTTTATGACGCAGCCTATGATTCTTCTTATAGATATTAGATTTTGGTATGTTTCTTCTATCATTAAATTTCTAGTTGTTTCACTCATCTGTACATTATTTTCAACAAAAAACCCCGTTTTGTTTTTTTACTAAATATTGACATCTCCCCACTGTGCTATATTCATGCAATCCCAATACTTTTCCATTTTTGCAGTGTCAACGGAGATTAGAATCTCCATATAGAGCCAATCAATAATTTGGAGGAATCCAAGAACATGACCCCAAAGTACAGAAGATATATTGTTTTAATTGTTATAATACTTTTCAATAGCTTTCATTTTGTGATGCTGATATTGATATAACTCTTGGTGTAATACGATCAAAGCATGGAATTGCGTACTATCATAAAATGAGTACTATTATTTATCCTACCCTGATAAATTATCCGTTGAAACATGTTACGATTTTCTACAAAACCGTGCGATAAAATTCATTTTTTCAAAGCTAATTATGGAACATTCACCTAAAACATATCCACACTAAAAAACGAAAATACTTAAATCAAGATTAATTTTCTGGATTCATATTTGTGTCTAACGCTTAGTAGCGAAAACTGTCTTTTTGTTCTACAATAGCAATTTCTTTGGAACAATGTTTAGAATGATATGATGTTTTCACTGTTTTCTGCCCAAAAATTGTTCATAGATACTTTATATACGCAGCTGAATATCCTAGCTATAAATTTTTCCCATAACTGGAAGGCGGAGTGTTCAATTATTTGCACTCGATCTGCTAGTTTCAGGGCTACAAAAAAATAGACCTGTTTCTTATCACATGGTCAGCCAATTATATAACTAACAATTTTAGAACAGAAGAGGTAGAGGTGTAAAAGACACTAGTCAGAGTTATCTCTTCTGAGAGTACTGAATTTCTTACAGCCAGACCCTGTGGTGAATTAAGTGAAGGTGTCTTTTACGGGGCGGAAAGTAGCTGCTTTTCGGAGGGCCTGGCATGCTGATAAGCACACTTTTCTACTCAGTGAGGAAGGTAATTTTAAACCAATTCACTCCTCGTTTTACTTAGTAAGGCCTCTTAAGGTTCAAACCAGCCTTATTCAGCTGATGACCTAAATAACAATATCGTATAAATTAAAAATAGTAAAAACATGACAAGCACTTGTGTATTATGTCATATAGTAATTCACACATTTGGTATTACTTGAATTACGTACTATTTATAATCCTGAAAAGTGTTTTTATAAGAAATAAATGATTGATTAATATTTAATAAAATTTTGCGACACTTATCTTAAGTTTGTATCAGTTCGTTTAATATGTATTAAATAACAAATGTAAAGTTATTTATTACAGCTGATTATCTTTCATAATACTTGTTAATACTTTATTATTTATATGATCTTAGACTGCAATTATTAATACAATAAAACCTTCCTCAGCATTTCCAAATTTAAATGAAGTCCATTTTATTTTTCTTAATAAATCAACAGTTTATAACAATATAAAATAATTAATGAAAAACCATTTAAATACATTAAAAAAAGTCTTTAAATATTTCTTTAACTATCACAAATAATTATTAAATTTCATATTCAAATAGAAAAATTAAATGAAATTAATAAAATGTCTAATAAATAACTTTGATGTATCGATGTATATATTATCATCAGCTGTACTTATGCATAATTATAGTCATTCACACCTTTGGTGTTACTTAAATTACTATTTAAGATCTTGAAAAGTGTTTTTATAAAAAATAAACGATTGATTAATTTAATAAAAGATTGTGACATTTAGGCCTATTATGTGTAATTATTATTAATTTATATATGTACTATTACAGTTACTATCAACTAATAACATAGCAAACAATACTAGTTTAAAAAATACAGGTGTAGCAAGTAAAGATGCTGCTAGTTAAGAACAAGAGCGAATTTAAAAAATTAAACATCTGTAATTCGTCTGCAAAAAGTCAAAAATAATGTATAAATTTCAATCAGTAATGTGGCTAAATGCGCTATTTATGCCGTCGTAAAGTAATATATATTTTTTAGGTTACATTGTACTAAAATATGAAACATGAATAGGTAGCTTTATACAATTTTTCCGTATCGTTGACTAAACACTACCAACTTGTACCTTTACCTTAACTTTTTGTGAAAGATCGGAATGCAATGTCACTCACATTTAAAAGAAACCAACCAATCGATTTATCACAATTTTAACTCATCACAATATCCTAAATTAAACAATTTGATTGGTTAATATCGACCAATCACAGCTAAGTATTACAAGTAATCTGTTTAGTTGGATTTACGGGTTCCCATTGGCCGAATATGCCGACCTTTATTTGGTCGATACTATATGTGGGTGTAACGTTACACGCTCCACCCCGCCAATCTGAATCACTCAAACTATTATGTTCTTTTCTTCAGTTATAATTCATTTTTATTTTATTTTTAGTAATTTGTAGGCTATCGGTTTATGAATAACAAAGGTTAATAGCAAAAGAAAAACCGGTAGGTCTTAAACCTGTAATCTGAACAGATCTTCTGTATCCTAGGCCAACATTTTGCAGAACATCCGGTATCGTTAAACGGATGAGTAAACAGCTGCACATTTCCTGTAGTAAAAAGTCGAATAATTTCAAACAAAGAAAACTTCCGCAAAACGGGACCGTGTTATTCCTCATGGAGACCATAAAGTTATCAATCGGTGAGATAATTAATAAAAACCTCTGGTTATAAAAAAAATATTTAGCGCTTTTTTTACCTGCATTAATCGGGAAATTGAAATAATTACAATGGGTGGTGTCAAATTTGTGAAAAATTAACTGCTAGGAAACAGATGATCGTAACACAAAACGGACAACAATCTGATATCTTTAAGTTTATGTTACGAACACATATAAAAAACATGTAAATACTGAATCTTTTTAATATAATGCATGTTACATAACAATTAGTTTATACAGCTATGTTTTTCTTTCATAATCTGCTAGATTAAAAAATGGGTGAATTTTAAAGATTTGAACTGCAGTTAATATTCCGCAATATGACAAAAATTATTTATTTACTTTAAACATAATTAAAAATTTTTTTATTAAATTATTTTTTTCTATGAAATAAGAGTGTTTAATTTTGTTCATACACTGAACATCTTTAAAAAATAAAATATATTTCGTAGGTGGCTGTTATAGACAATATGACGAGTGAATGGAAGTTACCCTGCACAGTTTTCCCGCACGTTGACATTTTTCAAACACTTTCAACGTAAAGACCTTTGTAAAAGAACAAATCGTGACCTCAATGGCCGTTATATACTAATCGAATTGCCGAATTCTAACGAACCATGATTCTCTAAATAAGAAATTTCGATTGATTGGTTACTACCGATCACAGTGGACAACAACTGATCGTTTGAATTAAGGGCTTCTCATTGGCCGAGAATTCCAGTCTCTGATTGGTCGATACACTAAAACAACCTCTAGTCTTACACTTTTAAATACTCCTGTGTGCTCTTACTCATCTTCTGTACTCATATATCTTAATACTCCTTGTGTTAAGTATCGAAATGTGATATCACTCGTTGTGGAATTTGTTCTTCTTTATGTTCTTACAACTTAAAGATTATATTCTTTGAAAATGAGCTTTACCTAATTTATTTTTATTTATTTATTCCCATTATATTAATTTTACAATATGTACAATTTCTTATCTATCTGAACAGAAATTACTTTCCTGGATGAGCAAATCCTGTACTCAGGAAAGGACAATGATGAAATAATAATAATAATAATAACAATAATAAGTTAGTATTTACAAACCGTCAATACCTTATAAACTCATAAACAGGTTACCGATTACAATGTTCTTGATCATTCTATAGACTATTACTCAATTTTTTTAAATTATATAGTAAAATACTACAATAGTTTTTACTTAACTACAAATGAAAAAGGCAAACCTAAACTAACCGACCCATGGATGAGTTCAATCTACTCTCAGACCAACCAAGTATTTTTTAAGTTTACATTTAATGACACCAATCGATGCTGTAAAAAATAATTTACGTAAATCAGAAGGTTAAACAGTTAAAACCTTTGGTGCCATATAATCAAACGCCCTTTGACCTCCTGATGTATTTCGTTTCACTTCCATGGCCAATCCAGCCTCAACTCTTCTTGTGCTGTAATTATTCTCTAAAAGAGATTTTTTTTATACTTGTATGTGTAAAGAAGTACTATTTTAGTATAAATAATGTCTATAGTAAGAACACCAAACTGTTGAAATAGGGGATGAGCAGGCTGGGTCGGACCCTTACTAAAAATTATCCTTAAAATCTTTTTTTGGATCTTAATATAAGTTCCAAAGTTGTACAAAATGCACCACCCCAAGCTATAACTCCATATTGTAATATTGACTGAAACAGGGCAAAGTAAACTATACATAAGGTTACATCTTGATATTGTCTGCTAAAATAAAGTCTACTAAATAAAGTCTGCTAAAATAGTGCACTAACTGTCAGCCTTCATAACAAGATGTCTTTAGTAAATTGCCATTAATTAAAAATTGTAAATTAATCATTTTTTTTAACTTATTCACTGCTTAATATTACGAAGTAATGTAGATTATTCAAGGGAAACCGAAAACGAGGATAACAGTTGACTGATCAAAGAAATGAAAGTAATAATTACGCATTTTCTTTAACGACACGTTCAGCCTATTCACAAAATTATCATTGTTAATTAAAAGGGAGCAAAATTACATTAGTACCAAACCTTTGTTAGTAATTAAATGCAGTAACAAAGCTGTTTATATTTCTTAGAATACTGTACAAAGTGTAAATTAATTTTCAGGGAATATACTGAATACAATCCATGATATCCAAGGTATTACTACTAGTTGTCATTGTTCTTTCTGTGCGTCTGTAATAGTAAATAGAAAACAAAACGTTTGTGGCTTTTGAGTACGAAAAATCATACAAAAAATAGAAACTACACTTTCTTTGAAATAGAACTGTTAGGTTGTGGAAGGAGATACTATTATTCATAAACCATGAGATTTTTATCGATATCTGTAAAAACCGAGAAGGTTTTTGAAGTCAAGATTTAGTTTTCTAAGATTCTTATAAAATAAGAAGAAGATTCTTTAGTTTATAAGAGTTTATTCAAGATTAGTTTAATAATCCGTCAGTAAGAAAGAAGACAATGAAATGACTTCCTTTAAACTTCCTTTTAATATAAATTTACTTCTTTTTATTTATAATTACAGTTCGAATCTTCCCTTGTTCTAAATATTGCAATATTTCAAAAATATCATCATGTAGCTCTACAAACCTTACTGAGATCCTGCAATCATCCTTCAATCCTTTCTGCAAGTTGTTAATGCCCACCATCTTCTCACATCCATGAAAATATAATTTGTGACATCATTCATTCCTTTACCTAAAACGGCCCAACCTTCTTCTTCTGCAGCCTTTCCTTCCAAATCACATTAACTTCTTTACTCCTTCGTTACTCCATTTTTTCAATGTGCCTCGTCCATCTTAATCATTGGTCCTTCAAGAAACTAACTGTCTCTTCCTTCAGTGAAAGTACTCAGTGTCTCATAAAAAAGCTTTTACGTACTTTCCATTCATCAACTCTTACCGGTCCAGAATCCCTTAAGAGAGAACGTTAAAGATTTGTATTTCTCAATTCGGAATTTACAAAGGCTTCTAGTTTCGAAATTGTGATTAAAGTTGTTTTGGTAAACAGTTCTGGGTTTCATTAGAAAATTTATAGCCTCAGAAAAAGAAAATGAAGTCAGCGAAAGAATTTTGAGTTCGGTGAGAAGATTTTTACACGTCTGTGATTCGGAATTTTTGTCATAATTCTTATAGCATACTTATAGATTCGGAATATTTTTATCCGTTCTGGCAAATATAGTATTAAAGATAATATTACACAGAAACACTAGAATTTATTAATTTTATTAATTTTCAAGGACAGTTATAAAAGACAATAATTTAATTCTTTAAAATTAGTCTAATCAGGACCTACGGTAAATTGTTGCAGTCTTTTTGTGTTATATTTATTGTATTTTATTTGTAACGCAGTCGCTAGAAACTATGGAAAATGTACAATAATAAAACTTATTGAGAAAATAATATTGTAATGTAGAAGTATCGTGTCCATGTAAGATGCCTACGCTTTATTTATGTTTAAAACCACAGTCAAGAAAACAAAAGTTTACAGAGTTTATTACTGAACCAAAGTGCCTTTCTCTGTTTCATTATTATTTTTATTACATTTTAATGTCTCTGAATTTTTGAAACGTATGTGTGATACAAAACTAAAGTTAGGATCATCTAAAAATAAACAATAAAACGAAACTTTTGAGAAAACCGTAAGGTTAAAATATTAATATTTAGAAGTTAAACCTATTGTTAAAATAAAGAACAGTACAAGTTATAAAAATGTCAAGAGTTAGAATTTTGTAGTAACTCAAAATACGTATTAAGACCTTGGACCTTATTATTGCGAATGAGTACACACTACTAGAAAGTTGGATAAATGCCAGCTTATCAACAGAAAGGTTTATAAGAACACAAACATTTTCAAATATTAATAGGGAAAATGGAAAATATACTCAAAAACTTCAAGTACTTCCAATGAAAATAGGGTAAAAACGACATAACTTTGAAAGCACCAATTCCATGAAACTTATAATAAATATGAAATATAGTATTATTTCAAGTTGATTAATAAGTGTCGAACAAACATAAATATAGTGGTCAGGGTAACTGAATTCTATGACGATCCCGGTAGCGTCTGTCATTTTTTCATCAATCATTTAAATCTATCTTCTCCTTCTCCATTAGTTTTTTTACTTCAGCATAACTCAAGGCTTATATAGATATAAATCCCCTCCCACGCCGATAATAAACTTTTTTTGTTTAGGTCATGAGCCGAAAGGCTGGTTTGAACCTGTTTTTTACTAAGTAAAACTAGAAGTGAGGTGGTTTACCAGTACATTCCTCACGGAGTACAAAAATAGCCTATGATTATCAGCATGCCAGGCCCTCCGAAAAGCGTCTACAAATGACACCTTCATTTCATTCACTACAGGGTCTGGCTGTATAATGAAATTAATTACTTTCAGAGGAGATAACTCTGTTTACTGTCTTTTACACCTCTGACTCTTCTGTTCTTAAATTATTCAGTCATTTAATTGGCTGACCATGTGATAAGAAACAGAACTATTTATTTTAGCCCTACACCTAACAGATTGAGTGCAAATAATTTGACACTCCACCTGTTTGTTATAGGCAGAATAATAAACTAATAATCGTAAAAATTAAAAAAAAATGGGTCGCCTCCGTGATCAGTGGTTAGAACATTATACTGTACTGGACATAGTAAAGCGGAAGGTCCTGGTCTAGAATTATTACAAGTTAAAACCTACTGATTCTGTACTGTAATTTTTATAGTAGTCCCTAAAAACTAAAGCAAATGATGCAATTTTAGATAAATAAACTAAACAAATTACATATCTATTAAAAATTTAATATTTTTTTATTAAAATAGTGACTTGAGCAGAAACGTGTAGGCCTATTTTTAAGGACATTTACTTCAGAATTATAGGACAATGAAATAACAATTAGTTTTAAATTTATTTAAACTCAATTAATCGTCTTTAACGACTATAGTAGGTTAATACACAGTATCGATGGGTTTCAGGTTACAGCTAGCTGGGAGTCGGATCTGGGACCATCCGCTTCGCAGTGCAGTCTATTGCTCTAAACCTGGGCTATGTAGGTGGTCAACCAATTTTTTTTTTTTTAGTTTTATGATAAGTAGATAATAAATCGTATGAACTGGAATCCTAAGCTCGAAGAGTGTTTTAATTCATAATGTATAAATTTACTCTAATTTATTTCTGGTCTTGTATTTAAATATAAGGAATTTGTTGAGCAATATAATTAATAGGCTGCCTGATATTTTATAGCCTAGAATGCATCATATAATGGAATTATATAAAACAAATAAAAGTAATAGATAAAAGACCTATTTATACAATGTAAATAATATAAATCATTACACATAAATTTTAGTTATAAGCTCCTTTTCAGTCAGCATATCGTATAGTACATGCAAACAGACCGTTTAAATAGGGTTAACCAAACAACCTCCCAGTAACTCCTACCAACCAGAAAACGGGTGTGAATAAAGACAATAATACTAATAATACTTTGTTATTGTATTACCATGGTACATCATATGCCTATAATAAATTAGGCCTTCTAAAAGTAAAACAAAACATGCCAGTACAATACGATATACGCGTTTTATAACAGTTATAACGATAATAAATATGGCACATAAAAATTATTAACGCAAAAGTCGTTTTGAATTCTTAATTAATAATTTTTTCAGCTGTCTTTTCTAAAAAAAATTTAAATTTCACTTTGAAAAACACAATACACATGCTCTTAATGTGCCCATCCGTTCCGAATGTTGAGAATCATCATAGTCACTTTTTTCATTACACCGTAGAATTGCTCTTCTGAGCTTTATCGGTATAAAATTCTCCATTTCGAAGCCACAACACCCCTATTCTTTCATATATATTTACCACTGCAGATTGGTTTGAAGTAATAAATATCTGAATTCATTCTTCAACAACACTGATGAACATGTTTCAATTACAGAAACTTCTACCATTGATGGTGTAAATGATTTCCACGTCTTTCTTCATTCTCTTCAAAACTTATACATTTGTCACGTGAGCAGTAAGTACAAGGTACTCTCAATATTTTCCTGTACACCCGTACTTCAAATGCCTCCAGTTACCGATTGATGGTTTCATTCACGGTACAGGATTCTACAACGTACATGAACAAGACATAGCATATCGGACATGTCATTTTGTTCAAGAGTAAGACAGTGGCTTTTGAGTATGAAACTCATTTTTTTAAATACTGCTCTTGCCTTACCTATACAGCATTTTATTTCGTATGTATTGTCCCATCAGCTCGTTTATACTGGTTACCAGATAACAATACTCTCTTACTCTCTCTATCCGGGTCTGGTTAATTTATTTCTAACAAAAGCTAGATTTTTCAGGAAGATTTGGTTGCACCCACTGTAAACCAAGTCTCAGCGAAGCGAACAGAGATAAAGAAATGTCTTTCTTTTCTTCGCTGGCGCTAAAGTTCATAAATTCTAGTCCTGACGTTTAGTTCATGCTTCTATACATTTCTGTCAAACTCTGCACTCCTCCAGTTCCCAATTCCGAATGCCGCCTCATTTTGTTTGACCGTTTTTAACTACCAAACTACCCCTACTCTTCATTTGCTAACCGTATGTTTCACCTACCATGACCTGATTTGAAGTAAAGGCATTCGTTGCTCAAGAAAAGTGTAACCCCCCACCTCGTTGTTCCGCCCACCTGGTTCGCCGCATTTTTATTTTCGCCACCGTATCTATAAACTTGTAAACATCATACAATCACTGTTATACTGTGTACGCCACACACTACTCTTCCTAAAATTCCATCAAAAATTCTACCCTCAAAAATTTTCCTCAAAACCTTTATTTCAAAAACACCAAAAAAGTATCATCGTGTTATGTCGTTGCCAGAGTTAAAACTGTTAACGAGGACTAGCAAGGTAAAATCCTAAACAGTTGAAGTTTTGTGCGCCTAATTAATGCAAGGCTTTTCAGTTGTCTAAAGACACCAAAGTTACTTTCTAATTCGATTTCTCGTTTACCTCTTTGGTTATGTTTACTATTCACCAAAGAACTCAAATAAACAGATATTCCTTTACAGCTTCAAATTGCTTTCCATAGAAAGTAATGTTTCGGCATATCGGCATATGTAACGGCACATGTTACGGCATATCGCACCCGTTCTGCATTTGTATTTAAAGAAATCATTACCTTAGTGTTGTACTCAGAATTACAAAAATAAATTTTCTTTTTTATTCAAAATTAGTAAATTTTATGTATCGAATGGCCACAGAGTTTTGATTAACGTTTTAATCTAGATGTTAAGTTTAAAATTAGAGCTATAAATTATTTTACAAAATATAATTTTTAATATATAAATATTTTCAATTAACACCAATTATAAAAGAGAATAAATACTTTGTACAAAAGCGTCATCATAATAATAATAATACTTGTAAGCGAATATTTTAAAATTTAACACCTTGTTTTACGCTTTGGTGAATATTATTAAATAATGACCATGACGAAGTCATTTCCCAGTTATAATAATATGTAACGATACTGACAAGGCTTGTTGACATTTACACTGAAATATAACACGCTTTATATTTATAAACCGTTTATAACTAGAAACGAGAGTTTAAAGAGCATAAAGTGATCACATTATTACCTAAATATTAATGAAATGTTATTATATTATATATAATAACTATATTATTTATAATAATATATAGGTATATTTTCTTTATTATTTACATGTTTTTACATATACAGTAGTAGTTACAAATAATATTTTTACATATGATATTTTTTGAATATAAGAGACAATTTGAGTACATGAATTAAATTTAGGGTTTTCATAGATAGACTTTTTGGAATTTATGATTTACGTAGTTTATTAAAGGTTACATCATCCTCCTCCAATGGTATCAACAATATAATGTAACACAGAGAGTTTTGATATGAATTTAATGAAGTGAATTTTCTTCATTATTATTGTTGTAAATTTTCCCCATGTTATTATTATTATTAGTATTATTGGATATCTTTGGTAAATATAAGAGATTTCTCCAACAATGAAAAGTAGCGTCGTTCCAGCCCCACGCTCGAGAAACAGGTAAATTTTATTCAACGTTTCTTTCCAGGACCTTCAGAGCCCAACTCCAATACTACAAGGCAGCAGCTGTTAATTTTGGTCCGTTCTGAGTACGTATTTTATTTCCTCAGTCCCCACCACATCTGGTGATCTTTCTTATCCATTTACTAAACAGTCGCCTGTTCGGAGATCAGCAACTCCACATGGAGGAGGGATTGTAGACATCAACTAATATTTAAAAGCAGATTTATGCTTCTATTGATAATTTGTTGATCTTGTCACCCTCATCCCCTTTAATTAGGTAGTGTTCTGCCGGCTATCAAAGCTTCCGACTTAGCGACAGAGGGAACCGCCAATAGTTCCGAAAGGAGCGGTAGGCCTGTATCGGTGCTGCAGAGGGGTTGTAACCCCTGCTCACTACAGACTATTTATAAAGAGCACTCCACTGAGCAAGTTGATTCGATTCCGATTCACTAAACAGCAAACGAGACATCCACCATCGGCACACGGTTACCAGACTCCAACGAAGTTTCATCGACGACCCGACACTGTAACCGGAACCGTCATCGCCCACTGCCGCGATCAATGCCCACTGCGGTCCCTCGACCAAGCCTTGCACCCACCGGGTCCCGATGAAGCAGCCGTCAATGCACTACTGCAAGGGAAGAAGATGACGTCTCCGCGGGATGACGACACGCCGTGTCCCCCAGCTCTTCGACCGCCACGATGATTACGCTTTACATCTCTGACGAAGATCGACCAACTCCATTCACGAAATAAAGAAGGAAGATGCTCTGGGACTTGCTACAGCCAGCAATGCAACAGCCGTCGCTGCAGCTCTCACAGTCGCCACCTCCGCAGCCACGCGCTGCCTTCATCGGTCCTTCTCAGGATCAATTCACTAAGGTTTTCACCGGCCCTTTTCAGCGCCATCAATCAACTATGTCCGCCCATGCAAACACACACATAAACAGCCCTTTTCAGGGCCATCAAAAAGTAAAGTTTTAAATCGCCACTTAACGTCACCCTCCGGTGACAATCTAATAATTAATTTATTAATATAGCTTTAAAAATTAGTACTTGCAGATAAACTTATGAATTGATTGTGTTAGGCACAGTTAGAACTAAATAAAAATGCCGATCAAAATTTTCATCAATTTTATAAAATTAAAGAAAGGCCATTGATTTTATGTAATCATTTGTAAAGAGTGGAGAAGAAAAGATTGTCACATATGATTTAGGTTTGAGTTCCAGCTAGAGGGGGGAAACGAATATAAACCAGAAGCTGTGGACGGAAGGTGTTATGAGAGCTAAGAAGTTGAGAGGCTTAAAATATGAAGATGTATTCAATAGAAATTAATGGCGTTTTGGGTTGTGGAAAATGACCTAGTACTGTAGAACATCTGCTGCCGTAATAATTATTACTGAAACTAGTCTTAAACTAACTAAAGCAATCTTTTCGGTATGTTAATTAAACTAGACCTGCCGAACGGTTACCTAAAAATAGTATTCTAAGATATCACCCATGGCTACCCTTACTTTCTACTGGTTTCAATTACGTGTTACTTTAATAAATTTGTATAAATAAATAGACACAAAGAATTTTTTTGTTAATTTTTATCAGGAAACCTATCAATTAATAATAAAGGATAAAATGGAATTCAAAAATGCTTTATTTATAAGATTTAACCTGTACTAATAACAATGAACTATTAGGCTACTTCCAGTAAGTTAACTATTCAAACACACCGTATTTTTTTAGTAGAACTAAGTATCAATCTCCTATAGTTCTTGCATTTTTTCAGATTTATGTTTGTAAAAGAAGACTTCCTCTTTTAAAACTAAATGGAAATGAAATATTCAATGGAGCTCAACCATAAGACAATGATAAGGTACAACTCATATTTATATCAGGGATTGTTGAATAATTCAGATGGAGTAACCATCTTGGTCATAGTTGTGTTTCCCCTTCTGAAATTGTGCAGTAAGTTATTACTATAAATTTTCTCCATTTTATGTTATGAATTGTATAGTAATTTTAAAAGCAAACTTCAGAAAAATTTTAACAAGTTAATATAAATATTTTTAAACAAAGCATCATATTATAAATTTGTATAAACGATTTTCTGTCTTCATCAATCATTAGAAGTAAACAACTAAAGACTAACCATCAATAATCTCAGTAAATCGAAGCGTTTTTTTTTCAAATTACTTGTACAAAATTTAGTAGTAAGTATAACATCTAAATAAACGTTTTAAAATTAAAATATCTGGTAAAACATTAGTTTAATGAGTACTTAATTAAAACTTAAATTAATATTATTATTTTTATTCTACTTCCTCATTTTCCTCATTTATTGCCAAAGTAGACATTAACGTTAATGTCAAAATTAACATTAGACAAAGAAAACTCTTATTCACCAACAGTTTTTCTTCTATCATTTAACCTATTTAAATACTTCATCAGTTTTAGAACTTGTTATGTAAATTTATCTGTAATCAGATTAATAAATTGATATGTGAAATGAAATAATCTAAATAGCTTGAACGTTCTTTTACATGAATGTTAATTATTATTATTTGCGAACACGATTATTTTAAGTAAAAGCGAAAATTAATTATATTATAGGACAATTAAGTTAATTGGAAAAACTGAATGTCTACTGAGAAATCTAAGATTATGAATAATTAAAGGAAAAGCTCGATCAAAAACTTTAATTCATGTTATAATTTTTGAACAATTTATTGACTTTAATTATCTGGGTTGCGATATTTACATGTATAAATTTTTGTACAGCCTATTTGTCCAATATTAAACATATAAGATTCCACCAAATTTTTCCACGTTTTTCATTTCATGCCTGCTGCATCCAGTTTAATCCTACCACTCTTTTGATAACATCTCCCCATTGCATTACTGAGCGCCGGCATCCCTTGTTCGTGTTTTAAGTAGGCCTAAAACTTTTTTAAAAACAGTATTCCACCTACGCTTTGTGTGTCTTCCATTATCGCACGTCCATATCTATTCTTGTTGGCAATTTTTTGGACGATATCAAGCACTTTGGTGATTTTTTTGTATACTCGTTTAGCTTTTGATGTTGCAAGTTACTCACATCATAAACCTGTACATGGCACTTTGTGGTTTTGATAATTTGCTCATTTTTCGCGCAGAAAGCACCCACGTTTACGTACCGTATTTAAGCACATGAATTAAATACTGTGTTAACATAACACAGATTAAAAAGAAGACTGATAGGTATGGAGTGATGTATGGTAAAATTCGAAGGAACCTCAAAAGTAATTCAAGTATAGGAAAACAATTGAAATTATACAATATACACTGAAAGCACTCACACTTTTACATGGAACTAAAACCTGGGTCCTGAAAAATAAAGATTTATATATGATTCAAACAGCGGACTTCCTTGAAGTGTTTGAGGGGCTTATTTTGCGGAGATAAAAAGAATATATGGCTGGAATTAGGGTTCATAATTTTATACATCATTGCACTTAAAAGGAAATAAAACGTTAAAACGTATATGAGAGAACAAAATTCCAGAGCAAGGATTACAGAACTCATCTGTTGGTAAACATGACAGATGTCCTAGAAAGCTCTGAAAGCAACAGAAAATAGGTCAACGACCTATTTCCTGAAGACGAAAGTTAAAATTTTCAAAATTCTAGGAAGAATTGTGTAATATTTTTAAGGTTGATAAGCTCAAGTAATTTTAGTAGATAAGCCAGTTCTACTGATATTTTTTTATGATTTGCATGGAAGTGTATTGTAGTGCATTCAAACAGTTCAATCGAAAATATACTTAATATTTAAGAATACACACAGAAGCTGGTAATGTGAATGATACTTAAAAACTTTGTGTTAAAATTTTAAATGTTTTATTACTGACACAGTATTTTAGGTTAATTTAATATATTTTCGCAAATGTATAGACACACACAGTGCAGAAGAAAAAAATTCGTTAAGTAGTAACGATATCTGTAATGTTCATTTTTTTGTTGATTTAGAATCCGATAGTTAACTCACAATGTATAATTAAAATATACACGTTCCGCGCCAACAGGGTAGAATTCCAATCATCAATTCATGCCTTAAAAAACATTAGAAAATTAGTTTTGCCATAGCTCTCTGATTATTATCGCTATAGTCAAAATTCAAGCACAAAAAATATAATAATTCTAAGAAATAAGACCGTACATATTAATAAATTACGCCTACGTTATTTAAAGATGTTGGTTTGAAAATTAAATTCAATAAACTATTATCAGATTATATTTTTTTAACAATTAGTAAGAATAAATTTGTACGTTCTTTCATAACGACGATGATAATATTCATTTTTTCAAATCCAGTCTATCAATTAACTTAAAATTAGGTAAATAATGAGATGTGAAATTTTCGGCACAATTAAATTGGGTTTTTAGATCATTAGGCTAGAAGTTAGTTCAAACATTTACATGTTATCTGAAATAATCAGAAAAATAAATGGGTTACATTTTTTGGTTTATAACCGTATCACTCAGTAGAAAAGTGTTTTCATGAGCATAGGAGGCCTTTTAAAAATCTTTCAGTTTGCAACTTGCAAATGCGCTTTTAATATTCACTGCAAGGTCTAACTGTAAAATAATCTACTGTCGTAAGAAGAAGCTCATAACAGTTTTTCTTTCAACAAGTACCTCTTCTGTACTTAATATGATTTAAATAAAATTTAACTTCTCTAGTGAAAAAAAACAGAACTATACATGTAGCCGTAGAAGTAGCAAATTAAATTTTAAAAAATATTTAAAGTTTTACTGCCTGTTACAAGCAATACTAAATTTTCTCATCATAAAATGAAATTATGAAACAAACTACGAATCAACGCGGAGAAATGTTGAAAAATATCGCCCAAAAATTGTTCATATCGTTAACCGTTTTTAATGTGACGGTTTGTCGTCAAAACGGCACAAATTGTATGTTGCTCTAACAAGGTATAGATCAAGTATGTTCTAAAATTCTATTTTCCAATGCCGGCGATTCTACTGACGATTTTTGACAAAAAACGGCATTGTCGTCCTTATTAGAATTAACCTTAATATACAGTGACAAAATCACAATTTGTCACGTTCGTATAGTAGTGTTTGCATGGTAGCCGACAAAATAATTTGTTAAGTTTGAGCAAGCTTGTATGTGACAACCCAGTCTATTTTCTTAATTCCTTCACATGGCTTTTTTTATTTCATACTGTAAAAAGCAGCTGTAAATATACTGCTGTTACATAAAATAATACCATAATCATTGCGAACCCGGAAGATCTCTAACAATTTTAAAATGTATTTGGTAGGTGTTTAAATTCTGGAACGTATAGCATTTCAGTAGACATTATTCTGTAATATTCGGCTGTATCGTTAACTGAGCGGTGACAATGGGCGGATCTTATGTAAAAATGTAAGTCGACGTCACGCTCAGGAACAGTTTCGGACCAATCAGGAAGTCCATTATAACAAATGACATAATACTGAATGAAACGATTTTATTGGTTCATATCGGATGACGTAGTGAATTACAATAAGCTCTCTGATTGGACAATAATAACCAATCAAATTAACGCACAAGAAGACATCTGATTGGCTAGATTTGGAGATTTTTCATTGGTTGAGAATACTAGACTCTGATTGGTCCGATATTATATCTGCCTTTGTCGTCACACGCGCGTCACCGTCAACGTAGGCCGCCTTACTCGCAAGACCTAAATAATTTGTCAACTGTACATCGATTCTATTAGATTTTATTAAGAAAATCTCAATATGTTAAAGATAAATATATTAAATAGTAAAGGAGTCTAGAAAAATGTAGAAACAAGTTGAATAACATTGTGCGTAGAAGGAAGAATAACAACGTTGAATCTATTTTTATTAGTTTCTCTTGCCTATATGAATACATAAATAGAAAGTATTGTCTTCATGTTTATTTTTCGAAATCGAGTTTTCGCCGGATATACATGTTTTCGCACCCCTGAACCCAAAAAACTTGTTTTTAGCGATTGGTCATTGTGTGAACAAAATATCTCAAGAACGGAACATTGTACGAAGCTGAAATTTGAAACTTAATTTATGTAATACTAAAGAAACCGATAAACATTTTCATCAAAATCGTTCTACCGAAAATAGTATATTAGTGTCATTTTTCACTTTTTTACGATTATCTCAAAAACAGCTACCATGGTTTTTTCAAAATCGCCTCATTTACTACTTTTTTATGCTCTACATGTTAGGGTAGGCGTCATGTCTGCTGAAATTCTTGGGGGGCTGTGTTCTCGTAGAAAAAAAGGTTTTTTTATTAAGATTGCGGCGTCAATATGGATTTTAGAGCATAAGTGTATCTAATTAACGTTGTAGAAAATTTAAAAAAAACCTACAACGTTTATTCCAAACATTTCTTTAAGTAACGCTTAATTTAGCGGTAAATAGTGATTTTCTGTTTATTTTTTATAAAAAACTGTAAAATATGGATATTTTAAAATTTTGACCTTAGTAGGCATTTAACGAAAAAGTGTATAATCAACTTTATAGGAAATTAAAATATCTACAACTTTTATTTAAACCATTTTTCTCTACAGAGCCTAGTTTAGCTTCAAAGAGTGATTTTTCGTATTTTTAAGCCAAACTAAGTTTGGTTTTCATTTTGCATCATTCATTCATGATTAAAATAAGGTTATGTGTTTTGAGGGTAGCTTTTAATTTATTTCTAATGTTTTATTACTGATGTTAAGTTAATATTGTTTATTATTTAAGTTGGCAAGGTAAAGTCGTGTGAGTGTTAAACACCAGATTATTAATAAAGAAATTAAGATTGAAAGTAAATAGCGAATTATTTTAGAAAAACCTTTTGTAGTTGCGTTGCAGATATCTCTCGTGAACGTATTGAAAGATTGTATGGATTTGGAATATTAAGGAAGATGAAGAAGTTATTTTTTATGAACTAAAACCGAATTCTTTAATCTCTACAAAACTAATAAATTCACATATTTCCAGTAAAGCACCTGGGATAGATACCGTTAGAATTAAAGATATCGATAATTTTAAAGAAGAGTTTAGTTTATTAATCTCTAGACTTATGAATAAATCTATAAAAACGAAAATATCCTAGTCAATTTAATTGTGGTGTGGTAGATCTTATTGGCTATTTGAAAAGGTAAATGTTTCTGATTTAAAAAATTATCGACTAATCTTCAATTTACCTGTTGTTCAAAGTGAATGGAAAAGTTTATGGTTAAATATTTAAAGAAATTTTTAAAGGAAATTGATATAATTAATAACAGACAATATTCGTATCAGGAAGATAAAAGTAGGCCTACGGATAAAATTTTAATAAAGATAATCGATTGTATCAAAGAGCTTTTAAATTCTTCTTTTTTTGTTTTCTCTAACGATTAAAGAAAGGCTTTTGATGTTATTAGACATGATCTCCTATTAGATTTCGAACTTTAACTAAGTAATAGGGGTAATTTTTGTTATTGTGGTTTAAAAACAAATTAATTCTTGCTAAAATTAATAATAAATTTACTACTTTTAGTCATATTTTTAAGTGCTATAATGGGATTCCTCGGGGTAATTGGACCTTGGTTTTTTTAGTGTAATAAAATTTGGAGAGTTATTTATGTATGCTGATGACTTAATATTAATTGGTGAACACAACAATTTATGATAGAGCCGTAAAATTGCTACAACAAGATTTGAACAATTTTATTTTTTGGATACACGATACGGATTTTGTAGTTAATGTAGTGAAGTCCGTTAAAATGCTTGTTAGATCATCTCATGGGAGATATCATGAAACTGCTAACTCTTTTCATAACTACAAATGTTCTAGGGATGAAGTCAGAAATTGTGATTATTCAATTATCACAGTAGTTGAAAGTTTTTAATATTTAGACTTAATTTTTGTAAATGTTTTAAAATGGAACACACATTATGTTAATTCTGTAGCGAAAAAGTTATGATAATGGACGGTAGGTTCTTTATTTTTAAAATGTTTGTTTGATGTCGGTATGTTAAAAATAATTTACAAACCTACGTAAATCTGCAATACGGTAGGTGTGTTGTGTGGGAATGTTTTTGTAAATCTGCTACCAATAAGGTTTAATAACATTCAGTTAAGAGCTTTAAAACTTAAACCTAATGAAAATTAAAAAAAATAATGTACATTTTTTTAAAATATCAAGATCCTTTCTAGTAGTGGTTTTTATAATCTACTTATGATAAATTGTTAGGAGAAAACAATATTTAAATAATATCGTAATATTATATATATTATTTTATAGGACTAGACACACTAACATATATATGTATTACCTAATTATAATCATTTATGCGGCAAAAAATCTTTAAAATTTGTAATAGCTAATTTTTTAAATTTTATTGATAATGTTCTAATGGATTAAAACCTTGGTTCAAATCCTAGTAAATGTAGTTACTTTTATACCGGATTTGAATACTAGGCAGTGGATACCGGTGTACTTTAATGTTTGGGGTTCAGTTAACCCTACTTTCTCAAGAATGGTCAGCCTGGGTCTACACAACACTACACCTCATTTACACGTCAAACATAATTATCCTATTTCAGTTGGTCATTGGGTTGCTAAATTGAACATATTGAAACAAACACATATTAGCGGTTTTAAAAAAAAAATTTTAATAATTTTCTGATACATTTTATATTCACTACTTGTGTATATTTTTATTATTTATTTTAAAAAGTAGCTTTTATCAACTAAACGGGAACTTATTGTCAAGACGTATGTCTTAACAAGACCCGTACAATGTAAAATATGGTTTAAAAAAGGAAACTAAAATTAAAACATTAGTTCTTATTATGACACTAAAAAATAATGCATTCTTGATAGAAGAAATTACGGTCTAACGAATCTATAATACTAATTCTTACAAAAAACCTGTATTCATGATGAAAATTTCCTCAAAAAGAGCGATTTGTTAGTTTACCCGCGATCGTTCCCCCTACATTATAATCTGGTAAAGTGTATAACTATTACAGCCTTAAGTTGACGTGCTTACGAGAATATAATTACGAGTAAAATGTATTCGTAAAATTAACATTTTTCAGTAAATGAGATTGAAATAATAGTTCCAAAGTTGAGAGTACTGTACAATTCACTATTTATGATAAATTCATTTTTAAATAAATTGAATTGAATTTTATACATTTTAAAATGTTTTACCTGAAATTATCTGTTATTATCTATTGAAAACATATATTAATATTAATTTTATTTTTCAATGGAGTCGCAATTTTTTATTAATTTTCTCACCTCGACGGTTTTTATGTACATTTTTCACCAATTTTTAAACAAGCAGTGAATTTTACTATCTATTCAACAGAAAACAATGATAAGTTATGAAAATTACAAAAAATGGTGGCGTAGGTAAACTACCTCACTCCTCTTTTTACTTAATAAAATCTCTAAAGGTTCAAACCAGCCTTTCAGCGAATGGCCTAAACAACAATAGGTATATAGCCTGAATGTTTGGTAGCTTTAGATTTACGTTGTTCTTAAACTTTTGATCTTCGTCACAGAATATGAATGAACGCATGAAATCCAGGTATACAATAGAATTTCAATTATCCATCATTTGAAATTTCAAAGCATTTGCTTATGTGACAAACTAATTGCGATTGTTTATTCATGATAGAAAGCGTATGCAACGCTGTAAATGAGCCTTTTGAAAAAGGATAGCGGAATCATTTAAAACGAAAATCCATGTTTCCAGTCGAGGAAAATCAGCTCATTTTTAGGCAAAGTTACAATCTTTTTGGGAGCATAGATATCAAAAAGCAGTAGTCTACATTTAACAACTCCAAATATACAAATACACTAATTATAGTAAAATAGTAGGTCGATGGTATATGTATTTAAATATATTTATATTTCCATTTTATTTTCATTTCATCCAATTTTAAATTTAGATAATTATTTTTGTCAGAATCTTGCTAGAAGGTAACATCATTCCCCTCCTGGAATAAGACCCCTAGATTGATTGTAAACACTAGTTCCATTATTTCCACCCTCTTCTCTCATGACCTCACACTATTCTCTTCAATGCCAGCATCCACCCTGGAAGTCCTCTTCAGTCTTCTTTCTTCTTTAGCATTGAATGGTAGGTTGAAGTCAGATGGCCGGAGTGGAAATTTGGATTTCCACCCTCTTCTCTCATGACCTCACACTTTTCTCTTCAATGCCAGCGTCCATCCTGGAAGTCCTCTTCATTCTTCTTTCTTCAGCATTGAATGGTAGGTTGAAGTCAGATGGCCGGAGTGGAAATTTGGATCTAGGTTCAATCAAACCAGGTTAAACCAGGCCAGAGAAATGATATCATCTTCATAACAAGATTCTATTTAAGAATTAAAATTTAGACATATTGTTTCATAGATTGTGATTTATCACTGCAAAAATAACTGTAAACTTATCACTGCAAAATTTTACATAAATTACAAAAGATTGCAATAACATTTAATATTCATGTTCATCAGTCAAAATAAAATATTAAAATGAAAAATATTTTGTATCCTAAGAAACCATTCATTATTTTAAAAACCTATTGTTATTATTTTTTTATATTTTTTCCATTGTAAATTTTCATCAACTGCTTTGGTTTTATCAGAAGTGGCTGCTATGTATTACGATACTGAATCATAGGGTTTTAAAGAGTAATATTTTCAGACCCTTGTCATAATCGAACCTGAGATGTTCCATTAGACAGTGTGCAGTGCAATCTAGCTTTAGCTAATCGCATCACAATGGGTATTAAACCAAATAAAAATTTTCAAAAAAAATAAAACACTATGGAAAACTGTGTAACAGATCTCATCTCATTGGACACTTATCACGTTCTCTTGCCTACATGAATATATAGGAAGGAAAGTATTGTTTTCATGTCGATTTTTCGAAATCGAGTCTTCACCGGATCTACACATTTTCAGACCCCCTGAACCCAAGACACATGTTTTTCGCGATTGGGCTGTGTGTGTGTGTGTGCGCGCGCGCGCGCGCGTGTGTGTGTGTGTGTGTGAATATCTCAAGAACGAAACATCGTACAAACTTGAAACTTAAGTTAGATGCCTACATCAGTTCTATTAGATTTTATTAATATATTTTCGCATATGTATAGACACAAACAGTGCAGAAGAAAAAAATTCGTTAAGTAACGATATCTGTAATGTTCATTTTTTTGTTGATTTAGAATCCGATAGTTAACTCACAATGTATAATTAAAATATACACGTTCCGCGCCAACAGGGTAGAATTCCAATCATCAATTCATGCCTTAAAAAACATTAGAAAATTAGTTTTGCCATGGCTCTCTGATTATTATCGCTCTAGTCAAAATTCAAGCACAAAAAATATAATAATTCTGAAAAATAAGACCGTACATATTACTAGATTACGCCTACGTTATTTAAAGAAGATGTTGGTTTGAACATTCAATTCAATAAACTATTATCAGATTATATTTTTCGGAACAATTAGTAAGAATAAATTTGTACGTTCTTTCATAACGACGATGATAATATTAATTTTTTCAAATCCAATCTATCAATTAACTTAAAATTAGGTAAATAATGAGATGTGAAATTTTCGGCCACAATTAAATTGGGTTTTCAGATCATTAGGCTAGAAGTTAGTTCAAACATTTACATGTTATCTGAAATAATCAGAAAAAATAATTGGGTTACATTTTTTGGTTTATAACCGTATCACTCAGTAGAAAAGTGTTTTCATGAGCATAGGAAGCCTTTACAAAATCTTTCAGTTTGCATCTTGCAAATGCGCTTTTAATATTCACTGCAAGGTCTAACTGTATAATAATCTACTGTCGTTGGAAGAAGCTCATAACAGTTTTTCTTTCACCAGTACCTCTTCTGTACTTAATATGATTTAGTTTAAATTTAACTTCTCTAGTGAAAAAAACAGAACTATAAATGTAGCCGTAGAAGTATCAAATGAAATTTAAAAAAATATTTAAAGTTTAACTGCCTGTTACAGGCAATACTAAATTTTCTCGTCATACAATAAAATTATGAAACAAACTACGAATCAACGCGGAGAAATGTTGAAAAATATCGCCCGAAAATTTTTCATATCGTTAACCGTTTTTAATGTGACAGTTTGTCGTCAAAACGGCACAAATTGTATGTTGCTCTAACAACGTATAAATCAAGTATGTTCTAAAATTCATTTTGCCAATGCCGGCGATTCTACTGACGATTTTTGACAAAAAAACGGCATTGTTGTCTTTACTAGAATTAACCTTAATATACAGTGACAAAATCACAATTTGTCACGTTCGTATAGTAGTGTTTGCATGGTAGCCGACAAAATAATTTGTTAAGTTTGAGCAAGCTTGTATGTGACAACCCAATCTATTTTCTTAATTCCTTTACATGGCTTTTTTATTTCATACTGTAAAAAGCAGCTGTAAATATACTGCTGTTACATAAAATAATACCATAATCATTGCGAACCCGGAAGATCTCTAACAATTTTAAAATGTTTTTGGTAGGTGTTTAAATTCTGGAACATATAGCATTTCAGTAGACGTTAATGTGTAATATTCGGCTGTATCGTTACCTGGGCGGTGACAATGGGCGGATCTTATGTAAAAATGTAAGTCGACGTCACGCGCAGGAACAGTTCCGGACCAATCAGGAAGTCCATTATGACAAATGACGTAACACTGAATGAAACGATTTCATTGGTTCATATCGGATGACGTAGTGAATTACAATAAGCTCTCTGATTGGACAATAATAACCAATCAAATTAACGCACAAGAAGACATCTGATTGGCTAGATTTGGAGATTTTTCATTGGTTGAGAATACTAGACTCTGATTGGTCCGATATTATATCTGCCTTTGACGTCACACGCGCGTCACCGTCAACGTAGGCCGCCTTACTCGCAAGACCTAAATAATTTGTCAACTGTACATCAGTTCTATTAGATTTTATTAATAATTTTCTGTACGCTTAAAAAGATAAATGTATTTTAAAACTAAAGCTATTTTACAAAAGGCCTAAATACGTTTTAAACCACTGTAACAAACGAACTATTTTTTTTAATGAATAAATTTATCTTAAATAATGGGATGTATCAAATACTGTATTTTACATGTACGCCGTATACTTTTTTTGGCAGGAAAACTACTTGTGTATTTCACTCGGAAAGCTAGGCTTATCCATGTGGAAATCTGTCATTCTCTCGCATTTCTAACCCACAGACCTGCTAAGCCTATTTATCTTCTTTTGTTTTATCTCTAACGGAAAACAGAGCCTATTTAATACTGAAATAGCTTTTGAAATTGAAACACTCTCTCTTCACCAAACTTACCAAAACAACACAAAATCATAGGGTGTGTTTACATAATTTAGTCACATAATTATTAATCATGTTACAGAAAAAGAAATAAAAAAATTAACGTTCAGTGTACAAAAACTAAACTTATAACAGAAAATTGATGGTCCTTCCACCAGATTAGATTTAAAAGATCTACAGATATATTAATTAAGTAAAGGAATAATTTTTGAGATTTTTGAGTTGCATCCTAATCTAAAAAAATGGTAGATATTTTTAAATAAACAGATTATCGGGAATATGTGGAACTTTATATACACCATAATCTGAAATGAAGGTTAAAAAGGTATTCGATTTTAAATTTTATGAGCCATTTGCTGTACTGACATTGACTTATGATGTAAGTGAAATCTGAACTATAGATTAAAGAAAAGAAGGAGACTGCAGGCAGCAGAAATGAAATTCTTTTGACAGCTCCTAGTGGTTGTGCCAGATTGAAAGGAAAATATTCAAACAGAGCAAGGATTTCAAGCACTAAAATATTTAAATCAGTTCGTACAAATTAAGATGGAGGGATAATGCTCAATGGATGCTCTCAGGAAGAATCCTTCTCAAAGCACGAGGTAATAACCAAACGGAAATAGGGGTATGGGTAGACCTAGAGAAGGCAGTCAGTCTTTTTTTGTTATCAGTATGAACCGAAACCGGCATATTTGCTTGCTTGAAATGGAAGAGAAAGAAAAAATCTGAGTTCTCTGAAAAGCATGGATAAGTTTTTCTACCATGAAAACTATCACGAATTCATTTTTGTCGAAATAAATTTATTTAAATTGAACAGGAACTAATATTTACTACGAAAGTATAGTTGAGTTTTCAAGATCCAGCTCTGTTGCTAGTAGGATAGTCCAAAAGTTTACACTACTAATAATTTTTAATATTTAGTAGACAGACATACGTGATGTGTCAAAAATTGTGACGCCAGTACGTTCACCCTAGAGCCGGCAATCGTCGATTTTGAGACGATGTACCGCTTCTTGAACCGGTCGCGTCACAAAATCGAATTTGCTTCATAGCATTGCAGTGTTGTCGTTTTTGTTTTAAATTCTTCTACAGACAGCGTTGCTGTTTTGTACAATAGTTTAGTAATGTATAAAGTAAATTTTTACGTATAATACAATAGTTTTACTTGTACATTCTGCCTGTGTTTCTCTGTTGAAACAACGCTATCCTGAAGCTGAATTTGGTTATTTCTTGGTTTACATGATGTGTTTTTGTATATATTTTCTTCAGTTTTGAACATAGAATCTATTTTGTTTATTTTTAAATAAAAATTATAAGTAACAATTCGTACGTAATCAAATTTGAAAGTAGAGCATAATAAAATGTAACACAGTAATGTCATCTGAAATTTTAGAAAAATATTTGTCTAAAAATTATTTTCAAACAGCTTCAACATCCCTACCTGTTAGATTAAAATTTCAATAATGTATTTATTCTATATTCCTAAGTTTCTTGTTATTTTGATACGTCACGTGATAAGGTTTGTGATTTATAGCAAATTTTTTAATGATTTCTTTACGGTTCGGTGACCCATATGCTAGAAATTCTCTGCGGGTTTAAAAAAAATGTTATTGCTATATGCTATAGGGTTAAATACTGCATTCCTCCCTACAAAAAATTATTTCTATACAATACATCTACGTTTATATTTTATTATTTAATTAACAATTTTTTTTATTTTATCTTTTACTATTATTTATTAAATAAAATATTATATACCCAAAGATACTACTGCTTTTACTGCTTATCAATCTTTGTTTGTTTCTCCTCCTTTCATGTTATTTGTATAATGGATATCTCTTTTCTGGTAGTCAATTGAAATTTATCCTGTTGAAAATTTTGAATAAAAAAAAAACATACAGCAAGACCTCGACCTACGCGAGGGATGCGTACCGCAAAATCATCGCGTTACTTTGATTGTTCGGTTTCACCTTAAAACATCCGCTAACTAAACAAAATTTGAACTTTTTTTATTTTTTTATTTATAAAGGTCGCATCAACTGCTAATGGTTATTAGCGACCACAATAGGAATTATACTAATAACAATAAAAACAACAACAATTTCATAAATTATAACATAAAAAAAGAAAAATTAGTAGACTTATCAGATTTTGTCTTCAACAGCAATATAGCGTAGAAATTTTAAAACTTTGTCACAACTGTCTTTACACCTAACATTGTTGTGAAAAATTTCAGAAATACCAAGAAGAGTACGGGCGCTTTGAAGTTCTCTACATTCTGAAACGATATGTGAAACCGTTGCTTTTGCGTAGCAGAAAGAGCACACTGTTGGCTTAGATTTTGTGAGCAGGTGCTGGTGTGATATAAATGAGTGCCCAATCCGCAATCGGCAGATGACAACCTGTTCCCTGCGATTATGAAACTCGGGTAGAGGAAATTCTCGTAAAGTTTTTTTTACCATATGGAGTTTCGCATGTGGTATCTCGGTCCACCTATTGTTCCAGAAATCAAATAGTTTTCTGTTGACATGTGCCTTTAGGTCAAAATGAGAGACCCGATGGAAATGTTCTTGTAAGTGAACAGCACTCTTGGCCGCAAGATCGGCTTTTTCGTTGCCTGGAATCCCTACATGAGACGGGATCCAGGTAAAAAATATTTCAGAATTGTGTGCAGTCAACTCAGAAATTAGCTCTTGGATTTCTTGAATTATTGGTACATGACACTGGACATTTCCAATTGCTTGCAGAACAGACAATGAATCGGTGAAAATAACATATTTAGAAGGAATTAAATGTTTAAATTTTTCGGGAGTACAGAGTATCGCTTCGCAGAAGAAAGACGAACATACATCATTAAGTTTAACTTGTACAGTCTCGGAGGGAAAGACAACAGCATGTGTACATCCTTCTGCCGACCTAGATCCATCAGTGTATATCATATTATACTGTGAAAATTTATTGCTGAGTTCATTATAGTAGGTTTTGAAAATATTAGGATGAGTTGATGCCTTACAGAGGGCTGAAAGTGATGTATTAATATTTGGTGAAACAGATAACCAAGGAGGAATTTTAGAATGCATTCTTGAAAAGACCGGCGGCAGCTTACTTGAAATTTTTGACAAAGAAACTTTAAGACGTTCCCCGAGAGGCAATGGACACGATGCATTGGACGGATAAAAACCAGAACAGCTGTTGTGAAATATAGTTTGGTAACAAGGATTGTCTGGAACAGCGACATGCAGCGCATAAGCAAACAAAAGTTTCATTCTCCTGATCTCCAACGGGTATTCTCCAGACTCAGCTAGCACGCTTAAAACAGGACTTGTAATGAAAACTCCTAGCGCCATTCGTAAATTCGATGAGTGAATAGAGTTTAAGGTGTCTAAAATATGTTTCCTTGCTGAAGCATAGATGGTAGATCCATAATCAAGTTTTGCACGAATTAGTGCTTTGTATGTTGACAAGATAACGTTTTTGTCAGCGCCCCATTTACTAGAAGAGATGGATTTAATAATATTCATTCTAGCTTGAAATTCCTTTTTGAGTACCTGTACATACTGTACAGGTACTATAACCGAAGGACGAGCTATATTATAAGTCAACTAATCAGTCTAAAGTATACAAAACAGTAATAAAATAAAAACTTACTTTTGATTGTTAATGCTGGAACACTTGTAAACTTTAATTAGACGTAATAACAAACATAATAAGTATTATACTGTTCAAATTAATTGGCACTGTAAAACGCCCTCTGAAACAGATATTTTGAGGTTTTTCACGATAAATGGCCCTGGTACCTTATTTCGTGTTCAAGGCATGATGAATTCAACCAAGTATATGGCCGCATTACTACGTAAAATTCTTCATTCATGCAAACATTTGGACAGACATTTCAACATAATTTGGCCCCGTGTAATAATTAAAAATTGGTCAAGACTTTCATTCTGGATAATCAAATTAATGTGCTTCTTGGTTCCTGTAATTCACGGACTTAAATTCCATTGATAACTTATGGAATATTTTGAAGAGACGTTTACGTAAGATGGATTGTACAACAAAATAATGCATGATAACTAATGCTATAAAAGTGTCTTTGAATGATGATGAAGTCAAGGATGCCAAGTTGAGTCAATGCCAGGAAGTCTTCAAGTGGTCATATCAGCTAAGTACATACCGTATTACTTCGAATTTAAGACTCCCTCGAATTTAAGAAGTACCCATGTTTTAGGAAACGATTTTTGGGAAAAATAAAAACTTCGAATTTAAGATGCGTCATAGTTACCAGGTATTTAGGAAACGATTTTTTTAAGAAATAAAATACTCAATAGAAGTAGTAAAAATCTGTATGTTATAATTTAGTGCCGTAATTCAGTTAACATTAAATACCGTTTATGTAAACTAAAAAGTACATAACTGACACAGTAACATTTCACAAAAATCATATTTATATGAAGTATTATATACATAGATTATATTTATGTGTATATGATTTTTATAGCTAAATAAGTAGTCTGTTTCGTTACCTTCCTAATTGCGTTGTTCGTTCTACGCTGTCGAGTCTCATCGTCAGTTACATCGGAGTCGGATGTTGAATCGGATTCGTTTGCGTCACTGTGATTCCAAAGAACATCATCTTCAGAGCCATCCAACGCATTCAACAAACAGTACTTCAAAAAGGATTTAATGATGACACCCAGTGGCAAATCTTCCCAAGCTTCTGAAATCCATTCTACAATCGTAGTTGCAGAAGCTCGTTTAATTTTGCCGGTTGGTCACACTTTGGTCACACTTACGTCGATTGAAATACACGGGAATTATAGGCAATGTTCTCTCCACATAGTATATTCAAAGGTACTCTCTTGTACACTAATAACATATATATGGTCAATTTACATGTACCTCGAATTTAAGACGCACACATTATTTTAGCCCTTTAATTGCGTTAAAAATGTGCGTCTTAAATTCGAAGTAATACTGTAACTTGTACTAACACAGATATTTATCAGTGTGTACATCAAGGCATAGAATGAATAAAAGCAAAGTTTCTTGAAAAAGAGTGTTTATCCTTATCCCAATTAATTTTTACAATACATTATAGTAGGCCTATGTATTAGTGAAAAAAAACAACTTAAAGTGTCATGATTTAAATTTGAAAAATACACCACTTGTTTATTCAACCGTTTCTCCAACAAAATAAAATACAATATCCTGCTCAGGCACGGCATATTTTCTTACGTTACAAAAAAACATTTCATCCTCTACAGTTACACCCCAACGTCGTCGCTAATGATCATTGCAGTTGATGCAACGTTAAATAAATAAATAAAACAATAAAAAATATAAAATAATGCACGGAACTTTCTCTGCGTACCCACCCTAAACTGTCTCTTTAAATCCCATCGGCAATCTTACGTTATTCCTACTGTACAGTTCGTAATATTATATTATGTACAACAAAATCGTGCTAACGTGAATTCGCGTAAGCCGAGTTCTTACTTTATTTATAATAATTTTATTTTTTATAAGCTAATAATTAAACTAATAAAATTTCATTAGCTAGTATTTAAACTGATAAATTAAAAATAATACTTTTACTTCCTATTCTTGCGGAAATATGCAGCAAAAGTATTACTAGGAGATAGAACATTTTTAATGAAGTGAAATTCTTTTACTGCAAAATTCTGAGTTAAAATAGGTTGAGGCCGTTAATTTTATTGTCCATATAAACTTGACTTTTAATTACTTGTCTTCATTACTGTCTTTTAATTCAATAAAAAATACTTTATTAAATTTTTGGTTATACTAAAAACAATGTAGAAGAAATTCTTTAGTAACATTTTTGTGTATTACGTTTCTTATAATCTTAATAAACAATTGTTTAGTAATCAGAAAATTATCGTATCATTTTCAATAAATTTAAAACAGACTTTACCATGATTTATTTTGTACTTATATATTTATTTCTTAAAAACTTTAATATGTGATTCCTTAAAAATAATTAATTAACGGTCTTGTAAGATAGTTTGTACCCTACAGTGTTTTTATGAGCTGAGAAGATTTTTTGTAGAGGAGTGTAATTTTTCTTTAATAAAGCAGGAACATTTATTGGTTTTATTAAATTTTATTTGGTTTAAAGTAAATTTTATAATAATTTAAATTTCATATAAATTAAAAATTTTTAATTATTTAGAATTGAAAATTTTATAACTAAATTAAGTTTCAAAAAGCTCTTTAACAAATATTAACAAATATTTTTAGTAATTACTTATCAATAATTGATACATAATAACGTACAACTTATTCACGCGCACAGACTCGTCCTATGCGGGAATTCATAATATGATAACGTTAATGTATTTTGTATTTAATAAATGAAGTGAATAATTGTCGACTTTACACAATATTTATTCTAAAAAACAGGATAGGACTTTTTTAAAAAATACAGAGAATTTTTTATTTGAAAGTGTTTAGATTTATGGCTTAATTACTGCACTTTATATAACATATCCTGACATTGTAACAGTATATCAACAATAATAAAGACCGCAATAAAGCACTTAAAACGGTCATCACTTAACTGGTGGCTTAACGAAGCGCGGAGGCTCAAAGTTATAGCTTTGAAACGTTTTAAAGTGATAAGGGTTTGAGTAGGGAACAGGGAGGTGATGGAAGGGAGTGCGGGACTTTAGAGAAAATAGTGGTGTTGATGACGGGTGAAGAGGGTTTGGGGTGACCACAATGGCGGGTCGTTTGTACGGCAGCCAAGAAGAGGTTTGCATAATAAGTGAAAGGCGTTTACGGTTTATAGGCTCAGTATTAGTAATCTGTAATTGATGAAGAATAAATCCTCTAAATTTTATGGGATCACTAACGTATTTTATTATGAAACATAACACCGTTTAATGTTTCAGCTGTGACCTACTACGAAGCAATTTACATTTTAAATTCTAGTTCTATTAAAATCTCTAATAATGAGAAGGTTAATTTTAAAACATAAAATAAGTTTGTATTTTATCTGATATCAGGAACCCTTCAATCAAACTAAAATAACTAGACAAATTTAAAATAAAATTGAGAGCAATTTACGTACGGAAAACTACTGGGCGGCCAACCTACGAGAATAAATCCACACGAATCTTGATTGATTTATCACAAAATCTATGGAATAGATTTTTTCTGTGAACTTAGTGGACTTTTGAAAATAAATATCAAAACAATGTTTTGATTTGTTGTATTAGTTTTGATGTTTTGTTTTGTTTTGGTTTTTGAGATGTTTTGATTGATCGTAAACCGATTACAAAATTTTGTTCCGGCAAGTAGTTTGACTTTACTTCTCAAAAGTACCTACTAAAAAATAGATATAATTCATAACCGAACTGTTTTTTTTGTCTGTTACTGTAAATCTACGATCTCCTCTTGATAAAAATTTAGTCATGAGTTAATCAATTTACAATTTTCAAATTTCTAATTCCGTTATAATTTCACATAATTAGAAGGATAATTTTAAACAGAAAATATGTTAGTACCTATTTTACCTGATTTCAGAAAACCTTCAATTTAACTAAAATATCTAGACAAATTTAAAATAAATTGCGAGCAATTATTTTCGTACAAAAAACACTAGGCGGCCAGCCTACGAGAATAAATTCACACATTGAATCCTGAGTGATTATTATCAATAGAATAGATTTTTCCAGTAACTTAGTGAACTTTCGATGCTTGCCAGTGATAAAGTTTTCCCCCGTCCGAGTTACGAACCCTATACTGGGTAGTCCAGCGGTGGGGCTGCCACCTAAGAGCCTCTAGACGGGCCCTGGGTTTTATTTAGAGACCCACCTCTTAGGTTCGTTCCCCCTCTCCACCATTGGGAAAATTCCTCTTCCGCCTTCGAGACCGTTGACCATTTCTCAGCGCTCCACCTGCCCTAAATTTTATTTGGGTTGACTCCCTAGGCTCTTCCACTTTCCATTCCGTTCGGAATACTCCATCTTCGCCGTGGAAACCATTGACCAGTTTTCACCTCAGTTAATCCGCGGGTAATTATTTGGCTACCCCTTACTCGTACCTGCCTGCATATCTACAGAATGTTCCTATCAGCCATTGGGACGCGCCGTGTCGGGGTTGAGGCCCCCCATTCAGTGTCCCGTAGGTACAAGTTTAAGCTTAGCCTCTACTCGATTCAAAGCCAAACTCACCCATGAGCTGACGGAGCACAGAAGCCCAACTTTTAGGGCTTCTGAAGCCTCACTCCTTAGAAGAAAGACTTAAAAAAGATGGATGCTGGAACAAGCCATTGAGCCTAATACTTGACAGATGATGATGATGATGATGAACTTAGTGAACTTGTGAAAATAAATATTAAAACATGATGTTTGATATGTTGCTTTGCTGAGTTTTTTGTTTTTTTTTTTTTATTTATTTAACGCCGCATCAACTGCAAGGTCATTAGCGACGACTTTGGGGTGTAACTATGCGTAATGAGGATGAAATGATTTTTTGTATCGTATGAAAATATGCGGTGCCTGAGTAAGATTCGAACCCAGGACCGCATGATGAGGCAAGCACGTTACCAACTACGCCAATGCGGCCGGCGTTGTTGTTGGAGTTGTTTGGTTTTTGATGTTTTATTTTCGTGAAGTTTTGATTTATCGTAAACTGTTAACAAAATTTTCTCCGGCAATAAGTTTTATTTTAGTTTAACGAAAGTACTAAACATTATAGAAATAATTCATAAGTGAACTGGATTTTTTGTGCATCACTGTAAATCTACTATCTGCTCCATAAAAACATGAGTTTATATGTCATGAGTATGTACCATAAGTGAATAATACCCCCGGTATCACTCTATAAATTTCAAATTTGTTGTTTTGTTTTTGATCTGAAAATATTAAAATAAATCTGTCGGGTGTAGTCTATGAAGTCGTATGTGTGTTTGCTTCACTGTTGTCTAGGAGATTGATGGCTTTTGGATTCTAATGATTTTTCAAGTCGTGAATAGTAACTCGTGTAAAACTTCTGTATTTTTTCTTTTACTATGGGAATGTTCATGTCTCTGTGTATTACAATTGAGTATGAATACCAAAGCGAATCTGGGATGTTTTAAAGTATTTTCATATAACTTGTAGTACCCCGAGTTAATTAATAATTGCTCTTAAGTGAACTGCAACATACTCATATTATTTTAAAGAATAACGTTGTAATTGGTGTAATCTGCGTTTATTTTGTCATTTATTGTTCTTGTCTGTACAAGAAAGAATATGTATTATAATTTTTCTTGTTAGATAAAAAATAAATAAATAAATTTTAAAATAGTAAAACAAATTCTTTTTGTAAATAGAACTGAAATTAGAAAAGATTTAGAGTTGAAAACAGTTTGTACGAAAATTTTAACCTAGTAACATTACCACTATTGTAGCACCACCATTGAATCTATAATTCAAACCTTTAAAATCCATTTTACAAAATTCAACAAGCCGCCCAGATTTACTGTATTTTTTGGCCATGCAGAGCGGTATAGGGATTTTATCACAGCAAGGTTTGTGAAAATCGATTGGTAAGTAATCTAGAAATAAGTATAAGTTAAAGTCGCTTAGAAATACAGTTGTTACATTCAGAAAATTCTAATCATTTACTTCTTTAAATCTTGTTATAGATTTTTTCCAATTTTTATTTTTAGATTTTTGCAGAATCCAGATAGCGTCGTCTTTACAGCCACTTAAAAATGATTTACAGTAGTTCAGTATAATTACGTGTTTAAGCGTAAACGAATCTCTATTTAAAATACGCCGGACAACATTTTGAATTTGAATACGTGATAAGTAACTTTGAAGATGAAACATTTCTTACTTGTAACATGTAACCACAGATCTAGGAACAGATAGTGGGGATAGAGAAGTGGTTTTTTCTCAGTAAATCATTTTAAAATAACAAAGCCTGTTTCTTTTGACATCGTAATAATATTTTTCCGATGATTTAACTTTAGTCATTGATATTATGTAGCCAATGTAGAAATCGAATTCACCTATCAAAGAAATATTAACTGATCACTTCCACCTCATTAGGTTCTCTTCCTTCTCCGGAAGTAAATTCGACAAAAAATCTGCTTTATCAGATTGCTAATAAAAAAAATTTTAGCGGGATCAAAATGATGGAGCACATTTCCAAAACAATCCTTCTTGTGTTTTCTTTGCAACTTGATCGAATATCTTTCGTTGACTGTCAACTGAATGTCGCTGAGACTCCGCCGTCCATTCAGCTTAGTCTCCTTTTTTTCTTAACACCTAGGGTACTTCATCTAACTAAATCATCTTAACAAAATTTCTATAATATAAAATGAGAAAAGACAAGTACGCGTCTATAACGTGTAACTAATTAACTATTAAAGTTGGAAATGTTAAGTTTCGTGTATGTCTCCGTAGCGTGCGTCGTGTTAGCGCGCTAGCTTAAAACGCGGAGGTCCCGGGTTCAATCCCCGGCTAGGATCTGGAAGTTATAACAGTCAAAATCGACCCTAGTCGCTAATAAATAAGCTGCTGATATGACTAAATAAATTTTAAAATGTTTCATATAATTATTCCTTTTTAATGTAGTCAACTACCACGTAATTCCTTTTTGATAACCTAATCCGAAATTAGCCCTGCAGAAAACTTTATAAATACGGGAAATGTACTATTTTAATAACTGTTTTATGTACTTGATTTTTTCCAAGAATAGTTCCGGTAATATATCTTCTTGTTAAGGATAAGAACTAGAGACGATATTCAAGAGAATCTTGGTATTCTGATGTGGGACATAATTATTTAATGTCTAAAAAATGTAATGATTATAAAAGTAACATGCATGCGTACAAAACACAACATTGCATTTTATAATTAATTATTTACTCACGTAGGAATTCATTTGGAAGGATAATCTGATCTATAGATGCAAGCCACCTGTAACTGAACGAATTCTTTCCAATACGGATAGCAACGGACCCGTAGAAAAGTACAGAACTAACGCTAACTAAAGGCGGTAAGTTTGAATTGCATAGACTCAGCGTAGACATAACCGATGCCGAAAACCATCTCTGAAATTGTAGATCAAAGACGAGGCCGGAAGCCATATAGGTGTTTTAACACTTTTGCTTTTAAATATTTTCCTAACTACCATAACATTATACCCCAACGAACTAAAGATTGCAGATGAGATCTAGGCAATAACAGCCAAAGTCGGATGTGAGGTTGCCCCTTCGGTAAAGCGCACTCTGTTCCACCGAATTCCAGCTGACTTTGTTAGGCTGTCATCCGCAGCGGGACCACAACATGGCAACGCAGGATACTATTAACGAAAGTCAATTGGCTCTGTGCTGTGATCTAGGTCACTATGCTTCGCCTTCATCTGCAGTCTCTAGTGCGTTAAAGTATAAGTTAAATAATATGTTACTTATTTAAATAATTTTACTTAATAAAATAAAAAATTAGTATTTAAAATTTTTCACTGATTGTAGTAAACAGCGATTATGGTTCATGATTTCATTTCGTAAAAGAAATTGGGGAGGTTATTTTACTAGAGATTACCCATTATGTGAATCCATCCTTCGCCACTGATAAAAACTAAGCGAGGAAGTGACAAACCAAAATAATCTCTAGAATATCCAAACAAAAGAATTCTAAACCATTTAAAACTGTAAAATATACGAGTAGTACGGAATTTTTCATAATTTCTTATTTACGACTGATGCTGGTTTATTCCTTGCACAAAAAATTAGCTCTATTATTTTAAAAGTATTCTTTTAAATTTAAAATTATGTTTGCAAATACTCAGAATAGTCTGTTGTGGCGCCCAATGCTAAATAAGTTTGTTATCTTCTCTCCCTTACTTATTTATTATTTTAAATTTTTGGAGTAGTCAGATACAAGTGAGACTTGAACTAAAATACTAAAATTGTAAACAAGTATTTAAATTTAAACAATACAATTATATAAAATTTAAACCGTTATTTTATGTGCTAGTCTATTTGTTTTTGAATCCACAAAAGCCGATAAAAAATTCCATGAATAACAATTATTCAATTTGGGATATAACATACATGCTGGAGCTCTTAATGCTTATAATTCAGTAGGCAAGCGCAAAATAATACAGTGGAATTGTAGACTAGAATTTAGAACACGTAGCCTAAAGGGCTGCACTCGTTTTCATTTCCTATACAGCGGCAACAAAAACAACAGTTTTATAACAACAGCAGAAGACAAGACTTTTGTGTTGGTGTATATAAATGAAGTTCTGCTCATAGCAACGATTCTTACAACGGAATTTTAATGAAAGAAAACAAATTTAATCCAGATGAAACATACTCGCGTAGTGGACCTTAGACGATAATTCTTTCAATACTCATATTGTATTAAAGAAAACAGATTGTTACAAAAATGACAAGACACTGTTTACTAACTCCTTGACAATATACATTTTATCAACGATTTCGGCAATTTTCCATTTGCATCATTTAAAGAATATATGTAAATTGATTGGACTGCATATGATATGAAGCGCATTACAGAGAAAGCTACAACAAATTTTTATTAACTATATTTTTTTGGGAGCAAATGTGCGGAAAGAAATAATTTTCAAATGAGCAAGAAACAGGAAATTTCCCAGAGAAGTCACTAATGCCGTACTTCATCAACGACTGGTGAATTGCCGAGAAAAGCTACTGAACACATCTTGCGTATTTCAAACGTTTTGTTAATTGCTCTGATATCTAGGAAAACCTGCTCTAGAATATCATGCCAACTCCTAGATTTGAACTGATGAGAAGGAATTAATCCATTAAGTCATAACTTAACAGTCGATGACAAGAAGTTTTAAATAAATAAATCTGAATGCGTTATTACAAGTAAATTTGTTAACCAACATGAACTATCAGTCACAATTACTTTGAACATTTATTGGATTCTTTGTAGGTTGTATTCTGTTTTTTATCATCAATCTCTCGATTGATTTTATGCAGTTCTCCAAACTGTTCTATCTTGTTCAAGTCGATTCATATCTACATACTATAACACCCAACATATTTTGTAATTTGCTTTAAATATTCTAATTTTTGCCTTCCCCTACAATTCACTCCCTTAATATTACCCTTCATTATTGATAGAGCAATACAGTGTATGTCTTAAGATTATGCTCCGCTAGCCTATCCCTTCTTTTGGTAAGATGTTTCCATACACTTCTTATTCTTTCATCCATTCGTCTCAGTACGTCTAAATTATTCATTGTCCATCCACCTAATCCATTATATTTTCCTATAACACCACTTTTCAAAAGCTTCTATCCTCTTCTTTTCTACAGTCCCTATCACCCACGTTTCATTGCCGTATAATGTATTAATTACAGTTTGCTACACCCCAAACATTGTGTTTTAAAAAATTTTCCTAATCTGGAAATCAATGTCTGTTATCAGTAAGCTGTTTTTCATTTCAAAGGCCCTTCTAGCTTAATCAATCCTACTTTTGATTTCACTTGTTCTTCTACCATTCTTTGTTATTTTACTTCGTAGATAGGAAAATTCCTCAACTTCCTTTTGTTTTCGCTGCCACTTTTAAATTTTTCATCTCCTCTAAACCACTCTGCTACAGCACAACACTTTCGTCGAGTTCTTATTAATTTTCATGAAGTAATCTTTTCTCATGATCTCATCCATTCCATTTAAGATATCCTCTAAATCTTTCTTTGTCTCGGCTAATAGTACAATGTCATCGGTGAATCTCAGCAATTTTATTGTTTCTCCTTGATTTTTTATTCCTGCGGCAAATTTTTCCTTTTTAAATGATATTTTAAAGCAATGTAGACCTAAAATGCACACGTAAAGTAACTTTCCGTAAAAACCGACGACCAAAAAAGCATAGTATCCTACGGCATTTCTAGACACAAAATTTATTTCTTTATACTAAACATACAATATAACATTTTCCTTCAATTAAAAACGTTAACAAAATTTTACAATCTTTGGGAATATTTTATTTTTACCGTAATAAAACATACAAGAATATTAATAATTTCACTGCAAATTGAAAATTGAATTAATTACCCTAGGAATGACCTGATTTTCAGTGAATAGATAGAAAGACACATAAATGCGTCAGCAGTCCTACGAATAAGCAATGAACATCGTTCAGCGGCTCGCCATAAACGAAATATCTCTATAAATAACCTACAATAAAAATGGGCGCAGTTGGCTCACAATTCAAATGAAATTATACCGGAAAAAGTAGTAACAAAACGAACACTTAAGAAAGATCAAGTTTTAAAAAAAATTATAAACCGACCGTATAATAACTACAAACTGATAGTTACAAAAAAACTAACTCAGTTGATAAACATTTTTCATTTACAAGATAAACTGTTAACCATAGAGGGGAATTTTTCTTTTTGTACGTCCGACTGTCTTGTAATTACAGCTACAATCTGCATCACAAGAAAAGTTTCTTCAAAGTTACCCAACTGCAGTGTTTCCGAATTACACAATACACCCCTACGCACTATATAGCAAGACAGATGCTCGGTATTCCCTCATCTGTCGCATGACGAGCCGTGAAATATGACAACACTGGTAGATAACAATCTAATAGACGAGGGACAAGGAGGAGTTGTCAATAGTGAGTGACCTTGAAGTTCATTTTCGTGCGACGCGGGTTATAATGCAGACGATGAAAAGGGTGATAAATGAAAATGCGGGATGAAAATGCCAGACCAGTACAGCGAAGGGGAGTGGTAAGAAGGGAATTGGAGGGGAAGAGAAAGGAGCGGAAGGCAGAATGAGAATGCGTAGGGGACACAGCGAGAGAGAGCGCGTGATTCGATCCTTCTAGCGATGACACAAGGAACTTTTATAAGTGTATAAAAATATGTAAGATTAAGAAAAAACATACCCAACATTCAATATAGTAACATTTAAATAAACCTCATACAGACTAAAAAAGTATTTAAAAATTTAAAAAATCACCTACGTTTAGGAAACAGTGACGCACAAATCCGTGTTTAGTCCCCCAGTACTACTTGTTTGACGGCTGAATGAGGGATTAGTGCTAAAAGGATTAATATTTCAGTTATAAGACCAATTTCATAACGACAGAAGAACATGTTATTTAATCGTAATATACCAAGTGTTCTTAAGATTTGTTTATTGCTTTCAGCTGTAGGTCTCCGGATATAAAGTTAAACGACAATTCAAGAATTTTTATTTTATTACAATATATTATTACTCGTGTAAGGGCACCATTCACGACAAGAAAAGACGGAGAGAGCCAAAGTAACAATAGGAATAAAAATAAAAATTCCATTGGAATGGGATATGAAACCGAATAGAAGAGTTCAGATCAAATTTCTAACTAAACTTCTCACCCTTTAATATTAACTCGAATGAGAGGAAAAGAATATCAGCTGTTTCTATAAAAAAAGAGATGAAACTATATCGACCACTTCATTCCAGCGAACTGGGTACGGGTGATTTCAATAACATAACATCCTAACCTCCTCTCTATACAGTAGTTTTACTTACAAAAAATTTCATTAATTTTTAGTGGATAAAAAGTTTAGTCAGTTTTTTGCACATTCCCATATCAAAAGATAACTGTATACAAAAGCGGTTTGTTTGTGTGACAAATAAATTAAAATTTTACCTACCCTCAAAAAACTGTGTTGGGGTACACTAGTGGAAAAACATTAGAACGATTCTTTTTGAATAGTTATAACAAAAATATGTAGAAACTTTATTATAAAAACAGAGACCATGTGTGTTTTTATTTTTAGACGAAAGTATTTAATATTGCATTAACAGTTAAAATCACTACGAATTACTTTTTTGTAAGAATATTTCAGTGGTACAATAATGTTGTACTTGTTGACCCCTCACTCTAGCAGGTTGTCAAATTGGATGTTTTGCAGCTAAGAATTTAACTACTGTACTACTGCACTTTTGAAGCACTTATTGTTATTAGAATCTTTAAAAAAAAGTTTGTGTAGCTTTTATTTACGAACATCAAAATTTTCAGTTGTAAGATTTGTAAATATTGCTAATTTTGCTCTCATTACATGTCGAGGAGCTTCAAAAAATGGCAGAAAATATAAAGATATTTGAAACCCCAGCTAGGAAAACTTATTAATTGTTTAGTAAACGGTATCAAAATTTGTTTGTTTGTTTACAAAATTTGCAACAAAAAGTTTGTTTAGTACTTCTTTTTTTTTGTATCTGAGGTGACGAGAAAAACTCATATTCCCTCCCCCACAAAGGGGCAGTAATGTTGGACACAATTAAAGCGTCCTTGTCCAGTTCCAAGGGGGCAACAACCGCCTACCAACCAAAAACCCGCCGTCTGGTCACTCGATCCGACCACTGAAAAAATCCTCCCTCAGAACTGTTATTATTGATTTTTAGTTATGTTCTTTTTTACAACTCTCAGAATATGTAAATAGTAAAATAGAATAGAGTAAACTTTTTCATGACATTTTATTTATCAAAATATTTTTAATACTTACTAAATTTGGATTAAATTTGTTTTCAAACATGTATTCAATTATTGGAGCAGTCGTTTAACTGGTCCTTCTCGAGAGCCAGAGCCACCTTAAACGTTTTTGCTGAGTATCTGGTATCGTCCTACTGTACAAGTTATGTATGAGAAAGATTGCATGTGATTCAAATCACTCGTGAAAGTTGGTTCGCAATACTTATGGTATTTGTAAGTCTGTATGTAGCGTTGAGTTTATGACATAAAAATTTTATTTTATAACACTTGCGTGGAAATCACGTGTGAATGTGCAGCAGATTTCTCAAAAGTTAAATCTGTATGTCCAGATAGATCTTATCTTTGTTGTAAAGTGTTAATTTTTTACATGTTTAATTTAGAACGTTTATCGAGGTTGGTAAAGACGCGTTTGAGCCGATTTTTTGTCGTGTTTTCCATATACGCTGGTTTCACACAGGCGCCGCAAAATCGCCGCGATATCGTTACAGCGGTTTCGTCGTTATTTCGCAGTGAAATGACTTTAACACCGACGCGAAATTTCAAAGCGGAACCGCGTGATTCCTAGTGCATTGTATTAATTGTCGATTGGCTTCGTTAGTGTTTATACAAAATTTCAAGTATTTCTTCTTCTAAAGAAGAGAAAATATTGCTGTTGATTTGGGCTTCGCGTTAAAAAAGCGAGCGTAGCTTTTGGATTTATGAAAGTAACACAAAAATAAATATTTGGGAGAAAATGTGTTGTGCAAAGAACTGCAGTTTCATGAAGATCGATTCAAAATTACTTTCGGATAAACCAAGAAAGCTTTGAAGAGCTTCATAATTTACTACAACCTCGTAACACTAAACAAAATAATAATTATAGAAAAGCCGCCCCCAGCAAGCAAGGACTGGGATTGTGTTTAAGATAATTTATTTGTATTTCTGTTTAGGGGTTAATTTAAAATGAAATTGTTAAACTTGACTAATTTTTTTGTATTTCTATCCAGACGTTTTGCTTTTTTATTTAATTTTTATAGTCTGGGTGACTCATGAAATATATTTCAGGTCGTTGCCTTAATGACTGTATCAATAATTCTGTCGATGTGGTGTCCATGTTAATAAATAACTTGCAAAATACTTGCAAAAAATAACAGAATGCAATATTCTGAAATGTTTCGCTGGCGAAAATCTGTTGACTGTGACAGATTCCGTAAGGTACTGAAGCGATACTGTGGCGAACTGGCGAAACTACGGCGGTGTGTGAAAGGATTTTGCTGCTCTAGCCGTCTCAACCGATATCTTTGTAAGGGGGCAACATATTGTTTCGACTGATTATCGCGTATTCAGATCGACAACTTGCTGTGGAACGAAAGCGAAACTGCTGTTACGGTTTCGCGGCGTCGGTGTGAAAACGGTTAGTTTTTTACCTATGTGTACGTTTAGTTAGCGTGTTTTAGTGGTGCGTGGGAGCATATTATTATTATCAATAATGTAGGCAGTTGGACAGTTTTATCGCATAAGAGTAAATGTCAAGTGTTTTGATTTATTTTATTACTTACAATTGAGGTTTCTAACATGGTGAAACTAATAATAAAAAAATATATAATAGAAATTTTCGCAAGAAAAAATATTTCACGCAACTAAAAAAATCAGGCACTAGGTTGTAGGCACTATAATACTGCATGTAAACCGGTAATCTTACATTGAATCGAAACTATCTTGCTGCCATGGCCAGTTTATTTCGTATCATACAGCTGACAAATGAATGGAATTAATAAATTTAAAGAAAAATTTACGGATTTAACATCAAAGAGTGAGAAAAGACTCAAATCATTCAGAAATATCTACAATGAGAGAAACGTTTGAAAATATTATGTTACGAAAAAACCTAATTCTATAGTATTATTAAACGAAGGGATGGTCCTAGACAAAGAAAATACTTTTAACAATTTTATTGTAACCATAAAAACACTTCAACTTTCATTACAAATGACAAGAAGAAATGATGAAATTAGGATTTTCAGATTATGGTGAATTAGAGAGAAGAGTATTCAATAAAACATTGGGAAAGACCTTCACGGAAGAAAGAAATGTCCGAAGGAATAAAAAAATAGGAGCTGACAGAAAGGCTAAAAGCATGAAACTACAGTAAAGCAGTCGAAGTTGTTTTCAAGTAATTGGCAAATATTGAATTCTTGTAAAAATGTGTAGGCCTAATTATTTTTCAAAGAATTTCTAAACATACACTTTACGCAAAACTGATAAATGTCTTAATCTTATTTTGTTATGAAAAAAAACATTCAGTAGTTTAAAAAATTTAACTTCAAACTTAAATACACATTTTTTGAAGGCGTGACAAAGAAGAATTTGAAATCGATGACAACGATGAAAATAATTATGATGATTAGTATTATGGCTGAATCTTTGGTGTATCGGTCAGTTCAACTGACTTCTATGCCAAGAGTCCCAGTTTCGATTAATGATTAGGTCTGGGATTTATTCATCAATCATTTTCATTTCACGGTCTGCATTAGCCTTAATGTAATGTGCATAACAGTCGGATTAAAAAACAAAAATTAATCAGTTGAACTGATAATAATTATTAGTTTAAGGAAACTGAGAAGATTGAATCAACTTTTAGTCTGTGAATATCCTCGCTAGTGTCGAACAGGTTGATTGTTAACGGAATTTTAAAATATTGCTAAAGCTTTTAAAATATTAAAAATACAAACTGTACAATAAATCTTTGCACCTAAAATGGAAAGCATATTGGGGAATAATTATAAATGTATTATAAAATAGACTTTTTGAAAATGGTGCGTACAATAATATGACCATCACAGTTGCTCACGCCAACACGTTTTGTGTTAAAACTACAAGACACCAACAGTAACGCTAGAAGCCAAAACAATGGGTCTAACTTCCAATATTCGCGATGCAAATTAGAACAGTTTGATTGATTACGCCTTTTAGCTATAAGACTGAATAGAAGGGATGTCGCTTGAGGACACGTCAAATACAGTATCAATAAATAACGGGAATTGATTCTACAATATTTCCCTCCATTTTATATAAATTCGACATTCGACATTATAAATGAAAATAAACTGTAACGGCAATTTCATTCAAATAGCTTTAATTTATAAAATTACTCATTTTTTTATTTTTCCTTTTAATGTTCCAGAAGAAACAGCTTGCTTTAATTTGACAACGGTATAATGATACTGCTTGCCCATAACAGACAGGTGGAGTATCAAATTAGTTACACTCAATCTGTTTATTGCAGGGCTAAAATAAGTAGTTCTGTTTCTTATCACATGGTCAGCCAGTTAAATGACTGAATCATTTAAGAACAGGATAGGAAGAGGTGTAGACATCATTAATCAGAGTTATCTCGTCCGAAAGTAATGAATTTTATTATACAGCCAGACCCTGTGGTGAATGAAGGGAACATATCATTTGCAAAGCGGAAAATATGTGCTTTTTAGAGGGCCCGGCATGCTGATAAGCGTACTTTTCCATTCAGTGAGGAAGGCCTAGTAAACCACCTCACTCCTTGTTTTACTTAGTAAAACCTCTACAAGTTCAAACCAGCCTTTTGGCTGATGACCTAAACATAACTATGATACTGTTAAAATATGTTGTACTAACTTTATCTTTATATCTTTGTTCCTCAAAATATAAAATTCTTCTAAACAACAAAACATTCAACTAATAACAAACATTTTCTACAAGTCAGCAATGACACACTCAACATAAAAAAATTAACAGTACAATTTAAAGAAACTAAAGGAATCTACAGTGACGAAAAACCTAATTATAAAATTTTAATTTTACGTAGCCTACTTAGGTTTTAGTTACTTTATGCGGATTTTAATGATATACTACAATGGTTACTGGTGTACTTTGATAGATTGACACTAACTATCAAAGTACACCAGTAACCACTGCCTAGAATTGAATAACCATACTTTCTTTAAAACGGTCGGCCTGTGTCTGTATAAGACTATCATACTCATCTCATTGGGTTAAGGGGTTGCTTATTAATCTAAATTGAACAGATTGCAACGTCCATACACTAGTTTTAAATTTAAAAAAACTTAGATCTCTATAATTTATCGAATGATGGATTATGTGAGAAAGTAGTATTTTTAACACTAACAGAAGGTGTTTATAAAGCGTTGAATGTTTTACGAACGATGTAGAAAATTAGGAGTTTAAAATGTTACATATGCACACCCCCCTTAAAACTTTATGTACTATGTTTTATTATTGCATACATAGCACAAAGTTTCTGGTGATCAATTACCAACAAAACTCTTGGTACCGCCTGAGTCCCTGTTATCTAAACTCTTGCCGTTGTGGGAGTCCTGGAGGAGGAAAATACTGAGAGACAAGTGACTACACAATTAATTACTTAACTCAAAAGCATCTGTTACACTTTGGAAAATTCATAATTTGATGGCAGTTTCATTAAGAGTCTACTTATCAGAATATCGTAAAGGTCGTGAAATCTCATAACCTACTAATTTTCTCAAACGTCATCACCACTTTAATGATCAGTTCTGTTCTAGTCTGACAACGAAGGCTAAGCATTTTTATTTACAACTTAACAAATATTACAATTACGAACAATTTTCTTATTTTATCGGTCTTTAAAACATTAAAAAATTGTTTTTGTATTTCTTACTATTTAATATTTGAAATCAATACAAAATTTTGAAGAATCAAAACAGCAAAGTTTCGTATGACAGCAAAAGTACAAGTCTATTATAAGCAACTTTAAAAATTACTTTACAACATTAGTTTTTGCAACATTATTTTGACAGTAATATCTTAATAAGCATTTTTTATTTATTTTAGTCGAGGCCTACTTAACTTTTCACCTCGCCACCGCTGTCATTAAAAAAATTAATGTACATACCCCGTTTAGCTGATACTTTGTGTTAAGTATCCTTCTATACTTTGTGGTAGGTAAGTTAGTTAAACCAAACTGAAATTAGATAGATTCCGGAGTTTATATTTTTATTTTTGTTTACATTCATTTTTTGTAGTCTATTTAAAGCCGCATTGACAACTCGGTTATTAGCGACTACGGTACATGGGTTTTTTAACAGTAAATTTTGACTTATAAAAATTTCCAGACCCTAGCCGGAAATCAAACCCAGGACTACTGCATTGTAGGCTAGCACCTACATTCATTTTGTTTGCCAGTTTTTTAAGTAGGGCCTAAGCAATATAATTTGTTTTAACAGTCAATTTTTCATCAATAATTTAGCAAGTATAGTGAATCATAATTTTGTTATTTGCATATTTTTGTATACATCTACGAAATTCTGAAATAATTCACTAAGATTTAACTTAATTACGAAACAATTAAAACTGTTTTTCACTTAATTTATGAACAAGAATTTAATTCAATTAAAATGCAGATTATTTCAAATGAAATTACTGGAGGTATTAATTAAATTTTAAGAGCATTTTATGCATGCTTAATTAAAACATTAACTTAAGTCCTATATCAAATACGTCATTAAAATTTTACGCTATAAAACTACGGTTATATATTAAATGGTTTTTAAACAAATATAAAAAGCAACTAAACTTTTTAGAACTAAATTTGTTTCAGGATGACGGAATAATTTTTGTGACCTAAAACAAACATAACCTAATTAAGGAATAATAATAATAAAAGACAATCTAAATTTTACTAACTTGTTGAGATTGTTCTGAAAATTAGTAATGAACTTTGGTTTGTAACCGTAAACAAAATTATGAACTATTTGATTGTTCAATAAAGAAAGTTAGAATTACTTTTTACAATAATATTGCAGACCAAAATGATAACTCGTTAGTAAATAATTTATTATACCTCTGGTAATTGTATTCTTTATATACATATATCGCATTAAATTAATGGTTTTTATCGTCCATGGTTTCAGTTTAGTTTTTTTACATTCAACAAGAAACATTCAGCTAAACAGTTAGTATTTTACTGATTGATTCTTGAAAGCGGTTAATTCATTTTACTTGTGTAGATGGCCTTCAAACCAGCCCAATCACAATCCGGTAGCAAGTCGCTATCATTTGTTAAGTAACACCGGTTGTTCAAGAGACCTTTTATGGTGACCAGCTGACAGCCATTCATAAACAAACTCTACTGGGGATCCCGTTCAAGCTCATCCGTAATCCACGTCAAAAATACCGCAAAAAGCAGCAATCAAATTGGGTGGTTCTGAATAATATACAGCTCCCAATAAAGAAATAAAAGCAAAAACATTGTGTAGAAATAAAAGTTTTTAATAATACTAGCATAGTGGACCCGTGCGAATAAATTTGCACAATATTCTTGTTTCAAAACCCTATAATTAAATAAATTATTTAAGTTAACGGCAAATTTAACCGTTTTTATAAGAACGGTTAGTGACGACTAAAAACACAGTAGTGCGATAGTTTCATCCTGAAAAGAATAGGTTTAAACTAAAACAACGTTAACACAACGTCTAATACCGACTGAGTGTGTAGAGCTTTCGAGATGATAAGAGTGATGACACATATCCTGTATGTTTATGGAATATGGCTGTTGTTTAGGTCAACAGCCGAAAGGCTGGTTTGAACCTCTAGAGGTTTTACTAAGTAAAACGAGGAATGAGGTGGTTTACTATTGCCTTCCTCACTGAGTGGAAAATTACGCTTATCAGCATGCCGGGCCCTCTGAAAAGCACATATTTTCCACTCTGTAAATGACACCTTCACTTCATCCACCACAGGGTCTGGCTGTACAATGAAATTCATTACTTTCAGAGAAGATAACTCTGATTAGTGTCTTTTACAGGAATATGGCTATGGACGGGGTAAATGTGGGACGACCGCATTTCATTACGCTGTATTACCGCTACGTTGTAAATGAAATTTACTTTTTCGTTTCGTAAAATGAAGATTATATTCGCATGAATTTTAAGTTTAGAACTTTTGGGCAAATCAGGAAAGAATACAATTTAAAACCATGTAACAAATTATAAAAATCCGTACGATAGAACTCTGCATTTAGGAGTTAATGGAATTCCCAATTAAGATACATTTGAAGCGATTTTGCATTTTAAATTTATACATTGATTAATTTTTGCACGGTTTCGTATTTCAATTTGCGTTAAAATAAACAAATCTTTCTCACATGTTTTGGTTAGGAAGGTCTTACTCAATTATTCAGGCGTAAAAGAGTTTACTCCTATCTGCATTACATATCACACAATACGTCACGTGATTTAGATGTTTTTTTAAACACATTACTGTATTTAAGTAAATTCTCTTAGTACAATAAGAATATCTTCCAAAATGTAGTAAATGGTATTTACCGTTCTTTAAACTACCAACAAACGTGAATTAGACCTCATATTACAGCACGTATTTAACTTTTATAATAATTTATAAATAAATCATCCTGTTCCGTGGAGTTATCACAGATTTTGTATCACTAAGAAGATAAATCCTTCCGTTTGTTCAGAGTTCACTTATAGCTCAGAAGTTTTTACAATCTTCAACAAAGATTTAAAAACAGAATAACATCTATGGAAATTAGTTTATGGGGAAAACTTGTTGTTGGCAGTGCTTAATCAAATTAGGGATGGAGAGGAGCAGAAAATAAAATTTTCAGTAAGCTGATTGCTGTCGAAACAAAATTTTCCGAAGAGAGTCTGTGTAAACCAAAGTGTGTATTAGAGACGTCAACATCGTAAGATATTTTAAAACAAGAAATATTATTACTAGACACATTAGAGAAGAGGCAGTTGAGAGAGTATAACCACGTCTCGAATGCGTAGTGAAAGATTGCCAAAGAAAATTTTGGAGGCAAGAAAGGAGAGTCTTTTTTTTAGAGGAATAAAGGAAAGCTTAAATTTAATTAGTAAAAATACTAGTTAAGGGGCTGCGGAAAGTGAAAAGAAAGACTTTGAACAAAAGAAAGTTTGGTATTTGTCTAGATACTCCGACGCTGTAAAGCACACAAGTTGTGAAGACAAAGAAAAAGAAGAAGCAGAAGAAGAATATTTACTTTAATTTTAAATGTTGTAATATCGGTAGAACAACAACTCACAATGAAGAATTAATGAGGGACTAGAAAACGAGGGATTGTTGAATTCTCCGATTTGATTACTGGTGGTCTACAATTATTAAATTTGAACAAAGTTAGACCAATAAATCTCTCCTCCATCTTCTTCGCAGACATTTAACTGTTAAATACCTACTTCAAAAATATTATAAAACACATAATTTGATTAATTATGTAAAAGATATTTTGGAAAAGTATGTAATGTGATCTAACTAACTCATAGACAAATAAAATTATGAGATAGGTATGGAAGGTAAGGTTACTATCATACAAGAAAACAGCAAGTATTCTTAGGTATCCGAAGCAGGTATCTTAGGATACCTAAGCAGACAATCGGCTATAAGCCGGAGGGCAGAAGAGAACGAGGACGCCCGAGAAAGAGATGGGCAGATTTGAGAGGTTCGGAACAGGCAGAGATGCCTAATACTTTAAAGGCAGAAGAAGAAGAAGTAAGTATTCTTAAAAGTTTCAATTAGAAGGCTTTGAAAACATTATTAGTTCTTCGAGTATCTGAAAACTATTTAATTTTTATTGAAGATCTTTTTAAGAATTGTTTTACATATTTTAAGGTGACACCATAATATATTCCGGCATGAAAATGAGTTTAAGTAACAGGGAAATATGAATTCATGTGAACCGGGTGTCCTATATTTTAATAACCATATAAAAAGATTTCGCTACTCTATGCATCGATATGAATAAATTCGTCATAATGTTATCTTTAGTCGAAGGGGCAAAATTATGGTAAAACTTTAGGGTCTAGTCTGCATTTAAATAATGGTACATTTTATCCAGCAGCCAAGCATAAAAGGCCATATCGGCAGAAGGTTTAAACAAGTAGCACGCTTATATAACAAATCTTTGTAAAAAACTTTTATTTTATTGAAATTGTTTTCAACTAATACCTTTAATATAATTTCAAATACAAAACCATAACTGGAATTTGCCAATTATGTTTTTACAACTAAATAGTTGTATTTATATAACTATAATTATTTATGAAATTGTCGTTATTGTCGTTTTGGTCTACAGCCGAAAACTGGTTTGAACCTTTAGAGGCTTTACTAAGTAAAACGAAGAGTGAGGTAGTACACTTTTGGCTTCTTCACCGAATGGAAAAGTATGCTTATAAGCTTGCAACGATAAAAGTATACCGGTTACTATTCTCTAGTGTTTAAATACGTATAAAAGTAACTACCTTTATTAGGATTTGAACCACGGAACCTTGGTCTCCGAAAATAAGGTATTACACAGCTGACTCGCGGCGATGACTTTACCACTAGACCAACCCAGTGGTTTTTTTTTAAATAATAGTTTTAGAAATTTATGTTTATTTCATTGTATTGAAATGCACTTTCGTTTAAAATTACTTAAAAACTTTAAAAACGTACTGGATACGTTTTTTACTTGAATCTGTATACTTCATTTATACTTTTTTGATCTGTTTTTTACTTTCTCTTGCTTGTATGAATATATAGGAAAGAAAGTATTGTTTTCATGTCGATTTTTCGAAATCGAGTTTTCACCGGATCTACACGTTTTCAGACCCTCTGAACCCAAAAAAACATGTTTTTAGCAATTGGTTTGTGTGTGTGTGTGTGTGTGTGTGTGCGCGCGCGCGTGTGTGTGTGAACAAAATATCTCAAGAACGGAACATCGTACGAACTTGAAACTTGAAACTTAAGTTACATACCACTACCGGACCCGACACGAACATTGTTATCAAAATCGGTCAACCGGAAGTAGTAGTTTATTCGTGCCATTTTTCACTTTTTTGCGAGTTTCTCAAAAACGGCTGCTACGATTTTTTTTAAATGGCCTCATTTACTAATTTTTTATGCTTTACATGATAGGATAGGCGCCACGTCTGCTGAAATTCTTGGTGAGGCTGTTTTCTCGTAAAAAATTGTTTTTTTAAGATTGCAGCTTTAATATGCATTTTAGCGCAAAAATGTATAATAAAATTTGTATACAATTTAAAATTCTACAACGTTTATTTCAAACATTTTTTTATATAACACTTAGTTTAGCGGTAATTAGCGATTTTCTGTTTTTTTTCTCACGAAAACGTGTGAAAAATCGATTTATTTTGCGATTTCAGCCTTATTATGCATTTTACGACAAAAATATATATAATCAAATTTATAGGAAATTAAAAGATCTACAACATTTAGTTAAAGCATTTTTCTCAACAGAGCCTAGTTTAGCATGAAAGAGTGATCTTCCGTATTTTTAAGCCTAACTGAGGTTGATTTTCATTTTGCGTCTTTCACTCATGATTAAAATAAGATTATGTTTTTTGAGGTTAGTTTTATTGTTTATTTCTAATGTTTTATTACTAATGTTAGGTTATATTATTAACTACTTGCATTGGCAAGAGAAAGTTGTGTGTTTCACACGAGATTTTTATACGTATATCGTACTGTGTAATATTTGAATAGCCTTCTAAATATTTTTATAAGTATTTATAACCTAATTTATAAGTTACTAACATAACTTTAATTGTTAGCACACTAATGAAGTATCGTAATATAGCTGAAGTAGTAGAAAAAAAAAACAGAAGCACTAATTTTTTTTTTGTTGTTTTTTGGTTTAACGTCCGACTATTTTGCAATTACTGCTAATGCAGACGGTGTAGGATGAAATGATTTTTTGCAACGTATGAAAATATGCCGTGCTTGAATAGGATTCGAATCCAAGACGGCATGATGAGAGGCGAGCACGTTACCAACTACGCCAATGCGGCCGGCTACCCTTGAACTACCCTTGAATATGAGAAACTAGCAAATTGTTTTCCCGCCACAAAATTTCTATAAATAAATAAAGAAACAAAACTTAAATTAAATTATTAAATTAAAATTAAATTACAATATTCTTATAAGTACTTTAATGTAGTTTAAATTTATTTTATCATATTATAAAGTTAATTTTATGTAGGCCTAATAAATTACTAGTTCATTTCCAGTAATGGAGGCATAATGAATTCTGGGCTATTTATTTATATTATATAATAACCATTACTTTAATTTCATTCTCAAAATTACTACTTCACAAAAATCTAAAAGAAAAACATAAAACCTAATGTACCGAGACGAAGTTTAAAAAGATCTCCTTAATAGATTGCTGTTAGAATTATCACTAAACGAAAATTAAAATGCTTTACCGTCTCTAACGACAGAACTATTCTCGAGCTATTAGGCTACATGAATCATGCCTTGTTTAAAAATTAGTTCAAATATGAACGATGTATTTCATGAAGAGTATAATTAAGTACTTGTTTTTAATAAACGTCATAAAAGTTTTTAATAACCCCTAAGATTTAAATAGTTCAACAAAATGTTACAAATGTTTCTTACAAAATAGACATACAATCATACGTAAGATAAGGCTGCAAAACACACACGGTGGGGGCTTTTACGACGGTTTTGTGGAACACGGTCGTAAACCCTTGATTAAGTTATATCTACACACGTACTGTGACTATAATAAAATCGTAACATAAAGTATGCTATATGTATATGCGTCCTATATAAATTGTCGACCATTTTGAAATTGCAATAATATAATTTGTTGGTTTATTTATTTGAAAGATTAAATTGTCCAATGTCTTCAAGGATCTATAGGACAATATTATGGAAATATTTTTACTATTTTATACTCAATTTTTGGTTTCTGAATACTCCGTTAAAGTTACATTTTCATAATATTAAAATTTTTACGCATATATTTTTCGTGTCCTTCACTAGAGATAACTACGTTCTTGAGGGAACGAAGTGAAGTTACCTCAACTTAATTATTTTGTAGAATAATACGAACATCATTAATTATACTGGTGCGTACCCTTTTTACGATCCATACATCCACGCAGTCTCTAATCCACTTCTACCTGACAATCTACTGAAGTGTCTAAAAAGCTTTGAAATACAGACCTACCTATCTAAATAAAGAATTATATTAGTGTCTAGTTTTTTTTAACACGAGTATAATGTAATTAAAAAAACTAGTAATATTTTCTTCGCGTACATAACAAGTAAAAAAGAAGGTTGTGTGTTTTTTCCTAATTTTCCTGGTTTCACCCCACGCTTCACTTTTTCTATAAATTACAGCTCTTTCGCAGCTCTCTAAATAGGTACAGAAATAATATTTTTTCTTCAGTACAGTTACACTTTTCTACCCTGTAGAACAAATGGTCAAAATGTAAATACTTTTTAATCCCTTTGTACCACTTGTATTGAGTGTTGGTCAGGGACAGCGTGAGGGGAATTAGGCTATGGTTCCCTTCCACGCCCCGCTGATAGTTTGTAATTTTTTTTTAACCCGATATTTTCATTGTAGTATTATTATTACATAAACAGTTCCAAGGGAGGTGGAGGGTTGTTTGCTGATGTCGGATCAAGTGGCCAGGCGGCGGGATTTTGGTTGGTAAGGCGGTTGCGGTCTCCTTGGGGCTGGATGAGGACGCGTCAATAAAGTCCAACACTACTTCCCCCATTGTGAGGGAGGAAACATGAGTTTTTCTCACCGCCTCGGATAAAAAAGTATAGAAATAATACAACATACTTCTAGAATGCTATCTCGTTTTAACCCCTGAGAGGCAAATAGTCGGAATGTAAATGTTTCAGTTTTTCTTAACAAAGCTTCAAGAACAAATGAGCTAAATTTCAACTTTCGGGAGGTTCGAGAAGTTAAAGAGTTAATGGTGAGTTTGTATAGTATACCACTGGTTACTTTGCAATGAATAAAGTGCGTTTGCATTATGCACAGGACAGTCGTTGGGTTATTGTAGCTGTTATATTATCACAACCAAAAATATCGGTTGTCAAGTCACGAGATAGTCAAACTGATCACAGTAGTAATGTACTGGCAAAACGGCAGACTAAACAACTTTTTCATACGAAAAGTAGTTTTCATGGTTACTATAGAATACTAACGTAATGTGACAATATCTAAAGGGAAAGTGTGTTCGAGAATTCTCGAGAAGGACCGAGATTTAAAAAGTGTTAATATAAATAATAATAGTTAGTAGTAAAAAATAAATAGGGTTTTAAAAAGATATAAATATAACGACAAATCGTTATGTATAATACAGGTCAGCCTATTGATGTACGGCTACCTGGAGGATCCGAGTATCTATTTAGATAATTGGCACTTTTTGTAACAATTCTATTCAATTATAATTAGTTGTTTACGTTTTGTAAAAACTTGTATTTTTATTATTATATCGAAAATCTCTGTCCTTCTCGTGACTTCTATAGCTTCACCTATATAGCTAAGTGAAACCGATTAATTTAGTTTGAGTTCAGTCTTTGATCTGCCATCGACAAGTTTTGATCTGTCGGTTAGTAAGCGAGTTATACTGCGTACGAGTTCACCTGCGAAGAGATCCAAGGTATATTGTAGGCACGTGTAACGTTGTTAACTTTGTAAGTAGGGCTTAGTTTAAGTAAGTGTAAATAATCTAATAATTTCTTAACTTTACGTTGTCAATTTATTGTAATTAGTTGGTTATTTATTACAAGTAATTTATTTGTAGATTTAAGACTCTTAAATCGTAATTGTAATTTTAGTTTGTAATAAATACTTGGAATTTTAAAATATAGTGTGTTAATTATTTAATTTACCCAGATCCCGAAACGGACCTTAGAGCTAAGTGCCACAGTACTATACTATAATGTCCTATAATGTCAGCATAGAAATGACTCTTCCCTCTATTTTACACCGCAGAGACAAAATTATGAGCAGTAGCCTGTAGTATAATTGAGTCAGTCAGTCAGTGAGAACTTTTAAATTCATGTGTAGTGAAATCAACTAAAGCTACCAGGTGAAAAGTAAATGTCGATTATCATATTGATCAATGATTAACAATTAAAAATAACTGATAAATAGATAGATTAACTGATAAACGATTTATCAGGAGAAGTCTGAGCTACTTTATAAAACCCTAAAAACTTACTCATTGTGTATTTTTGTTTACACAAGTTATTGAAAATTTAAAAAAAATTAAAGATTAAAATATGTATTCATAAAATTCTATGCCTAAAACAAATACGTTAGTCTGGTAACTTTTTTTTAAGAAAGGGAAATTTTGTTTTGTGACACGAAGTTGGTAGCCCTACTCAACCGGTATAGATACAGCATTGTGAGTTGATTCTCCTTGAACAGTGTAAAATTTTGTGCCGTTTTTGGTCGTGTTACGAACAGAATAGAATATATTTTACCCTAGAACAACGGGTTGTCATTCTTGAACAATATTTTGCTACGAAATCGTAAGCGAATGTAAAAAAATTATTTCATAATTTTTTTTGTTCTTCCACCAGAAAAATGTCAATTTTGTACTAAAAAACCGATTTTGAAGGACAGGTAGTATTTGCGAAAGAAAACGTAGTGGTCGACCAGCTCTCTTGACAGATGACATTTTAGAGAATGTGAAAAAAAATTGCTTAATTCTCCACGGAAAAGTTTACTAAAGCTTTCCTCGCAAGTTAGTTTGTCATATTCGAGTGTTCAGAAAGCTGCTAGAAAATTGAAATTGTATCGGTATTGCGTACAATTAGTCCAAGAACTTCACCCTCTAGATTTAAGCTAACAATTATTCTAGAATAAAATACATTCTGTTCGTAACTCGATCGGAAACGACACAAAATTTCACACAGCTCAAGGAGAATCAACGCACACTGCCATATCTATACCGGTTGAGTAGGGCTACCTACTTCGTGTCACGAAACAAAGTTTCCCCTTAGAAAAAAAATTACCAGACATAACAATTGGGTAACAGGACTAAAAAAATCACTCTGTAGTACAATAGCAGTATGTAGATGGAATAATATGACTTACCCTGACTGGATCCTGGCATGTGATGTACCATAATCCAACCGAGCTCCGACGCGCCAATAAGGAACGACACCCGATGGAACTGCTGCGGCGACCTGGTGCAGCTCTTGACGCTCTGCGGCATCTGCAGGGCGCAAGAGAAGCCGACAACTTCCCACGATCAGGAGGCCGATTCCGGCAAAACAAGGCATTGCACGGTTCCTCCACTGAAACAAACCACACATGATACTGCAAGACTTTTTAAATAAGTATGAATAAATTATTTTGTGTAACGTTCGTTCAAATTTTTATATCTACTCTACCGTTTTTATTAATTGAAAAAAAAAACAATCGGTGGGAGATACTATCGAAATAAATAATATAATACTCTAACGACAGAGTGGAAAAATGAAACTGAGTTCTTTTTGATTCCAATAACTTCAGGATTATATTTTTCAAAGACAAATGAAATTCGTTTAAATATTGTAATCAGAACCTACTGTACATCGCAGCAATTTTTTTGTGTTATAATGTCTGTAACTGTAATGAGGTCGTTAAAAACTATTAATGTTTATGCGACAATAAAATAAATTTATTTAAATAAATACATTTTTTTAACTTTTAATCTACTAAGCGAATAAAATTAATTTTATGGAAAATAAAAGATTTAGTAAAGTAATAATAAAGAGATAGGAATAAATGCAATAAAAATTGAAAACTTCGAAAAATAAACGAGAAGCGAATTGTTTTATTTCAACTATTTATTATTATTGGTTTAGTCAGTTCTGAATATATCTTAACTATCTTTCATTTTAATTTAAATACTGCTGTTTCACTGTTTAAAAACCAGCATTTCATGTACATTAAGAAGTAAATAAAATTTACCATAAATAGCCGATTCAAGAAATTTAATGTATGTACTTTCATGAAAACTTTCTTCAATTTTGCAATAACAGTAAGCTTAACAAAACATCAAAATTGTATTTTTTAATAGAATTTAATAATTTATTACTAATTCAATAACTTTAATAACAGAATAAATAAAACACTAATAATTCAAACGAAAAATAATAACATATTACTTTTCATTGATTTTTATGTCAAACGCACGATCGGACCCTCGTGTTTGCATTACTGAGGAAATAGGTAGCCAATATCTTCCATCTAATAACATGGCCTCATCATCGGTTGGTCGCCTTCACCAAACTATATGAGATATTCAATAAAAACCATTCAATCGTACCTAATCTATATTATAGCTTCGGAAAATTATTACTGTAACCTAGAACAGTATTTTCAAAATTATTCATTTTCCTTTATTTTTAGTATCTATTATGTAATCGATATTGTATTAGGCAACTAAACAAATGTAATATACTCTCTTCATTTAATACGAGGCCGATGATGTTCGGAAATAATATTATTGTAACATTACCCTAAATTATAAAATTGTCGTATATTAGGTTTTGACAGCCTTTATAATATACCGCTCGGGAAAAACTCAACCAATGGGAAAACTAATCGGTCTACTTACGCCATTGAAAATAATACATTAGTTGCTAAAAATTAACAACAGATCTTTGCATTAATTTTTAAGATTTTGCATCTTACTTTATAATTTAGGACATTTTAAAATCACGAATGGACTATAATGATTTTTTCTAATTTCTAGTGTTCCTCGGATAACGTATTGGTCTAGTTTTTCGGTTTTGCCAGTACTTTTTGAGAGGGTCCAATCTTTGTTTCCTTATCTCGTTTGAAACCTCCACTGTGCGTCTTTCTACTTTTCCCCAATAAAATTTGTGTGATTTAAGAGTACTATTTTGATTTTGTCCTTGACAAACGCGTCTTCAATTGCCAGTCCAATTTCATTGAGATCCCTCTTAATCTCTTCGATGTATATTCCTGTTCAAGTTCCTGACAATCAGTTATTTCAATATTCTATCATTCGGTATTCTTAAAATGTGGAAAAAATAGGAAATCCTCCTTTTCGTCATCACGCCAATAATCAGATCAATTTCCCTAAAAACAGTTTTATTAGAAGGAATTCGCCATACCCCATTTTTTTTGATAATTCTTGTTAAGGCAGGTTCTGATAATTCTGCGTTCTGTTTTAAGAAGTTTGTCAGTCTTAGCTATATTAATGATTGTAAAATAATGATGACTATACCTGAAAATCAGTTGGAAATTATAATTTTTTTTTTTAAATTGATAAAATTAGTTAATTTTTATGGTGTAAAATCACTTTGGCATACAACTGAAGCTACTTTTCAAGTACAGTACTCAATATAATTTGGTAGGTTGTTAGCGGGTTAGAACAAAGGTTCGACTTATGTTATTAAATCCTAGAATTATGTTTAAAAATACTGTGACAATGACTAAAGGGAAAGTGTGCTCGAGAATTCTCGAGAAGGACCGAGATTTAAAAGGGGTTAATGTATATAATAATAGTTAGAAGTAAATAATAAATAGGTTTTCTAAGAAGTAGAAATATGACGCACAAATGGTTATGTGTAGTATAGGTCAGCCTATTGTTGTACTGCTACCTGAAGGAGTCGGGTATCTATTTAGACAATTGGCACTTTTAGTAACCATTCTACTCAATTATAATGAGTTGTTTACGTTTTTTAAAAACTTGTATTTTTATTATTATATTGAAAATCTGTTCTCTCGTGACTTCCTGAGCTTCATCTAAGTAAGGAGCACGCCGTTTTAAAGTTGAGTTTTATTCTTTGATCTGTCAGTAAGTAAGTGAGTTATACTGTGTAAGAGTACACCTAAGAAGAGATCCAGCGTAAATTGTAGACACGTATGATCGTTATCAATTTTGTGAGAAGGACTTAGTTTAAGTAAGTCAAAAATAATCTTGCAATTGCTAAAGTTTACGTTATCAATGTATTTTAATTAGTTATTTATTATAAGTAAATTATTTGTAGTAATTGTAATTTATAGTGCTTTATAAATATTTGTTTGTGATTTTAAAAGATAGTTTGTTAAGTATTTAATTTACCCAGATGCCGAAACGGACCTTAGAGATAAGTGTCACAATACTTACTTCTCAATCAAACAATACTGATATAAGTAAATATGCCGACAGAAAATAAATAAATATTGCAACAGAACAAAAATAATGTAATTGTTTCCAGAGTCCAAGTCGTATGAATAATTTCTTTGGAATTTTAACAAACCAAACAATAAATGATAATAATTATTTAGTAATTAGCATTTTGTTACTAGAAATGTAAAAGTTATTGTAATGCCTTTGGCGACATTACACATAATACTTTTTATTAGACACTTTATCGCCTTCATTGACCATAATATGGTAGGTAATTCCTTCCGTTCTTTTACTGGCAATTTCAGCAACTCCACTTTTTTTTAAAGCCGACTTGAATGTCTTTTAGGTGAATACAGCTGCATGGTAATAAAAGAAACTAATAAAGGGATTTCAAAGAGTCCTTCATTACAAAGCCGGATAAAAATTAAATATGGAACTAAAATTTACATAATGCGATTTACTCTGTTTAATTTATTTATTTAACCTTTCTTTAAACGTACAAGAAATATTTTTTGTAATGCAAAATGTACTATTTACTTCAAGAATGTTAGTATTTAAAATGGGACAGATTTGAAATAAATCCGCTCTAAGGTACAATATAAAAAGCGAGAGGAAGAAAAGCGGGGTTAGACGGGATTTTAGTAATAATAATATGGGTCTTTTAATTTAACGTAGTGCCTTTATAAAGAGAAAGGTATTAAACTTTAATAACTGTTTTCAAGATTACTACTGCTATCTTCATCTCAGAAAATCAAGTAATTTAAAACTTAAATTTAAAATAAGTTAAATTAATAATATAATGAAAGAAGTTACATGATACAAGAAAATGGTAAATACCAGCTATAGTTTAGTTTTCTTTTTATTTAAGAAAATATATTATGTGATTTTGAATTGATTAATTTAATTTGTTTATGTTACAGAAACATTTTAACTTGCTTGACAAAATATTTCTCTAAATATTTACAGTTATTGAAAGTACTACCAGAATACAACAGTATAAAATATTTCCCAAGAAACCCAAATTCTTTTTAGTATACGTATTTCAGCCTATCGATCTCTCTCTTGTTAGCTGCGGTTGTATCTTTCCCCTGAATTTAACTTAACGAAAGTCAAACATCTCTTTTTTCCGCTACTATTTTCATGTAGGGATATTTAAATACAGACTTTATGCATGAATAAACAAAATAATAAATTAAGCGGCTTTAAGAAAATTTCCCATAAACATATAAACGTAATAATATCACGAAAGTAAAAATACTTAAGAAGTAATCAGAAAATAATTTATTTTTTTGGTATGGCTACAAGTAAGCTAATACTTTCAAGATATACCTACAGGAAAAAGCAGTTTATAATACCACACGCAATTATTACAGTGTGAGTTTAGAATATCGACACAAATGTTAACTATAGTTCAGTATCGTTATACAATATTTAAACTTTAAACTTGATTTCTTGAGACGAAGGTTCCTTGTTCAAATCCTAGTAAAGGTACGAGTAGTTACTTTTATCCGGATTTGAATACTAGACAGTGGTTACCGGTGTACTTTGATGGTTGGGGTTCAATTAACCATACTCTCTCAGGAATGGTCGGCCTGGGTCTATTCAAGACTACACCTCACGTCATACATGTCATCCTCATATCATTGGGTCTTGGGGTTGCTTATTGTTCTAAATTGAACAGATTGGAATGCACACACATTAGGAATATAAAAAAATAACTTGATTACCCGAAAAAAATTTTCTTTTCAGATTTTCAAAGACGAGAATAAGCATATCTTGAGCCCTACGATAGCTTCTAAATTTTTTCAAATTTTTAGAAAACTTCATTCTAGTGTTTTGAGCAGAGATTTGTAAATAATGTAAAGAATATTTTTAAAAAAATTGCAATTTATGTTATTTTTTATGGTAAAATTCAAAGAAATTTTTTTCGGTTTGTAAAAACGATAAACACGTATATGAATGCTCAATGCCCTAGAATGGACTTTTCTCTTTCATATGACACTAGTTCAGGTTAATACCGCAAACCCTGCCCAAGTTATGCTTATTCTTTTCAGGCTCTAATTTTTCATTCTTCAGCCCCTAACTAGAGGTTGAAAATGAATTTATGTGTTTTTTTTATAGTGTACTTCTTTTTTGAAGGAGGAGTCATTTGTAAAGGAAAAGTGGTTCAGTTTGAATGAGTAGATGATTTTTTTACTCGGTAGGCTCACCCCTAAAGTTGTCTATTGTATTTGGCAGTTCTATGTTATTTCGATTTCGACAAATTGACATTTCAACATAATATTTCTTACATATAAGGAAGGCAATAAGAAAAATTTGGTGTGAAACGCTAACACGACTTTCTCTTGTCAATGTAAATAAAAACCCATATAACCCATGTTAAAAATTAGTAAACAATGTAAAAATAACCTAATTTTAATCATGAATGATAACGCAAAATTAAAATAAACTTCTGTTCTACTTAACAATAAGCGATATCACTAATGACGCTAAACTGGGCTCTGTAGAAGAAAATGTTTTAATTAAAAGTTGTAAAACGAAAAGAAAATTACAGCTTACGACAATTGTTTTATTGCCTTTTTGGAAAAAATCACTCCTGACAAAAACAAACAAAATTAATCTCTGCAAAACGAGGAGTTAGGTGGTTTACCGAACCTTCCTTACTGAGTAGAAAAATATGTTTATCATCATGCCAGGCTCTCTGAAAAGCATCTATCTACTTTCCACCCAGCAAATGACACCTTCACTTCATTCACCACAGAGTCTGGCTGTATAATGAAATTCATTACTTTCAGAGGAGGTAACTCTGACTAGTGTCTTTTACACCTCTAGTTCTTCTTTTCTTAAATTCTTCAGTCATATAATTGGCTGACCATGTGACAAGAATCAGAACTATGTTTTGTAGCCGTGGAGTTAGCAGATCGAATGTAAATAATTTAACACTCCACCTGCCTGTTATGGGAAAACCCTGGTATATAATAAATAAATTTATTTATAAAGATCTTAACACAAAGAATTTCAAAGTTCAGTAGTAAATATTAAGATAGACTTTACGGACAAAAACTTATAGCAATTAATTTATTAGGCAATAGTGTAAAACTAAATTCAAGGTTAATAAGATTTGATTTTTTTGTCATGCCCTATCGATATTGTCATCAAACTTAGCGTAATATTTTTCTGTATTTTATTTATTTATTTATTTACTTTATTTAATTATTATTATTATTATTATTATTATTATTATTATTATTATTATTATTTAAATATAAACATCTTAGAGGTCAAACATCGATGAAAATGAAAGTGAATAATATAATGTCTTATGTTGTTGTTTAGGTCAACAGCCGAAAGGCTGGTTTGAACCTCTAGAGGTTTTACTAAGTAAAAGCGAGGAGTAAGGTGGTTTACAGTTGCCTTCCTCACTGAGTTGAAAGAGTATGCTTATCAGCATGCCAGGCTCTCCGAAAAGCACTCACTTTCCACCCTGCAAATGACACCTTCACTTCATTCACCACAGGGTCTGGCTGCATAGTGAAATTCATTACTCTCAGAGGAGATAACTCTGACTAGTGTCTTTTACACCTCTACCTCTTCTGTTCTCAAATAGTTCAGCCATAAAAGTGGCTGACTATGTGATAAGAAACAGAACTATTTTTTTTAGCCCTGGACCAAACAGATAGAGTACAATTAAAATAACACTCCACCTGCCCGTTTTGGGCATAATATCTTATATAATATAATAAAATATATATTTTTTTAAATTGTATTTGAATTTTTTGTGTAAATAGCTACATATACATTGTTTTTAATGAATAAACTACTAATAAAAGTGGCTAACACTTTTATTTGACCAGAATTATTATTATTATTATGATTATTATTACTCATAAAACATAAACGAATTTATCGAGTGACACAAAATGATTTAAAAAATAATCTTAGATTAAAATAATATTAATTTACAAAGTGGTTTAATGAATACGTAGGTTTTCGATCTCTAATACAATCGTAGAGAAACACAATTTGGTTTCAATAACGAAATAACGGTGTTAGTGTTAGTGAATAATAAGTAGGCATTTAAAGTAAGTACACTGAAATATAGAGATTGTATAAGGAATATTTTATTGAGCATTACAATGCTTCTGTATTATTTGCACAAAGCTCTTACTAAATCCTTTATATATGAAATTAATCTGGAATTTATTTAATAGTCAAATGTAAAGATTACGACGCTTTTACATCAAGAGTAACTGAGTTTTTAGCTTAAATCTCTAACAGATGTTCAAAATCTAATAGCAGAAGAATGAGAGCGAAAACAGGTGGCGATAATCTTTATGCGTACGTTACACCGACATTTAAGATCAAAACTTTGCCAACAGTATTATCAAATAGGCTGACGTTCAACGTTAAAAAATAAATTCCCTTGTAAAACTAGGATGTAACAAAGAAAACGTAACCACACTTTCTTTTAAAGAATCTTTCCTTGTTTTTCTACATTCAACTTTAGTGGTTATTAGTACCAGACATTTATAAAAAAAAAATATTGAAAACTCTTTTGTAGTTAATTTCCTTTTTGTTACTGGTTACTTAGGACTTAAAGTTAAGAATTTAAACCCGTTTAAATTTCAACTGTTTTAAATTTATTCTTAGAAAACGTTTCTTATTAGTTTTCTCATAGTTTATTTTTAACTTATTGATCAGAAAATATAGGTTAATAAAAATATCTTCGTAGCCTGTCAATTTATTAAAGATATAGCAAAACTGATGTGTCACAGTTTTGAACTTTCTTGTCATTTTTTAATTAAATTTTATTACATCACTGAGGTATTCTAGACAATCTTTCTCTGTACTATTTTTTTTAATCTGTTTGTATTCTGTAACAGTTTTTATTTAAACAACCAACCAATTAGATAACTGTTCCAGTTGCTCTATTTTGCTGTCTTTGTTTCGCGACTTAGAAGAGACATTGAAGGTTGTTGTTCATCTTTAGTTTTTAGAAAGTCACAACAAATGGTCGCGGTAATTATGATAATGACAGATGAAAGCTGTTATCTTATATCTCAATTAAGAAGTGTTTAGATGCATTATCTTCAATAATGCACTTCCAATCAAAAGGCCTAAACATATTTTTTTTAAACAAAATGAAGCTGTCTAATTCATAATTTGGCACTTCCGTTTTTATTATCATACAGTCTTTATTATGTCTTTTAAACTGTTTTCCATTGTCTACCGCGACTGTATTATCATTATACTAACTCTATTTGAGTTAATTTGCCATTCTACTCCTGAAGAAAGACTTCGGTCAAATGAAAGACATTTAACTTAATGCAGCAAACGGATGTACAGAGAGTTCAGTAATTTTATAAAAAAAAACTCTGAAAGTAATATTTCTGTTCCATAATTAACAGAATACATTTCTTTAGCAGAATATTTCTGTTCCATAATTGAATATACTTTGCTACGTGTTAACCATGTATACTTTTTAAAATATAACCTAACACCAGGTTTTACAGAAAATGCCGTAGGATAATTCTGTGATTAACAATGCCCATTAATAATTTCTACACCCTATCTATTATTATTATTATCTATTATTATTATCTATTATCTATTATTATTATTATTATTATCTATTTTATTATTATTATTATCTATTATATTATTATTATTATCTATTTATTTTAAGGGATAAGGATTTTTTAGACTTTGGCTGTAGCTTCCACTGGAATGATTTAGGTCAATCTTATTCCAAAATGCTGTTCCCTACTTTCAGATTTTCTTTTAATGCAAAAGATAGAAAAGCCAGTTTTTGTATAACCCAGGTCTTTGAATATTTATCTCACCAATGGCATGCCTTTTCAATCTGTGACCTCCATGAATACTAAGAGGAACAGTTTTCCGGTGTTTTGTTTTCAGTTTGTTTCGGATGACATCATAACGTTCTGGAAATTTTGGAAATTGTCAGCTCTTAGCTGACCAGTTTAGAAATTGGAAGTTTTAATAGATATTTATGCGTTGATTACAAAAGTGTCTTTCCCGAGGACGCGGTACGAGTCCTCGGTACCGTAAAATTGTGATAAACATTTTTAAATTACAGTAATAATTTGAAATTATACTGTATCAGTTCCGGACCTCATTTCCAGAGTCAAAAATATGGACAACGAAGTTACCTTTTAATTCTTGTTTTTACCCGTTCAATAAGTATAATTAGTTATTTTGCACGTCATGGTTAGGACTGTTAGTAACATGTTATTCATGTAATTTTGGTTTCTGTCCATTGTTTAGTCGGAATCATTATTGGTATTTGATCTTTTATATATTTTTTTTTCAAGTAGGTGAACAATCCATTTGACTTACTGGCAAGCGATCTTTTGATTACTTATGATAGTCGTTTGTATCTCGACGTTTAACCATATTGTTTCCATACTTATAAAATTCTATTTAACGTAACTATGGTGTAACAAATCTCTGAAATTTTTGCAACTCCTCTTAGGCGGTGGCCAGACAGCAAGCAGGTTAGAGCAGTGAGCAGGTTGAAAGAAACTAATGTTAGATAATAGGCAGGGTCACACCATTACCAGGATCTGCTGTACTGCTCTACTGCTTACCGCTCTAATCTGCTCAAAAACAAAGAAATTTGATTTTACCAGCTTACAAGCTCACATCTCAGTCCAGTTTCCATTCTGTTATTGTGTACATTAATTTTCTACCATGAATTTCGATACTCAATCACTACTGTCAGCTGTAGATAAACGTGCAATTTTGTTGGATGTGTCGGATAAGCATTTGAAGGACAGAAACTTTTCACTTAAAAGTGCACGGAAACTTCAATTTAAAAGTAGTAACTTCACAAACCGAGACAAAACAAGAGGCATGACTGAACCAAGTGACACGTAGATGAGAAGTGTGTTAGCAGCTGACTGCTTTCTGTATAGCCACGGTACCATCTCAGTTCAATGCTGCTCGACTGCTTGGACCTACTTGAACTGCCTGCTCTAACCTGCTTCATATCTGACGCGGCCTTAACCTAGGAATTTCACCCGTGTACTGTGCCGGCGCAATTTCTAGTAGCTCATAAAACGCATAACAAATCATATTTAGAAGTTTTAAGGTACATATTATTGTGTTTCATCTTGCTTCTCTTACAAAAATGAATAGCGTGATAATTCCTCAAGGATTATATACAAATTTAGAAGAAAAAAAAATTACTTCGAATATTTTCTCATCATTTATATCTACGCTTAAAAAATGATCAAAATGACAGAATGAGAAAAATCGACTTCCAAAAAGGATAAAGGAACTTGGGAGGAAAGAGGGAAAAGGATAATATACCTCAATATCTACCTATCTATATTCCATACCGACTAAACAGGGGGTTTAATAATCTCAACATCTGGTGTATTCTTTCGAATACAATAGAGTTTCCCCTTTAAAGGTGGATAAAGAAAAATGAAGAGAAATTTGTAATGGAGGTTCAACACGCACCCTTTTCCGCATAGCTTTTCTTAAACACTATGAGACCATTTGCTAGTGGCAACAATTCACTCGAATTTGGGCCGGTGTTTTGTCCCTCATCGTTCGAGTAAACAATCATTCAAAAGGTTTAACATTAAAAGAACGTTATCTTAAAACCTTAAGTGTATTTACAAAACAATAAAATGTGCGTCTTTCAAGCTTAGCCAAACATTAGCGAAAGGACGGGAAATTTTTTTAACCCTTTCTATTATTAAAGATTTAGTACTACTGTAAAGCTAAATTCGATAAATATGTGCATTATTATCTTATCACGTGTATTTAACATTATCTGAGAAAATAGCGCTAAGCGACTTTACTGTTATTCATCCTTGTCATCATACTTATATTGCTATTATATTCTTTATGAATCATATTTACTTTGTTGTATTCAACCCTTTGTCAAGATACGAAGAAGCATCTTGGTATCTACAATATAAATTGTAAAAATTACATTACATACATTTTTATACTACAAAATTAGGAAAATGGAAGCTCGTATGGTTTTTTTTTTATTTTGTTCGTTACGTCTGACCTGTTTACATAACAGGTAGATGGAATGTTAAATAATTTGCACTCGAACGCTAGTTCCAGGGCTACAAAAAATAATTTTGGTTCTTATCACGTGGTCAGCCAATTGTATGACTGAAGCATTCAAGAACAGAAGAGATGGAGGTATATAAGACACTAGTCAGCATTATCTCCTCTGAGTAATGAATTTCATCACTATACAGCCAGACCCTGTGGTAAATAAAGTGAACGTGTCATTTACAGGGTGGAAAGTAAATGGTTTTCAGAGGGCGTGGCATGCTAATAAGAATACTTTTCCATTCAGTGCGGAAGGCATTGGTAAATAGTAAGTAATAAACAGTAATAGCTAAAAACAAATGTTAAATATAAAATTTGTTCCTTTTAAAAATACTTTTAAACGATATGCCACACGACCTACCATTTGAAATTTTTGAGTTACGGCCATTTTATTTTTTTCAGAAACCAGTTTTGAGACACTCAACCAAATTTTTCCAAATCTAGTCATGCGTCCATCGTTTGAAAGCTTACTCAATTTTAAATTAAATAAAATTAAAAATAATAATTAAGTTTACGATGTACTGCCATAAAGGTCAAAACATGAAAACATAATTTTTCAGTTTTGGCCGCCATTTTGAAATGGATGAAGATATTTGAAATTTTCTTTTACCGGATTAAATATTAACTTATAGATCTTTCAAACTGTGCCAGAAAATATACTTGTTTACGTATGAAAATTGCGAGATTCGAACGCGGCTTCAGTTTCGGCACACCCTATACATTTGAAGTGGACGAAAATAATTTTATTAAATAGCCAATGGTCACATCGTTGGAAAATATTTTTATCCTATCATACTATGTCCCTCCGTTTTACTGCAATCAATTTGGGGCACCTTATCTGCCTCACCCGGCATATCTTGACATGCGCCGGCTGGTCAATGGTTTTTTATTTATTTATTTTATTTATTTATTTATTTAAGGTCGCATCGACTATGAGGTCATTAGTGACCACGTTGCATGTAAATACATGTAGCATAAAATTTCCAAAGAAGACATAAACAAACGCAATTAGGTCATATATAAAAACATAATGAAAAATTAATTAGGTTCAATTAAAATTTAGGCAACAGAAAATAAAAAATAGAAAATAGAATGACGATGAAAAATGTTATTGTTATCTTTGTTATTTCAGGAAATATTTTAACTTTCTCTTGCCTACATGAATACATAGGGAGGAAAGTATTGTTTTCAGGTCAATTTTTCGAAATCGAAATTTCACCGGATCTACACGTTTTCAGACCCCCCTGAACCAAAAACATGTTTTTAGCGGTTGGCCTAAGTGTGTCTGGTGTGTGTGTGTGTGTGTGTGTGTGTGTGTGTGTGTGTGTGTGTGTGTGTGTGTGTGTGTGTGTGTGCGATTGCGGCCTAATTATGCATTTTAGCGCAAAAATTTATATACTAATAAAAGTTGTGGAAACTTTTAAAACCTACAACTTTTATTTAAAACCTTTATTTTTGTATAATTCTTAGTTTAGCGGTAATTAACGATTTTCTGTTGTTTTTTTTAGATTTCAGCCTTAGTATGCATTTTACGGCAAACGTGTATAAACTAATTTATAGGGAATTAAAAGATCTACAACTTTTATATTGAGTATTCTTCTCTACAGAGCCTAGTTTAGCGTCAAAGAGTGATTTTCCGTATTAAGCCAAACTGAGGTTGATTTTCATTTTGCATCATTCACTCATGATTAAAATAAGGTTAAGTCTTTTGAGGTTAGTTTTCTTGTTTATTTCTAATGTTTTATTACTAATGTTAGGTTATATTGTTCACTTTTGCATTGGCAAGAGAAAGTTGTGTGTTTCACACCAGATTATTAATTTGTAAAAATGTAAGTTTGGATGATTATTTTTATAGTCAGTTGCTGTAGACTGAAGGCTAGAGGCTAGAGGAATAAATGAGGCTGAAAAGGAGAAGGAGGAGGAGAGGGCGACGACAATGACAAGATATTACAGATCAATTTCTAAAGTTTCAAAATAGAGTATATCGCTATTAGTAGAATAAAAACTCACAAGATAAAAATATACCAAAAATAAATTGGAAAATGCCGGAACAAAATTTAACAGAATTTTATCTATCTTTTGTTTCTTTTAAAGTTCTAAGATAAATTTATAACAAGCGTTAAAGGCGTGATTTTCTTTATAACCCACTACAAAAAGTTTTATCCTCTATTTCCCGGATTTAAATTACACACTACCCATGAGGGTAATAACACTGTGCTGTAAAATAACCTAACTTCATGAAATGAACAAAATAATCTAATAGTTGGTTTAGTAACTCTAAAAAAACCTTCATTGAAACTTCTTACAAGGTTGAGTTTTTAATTTAATTTACTTTAATTTTTAAATTCAATTACAGAATAACATAGAATTATTAATTTAATAAGAAAGTTTAAATTATGCAAGGACAAATCTGACATTTGTCTCTCTTGGAGAAATTATGAAACCATTGACTTGTAATACTTTCTCCGCGTTTATTTCCGAAAGGATGACTTACTTTACCACAAAATTGGCTAAAAACTTTATTAAAAGTAAACAGCAGCTCTTACTCACTAATAAGCAGTAAGATAAAACCGTTTCTGTATTATTTTTTACTCCGATACGGTATTAATTAATGCTACCCTACAGAGAATAAGGAAATATTTTCTGAAGCAATACTCTTGAACAATTATTAGTATCGTAAAAAATTACGTATAGGCATCCTAGCCTGTTCCAGTTTCAAAACTTAGTAATCTGATTTCTTATTAAAGCTAGGATGTCCATCTTATCAGAGGTCATCCATTACTTCGTTTTCAGGTTGGTTTATAAGTAAATGCCTGTTTAGGAGTAAGAGCGTTTGACATCCGCAGCAAATGAGTACACCACTCTTGTCTGTATTTTCGAATCATATAATATATCACCATTCAGTTCATGCCTAATATTTTAATTTTTTATGGTTTAGCAATCGACACCTTTCCAAGATCTTACTGTTAAATAGTATAAAACCGATTGAAAGAATGCATCGACGCCCCATTTGATTCCCAATCGATGGATGGACAAGAATACAACTAGAAGTCTGCAAGAATTCAAGAATAAAAGCGTAGCTATAAACTCTTAACTTATAATTGAGCTCATTATACATCATTAATCAATTCAAATATTTTCAGATCGATATAATATATTGCAATATTTTATACAATTAAAGTCATTAACGTACTTATAAATATATTTACAGTGTCATCAATAGTTGTAAAACTATTTCAAGCAAATCAATTTAATTTATGTAAAATCAATTTTGTTTAGTTCATTTAAAAGTTTTCGTTTCGTTAAAAATTTCATTTATTTTCATTTTCCAATTCTTTTCATTTCATTTCAACGTTACAAATACAACCTTTATACACTATATTGGAAAAGACACAATAACGGTTATAAACATAAGAAAAAAAAATTTTGGCTCTTTGTCACGGAGTTTCGGTAATTGGAAAAATCGACGATGTAACGGTCGGAAACATACCCTGTCCCAATTAGTTACGATTAAAGACGCTTAACTGTAATGAGTAAAGTCTTACTTTCTACAAGAAGATATTTGATATAATTGTTTTATCTCATAAAATAGTTTTTTTATGATTATAAATTGAATTTATGTTCATAATCTGCAACTGAAAAGTTGTCTTTAATTAATACTTGGATTTTGACATGTATCAGAAATACTTTAACGCAAACATCAAAGGTGAAATAATTATGTTCTTTACAACTGTTACAGTATACATGCTTCACAAAATGAGACTTAACATAAAATAAATCACGTAAGAGTTACTCTTCGTTATTCAACAGACAGCGTTTTAAACGTTTTGAAAAATTGACTGTTTTAAAGAAGTTAGGTCAGACAACTATACAAACAAGTAGACTAATGAATAAAATAAACGAAGCTAAGGCAGATCTTTACACTATTTATGTAATAAAACATTTACGAAGTCTGAAGCCTAGAATATTAGACTACTGCACGGCTGTACCTCTTAACCTGAATTAGGTCTATCTCATTATCTATTAAAATTGTACTACTGTAAAACTGCACAGTTCGGCTAATAAATTTAAAAGCACAGTATTTTTAACTCTATTTTAAAAGATTTTAATTTTAGTTTTTGTTTAGCCTTCACGACTTAATTTTTGTTAATTACCTTATTAAGTTAAAAATGTACAGCTTACATTTATTCTTCTTTTTCTTATAGTGCGCATCCGTTCCGGTTGTTTGCGATCAGCTTGGCTGTCTTCCCTCTGTTAGCTGGAATTCTGAACAACTCGCTAGATGTTTACCCGTACACCATCCTCAGGTTCTGCAACCAAAAAATTCTTCTTTGCTCCTCACCACGCTTACCGTGTATCTTTCCTTGAATGATGTATTGATGTTATTTCTCAATATATTTTCAAGGTATTGGCGTTTGCGAACATTGATGGTTATTAAGATTTCTTTTCTTTTGTTCATTCTTTGAATCTCGTGAGAGATTTATTAAAGGAACTTGAACGACAAGCAAGAATTCCTATTCTCGTTTTAATGAGCGCAAAACAAATGTTTATCAAATGTTCAACGTATATTAGGCACAAAGTCCGAAACTGGCCAATGGCCGAGAAAAGTGTTCAAGAAAGTTTTTGAACGCCGGCAGATTGCCAAAGCCAGAAATGAACTTGTTTTCCGGAGTTTTGTTGTCTTTAATGGGCCAAACCTTGGTCTGGATGGTTGTATATATTGCTAAAGACATGCACTTTGTCTTCGGGCATTGGTAATCTCAAAACAGTGCAGTTTATGAAATATGTAAAAATTATTTATTTTGGCACCTAATTAGTGGCATGATTAGTGGCATTACAAAACTACAAAAATACAATTCAAACTATTACTGTATTATTAAAAATAGAAATTTACTTAAAACATACCTATTAGGTCTACAATAGATGATAAACAATAAATAATAGGGAAAATTAAAAACTTATATATCCTCATAAAACAATCAACATTATACGTACGTTTAAATAATAATAAAATACTTTTCAGTACAGTTTATCAAATACCTATACAAAAATTATTTATTTCTGCAGTTTGATAAGTGGCATTTTGAATTTACCTAGCAGTGTTGCCAACAGCTTTGGTCAACATGCACTCTGTCAATTCTAGGTTCGGTTGTTTTATGATGGCCCGAAGAAGAAGTGCATGTCTAACTTTGGCAATTAATATACACCCAGATCTAAAACATCCAAACCTAGGTTCGCACTTTAAAGGCAACCATAGTCCCGAAAACAAGTTCATTTCGGGCTTTGGCAATCTGCCGGCATCCAAACTTAGGATTGAACACTTATTCGGCCATTGGCCGGTTTCGGACTTTGTGCCTAACATATATAAATACTTGGCTATGTAATTATATGGCATTATGCTCTTCTTTTTTAAATAGATAATTGTGTATAAAATGCGTTTGTTTGTTTTGTTTTTATCTATTTATTAGGAAAGGTGTTAATTTAGTTTAGAAAAGTAATTAGAATTGTTAACTTTTCCTGGATGAACGTAAGGTCTATTGTAGTTAAATTTTATAGTAGATTTTAAGTTTCTTTGGTGGATTTTTTGTATTTTAGTTTTAAGAAAATATACTTGTAACGAAAAACGTTTTGATTTTTATTTATTTTTATTTTCTTGGTTATATACTACCTTCCATCTCCTAAACCAATTGGATATTTAAACTGACAATCTCGTAACGTAAGGCATCTAAATCCATTTGCAATATTAAATTAAACCCGTTGATCTTTGTGTATAAGCGCGCTATTTATTATCAATGCAGAATTGACTTAAATCGCTTAAAACTTCTGATACATTGTAATAACATTACTGTATATCTCGTTAGTAAATAATACAAAGTACTACAATAAATTCGGTATTTTGTATTGTGTAAAGTAGAACGAGAAGAGGCTTTAGTTGAGAAACGAATGACACCCACTTTGAATTGATTGCTTGTTAGAATGTTGGTGCTCACGTTCTCTCTTCTCCTCTCTCCCAATACACTCCCACTCCCACTCCAACACTCTTTCTCTCATCTGAAACGATGATGATACTCGTATACTGGTACTCAACATTCCAGTCATGTGTGATTATCCGCTATTTAGATTCTAGGAAGGAAGTGTTGCTGCAGCCTTCATACTCATTCCTATTCTGAACCCTCCCTTGTAGTACAACTGCTGTCAATAATACGATGTACTGTTTTTAGCCCTTCCCGTTTTAGAGTATAAAATGTATACTTTGAGTGCGTTAATTTTGTAATAATATTAGTAATCAATATCATTTTAATTTTACTATTTTCCTTATACTTAATTAATATTAGAAAGAAATTTAATTTCTATTTAAGTAATTATCACAAAATACTGTAAGAAACGAATTAATTTATTATTCAGAACGTTTTGAAGTTTTTTTTTTTGTAACAGTGTATTTCTTTTGCAATAAGTTAATAAATACAATAATTTTAAGCAAATATGAGAAAATCTGTGTAATCTCCTTAGAACTGAAATATAAACTTTTTTCAGTAGTGTGTTTCAAAAAGACTAAACTGTGAAAGAAAAAATATATATATACAAAATCAAACTTGATGAACTGTGAATCAACATCTTGAAACACAAAGTTGTTGAAGTTGAAGATGACGATTACGATAATAGAGATGAAAACGACGCCAATTATGAGTTGACGATGATTAGGAGTTGAAGTAGAAAAGAAAAGAAAAAAGTTTAAATGATTAAACAAATCGTAAAGGTAAGTATAATGGTTTTTAAACGTTTCAGTCTGTGAGTATCTTCGCTGTTGTCAGGGAGGTTAATCGCTAATAGATTCTGATGGTCTTCTAGTTTTTGTAAATGATTTTCGCTTTGTTGATTAATTTCTTCTTTTATAAAGGGCAGGTTGAGATCGTTGTGTAATATTTCATTGGTTACATACCATGGGGCTACAGTGATAGGTCTCAGGCATTTTGATTAAAAGCTCTGCAGTATTTCTATGTTTGATAAACTAGCTGTATCCCATAACTCTAACCCATACGTCCAAAGTGTTTTGAGTATTACTTTGTATATGAGTACTTTATTTTTAAAGGAGAGCTGAGACTTACTGCCTAAGAGCCAGAACAGTTGATGACAAAATTTCAGCCCAAGTTGCTTTCGTTTCGTCCATATACGAAGTTAAAATCAGTAGGATTTTCACTATAAAACAATATTTTTAACAAATTATATTATTTTTATTAAATCAACCTCTTTCTCAAGCAAACTATGTTAGGTATCTTTTACTGTATTTACTATTAGCTAGTGGACTCGTAGATGGATGGATGGAACATACACGTCAACTATAAGCAACAATATTGATAAACGACAGACTGAAACAGTTATACAGACTTTTCGCTAAGCAATCAAAATGACTTCAAAACTCTTAACTTACAAAGCAATGCTTCAATCGATCTGGATATATTTTGTAATATTTTTTGAATATTTAGACCAACAGAAACTAACAATTTTGTTCTAAATTAATTGATCTAACTGCTTAATCTAAGATTTTAACAACTAAAACTTTTAGTAGGTGTTATTTTTTTCATGTAATCCAACAGGCTACACTAAGTATTTATAACTAATCAAATCAAGTAATTTTATTTTTGTATTTACAACTCTTAAAAATGTATAATACTGTCCCCTTCGCCCCTTTTGATTAGGTTCAGTGCACTGGGTCATCAAAGTTTCGGACATACAGATAGTGGGAAGCCGATAATAGTTCCGACAGAGGCGACAGGTCTGTGACGGCTCTGCAGAGGGCTAGTAACCACCCCAACCGCAGAGCTGGATGGATTTTTATGGTTATAAAAATTTTTAATAGAAAAATATTTAGCACAATAATTTTTTCCAATGAGAGTTTTTCATTAATGATGTTTTCCTTCGATTATACAGGTGTTTCAAAACAACAATTTGTTTCAAACAAACCAACTTATATACAACCTCAATTCACGAACTTACCTCAAACCCCGCGAAGGCATCTTTATAAACGTTGGAGTAGAGATAAGTTGCTACTTAAATATAGGCCTATATCTATCCTGTGGGCGTTTCACTGCAGACCATCTTTCTCTTTAAGGTACTTTTTCATATAATTGTCTATTGTTATTAAAACATTTACTGGGTGTAAGTCCACAGCTGTTAATATACGAATATAAGTAATAAAAAAAAGTTTTTTTTTCTTATCAGATTTCTATCGATTTTCGAAATTCATTTTTTGAATATTTTTATTTTTAAACCTTATAAGAAAAGAAAAACCTCATTCGCTAAAACAGAGTTTTAATTTACCGTTAAATTGTTATACAGGTGTTTCAAAAAACAATTTTTCCGAAACGAAACCAACTTATATGAAACCTCAATTCACGGAATTTAATTCAAACCGTTAAGTGTAACTTTCTATTATAGTTACACTTTAAGAAAAAATGTTCTAGAAACAAATTATTATTCCGTGTTTTGTAAGAAATATTTCATAATAAATAATCAGTTTTCTTGTAATTTTACAGAAACTGTGCGTTTTGTTAAAATTCTACATTTAATTACTCAACTATAAACTAAAGGATTATTAAAAAGGTATTATATCATTCAACGTAAGTTTATTTGATTTAGTATCGAAAGTTTGAAATTGTTCCGTGCATTTAATATTTTTTGTCATTATCTCTCTGAACAAACTATTATTTATTGCAAAATGGTATGTCGTTTGCAATAGATTGTTTCAAAAACTTTGATTTATGAGTGTACGTTGTTAATTTATTTAATGTTGAAGAAAATAAAATACTGATGTCATTGTGTTTAGATAGTGCTGTCTGTCGTGATGAAAATGTTTCCCATTTTCACTAAATTACTTGATATATAGTATACCAGAAATATTACGGTTACCTATTTACATCTAGATCTTTCAAAACAAATGAAAATAATTATCGTTTATAGCAATAATAGCATGTTTAATTTATAAGCTTATAAATAATAAATATAATAATGTAAACACACCACAGGGGCTTCGTTTCGTGTCCATATTGGCTGCCCAACCCTAATGAGGTTTACCTCGCTTATAAAGCTCTTTCTACGCACAGGCAATGACTGCACAATAATATACTTTCACCACATTGTTTTCAAATGAATTAATTTATGTTTCATACAGTATCATACTAAACCTAAATAAAGCTAACTACAGTAAGTTATGAACACAATAATTATGTGAAAAGTTTTGAAACCATTAACAATTTCAACTGAAACCATCGGTGTAGCAATAAAGTGCATGGCAACTGAACCACATTATTAGCTAACAAAGAATTTTATACTCAAGTTAATACAAATTTCACTCAGTGTTGCAATTTTATATGCTTATATACCCGGCTAATGATGCAAAATTTAAAAAAATAATAATTAATATGATGACATTTTTGCCCATAACAGGCAGGTAGAGTGTTAAATTTTTGCACTCGATCTGATAAATCCAGGGCTACAACGAAACAGTTCTATTTTTTATCATATGGTCAGTCAATTAGATGACTGAAGCATTTAACAACAAAAGAGTGATTTTTCGTATTATTAAGCCAAACAATTGTTTTTATTTTGCATCATTCACTCATTTTTAAAATTAGGTTATGTATTTTTGAGGTTAGTTTCTTTGTTTATTTAAAGTTGCATCAACAACTTGATCATTAGCGACTACGGTGGGTTAAGAACTATAATGATGGGTTCTGGTACGTAATAATTTCCAAAGCCTAGGTGGGAAACGAACCCGGGAACTCAGCTTAGTAGGCTAGCGCGCTATCTACTGTGTCACGGAGGCTTTTTAAGTTCTCTAATAATGTTAGGTTATATTGTTAATTGTTTGGCTTGACAAGATAAAGTGTGAGTGTTTCACACCAGATTTTTACGCATTCAGATACCGCGACGTATCTTGAAAACTATAATGGGTAACTATTGGTGGAATAATTTTTTTTTTTTGAGTTTAAACGTAAATTTTTTATTCACAACTGTATAATATGAACTTAACAACTAGTGAATGAGATAAATGGATTATGATAGTGACTTGTGTGTGATATGAAGTGAAGCCAGCCCAATGGCCAATTTTGACATGAATTAAAAAATTAAAAAATGGAATGACATGAAATATTACAATATATAATTATTATCATCGTGGTATGATAAATACAATATGAGTATGATGTAGTAATGAGAGTGTTTATGGATGAGTTCTTTGTCTAATCTTATGGTGTTTTAGTAGATCAAGATTCCATTTTCTTTTCAGGCGCCTACAACAGGCGACAACAGGTAGGATATTTGATGAGATCGAACGAACTTTGGGGTATTTGTGTGAAATTGTTTTCGAGTGAAAAGTGTTGTATGTGCTTTTAATGATATCAAAAACTGTAGGGATTTTCAAGTCTGTGTGTAAATTAAGATTAGTTACACAAAATGGGGCATATGTGATGGCTCGAAGAGCTTTTTATTTGTGTCTTCGAAGAATATTTAATGTAGACGTGTGACAAGAACCAAAAATGGAGCCACCGTATAGCCAGATTGGTAGGATTAGTGACTTATACAAGATAACTTTTAAGTTTAGAGGGAGAGAGGATTTCCGACCAATAATACTATACAGTCTGCGAAATAGAAAACCCGAGAGAGCACTGACATGTGAAATGTGAGGCTTCCATGTTAGGCGTCTATCAAGTGTTAACCCTAAATATCGGACCTTATCTGCGACTTTAAGCCTTGTGTCACTGGTGCGTAAAATTGGGCAGCCTACCAGTCGTAGTGTAAATGTCATCTGTTGTGATTTATCAACACTTAATTTGATTTTCCACTGAATCGTATCTAAATTTCTTTGCAAGTTTTCCGAAACAATAACTGGAATTCCCGATTTACATAATATGGCCGTATCATCAGCGTATGTACACGGGAGTGTGTCCGGAGAACTCGGGAAATCATAAGTGTATTTACTATAAAGGAGAGGGCTTAGAATGCAACCTTGAGGGACGCCTGAAAAGATTGGAAAATAGTCTGGTCGAGCTGAGCCATGATTAACAGAGAAAAATCTATCTTAAAGGAAAGATCTGATGATTAAAAAATATGTTGCCAGTGAGAATCTTAATTTTAAAAGCAGGCTTTCGTGCTAAACACGTTCAAAAGCTTGTGCTAAATCCAGAAAGGCAGTAAAACCAACTCTATGTAATTGGTGTATTGTGGAGTGGGACCTACGGAAACCAAACTGATGATTTGGTAGTATTTCGCTGTCTTCTGCAATGACTATTAGTCTTTTAAATAAGGTTTCCAAATAATTTAGAACATAGTGGCAACAAGGAGATTGGGCGATAAGAAGTAACATTTTCAGATGGTTTACCGAGCTTGAGAATCAGTAAAACCTGTAAAATTTTCCATTGAATTGGAAATTCAGTAGTCCTGAGTATAGAATTAAAAAGTGTAGTCAGAAATACTATACTCTTTCTGGGACGTTGTCTCAAAATTTCTGAAGTAATTAGGTCGTATCCTGATGCCTTATTATGTGGTAAATTTTTAATTTTTTTGTAGACCTCTTTTGGAGTGAAGAAATTTGGAAGAAGACTTAAAGGTAATGGAGAGTTAACAAGTTCATCTACCAACTGTTCACGTTCGATGTCAGGAAAATTGTGTGGCTAAAAAATTGAAGAAAGGTGTGTTGCAAATAGATTGGCTTTATCACTGTCTGACTTTGCCCAAGTGTCATCTAGTTTACGAACTGGGGCTGAGATTGGTAGTTTGCTAGTTTACGAACTGGGGCGGATTGTGTTGCTTAAGAAACTTTCTGATTGTTAGCCAAAGAGAGCGATTCTCCGAGGTAAGGCCAGATAGATAATTTTGAAAGCGATCAATTTTAAATTTTCTAATTGCATTTAAAAGGATAAAATTCAAAATTTAAATTGATTTGTGTTGTTGTGTGCTTTTTTGGTATGAAACCAAGTGTAGGATAAATTATTTTCACGCGCATTGTTGCTAGAAAATGAACAATTTAAATTTTATGTGCACACTCGTTATACCAGACAAAATATGCCAACGAACAATAACAGGAATGTCAGTGATTTTAAAATTTTCATGAACTCATTATCCTATAGTGTACGGTACCATATCCATCCACACAAAGAGAACCCCGCATTATAAAATTTTTATTTCTTTCATTGAGTAGCATACCATTCCATTATTAAAACGATATGTTTGACGCTTTTCAACAGTTTTCCACGGCTTATTAATGACATTTCAAATTTAAGCTGTTTAATAATTGTTTTGTTGTACAGGAAAATTGCGCAAAAGCTTCATTTTGGTTTATTTATACCACCCATAAATTTGTTTGGAAATTGCAATTATCTTATTTATTAAATCAGTATCCACCCGCTTAATGCCCCTTCATGACTTCTAATTAAATTATTATTTAATTTCAGCTTCTTTATAAATAATGTATGATGTTTGTCGCTCTGTGGCAACAAAATATATTATTGATTTTCTGAACTTTTCGTTCTAGATAATGTAACATAAAGTTGCTAGTCACAAGAATAACCGAATGTGTTAAATAAAATAAAGGTAAAATCTATAAATTAAAAAATGGTACGATCTCTTTGATTTTTGTAAAGTTGACATAACTTCTGATGCAGACTTCCAACCCACGTGCAGTGCGGTTGCAATTACCAGTAAATTTACATAATGATCATGAATTCCAACGTGTATTTTGGACTTTAGTCCAATTATACTATTTAACTTAAAATAATTATAAATAGCTAAAAATTTCATTTTAATAACTTTCTGTTAATAATAATTAAGTAATAAAATTAAAACAAACTTTTTCAACTTATTTTAAAATCATTGTGTGTGTTTGTGATTTCACAAATTGTTTTCTTTACTTTAATAGTCATATACATCAAACTTTAAAGGTGACTAAAGAATCATACAGTTAAATTTTGTTGTTCCAGAACTTTACCATTACTTTGGTCACAGACGTTCCTATATCAATGTTCAGTCTTTTAGGTACGGTAGAATTAGACCTACTATAGAATTTCTCTTTGTGTGGGAGTCAGACAGTTAGTCAATCGTTTACCAGCTATGTGTTTCATTCAGTTCAAACATTTCCTCAAATTTCTCGGTATATAAACTTTTCCTTTGTCATCGTATCAATTTATTTTTAACAGGATGACTACAAAACAGTTTCCACTTCAATTACATTAAATACCTCACAAAAGTTTTCAGAGAATTATCATCATATTATTCCACCATAAAAAGACTTTTATTCAACAATCGAACTGTGTGAAACAATATCGAAAAACGTGGACACATTGTTTCGTTTAGTAAATAGATTACATCCCCTCATTTTTTTTACAAACTTCACAGAATCAGTTCTTAACTTACATCATGACAGTTTCGAAAGTTTGTAAAATCATATTTTCTTTAGCTTCACAAACGTAAATTTTACAAACTTTTCGATTAATTTAAAGTATGCGTATGAAAAGAAATAATCTGGTGTGAAACACTCACACAATTTTCTTTTGTTAGTGAAAAAAATTAAAATTATAATCTGTCTATAATCATGAGTAAACTAAAAATTAAAATTATAATCTGTCTATAATCATGAGTAAATGTAAAATAAAACTCATAACCTAATTTTAATCATGAGTGAATCACGCTAAATTAAAATCAACCTCTGCTAGATTTGGGATTCAATAAGTCAAATATAGAAAAAACCATTGATAGATGGTGAATTAATAAGCTCTGTAGAAAAAAAGCTTGACACAAAAGTATTAAGTGTTTTAATTTTTTATAATTTTATAAATAACGTTATAAATACTTTTGTCGTACAGTGCATACTAAGGCCGCAATCTTAAGAAACACCCAATTACGAAAAATCGCTAATTGACGCTGAACTAAGTATTGCAAAAAAAATTATATAAAAGTTGTAAGCTTTTTAATTTTCTACAAGTTCATTGTATTTGTTTTTTCCCTACCGTGCGAAATAAGATAGCACTTTTGAAGAAAACATTATTACGAGAGAACATGCCGCCCCCCCCCCCACGAATCTTAGCAAACTCGCCGCTTACTCTAACATTTACAGCACAAAAACTGTAGTAAATGAAGCGACTTTAACATAAATCGTTGGAGCTATTTTTGAGAAAACTGTGAAAGAGTTAAAAATTGTACGAATAAACTCCTTATTCTGGTTGACTAATTTATAAATTAAAATTTTCTTGTCAGGTCCCCTTGAAGTACCTAACTGAATTTTCAGTTTCATACGATATTCCGTTCTTGTGGTACGTTAGTTACACACACACACACACACACACACACACACAAATCTGTAAAAACATGTTTTTTGGTTCAGGAAACCTGAAAACAACTTAAATTCCGGTGAAAACTTGATTTCGAAAAATCGACAACACAATACTTTCCTTCCCTATATTTTAAATAGGGCAACAGAAAGTAATATTATTCTGTTAGTGTTAATTTATTATTAAGTATTTATTTATTATTATTTTTTTTATTATCTTTTATGACTACAATGAATAATTTTAATAAAATTTAGAAAGCTTCTACCTTTTCATATTCTTTAGCTTGATGTTCTGCCAGTATGCCTTCATTCGGGCTGATCTTGCTTGCCGAACTTCCTCTGAAACGATCGGTTTCTTCTTGCTTGGGTTTGTTCTTCCATCTGTTTTGTTTTAAATCTACTTTCCTTATTTCTTAAGATTTTTAATATTTCTGTTTTGTTTTCTAAATCAACGAAAGTCAATCCGAGTTCGATCATGTCTTCTTTGTCATTTCGGATCCGTGCTCCTGATAAGTATTTATTTATTTACTATAAATTTTTTATTTTTTTTATTGTTGATATGAGCAAGAATTTGCCCATAACGGGCAGGTGGAGTGTTAAATTAATTGCAGTCAATCTGTAAGTTCCAGGGCTACAAAAATATTTATGTTTCTTATTACATATTCAGACAATTATATGACTGAACAATTGAAGAACCGAACACGTAGAGTTGTAAAAGACACTAGTCAGAGTCACTAGTCAGAGTTATGATATAACCGTTTACTGATTTGTTTGATAAAGATTTTAGAAATGTTTATCTGGGATTTACCGTGGTAGGTATAAAATGGTTTCCAAATAAATGTCACTTTAATTAATTTTAGAGAAACATCTGAAGAAATTACCTAAGAATTCACCAAAATTCCTTGGAACTTCATCGCTTTTAGCATAATAGTAAAATTATAATTGTAACTGTGTTATAATTAGAACTTGTTAATATGTTATACATAGTTTAATCAAGTACTATTGAGCGCTATAAATGCTATTGTTAACTTACAGGATGTAAAGAGAGGAAACACACTATCTTAATAGGCTTAACTAGTTAGATTCTATAGTAAGAGGTATTGGATAATAATATAATCACTACTAGTAATTGATTAGGTGTATATTGTCAAACCTAAAGCTACTTCATTACGTGATCTCCAATGTAATCATTGATAACAATGAGGACATATCCAGCGGTTATACACACTTTACTCTGTTTCAAAGTTTCGTGTTTTAATGTAATTGCTACCAAAGTACTTTGTTTCCTTATAAGATATCGTAAGTAGAGTATTGCTATAAATAAGCTGATAAAATTTTATATGTATGAGATTATTCAAGTTGTACAAATGAAAATTAAGAAAACTCTATTTGATAGAGCAACCCCACATTTCATTCATATTTTATTGTAATTTGGCTTCATTTTAAAAACTCTTGTACAAAACTTAAAAATCGTATCCATACCACATTTTTATCAACTAAAAATATAGGAAGCACCTATGAGTAGTAAAAATTTTGAATGGTTTCTTATATTTATTTAGTTTTTTTTTATTACAAATTAACAGAAAAATGTTTCCCATTAAATTAAATTAAAATTGGACAGCATTATGTGAAATGGAACTAACCCACATGTAGTGTAAACTGAGATTTTCACTATTAAAAATGTTTCTAACTTCTAATTCTATTTCTTAAAAATCTTTCCGTTTTTTTTAATATGTGTATAGTAATAGTAGAATTTTATTAATGGAGCAAAAATAAATCTTTATTTGTTTTTGAAAAAGATGAAAATATGTGGGTTTGTTCGTTTTTGCAATCAGTGATAGTAACCATTGTTGTGGTTCGTATGAGATGGTTCCTTTTAGCAAAACTGAAAAATTATTTAATGTGGAAAAAGGAAACTAAAAGTTTAATATACTCGTAACATTAAATATAAATTGTTTTATTAGAATGCCTGCTTGCAGTCCATATTTTTAACATAATGAAAATATTATTGAATAAAAATAAACATATTTATATAAAATTCTATGAACAATAAAATCGTGTAAAATTATAAAAATACAAAAACTTAGTACCTAGTAGTAAACTAGGTACTCCTATAGTAAATCATCAGTTATTGTCAACACAAAAACCTGGTTCTTCCCCAAACCCATCCAAGTCGTCTTCTATTTCTTTATTAGAAAATAATTTTCTGTAAACATTTTGAGCATTTTTAGGTATTAAATAAACAATGATTTTAAATCTTTCAATTTAGCATCTGCGACTGCTTTTCCATTAAGCCATAAAGGAACAAGATCGATTTTCTTAAAAGGAATACATAAATACGTTAATTTCTTTATTTTGCTAATGACGGTTTCTATTAATTACTATTTATAGACTACTCCGTTCATGATAATTCATGTCTTTATATAACGAATTCTCTGCATTTTAGCCAATTTATAATTGTTAATTAATAACGATTGATAACTAGTTAGGTTTCAGATCTTAATTCCGAAATGTGAACAGTCAAATATCAGTCAAATAAATCAATATCTGAAATTTTAGAAGGTCCAATTATCCAACAGGCTTTTCAATACGCAGTGAAAAAACTGCCTTAATCCAGTAAACATATAAAGCATTTTCTACAATTTTACCGATTGTAGAACTACAACTTTTTATTGCAATTTGGTTTTTATTTCCTTAAACTTAAGGAAGGTATACCATGCATTTGTTTTATTATTTCATTTTGCGATTTTTTTAAATCAAGTGATTTACTGTATATTTTTATAACCAATCCCATTTACATTCTATTTTTAACTAGAATTCAGTCACGATTTTATTTACTTCTTGGTAACATCACTGACTTTTCTAAACTTTCCACATCTTTCATCCGTATCTTTACCTTCTCTGATTTTCTCTTCTCCTCAGTAATCCTCCAGTTAATCAGATTTACTTTTTCTTCCTTCTTTTGAAAGTCTTGTCTTTTTCTTTGATTTTTAATTTTCTAAGTTTCCTATCTTTCCAATATTTTTTCATCTATTCTGATCTGGACTTTCTCACATCTTCTAGAAGTTGCCGTTTCTCTTTGGTGGCCGTCTTATTCTCCGCAGGAATCATCAATCTATACAATATGCGTCTGAACTTCGCTTTAGCGAAATATTCAGTAGTAATAAATCTCAGTTGTTCTATCTTTAGCTGTTGTTGAAAGTTGTTTTTAATTTTGTCGCTACAAATATTAAACATTATTTAGTGTAAACGGTATTCGTTCATAATTGGTAATTGGTAATTGATTTGCTGGCATTTCTACCGCCACCTCCCCTCTGATTGGTTGTCCAAAAGCATAGATTCGGAGGCTGTTCCGCAGAAGTCTTATATAGCTCGTGACTGGCGACCGTCACAGACTAAAGTAATTATTACAATAAAACTTAAAAGTAAATTTGATGAGTGAGGGTGATCCAGGTTGGCAACCTGGGGAATGCGCATGAACTCGCTCTCACGTACAGGGAAGCCTCTTGGCGCACAAGGTGCCCATCATCAGAAATTAAATAGAAGATGGTCCTAACAGTCAAAAGAAAACGGTCTGAAAAATAAAAAATTTAAACTAATAATATAAAACCTAGTTAGGACTATTGTCACCAATTTACGTCATATCAGCATGTATTTGTCACCATTCTATGTTTGAGACAAAGGAAAAATAAATTTTGTGACCCAGTGCCGTTTGATTCATTATAATATTCGTCCATAAGTTTCATTAATCTAAAAATGTACATTCTTATTACAGAAAAATTGCTTAACTTTACTGAAGTCAATTTCTTTATCGTTTACTAATCGTATTTAAAACAGCATTTTCAAAAAAGTTTCACTTCAAAAATATATATTTAAGCATATATTAGGTATTTAAATAATTACAACTTAGAAGTTCGAAACATTGCAAAAATTGAACAAAAAAGAAATAAAATGCAAAGTATAAATTTTACAAGTATAAATGTATTCAATTTCAACCAGAATTCTCTGGTGGGAATTGTAATAGGATTTGATTTCGCTATGTTGGGATTTGAGTTAAACTTTTGATTTAAAATAACAATTTAATTGAAAATAATAAAAGCATTGAAATCATCTCAGGAATATATTTTCTGTACTGCAATGGAAACCTGGATTGATTTCTCAATCAGTGAAGATTATGACCTAACTTTTTCCATTAATATAGTCACAGAAAATTTGAATTCTACAACTTTTGATAAGTTTACTTTTTCAATGCGTACTGTATAAACGGTTCATTAATAAGTAAGAGAATTATGTAATAGTAAAACTCTAAGCAGTGTAAAATCTTGATTGTTTGAGATACCCTGCTGTGTTTCATTTTCGTTTTCTTTCAGTCGAGCATGAATTGTGTACTTAAAAAATAATGTAATGGTGAAAGAGAATTGTATAAAAAGAAAGGGTAAGTTTGTCTTAAGAGACTCACACTCATTCTGTGTCCAGGAAACGTTCGTTATCTCCGTGGGAGTGGCCGAACGCCATCTACTAACCCCAACCCCCAGCTCTTAAACCTTCTACTCGGCAATTTTTTACCCTTTTTTCTCATCGTCACAGAACTAGTCTTAATCTACTCTCAGTAAATTTTGTAAAAATTCTGTTTTTGCTGTTCTTAAGACACATCAACTACTTGGTTTATTTGCACATACATTTTGAACACGACACTGGTTGAACAAGATCTTGTTTCCCGTAGGAATCGTTTTAAAACAATAACTTTCCTTTTTTATATAGGCCTTCATACACTGAGTTTTCCTATTCTCAATGTTTAACTATTTCTGTTGTAACATCGTAAAGGCAGTTACACAAATTAATGAAATAATAAATCTTATATTTTCATCTTTAAATCAGGAATGGAAGAAAAATGGGGTCATAAAAATTAGAATAACATTTCTATACAGCTATTACTATTCCAGAAAATTTGTGAAAGTTATACAATTATGTTTGTTATTTTTTTATATTTTTAAGTTGTTTTTAAAACAAAAACTAGTTAGTTGTAGTTGTGTGTTAGTTGTAGTTGTGTGTTAGTTGTGGTATAAATGTTGTTTTTAAGTTATTTTAAGTTGTTGGAGTTGTTTGGCTTACTGATTTATTGATGTCCAACACAGTGTACGAGGTGTGGCTATTAAATAACGAGACTGACGTAAAAATTTTTATTTTTATTTTTTACATATTCACTAATTGTCACCTTCAATATACACTCCTTCTCTATCCCTGCAACGCTCCGTACGAATTTTCCATTGTTAGAAACAGCGCTGGAAGTCATCTTCTGTCAGCTCTTTCAGGACACGTGCCGCTCAAAAATGTTTGAAATGAAGCTCGCAAATATTTTTGTACTGACACTTTGTACACGATTGGAAATGACCCAAATTTTTTGGAAACGATAATAATATGTGATAAAACGTGGTTTTTTACTTATGATCCGGAAACGAAGCGCCAATCCATGCACTAAAAGAGTCGAACTTCACCGAGAGCCAAAAAAGCTCCAATGGTCAAGTCAAAATTTAAAGCAATGATGTTTTTTTTATATCCATGGGATTGTGTACCTTCACTGGGTTCCTGAAGGTCAAATAATTATTCAATATTACTACCTTGAGGTACTTTCTAAACTACGTCAAAGAGTAAGGAACAAACGCCCCGAAATTTGGAAGGACAAATCATAAGTTCTCCACCAAGACAATGCGCCAGCTCATTCCGCGTTATCTGCCAAGAGGTTCCTAGCCAAGTACAGCATCTCAGTGTTAGAACATCCACCTTATTCACCAGATCTTGAACCATGTGACTTCTTCCTGTTCCCTAAGGTGAAATCTGCATTAAAAGGGACAAGAGCTGTAAAAGAGAAAGCGGCACGTGTCCTGAAGGAGCTGACAGAAGATGACTTCCAGCACTGTTTCCAACGATGGAAAATTCGCATGGAGCGTTGTAGCGATAGAAAAGGAGTGAATATTGAAGGTGACAGTAAGTGGTTATGTATAAAATTAAAATTAAATTTTTTACAATCAGTCTCGTTATTTAATAGCCACACCTTGTAGTCCTAAACTAAAATACGGAGCGTATTTTTTTCCCAGATATCCGGACCCACACTTAGATTGTCACCTTACATGGAAAATATATATTTAAAGAAAACAACTAGATTATACTTTTGTACAACTACATGTGTTCAACGGCTTATTGAATATCCAAGTGAATGACTTGATGATTTTAAAGTACTAAGAGGAACAAATTTAAACAAGCTGTGTGAATTATATTATAATACGACAACATTCGAGAACTGAGCAAAGTGCTTTGATTGCTATCTAGATTGTTCTTTTTGAAAAGAGCAATCGTACTGCGGAATCAATGCTTCTACGTTTTACAAATGGTTTTAAAATTTTGAAGAAGCAAGTTAGAAAAATTATGGTTTTTTATATAAGTAAATTCACAGAAAAATAGATTTAACCTTTTTATTTATTTATTTAGTTAAATATAATACAATTTATTATACTAGATTAAGCTACAAACAATATTTTTAACTAAATAAACTGATACGCAAAAACTCCTCTTCACGAACAGTTCTGTCCGCGCATAGGGTTATACAAAAAAATAATTTAAAAATTCATACTAATAAATAAATTGATACATAAGCCTACAAATAACTGCTATAAAAAAATACGATTAAAAAGTCTAAAAAAGGTACAGGAATTATGTTTAACAGTTTTTGTTAAAAGCATTGAATATAAATGATAAATATATTATATTTATATAAAAATATCAATAATAATAATAGTAATAATAATAATTTGAATAATAATAACAATTTTAAAAATTACCTTAAGATTATGTACATTTGTGATAATAGAGAGAGAAAAACTTTTATTTAATAACTACTTTTACTTTCTCTTGCCTATATGAATATATAGGAAGGAAAGCATTGTTTTCATGTCGATTTTTCGAAATCGAGTTTTCACCGGATCTACACGTTTTCAAACCCCATGTACCCAAAAAAACGCGTTTTTAGCGATTGGTCTGTGTGCGTGCGTGCGTGCGTGCGTGTGTGTGTGCGTGTGTGTGTGTGTGTGTGTGTGTGTGCGTGTGTATGCGTGTGTGTGTGTGTGTGTTTGTGTGTGTGTGTGTGTGTGCGTGCGTGCGTGCGTGCGTGCGTGCGTGTGCGTGTGTGCGCGCGCGCGCGCGCGTGTGTGTGTGTGTGTGGTTGCAGAATATCTCAAGAACGGAACATCGTACGAACTTGAAACTTGAAACTTAAGTTACATACCACTACCAGATCCGACACAAAAATGTTCATCAAAATCAGTCAACCGGAAGTAGTAGTTTATTCGTGTAATTTTTCACTTTTTTTCGATTTTCTCAAAAACTGGTACTACGATTTTTTTTTAAATCTCCTGGTTTACTAAATTTTTTATCCTCTACAAGAAAGGGTGGGCGCCACGTTTGCTAAAATTCTTGGTGAGGCTGTTTTCACGTAAAACAATTGGGGTCTTAAGATTACGGCTGTAATATGCATTTTGGTGCAAAAATTTAACAAAAAAAAATGTAGAGAATTTAAAAACCAACAAATTTTATTTCAAACATTTTTTTGTATAACGCTTATTTTAGCGGTAATTAGCAATTTTCTGTTTTTTCCTCACGAAAATTTGTGGAAAATCAATTTTTTTTAAAGATTTCAGCCTTAGTATGCATTTTACGATAAAATTGTATACAATCAAATTTATAGGAAATTGAAAGATCTACAACTTTTATTTCAAGAATTTTCCTCTACAGAGCCTAGTTTATCGTGAAAGAGTGATTTTCCGTATTTTTAGGCCAAACTGAGGTTGATTTTCATTTTGCGTCGTTCACTCATGATTAAAATAAAGTTATGTTTTTTAGGTTAGTTTTTTGTTTGTTTCTAATGTTTTGTTACTAATGTTAGTTTATATTGGTCACTATTTGCATTGGCAAGAGAAAGTTTTGTGAGTGCTTCACACCAGATTTTTTTAATAAATTTACCTTCTTTTTCCAGTACATCAGCTCTTCTAATTTGTTTTTGGTCTTAATTTAGAAACTTAAATTATAAATTTGTAATTTATTAACAACCAGAAGTAGTTAACGATAAAAGTAGATAATGTAATGAAGTAAAATAGTAGATAATAATGAAGTAGATAATGTAGGTAACGTCCTGTTTTCGTCTCTATCGAGAAAATCACCCAATAACAAACCCTCGTCAGTGCTCTGTATTAGATCCCTACTCTAGTATCTCGTTAATCTCCTATATGGATTTTGTGATAAGTGTGGATCTGGCAATGTTGTACCTTTGGATTAGTGTACTTAATTAATTTTGAATGAAAATGAAAGTTTTTTAATGGTCGTGTGTTCTGTGTCTACATTGATGTCACGATATATGGCAGAATTTCGTACGTAACAGGGACTACAAGTGACTAAACGTAAGAATTTGTTCTGAAAAGCTTGTATTTCATTTTCATTTTATGTTTTCGCCGAACCTTAGATCAGAACTCCGCACATTCACATCAGTAAAATTATGTAACAATTTAGTTTCTATTCAGTAGGCAAGTGTGATTTACGGTGGAGTAGAGAATACAACTTTAAATCTTTTAAATATTTTTTAATATGTGATTTGTCGTGCGTTGTTTTCATGTCAGTCCTCTGTTTGGTGTAAGAACAGAATACTGTGTATGTCTTAGTGACGTGCCGTACCATAATACGAAGAAGCGGCCGAATCAGGCGACACCGTAAGTGGGGAGGAATAAGCAGCGAAATCAAAATGCAATTTGAATCATTCAATAATTAAAAATCTTAATGCAATGCTTTTCTGTAATATCTGTTACTCTGATATTAACGTATAAGGTTTATCATGCGCCTCTGTATAAATGCTTTTGGTACCCTCTGATTTCGGTTTCCGGTGTAGAAGCATCGTTGACGAGCACTTAACGAAAGACTTTTGATCTGACAACCCAAAGCTATCTATTACTATCATCATCATCATCCATCATAGACTAGGCTTTTAGAGCCTGTTCCGGTGTTCATCGTTTCTTCGGCCTTCCAACGTCTCTTCTTCCATCCTTCCTCAATTTTCATACCTGCAGAGAAAGACGATCTGGAGACATACGGAGCAAGTGATTCATTCATCTCATCCTATAGTGCTTGATCACATCGGCAAGTGGTTGGATATTACATTACCTCCGAATGACCTCATTCCTTATGTGATCCAGCTGCGTATATCCCTGAACGCTGCGTAAAAATCTCATTTCTGCGGCTTGAATGCGCGAGTCATTGTTTTTTTATCCGTACCTCACTTCCATAAGTCAGCAAAGGAATAGCCATCGTCTTGTAGAGTTTTATCTCGTTTCTTTTCCAGCTTTACCTTCAAAGCACGGTGGATAGTGCCATAAATCATGCTGAATTTAGCTATCTTATGAGGTATGTCACATTCTTGATGAAAGGACTCGTTACAACAAAGATATTTGAAGCTATTCACCTGCTCCATAATGACGTTGTTGATTACTATTTTGGAACGTAAGGGCTATTTTCCCAGGAATGCTATCACCTTTGACTTCGTACCCGAAATTTTCATATTAAAGTCTTCACTTACAAGTTGCAATTGGTGAATAGCTGATTGTAGTTTGTCTTCAATTTCCGGTGTTATTACTGTGTTATCTGCAAATATTTGTTGAGAAAAAATCCTGTCCCAATTTTGGCACTGGAGTCCACTTTCTGTTCTAAAATAGTCATCAGCTCGTCTAGGTAAATATTAAATAATGGGTGATAGTGAGCATCCTTGACTTACTCCTTTGTTAATGGTCAACTCCCTCTCTGGTCCACCACCTGCCCTAAGTATTATTGATGTTTCCCATTACACTCCAGAAATAACAGTTACAAGATGTCTTGGGTAGCCTTTCTTTATCATAATTTCCCACAGCGAAGATCTATTGACATTGTCAAATGCCGTCTCCCAGTCAATAAAAGCTAAACGGGTAGAACAGTTGTTAAACTCTCGTCTTTTTTTCTATCAAAATTCTCATTGTAAAAACGGCGTCAATACAAGATCACCCCATTCTGAAACCCATCTGGTTTTCTGCAATCAAGACCTCTGTTAATTTTTGCAGCCGTTTATTCAATAGGATGCAAATATTTTATAAGCTGTGCCCAAAAGGCTTATTCTTCTGTAATTCTTAGGATCACATCTTTCACCTTTCTTGTACAGAGAGAAAGACCTCAATTATGACTCTGGTACTTTACGTTTCCTCCAGCATACATTGTACAGGTGTAACAGTCTCAGATGTAAAATCAGACCTCCATATTTAATTAATTAAGATTTATGCCATCCAGACTTGGAGATTTACGATTCTTGCCAGCTTTCATTACACTTTGCAACTTTTCCATTGTTACACCATCGACACAACACACTGAACACCCTTCAAAATTCTTTTCATTCACTGTGTCATCGTACCACAAATATTTGTAATGCGCTATTACTATTGTTTGTAATATACCACGCTCCTAAAAACTGAAGCGGAATTTATCAAAAAAATGTAAAAAAATTAAAAGGCAGCATTTTGATGACTCGCATCTTACTGAGAAAATCTACCCCATAGCCCTGGTCTGTCTGAACTACTAAATGATTGTAAAATAAACGTATGAGTGTATTTTCTCAGATAACAGACCATCAACAGAAAATACCATTATTCAAATAATTCTAAAATTTAAGTTAAAATGACAACGTAACTGCTTATTTATTGGTAATCTTAGAGGAATTATAACAGAGTTTGGAATTAAACTACAATTTTAAGTTATAAAAAACAATTATAACAGTATTAAAATAATGAAATAATTAAAAACTTATGAACGATTGACTATTGTGGTATTAACAACTAACGTGATCAATTATTATAACTTGCACATCAGTTAATAATGTATCAGATTAATTAGGATGACTACTTTTCTTTTCTAGGTTTTAGAATATAAAATAAATATTTTCTCGTAAACGTAATTCTTTTGTAAACGCTAAAAAACTACTTTTGACCTTCACAGATTGATTAAGTTTATTTAATCAATAAAAATCAACAGATAATAATACATTACGTATATTAATTAATTACCACCATAAATTTATTTTAAAAAGTATCTTAATTTTATCCGTTTGAAATATCACTTTTTATTTTTAGTCATTTTTTTAATAACTTTCAGGCTTCTGAGTAAATTGACATTTTGAAATATTGTTTATACAGGAAGATTTTAATGATAACTATACGATACTGTAATAATACAGTATACATGTTTATTTAGTTCCGAGAGTATAATTAATTTCTTTGATACAAGCTTTATTAATTTAATTAAACCAAGCAGAAAATCGATTAACTAAAATTTATTACTTAAAAATACAACTTGTTAAACACCCATATTTTTTCCTTATTAAAAAATGGGTTAGATAATTTTATAATTTTTATATTCCCAGAAAATAGGAGGATTACAAAATTAGACAACTAATTGTTAACAAAGAAGCCGATTTTCATAAATAAAACAACCCGTTTCTTGGCCGCCTCCGTAGCGTAGTGGTTAGCGTAATGCCTACCCGCGGAGGTCCCAGGTTCGATTCCCGGCTAGAGTCTGGAAATTTTCAGTCAAAACCCACTGCAGTTGCTAATATGCAAGCAGTTGATGTAAGTTTAAATAAACTAAAAAAAGACTGTGTTTTTATCATCGTGTCTTGTACACTATTTTTTGTATTTTATTATCTTTTATTATCTGTTGGTGAAGTTGTGCATTGTTGATAAAATTATCTTGTTCGCTGTTTACGTTGGCTTGAAAAATATGACCATGGCTATTTAGATTCCTTATTCTAAGCAAGTATCATACTTAACCAATGAAGCATAACTTCTTATAGCGACTGTTCAGCATAAAGTCTTCAACACCAACTTCTGTAGAATCTGCACCACTTCTGTGGAACTTCAGTAAACTTATGTTCTTGTATAAACTTCTGTAGAATCGATCGAATCCAAAGATTCATGAGTGTAAACTTTTATTATAATAATAATCACAAATATGTAGAGATATTGTTGAGTTACGGTAAATTATCAGTACTTTTTAATATTTAAATTTAATTTGTTTAGATTTTACCCGAGAATTGAACCCTGACTTTTTGCTTAATGGTCTAACAAATACTATTTTATGACTATTGGAAACTATAAATTGAACAGAACTTAATAAATAACTGTTTCAGAAGTCCTCCTCTTAAGTACAATCAGTTTTGGTCAACAACTATTAAGGTAAACTCTTTCAGGTCGGCCTGATTAAGTAAGGTGTTTCCATCTATGCGAATTTATTCCTTTGACATTATATAATCATTATTTTCTCTTTCTATCTTTCCATTTTTCCCCTATTGGTCAACAAGGTCCGAATAGAAAGAGTCACAAATGACAATACCTGGGTACGTGTAATTAATGAGAGCTGGGATAATTCACAAGAGATAACAAATCGTATTACCAAGGCTAGAAATTTCTTCCAACACCATGAATTCTGTCTTTAAAAGCCACAATTTAACCCTTGACAGTAAAATGAGACTCATGAAGTGTAATGTGTTCTCAGTCCTATGTATGGAGTTAAAGCCTGGACTCTAATAGAAGCAACAATCAACAAATTGAAAGCGGTCGAATTTTAGCTGTACAGGAGAATGCTACATATATTCTGGATGCAGAAAATTATTAATACGGAAGTGCTACGTCGAATGAACAAGGTAGCGGAATTGGTCAGCATAGTGAAGGCGCGAAATCTGCAATACCACGGTCATATCATTCGAGTTGAGTAAAGGTGTGAATTGCTCCAATGCATTCTGCAAGGCAAAACTGACAGTAGAAGAAGACCAAGACGCAGAAGAATTTCATGGATGGCCAACCTGAGAGTATGATCTAACAAAAGCTCATAAGAACTGTTTCGGATAGCTACCAATAAAGCAACCATCGCCATAACGGTCGCCAACCTTCGGAACGGAGGGCACCCTGAGAAGAAGATCTATCCCTTACTTTCCTTCAACTTTGCTTTCCAATATCAATTGAATTCATTCAAACTCTCTGTGGTATATTATAAGAACGACATATTTTGTCTTCTTAAGTTTTACCATAAGTTAGATGCAGATGTGTATTAGTTCTCGAAAATACCTCTATGTTTGTTGTTTTAATTGTTCAGCTTATCCTTAGAATCTCGAAGTAAAGCTACATCTCAAAGGACCAAACACAACATTTTAAGGTTCTCAAAGGGTAGCTTCGGAGAGAATAAAAATTCTGGAAGTGAATTTAATTAATTGACTACAATATTTATTTGCAGTTGAAAATAGCTACATGCATGTAAATACACTTGACGATTTATACATAAATTTTTTAAAAATTATGTAAAAATTCATGGTTTAAGTGAAAAATCTTTTTCAAAACTGTATCACAATAGTCTACACTGTAAAAACTGAAATGCATTGACTAGTAAAATCAATACGTGTAATTCTGAGTTAATTCAATTCACTCTTTCTAAAGTGCTTAATGAATATTTCATTTTAAAACTCTTAAATTAATTTTGTAAATAAATTTAGCTATTTGTCAAAAAAAATATCGTATACCGAATTTAATTTCCGTAATAAAGTATTATGAATACGTTACATTAAAAGAAATGAAAATAATTGTATTTTCCGCAGTAATTTCTTTCTCTGAAGAGAGAAAGAAACTGTAAACGAGTAAAGAGAAAGAATAACTTATGTATGTTGTCTGACAAATATGGCACCTATTCATTTCATAAGGAATGAAAAAATTCATCTAATAAAATATTACTTTTAATAACACAGTATGAAGTATTATATTTCTTTTTTAACACCCTTCCGTTACTTCACTTATTCTGGATTTCCTTTTTTTCTTGAAACCTGACTTGATGAATAATATTAAATATAACTCACTTTAATGTTGATTACTTTAATAATGTCACATCAATTAATTCTTAAAATTTATCAGAATGGTTTTTTTAGCAATTAAATGGTGTGATCATTTTTCTCCATCTGAAACTGTTTTATTTTTTTTTTAATTTTATTAAAAGTTTACTTTTCTGAACGACGGAATTTATCTTAAGTTAATTTAGAATTGTAAGAAGATACAGTAAGTATAAATATTTTAATCATTGAATCAATTTTTGGTTAAACCAACAATTTTTGTTCTAACATTGTCTAACATTAGTTATAGAAATTTAAAGAAACTAAATTATACAAAAGAACATTGAATTACTTTTTAGGGAAAAACTGTAAAAACATTAACTTGACAGAGTTTGACTTAAAAGCATCATCTGCGTACAACACCGCTTAGAATTAAACTGTCGCATAAAATAAAAAGCTATTCTTTTCATTAATAAATTTAATTCTACCTCAATAAAAATTTTACCACTGTTTCAATATTTTAAAATACGAAACCATTTTGCTACCAATCTGGACGTATAATGTCCAGCTCTTTGGAGCAGCACCACAGACTAATTTAATGCCAATCCAGATCTTTCAATAAATACTTTAAGACTTGCTTCTGGCTCTCCAATAAAAATATAATCGTCCACTACTTTTTCAAATTTTTAACAGTAATAGAACTAGCCACGTAACTCTACGGCAGGTTTTACGATTGACTAAATAACTGCCCAAATAAGTGTCCAGTGATTTAGCTAAAAGGGTACCTCTTATCCTAGTAATATTCTGTATAATTTCCCCACCGCTCTTTAAATTATTTTATTGTTTTTAATATCACATACGGAAGTTATGCCACTCAAAGTATCGTACGGTATCCAAAATCAAGAATAAAAAATTAATTGTTGACTACATTTAGTACTTGTACCATGCATTTGGATTAAATCAAAAAACAATATTTCTGATATTCTATTTTATTCGACTGTGTGAATCAAGTTTCTTTTTATGTTATATATAATCATTGTAATTTTGCAATATTATTTTCCTTATATTTTTCAACTGTTTACGACGTGTATCATCCCAGGGATGCTTCACATACATTTTTTTTAAAAATGAGAAAAATAAAAATGAAAAAATAAAAAATGAAAAATGATAAATTTCAATTTTTTATTTTTATTTCCGCAGTTCATGCCTGCACACAGGTGGTTTAACCTTTGCAGCCGTGATTTCCGGTAATTTTTGTAACGTAAGGGAAGAATAATGGGAGAAGAGGGGATGATATTTTCAATATATATATTTTTTTGTTTTTTTTCTCTTTTTTGTTTCCTTTCTTTTCTATATATTTTTTACTGTGTCATTATTTGTTAAATAATTATAACTTTCAATGGGAAAATAAAGCTAAATTTCTAATTTTCTGGACTGTTTTGGTTTTTGTTTAGGGTAATTTTAAATCACGAAACACAACTTCAGACATTTAAGCAAGCTTTTATGAAGCGTCACTATAAGAATTGTTTTACTCTAGGCTTTACTTTGTGCAGCGTTCCAAAAACAGAAAATATATAATTCGAAGAATAACAAGATATTTCGTAATTTCTCTTATACCTTCAATTATTTTAAGATATTATTTTACAAAATGTTCTTTTAATATCTGTAAGAGAACAAGATTTATTCCATCATAATTAATTTTTGTTACAAATTTTATGAAAACGTCAGGAAGAAAAGTGAGGTATTTCAAAAACAAGTCTACCTTATTTTTACTTTAACTGTAAAAAATATTACCGTAAATAAGGTAGATTTATAGATACTAGGGTAACTGAACCGTGTATATACTTCCCCAGTAATTTTTTACGTGCGTTCGTAAAATGTGTAATTATTTTATTACGGGTAAACAAACAGTTCATATATTTTCCAAATTATGTCAAGTTTCTATTTATTATTTTAAATTCAATAAGTTGTTTCAAGGAAGGTTTTCTAATTAGTGGTACTAAAAAATAACATAGATCTTTCGTAAAAATAGTGTAGTTTACCGGTTACAATTCTCCTGTGACATTTCATTTCAATTGATAAAGAAAATATACATATATCAACAACTATGTTAATCCAAACTAATTGGGACCGGGACCTGTTCAGATTTTCTAATATTTAGATTATCCACAAAAATGTGCGTAAACCTATTGTTTTGTTTTTATTATAAAATTAACCCACCGGGTTGGTCTAGAGGTAAAGTCGTCGCCAAAATCAGCTGTTTAATAGCTGATTTTCGGAGACGAAGGTTCCTGGTTCAAATCCTAGTAAAGGTTGTTACTTTTATTCGGTCTTGAATACTAGACAGTGGTTACCGGTGTACTTTGATGGTTGGGGTTCAATTAACTATACTCTCTCAGGAATGGTCGGCATGGGTCTGTAAGACTACACCTCATTTACACGTCATACATCCTCATCTCATTGGGTCATGGGGTTGCTTATTGTTCTGAATTGAACAGATTGCTACGTACACAAATTAGGAATAATAAAAAAAATTAAAAAAATTATAAAGTTACATAATTTTTATTTTAGAATACGTTTTCTACGTGATAACATATTTAAAAATTTAGTAATTAAGATTTTCCGAAATTTTGGATAATTGCGGTTGTTTCATATACAGGTATGAAATAATTAACTTTCATTGTACAGCCTTTACAACGGCATCTCCGTAAATCAACAATATTATAGTAATCATCATTATTATTTAAGTCCTCAGCAAACAATTTTTATAATTGATATTTCCTTATTACGTAGTAGAATCAACGTGAAAATATAATTAATTAATAAGTAGAAAATATATCAGCAGAACTTGTAATAATTTTTCGATTTGTAACAAAAATACAGATGCTGTATTTTAAAGATAATTATTAGCAAGTTACAGAAAAAAAAGCTTAATTACGTTATCGATGACATTTGTTTGCTTATTAATTTATCAACCGTTGTCAGAAAAGCTGTAGGCCTAATAAATAATAATTTTCAAGTAACAAGGTTTCGTTACATAATTATATTTTATAACCCACGAATAAAAGTTGTGAAGATACGTCTGTTTTATGTTACGAAACCTAGAGAATGAACTAATAGAAAAATAACAATTATCAGGTAGTTCCTAATGATTCGCTTGGAAAGTGGAATTAATGATTCACCCTTAAATTTATAAGTTTCTAAATATCAGATTTACTCTGAAACTGCTCTAATGATTTTATTAAAAATTCCCTCAATTATTATAATGGTAGGTGGTGTAAAGCAGTGGTTCTCAACCTTTCACCGGGACCCCCCTTTTTAGGTTGAGTACTTTGCCAACTCCCTCTGAATAATGTTAAAAAGAATTTAAAAAATCTACAAAATTTGTAAATTTACTTAAGGATATGAGTAACTTTAGTTAAGAATATAAGTGGATATTTGTGAAAGTCAATCCGTTTATTAAGCGAGCTGTCCAAAATGCTGAACTAAGTGTTCGTTTTCATGATGAACTATCATGATAAGGCTATCAAGTGATCAGGCAATCAAATTAACTTTAAAAGATGATTTTGCCGACAATTTTTGAGTATTAAAAAGGAATACCTAGAACTGTTCAGAATAGCGTTGAAAATTTTGAAACCATTTACCATATCCTACAACAGTGAACAAGGATTTTCCATACTGGTGAATTTGAAACTCAAATCAAGAAATCGTTTGAAACTGGAAAATACATCGTTTTGCGTGGTACAAAAATAAATTCAAACATTCAAAAATTGGTTAATTCCAAACAAGCCCAAATTTTGCGTTAATTGAATCAGAAAAAGTTGCAAAAGTAATGTACAGTTTGTATGTATCTTTTTTAATTAAATAATTACAATAATGACTATTTTTATGTTTTCCCCGTATTTCGCGACCATCCCCCAGACACGTCCTGCAACCCCCCCCCCCCCCAGGGTGTTGAGACCCGGATGTTAAAAAACGCTAGTGTAAAACGTTTCAAGGAATTACAGCGTTAAGTACAATTTGAAAACAAAATATCTAATCTAAAAGAGTAATTCCGGAGGATATAACATTCATATTTTCAGTGGTTATATTATTATAAACGGTACGTAAATAAATGGACTAATTATTATAATATAATTCAGTTCAATTCAGGATCAATCTTTATTGCTAATAAATTGTTTTTACAACGTAATAACTATTTGGCGTTTTCCTTTAAGCTTAAGAAAGTTAGTGAAGTAATTAATAACTATTATAATTATTATTACATAGTTAGTTAACTATTACAATTGCCATCTAGTATCTGTTCTTTAAAAAATTACATTATAAATGTGATACTCAATGTCAGAATTATATACAACAAAAATTCATGAAACAAATAGACAGATTTACGACAGACATAATAAAAATAAAGGCACGATTTTTTTTTAAATTACAGATTTCGTTTGACGTTTATACGGGAATACTTTGTTACCTGCCGGGAGCACTGAACTTTATCTAATTGTTGCTTTTCTAATACAAAGGGGAGATTTCAGTAAGGTCTATTGAATTCTTTTATATTATTTTATTCATTTATATTTAATTTTATACTTTATATTTACTTTTATTCTCTTATATTAAGTCTTTCTTTTTCTGTTATTATTTTTGTTCTCTAGATTTTTCAAGTTTTCTTTCATGTATTTATTTATCTGGTACAGTCTTAGTCCTTCTGGAATCCTAAGTTAATACAGTAAACCCCCGAAATACGGCACTACCGGATTCGGTGATGTCGTTAGTTCGAATATTTCGTTAAATAAGAGCGCACTATTTAATACAGTATCTACATATTTATTTCTAGTGTTTTTAATGGAAAATATTGATACAGTATATGGGTATATGAAAGCAACTGCCTTTCTTGGGCGAGTTAGTTGTGAAACAGTCTGTAAAGACAATCAGTCGCATTAGAGTGTTTTGGGAACTGAGTTAGTAAAAACCGGTTTGACGCGTTCGCAAAAAATTTCGTCATGATCGGCAAATAGTTGTACTACTGTTATATTGTGAACACTGAAAGTAAAAACTCATTAATTAATTGTTTGGTTGTAATTGGCCATATTTTCTCTTTAGTAAATATTTTCTCGTTATTTTATCTCATATTTTCTCTTTAATAAACTTAAGAAAAATTTTCTTTTCTTAGACTTTAGAAAAGTTTACTTTTCTTAACTTCTCAAAACACTTTGTAATCAGTTTAGTTAATTATTAAGTTAAGTATAGTTCACTCGAAATAGCATGATAGTAAGTCTCTGAATGGTGGTAACTTTTCAAAATAAGAAGTCCCATTCGAAGGTAAAATTTTCCTTTTAATTATTCTTACAAAATATAATACAAATCTTTGTTTTGCAATTTTGAAAATCATATGGAATTAATTATTTTACTGGAATTTGTTATTGTTGCATTCAGTACCCATCCATTAAATTAAATTAATTAAATTAATATTTAATAATTAATTTTTAATTAATTAAATAATATAATAAAATAATAATTAATTAATAAATTTTATTTACATTTTCCGCGTGTTATTGGATTTTTTTTTGGCCGGCTCGTTGGCGTAGTGGTTTGTGCAACTGACTTCTACGGGGTCCCGGGTTCGATTCCCGGTCTGGTTTGGAAATTTTTCATCATTTATTTTCATATCATCATTCTCTACCGTCTGCATTAGCAGAAATTGCAAACCAGTCAAACGTAAAACAAGAACAAAATCTTTTTCTACATTAAATTAATTATCTTTTAAAACGCGTTCATTCACTAGCAGGGAAGTTAATACAAAGAAAAATCTCTTAAGTGGTAGCACTGACGCATGAGCACATTACATAATTCTTTCTGTTCTTTATTCGGTTTAGGTAATACTATCAAGCTATTTCGAATGGTCTGTAGTTTATTATGATTCACTAATATCGTAGCTGTAATAATTAGCAGTTTAAGTAACTAATTTGTTAATAAATATTTGTGGTAAGTCTATAAGGAAGTTTTGTAAGGTTTTCGACTGCAGAAGATGGATACCGGAGAGGGAGGTTCTAGGGACCCAGCTTGTGTCACCGATTTCTCCAGAAAATTTCGGTGATTTTTATGATTGCAGAAGAAGAAAGCTGGAAGGCCATTGAGGAGTTCATCCAGAAGGTGATAAAGAGCAGAGAAGCACAGCTATGTTACTCTCAATAGAAACCACTCAAAAAGAGGGGAAATGGGTGGTAAGAAGGGAAATCGCGCTGAGATAACGTTATCCAGCTAATAAAGAACCACCGGCCTGTTGTGAAGTTATGCCTAACAGTGATTCCGCGGCAAGTCGGGATGGGATATAAAGGAACTGAGAGGTTTTGGCGGATAGTTCCCTTCGGCAGAGCTCCGCTTACCCCAGGTGAAGACCTACCTGGGTACCGGTAAATTCGGTTTCCTCTGGTATACAAAAAATATTTGTGGTAAGTCTGAAAGAAAGTTTTGTAATTTATAAACAAATAGATCCCGAAATGAATCTGGAAAAACATTACAATATAAAGTGATATAGCCCTTATATATGTATGAAGGTGTAAGTTAATACAAGTTATATTTTATAATCACTGTCTAACATCTATGATACAATAATTCGGAGACTTAGTGATACAACGACATAACTATTTATTTAATAATTATCGTTATTCCCATTCTTGATTATACAATATTATTTAGTGACTAATCAAAATATTCAGGAATCACCTGTCCACCACATATTCTCGGCCATGACAAAAAAGAAAAGAAAATACATTTATCAGTTTCTCACTGCGAAACATTAAAATGTGGTGGTTCTTTATTAAAATGAGGCCTACCTTTCTCTACGGCTATCCTTCATTTTGTGAACTGCCTGTGTTGTAATTGAATGATGAGTGTAAAATATCAAAAACTTCCCTACTAGCGTATCGTTTCTCTGCTCGATTTTTACGTTCACTTCATGTCGGGTTTACCGGACGTAGAACGGCAATAGAAATTGGCAAATTTAAATGTGGGACTGAGTTCGTCTTTAAGACAAGTTTTAATGAAAGATGTAGCAACTTTTGGACTTTAAATCCCGTACATAATCCGATTCGTCGAAATGTACTAAACACGCGCCACCATTATCAGCAGAAAACGAACCGGCCCGCTTGCAAGCATTTATCCACATCAATCTAGTTTCAATGGCTTTTGGAAAACGGTAAAACTTATAATGCCCAACTCCTTTTGGTACCTATCGTGATAAGATTATTATTAAAGACTAGTAAATATTACTAGTAAGTATTACAGACCGTATTAAGACTAGTAAACATCACAGACCGACACGGTACGTATCGAGCGTCGGCTGTCGCTGGTGACCACTGCGTCAGAGGTCGGCGCTTGTCACTGCGCATATTGTTGATAATTCCTACCGTCTAGTAAAGTAACCGTGGCTGTAACTGTATTTTTATATATATATGCAATCTGTGGTCATCAAATAAACTTAACCTCGTGACAGACTTTGTTAAACCAATGCTTACATATTGAAACTCGAACGGATTTGATATTAAATAATATCATAATTTAGCTAGTACCCTTTGATTAATACTTTTATTCCACAGAATTTTGTAGATTTAGTTATTAATTTTAAGGAATGGTAATACAGGTCTCGTAATTGTTTTTATCTCTAGTTGATAATTTAAAGTATGGGCATTTAATAACGGGTTGTGTTACAGTATTCTAATTAATTAGCAAGAATTGTTAATTATTTAAAAAGGATTTAGGAAACGAGCATTTTTATATCGAGTAGTGCATGCTCTACTCCTAGCTATTCTACAATAACGGTTGGGTTTTCTTGTTTTTTTTTTAACTACCCGTAATTAGAGTGAGGCAATTTTGTACCCTTGCGAGTGACAAAGTGAGGTGGCAATTTTCCAAACTCCTCTTCTCTAAATGAGCCGAGTCAGATTGGAATTTTGGGACGAGTTAGGAGTAAACGCAACAAGAAACACCAACTAAACTCCCTTTAACGCAGTAACGCACGCACTACGTTATCTCTCCTAAACCTATGCGAGTGAGGTCTGCTTTAAAATAAAAAGGTCGTTTAAAAACCTCATGCAATATAATAAATTTAAACAAATATTTCGGTTGGAAATGAGACTATTGTTCTAAAGCAAAAATAAACTATATATCGATTAAAATTAACTAAACGACCAACAGATTAATTTGATTGAATTAAATACTGAATGCAGTTACCATCTTCATATTAAAATAGTTCTCTTACGCAAAATAAATTACAATTTTACGTTTAATTTTACGTTTGAGAAAATCGCAAAAGAGTGAAAAATTACAGGAATAAACTACTACTTCCGGTTGACTGATTTTGATGAAAATGTTCGTGTCCGGTCCGGTAGTAGTATCTAACTTAAGTTTCAAGTTCTTACAATGTTCCGTTCTTGAGATATTCTGTTCATACACACACGCTCATACACACACGCGCGCGCAGACTTACACACAGACAAATCGCTAAAAATATGTTTTTTGGGTTAAGGGGTTCTGAAAATGTGTAGATCCGATGAAAACTCGATTTCGAGAAATCGACAAGAAAACAATACCTTCCTTCCTATAAATTCATTTAGGCAAAAGAAAGTAAAAAATAGGGCTTAATTTTTTAAAATTATTGACAAAGTCAAACGTAAAAATTTCATGAATAACACTTATGATCAAAGCTTATAATCTACGTTTTCCTACGTTATTATTTATTGTAATTACACTCATTCGTTCATATACAGACATATTTGATGACGAGCTAAATTTATCAAACCAGTCTTTAGTTGGCTGTTCATTATACAACAAATTATAAAGTATTACACAATAACATTTTTAACTTTTATTTTAAATTCAGATCTATACAAACAGCAGAACGACTGAATGAAGGGTCCAATGGAAACAATATTAACCTAAAATTATTATACAACAGTATTACAATTTACTGTTATTTAAAATCGTTTCAACAGGTTGGTTATTTTCAACCACCCGATTTGATCGCTTCACCATACTGAATTTTAAGCAAAAATTTCCATGAGTTTTAACAGATAGCCAGCGGTATTTGTTTTTAAGTAGTTGTCTGTTGGTTACTCGCTCAACCGGGATAATTTTAAAGCAACTTTCTCTCGGCTGAATAACTGGTCAGCTCGGCAGTCGGTTTTTAATATTAATTTTTGTTAGTTTATTTAAAGCCGCATTAACAACTTTATTGTTAGTGTCTACTGTAGGTTATAGAATCGATAGTTTTAAGATGTAAAAATACCTAGGCTCTGTTTAAGAATAGAGTACGTAATAGAGTACATTGTGCGTTATCGTCGAGGCTAATAGAAAACTGTACCCAAAAAGCGGATAACTAAACCAAGTTTCTTCTATATTCTCAGATGTCATAATAAGAAAAAAAAATAAATTATCTTTGATCTTATTTAAATGATGAGTCGTTTTTGTATATTTCCTTGAGAGTTTTAATTTACAAACGCCGGATCATTAAAAGTAGGCTTTGGATGTATCTACATGAAAAAACTTTTCTGACGAAACACATCAGTCATAATTAAAGAATCACTAAAATCGAATACACAAGAACTTGGCGGTAGTTACAACCAACATAATGTCTTTATTTTTTGTGTGGTTTAAACAAATAAAAAATAACAGTATGATATTATTTATAGAACGAGACGTACTTCATTAAAGTCGACGGATATAAAAGGTAATTTTCCCTGGTACGTAAACTTACTTATAACGTGTAAAGATCCAAAAACACTGTTTAAGAAAGAGTTATAAATTAGGAAGGGATGTTAATTTCCTTTTTACTTGAAAGTAAGTTCCAAAGTAAGTATCAAAGTAAGTAATATATATCTTCATTTACGTGAAATGCAGGAAAACTAAGAACATAAGTTAATTTATAAGAACGATAAATGAAAACACAAACATTGTTCAGGTAAAATTAATAATGAACATTTTTCACTTCTAAGTATGAACTGAAAGACAGATATTCTGAAAAGAAAAACTAATATTATAAATTTACGTTTCTTTTTAATTTAAATTTTATACAAACTCTTAATGTGCCACGTTTACTCAGCAACCCCCAAAGCAGGATCAGCAGATGATGGAGTAAAGACATTTAGTAAAAGTTTTTAAATTTACCTCTGGTGTCTTATTACTAAGTACTCTTTTCCCTTAAGACACTCGTATCATCTTTTTACGTACCATCAGATACCGCAGTCATCTAATCTACTAGTTGAACAGATGAGTATGTATTAGTAAATAACAAAGTAAAAATAAAGTTTAGTTTTATTTTGTTAAGTTATTTACATATTTGAATGTTATTTACATTTTTATAAAAAAAGTCTAGGTGAGTGAATTACAAAAATTGTAATAAAAATATCAATAAACTTCACTCGAGCTAACATGGTGCGTTGATAAAACAATTTACTATACTTTAGTTTAAAGTAGTGGTTTATATCAAACTCTTTTTTTCGTATATGACCGATTTCATATTACATAATGTAAGGTAGACATTTCTGGAAGTTCTTTTTAAAGCCTCGATCTCAGAATCCGTTCTCTATAGGCTTTTCTCCTTTCTTCCGTCCGTTCAGTGTTCTGCTGTTGCTATTCCTAAAAGCCCTTAAAATCAGTATTACTTATCTGAATTCGAATTTATCATGGTTTCTCGGTTTATTTTAGTTTTAGTTTTATCAATATCCTGTCTGAATTCTTTAAAACAATTAATCTAACCTTTAAACTTGCTCACAGCATAGAGCTACTTATTAGTAGGTGGGACATAAAAAATACTATAATACAGTTTTATTGCTTCAGTATACATATACTATATTGTAAAAATAATTAATTGGGACAAAGAAAAAACTGCTCTTTTTCAAAGAAACTATGCTTTAATTCATTATGTGCCTTTATTTGCATTTTAAAAAAATACCTGTATTAGTAAGAAATATATTTTTATTTAGCAGAAATGCCCTCATGAAGACGTTATGGTATTGACTCTACTAGATTAGTGCACATTTTTTAGACTTCATAATCGTGGAACGATACTTTTATTGCATTATTTATCATACGCTGTTTTATTGTACAATCTATTTAGCTTAACGTTTTTTCAACATATTCTACAAGTTCTCAATGAAATTTAAGTCTCGTGAATTTCCAAGCAAATAAAGCACATTAATCTGATTTTCCACCATGAAATTCTTGACCATTTTAAATTATGACAAGAAGTCAAGTCATGTTGAAATGTCTCTCCATAAGTTTTTGAATGAATGGAACCATTTTACGTCGTAATATTTCTATGCGCTTAGCTAAATTCATCATCCCTTGGACAGGAACTAAGCTTCCAGGGCTATTCGCCGTGAAAACCCCCAAAAATCTGTTTCAGAGGGTGTTTTACTGTTTACATTATTTAATGTAGAGAAAAAAATTGCATGTCCCAATTTTTTGCACAGTATAGTAAATAAATAATAACTACATATTTATTACACAGTATCGACAAGATTTAGAACCCCAGCCAGGAAATGAACTGCAGCATAGTAATCAAAAACATATCAACTGATCAATCGAGATAGTCACACTTTGGATCAGCTTAATAGGTGCAGGGACACCTATCAAATTATTATTGTTTAATTATTTTTAATGTAACAGATTAATTAGCTGAAGTAAAAAGTAGTATAGGCGAATGATACAATAGAATTATGAAAAAGTGAAATTAATCGTCATCTTTCTGTGAAACTTACGTGTAAAGTATATTTAACAGTATTAAAATATTCTTATTTTGATTATTGTATCCGGGTTTATTTTGAGTTAATGATTTCACAATAGCACAAAACGAAACGCAGAAGATGCAAAGATAACAGATCTACAAGAAAAAATTCAATTAATTGATATCTACTAAGCTCTAGTAACCCAGCTCTACATTTAATAATCTAAAGATGTTAATAAAAATCTGGTGTGAGCAGTACCACGACTTTCTTTTGCCAGTGCAAATAATGAACCATATAACCTAACATGAGTAATAAAGCATTACAAAGAAACAAAAAACTAACCTCAAAAAACATAACATTTTTTTAATCATGAGTGAATGATGCAAAATGAAAACCAACCTTAGTTTTTCTTAATAATACGGAAAATCACTTTTTGACGCTAAATTGGGCTCTGTAGAGAAAAATGTTTAAAACATAAATTGTAGATCTTTTAATTTCCTATAAATTTGATAATACATATTTTTTTTGTAAAATGCATACTAAGGCTGAAATCTTAAAAAATCGATTTTTTACAGATTTTCATGAAAAAACCAGAAAATCATCTTTTATATACACATTTGCGCTATAATGCATGTTAAGGCTGCAATCCTAAAAAAACATTTTTTTATATAAGAGAAGACCTGCCCAAGAATTTCAGCAGACATGGCGCTTACCCTATCTTGTAGAGCATAAAAATTTAGTAAATGAGGCGATTTTTAAAAAAATCGTAGGAGCCGTTTTTGTGAAAAAATATTAAAAATTACACGAATAAACTACTACTTCCGGTTGACTGATTTTGATGAAAATGTTCGTGTCGGGTCCTCCAATAAATTGTAACTAAATTTTCAAGTTTCAACTTTGTACGATGTTCCGTTCTTCAGATATTTTGTTCAAACACAGACACACAGACACACAGAATTATCGCTGAAAACATGAGTTTTGGGTTCATGGGGTCTGACAACGAGTAAGTTATATGACGGGGGAAAACTCGATTTCAAAAAATCGACATGAAAACAATACTTTCCTTCCTATGTATTCATATAGGCAAAAGAAAGTAAAAATGTATGTAGTTATAGAGGCGTTAAAAATGGCTTCACCAATTTAGCGAAAGAGAATGTAACAAAATATGTTTTTAACAAAAGGCGAGACTTATTAATAATAATTGTAACTAATCTTAAATTCAAACTTAATCTTGCACTAAGAAGCACATGTGAGTAAACAGAGGTTACAAATTATGTGACGATTATGAACTTATATTGGCGACAGATTTTCAAAATAACTTAAAAGCGTTTAATTTAACTAAACAGAATTAAAGTGGTACAATGATGTGGCCGTTTTTGTATGTATAAATCTTATCTTATTTTTTAAAGAATAACCAAGTAGTCGCAAATAATAGAATTTTATTATGCGACCTTGTTGGATAAATTCATTCATAATGTCCAGTTTCAACACTGAGTGTGTAAGGGTGCAAAAACAATATAATAATAACTTTTTATACGTATGAAATAAATGTTTTAAATGATTTTATAACAGTTCAAATATTCCCATAATCGTACCAGTAACAAAAAAGCACGGTAAATAATGCAGTTATTTAGGGCAGCAATAAGCTTAAACGAAAAGCGGACTAAGCTGTAGTCCGCTATGTTAAGACCTAAACGATCAACATTTTTCAGAAGTTCTATATTTATAATTTATGAACTGAAAAAATTAAAATTCCTTTTATCCTTTTAGCTTGAGTGAAAACGGAACAAAGCAAATTCTTGACATTTTTTACGCATTATATGAAACTGTTATAATCGTATTTCATCGTTTTGATGTCCTTCAAAAATTTTTGAATTAACTTGTTATTTACCTGATACTTGTTGGAATTCGAGAAAAAAAATCGATGAACGAATCAAATATCAAAAAACACTTAACACAAACGATTTTATGGAATCGTTTTTCTGGATTTATAATCTTGCGAATTAAAATGTCTCAATTGTTTGAAATGAAACAGTTCTTGATAAAAAATAAAAGCTGCAAAATTTGAAAATAATAAAAATTTATCTAATCCTAAATTAATGTTTAAATGAAAACTAGTTAAATTATGGTGGATTTTTTTGAATTGAAATATTCAAGTTATGATTTAAGATTAATTATTATTCGAAGATTGAGTAAATGTGAAAAAAGTGGTAATTATGAAATGAAAACTAAAGAAAATCTTTCGTAACCTACGTACTTTAGCGAAAATTTTGCTTATGTGGTGTAAAAGCCATTTATATTATAGTATACAACTTAAAATTACCAGATGTTGAATAGCAGGTTATTATGTGCACATTATTTCCCAGCGGATTTCCAAATTGAACCACCATCAGATAGAACTAGAGGGTGAGTATTTTGGGTGGGATGAGTTGAAAGGGCAGGCGGAGGAGAAGAGGAAATGAGAAAACGTGAAAATGAGCAATGATTAGAGAGGCTGTTGTATAGTGCACATTATTCAGCCTACACATTTTATAGATTACTGTACTTCATACGAAATACTAGAACTATTCAACCAGTGACATGAAGTAATGAGCCCACATATACTTAAATTTAACTTTACCATATAATTATCTGTTTTTTTAGACTTAAATTCTATAAAAAAATGAGTCAAGTTTTTAATACATATTTACATATAGAAATAATCTCATAGTGCAGTGATGTAAAGTACTAGTTTACTTTGAACTACAAAGCGGAAATCCTGAGTTTGATTCCTGAGCAGCGTTTGAAACTTTTATCGAGTTATGACTTAATATTGTTTTGTAAACCATTGTCATCGCTAAAGACCAAATAGTTCACGGGAATTCAAATAAAAATTAAAAGTAAGGCCTAATCTCAGAATAAATTACACAATCATCAATTTAGCAAAAAAGCACTTTTTAGTACAATACATTTTTAATATATTATTAGGAAGTACTTCTGCCAGCAGAAATACTAATATTTAGATAAATTATGTCAGAGAAATTAAGCAGTTCACCAAACTAATTTAAATTCATTTCATAAAATTAGAAGAAAGTTTATTTATACATAACAACTTGTAATTTCTAAATCAACTGTATGGAATTATTTAAGGGGGAGTGTACCTTTATTTTACAGCAAAAATAATTTTGACGAAAAAGTTTTGCTACAAATTAATCTCCATTCTTTTCTTAAAAAGGTAGTATAATTTGTTCTATCATCGGTAGTTGCTAAGTAACATTATAAAAGTAAAATATATAAATGGGTGTCATAGTGGTAAGAAAAAACTTAGTAAATTTGTTTTGTTTTCCGAAAATTATGTTTTGTGTATTTATTTTTTTTTTTTTTTTTGGTTTAACGTCCGACTGTTCTGCAATTACTGCTAATGCAGACTATAAAGGATAAAATGATATTTTGTAACGGATGAAAATATGCCGTGTCTGAATGGGATTCGAACCCAAGACGGCATGATGAAAGGTGAGCATGTTACCAACTACGCCAATGCGGCCGGCAATTATGTTTTTTGCATGTAGTTTAAACACTAGAATGACCATAACTTTTGATCTACAAAAGGTGGAGCTATATTATTTTTCTTAAATTGTTCACATTTTCATATTCTGTGATAAGATAGAGCCTTTGTCACTATCATCTTTATGTCAAATTTTTAATATTAGATCAATTACATAAAAATAAAGTAAATTTTTGCTTACTAATTAAAAAATTATTTTGTTCCTTACAAACGATATCTTAAAAAAAACTTCTTACAGATCATAGAGCAGAATTTTCTCTTTAATTTGACATAACTTTAAACAAAATTTGATTAAATAATTAAAACGATATGTTCGTTCTGAGATTGCGCTAAAATCCGCCATTTTGATTTATTGTAGGGGTGCGGGTATATATTTTTTCTTTCTCTTGCCTATATGAATATATAGGAAGAAAAGTATTGTTTTAATGTCGATTTTTTGAAATCGAGTTTTCACCGGATCTACACGTTTTCAGACCCCCTGAAACAAAAAACATGTTTTTAGCGATTGGTCTGTGTGTGTGTGTGTGAACAGAGTATCTCAAGAACGGAACATCGTACGAACTTGAAACTTGAAACTTAATTTAAATACGACTACCGGACCCGATACGAACATTTTTATTAAAATCGGTCAACTGGAAGAAGTAGTTTATTCGTGTAACTTTTCACTTGTTTGCGACTTTCTCAAAAACGGCTCCTACAATTTTTTTTTTAAATCGCCTCATTTACTAAATTTGTTATGCTCTACAAGAAAAAGTAGTCGCCATGTCTGCTGAAATTCTTAAGAAGGCTGTTGTCTTGTAAAAGTATAGATTTTTTTAAGATTGCGGCCTTAAAATGCATTTTAGAGCAAAAAGATACATAATAAAAGTTGTAGACAATTTGAAAAATTCACAACTTTCATTTCAAACATTGTTTTGTATAATGCTTAGTTTAGCAGTAATTAGCAATTTTCTGTTTTTTTGTTCACGAAAATGTGTAAAAAATTGATTATTTTTAAGATTTCAGCCTTAGTACGTATTTTACGACAAAAGCGTATTTGTTTAAAATTTATAGGAAATTAAAATATCTACAACTTTTATTTAGAGTATTTTTCTCTGCACAGCCTAGTTTAGCGTTAAAGAGTGATTTTTTCGTATTTTTAACCCAAACTGAGGATGATTTTCATTTTGTGATTTTCACTTATGGTTAAAATTAGGTTATAATTTTTGAGGTTAGTTTTTGTTTATTTCTAATGTTTTATTACTACTGTTTGGTTATATTGTTAATTATTTGCATTGGCGAGAGAAAGTTCTGTGAGTTTTACACCAGATTTTTTAAATTCTATTACACATACTATTTTATTGTGTTAAAAAGTTTATTGCGTCTGAGTATCAGTAAAAATCAAAAATTAAGTTAGACTCTCCTTATATGTGATGTGAAATACAATGTTTTATAGTTTATCTTATAAGCTTATGCAATAACATGAAATGCTTTCTAAATAAAAATATATTTCTCGTAAGTCAACCTTATTTAAAACCGCTTAGTCTAGTAAAATTTATTTTCAAACAACATTTAAAATTTAAATTTTTAATATAAAACTAAGGAACATCATTTAATAGTGTTTGAACGAGGAAGAGAACACACAAGATTATGTAGTGGCAGGAAGTGGTAGAGGACTGGCAGTAAAAGTAGTGGTAACGTTGATAGTGGTAGTAAAACGGTGATGCAGTAAATAGCAACGAAGGTACCTACCATTTCACAGCAGAACAGTAAGGCCTACGTAAGTGAAGTATACTTAGGAAGTTCAAAACAGCAAGCGTAGCTTTATCAAACCCCTTCACTGCTCATATACAATACATTTGAAGGTGTTTTCCTCACTCTAGTAGGCGATATTCTATCCTTGGTTAGGTTGAAAAGGGTTTGTGGGATGGAAGGGGAGATAGAAGAGGTTCCAATTGGTCGAAGGATGTACAGACTTCAATTTCAAACGATCGGCATTTAAGAAAAGTATTAACTTCCCCAGGATTTCCTGCTAATTCAGACAGAACAATTTTCACACCAAATATTTGACCTACGTATTATTTAAAACATTAAGATGTTTAAAATAGTTTATTGTACTTTTAAATTATTCTCTTAATATTTACTAACCGTACATAAAAAAATTAATTTTTTTAACAATTGGTATAACAAAAATATAAATTTGACGTACAGCCTAATCCACTCATTCAGAAGTCAGTTCGTTGTTTAATTTTGACTTGTATACTTCGGAGTCCAAAAGGTCATATATTTCGTTCAATTGGGACTTTGCACCAATAAAATTTGTCCCGCAATCCGAGTACAATGTATGTATGGGACCTCTTCTTGCAAGAAACCTCTTTAATGCACACATGAAGGCGTTCGTAGACAAGTCAGAAACCAGTTCAAGATGTATTGCTTTAATGGATAAACAAATGAAAATACAAATATATGATTTTTGAGAACGCACTCCTCTATTTTTTGACATCGTAGTATAAATGGGTCCAGCAAAATCAGTTCCAGTATGTAAGAATGGTTTAGATTCTGTAATGCGTGGCGTAGGCAGGTTTCCCATAAGTGGAAATGTATTCTTAGGTCGATATTTAAAACAAAAATTGCAATTTTGTAGGCGATGGCGGACTACTCCTCTACCTCCAACAATCCAATATTTCTGGCGTAGCAAGGAAAGAACCAAATTGGGACCTGTATGAAAATTGACCTTATGAAATTTATCTATTAATAAATCAACACAATGGTCATTCTTAGGTAATAAAATCGGATGCTTATGGTGATACTCCAAATTTAAATTGCGTAGGCGTCCTCCAACTTTAATAAGAGCGTCTTCATCTAGAAAAGGATTTAATTTTCGAATTTTAGGTGAAGTAAATTTTCCATTTTTCAAAGCAATGATATCTTTATTAAAATATTTGGTTGCAGGTAGTGAATCAAGGAGCGTTCTGCATGTTCAATTTCAGCTACAGTGATCCGATTCCCATTACAGTGACTTCTGCGTATGAATCTCCAGACGTACGCCGTGGCACGTAGAAGTTTGTCGTACGAAGAAAAGTAGTTTATCAGCTTCTGAAATGGATGTTCCTCTACCGTTGCAACAGCGATGACGGTGCGTCGTTCTTCTGGGCATTCTTCTCTAGCTTTGTTCCACTCGGCGGTAGGCCAAATCAGCGGGTCTTGGTGAAGCCAAGAAGGTCCAGCGAACCATAGCGGATGACTTATCAATCCCTTGGGTAATAATCCGCGTGACAAACAATCAGCTGGGTTTTCGGAACTTCTGATATGTCTCCAGTTAGATGCAGGAATTTTGTCTTGAATTACGGCGACTCTGTTGGCGACGAAGGTCTTCCAGCGTGCCGAAGGCGATGAAATCCACTGAAGGACGACGGTGGAGTCAGTGAAGGCGAATATCCTTTGAAATTTAAATCTAGTGGAGTACGTTCGACCAACAAAGTGAACGAGCCGTGCGAGAAGAACAGCAGCGCATAACTCCAAGCGAGGTATGGACATAGCTTTCTGCGGAGCGACACGAGACTTAGCGCAAAGTAAAGAGATAATAACATTGTTATTATTAAGAATAGAGCGTACATACATGACAGCTCCATAAGCCTTCTCGGACGCGTCCGAGAAACAAATTAAATCCGCGTTACAGTTGTGTTCTACGAATATATGTCGTGGTATTCTTATATTAGCAAGTAATGGAAGTTCTTCTTGAAACTCCTTCCAAATTTTAACAGCTGGAAACGAAGTTGGAGCAGGATCATCCCAATCTAATTTCGAGTTCCAAAAATTTTTAATTAAAATCTTGGCAGTGATCGTAAGCGGTGCTAAGATCCCTAGTGGATCGAATATTCTTGCCAAAGAAGAAAGAACGGCACGTTTGGTGCAAATTTTATTTGGCGAATTAACTTTAAAGGTGAATTCATCAGAAGACGAGATCCACTGTGGGCCCAAGATTTTTATAGAGTCATTCTCTTTAAAATCAATAGCACAAGGAAAGCGTTTTTCTGCGGGAATTTTTTCTAAAATTTTAACCGAATTAGTAGCCCATTTAACTAGCTCAAAACCACCGGCTTGAAACATACTTTCCAATTGCGAATATAAAAGCATGCAATCCTTTTCTGATTCTACGCTAGTTGCTAAGTCATCAATGTAAAAGTCTCTATCAGCTACTACGGCCGCGAACGGGTAATTATCTTTTTCTTCTTGCGCTAGCTGTTTTATTACTCTTAACGCTAAAAAAAGGCGCAGGTTTGACTCCAAATGTCACGGTATTAAGCGTCCAAGAACTAATTTCCTGGTCAGCGTAAAAACGCCATAGAATTTTTTGAAATTTTTTATGTTTGGGATGAATGAGTATCTGACGATACATTTGTCGAATATCAGCGGTTAACACAAATGGAAATAGTCGAAACCCTAGAAGGATAGCCGATAAATCAGTATGCAACTTAGCTCCCGTATATAAAATATCATTTAGTGATGTATTGTTGTCAGTTTTTGCGCTAGCATCAAAAACAACCCTCAACCGGGTACTAGTACTGTCTGGCTTCAAAACACAATGATGAGGTAAAAAACAACCATCAATAGTATCATCACATTTAGACATGCGCTCGCGATCAATATAATCTTGCATAAATTTGTGATAGTCGATCTTTAATTGGGAATTTAATTCTAATCTCCTTTCCAAATTTAAAAACCTCTTTTCACATAAGAAACGAGAATTTCCTAATACAGGGCGATTGTTCTTAAAAGGCAAAGAAACTATAAAGCGACCAGAGTCGTTACGAGAAAAAGTATCTACAAAAATTTGCTCACAAATTTTTTCATCTTCATTAAAATGTTCGACCTTCGGAATTTCTTCTAAATCCCAAAACTTAGATACCAATTTTTCTAGTGGAACTTCAGTGGTGGTACAAAAGACTTGACTGTCAGGAGGTGTAACAGTATCTTCAATTTTTCCCATGACAATGTACCCCAAATTAGACTGAAGAGCTATGGGGGTATTAGAAGGGCCGATGATTTTTCCTGGTCCTATGAGATACGGAAATAATTCAGCTCCTATAAGCATGTCAATTTTTCCAGGTTTATGAAAATCTTCATCAGCGAGTGTTACACCTTGCAAGTGTGAAAGTAAACCTAACGGAATAGATACGGTAGGTAAGTTATCCGTAATTTTATCCACAACAAGAAAATTCAGAGAGTAGCGATCTTGTGAATTAGAACGAGAAGAAAAGCTTGCTTCAGTGCAAAATTTTACAGATTGTGCAAACGCACCGATTCCCCGAACAGAAGTTTGAATTTTATTTTTTACTAGCATCAGTCTTTTACAGCAATCAACAGTAAGAAAATTAGATTGGCTGGCAGAATCTAAAAGAACTCGGACCACATGAGGATTCCCTAAAGTATCATAGACATTTACTTTAGCAGTTGATAAAATAATAGAGTTTGAAATACGTTGGCCTATGTTAGCACAAGCCAATGTTTGCGGACTGTCTGATGTTTTATTCAACGATACTCAAGAGTTACTTGATCCCTGAGCGCCAATAACATTAGACGACAATAATTGTAATGGTGAAGTTGATACCCGTGGGTTTGAAGACTCGACACTAGATTTTAAAAAATGAAGCGTAGTATGATGTTTTTTATCACAGACGGAACAACTATTTCTTGACTTACATGCGGTCGTATTATGCATTTGAGATAAACAATTAATGCATAAGGATTTATTTTTTGCAAAGTTATACCTTTCAGGGGGGCTTAACTTCTTAAATTCAGAACATGAATAAACAGCGTGGTCTTGAGATTTATTGCAAACAGGACAAGTGGCCTTTGAATATGATTTAAAATATTTTAAATTAGGTGATTTATTCACAACAAATGAATGCGTAATCTTAGATTTAGGGTGAGCAATTCGTGATAATGCATTTGAATGTTTTTTAATAAAATTCACAAGTTGAATAAAAGTTGGTATGGTCTTGTCAACAAGAGTCATTTCAAAATCATGTACAGTTTGAGAATCAAGTTTATTTAGCGCTAAATGCACAAATATAAAATCATCAAGATTATTAATATTAAGCCGTTTAATAGCTTCAATAGGTGCAACAAAATTTTGTAAAAATGTGTCTAAATTATTAGCTGACTCAGATGTTATAATTTTAAATTCAAAAATTTGCTTTAAATAAGCTGTAGCGAGACTTCTTGGGTCCTGATATTTTTCTAACAGCGTTGACCAAATAATTTCATAGTTTTCCGCCAACGGAGGTATTCCAGAAACTAAAGCTAAAGACTTTTTTGTGAGCTTACTAGTTAAATAACGAATCTTGTCAGCTTCTGTTAACTGTGCGTTATCATGAATTAAAGATTTAAAACTTTGATAAAAAATCGGCCATTCTTTATATTCGCCCGAAAATGACGGTAATTCTAGCGTAGGTAGTCTAACCTTTGGTTTCACAAGTTCAGTTGAAACAGCTGGTTTTTTATCTAGTTTTTGTTTATTTATATTATTATAAGAAACTACAACAGCACAATACATTTCGTCAAATGCATTTATGGGTTGAAAATTAGGGCTAGCATCAGCATTAATTTCTAAATTCAGTTCATTTATTTTATGAATAACTTGTTCAAATTCGATTTTAGTCGATTCTAGCGACTGAAATAATATTAAAAAATTATGTCTTATTTTACTGTCGTTAAGATTCTATCATATCATATAAGCGTAACTTTGAAACAAAGTTTCCTTTTTTGCCTCAAAAACTTTCAAGTCCTTTTTAGCTGACATTATGAATATTTAAGCAGAAAAAAGCGATAAAAAATTATTATAAATCTTGTATGGGTTGTGACCACTTGAAATAAAGGTAATTTTATTCTAAATATGAATTTTATATTCACAAAAAACTCAGTAATAGCACAGGCCGAAAATGTAAAAAAACAAATTAAATGAATTAGCGTTGATACAAAAGTTCATTAATATTTATAGTATGAAAATATTTGACAGTAATAATTTTATTTTATTTGTAACGAAATTAAAAGAATTTTAATTTGCATCGGTAGTAAATGATAACGAATTTTAATATTCCACAGTAGATAGATAAGATAATGTAGTTCAGTGCGGCGTACTTTGACCAATTTATAGATTGAAAGAATAATAAACGTAAATTGTTTTTCAAAACTTTCTTGAATAAACCAGCAAGAAATTTTGCTTGCGTAAAAGTAGAAAAATAATGAATTACTTCTTTTTTAACCATATAAAAAATAGAATCCGGTCGGAGTACCAAAAAAATAATGCGTGTGCGTGTTCGAAATTTATAATAACTAATCGTTCATCACTTAATCTCAACAGTTTATGCAGAAAATATATTAAAAAATAAAATGAAATAAAATAAAGTATCTAACTTACGTGTTTTCCACTGCAGTTGTAATCTGCGGATAGGAATGGGATCAAAGGGTTGGACAAACACATAAGGACAAAGAAAAAAAAATACCTGCAGGTAAACTTAAAGGAGATTAGGAAGAATGAATAGAAATAAATTTCGGCGTATTAGTGGACTGTAAAAAAGGTGCACGTAAAAAAGAAGTAACGAAGCGAATTATTTACCGTGAAACGGATATGCGTAAAGGCGTTTTTAAACATAAAAAAGTCACTTCAATAAATAACAAATTAAACACTTTAAAATGTAAATTAGCGGTTAAGCGTCCAATTAACACCAGTACTCGAAGGCGATTCCACAACAACTGTGTCTGTTGACCACCAGAGCGCGGCAACGTCGAAAAATTTGATTAGAGACACAAACAAACTTCCTTAAGGAAATTCGCACAACACTACATCAACAATATTGTAATAGCATTTTACGAAAAAACTAAAAAAACTGCATATAATCAAATTTATAGGAAATTAAAAGATCTAAAACTTTTTTATTATAAGCATTTTCTCTACAGAGTCTTCTTTTAGCGTGAGAGTGATTTTCCATGTTATAAGGCCAAACTAAGGTTGATTTTTATTTGCATCATTCACTTATGATAAAAATAAGGTTATGTTTTTTTGGTTTTTTTCTAATGTATTATTACTAATGTTAGGTTATGTCGTTCATTATTTGCATTGGCAAGAGAAAGTCGTGAGAGTGTTCACACCAGATTTTTTTTTTTTTGTAATGCTAAAATATTGATGATGACATAATATTTCATCAGCGTCTTATAAACATGTAGTCTGGGTGCGTTACGTTGTTGTGTTCATCTACGTACTGAAGAACTATTTCCAGTCCTTTTGCTGGATCTAAATGTAAAATACCCCGCTCCGTATTACATAAAATTTCATCAGCTTTTGGATTTGTTTTTTTTTATTATGCATATTTTTCGGATAATCCAAGCAGGTCTCGGCCCCAATTAGTTTGGATTAGTGGGGTTGTTGTGTATGTTTTTCATCCTTTAACTAAAAATTGAACGAAATATTTATTTTAATGTAGCAAACAAATTTAAGGAGTTACTTTTTACATCCTGCAAAAGAGACATTCTAAATTTATTTCAGATGTTTCATTAATCAGGAACTAAATCACATACATCATTCAAACAAATTAATCTAACGTAAACCTAACTTACTTGAATAATCCCTTTTTTAAACAAACGATTGTTTTTGTTATTTCGTTTAATTTAGTTTCCCTTTTCAACTGATAACAAAGTTTAACGACCGCAATACAATCTCGTATATTACTTTCATTTCAAAAGACAGCTAAATCTATTCTTTATTATCTCAAAAAAAACTTTGCTTGATTAATTACACAATATTCCTTCTTGTGACTGATTAATATTACAAAGAATTTCACTTCAAACTTTTGTGCTGTCTGTCAATTTTTTGTCGCGACTGTAATTTTATTGTATATATTTCTATTTTCAATTCAAAAAGAATACTAGTAGGTGTCATTTACTTTGTTAATTAATAAAGCATATTTTAACCAACTTAAGAAGTGGAAAGTTTTGAATTTAACCAATTTAAAATAAAATTACTTAAGGCTTGTCATAACTTCTTACTAATTGTAGTAATTCAGGCAATTCTATTTTCCTGTTTAACAGGAAATTCCCATAACAGTAACTGCATCGCTCTGCAAGTCAGCGTACATTAAATAAACTGGTTTATTATTTTACCGGTTGTTCCGGTTTCAATCCACTTTTTAGCTATTTTAAGATTAACTTAAAGAACACTAATGATGATTTTCAGAATTGCATTTCTTTAGGAAGGCACACAATAGTACCTATTTGTTAGGAGATATAGACACTGTTTTACCTTTTAGAAGCAAACCGTAAACATTTAAATTTTACTTTTCCTAGGTATCATTAACAGAATAGGCCTGTCAATTCATAAAAGTTTTGCTATTTCGGAAGGTATAGAAATAATGTGTAACTTCTCTTTTTCTTCTTCTTCTTCTTCTTACTATCAAGGATTAGGTAAAACCTGTTCCGAACACACATACAATCCTACACGTAGAAACAAACACGAGATATTCCAACCCGCACAACATCTCGACTACTGACATCTTCTTCGAGGTCTTCCCACCTCCCTTCTTCCAACTGGAACATATTCCGTAACTTTGAAGGGTATTCTCTCCTCTGGCATCTGTTTCAAAACGCGTAAGCTGTCGTTTTCTATTCAACCCCTACAGACATATGTGCCGAATTTCATCGTACATTTGTCTCATTGATCGGGAAGTTACAAAATTAATTAGCCGGCCGCATTGGCGCAGTTGGTAACGTGCTCGCCTCTCATCATGCGGTCCTGGGTTCGAATCCCACTCAGGCACGGCATATTTTCATACGTTACAAAAAAAAATCATTTCATCCTCCATCGTACAAAAAGTTCCACCCCAACGTCATCGGTAATGACCGTTGTAGTTGATGCGACGTTAAATAAATGAATTAAAAAAAAAAATAGTTGTCGGTGAGCGAGTCAGCTGGTCAGTGAGAGCTTCTTCATTTGTAAACAAAGATAACCAATGAAACTGTGAATAACGTACATAATATGATAGGGCTCGACCCACTGGCATTTTTATCCTCAAACAATTTTTTTTATCATGCAGTGATAATGCTTGCCTTCCCTTGCCTTGGCTTGTGCGTTGGTATAAAATGAGATGATACAAAGATAAATGAACGCCAAACCTGACCAAGATCAAACCCGGGAACCCATTATCAAATTGAGATGAATACAAAGTTCGAATCAATTATTTTTGTAGAGTGATAACGCACGTAATGAGAAAGTACTTGTAATAAACATGTAAAATAAATTTATCATTGATTCCTGCAGGTTTTTGTTGTTTCTTTTAGTTTATTGGTTAACCAGCAGAATTAAAAATATTGTAACAAGATCGAAGAAAAGACGAGATTGGTCACGAAGGTTCCAGAATTCCATTCATAAAAATAATTAAGGAATAATAAAAATAACAATACTCAATAAGATCAGTTTTGTAAATGACAGTTGTAACCATAAAAGTGTGTCTATTCATAAGGGTTGTAATAACTATCATAAAGTTTAGGTATTGTGTACAGCTGTTATGAGGGAGGCAGGTTGTTTACGTTTTCTACTTACAAAAGACCTTTTGTTGACCTATTCACAACGGATTTTTCTAGCACTCATTAAGAGTTATTTTTTGTACTTTATGATTTTTCTACTTGGTTCTGGAATGATCTTTGTGAATTATTATAAAAGGAGACCCCCGAGCGCGGTCCAGTCAGTATCCGTTTGATCTTCGACGAGTGGTTATAGCAGGTTAACTATTCCGAGCATTGTGTTGATCGACGACGGTTATATACTGCCTTTTTTGTGTGTGTATTGTGTAAAGTCTTTTTGTGAGTGTATTGTAAAGTTAATGTGTAGTTTTGTGAATTCAGTTTGCGTTTTGTATGTTAGTGTAATCTATAAAAGTGATTGTAAGTACGCTAAGTAAGTTATTAAGTTATTTATTGTTTGTTATTTATTTTAAGTAAATTATTAAATCATTTATTGTATTTCTTAATTATGATTATTTATTTTGTAATCTTTTAGTGTAATAAATCTTTGTAATTGTAAACTTTAGTGTATTAATTATTTAATAACCTAGATCCCGAAACGGACCTTAGCAATAAGTGTCACAATATTTATAGTAGTGTTTACCGATACTACTTCAAAAGTTGTAGATTGGTTTTTGTAGAAATACCATTTCAAGGTCAAAATTGCGTTTGACAATAGAATGTCTATGTTTATTCAGTACTGATTTAATTTTGACCTTAATTCTATTTACCTGAAGCTACCTCATTTATAAACTGAAATTATAATTATAGGATTATTTCAGGCCAAAAGTAAAAGGAAGGGGGAGGAGGAGAATGTGATTGAATATTTTAAACATTATATTTTATATTTGACTTGTTTTTCTGGGGCCCCCTATAAAAATTACGGTAACAAAAGCCATTCTATTACTTTATTTTAAATCGTAACTTCAACGATAAGTTATGCAATTCAAACAGTTTCAGTAGTATCATTTGCTAATTAATAAATAAATTAATACCAAATTGAACAAAGGGTGACTGCTATACATTATTAAAACACTGGTGTTCTTCTTGAACAAAAAATAAAGAAGAAACGAGGTATCTGTAAAGTGACAAGAGAAATAAATTGTTACAAAGAGATATAAATGTAAAAGAAGCTATTCATTTTATCACCTGTACAAAATTAATTAAAAGACGTTTTAATGAATTTATTACGGAAAGTTGAAATAATTGTAAGATAATTCTTTTATTAATATTATTAGGCTATTATTTTTATGTTGTCTTCTAAATACTTCTAAAATAACGCTATGTAGTCATATCGAATTCTTCAAATATCTTCTTATTTTTCAGGTGCCTATCCGTTCTAAATGTTTGCGACAATCAACCATCAGTAATTTTCACTTTGTTGCACTATGGAATAGCTCTTCTGAGCTTGTTCCATAATAAGTTTCTAGATTGGGAAGCCACGATACCCTTCACCTGCCAAGTTTTCTTTTTTATATATTTTCCTTGCATAAAGGCTTGAAGTAGTATGGATCAATTTCTAATTATATATCCAAAGTATTGGAGATTTCTGCACTTGGTGTAACTGATTTTCACGTCTTTCTTCAATCTCCTGAGAACCTCTATGTTTTTCATTCGAGAAGTCCTTGGTACTTTAAATATTCACCTATTCAGCCACGTCATAAATGGCTCCAGTTTCCTTGTGATGGTTTCACCCAAAATCAAGGACTCAACACTGTACAGTAGGATAGAGAAGACAGCATCTCAGACGCCTCATTTTTAATGCAAGTAACATTGTGGCTTTTTGATATGAGATTTGTTTAAATTAAATAGACTACTGCTCTTCCTTTGCCTGTACGGAATTTATTTCCTGTGTATTGTAACATTGCTCGTTTATCATAGTTTTCACACATAGGCTACTGATGAAATGAACGGCTTTGTACAAAGTATAATATTGATGTAAAACTGAAATTATTTAGTTCTGTCCCTAGAAAGTTTGGTTTGAAAGTAACTACCGGTTGTTGCGTATTTCTTATCAAGATACCAATTCAAACCAAACAACCTAGTACTGATCATCAATTGAGATAACTAAATTCTCAAATAAATAAGAAGTTAATAGTTTACAAATGGTGTAAAAGTCGTTCCACGACTTATTTTACTTTCCAATATATTTATTAACTGTCTCGAACACAATGTTCTAACTTAATGAATCTGACTCGTGTACTTTTGTTTAAAAATGGTACTTCAAATAATTTTTTTGCGAGTCTGTTCCATTTCTGTCTGATTCTCGTATCCCATTTATGCCACCTCGCTCTAATCATCCAGTCAACCTTTCTAAAAATCCTAGCGTACATGTCAAGCCACACTTGACCACGCCATGATTCTGGGGTCAATCATGTATTCTACGCTCTGGTGGGTTCCAATTTATTATTTTCTTTGGACATCTATCGTTCTTCATTCTTTGTGCATGAACCAACTATTTCAGATGTTTATTTTCAAAATTTTCTCTATTTTCGTGTTACGTTTCCCAATGATCTCTAATTTGTGCATTCCGGACTCGCTCTATTCTGGAGATTTGATAACTTCTACATAAGTAGTCCATCTTCACTCCATTTATCTTCTATTTATCACTCTTTGTCATGTTCCACGTCTTCGAGCAATGCGGCAGAGTGCTCTTATCTAATGTCTGTTTACAAGTTAGATTTAAATACTAAAAGGTAAATAAAGTAAAAGAATAAATAAAATACAAAAGAATATTACGCTAAATTTTGATTACAATATCGATAAAGCAAATTCAGGAAATTGAATTTCATCAACCTTGAATTCAGACTTACACTATTTTCTAATAAATTATTTGCTAATAAGTTTTTATGTTCGCAAAGTCTGACCGAATTTTGAAATGTCTTGTTTCACTGTGTTTAACTTAAGATCTTTATAAGTAAATTTGTTGTTTAAATACCAGGGTATGTTTAACATGTGACTGATGGTCAATGATTGGAATTGCTCTAAGATCTCAATGTTTGGATTTTCAGATTTACCCCGAAAAATTTAGGATTAATTTTTTTTATTTTGACAGTTATATATTATGTTGTTTTCATGTAAGGCAACGATCAAAGTGTAGGTTCACATATCTGACAGAGTCACAGTGTGAAAATATGTTGTTTGTAGCAGTTATATTTTTATTGATTACTTATTTACCTTTCTCTCAGGAATGTGGGTTCTTCGGGTCTAAAAAAAAGGAATTACAATAAATGTTACTTTCAAAATTACATAATTAAAGAAAATGAAATTTAGTCAGTAAACGAATTATTTGTTATTCAACATCTGCTAATATTATTCTGACAGATAATCATTTCGTAGCTGTTTATAAATGTAGGTTCCATAGTCGACTCTTTCATGTTGTACAGCTTTACTGCATAATTTTTAGTTAATCCAATTTTTCTCGCGACAGACGAACGACTTAAAAATAATATAAAATGTGTTAAAAATATGTTTATCCTTTTGTTACTGATCGTATTCATTACAACTTAAATTTATAATCCTCTTTTAGATTCCACAAGGCGCTCCACTTTATCGTATAATCTGTACGTACTCTATAGAAGTAAGTAAATAAAACTTGGGAAAATCGTTATAATTGTTTGAGTTAGGTAACTAACAATCACACAGATTATATTTTAGGTGTTTATGTAAATTTTTTTTGTTTAATTAAGCAGTATATTTACTTTTTATAGAATTTGTTTGCTACTTTTACAAAAACTGTGTAAGCAGTAACAATAGCGTATGTGGGGTATTATATTTTTTGTCTATTATTCAGCAGTGTAACCGAACTTCTTTTCCAAAAAAAAATGTTTTATTCAGTCTTATATAAGGTCAGTGATACTACCACAAAAACGTTTACTTCTGCTGTATATGTTACTATCACAAAACCAATTAATTTTATAATGCCAACAATAAGCAATTTTAAAATATTTAATAAATTGGATTGAGAAAAAGGATACAAATTTACAATTAACTAATTAATTATTCTGTTTTTTATACAATTTTTGATAATTAAATTGAAATTTCATCCACTATATCAGACGAATGTTTGTGACCATAAAAAAATTTTTGTTTCAGTTTTCTTATCTAACCCGAGTAGTAATAAAATTCATGTGTAAATTCTAACCAAAGTGTGAATGAAACTATTGTAAAAAAAATTTCAGACATTTTTGAACATGAACTATATTCACCTCTGTTATAATTAACAATTACATGTGTTGAATGATGTGACGATACTATGACTTAAGGTAACTGGACCCAAAAGTTCCTTTAAAAATGACAAAATGTTCGTAAAAATCTGGTGTGAATCACTCACATCACTTTCTCTGGCCAATGCAATTAATGGCCATTAAAACCTAACATTAGTACTAAAACATTAGAAATAAACTAAAAAATTAATCTAAGAAAACATAAACTTATTTTAATCATGAGTGAATGATGCAAAATGAAAACCAACCTTAGTTTGGCTTAATAATATGAAAAATAAATTTTTGACGCTAAATTAGGCTCTGTAGAGAAAAAAGTTCAATTAAAATTGTGGATCTTTTAATTTCCCATAATTTTGGTTTCCCATAAATTTCCCATAATTTGCATTTTTTCGGAAAATGCATATAAAGGCCGAAATCTTAAAAAAAAATTATTTTTACAATTTTTATAAAAAACAGAAAATCATTAATTACTGCTAAACTAAGCGTTATAGAAAAAAATGTTTGAAATAAAAGTTGTAGATTTTTAAATTGTCTGCAACTTTTTTTATACCCCTTTTTAATGCTCGAAAATGCATTTTAAGGCCGCAATCTTAAAAAACCAATTTTTTTGTTCGAGAGAACAGCCTTCCCAAGAATGTCAGCAGACATGGTGCCTACTCTATTATGTAGAGCGTAAAGAATACAGTAAATGAGGCGATTTTTAAAAAATCGTAGTAGCCGTTTTTAAGAAAATCGCAAAAAAGTGAAAAATGACACGAACAAACTACTACTTCCGGTTGACCAATTTTGATGAAAATGTTCGTGTTGGGTCCTCTAGTAGGTCTTAACGTAAGTTTCAAGTTTCAATTTCGTACAATATTCCGTTCTTAAGATATTTTGTTCACAATCACACAGGCGCGCACACACACACACACACACACACACACACACATCAATCGCTAAAAACATGTTTTTTGGGGTTCAGGGGGTCTGAAAATGTGTATATTCAGCGAAAATTCAATTTCAAAAAATCGACGTGAAACCAATATTTTCCTTCCTATATTTTAATAAAGGCAAGAGGAAGTAAACATTTAATTTTCATACATTTTTTGAGACAATTCTTAATAATTATGCATTGTTATATTTAAAAATCTAGAAATCTATTAGTAACAATCGTACAATAACAATAAAATTTTTATCCAGAAGAAAATGCCGAGTACTCTAGATTAAAAATTACAATATTGTTTTTTTGTTTATTTCCATTTACATGTCCCCATAAAATGATTCGACCATGTTAAACATTTTTTCAAAATGTAACGTGTAAATATTTAATCTTATTTTATTGTAATAGTCCGTGCTACGAACAATCGTGTTTTAAGACCTCAACGTAGACACAGCATACACGAATATTAACAATATACTCGTTTCCACACAAAGTTAATTATCATACGAATCCAGAGATACCACAGTTACACCAACCACAAAATCCACAAATGAGATTGAAAAGATCCCGTAACAGCTTAGGGATCTTATATGAAACAGCAACGAGGTTTTGCCAATAGCTGATTTCCTCAATCAAGACGAAAACAGGGTATACGAGGTGTGGCTATTGAATAACTAGCCTGACATTGTAAAAAATTTTATTTTTACGGCTTCCACAGACTCAAATATTGTCCCTTTTAATACAGATTTCACCTTAGGAAACAGGTAGAAGGTAATAACATGTGAAGAAACTTGGTTTTTTACTTATGATCTGGAAACGAAGCGCCAATCCATGTACTGGAAGAGCCGAACTTCACCGAGAGCCAAAAAAAGCTCGAATGATCAAGTCAAAATTTAAAGCAATAATGTTGTTTTTTTATATCCAAGGGATTGTGTACCTTCACTGGGTTCCTGAAGGTCAAACGATTAATCAGTATTACTACCTTGAGTATACTTTCTTAACTACGTCAAAGAGTGAGGAAACAACGCCCCGAAATTTGGAAGGACAAATCATGGGTTCTCCACCAAGTCAATGCTCCAGTTCATTCCGCGTTATCTTTCAAGAGGTTCTTAGATAAGTACAGCATCTCAGTGTTAGAACATCCACCTTATTCACCAGATCTTGTCTCATATGACTTCTACGTGTTCTTTAAGGTGAAATCTGTATTAAAAAGAACAAGATTTGAGTCTGTGGAAGCAGTAAAAGAGGAAGCGGCACGTGTCCTGAAGGAGCTGACAGAAGATGACTTCCAGCACTGTTTCCAACAATGGAAAATTCGCATGGAGCGTTGTAAGGATAGAGAAGGAGTGTATATTGAAGGTTGTAGAAAAGCAATCTATTATACATAGTATCGTTGATCAAATGACAAGAGTAAAAGTTAATTGTTGAATTTTCAAAGAAATATTTAAAATAATAATGAATAACTTAACATCACGATAAATAATTTTCAGTTACTATCTTAATATTTTATAGCAAGAATTAAATACAGTATATGAAACCAAAATTTAATAAGAAATATTTAGTGTAAATAGTAATAATTCCAGAAGTCATATAGTTCAACTTAACAAATGAATGTATAAATTTTAATAAATAATTTAAATTAAATGAATTTTATAAAAAGAAACTAAGATAACATCAAAATATAAATGAATTAAGAAACTTAATTCAATATAACAACTGTCCCAGAGGTTCGTAAATAAAATTCTTTTCAAAAATTCAAAGCTCTTTATTAAGTTTCCTGATAAATATCATAAAATTCTTAAAAGTATTAAAATTTTTAAAAAATTTTAAAACGTATTAAAACTCCTTTAAAATCCACTCCAGCAAATCTTCTAAAATCGTTTATTATTTTTAAATAATATTTTTTAAAATTCTCAAACTTTTTCTATTTTAAAAAAATGTAAATTGCACCTTACTCTTTAAAACTTTTAAAATAAAATGAAGTAACAATCCATTTTATTAATATGTTCTTTTTTTTTTGTTTAAATTTTAAATGTTAAATTTTTTTTTTATTATTCTCGTTGCTCGCATCTGAGGGTGGTAAATCATCTGTTGTTTATTTTGAGTGTGTGAATGTGTATGTTTATGTTATACGTGGGTGTATTTAGTTTGTCATTTGTATGTACGTCTGCGTTATTGTTTGTGTGTATAAGTGTCTCCTATTACAATCTTCCCCCCCTCCAGGGAGTATGCATAAGCAAAAAGGATAAGGGGTGGGTGCTGAAATGTGAAAAAAGCAGGTGAGTACGTAGCAGTTGTCGGCCTGAGATGGTAAAATTCATTCATTCGGGGCCCCTTTCAATAATACATTCATACAGCATGCAAACCGCATTTGGTTTTTTGTTACAATCATCTCAAGCTCGAGTATCGCGACAGACATCACCGAAAAAGTAGTTTTTTTTTTTTTTGAGCAAATTATGTAACCTTTTTAAGGTTAGAAATGTGTTCTTTAGTTATTTCCCCTCCAATAGTCTTACGGAGTAAGGCTGTAACTGGAGTGGAGAAGCCGATGATATAAAATGGTTCAGACCATCGGTATGCCATTTTAGCACAAATATTTTTCCGTTTCGAACTTACGGGGTGAGTTTTAAGTAAAACTTTATCTCCCACCGAAAACGGATTGGGGTGGCGCATAGCATTATATCGGCGCGCCATATCATGATGAGATTTAATTAGTTTTCTTCTAATGTCACACATCATGTTACTTGAACGTACAGGATTTCTATGAAGGATATCTTGGATATTCCATGCTCTATCCAACGGTGTTTGAGCTTGAAAAGTATGCAATATATCAAATGGACATTCCCCATGCGCGTTATGGTGAGCCATATTGAAGGCTAATTGAAACCAAAATAGAGATTTATCCCAGGTTGTTTGAGTAGTTGCATGGTATGCAATAAGAATAGACCTAAGATTTCTGTTTAATCGTTCGGCGTGAGATGGTTGTGGATGGTAGGGGGAGAGAGTGGCTCGTTTTATGCCTAGATTGAAACAAAAGTTTTTAAACATTATTGAATTAAAATTTTTAGCATTATCGGTGACGATTATCCTCGGGATAGAGTAATTTTGAAAAATACGTTTTAATTCTTCTATAATGGAGGATGTATTAGTGTTTTTTAAGGGAGCTAACCATGTAAATTTTGAAAAACTATCTACCACCACTAGAATATATTTATATCCTTGATTGGTTTTTGGTAGGCTGCCTACCGTATCAATAAACAGTGTATCAAATGGTGTTGTTGAAACTCTGGAACTGAGATTTCCCCATTTATAATTTATTCCAGGTTTGCTGCGTTGGCAGGTTGCACAAGCATTCACTTTTAAAGGAATTTCTCGATATATAGCCGGCCAATAAAAATACCGTGTAATTTTGTGTATAGTTTTATCGACACCTAAATGTCCACCGATTTCCGAATGATGAAAGTATTTAAATACTAAATCTTTTAAGGAATTGGGGAGAACGATTTTGATTGGATTATCGTTTTTATCTTTTAGACATAGGACTCCTTTGGATAAACAAAATTTATTATCCATTTGTTGTTTTTGTTGAAGGATAAAGGTATCCTGTTCCTGATGTTGTCTTATGTCTGTAAAAGATAGGGGGAACTGCGATAATAAGGTATTAATATAAGATATTTCTTTTGAGATATCTTCATTATTTAAATCGTACATCCTCGATAATGCGTCCGCCACATTATTATCCGAACCACGGATGTGATTAATTTTAAACTTAAAAACAGATAACCGAAGTAACCATCTAGCTAATCTACCTAACTGTTTTGGTCTGGAAAGAAGCCTGGCTAAGGCTTGATTATCGGTTTCTAAAAGAAATTCACGATGTGCTAAATAGGTCCTGAAATGATCTGTTGCAAAAACAACTGCAAGACACTCTCGCTCATATGCAGAAAACTTCCTTTCTGCTTCTGTTAATGTTTTGGAAGCGTACGCTATGGGTCGTCTAGACCCTTCTTGTTCCTGAAGCAGTACAGCTCCTAGACCTGTATCAGACGCATCCGTCTGTAAAATGAAAGTTTTGGAGAAGTCTGGTATTGCCAATACTGGGGGATTAGCAATTGTCTGTTTAAGATCTTCAAACGCGATTTTTTGTGAGTCTCCCCAGATAAACTGAGTATTTTTACGACGCAATTTATTCAGGGGTTCGATTCTATCAGCATAATTTTTGATAAATTTAGAAAAATAATTAATCATACCACAGTATCGATGTACTTGTTTCACTGACGTAGGTTGCGGGTACTCCAATATTTTTTGTGTCCTAGTTGAGTCTATAGAGACTCCTTTGTACGATAATGTGTGTCCAAGAAACGGTATTTCATTTACGGCAAATGTTACCTTATCAGGATTAACTGTAATGCCAGCCTTCCGCAGAATTGACAATACTATTTTAATGTGTTTCACATGTTCTGGAAAACTTTTGGAATATATTAATATATCATCCATGTAATTAAATACAAATTTATATTTAATGTTTTTGAATATTGTATTCATAAGGCGTGTTAAAACTTGTGCGCCAGTCGACAAACCAAAAGGTAATCTCTCATATTCGTATAAGCCATCCGGGGTACAAAACGCGGTGATTTGACGAGATTTTTCTGTCAATGGTATTTGATGGTACGCTTGCGCTAAATCTAATGTACTGAACCATCGTGCATTGGAAAACCATTGAAAAGCATGATTTATATTCGGTAAAGGTTGGGCCTCTGAGTCAATTATTAAGTTGACTTGGCGATAGTCTACGACTAAACGACTCGTGCCATTTGGTTTTGGAATCAAAAACGCTGGAGATGAATAAGGCGAAACACTTTCTCTAATTACTTTATCTTTTAATAATTTATCAATTTGTTGTTTCATTTGAAGTGTTTTTATTGGATTTAAGGGATAGGGTCTAGATTTTATAATTTCACTATTTTTAAGTTTAATATCATATTTTAATACGTGGGTACAACCTAATTTAGTAGTGAGTACGTCAGGAAATTCCTTACATAAATTATTAATTTTATTTTTAATATACTCACTTTGTTCCACATTATTGATCTGATCTGGGTATAGATTTATTAGATGGAATTGTTGATTTTTCAACCAGTCAAATGTTATCACAGACCTTGTGGCGTTAAATATTGCACGTGTTTTTTGTAGGAAATTCATTCCAAGTATTATTTCGTGGTGTATTTTTGTTAATACTTTAAAATTTATTTTGCATGATATATTGTGTAGGTTAATGTTAATCCAGACCTGTTTATTAATTTCTAGAGGAAATCTATCAGCTGTAAGACAAATTGCTTTAATATGTTCCTCTTTTATAATTGCCTTCTTAACTTTTAAAAGTTTATACATTTGTTGGTTAATAATGTTATGCGTGGAACCAGAATCAATAAGGGCATTAAATATATTATTTTTGATTTTTATTGATAAAGCTTTCAAAGTATAATTACTATTTAACCTGTGTTCTTTTATTTTTAAATGTTTACATGCTTTATGTTTACAAACACGCATCATATGACTATGTTTTGCGCATTTGTAAACATTCAGTTTTTTGGAACATGATTATTTCCTTTTTGCTGCAAAAGTTTACAATTTCTTTTGATATGACCTAATTTATGACAATAAAAACACTTCAAAGTTGTTGCAGACATTTGTGATCTGGTTTTATTGCATGCTGTATCTTTTAATGTGTTTTGTGTACCTTGGGTAGGTACTGTGTTATTTACATTGTTTATGACGATTGTATTATTCATTTTTGATAAACCGATGTCATTAAGAGTTCTAGCATAAACTCTTTCATAGACATAGGCATCTAATTTATTAAAATCTTGTAAGTTATTGGGTTTGCCGATTATACCTATGTGTGTGGCATATATTTCATTTAAACCTGTTAAAATTATATTAATTAACTCACCTTCTGTTAAATCTAATCTTAATACATCATGATTTTCTAAAATTTCTCTCATGTATTCCGCAAGGGTCTCCGTTTGTGACTGGTTTCGGTATAATAATTTTAATTTTAATATTTCTTTCATTTTTGGTGTGATTAATTTGTTTACTAAATCTCTATGAAATTGATCAAAATTATGATTATTTCTAATAGAATTTTCAAAAATTTGTTCAGTGAAACCGGTCATAAACGGAGTTAACAACACCAAGGGTAAATCAACTGCATAACGTTTCTGTATCTGTTTAATAATTTTGATATTTCGTACTAACGTGTCAATGTCACGTCCATCAGTAATAGTCAATTGTTTTAATTCGTTTTCTATTGGATTTGCAATTTTTGTCCAATTAAAGTTCAATTCGCGTTGTAAACACACGGGATTATTGTTACCTACGGGATTTGGTATTAATATGTCAGGGGTTTCGTTTCTAAGAACAGGATTTTGCATTTCTGGGTAATGTATAAGATTAATTTGATCACAATTAAGATTTCCTTGTTGTTGATCAGGTAAGAAATTATTCCCAAAATGCTCCTCTTCAGGGTTTAAGTTTTGTTCGAAATTAGGTCCAACTTCGAAATTATGCAACCCATTAGCCTTCCAAATATCAAATCCCTCTCTTAAATTTTGAAAGCCTACTACTTTATCTGGTTTGTTGGGTAATATGAATGTTAATATTTTGTTAAGCCGATCATCAAAAATTTCGGCATTATACTTTTCTAATTCATTTAAATTTTCTACGTTTCTTAACTTTACTAAATAGTTTTGACACTCTGTCAGTTGTTTGTCCATGTCAAATCTATGTAATGTAGTTAAATCGATTTGTCGCCCGTTATCTAAGAGTTTTTGTAATCTTTGCCTTTTTTGTCTTACGTTTCCTGTTGTTGTGCTTTTTCGTAGTCTTAGTTGGAAGTTAAGGTTCGTTTCGTCTAGTTTAGTGGGATCAAGAATCGGTGCTACCTGTCTATTCATGTTTCTATTTGTTTTGTGTGTTGATGATGATTATTTATGTATGTGTAATCGATGACTTACCAGTCGACGTCGGTATACCTGTCAGATGCGAGTTCTTTATAATTTAGTTTTGTATAAATTTTTGAAGATTTGTTGTTATTTGATTTGTTGTTATTTTTGATCTTTCTCTTTGTCTTTTTCTTGGCCTTTGACTAATCTTGTTATGTGTGTCTGATGATTTCTTGTTGATGAATCCTTCCTGTTTGTTTATTATTTTACTTTCTTTCCAAAATATTATATTACTGAATTTATTTATTGGAATTTTTCATTAAGTATCCTGGTCACGGCACCATTTTTGTCCCAGAGGTTCGTAAATAAAATTCTTTTCAAAAATTCAAAGCTCTTTATTAAGTTTCCTGATAAATATCATAAAATTCTTAAAAGTATTAAAATTTTTAAAAAATTTTAAAACGTATTAAAACTCCTTTAAAATCCACTCCAGCAAATCTTCTAAAATCGTTTATTATTTTTAAATAATATTTTGTTAAATTCTCAAACTTTTTCTATTTTAAAAAAATGTAAATTGCACCTTACTCTTTAAAACTTTTAAAATAGAATGAAGTAACAATCCATTTTATTAATATGTTCTTTTTTTTGTTTAAATTTTAAATGTTAAATTTTTTTTTTATTATTCTCGTTGCTCGCATCTGAGGGTGGTAAATCATCTGTTGTTTATTTTGAGTGTGTGAATGTGTATGTTTATGTTATACGTGGGTGTATTTAGTTTGTCATTTGTATGTACGTCTGCGTTATTGTTTGTGTGTATAAGTGTCTCCTATTACACAACGATTTTGAACCCAACAAATGGAATTTTCGAAAGAATCAATTAAAACTATAAAACCGATAGTAACAATGGTCCAGTCCCCCATTCTATCCAGGTCAATGGTACACGGCACATCTCCAAGAACGTATATATATATATATATATTAAAATTTTCATTACATTTCAGCTCATTTTATTAATCATAAATTCATTTAAAATACATTATTATTTCAATTTAAATTCATTAAAACTTAGTATTATAATTTAAAGTGTCATTAATAAATAAATTAAATTCAAAGATCAGTAACTAATCATTTTTGTGAATCAATTCTTGTCAATTTAATTTGTTCTATAAAATTTCAATCGTTCATTAAATATTATGTAATATAATCAAATTCATGTGTCTTTATTTATTTATTTACATATTTATTTCATTCTTTATTCATTTTATTTAAAATCCGTTTTCAAAAACACTTTATAAGGTGACAATAAGTGATTATGTATAAAATTAAATTTTTTACAACGTCAGTCTCATTATTTAATAGCCATACTTCGTATTCACGTACATCATAAATACTGATGGTTGTATAAATATACAGTTGTAATTGTTACTAAATGAAGAAAAAAAATAATTTATTGCTGAATACCTGAGTTATTTATGGAAATATGAGAGTAAATGTGGGACAGAGGAGTAAAATATAATTCAGAGACGTATTAGAATTACTTTAATATTCAATAATAAAATGTTGAAATTCCAAAGAGCTAAGGATGCATTATGAATAATTGCAGAACTGTAAATAATGCAATGGTATCAGCAGAAGTAGCTAATAAAATATTAGAAAGAACTGTTATGTCCTCTATAGAATTTTTACAGAGAAAAGAAAAACCTTTGTACTTAATTTAATTCTATAACATGAACTGTCTGATGATACCTTGCGATTATGGTTTACACAGTCAATCAACAAACAAATTACTAGAGCAGTAAACTTTCGCTAAGGTCAGATACAATAATATATTTTTAATATCGTATAACTAATACAAACGAAACAGCAAGGCTCCTATTTTATTTATAAATTAAACTAAAAACATAAATATTAGGTTGAAAAAAAATAAAATAAATCATATTAATAGGCCATCTTTTCGACCTTTCACCGCTAACTTCTGTGATAAGAAGTTTTGAACTTTCAAGTGTCAGAAAACTTTCAAGTTTATTATTTTTCAAGAATATTCTCTTTCCACAACCACCAAGTTGAAAATTTATTGGGTCCCCTAGTTGTTGAAGGACGACGTTAAATAACAAATGATGATAAACAGAAATAAATTTTCAGTTAACACGTATCTGTACCTAAAAGTAATATTTTTATCGATTACCAAACTTATTCAATATTTATTATAAACTTGAAAATATCAAGAATACTTCTTATCTTAAAATGAAATTCGTTAAATGATAAAATATTTACTTATATAACGGGTTTTTAGCAAGTTGCGAATTTCCAGTTTGTATTATTAAGTTTATTTTCCACCAAGATAAACTCTGGAAACTTTTTTAGGCTAGGAAAATGATGTACTGAAATTAGATGTCGCAGTTTAAATTACTGAAACAATATTTAATGTCTTCTTTCAATTAACCGAAATAGGTTTACACCTTTCATGATTGGTTGATACCATTACTTATACGTTTAAAAAAATAAGGGTTTTTAGTCGAGTTAGGTCTCAGTTGCTACTGAACTGATTCCAGATAACCTTTTTAAAATATCTCAATGTGCAGATTTTCCTTCACCTATCGTTATCATTATTCAATTTTCCGATTAACGCATGATAAAAAAATTAATAATTTTTCAACCGTTTCTTTGAAGATTCACCACACCAATGCCGTGGTTAATCAACTTTTAGCCTCCATGAAAACTAAGTGGTGCAGTTTTACGGAAGTTTTCTTTGCTTTGGATGAAATTATATCGTTTTGAAAAATCTGTAAATCAGTTTTCGCTAACCCGTTCAGAGATCTGGAATTTTTATATATTTATAGCCGTAGAAAACTAAAATATTTCTGCCAAGCCTATATTTAGACTTCTTATCGTGAAACATGCGACCGAAAATGTATAATTTCTATGGTAAGTTTCATTGCAATTTGAATATTGTTGAATAGAATTATAATAAATATTTCAATAATTGAATATTTTTTAACTAACATCCATCATCAGTCATCTGAAAACGAGTTCGTCCTTTTCAAAACATCCTCTATTTTGCACTTTCCCCTAACGGGCTGGTGGAGTGTTAAATTAATTTGCGCTCGATATGCTGGTTCCAGGACTACAAAAATTAGTTATGTTTCTTATCATATAGTCAGCCAATTATATGACTGAACTATTTTAAAACAGAAGAGGTAGAGGTGTAAAAGACACTAGTCAGAGTTATCTCCTCTGAGAGTAATTAATTTCACTATACAGCCAGACCCTGTGGTGATTGAAGTGAAGATGTCATTTGCAGGGTGGAAAGTAGGTGCTTTTCCACCTGGCAAGCTGATAAGCATACTCTTTCAACTCAGTGAGGGAAGCAATAGTAAACCACTTCACTCCTGTACTTAGTAAAAGCTCTAGAAGTTCAAAGCAGTCTTTCGGTTGTTAACCTAAACAACATTTAGATTTCACTTTTTCTAACGAACCATGCTGCGTTTACTGTGTTCCTAAGTACTTAATACTGAAACTGCTTTATTTCTTCATTTCTCGTACTCACTGTACCCCATTTTCAAAATGCTGAAAGATAAATAACTTTCTTTAATTTTTAATCATATCTCGAATAGTTTATTTTAAAAGAAAAATGTAATCAAAAACTTAAATTTGGCGTAAAAGTAAAATCTCAAAGCAGTTATATTTTTGACTTCAAAGTTTTAACAACATAATTTCAGAGATCAATATTTCAGGTTAAAATAAAACTAACTGAGTAAAATTATTTTTTTATTTTTAAGTCATTTTTTATTTTTTTTTTTTAATTCTTAAGTTAGTTTCCTTTACATAAAGAACTTTCTTTTTACAAATCATTAAGCAGCCGACAACAGATTAATTTTGCGTAAATGAGTGAATGAAATCTCAACTGACTTTTTAAAGCGATTAAGGGCCGAAATCGTTAACGATAAATATTCCTGATATGTCTACGTTAAGTGCTTGGATTAACTTAACTCAGCGTTAAAGCTTTTTGTCATGGCTTTTAACGGGAATAAAGCGGAAAGTTTTTACGTTATAGATAAAAGTTTACGTTGAATTTAACATTTTGTTGAATGAATATTTAATATTATTTGTTTTGTAAGCGTAGGCTACTGTTTTACTTGCTTAAGAAATTATATAAAATATTACTAAAAATTTCTTTGAATTTAGCTCTGAACCGTTTTTCGAGCGTTAATACAAGAATATTCATTAATATGTTTTTTTTTTGTAACAGCTTAGAAGATAATTACTTGCAATCAGTTGACGAATTTAAACTATAAGCAAATAGATCATTTGAAATATTTATAAAAAGTCAAGTAAACATTAATTCATTTTAGTTATTTTTGGACCCTAGAGATTTCTCCGTTTCAACCGCTCGTCTTCAGTCTTCCCAAAAACCCTCTTTGAGATTCCTTGCTACCATATCATCATGGATTTCGTTTATACATTTATTTTCCAAGGGCAACCTCTTTTCTTTCTATTTTCTGGACGAAAATTAATATTCCTCGGAGCCATCTGTCTGCTGCCGGTTTTGGACATGCACAAACCGTACCAACTGTATCGTCTCTATTCCGTCTACTATTCCGAAGTTGATAAAATCGGTCTCTTATCTCATATTTTCATTTGTAAGAGCTCTACTTTCGAGTCCCTGCATTACCTTCGCAACCACTCCATCTCTACGGCCCATAGCCTTTATTTATTTTAGAACTTATTTGCCAGAAATCAGCACCATACGTAGTATGAGTCCCAATACAGATTCAACTAACAATGTACACAATTTAGCTAACAACGCACTCGTAGTACTAACTTCTTTGTCCAGATCTGTATTTTACTACACCAGAGTAGCATTTAATCTTTGATTTTTTTAAAAAAGTAAATAATACAAAAATAAGTTCCCGCAGAACAACTGAGGTAAAAAAGTTAAAGGTCTTCACGGTGGAGGAGGAAGATATTTTGAAAGGTGTAGAGGGCGGAAGAGTGGGTCCTCCAAATCTAACGCCAGGGCCTGTCTGGAGGCTCTAAGGTGGAAGCCCCATCACGAATCTACCTTTCACAGTTCTCGTAACGCACCCAAAGAAATTCTACTTGCTGACAAACTCACAAATAGCCTCAAAAAAATAGGACTAAATCTAACAGTAATGATAACCGGAAAAGACAAACAAAAATGGCGTGGAATTATATTGGATGGCCACGGAGAATATGGCAATAACTAAATTATAGAAAGTATATCTAGGAATTGAATTAATCTAGATATTCGCTGAAAATAATAAAACACATAAAAGTGAGTTCGGAACAGGTAGGAGCCTAATCCTTCACAGCAAGAAGAAGAAGTAGAAGAAGAAGTAGAAGAAGAAGAAGAAGAAGAAATAAATAACTACTTTAGCCACTGGTTACATCCTCAAAAATTATAAATTAATAATTTGTTTAGTCTGGACAATAAACATCAAGCGATTACTGAGCAGATGTCAATAAACCAAAAGGTTAATGAATATAACGATACCAGAACCAAAAATACTCGTGAATTTAATAATTGAATAATTAGATCATTCAGTACATAAAATAACATAACGAAGAAAACATAACAAGAAAATTGTTAGGTAATTTTCGTACTGAAAAAGACGGTATTGGTATCGATGAAGAACCTTCTTATTTTTTTCTATAGCTGTTGGGATTCCAAGATACTGATGGATTTTTGTATTTTCTACGAATCAGGAAGCATTCGTTATTATTCCTCAAAATATATTGAAAGAAATAATAAATTATCCAAAATTTACATGAGATCACTTTCAATTACTTAATCTTTCAGGGAACAAAGTTTTTTTATTCTATATTATCATTGCAACTAGGCGAATTATGAATCTATTAATAACAATATTTTGGACTAAATAACTTGGCGTCTCTCATTTCTCTTTCTGGTTTCAGAAGGATTCAAATCAAACTTTAACTTATTATCGTTAGATAGCAGTTGAAATGAATGATGTCTGCTTTATCCATTAACAGGTTTTTCTATCATCAATTTATAGTAAAACAAGAACATACGCTTACAAAATTAAGTTTTTAACGTTGCTAAATTTAAACTAGCTAAAAATAATATTTATACTTACTGCGTACCAATCAAAGCTATAATGAATCAATAATTTACATCTGAATAGTTTTATATAACTTATATGATGATAGCTAAATTTAAAAGATTTCTTAAATTACGTTAGTTCAGATTATTACTTTAAACTGTTTATTTATTTCATGAAATTTGGCATCAGAACGGCTGAGGTTTGGCAGTATCTGTATATAACAGCATGTAACACGCCTGTTGTATCTTCATTCTTAATTTATTTACCTACCAGTTTTTGATAAACTGTTTACTAATCATTCCTTTCAGTCCAAACGATTTTACAGTGTTTTTTATCTGATTAATTCTTGATTACAGTTTGAACGTAAATTTTTAATTTTTTCGTTCTTTAAAGTTAATCAGTTTTGCCTGTATAACAAACCGTTCAACGAATTTATTGAAACATAATTCCTTTAATATAAACGTCTCTGCTACATTAAGTTAGTATGGAGTAATTTAAATTACGCCCTAGAACTAAGATTTTTATATTTAATTTACTTAAAGTTGTATCACCATTATTAATGACTACTTTCGATTAAGGACCTCCTTTTTGGAGCACAGCACGCTTACCACTGTGCAATGGAGTAAGCCAGGATTTTTCTTTCATTTAAAATTACAGTTTTCGTAGAGAAAATATTTAAGATGTCGTTTTTACTTTCTCTTGCTCCATATGAATATATAGGAAGGAAAGTAGGTACTGTTTTCAAGTCGATTTTTTAAAATCGAGGATTATCCGGATAAACACGTTTTCAGACCCCCTGAACCCAAAAGCATGTTCTTAATGATTGGTCTGTTTTGTGTGCGTGAACAAAATATCTCAAGAACGGAATATCGTACAAAGTTCAAACTTCAAAGTTAAGTTAGGTTCTACTAGAGGACACGACAAAAACATTTTCATCAAAATTTGTCAACCGGAAGTATTAGTTCATTCGTGTAATTGTTCCCTTTTTTGAGATTTTCTCAAAAACGGCTCCTACGATTTTTTAAAAATATCCCCACATATACTATATATTTTATGCTCTACAAGATAAGGGAAGAGCCATTTCTGCTCAAATGGGAAAGCTGTGTTCTCGAACATAAAATTATTTTTTAAGATTGCGGGCGTAAATATGCATTGTAGAGCGAACTTGTGTGTAATAAAGTTATAGAATATTTAGAAACCCACGACTTTTATTTTAAACATTTGTTTGGAAAACATTTAATTTAGCAGGAATTACGATTTTCTGTTGTTTTTTTTTGATGAAAATCTGTAAAAAATGAATTTTTTTAAAGATTGCGGCCTTAGTATGCATTATATGAAAAAAGTGTAACGTTTTTCTCTATAGAGCCTAGTTTAAAGGAAATAACTGATTTTCCATATTTTTAAGTTCTACACAGGTCGATTTTCATTTTGCGTCATTCACTTATGATTAAAATAAGGTTGTTTTTTCATTTTACATTGTTTACTAATGATTAAACATAAATGTTATAATGGTCATTATTTACATTGGCGAGAGAATGTCGTATGAATCTGTCACACCAGATTTATTTTTTTAAACTACAAAGTTTGTGACTAAACTATTACAAAACCAAAAAAAAATCAAAAACAAGAAAAAAAGTTTTTGTGAGTTTCTTTGCTCGAAAAATTTAAGCTTTTTTCAACTGGCTTGAAATAGTTATCAGTATTTTGAAAACACAGAAGTAAAAACAATAATGACCTAGAAAATAAAACCGCTATCTAAAATATGCATTTAAAAGGATTTACACTGAAATTTTTGCAAAAATTCTATTAAGCATTAAACGTCCATTCATTATTTCTATTCGTGGTTTCAACAAATAGTATAGTTTCATTGAACTGTAGACTACATTAATTGTTAATGAAAAGGTCATTACATAATTTTTAAAATATAAATCTCAAAAATACAAAAATAAGTTAAAATAAAAAGTAAGCAGTATATAAAAATAGTCTGAAAATACAAAATCAAACTTTAGATAAATTGAAAAGATGATAAATTTTCTGCTTATGTCAATATTAAATCTTTTCCATTTAAAGATTTAAAAGTTTATTAACATTGAACGATATTAAAAGAAATGTGGATAAATTAAGTAAACTTTTTAATATTTATAAATTTATTTAAAAAAAAAATAATACTGCTGCTTATGTCGCACCAAAGAAGAATTGCGAATTTTAGGGTCCTTTATCTGTAACTTATAAAATATTTTTTATTTCTCATACATCAATATCGTTTATCTCCATCCATTTCCAAATGCGGAGTTTATAATTTTGAAAATAAAGTAAATGTTAACGAAGAGTTTGTATAAGCAAGTATGTATGTGTGCTTGTGTTTATTTAGGATTACGATGTCACAGAATTTAATTATATATTTATTTACCTTAACTGTCAGAAATACTAATTAATTGTAATTTCCGTGTTAATTTCCATTATATAAATTATTTAATTCTCGGTTTAATCAGTAAATTTATTATTTATTGTATGAGAGATGCATATCATTCTTATCTCATTGGGTCATAAGGTTGCTTATTGTTCTGAATTGAACGTACACACATTAAGAATAAAAGAAGATTATTAAGAGAGACTTAATCTGATTTTTAAAGTGAGAGGATTATTCTCTTACATAAAAGATAAATAAACAAAGAACAAATTTTTTAAGAATTTTATGTTCTGCATGGTCTTTTAGTCAGCTTATAGAAAAATTACTGTCAGGTAACCGGTTGACTACCATGAGACACTTACGTCTCTCACCAAATCTGTAAAACTTACTTTTGAGAGACTGATAGGTCTCTCGCGTAACAGTGTTTTTAATAGAATCATGAGACGGATTGGATGTTCGTTTGTATTAAATCATAAATTGAGCTGTTGGAAATGAGTTCAAAAAACATTTAGTTAGTCATGGTTCGTGATTTACTTGATCCGATCGAGTCAAAAATGAGTCGGTGAAACTATTATATTATTACTATTACATAATATTTACATTGGTCTATAACCGGCAAGTGGAGTGATAAATTAATTGCACTCGATCCGCTGGTTCCAGGGCTACAAAAAAAAATCTGTTTCTTATCACATAGTCAGCCAGTTATATGACTGAACTATTTAAGAACAGAAGAGGTAGGGGTGTAAAAGATACTACTCAGAGTTACTCCTCTGAGAGTAACTAATTTCACTATACAGCCATGAACTATGCAGATCCTGTGGTGAATGAACTGAAAGTGTTATTTGCAGGGTGGAAAGTAGGTGCTTCTTGGAGGGCCTGGCATGCTGATAAGCATACTCTTTCACCTCAGTGAGGAAGGCAGTAGTAAACCACGTCACTCCTCGTTTTTACTTAGTAAAACCTCTAGAGCTTCAAACCAGCCTTTTGGCTGTTGACCTAAACAACAATAATGACTATTATTATAGTTAGCGATTGCATTATTAATCATGTTTTAATAATATTAGATGAAAAATCATTTTATTTTTTTATTTTTTATGGTTTTCCTATTACAATTTTTTTTTCATTGTAAAAGTTGACTCTGGTCGGTGCCTTTATGTAGACAACTGGTACTCAAGTTTACCACTCGCCGAACAACTACTTGATACAGCCGCATCTTCGATATTTATGTAGTTTTATTGAAAAAGAGCCCAAAATAAATTATTTATAAAATACATAGACTATAATATTTTATAGAAATAGAAGTAAAATTTCAGTGAGATCCTCGTACACATCAGTCTTTCACAGTAAATTTGATTTTTTTACTCTTGAGTACCTGATCAGTCTCTCGCCTAAAAAAAGCGCCAAAGAAAATAAAGCCTTACAATACTCTAGACTTGAAAGAATGGGTTTTTTAAGCAAAACTGCAAAAATTACTTTGGGAGTCCACCTGTAAAGTAACCCCGGTTGAATAAGCGACTTTGTAGAGTAACCAGCTGTCAGTCATGTATGAACAAAATTCCACCGCATGTATATCCCCGTTTAGATTTACGCTAACAAAAAATCCAGCAACAAGCAACGATGAAATTGGATAGCTGTTTGAAAAAAAAATAAAAACAGTACTCGATAACAAAATAGAGCTAAAAAGGATATCCTACATTTATTGATTTCTAATTTTTTTATCGACGGAATGTAAATTTATAAAACAGACGAGATAGCGAATAACCGAAAAATGTTATTTTATTTCTAGCATTTGAAATTTCTCACAAAATTACTTCTATAAGCACTTTTAATTGATTAATCTGAATACTACTGCCTGCAGGACAAATAAAAGCTTTTTAAGTATGTATAAACCCAGTTCGATTTTAAAAACCATTTAGCTTTTTCAAACATGTGCAATTCATTAGTATCTGAAGCAGTAGCGTTTTTTAATGATAAAGCAACAGTCTAACCTTATCTTTATATTGTATTTGTAACACCACACGAATTTCGTAGGAAAATAAATGTAGACTGTGACACAGTAACGTAGAATCTGATTTCCAGACCTGCTAATTACTTGAAAAAAATGCGGTAACAATGTAAATTAAATTGAATATAAATAATAATAAAAAACTAACTTAAATATTTTTAACGCCGCTCTTTACTGACTCTAAACTATTACTACACAAAGTTTATTTTAAACCAATTTGAAAAATTTAATTTTTAAATTTTACAATTATACAATTTTACAATTTTACAATTTGAAAAATTTAATTTTTAAATTTTACAAATTTATGACACAGCTAAACCGAGTAACCTACAAAAATTACAAGCCTTTTAATCAAAATTTCTACGTGTAATTACCTGCGCACCTTTTTATGTCAACAAAAAAATTTTACATGATAACTTAAAATTCCGTTTTTACGTGAAATAGTAAATCCAGCTATAGCGGTTTTTACAGAAAATTACATGTTAACCCCAATGAATTGATCACCAAACTATCGGATGCATCACTACCAGGGAAACCGCAACCCAGGTTAAAACGTCAATGGGCCCAAGATCTTCTGGAAAGAGATTTATTTTTTATTTTAATTTTCATTCTTCATTTCTTGTAATATTGTTATTTATCATTCATGCATTATGAACATTGTCGCATAGAAAATATACCAAGGGGTAACACTGTTCTTTTTCATTTCTTTTTCTTGTCATCCTTTCTTTACTTTCATCAAATTTGCTCGTATTATTTTAGTATATAGTTGAAAATAAAGTTATTAAAGATAAAAAAATATTTTTAAACTATTAACTTAATATTGTCTCGAATTAAAACTATAATCTTGTTGACGCACGAAAGATTCAACACCTTAACATCTGAGGAAGTGGCAAGTCCTCAAATATTAATATTATCTGCCCGTGGTTAAGTGGTCAGCGCAACTGGTTTTTACGCCGGGGTCTCGGGTTCGATTCCCGTCAGGTCTGGAAATTTTACATCTTTCATCTTCATCTATCATCCTTCTCATCATCTGCATTAGCAGTAATCGTATAACAGTCGGATGTAAAACAAACATCAAATATTAAAAACTCATGAATCTGTTTCATGTCTACTATTTATTCTGTTTTTATGTTCATTATGTTCCAATTTTATTTTAAGTTTTAAATATTTTTAAGGATTTTTTAAGGATTCCCCTCAGTGTTTTGCGATACAAACCAATGGGGCGAAGAGATGTTGGGAGGCCACGCAAAAGATGGCAATAATTCAGCTGTTTGTCGCTGTTGTGAGTCGGAACAGGCGGAAGCCTAATCCTTGTTTGTGAGAAGAAGAAAAATATTTTTACTGATTCTCAACTTAACTGAATTAATTTTAAAATTACATTCAAGATTATTTTCGGTTAGCGACTATCATTTAAACCCCATAAAAAAATGTAACTTTTTTTTTGTCATCAATCTCTCGACTAGTTTGATGCAGTTCTCCAAGCTGTTCTATTTTGCGCAAGTCGTTTCACATCTACATACCTGTAACACCCTTCATCTTTTGCAATTTGCTTTAAATATTTTAAACTTTGCCTTCCCCTACAATTGACACCCTCAAAATTACCCTATATTATTGATAGAGAAATACCTGGATGTCTTAAGATATGCCCCACTAGCCTATCCCTTCTTCTGGTAAGATGCTTCCATATACTTCTTTTTTCATTCCCTCGCCTAAGAACTTCTAAATTACTTATTTTGACCGCCTACCTAATCTTTAACATTTTCCTATAACACCGCATTTCAAAAGGTTCTATCCTTTACCTTTCTACAGCTCCTATTACTCACGTTTCACTCTTGTACATTCCAAACATAGTGTTTTAAGAAATTTTTCCTAATCTGTAAATCAATGTTTGTAGCCAGTAAGCCGTTTATCATTTCAAAAGCTTTTTAGCTTGAGCATTCCTACTTTGATATCACTTGTGCTTCTACCATCCGTTGTTATTTTACTCTCTAGATAGCTGAATTCCCCAACTTCCTATATGTTTTCGTTGCCTTCTTTTAAATTTCTCTGCTCTTCTATACCGCTCTTGCTGCTGCACAACACTTTCGGTTTGTTCTTATTAATTTTTATGACGTAATCCTTTCTCATTATCTCATTCATTCATTTAAGATAGCCTTTAGTTCTTTCTTTGTCTCGTCTCATCTCTTTTAAACCACTCTTGCTACTGCACAGCACTTTCGTTTTGTTCTTATTAATTTTCATGAAGTAATCCTTTCTCAAGATATCGTCTATTCCATTTAAGATATCCTCTAGTTCTTTCTTTGTCTCGGCTAATACTGCGATATCATCGGCGACTTGGGTTATGACTATGTAAATACAAAAAATCCGTTTACTAACATATACCAAAGAAAATTTTAACTACTCACAGATCACTTCGCCATCTCACTCTTAGATATTTAAAAGAAACTCGTCGACTGAAACGAAAACCATATATGGAATAAATTTACGAAGTTTCTCCATTGGGTTGTTTTCTTCGGTTATGTCAAGTAAACAGAAAATTCACCTAGTTATTATTCCACATAAGAATAAATTATAGATTTTTCTGTAATTTAAAAAGACAATATATTAGTGTAATCTGATTAATTGCATTGAGTACTAAATTAAAGTATCTTTTTGAATAAATACTCCAGAAATCACGCCTAAAAATATTACCCTATAAATCATATTTATTAGGTGTTATCTCCATTACAAACATAATTTATTATAACGAAATATTCTCCTGAATTGCACGTTAGAGTGGCTTCAGAATACCATGAATGAAAATTGGAAAATTATAATGACGTTAAATAATGATCCCCATAGGACATAATTTTAATAGATTAATTTTGTCAATGATGGGGTTGGTTTAGTATAAAAGAGGAAAAGGAAGACGAGTAGATTTGGGGAGGTGGTGGCTTCTAAGTAGCAAGGCTAAGTACGGAAGGTAAGTGAGTAGGAAGGAAGGGTTTTGGAAGAGAACACGACCTCGAGTACCCCCGCATATTTTAGCCTACTACCAACACCGCTTCTCTATAAAGGATCGTGTCCTATTTTAAAAGGCGCGCGCTCTCTCAGAGCGGTTGAGGTACTCTTCTACTAAAGGAGATACAAACCATTATTAGTAGAATAAAGTAAGGAGGGGTGGGCTTCCCCATCTCATTAAGTCCCTGGTATGTTTCATTCATAATTTAAAAACATAAGTACACTATGCAAACAAAGTAAGCACAGATTTATATAAACCTCAAAGTACAGCTCAATACTTCAGTAAATTTTTTATTTTAATTTGAATAACTAAATTATGTTCGTTTCATTTTTATTTACAACTAATAAAACCAACTGAAATAAACTTGTAAATTAAGTGACGCCTCACATTTTATGAAATAAACATTAAAATAAATAGTACGTAATTTAAAAAATATAATAATATAATAAATTCCAAAAGAATAATTATTATCCTGAAACATTAAAAGAAAATCTTATTTAATTATAACTGGCTTTTAACATTTAAATTGCCATTAAAATAAAATGAATTTACAACCGACAAAATAATAATTAAAATAATTTTTTTTTTATTGAATTTTACAAAAATTAATTTATATATTAAATAAAAGATTAAATTATGTATAAAAAAAGATTGTTTATATTTTAAATAAAGTAATTAAAAGTCGATCCAGGCCTTTCCATCAAAATTCTTAAGACTTGCTTCTGGCACTCTTTTTTATGTAAGTAAGTTAATAAAACCCTCCATGACGATTTCAAAATTCTGACAGAAAGGAGCTAACCGCGTCCTTGTATAGACATTTAACGAAAGACTAGATGACCATCCATACCAACTAGCCCATTATCTAGCTACAAGGAACGTCCCAACTGTGCGATGTCTAAAGCAAAAATGGAGGAGACACCTCTTGGTCTGAATAATTGACAATACCCGTAGTTTTAAACGGAGAATGTACCACTAGGTACCTCTTCTCCTTAAAGTGAAATTCCTCACCGCCATTTAATTATATGCGGAAGTTGTGCAGCTCAATGTTCAGTACCGTAATAAATTAAAGAAAAAAGAAAATAAAAGATTAGTAATATTTTCTTAAATATTTTTAATGAATTATAGGTTACTTTTTACTTTCTCTTGCCTATATGAATGTATAGGAAGGAAAGTATTGTTTTTATGTCGATTTTTCGAAATATAGTTTTCACCAGATCTACACGTTTCAGACCCCCTGAACCGAACTTTAAATTCAAACATTTTTTGTATAACGCTTAGTTTAGCGGTAATTAGCGATTTTTTGTTTTTTCTCACGAAAAGAGTAAAAAAAATCGACTTTTTTAAAGATTTCAGCCTTAGTATGTATTTTACGACAAAAGTGTATTTGTTTAAAATTGATAGGAAATTTAAAGATCTACAACTTATATTTTCATCATTTTTCTCTACAAAGCCTAGTTTAGCGTGAAAAAGAGATTTTCCGTATTTTTAAGCCAAACTGAGGTTGTTTTTCGTTTTGCGTCTTTCACTTATGATTAAAATTAGGTTATGATTATTGAGGTTAGTTTTTTTATTTAAATCTAACGTTTTATTATTAATGTTATGCTATGTTGTTCATAATTTGCATTGGCAAGAGAAAGTTGTTTGAGTGTTTCACACCAGATTTTTTCTAATGTTCTACGAAGCAGCACAGGATAACAAGATTGTGTATTTTGTCAAAAAAAACCATTATATTTACGGTGATTATACATTTACGAAATGAGATGTTCTGAAATAAATTTTTAGTTATTTCCTGTTTTCATTAAGGGTAATAATACTTATAAATCTTAGTTCAGGATATTTATCGTCACGGAAAATATATTACTATAATTTCCTCTTAGTTTTTTATGATTGCAGCATCCTTATTAAAAAAAATATATAATGAATATACAATAAGACAAAGAATATAAATATTAATTATAATTCTATTAATAAGATTACTAAAATAATTATAGCCGTATACAACAAGGAAATACATAATATCTCATATAATTAAATTAATTTATATATCAAAGTATTTCAATTATATACATAATAACGAAATAATGGATAAATTTAATATTTTAGTAGCATATGTAAAATTAAACTCACCGAACAATTATTAAGATTCGATTCAATGAACATATTAGAGCATATAAAAACATGCCATTTCAAAGGTAGCTGAACATTTATTTTCAAATAAACCTACCATAATTAATATAGATCATAATATGGAAATTTTGGAAGTATGCAATAATTAAAAAATATTGCTCAGTTAGAAAAATTAAACTTTATAAATATAAAATTAATAAACAACCAAATAAAATTCGAAGCCAATGAAATCTATTTTTTTTTTATCGCTAATGTGAGTACGTTGCAATCTGTTAAATTCAAAACAATAAGCAACCCGTGTAAGTGAGGTGTAGTCTTGTGCAAACCCAGGCCGACCATTCCTGAGAGAGTATGAAAGTAATTGAACCCCAACCATCAAAGTACACTGGTAATCTTTTTTTTAATAACGTCCAACTGTTCTGCAATTACTGCTAATGCAGACGGTGAAGTGTTAATCATGAGGTCTTGGGTTCGAATCCCATTCAGGCACGGCATATTTTCATACACTGGTAATTACTGTCTAGTATTCAAATCCATATTATAAAAGTAACTACCTTTACTAGGATTTGGACCAGGAACCTTCGTCAGCTGTTGAGCAGCTGACTAGCGGCGACGATTTTACCACTAGACCAACTCGGTGGGTCCATGAAATCTATAATTTGGTAAAATACACAAAGTTATCTATTACGATTAATGTTATTTTTGGTATTGCCATGATAAACTGACGAAAATGTAGATGCACTGAAATAATTTTATACCATAACTGATGATGGATACATTTATCCAAAACGACCTATTTACTTTTTAATCAATTGAGAGTCATCTAGTGTGAATTTTGTGATTTATTCGTTATTGCATGTCATATAATAAGGGTATTTTTAAAAATCGCAACGTTTTCTCAGAGTATCAGTTTGCTCAGTATTTTGATAAATGTTAATTAAGCGCAAAGGACGTCACTGTACACTTTATAATTTCATCCGTCTGCGACCAGTCTAATAAAGCTGAGATTATAATTTTCCTCCATTATTCTAAGAGACAGAATCTTATCTTTCCCTAGAAAAGTAGACAAAAAAAATTATTTTCTAATACCTAATATACAAAAAGCGTAAGTTTGTTATGTTACTTCTTCTTCTTCACGAAGTCCCTCTCTTATCAGAGGCCGGAAATCATCATTCTGCGGACCTTATTCTCTGTAGTTATGTTAATACATCTCTGTAAATAAAAGCGAAGTTCTTCCTAACTTACTCGTCACTAATTTTCTAACTTTCCGACCATCTAGAGCGCCAAAATTTGGCATTATGTTTTTCTCAAAGGTTGAACAGAAAAACTAAAGAATGTGCATTTTAATAACTTACATCTAAGGAAAATGAAAGGGGCAATAAAACTAATAGTAAAATATACAGGGTGTTTCAGGAGGAATCGCCATACTGCGCAAGCTTATTCCTCTCATCAAATTAATGAAAGAGTTCATATAAACATGGGTCCGGAAATGCTTCGTTGGCGAGTTATACAGGGTCAAAGATTTCACCTGCAATTCAGCTCCCTCAAAGAAATTAACACAAACTGAAATTTTTAGGGTGTTAATTGAGTTTGTTAATTAAATTGGCTACTATGCCGGGGTCCCGGGTTCGATTCCCGGTCAGGTCTGGCATTTTTTCATCTCTAAATCGCCGCATATCATTACCTACGCACAAGCCCAAGGCTTATGTAAGTATCATCACTCAATAAAAAAAAAATAAAAAAATAAATTGTATGTAAAATGAGCTGACAAATCGTATAAAACCTGTCCCAGAACTCTATCATCAGTAGTTTAGGAGAAAATCGGGGTAAAGCATAAAAGGTCAGATTCGAAAACACACTTTTTTGCGTTTGGACTACAATAACTACATTAAATTGCTTATAACAAAGAAAAATGTTCAATACAATTTTTATAGAATTGTATTCTCAAAAAATAATGTAAATAAAGTCAATAAAAACGGAATAGATTTCTTTTAAATTCAATTGTATTAAGGAACACGCAAAACTATAAATTAATACTACAACTAGGAATAAGGATACTACAACTAAGAATCACAATTAAATAAGTGACTAAAATCTACAAGTAGGCTACATTACAATTAAATTACTTAAAAAAATAACAAACTAATTATAATTAACTAATACAATAAATGACTGAACCAATTTACATAAATACTACTTACAAAAAATACAGAAATAACGTTTAAGTTAAACAATAGGCAGTAACGTTGACCTTTTCTACCGTAACCGTTAAGCACAACGCGTTTCTCTCACTCAGAGACAAATCGAAACTGACTGACTGAATAACTCGCGTCGCTTATAAATAGTATAGGTGGGCTAATGGAGAGTTTGAGAAAAGACAGAATTTCTATATAACAATAAAACACAAAATCCTTCTGACGGCTTCTGGATAAATCTTAACAACTGTAAACAAATTAGGATTGAATAGAAGGTGTTACAAAAAGGCCAAATATCTAAATAGGTACCCGATTCGACTCTTTCACAATACCTGTACAACAGTAGCTACCTTTACTATAAAATACCATTATAATTACACATAATATTTCTAACTATTTTTCGAAAAACCCTATTTATTACTCTTATTATTTATGTTAACATTTTTAAACTCTCAGTGATTCTCGAACACTCTTTTCTTTTCGATCTTGTCACAATACTATAAATCGTCGTACATATTGTTACTAGAAACATGATTTTTGTTTTGTTAAACATTTGGCTATTACGTACATGAAGACTAATGCAGATGGTAAAGAGTGATAGATAAAAATCAGTCGGAAAATGTCAATCTTGACCAGGAATGGTACCCGTAAACCCTGTCATAGAAACACAGATCACTAAACCAACGGACCTACCAAGAAACTTGTAAACCACTAAACCATCTTAAAAGAATGTACTCCAACTCATTCATTCAATTCATCAGGAACATTTTAGACGCAAATTGATTTTAGTACTGTCACCGCCATCCCTTCTAATTAATCATTTACTGTGTTGCCGGCCTTTAATACTTCTCCCGGCTCTTGTCGGCGCAGTAGACCCTTGGCGGCGTACCGACAGAGGGTTTGTCACCAAGGTCGAGCGGGTAACCGCTCCCTGCCACAGCGTTCTCAGTGACTATTTAAGCACACTGCACTGAGTCGCTCGTCATTACACTCTACATCTCCGACAAAGATCGACCGATGCAGCAGCCGCAGCTACGCGCTGCCTACGCCGGTCTTCTTCGAGACCGGCACAACGGTCCTTCTCAGGACTAACTCGTTAAGGTTTACACTGGCCCTTTTCAGGGCCATCAACGACCTCGGTCCGCCCCGGTGGACACACACATAAACGACCCTTTCCAGGGCCACCAAACAGATAAGGTTTGCCACTTAATGTCGCCATCCGGTGACAGTACCTACATTTAAAACTTGTTGAGATCAGACAATGAAACGTAGTGAATGTGTTTTTAATTGTTTTATATTCAGCTGTTATCCAGAATGGCTAATCCATGCGGTAAAGGGTGGTAGATGAAAATGAATGATGGAAAAATGCCAGACCTGACAGGGAATCGAACCAGGAACCCTGTAACAGAAGTAAGTTGGGTTGACCAATTCGGCCGAGTAAATTTGTTGATTTTCAACGAATTTAATAATGATATTTTCAAACTCCAATGGATTGTCGTTTTGTGAGAAATAGTAGGTTTCACTAATAAATAAAGAAAGAATCTTTAACTTTTTCTTGGTATTTAAACGATTCAATCTTTCCATTTCCAAGACATCGATGATATAATAATAGAAAAGAAATAAGTATGTACATGTTGTTTTTGTGGGAATATTGCTTTTTACTTAAGACAGTTAAGTTCCTTTGATTCCAATTAATCCATACTTCGTCGGTGCAGTTTCGTTCTTTTAGTAAACCATTCTTAACTAGGATTTCTTCTGAACACTGATATTAAAACGGAAGAAGCGTGGCAACAGAGCCAGTTTATTTGTACAATGTAATAATTGTAAATATAAATTAGGAAGAATGAGTTTTACAGTTGTACGTATTACAAATACATTTAAATACAGTTAATTTCTAAAATGTAAAATGTTATTCTAAAATTCGATGTTTTTTTACAAGTCAACGAATCAATTTGTTCACATTCAGTTGAACAATTAGTAATTATAATGAATGTTCATTTATGTGCTTATAATTTCATCCAAAGCTTATTACTACAAATGATATTGTAATCTCGAGAACCAATTTGAAACAGTAACAATATTCATTAAAATCTATATTTTAAATCTAATACACTGTTTCTTTTTAATTTTTTTTTTCCTTTTTTTGGTTTAACGTCCGACTGTTCTGCAATTACTGCTAATGCAGACGGTGAAGGATGAAATGATTTTTTTTAACGTATGAAAATATGCCGTGCCTGAATGGGATTCGAACCCAAGACCGCATGATGAGAGGCGAGCAAGTTACCAACTACGCTAATGCGGCCGGCTTTTTAATCTAGTAAAACCGTTATCGGTGTTGATAAGCAGATTTAGTCGCGAAATGTATGATGATTGAATCTTTCTTAATATTTACAAATTAATTTTGATATTACTTGTTTTACAGTGTCGGTGTGAATTCCCATAACAGGCAGGTGAAGTGTTAAATTAATTGTACTCGATCTGCAGTTTCCAGGGCTGCAAAAAATAGTTCTGTTACTTATCACGTAGTCAATTATATGACTGAAATATTTAAAAACAGAAGAGGTAGAGGTGTAAAAGACACTAGTCAGAGTTATCTACTCTGAGAGTAATGGATTTCACTATACAGCGAGAACCTGTGGTGAATAAAGTGAAGGTGTCATTTGCAGGGTGAAAAGTTGGTGCTTTTTTGAGGGCCTGGCATGCTGATAAATATACTCTTTCAACTTCTACTCTTCTACTCCTTCTACTCTTTCAGTTGTAAACCACCACCCTTCTAGTTTTACTTAGTAAAACCTGTAGAGGTTCAAACCAGCCTTCGGCTGTTGATCTAAACAAAAACAACGGTGTTAACACCAGAATAGATATAGGTGTTTTTAGTAAATGCCTACCATGAAATTTGTAGAGCTTGCCCAAAAATTTCGATTGGAAACGTTAAAATATGTCTACATTTGAAATTCTGGATGTACCCCACAATTTTATATATCTGTGTTACGTCCAGCTGCATTTACAGTTAATCTATCTCTTCGGTTGTTCATTTATACACAGTTTTCTTTAAACACACTTACGGTCCAGCCTTACTACCTAATCGAGGAGGTGAGGAGGGGCTGCAGAAGCCTGAACGCCCTGGTTGTAAAGTAAAGTAAAGTACTACCTAATCGTAGTACCTATTGTGTAGAATGTTGGATTATTATTTAAAATATAACCTAAAAATGATTGAATATTTTTGTTGTAAGAAAAGTTGGTAAAATTATTTCCATAAAGAAAGTGATTCGATGTCTTGTAAATTTTTTCTTTTATTTTAATGAGAATTAAAAACGTTATTAAATCAAAATGGTGTTGTTTGTGCTTCGGGTTTAACGCTGTATTACTGAACAAAAATTATAATACAGCCATGAAGTAGATGACAGTAAACTAACTTAGGCAAATTAAAATGAGTTCAACAACAAACATGAAACTATAGTGTAATTCAAATTAAAACCACATAACTAGTACAGGAACTATATTACTGTATTAAGCAGTGGTATACTAGTTAATTAATGTCTGTAATTTGTGTCCCTGTTCACTAATAGTAATTATTATTTACTACAGAGTATTATGAGTAGTGGTTAGATATATCCATTAATAACCAAACAGCTTTCTGTTGGATTATTCACTTTATTGAGCCGTACACTACACCATAACAAGATTTTATAATGACCAAATTATCATTCAACAAGTCTATTTTAGTACCCTTATCACAATTCATTACGATAATGCAACTGCTACTTAAGACTAGTTAGTAATTAATTATAGATTGACCTTAAGTATAAGCAAGCGTAAATGGTTTTAAGGAAAGTTTTAAAATTAATTTTTCATTAACCCACCGGGTTGGTCTAGTGGTAAGATCGTCAGCTGTTTACCAGCTGATTTTCGGAGACGTAAGTTCCTGGTTTAAATCGTAGGTTATCCTTTAAACATATTTGAATGCTATTATTTTACAATTTAAAAAAACTTGAAGACGTAATGGCTTGTACTCTGCTCTGCTTGTACTGTTTCCACCTGTCCTACTACACTGTATTGATACTATTCCCCAACTGCCGGTCCAGCTGTTAATTATCACTGATGCTGCTCCCATTATCTCAAAGAGGCAGTTAGAGGAGGAACTTTTTTCCCCAGTCTTTAGTTTGCGCATGCACATAGGAAATTTTTTACTAAGTTTTTTAGTTATAGATAGTGGTTAAAGGGTACTTAGTTCACGCAAGTGTGGTTCAATTAACAATACTCTCTCAAGAATTGTCATCCTGAGTCTCTACAAGATTACACCTTATTTACAAGTCATGCACATCATTTTCATCTCATTGGATCATCGGGTTGCTTGTCGTTCTTAAATTAACCAGATGACAACGTGCACATTAGGGATTTAAAAAATATGTTCATTAAATATAAAAAAGACTTTATTTTAATCTTACAATCGCATAAATGTGTCATCAAAACTCAAAGAGTATTCTTCTTTATATAATAATCATTGATCTACCGCTCGGTGCGCTTTACGGCAAACTAAACTTCATGCTTTTAACTTCTCACAAAACCTGTCACATTTAAAGCCATATCACGCTGTACAAATAAAACCAGTTAGTACTAGAAACTGAAGTTTGTTGCACTCTATCAATCACCAGTGGAAAAAGGAGAAATATAACCCGAAAATGACTGAATGTTTGTTATAAGAAAAAGTAGGTAAAATTTATTCCTTCAAAAAATAATTCGCTGTCTTTGATTTTTGGAAGGTTTGCATAACCTCGTCTGCAATATGAATATTTCAGTCATTAACTTAGCTCATCATGGAAGAAGAAACTGGATAGTTATTTTAATATCCCTGAAATTAATTATTCAGAAAAATTTACAAACCCAACGGCTTTTGTACAGCAGATTTTCTTAATAATGTAATACTCTGGCGGCAATGCTCTCCTATTAGCTGTCTCTTGTTTTCCACCTTTTGTCCGGTAAATCACGTTTGCTTCCTTTCGTTATTGCTTTGTGGTAATATTTAAATTTTTCATTAAGTTTAAGTTACAATATATATATATATACTCGTGCAAGAAGTTACAGCCCCAGCCGTATCTTGCTTCTCCCCCTCTTCTTCTACCTCTCCTTCTTTTACCGGCTGGCGTCCACTTCCACACCCTCTATGGCCACCTACCAACCTCCATCCTCTGCAAATGGCCAAACCATTTTAACTGCTTCCGGGAAATGGCATCCATAATATTTCCTTGAACGCCGATTCTTCTCCTAATTTCAGAATTCAGAATTCGATCGATCCACGACACACCACAGCTCCGTCTCCAGAAATTCATCTCCACCGCTTTTAGGCAATCCTTCTGTTTCTTTGTCAATACCCACACTTCCGCAGCATAAGTACACACACTCTCCAAGACAGCATGATAAATATTTATCTTTGTCTCCTTCCATATTTTATCATTCCAAAGGACAAAATTTAACTGCCCTATAACCTTTCGCTCTTGCGAAATCTTGCTGTTTACTTCCGCTGCACTTGTTCCATTCCTATCAAAGATGACTCCCAGGTATTTAAAATTTTCACAGCTTTTTACCACACCCGTAACTAGCTGAATATCATTTCCTGACTCACCAACAGTAAGGTGTTCAGTTTTTGTTTACAGTTATACTGAGGCCCCATCTTTCATACTACTCTTGCAACTTCCTCATCTAAGTTTAAGTTAGCTAAGTTTAAGTTACTTGATATCGTAATAGTTATTGTTTATTGTCGTTATTTGTTCTGTTGGACTGTTCCCATTATTGTGAACGATTGTGTAATATAATTCTTCCTTAATAATATATAAATATGTGTTAACTTATTTACATGTTTTTAACTTTATGTAAATCCTGCACAAATATACACTACGCATGATTTGTAACAACCACTTCCCAACACCTGGTCACAATAACATCGGAATTTATTACAATTCAGCAACAGTTTTATAGATGACATTAAAATAAATAGAAAAATAATTTATTAATATAATACAGAAGTAAATCTTCTCAACTAGATCCATTAAACAACTATAAGAATCTTTGTCGCCGCCGAATAAAACATGTTCTTTAGTAGCGTAATTAGTATGCAACGCTTCTTTTATATGCGTGACAGAAATGTGGCGCCCGGCAACATTATGCTAACCAGAGCGTATCTTCCTTTATCTTTTCACACACACAAAAGCATTCGCGCAAACACAACTTCCATCGTATTTTCTTTAACTCCATTCACTCTACAAAACTAACCCATTTTCAACAAACGAACCCTTCAATTTTATTGTATTAATACCATTTTATATTTACATCCCTTTTATTTCAAGAATTTTCCTTTTAAGCTAAATAAGAGAAATTCCATAAAATAGAGAAAAAGAAACCAACTAAACAAACGTTCAGGTAGTTTAATTCAAAAATACATACAATTTTCTAAAATAGGTTAATAGAAGTAATATTTTATTTAAAAAATTCAACAGAAAATAATGTAGGCTACCTACATAAAACCCACACATTTATGCCTGCACTTAGGTCCAGAGCTATAATGATAACACAAAGAAGATAAATCCTTACGGATTTTTTTTTTAATTTGTTTAAGTAAATATTTGTAAGAGAGATTTACTGGATTTAATAATTTAAAAAAAGAATACAGTAACTAATTCTTACCAAGAATGAAGACAATGTTCCTTTAAAATTATCAGGAACGTTAAAACGAATTTTCTAGTTTTTTTTTGTTAGTGTTCAGATTTAAACAATGACCATATTTTACCAAAAGAAATACTCCAAAACTTTTAAGCTTATAATTTTTGAAAATGTTTCTAATTTACTACTTCATTATTAAAACAAACTACGCGGTAGGGCAAGCAAAATATAGGAGGCCGCCTCCGTAGCGTAGTGGTTAGCGCATTGGCCTACTACTCAGAGGTTCCGGGTTCGATTCCCGCCCAGAGTCTGGAAATTTTCATCTGTCAAATCCCACAGTTAATGTTACATAATCCACCGTAGTTGCTAATGACCAAGCGGCTGATGCGACTTTAAATAAATTAATTTTAAAATATATATAGGACCATGAAAGAAAAATTACAGTTTCTTTATTACGTTATGAGACCTACATAACTTTGTTGTAGGTAATGTAGATATGAGGTGATACGGGTTGTTGAGATGAGAAAATACCAAAACTGAGCGGAAATTGAACCCGGGACACGTGGCAAAGAAGCCATTTGCGCCGTCCACCATATCAAAAGGCCGGCCATTTCGGCCTATGTGAATCAGTAGCTCTTCAGTTTATATAAAAATAAAAAATCCCTCTCATGTGGCAATTTTTAAAAAGGTTTACCTTTGACATATGGCAAAAAAGTATTAGGGATTTCTGTATCTACTATATAGAAGAAATCGAATGTCATTATTTTTGTTTCCAAATTCCGAATTTGATTTCTTTCGATTTTGGACCACTTCTGGTCAAACCGGAACTTCAAATCCAATGATATTTGTATCTACTCTTTAAGAGAAACCGAATGACACTAATTTTGTTGCCAAATCATATTTCGTTTACTTGACTTCCAGTTTTGGCCCACTTCCGGTCGAAATTGAAAGTTCAATCCCAATTTAGGCCCACTAACTTTTTGTGTGGATTTTGAATCCGGAAACTGTTTGTTGTTATCTCTTGTAGTTTTTAACAGCTGGGTATAACTGGCGGACGGACAAAACAAAATGATAAATGACAATTTTTAAAATTGACACCAATAAAACAAAAACTAGCAACATTTACAATGAGTCAAGAGTTATTTCTGAAATTCTTATAATACCTCCTCTGTTGTAAATTTCTGCAATAAATTTAAAAATTCACTAAATAAGTATAACTTTCAAGAAATGTAATTTTATTATAAGCCTGGTATATTGAATTTCATGTGATTTCTTTGGCTTATGATGTTTAGGAAACAACACTGTAGGGTAGAAATGGCTGTCACTTGCAGTTAAAACTACTGCATATAATTCATCCGGAAAGATATCGTCTTCCCCAACAATGCCAAACACTTTTGTACTGCAGAAAAAATGTACCTATGTAGTATATATTCGGTAGAGAAACTCCAGTTTTAATAATTTGGTGTTTCAAGGAAAATCAAATATACCTAATATATGAAAATGAAACAAATAGTGATTACTACTAGAGCCTTAGTAAAATCAAAAATAAAACAAAATTGAAGCATTTCTCATTTTTAAACAAACATTTACAAAGCAATATATATATATATATATATATATATATATATATATACATCCCGCTAACAATTCCGCGTCTTTTCAAAAAGCGTGCATTTCGCACATCGCTTATTTGAAGAGTATATTCAACTTTGATGAGAGTATATAGGGTATTTGTTACACTTACACCCTGAGTTTTGGTATTGGTTTGTCCTGATATTGAAAATTGAGCATTTTTGAATTTTATTCACTGTGCTATCAATTCAGACTCCTTTCGAATTACCGACAATTTCGCGTTCGTACAAATTACCGACAATTTCGCGTCCGGCATCGTTCCCGCTATTATGACTTATAGCCTGCAACAGTGTAAACGATGTTGCCATGTCGTACCGGCACGTGTACTGTAGCATTTGCCACTTCTACGTGTTGTAATGATTGTAGTTAGATATTCACATCTCACCCTAGTACTTCTCCACACAAGACCATCGTATGAAAACAATTCGTTCTCGGACGGAATTCAATCCAGTCATCAAAATAATTTATTATTTGTTGTTTATTATTTTGACATGTATTTTTAAATAGGTACTTATTTTAAATCAATGTAAAACCAGAATAATTAAAGAAAGTATATTTTATATTTGTTAGAGTTAATTATTTAAAATATCCTAATTGTTACAAATACAGTCAAACCTCCTCATTCGAAATCCTCCCTAAATCGAATATAATTGTATGCTATCCCCTTCAAAAATCGTCCTTAATATGAATTAAATTATCTCCCTATTCGAAAATTTTCGAGAGTTTCGTGGTCATATATATTGTAACAATACATTTTTTTATACATTATTAATAAAATAATTACAAAATTTCCAATTTACACATTGTACACGATTTTTAATGAAGCATGCGTTAAATCACGACAATAAGGACACAGTAAGCGTAGTACAAAACTACAAAAAGCTTTATAAAAAACTGAAAATGCAGTTAACTTTTGAGTTAGAAGAAACCAAGCAGAAACACAAACAATTACACTTCTTACAAAACATTATTGTCACAAAACCTTACGACCAAATAAGGGCATAACAAGCGTAGTTCAAAGCTTCAATACGCATCAGGAAATATTGAAAATTCAGTTAATATTTAAGTCAGAGGAAACCAGACGAAAGCAAAAAAAAAAAATTAGTTAGGCTAAATTAGTAATGCAGTCTTTCCTTCTTTGGTGTATGATTTTCGTACAAACAGGGTAAAAAATACCGTAGCTGTATTCATTCAGATTAAGCAATATTTTACTCGTTAAAATTTCTACAATTTTCGGTACCCAATTTATTTTTCATTTTCTGTAGGCTGACCTAACTTTTTGTTTGTAGGTATAGTTGTACTGTTTACGCGTATCCCGATTTTATTTTACTCTGTTTTTTATGTCGTTTTTTCAATAATTTTTCATATCGTTCTTATAAGTAGAATAATCTTTTGCTTTTGAGTACTAATAGAGCTTGTAATACCAAAACATGCCCTTAATTCTTAATCACAGTATTAAGTAAACCCTGTGGTGAATGAAGTAAAGGTATCATTTACAGAGGGGAAAACATGTGCTTTGCAAAGGGCCCTGCATGCTGATACGCGTACTTTTCCGTTCAGTGAGGAAGGCCACCTCACTTCTCGTTTTACTTAGTAAAACCTCTACAAGTTCAAACCAGCCTTTCGGCTGATGACCTAAACAACACAAGTAAAATAATATTTGTAAAAAACTTTCCTCAATCAAATTGGTGGTCTATTAATAATTTTGACTTTTGTAATTTAATATTTTATGGAATTACATGAATTTTATTAAAACGCAATTTTTAAGTACATTTTTTGTTTCAATGTTTTACCTCTGTAAATCGAAATCAGCCGGTTCCATCAGATTCGAATCAGGGAGGTTCGACTGTAATTACTATAATATGATCAATTAGTAGACAATGCAATTAAAATATTTACTTAGTTGACAAAATTATGTAATTGTAAAGCGACATAATTTGTTCAATATTCAAATGGAGTACCATTCACCCATTGTCTTTTCGGTGTTCAAATGATTTCATCATCATCATCTGATGATTAGGCTTAGGCTTAGGATTAGGCTCAATGGCCTGTTCCAGTATTCATCTCTTTTTAGGTCTTCCCAAGCCTCGCTTCTCTCTAGGTTTATATTTCCATGTTTTAGTGACTGAATCAAAATGATTTTATAAATTATACAAAAGTACGATGGCCAGTAAAATTTCTACAACTTTTGAAATGCAGTCCGGCTTAGTCATGGTTTGTATTTTTATTCTTGTTCCTCAAGTAATGGTAATCTTTGATCTTCAACAAATTATACATTACACTAATAATTCTCGTATCCAGCTGTTTTGTACACGTTGAAGTTTATCCTTTAACAGGCCATTTCCAAGATTATTTTTCGGCTAAACAACTTTCAGTCAGTCTTCCAAACCCTGATATTTTTCTCTGCGTTTTCTTTTAAATTATTTAGTGTTGTAAAAGCCATGGTGGCCACTTTTTGTTGATATTCTTTTGGTTTCTAGTACTTTATTTACATCGTCAACCAACCACCCAATCTAGGAATCAATATTACAAATAATGAAATAAATAAACCTTATTGTTACGTAAAATAATGTACATAATTTTTGACAAGTCAAAATGCTTGGGATAAGGAACTGGAAGGTTATACTATTGCACAGAAGACAAAAAGGAGACAGACAAGGCATTCATTTGGAGAGGCCAAGAAAAACTATGTGAAACCTTGACCAAGACAGCCAAACAATATGCTAGGACCAACTGATTAGAAACGAATTCTTAATAGTAAACAGTGTCCATATTCATAAGTTAACTTGATAGTTGATCATTAAAAATTTTAATCATTATATTTAACAAAAAACCAGATAAAAAGTAATTATATGACGGAATAATTTGAACATTATTTGATTTTTTAAACATACATTTGAATAAGTTTAAGTGTGACTAAATTAAAAACAAATCCATCAGAATTTGTAAACATGATAAATACTCAAAGGTATTGGTACGCTAAGTACCTTATTTTTAAGCGTTTTAGGGCGTAGCAGTAGGATTTGATTATATAGCAGATACGTTCCTTAATACACCTGTCCCAGGATAGTTTGCTACCTAATATTAATTCTAAAAATTATGTAACTTACCTGTTACAAAAGATTTTGATATATTGTCATTAATGGAGATATCCTTACTTTGGTTACTTATTTCCTTACGACCAGTGAAGCATTTGGCCACAGTTTTATCTGAGTTGAGAACTAGATTATTTATTGCATCCAGTCTATAACCTTACTTCAAGCTTCGTTAGTTTTAAACCTTGTTCATAGTTTTCATCTTCGAAAGATATTATCGTATCATCAGCAAATAATATATCATTGAAGGAGCCAAGAAATTCAGCGAGATCGTTAACAAAAATTAAAAATAGCAAGGGTCTTAAAATTCTAACTCGTTGAACTCCCCTTTTAACTTGTATAAAATTTTATGTATATTTTGTTTTAACTTTGCAATGATTGGATGGCAATTCGACCCTCTGATGTCCCTCTAATACCATACACCTCAATTTTTTAATGGGCAAATCATACGGGACACGGTCAAAAGCTTTACAAAAATCAAAAAATAAATAACAGGGGTTTGTTTTTGCTAATGATTAATTTCAGTAAGCTTCTTCAGTATCGGGAAATTACAGACTCTGTTGACCTACACTTTCAGGACTCGTGTTGGACATTTGCGAGTGTACTGAATTTACTTTAAAAAAATCGACTAATCTACTCTCTTATCAATTTATTATCTTTTGTAAAAATATTTTCGCCGTTTGGAAACATTTTCTCGATGTGGGTATCCTTTGAATTATCGATTTAAATTTACTCGCCCAAGTGACGAATAAAATGCATGTTTTGATTTTCAGAGGCAACTGCCTTTAATAAAATAATAGTACTGTAAGGGGTTGCACATAACAGGCAGGTGGAGTGTTAAATTACTTGCACTCGATTTGCTTGTTTCAGGACTAAAAAAAATTTAGTTTTGTTTTTATCACATGGTAAGCCAAACATATGACTGAAGTATTTAAGAACAGAAGAGGTACAAGTGTAAAAGATACTTGTCAGAGTTATATCTCCTCTGAGCGCAATGAATTTCATTATGCAGCCAGACCCTGTGGTGAATAACGTGAGGTGTGTCATTTGCAGGGTGGAAAATAGGTGCTTTTTAGACGGCCTGGCATATTGATAAGCTTTTCAACTCGGCGAGGAAGGCAATTGTAAACCACCCCACTCCTTGTTTTACTTAGCTAAACCTGTAGAAGTTCAAACCAGGACTGCAAAGTTGGCCCCATACAAAAATTTCAAAAATTAACTTGTAAAATTGATCGGTCTACGTTTCTACCGGATTATTCCGGAAAATTTTTTGTTTGTTCCGTCCAAATAAGTTAAAAAACGCCGGGAGGGGCTAACTTCACACTGGCCTCCCCCCGCTCAACTTTTTAAATTTTTTTTGGACTTCAGGGACAGACCTTCGTTTGTTTCGGATGGTCTCGCAAAATATTTTTTTAGTTCCTTTCAAGTAAGCGAGAAATCGAGAAGAACTGGGTGGTGCTACTGTCACTAATCCCCCTCGACTCAATATTTTAAAGTTTTTTACATAGATTGACAGCCCTTCGTTTGTTCCGGATCATTTCGCGAAAATTTCGTTTGTCCCGTTCAAATATGCTAGAAAATCAAAGAAAAATTTGGAGTGGCAAGTATAAGCCCATGCATTCAATACTTTTTGGTTTTTACTTTAAATGATAGCTCTCATTTGTTCTGTAAATTGTTTTGTTTGGTCTGCCGAAATCAGCGAAAAAATCGTGAAAAACTTAGGAATGGTGGCGATACTCTAAGAAATTCAATTTAAACTTTATCGTTATCCCTATCGAGAGTCGTTCTGCTGTTTCGGAACGTTCCATAAATATTACGATTGTTAAGCTCATACTCGCGAGAAAATCGAGGTGAACTGGATGGTACAAACTTCACTTTAGGTCACCCACTCATTAATATTTAAACTTTTTTGTCTAAATCCATGGCCCTTGTTTTTTCCGGCTATTTAAAAAAAATGTCGTTTGTTCAGATGTTGTAAGAGAAAAAGGAAAAAACTGAATGGGTGTACTTTATTCTACCCTTAACATTTTTTTTCTGAAATCTGTAATCTCTGTCCAGAATTTTATAATGAAAGAAAATCGGTCCAGAATAAATATTAAAATATGCCTACTTGGTTCAGGTCTGTCTAGTAAAGTTTGCTATTTCCCGAATTTCTTAGTTTAATTTTTTATCGCATTGTTTTTAAGCAAAAAACAAGGCTAATAATAATCTACTCCTAGTCCATTTTTCATTTTTTATATTTTTAGAAAAAGTTTTTTCTCTTTAATGTTTTATTTACTTACTGTAAAACTGCTAAACCTAGTAATTGGGGCGACATATTACATGATACGAAATAGCATTATGGAAGTGTACTTGAACCATTTTGCAGTGAGAGTGGGCAAACAGCAAAATGCGCATTCTTTTTACACATCGTAAGCGTAATCAGGAAATATTTGATTGACAATTGTCAGGTGGTGTAATGTTAAAAAAAGCGTGAAATAAAATGTTAAAAATTCTTAAACAAATTTTTGTTTTGTTTTATCCCTGATGCGTGTAGGTTGTAATTTGTTCGATTGAGAACAATAAGCAACCCCATGACCCAATGATATGTATGACGTTTAAATGAGCTGTAGTCTCGTACATACCCAGGCCGACCATTCCTGAGAGAGTATGGTTAATTGACCCCAACCATCAAAGTACATTGGTAACCACTGTCTAGTATTCAAATTCGTATAAAAGAACCAATTATACTATATACTAGGATTTAAACTAGGAACCTCCATCTCCGAAAATCAGCTGTCAGAAAAGCTGTCGAAAAGTCAGCTAAACAGCTGACTTGCGGCGACGACTTTTCTTCTAGACTAGACCAACCCGTTGGTTACTAAACGAACGACGTAAACAAATTACTAAAGGATTTGTTCATGGATTCGTTGACAGTAGGTTTATGCCTAATTTGAAAAAAGAAACCAAAGCGGCGTGCGATGGGCTCATGTATGGAAGGCGACAGCACGGCGGAGAACAACTCTTCAAAATTGCGTATAATATACGTTGTGTATACAATGCGTTTAGAAAGATATCCTGCCAGCCATAACAATAATTTAATCCTGACACTACTATGCGCAGCACCGGTTTCCTTCCAGGATAGTTTGCCAACCCAAAAAATCGTCTATCGGAAAAGAGAGTTTTTTAATTCTATCAAAAAATATATAATTATTTTTAATTTAATTGTATTACTTATATCAAATAATTTGCCGAATAATATTTATTTGAATGTTTAGTAAATTAGATTGTGAGTTTTGAAAGAATTGTAATTCGATGATTAATAAAAATTTGTTTTTATTATTCTTTTAAACTTTTTTTCTTAACACAACACAATATTTATTTATAACTTGTTTTGTCTATTTTCTTAACCGGTGGACGCGAAATTGATAGCAGATGTGAAACTGACGTCCTTGTAAGAATATACATAATATACGTATATTTTTACATAGGGGCGTAGCGAGAGCACTCTGGTGAGAAACTCTCCAAGGTACGGTGTATAAAATAGTTTCAAAACACCGCCATTTCGCATCCGGTACCAAAATTTATTTATTTTTTTGTGTCTCTCTGAGTAACAATAAAATTCTCAAAAAATAAATATAGTTGCCCGAAACTATGTACTTTAGTTTAAAAAAATTACGTCCGAAAACCATGTCACAATAAATTTTTATTAAGTTTTTATTAAGGATTACAATTTGGCGTCCGTATACGGACGCCAAATTGCACTCGGACTCCAGATTGTTAGGAAATTGTCAATGTATGGACGCGAAAATGATAGTAGTACATATATATATATATATATATATATATATATATATATTACGATACGTAGAAGGCTACTGAAAAATCTACTTCAAAATATCTTGAGACGAAACATATCAATATCCTACCGGGTAAGAAAATATACCTCATTAATCCGTTTTATAACAAGAAAACTAATTTGCTCTACCAACGAGCATTAGTCAAAAAATCATAATCAACGGTCTGACACAATGATGATATAATGGCCGTTGTAATTTCGAAAAAAGTTTTCGGGCTTTACTCTTATTTCATTAGTTCCTGTATTTTAAGATGGATGAAATTTATTGTGGCCATAATGAAAAGGTAGAGTGTTAAACATTTTTTGCACGTAACTTGCTAGTTCTTGACCGTAAATATGTATTCATTTTTATCACAAGGTCAGCCAATTATATGACTAAAGCACTTAAGAACAGAAGAGGTAGAGGCATAAATGACACTAGTCAGAGTTATCTCATCTGAGATTCATGAATTTCATTTTACAATCAAACCCTGATGATAATGAAATAAAGGTGTCATTCGGAGAGTCGAAAGTACATGATTTTCCAAAGGACTGGCATTCTGATAAGTATAATTATAAACGCTGTTAGAAGATCATGTAAACCAACTCAACTCATCTCACTCAGAAACGATTTTAGAGGTTCAAACCACCTTGTCCGCTGCTTACCTAAATAACAACTTTCATTGCACAACAATTTCAACAGCCAGCATTTTAGTTTACTGACAAATTGGATTGAAAATAAGTAATTTTATTAGCCTACCTTGCTTAAGAGAACGCATGAATTGTTCGGTTTCGGAACGTTAAAAAGTCGCTTCTAATAAAGCTTATAAAATTGTAATATTCGAACAAGCTGCCTACATAAACACTGATTACAGGCCTAAAACTCTATAAAATCACAGCTATCGGGATCGTAATTTTTCTGCTTATACTTTCGCTACGACAATCAAGCGAATGCTGTCGCCGAATTATTTTTTATTTATCTCATCTGTACGAATCAGGTGTTAAAGGTTATAGTTTTACAATGCCTGTGTAGAAGATATAAATACTGCTTATAAATTTGCCGTTAACTAACAGATCCTAAATCAACAAAAAATAGACTTGACAAGACGTTACTTGACAAATCATTTTTGACCTACGCTGTTATTGTATTTAACAGAAACAAAAATATATGTATCAAAATATAACTGGTATTCAACAAACGATCTTTCAGGGTAGCGTAAGTAAGTCGGGCCAAGTTGAGTGTGATGCGCATGTGACGTCAAAGGCTCAGGTAATAATTGCCCAATCAGAGTCTCGTATTTTCGGCCAATAAGAAAGCCCAGTTTTAACCAATCAGATGTCTTATTTTGGCTTATTTTGATTGGTTAATATTGTCCAATCAGAGAGTTTATATTACTGTACTACGTCACACCGATGTCAACCAATGACAAAGTGTCTTGAGCGTTACGTCATTCGTCAGGATATGCTGCTTTCTGATTGGTCCGTACTGATTCTGGACGTCACGTCGAGTGTGATTGTAATATAAAGTCCACAACCAATGTCAACTTCTAGTTAACGGTAGGGCAGAACATATGAAGGTACCTTCTAATGAGATTTATAGTTTCTAGGTAAATATCACTTACGAAATATGTAGTACCCCATTGTAGAGATCTTTCGAGTTCTTAAGGAAATTAAAAATTGGTTTCTGTTGCTGCTAAATGTTAACACGGTTTTTTAAAAAATCGCAAGTGTTCATTCGATACCGACACAAAGAAAAAAAACAAAAGAGAGTTATCTAATTTTCCTAGTTGTTCGATTTTTGTAACCTAATTTTGGCCAGTAATGTATCATATTTTTAAAGGAATGACTTTATACAACTGTAAATATATATTACAATACGTAGAAGGCAACTGAAAAATTTAATTCAAAATATCTTGAGACGAAATAAAGTCAATATCCTACCGGGTAAGAAAATATACCTCATTAATCCGTTTTATAACAAGAAAACTATTTTGCTCTACCACCGGGCATTAGTCGAAAAATAATAATCAACGGTCTGACAAAATGATGATATAATGGCCGATGTAATTTCAAAAAAGGTTTTCTGGCTTTACTCTTATTTCATTAGTTCCTGTATTTTAAGATGGATGAAATTTATTGTGGCCATAATGAAGTGGTAGAGTGTTAAACTTTTTTTGCACGTAATTTGCTAGTTCCTGACCGTAAATATGTATTCATTTATATCACAGGGTCAACCAATTATATGACTAAAGCACGTAAGAACAGAAGAGATAGAGGTATAAATGACACTAGTCAGAGTTACCTCATCTGAGATTCATGAATTTCATTTTACAATCAAACCCTGTTGATAATGAATTAACAGTGTCATTCGGAGTGTCTAAAGTACATGATTTTCCGAAGTACTGGCGTTCTGATAAGTATAATTATAAACGCTGCTAGAAGATCATGTAAACCAACTCAACTCATCTCACTCAGAAACGATTTTAGAGGTTCAAACCACCTTGTCCGCTGCTTACCTAAATAACAACTTTCATTGCACAACAATTTCAACAGCCAGCATTTTAGTTTACTGACAAATTGGATCGAAGATAAGTAATTTTATTAGCCTACCTTGCTTAAGCGAACGCATCAAATTTTCGGTTTCGGAACGTTAAAACGTCGCATCTGATAATGCTTATAAAACTGTAATATTCGAACAAGCTGCCTACATAAACACTGATTACAGGCCTAAAACTCTATAAAATCACAGCTATCGGGATCGTAATTTTTCTGCTTATACTTTCACTACGACAATTAAGCGAATGCTGTCGCCGAATTATTTTTTATTTATCTCATCTGTACGAATCAGGTGTTAAAGGTTATAGTTTTACACTGCCTGTGTAGAAGATATAAATACTGCTTATAAATTTCCCGTTAACTAACAGATCCTAAATCAAAGAAAAAGAGATTTGACAAGACGTTATTTGACAAATCATTTTTGACCTACGCTATTATTGTGTTTTACAGAAACAAAAATATATGTAGGGCCTATCAAAATATACCTGGTATTCAACAAACGATCTATTAGGGTTGCGTGAGTAAGTCGGGCCAAGTTGAGTGTGATGCGCATGTGACGTCAAAGGCTCAGGTAATAATTGTCCAATCAGAGTCTCGTATTTTCGGCCAATAAGAAAGCCCAGTTTTAACCAATCAGATGTCTGCTTTCCTTCATTTTGATTGGTTAATATTGTCCAATCAGAGAGTTTATATTTCTGCACTACGTCACGCCGATATCAACCAATGACAAAGAGTCTTGAGCGTTACGTCATTCGTCAGGATATGCTGCTTTCTGATTGGTCCGTACTGATTCTGGGCGTCACGTCGAGTGTGAATTTAATATAAAGTCCACACCCAATGTCAACTTCTAGATAACGGTAGGGTAGAACATATGAAGGTACCTTCTAATGAGATTTATAGTTTCTAAATAAATATCACTTACGAAATATGTAGTACCCCATTGTAGAGATCTTTTGAGTTCTTAAGGAAATTAAAAGTTGGTTTCTGTTGCTGCTAAATGTTAACACGGTTTTTTAAAGAGTCACGAGTGTTCATTCGATACCGACACAAAGAAAAATAAACAAAAGAGAGTAACTATTTTTCCTATTTGTTCGATTTTTGTAACCTAATTTTTGGCCAGTAATGTATCATATTTTTTAGCGAATGACTTTATACAACTGTAAATAAATATTACGATACGTAGAAGGCAACTGAAAAATCTGATTTAAAATATCTTGAGACGAAACAAAGTCAATATCCTACCGGGTAAGAAAATATACCTCATTAATCCGTTTTATAACAAGAAAACTATTTTGCTCTACCAACGGGCATTAGTCGAAAAATAATAATCAACGGTCTGACAAAATGATGATATAATGGCCGATGTAATTTCAAAAAAGGTTTTCTGGCTTTACTCTTATTTCATTAGTTCCTGTATTTTAAGATGGATGAAATTTATTGTGGCCATTATGAAAAGGTTCAAAAGCTAAATCTCACAGGGAATATCATCTTCAAATCCAGTCAAGGACTAGCCTATGCGGATGACATAGTATTGGTGGCTCGTAGTGCAGCAGCTCTAAAAGAAATGTTTCTCACACTTGAAAAGGAGGGGCTAGGGATAGGACTTGGAATCAACAACAACAAAACCAAGTACATGAAAGTGACTCAATCTCTGGCGAGGAGAACGGCTGAAGATTTTGAAGCAGGCAGATATAAATTCGAAAGTGTAGAAAAGTTTGCTTACCTTGGTACTGAGCTCAATGTGAATAACAACCTCAGTAATGAAATAAGGAAGAGAATTGATCAGGGTAACAGAGCCTACTATGCAAACAGAAATTTAATAAAATCTAGGCTTATATCAAGATGTACAAAGAAGAAAATATATCAAACACTAATAAGACCGGTAGTGACATATGGCTGTGAAGCATGGGTTCTTGGCTCTCGGAACGTTAACGCATTGAGGATTTTTGAAAGAAAGATTTTGAGAAGAATTCATGGTCCAATATATGACGAAGGCGAATGGAGAATAAGAACCAATGCAGAAATCAACACCATTTTACAAGGAAAAGATATAGTACGGTATATAAAGTCTAGACGAATCAGCTGGCTGGGACATGTGCACAGGATGGAACAGGACAGGATGCAGAGACAGATGCTTGTTGGGAGAATGGAGGGAACGAGGAGGAGGGGTCGCCCTAGAACACGCTGGCTGCAGGATGTGGAAAAGGATCTGACGAGCTTGGGGGTGGGGAACTGGAGGAGACGGGCAGGTCAGAGGGATGAATGGAGGCGCATTGTTGAGGAGGCCAAGGTCCACGTAGGGCTGTAGCGCTTCGTAAGTAAGTAAGTATTATGAAAAGGTAGAGTGTTAAACTTTTTTTGCACGTAATTTGCTAGTTACTGACCGTAAATATGTAATCATTTATATCACAGGGTCAGCCAATTAAATGACTAAAGCACGTAAGAACAGAAGAGGTAGCGGTATAAATGACACTAGTCAGAGTTATCTCATCTGAGATTCATGAATTTCATTCTACAATCAAACCCTATTGATAATGAAATACAGGTGTCATTCGGAGAGTCGAAAGTACATGATTTTCCGAAAGACTGGCATTCTGATAAGTATAATTATAAACGCTGTGAGAAGACCGTGTAAACCAACTCAACTCATCTCACTCAGAAACGATTTTAGAGGTTCAAACCACCTTGTCCGCTGCTTTCCTAAAAAACAACTTTCATTGTACAACAATTTCAACAGCCAGCATTTTAGTTTACTGACAAATTGGATCGAAAATAAGTAATTTTATTAGCCTACCTTGCCTTAGAGAACGCATCAAATTTTCGGTTTCGGAACGTTAAAACGTCGCATCTGATAATGCTTATAAAACTGTAATATTCGAACAAGCTGCCTACATAAACACTGATTACAGGCCTAAAACTCTATAAAATCACAGCTATCGGGATCGTAATTTTTCTGCTTATACTTTCACTACGACAATTAAGCGAATGCTGTCGCCGAATTATTTTTTATTTATCTCATCTGTACGAATCAGGTGTTAAAGGTTATAGTTTTACACTGCCTGTGTAGAAGATATAAATACTGCTTATAAATTTCCCGTTAACTAACAGATCCTAAATCAAAGAAAAAGAGATTTGACAAGACGTTATTTGACAAATCATTTTTGACCTACGCTATTATTGTGTTTTACAGAAACAAAAATATATGTAGGGCCTATCAAAATATACCTGGTATTCAACAAACGATCTATTAGGGTTGCGTGAGTAAGTCGGGCCAAGTTGAGTGTGATGCGCATGTGACGTCAACGGCTCAGGTAATAATTGCCCAATCAGAGTCTCGTATTTTCGGCCAATAGGAAAGCCATGTTTTAACCAATCAGATGTCTTCTTTTCCTTCATTTTGATTGGTTAATATTGTCCAATCAGAGAGTTTATATTACTGCACTACGTCACGCCGATATCAACCAATGACAAAGAGTCTTGAGCGTTACGTCATTCGTCAGGATATGCTGCTTTCTGATTGGTCGGTACTGAATCTGGGCGTCACGTCGAGTGTGAATTTAATATAAAGTCCACACCCAATGTCAACTTCTAGTTAACGGTAGGGTAGAACATATGAAGGTACCTTCTAATGAGATTTATAGTTTCTAAATAAATATCACTTACGAAATATGTAGTACCCCATTGTAGAGATCTTTCGAGTTCTTAAGGAAATTAAAAGTTGGTTTCTGTTGCTGCTAAATGTTAACACGGTTTTTTAAAGAGTCACGAGTGTTCATTCGATACCGACACAAAGAAAAATAAACAAATGAGAGTAACTATTTTTCCTATTTGTTCGATTTTTGTAACCTAATTTTTGGCCAGTAATGTATCATATTTTTTAGGGAATGACTTTATACAACTGTAAATAAATATTACGATACGTAGAAGGCAACTGAAAAATCTAATTCAAAATATCTTGAGACGAAACAAAGTCAATATCCTACCGGGTATGAAAATATACCTCATTAATCCGTTTTATAACAAGAAAACTATTTTGCTCTACCAACGGGCATTAGTCGAAAAATAATAATCAACGGTCTGACAAAATGATGATATAATGGCCGATTTAATTTCAAAAAAGGTTTTCTGGCTTTACTCTTATTTCATTAGTTCCTGTATTTTAAGATGGATGAAATTTATTGTGGCCATTATGAAAAGGTAGAGTGTTAAACTTTTTTTGCACGTAATTTGCTAGTTACTGACCGTAAATATATATTCATTTATATCACAGGGTCAGCCAATTAAATGACTAAAGCACGTAAGAACAGAAGAGGTAGCGGTATAAATGACACTAGTCAGAGTTATCTCATCTGAGATTCATGAATTTCATTCTACAATCAAACCCTATTGATAATGAAATACAGGTGTCATTCGGAGAGTCGAAAGTACATGATTTTCCGAAAGACTGGCATTCTGATAAGTATAATTATAAACGCTGTGAGAAGACCGTGTAAACCAACTCAACTCATCTCACTCAGAAACGATTTTAGAGGTTCAAACCACCTTGTCCGCTGCTTTCCTAAAAAACAACTTTCATTGTACAACAATTTCAACAGCCAGCATTTTAGTTTACTGACAAATTGGATCAAAAATAAGTAATTTTATTAGCCTACCTTGCCTTAGAGAACGCATCAAATTTTCGGTTTCAGAACGTTAAAACGTCGCATCTGATAATGCTTATAAAACTGTAATATTCGAACAAGCTGCATACATAAACACTGATTACAGGCCTAAAACTCTATAAAATCACAGCTATCGGGATCGTAATTTTTCTGCTTATACTTTCACTACGACAATTAAGCGAATGCTGTCGCCGAATTATTTTTATTTATCTCATCTGTACGAATCAGGTGTTAAAGGTTATAGTTTTACACTGCCTGTGTAGAAGATATAAATACTGCTTATAAATTTCCCGTTAACTAACAGATCCTAAATCAAAGAAAAAGAGATTTGGCAAGACGTTATTTGACAAATCATTTTTGACCTACGCTATTATTGTGTTTTACAGAAACAAAAATATATGTAGGGCCTATCAAAATATACCTGGTATTCAACAAACGATCTTTCAGGGTAGCGTAAGTAAGTCGGGCCAAGTTGAGTGTGATGCGCATGTGACGTCAAAGGCTCAGGTAATAATTGCCCAATCAGAGTCTCGTATTTTCGGCCAATAAGAAAGCCCAGTTTTAACCAATCAGATGTCTTATTTTGGCTTATTTTGATTGGTTAATATTGTCCAATCAGAGAGTTTATATTACTGTACTACGTCACACCGATGTCAACCAATGACAAAGTGTCTTGAGCGTTACGTCATTCGTCAGGATATGCTGCTTTCTGATTGGTCCGTACTGATTCTGGACGTCACGTCGAGTGTGATTGTAATATAAAGTCCACAACCAATGTCAACTTCTAGTTAACGGTAGGGCAGAACATATGAAGGTACCTTCTAATGAGATTTATAGTTTCTAGGTAAATATCACTTACGAAATATGTAGTACCCCATTGTAGAGATCTTTCGAGTTCTTAAGGAAATTAAAAATTGGTTTCTGTTGCTGCTAAATGTTAACACGGTTTTTTAAAAAGTCACGAGTGTTCATTCGATACCGACACAAAGAAAAATAAACAAAAGAGAGTTATCTAATTTTCCTAGTTGTTCGATTTTTGTAACCTAATTTTGGCCAGTAATGTATCATATTTTTAAAGGAATGACTTTATACAACTGTAAATATATATTACAATACGTAGAAGGCAACTGAAAAATTTAATTCAAAATATCTTGAGACGAAATAAAGTCAATATCCTACCGGGTAAGAAAATATACCTCATTAATCCGTTTTATAACAAGAAAACTATTTTGCTCTACCACCGGGCATTAGTCGAAAAATAATAATCAACGGTCTGACAAAATGATGATATAATGGCCGATGTAATTTCAAAAAAGGTTTTCTGGCTTTACTCTTATTTCATTAGTTCCTGTATTTTAAGATGGATGAAATTTATTGTGGCCATAATGAAGTGGTAGAGTGTTAAACTTTTTTTGCACGTAATTTGCTAGTTCCTGACCGTAAATATGTATTCATTTATATCACAGGGTCAACCAATTATATGACTAAAGCACGTAAGAACAGAAGAGATAGAGGTATAAATGACACTAGTCAGAGTTACCTCATCTGAGATTCATGAATTTCATTTTACAATCAAACCCTGTTGATAATGAATTAACAGTGTCATTCGGAGTGTCTAAAGTACATGATTTTCCGAAGTACTGGCGTTTTGATAAGTATAATTATAAACGCTGCTAGAAGATCATGTAAACCAACTCAACTCATCTCACTCAGAAACGATTTTAGAGGTTCAAACCACCTTGTCCGCTGCTTACCTAAATAACAACTTTCATTGCACAACAATTTCAACAGCCAGCATTTTAGTTTACTGACAAATTGGATCGAAGATAAGTAATTTTATTAGCCTACCTTGCTTAAGCGAACGCATCAAATTTTCGGTTTCGGAACGTTAAAACGTCGCATCTGATAATGCTTATAAAACTGTAATATTCGAACAAGCTGCCTACATAAACACTGATTACAGGCCTAAAACTCTATAAAATCACAGCTATCGGGATCGTAATTTTTCTGCTTATACTTTCACTACGACAATTAAGCGAATGCTGTCGCCGAATTATTTTTTATTTATCTCATCTGTACGAATCAGGTGTTAAAGGTTATAGTTTTACACTGCCTGTGTAGAAGATATAAATACTGCTTATAAATTTCCCGTTAACTAACAGATCCTAAATCAAAGAAAAAGAGATTTGACAAGACGTTATTTGACAAATCATTTTTGACCTACGCTATTATTGTGTTTTACAGAAACAAAAATATATGTAGGGCCTATCAAAATATACCTGGTATTCAACAAACGATCTATTAGGGTTGCGTGAGTAAGTCGGGCCAAGTTGAGTGTGATGCGCATGTGACGTCAAAGGCTCAGGTAATAATTGTCCAATCAGAGTCTCGTATTTTCGGCCAATAAGAAAGCCCAGTTTTAACCAATCAGATGTCTTCTTTTCCTTCATTTTGATTGGTTAATATTGTCCAATCAGAGAGTTTATATTACAGCACTACGTCACGCCGATATCAACCAATGACAAAGAGTCTTGAGCGTTACGTCATTCGTCAGGATATGCTGCTTTCTGATTGGTCCGTACTGATTCTGGGCGTCACGTCGAGTGTGAATTTAATATAAAGTCCACACCCAATGTCAACTTCTAGATAACGGTAGGGTAGAACATATGAAGGTACCTTCTAATGAGATTTATAGTTTCTAAATAAATATCACTTACGAAATATGTAGTACCCCATTGTAGAGATCTTTTGAGTTCTTAAGGAAATTAAAAGTTGGTTTCTGTTGCTGCTAAATGTTAACACGGTTTTTTAAAGAGTCACGAGTGTTCATTCGATACCGACACAAAGAAAAATAAACAAAAGAGAGTAACTATTTTTCCTATTTGTTCGATTTTTGTAGCCTAATTTTTGGCCAGTAATGTATCATATTTTTTAGGGAATGACTTTATACAACTGTAAATAAATATTACGATACGTAGAAGGCAACTGAAAAATCTGATTTAAAATATCTTGAGACGAAACAAAGTCAATATCCTACCGGGTAAGAAAATATACCTCATTAATCCGTTTTATAACAAGAAAACTATTTTGCTCTACCAACGGGCATTAGTCGAAAAATAATAATCAACGGTCTGACAAAATGATGATATAATGGCCGATGTAATTTCAAAAAAGGTTTTCTGGCTTTACTCTTATTTCATTAGTTCCTGTATTTTAAGATGGATGAAATTTATTGTGGCCATTATGAAAAGGTTCAAAAGCTAAATCTCACAGGGAATATCATCTTCAAATCCAGTCAAGGACTAGCCTATGCGGATGACATAGTATTGGTGGCTCGTAGTGCAGCAGCTCTAAAAGAAATGTTTCTCACACTTGAAAAGGAGGGGCTAGGGATAGGACTTGGAATCAACAACAACAAAACCAAGTACATGAAAGTGACTCAATCTCTGGCGAGGAGAACGGCTGAAGATTTTGAAGCAGGCAGATATAAATTCGAAAGTGTAGAAAAGTTTGCTTACCTTGGTACTGAGCTCAATGTGAATAACAACCTCAGTAATGAAATAAGGAAGAGAATTGATCAGGGTAACAGAGCCTACTATGCAAACAGAAATTTAATAAAATCTAGGCTTGTATCAAGATGTACAAAGAAGAAAATATATCAAACACTAATAAGACCGGTAGTGACATATGGCTGTGAAGCATGGGTTCTTGGCTCTCGGAACGTTAACGCATTGAGGATTTTTGAAAGAAAGATTTTGAGAAGAATTCATGGTCCAATATATGACGAAGGCGAATGGAGAATAAGAACCAATGCAGAAATCAACACCATTTTACAAGGAAAAGATATAGTACGGTATATAAAGTCTAGACGAATCAGCTGGCTGGGACATGTGCACAGGATGGAACAGGACAGGATGCAGAGACAGATGCTTGTTGGGAGAATGGAGGGAACGAGGAGGAGGGGTCGCCCTAGAACACGCTGGCTGCAGGATGTGGAAAAGGATCTGACGAGCTTGGGGGTGGGGAACTGGAGGAGACGGGCAGGTCAGAGGGATGAATGGAGGCGCATTGTTGAGGAGGCCAAGGTCCACGTAGGGCTGTAGCGCTTCGTAAGTAAGTAAGTATTATGAAAAGGTAGAGTGTTAAACTTTTTTTGCACGTAATTTGCTAGTTACTGACCGTAAATATGTAATCATTTATATCACAGGGTCAGCCAATTAAATGACTAAAGCACGTAAGAACAGAAGAGGTAGCGGTATAAATGACACTAGTCAGAGTTATCTCATCTGAGATTCATGAATTTCATTCTACAATCAAACCCTATTGATAATGAAATACAGGTGTCATTCGGAGAGTCGAAAGTACATGATTTTCCGAAAGACTGGCATTCTGATAAGTATAATTGAGGAGGTTCCAAGCAAAAGCAAACATGTCCACAAAAATCAAAAAGTGAGTTAACAGATGATTTGAAATCTGTAAGATGACTGCTACCACTCTATTAACTTAAAGTCAGTCAAAAAAATACAAGTCCTATTTAAAACAAACAATGAAATTTGCAAGTTCAGAGCAAAGAAATACATGTCCAAGCTTAGTTCCAAGCATACACAAACATGTCCTTTCAGCCAATGGGAAGGCTCTATCTGGTCACATGACCTCCAATATTATGATGATTTTGTTTTGAGGTTAGAGTTAGATTGCTCAAACTTGTTTCTATTTTTGCCAGTGTGATTGACAGTTAATTAAAGTGTTATTTAACAAATTGTGTAAAATATGGAGGAAGATGGTTTAGTGAGAGTAGGTGATGCTAACCAAGGTTCAAGGAAGAAACAAAAGACAGTAAGTGTAAAGACATTAGCTAAAATAAAAAGACACAGTGCCCCTCTTGGTTGCCGTGCTTTTCACCCTTGTGGACACTTAAACAAAGGTCTAAAGTGTGCTCAGATTAGACCAAAGGATGCATTAAATGCTAGAAAAATTCTGTACAAAGAAGCAGACAAGAGCAAGCAAGATGGAATTATTGCCAGCTGGGTAAGTCTGAACAATATTAAAAGGCATAGACCTAGGTCAACCTCAGTAAACTCAAAGAAACATAACTTTACTGTGAAATATAACATTATTTCAGTAACAGGAAAGGTAATATCTGTCTGCAAAAAATTTTTTATGCATATTACTCTTTTAAAAGCAACCCGCTTGCACAACATTGCTGTAAAGATTAAAAATGGAGAAACTCTAGCAGACAAGAGAGGCGGCGATAGATGCAGCCAAAAGAGTGAGCCCAAAAAACAGGCTCTAAGATTGTTTTTAAGCAACCTGAAAGGAAGAGAGAACCACTACAACCGTAGAAAATCTAAAAGAATATACTTGCAGTCAGATTTAAACAAGGCAAAATTGCGTGTTATTTACAATGCTACAGTTTCAGAGAACCTAAAAATTTCAAAAACAATGTTTAGCAGGGTTTTTAATGAGTACAGTATAGGGTTTAGATCCCCTGCCACAGATGTATGCTGTACTTGTTATGAAACAGATCTTAAAATTAAATCTGAGAAAGCCAAACCTGACAAAAATCAATCCGTCATAACCAAACTTATGATGGAAAAAAGAATTCATAAAGTAAGAGCTAAGTGCTTTTATGAACTCATGAGAGAAAAAAAAGATGATGAAATCACTTTCTGCTTTGACCTGCAGCAGGTACAACCTCTCCCTAAGACCCCAATTCAGGAGGCATTTTACAAAAGACAGCTTAGCTTTTATTGCTTTTGTATTGTTGGGTCAGATGCAAGAGATCCGATTTTTTACACTTGGACCGAGGAACTAGCTGGTCGGGGGCAATAGAAATATCTTCAGCTCTTTTGAATTTTTTGATAACAAAGGTGGATATGTTACCTGAAAATGTTAAAAAAATTAGACTATTTTGCGATGGATGCCCAGGGCAAAATAAAAACAACCCCATAATACACACTTTAATGTACTTTTTGGGCACTGACAGCCACAATATCAAAGAAGTTGTTGTAACATTTCTTGTCAGAGGGCATAGTTTTATGCCTGCCGACAGGGTTTTCGGCAGGGTAGAGAAGGTATTGAGAAAGCAGCCTACCATGAGCACTAAAGAAGAATATTACAGTGTTTATCAGTCTGTAGGAGAAGTGAGAAAACTGGGGGATGACTGGTCTTTAGTAAATACAAAATGTTTATCAACACGATTCAAGAACATCGTCCACATTTCTGATAAAAAGAGGATTTTCTTGAGGAAGGGAAAGGCGGTAATGCGTAGTGCAACTGGTCGTTGTGAAGTGACCACTGTTCAAGTAAAATCAACCAATCACTTCAGATTTCAAAGTGACACTGAACAATACATTTCTCTGCAGAAGAGAGGTTGGTCATCTGCTAAATGTTTTTCGACTCCTTTAGAGCCAGTTTCGCTAGGCCATGTTATAAAAGCAGCTAAAAAGAAGGATGTCGTATCTCTGCTCGAGTTAATGTATGGTGACGAATGGAAAAACAATCCCAACTTGTCTTGGTATAAGACAATTTTTGAGGAGGCATCTGAAGGTTGTGAAGGTGAAGGTGACGAGGAAGAAAACGAATGTGACTGTCTGGAACCAGATATCGGACTTCACATCTAAAACTTTTTCTAAACCTACTTTTAAAAATCATGACTTAGCATTTAAAATGTATTGGGAATTTTGTAAATGTAAATAATAATAAAAGTAGTTTTATAAAAATTATTACTGTTTGAAGAATTTTTCTTAATTCAAGCAAAAGCAAACAAGTCCGATAGAGGTTTGTGCAAAACGAAACATGTCCGTTTTGATCAGTCAAAGGAGAACATGTCCATATTTTAATTGGTTATAAAAGCAACAATACTTATAACATATTTGAAATGTATACATTTTTTGCATCAGGGGGTTTATACAAAAAATGTAATAGTAATACATTGTTACAGAAATGCACTGATAGTGAATTATCAGTTTATCCTAAATTCTCGTAAGTTGCATTTGGGTGACATGTTTGCTTTTGGTTGGAACCTCCTCAATTATAAACGCTGTGAGAAGACCGTGTAAACCAACTCAACTCATCTCACTCAGAAACGATTTTAGAGGTTCAAACCACCTTGTCCGCTGCTTTCCTAAAAAACAACTTTCATTGTACAACAATTTCAACAGCCAGCATTTTAGTTTACTGACAAATTGGATCGAAAATAAGTAATTTTATTAGCCTACCTTGCCTTAGAGAACGCATCAAATTTTCGGTTTCGGAACGTTAAAACGTCGCATCTGATAATGCTTATAAAACTGTAATATTCGAACAAGCTGCCTACATAAACACTGATTACAGGCCTAAAACTCTATAAAATCACAGCTATCGGGATCGTAATTTTTCTGCTTATACTTTCACTACGACAATTAAGCGAATGCTGTCGCCGAATTATTTTTTATTTATCTCATCTGTACGAATCAGGTGTTAAAGGTTATAGTTTTACACTGCCTGTGTAGAAGATATAAATACTGCTTATAAATTTCCCGTTAACTAACAGATCCTAAATCAAAGAAAAAGAGATTTGACAAGACGTTATTTGACAAATCATTTTTGACCTACGCTATTATTGTGTTTTACAGAAACAAAAATATATGTAGGGCCTATCAAAATATACCTGGTATTCAACAAACGATCTATTAGGGTTGCGTGAGTAAGTCGGGCCAAGTTGAGTGTGATGCGCATGTGACGTCAACGGCTCAGGTAATAATTGCCCAATCAGAGTCTCGTATTTTCGGCCAATAGGAAAGCCATGTTTTAACCAATCAGATGTCTTCTTTTCCTTCATTTTGATTGGTTAATATTGTCCAATCAGAGAGTTTATATTACTGCACTACGTCACGCCGATATCAACCAATGACAAAGAGTCTTGAGCGTTACGTCATTCGTCAGGATATGCTGCTTTCTGATTGGTCGGTACTGAATCTGGGCGTCACGTCGAGTGTGAATTTAATATAAAGTCCACACCCAATGTCAACTTCTAGTTAACGGTAGGGTAGAACATATGAAGGTACCTTCTAATGAGATTTATAGTTTCTAAATAAATATCACTTACGAAATATGTAGTACCCCATTGTAGAGATCTTTCGAGTTCTTAAGGAAATTAAAAGTTGGTTTCTGTTGCTGCTAAATGTTAACACGGTTTTTTAAAGAGTCACGAGTGTTCATTCGATACCGACACAAAGAAAAATAAACAAATGAGAGTAACTATTTTTCCTATTTGTTCGAAATTTGTAACCTAATTTTTGGCCAGTAATGTATCATATTTTTTAGGGAATGACTTTATACAACTGTAAATAAATATTACGATACGTAGAAGGCAACTGAAAAATCTAATTCAAAATATCTTGAGACGAAACAAAGTCAATATCCTACCGGGTATGAAAATATACCTCATTAATCCGTTTTATAACAAGAAAACTATTTTGCTCTACCAACGGGCATTAGTCGAAAAATAATAATCAACGGTCTGACAAAATGATGATATAATGGCCGATTTAATTTCAAAAAAGGTTTTCTGGCTTTACTCTTATTTAATTAGTTCCTGTATTTTAAGATGGATGAAATTTATTGTGGCCATTATGAAAAGGTAGAGTGTTAAACTTTTTTTGCACGTAATTTGCTAGTTACTGACCGTAAATATATATTCATTTATATCACAGGGTCAGCCAATTAAATGACTAAAGCACGTAAGAACAGAAGAGGTAGCGGTATAAATGACACTAGTCAGAGTTATCTCATCTGAGATTCATGAATTTCATTCTACAATCAAACCCTATTGATAATGAAATACAGGTGTCATTCGGAGAGTCGAAAGTACATGATTTTCCGAAAGACTGGCATTCTGATAAGTATAATTATAAACGCTGTGAGAAGACCGTGTAAACCAACTCAACTCATCTCACTCAGAAACGATTTTAGAGGTTCAAACCACCTTGTCCGCTGCTTTCCTAAAAAACAACTTTCATTGTACAACAATTTCAACAGCCAGAATTTTAGTTTACTGACAAATTGGATCGAAGATAAGTAATTTTATTAGCCTACCTTGCTTAAGCGAACGCATCAAATTTTCGGTTTCGGAACGTTAAAACGTCGCATCTGATAATGCTTATAAAACTGTAAAATTCGAACAAGCTGCCTACATAAACACCGATTACAGGCCTAAAACTCTATAAAATCACAGCTATCGGGATCGTAATTTTTCTGCTTTTACTTTCACTACGACAATTAAGCGAATGCTGTCGCCGAATGATTTTTTATTTATCTCATCTGTACGAATCAGGTGTTAAAGGTTATAGTTTTACACTGCCTGTGTAGAAGATATAAATACTGCTTATAAATTTCCCGTTAACTAGTAGATCCTAAATCAAAGAAAAAGAGATTTGACAAGACGTTATTTGACAAATCATTTTTGACCTACGCTATTATTGTGTTTTACAGAAACAAAAATATATGTAGGGCCTATCAAAATATACCTGGTATTCAACAAACGATCTATTAGGGTTGCGTGAGTAAGTCGGGCCAAGTTGAGTGTGATGCGCATGTGACGTCAAAGGCTCAGGTAATAATTGTCCAATCAGAGTCTCGTATTTTCGGCCAATAAGAAAGCCCAGTTTTAACCAATCAGATGTCTTCTTTTCCTTCATTTTGATTGGTTAATATTGTCCAATCAGAGAGTTTATATTACAGCACTACGTCACGCCGATATCAACCAATGACAAAGAGTCTTGAGCGTTACGTCATTCGTCAGGATATGCTGCTTTCTGATTGGTCCGTACTGATTCTGGGCGTCACGTCGAGTGTGAATTTAATATAAAGTCCACACCCAATGTCAACTTCTAGTTAACGGTAGGGTAGAACATATGAAGGTACCTTTTAATGAGATTTATAGTTTCTAAATAAATATCACTTACGAAATATGTAGTACCCCATTGTAGAGATCTTTCGAGTTCTTAAGGAAATTTAAAGTTGGTTTCTGTTGCTGCTAAATGTTAACACGGTTTTTTAAAAGTCACGAGTGTTCATTCGATACCGACACAAAGAAAAATAAACAAAAGAGAGTAACTATTTTTCCTAGTTGTTCGATTTTTGTAACCTAATTTTTGGCCAGTAATGTATCATATTTTTAAAGGAATGACTTTATACAACTGTAAATAAATATTACGATACGTAGAAGGCAACTGAAAAATCTAATTCAAAATATCTTGAGATGAAACAAAGTCAATATCCTACCGGGTAAGAAAATATACCTCATTAATCCGTTTTATAACAAGAAAACTATTTTGCTCTACCAACGGGCATTATTCGAAAAATAATAATCAACGGTCTGACAAAATGATGATATAATGGCCGATTTAATTTCAAAAAAGGTTTTCTGGCTTTACTCTTCTTTCATTAGTTCCTGTATTTTAAGATGGATGAAATTTATTGTGGCCATTATGAAAAGGTAGAGTGTTAAACTTTTTTTGCACGTAATTTGCTAGTTACTGACCGTAAATATGTATTCATTTATATCACAGGGTCAGCCAATTAAATGACTAAAGCGAGTAAGAACAGAAGAGGTAGCGGTATAAATGACACTAGTCAGAGTTATCTCATCTGAGATTCATGAATTTCATTCTACAATCAAACCCTATTGATAATGAAATACAGGTGTCATTCGGAGAGTCGAAAGTACATGATTTTCCGAAAGACTGGCATTCTGATAAGTATAATTATAAACGCTGTGAGAAGACCGTGTAAACCAACTCAACTCATCTCACTCAGAAACGATTTTAGAGGTTCAAACCACCTTGTCCGCTGCTTTCCTAAAAAACAACTTTCATTGTACAACAATTTCAACAGCCAGAATTTTAGGTTACTGACAAATTGGATCGAAGATAAGTAATTTTATTAGCCTACCTTGCTTAAGCGAACGCATCAAATTTTCGGTTTCGGAACGTTAAAACGTCGCATCTGATAATGCTTATAAAACTGTAATATTCGAACAAGCTGCCTACATAAACACTGATTACAGGCCTAAAACTCTATAAAATCACAGCTATCGGGATCGTAATTTTTCTGCTTATACTTTCACTACGACAATTAAGCGAATGCTGTCGCCGAATTATTTTTTATTTATCTCATCTGTACGAATCAGGTGTTAAAGGTTATAGTTTTACACTGCCTGTGTAGAAGATATAAATACTGCTTATAAATTTCCCGTTAACTAACAGATCCTAAATCAAAGAAAAAGAGATTTGACAAGACGTTATTTGACAAATCATTTTTGACCTACGCTATTATTGTGTTTTACAGAAACAAAAATATATGTAGGGCCTATCAAAATATACCTGGTATTCAACAAACGATCTATTAGGGTTGCGTGAGTAAGTCGGGCCAAGTTGAGTGCGATGCGCATGTGACGTCAAAGGCTCAGGTAATAATTGTCCAATCAGAGTCTCGTATTTTCGGCCAATAAGAAAGCCCAGTTTTAACCAATCAGATGTCTTCTTTTCCTTCATTTTGATTGGTTAATATTGTCCAATCAGAGAGTTTATATTACAGCACTACGTCACGCCGATATCAACCAATGACAAAGAGTCTTGAGCGTTACGTCATTCGTCAGGATATGCTGCTTTCTGATTGGTCCGTACTGATTCTGGGCGTCACGTCGAGTGTGAATTTAATATAAAGTCCACACCCAATGTCAACTTCTAGTTAACGGTAGGGTAGAACATATGAAGGTACCTTTTAATGAGATTTATAGTTTCTAAATAAATATCACTTACGAAATATGTAGTACCCCATTGTAGAGATCTTTCGAGTTCTTAAGGAAATTAAAAGTTGGTTTCTGTTGCTGCTAAATGTTAACACGGTTTTTTAAAAAGTCACGAGTGTTCATTCGATACCGACACAAAGAAAAATAAACAAAAGAGAGTAACTATTTTTCCTAGTTGTTCGATTTTTGTAACCTAATTTTTGGCCAGTAATGTATCATATTTTTAAAGGAATGACTTTATACAACTGTAAATAAATATTACGATACGTAGAAGGCAACTGAAAAATCTAATTCAAAATATCTTGAGACGAAACAAAGTCAATATCCTACCGGGTAAGAAAATATACCTCATTAATCCGTTTTATAACAAGAAAACTATTTTGCTCTACCAACGGGCATTAGTCGAAAAATAATAATCAACGGTCTGACAAAATGATGATATAATGGCCGATGTAATTTCAAAAAAGGTTTTCTGGCTTTACTCTTATTTCATTAGTTCCTGTATTTTAAGATGGATGAAATTTATTGTGGCCATTATGAAAAGGTAGAGTGTTAAACTTTTTTTGCACGTAATTTGCTAGTTACTGACCGTAAATATGTATTCATTTATATCACAGGGTCAGCCAATTAAATGACTAAAGCACGTAAGAACAGAAGAGGTAGCGGTATAAATGACACTAGTCAGAGTTATCTCATCTGAGATTCATGAATTTCATTCTACAATCAAACCCTATTGATAATGAAATACAGGTGTCATTCGGAGAGCCGAAAGTACATGATTTTCCGAAAGACTGGCATTCTGATAAGTATAATTATAAACGCTGTGAGAAGACCGTGTAAACCAACTCAACTCATCTCACTCAGAAACGATTTTAGAGGTTCAAACCACCTTGTCCGCTGCTTTCCTAAAAAACAACTTTCATTGTACAACAATTTCAACAGCCAGAATTTTAGGTTACTGACAAATTGGATCGAAGATAAGTAATTTTATTAGCCTACCTTGCTTAAGCGAACGCATCAAATTTTCGGTTTCGGAACGTTAAAACGTCGCATCTGATAATGCTTATAAAACTGTAATATTCGAACAAGCTGCCTACATAAACACTGATTACAGGCCTAAAACTCTATAAAATCACAGCTATCGGGATCGTAATTTTTCTGCTTATACTTTCACTACGACAATTAAGCGAATGCTGTCGCCGAATTATTTTTTATTTATCTCATCTGTACGAATCAGGTGTTAAAGGTTATAGTTTTACACTGCCTGTGTAGAAGATATAAATACTGCTTATAAATTTCCCGTTAACTAACAGATCCTAAATCAAAGAAAAAGAGATTTGACAAGACGTTATTTGACAAATCATTTTTGACCTACGCTATTATTGTGTTTTACAGAAACAAAAATATATGTAGGGCCTATCAAAATATACCTGGTATTCAACAAACGATCTATTAGGGTTGCGTGAGTAAGTCGGGCCAAGTTGAGTGCGATGCGCATGTGACGTCAAAGGCTCAGGTAATAATTGTCCAATCAGAGTCTCGTATTTTCGGCCAATAAGAAAGCCCAGTTTTAACCAATCAGATGTCTTCTGTTCCTTCATTTTGATTGGTTAATATTGTCCAATCAGAGAGTTTATATTACAGCACTACGTCACGCCGATATCAACCAATGACAAAGAGTCTTGAGCGTTACGTCATTCGTCAGGATATGCTGCTTTCTGATTGGTCCGTACTGATTCTGGGCGTCACGTCGAGTGTGAATTTAATATAAAGTCCACACCCAATGTCAACTTCTAGTTAACGGTAGGGTAGAACATATGAAGGTACCTTTTAATGAGATTTATAGTTTCTAAATAAATATCACTTACGAAATATGTAGTACCCCATTGTAGAGATCTTTCGAGTTCTTAAGGAAATTAAAAGTTGGTTTCTGTTGCTGCTAAATGTTAACACGGTTTTTTAAAAAGTCACGAGTGTTCATTCGATACCGACACAAAGAAAAATAAACAAAAGAGAGTAACTATTTTTCCTAGTTGTTCGATTTTTGTTACCTAATTTTTGGCCAGTAATGTATCATATTTTTAAAGGAATGACTTTATACAACTGTAAATAAATATACGATACGTAGAAGGCAACTGAAAAATCTAATTCAAAATATCTTGAGACGAAACAAAGTCAATATCCTACCGGGTAAGAAAATATACCTCATTAATCCGTTTTATAACAAGAAAACTATTTTGCTCTACCAACGGGCATTAGTCGAAAAATAATAATCAACGGTCTGACAAAATGATGATATAATGGCCGATTTAATTTAAAAAAAGGTTTTCTGGCTTTACTCTTCTTTCATTAGTTCCTGTATTTTAAGATGGATGAAATTTATTGTGGCCATTATGAAAAGGTAGAGTGTTAAACTTTTTTTGCACGTAATTTGCTAGTTACTGACCGTAAATATGTATTCATTTATATCACAGGTACAGCCAATTAAATGACTAAAGCACGTAAGAACAGAAGAGGTAGCGGTATAAATGACACTAGTCAGAGTTATCTCATCTGAGATTCATGAATTTCATTCTACAATCAAACCCTATTGATAATGAAATACAGGTGTCATTCGGAGAGTCGAAAGTACATGATTTTCCGAAAGACTGGCATTCTGATAAGTATAATTATAAACGCTGTGAGAAGACCGTGTAAACCAACTCAACTCATCTCACTCAGAAACGATTTTAGAGGTTCAAACCACCTTGTCCGCTGCTTTCCTAAAAAACAACTTTCATTGTACAACAATTTCAACAGCCAGAATTTTAGTTTACTGACAAATTGGATCGAAGATAAGTAATTTTATTAGCCTACCTTGCTTAAGCGAACGCATCAAATTTTCGGTTTCGGAACGTTAAAACGTCGCATCTGATAATGCTTATAAAACTGTAATATTCGAACAAGCTGCCTACATAAACACTGATTACAGGCCTAAAACACTATAAAATCACAGCTATCGGGATCGTAATTTTTCTGCTTATACTTTCACTACGACAATTAAGCGAATGCTGTCGCCGAATTATTTTTTATTTATCTCATCTGTACGAATCAGGTGTTAAAGGTTATAGTTTTACACTGCCTGTGTAGAGGATATAAATACTGCTTATAAATTTCCCGTTAACTAACAGATCCTAAATCAAAGAAAAAGAGATTTGACAAGACGTTATTTGACAAATCATTTTTGACCTACGCTATTATTGTGTTTTACAGAAACAAAAATATATGTAGGGCCTATCAAAATATACCTGGTATTCAACAAACGATCTATTAGGGTTGCGTGAGTAAGTCGGGCCAAGTTGAGTGTGATGCGCATGTGACGTCAAAGGCTCAGGTAATAATTGTCCAATCAGAGTCTCGTATTTTCGGCCAATAAGAAAGCCCAGTTTTAACCAATCAGATGTCTTCTTTTCCTTCATTTTGATTGGTTAATATTGTCCAATCAGAGAGTTTATATTACAGCACTACGTCACGCCGATATCAACCAATGACAAAGAGTCTTGAGCGTTACGTCATTCGTCAGGATATGCTGCTTTCTGATTGGTCCGTACTGATTCTGGGCGTCACGTCGAGTGTGAATTTAATATAAAGTCCACACCCAATGTCAACTTCTAGTTAACGGTAGGGTAGAACATATGAAGGTACCTTTTAATGAGATTTATAGTTTCTAAATAAATATCACTTACGAAATATGTAGTACCCCATTGTAGAGATCTTTCGAGTTCTTAAGGAAATTAAAAGTTGGTTTCTGTTGCTGCTAAATGTTAACACGGTTTTTTAAAAAGTCACGAGTGTTCATTCAATACCGACACAAAGAAAAATAAACAAAAGAGAGTAACTATTTTTCCTAGTTGTTCGATTTTTGTAACCTAATTTTTGGCCAGTAATGTATCATATTTTTAAAGAAATGACTTTATACAACTGTAAATAAATATTACGATACGTAGAAGGCAACTGAAAAATCTAATTCAAAATATCTTGAGACGAAACAAAGTCAATATCCTACCGGGTAAGAAAATATACCTCATTAATCCGTTTTATAACAAGAAAACTATTTTGCTCTACCAACGGGCATTAGTCGAAAAATAATAATCAACGGTCTGACAAAATGATGATATAATGGCCGATTTAATTTCAAAAAAGGTTTTCTGGCTTTACTCTTATTTCATTAGTTCCTGTATTTTAAGATGGATGAAATTTATTGTGGCCATTATGAAAAGGTAGAGTGTTAAACTTTTTTTGCACGTAATTTGCTAGTTACTGACCGTAAATATGTATTCATTTATATCACAGGGTCAGCCAATTAAATGACTAAAGCACGTAAGAACAGAAGAGGTAGCGGTATAAATGACACTAGTCAGAGTTATCTCATCTGAGATTCATGAATTTCATTCTACAATCAAACCCTATTGATAATGAAATACAGGTGTCATTCGGAGAGTCGAAAGTACATGATTTTCCGAAAGACTGGCATTCTGATAAGTATAATTATAAACGCTGTGAGAAGACCGTGTAAACCAACTCAACTCATCTCACTCAGAAACGATTTTAGAGGTTCAAACCACCTTGTCCGCTGCTTTCCTAAAAAACAACTTTCATTGTACAACAATTTCAACAGCCAGAATTTTAGTTTACTGACAAATTGGATCGAAGATAAGTAATTTTATTAGCCTACCTTGCTTAAGCGAACGCATCAAATTTTCGGTTTCGGAACGTTAAAACGTCGCATCTGATAATGCTTATAAAACTGTAATATTCGAACAAGCTGCCTACATAAACACTGATTACAGGCCTAAAACTCTATAAAATCACAGCTATCGGGATCGTAATTTTTCTGCTTATACTTTCACTACGACAATTAAGCGAATGCTGTCGCCGAATTATTTTTTATTTATCTCATCTGTACGAATCAGGTGTTAAAGGTTATAGTTTTACACTGCCTGTGTAGAGGATATAAATACTGCTTATAAATTTCCCGTTAACTAACAGATCCTAAATCAAAGAAAAAGAGGTTTGACAAGACGTTATTTGACAAATCATTTTTGACCTACGCTATTATTGTGTTTTACAGAAACAAAAATATATGTAGGGCCTATCAAAATATACTTGGTATTCAACAAACGATCTATTAGGGTTGCGTGAGTAAGTCGGGCCAAGTTGAGTGTGATGCGCATGTGACGTCAAAGGCTCAGGTAATAATTGTCCAATCAGAGTCTCGTATTTTCGGCCAATAAGAAAGCCCAGTTTTAACCAATCAGATGTCTTCTTTTCCTTCATTTTGATTGGTTAATATTGTCCAATCAGAGAGTTTATATTACAGCACTACGTCACGCCGATATCAACCAATGACAAAGAGTCTTGAGCGTTACGTCATTCGTCAGGATATGCTGCTTTCTGATTGGTCCGTACTGATTCTGGGCGTCACGTCGAGTGTGAATTTAATATAAAGTCCACACCCAATGTCAACTTCTAGTTAACGGTAGGGTAGAACATATGAAGGTACCTTTTAATGAGATTTATAGTTTCTAAATAAATATCACTTACGAAATATGTAGTACCCCATTGTAGAGATCTTTCGAGTTCTTAAGGAAATTAAAAGTTGGTTTCTGTTGCTGCTAAATGTTAACACGGTTTTTTAAAAAGTCACGAGTGTTCATTCGATACCGACACAAAGAAAAATAAACAAAAGAGAGTAACTATTTTTCCTAGTTGTTCGATTTTTGTAACCTAATTTTTGGCCAGTAATGTATCATATTTTTAAAGGAATGACTTTATACAACTGTAAATAAATATTACGATACGTAGAAGGCAACTGAAAAATCTAATTCAAAATATCTTGAGACGAAACAAAGTCAATATCCTACCGGGTAAGAAAATATACCTCATTAATCCGTTTTATAACCAGAAAACTATTTTGCTCTACCAACGGGCATTAGTCGAAAAATAATAATCAACGGTCTGACAAAATGATGATATAATGGCCGATGTAATTTCAAAAAAGGTTTTCTGGCTTTACTCTTATTTCATTAGTTCCTGTATTTTAAGATGGATGAAATTTATTGTGGCCATTATGAAAAGGTAGAGTGTTAAACTTTTTTTGCACGTAATTTGCTAGTTACTGACCGTAAATATGTATTCATTTATATCACAGGGTCAGCCAATTAAATGACTAAAGCACGTAAGAACAGAAGAGGTAGCGGTATAAATGACACTAGTCAGAGTTATCTCATCTGAGATTCATGAATTTCATTCTACAATCAAACCCTATTGATAATGAAATACAGGTGTCATTCGGAGAGTCGAAAGTACATGATTTTCCGAAAGACTGGCATTCTGGTAAGTATAATTATAAACGCTGTGAGAAGACCGTGTAAACCAACTCAACTCATCTCACTCAGAAACGATTTTAGAGGTTCAAACCACCTTGTCCGCTGCTTTCCTAAAAAACAACTTTCATTGTACAACAATTTCAACAGCCAGAATTTTAGTTTACTGACAAATTGGATCGAAGATAAGTAATTTTATTAGCCTACCTTGCTTAAGCGAACGCATCAAATTTTCGGTTTCGGAACGTTAAAACGTCGCATCTGATAATGCTTATAAAACTGTAATATTTGAACAAGCTGCCTACATAAACACTGATTACAGGCCTAAAACTCTATAAAATCACAGCTATCGGGATCGTAATTTTTCTGCTTATACTTTCACTACGACAATTAAGCGAATGCTGTCGCCGAATTATTTTTTATTTATCTCATCTGTACGAATCAGGTGTTAAAGGTTATAGTTTTACACTGCCTGTGTAGAAGATATAAATACTGCTTATAAATTTCCCGTTAACTAACAGATCCTAAATCAAAGAAAAAGAGATTTGACAAGACGTTATTTGACAAATCATTTTTGACCTACGCTATTATTGTGTTTTACAGAAACAAAAATATATGTAGGGCCTATCAAAATATACCTGGTATTCAACAAACGATCTATTAGGGTTGCGTGAGTAAGTCGGGCCAAGTTAAGTGTGATGCGCATGTGACGTCAAAGGCTCAGGTAATAATTGTCCAATCAGAGTCTCGTATTTTCGGCCAATAAGAAAGCCCAGTTTTAACCAATCAGATGTCTTCTTTTCCTTCATTTTGATTGGTTAATATTGTCCAATCAGAGAGTTTATATTACAGCACTACGTCACGCCGATATCAACCAATGACAAAGAGTCTTGAGCGTTAAGTCATTCGTCAGGATATGCTGCTTTCTGATTGGTCCGTACTGATTCTGGGCGTCACGTCGAGTGTGAATTTAATATAAAGTCCACACCCAATGTCAACTTCTAGTTAACGGTAGGGTAGAACATATGAAGGTACCTTTTAATGAGATTTATAGTTTCTAAATAAATATCACTTACGAAATATGTAGTACCCCATTGTAGAGATCTTTCGAGTTCTTAAGGAAATTAAAAGTTGGTTTCTGTTGCTGCTAAATGTTAACACGGTTTTTTAAAAAGTCACGAGTGTTCATTCGATACCGACACAAAGAAAAATAAACAAAAGAGAGTAACTATTTTTCCTAGTTGTTCGATTTTTGTAACCTAATTTTTGGCCAGTAATGTATCATATTTTTAAAGGAATGACTTTATACAACTGTAAATAAATATTACGATACGTACAAGGCAACTGAAAAATCTAATTCAAAATATCTTGAGACGAAACAAAGTCAATATCCTACCGGGTAAGAAAATATACCTCATTAATCCGTTTTATAACAAGAAAACTATTTTGCTCTACCAACGGGCATTAGTCGAAAAATAATAATCAACGGTCTGACAAAATGATGATATAATGGCCGATGTAATTTCAAAACAGGTTTTCTGGCTTTACTCTTATTTCATTAGTTCCTGTATTTTAAGATGGATGAAATTTATTGTGGCCATTATGAAAAGGTAGAGTGTTAAACTGTTTTTGTACGTAATTTGCTAGTTACTGACCGTAAATATGTATTCATTTATATCACAGGGTCAGCCAATTAAATGACTAAAGCACGTAAGAACAGAAGAGGTAGCGGTATAAATGACACTAGTCAGAGTTATCTCATCTGAGATTCATGAATTTCATTCGACAATCAAACCCTATTGATAATGAAATACAGGTGTCATTCGGAGAGTCGAAAGTACATGATTTTCCGAAAGACTGGCATTCTGATAAGTATAATTATAAACGCTGTGAGAAGACCGTGTAAACCAACTCAACTCATCTCACTCAGAAACGATTTTAGAGGTTCAAACCACCTTGTCCGCTGCTTTCCTAAAAAACAACTTTCATTGTACAACAATTTCAACAGCCAGAATTTTAGTTTACTGACAAATTGGATCGAAGATAAGTAATTTTATTAGCCTACCTTGCTTAAGCGAACGCATCAAATTTTCGGTTTCGGAACGTTAAAACGTCGCATCTGATAATGCTTATAAAACTGTAATATTCGAACAAGCTGCCTACATAAACACTGATTACAGGCCTAAAACTCTATAAAATCACAGCTATCGGGATCGTAATTTTTCTGCTTTTACTTTCACTACGACAATTAAGCGAATGCTGTCGCCGAATTATTTTTTATTTATCTCATCTGTACGAATCAGGTGTTAAAGGTTATAGTTTTACACTGCCTGTGTAGAAGATATAAATACTGCTTATAAATTTCCCGTTAACTAACAGATCCTAAAACAGAGAAAAAGAGATTTGACAAGACGTTTTTTGACAAATCATTTTTGACCTATGCTATTATTGTGTTTTACAGAAACAAAAATATATGTAGGGCCTATCAAAATATACCTGGTATTCAACAAACGATCTATTAGGGTTGCGTGAGTAAGTCGGGCCAAGTTGAGTGTGATGCGCATGTGACGTCAAAGGCTCAGGTAATAATTGTCCAATCAGAGTCTCGTACTTTCGGCCAATAAGAAAGCCCAGTTTTAACCAATCAGATGTCTTCTTTTCCTTCATTTTGATTCGTTAATATTGTCCAATCAGAGAGTTTATATTACTGCACTACGTCACGCCGATTATAACCAATGACAAAGAGTCTTGAGCGTTACGTCATTCGTCAGGATATGCTGCTTTCTGATTGGTCCGTACTGATTCTGGGCGTCACGTCGAGTGCGAATTTAATATAAAGTCCACACCCAATGTCAACTTCTAGTTAACGGTAGGGTAGAACATATGAAGGTACCTTTTAATGAGATTTATAGTTTCTAAATAAATATCACTTACGAAATATGTAGTACCCCATTGTAGAGATCTTTCGAGTTCTTAAGGAAATTAAAAGTTGGTTTCTGTTGCTGCTAAGTGTTAACACGGTTTTTTAAAAAGTCACGAGTGTTCATTCGATACCGACACAAAGAAAAATAAACAAAAGAGAGTAACTATTTTTCCTAGTTGTTCGATTTTTGTAACCTAATTTTTGGCCAGTAATGTATCATATTTTTAAAGGAATGACTTTATACAACTGTAAATAAATATTACGATACGTAGAAGGCAACTGAAAAATCTAATTCAAAATATCTTGAGACGAAACAAAGTCAATATCCTACCGGGTAAGAAAATATACCTCATTAATCCGTTTTATAACAAGAAAACTATTTTGCTCTACCAACGGGCATTAGTCGAAAAATAATAATCAACGGTCTGACAAAATGATGATATAATGGCCGATGTAATTTCAAAACAGGTTTTCTGGCTTTACTCTTATTTCATTAGTTCCTGTATTTTAAGATGGATGAAATTTATTGTGGCCATTATGAAAAGGTAGAGTGTTAAACTGTTTTTGCACGTAATTTGCTAGTTACTGATCGTAAATATGTATTCATTTATATCACAGGGTCAGCCAATTAAATGACTAAAGCACGTAAGAACAGAAGAGGTAGCGGTATAAATGACACTAGTCAGAGTTATCTCATCTGAGATTCATGAATTTCATTCTACAATCAAACCCTATTGATAATGAAATACAGGTGTCATTCGGAGAGTCGAAAGTACATGATTTTCCGAAAGACTGGCATTCTGATAAGTATAATTATAAACGCTGTGAGAAGACCGTGTAAACCAACTCAACTCATCTCACTCAGAAACGATTTTAGAGGTTCAAACCACCTTGTCCGCTGCTTTCCTAAAAAACAACTTTCATTGTACAACAATTTCAACAGCCAGAATTTTAGTTTACTGACAAATTGGATCGAAGATAAGTAATTTTATTAGCCTACCTTGCTTAAGCGAACGCATCAAATTTTCGGTTTCGGAACGTTAAAACGTCGCATCTGATAATGCTTATAAAACTGTAATATTCGAACAAGCTGCCTACATAAACACTGATTACAGGCCTAAAACTCTATAAAATCACAGCTATCGGGATCGTAATTTTTCTGCTTTTACTTTCACTACGACAATTAAGCGAATGCTGTCGCCGAATTATTTTTTATTTATCTCATCTGTACGAATCAGGTGTTAAAGGTTATAGTTTTACACTGCCTGTGTAGAAGATATAAATACTGCTTATAAATTTCCCGTTAACTAACAGATCCTAAAACAAAGAAAAAGAGATTTGACAAGACGTTATTTGACAAATCATTTTTGACCTACGCTATTATTGTGTTTTACAGAAACAAAAATATATGTAGGGCCTATCAAAATATACCTGGTATTCAACAAACGATCTATAAGGGTTGCGTGAGTAAGTCGGGCCAAGTTGAGTGTGATGCGCATGTGACGTCAAAGGCTCAGGTAATAATTGTCCAATCAGAGTCTCGTATTTTCGGCCAATAAGAAAGCCCAGTTTTAACCAATCAGATGTCTTCTTTTCCTTCATTTTGATTGGTTAATATTGTCCAATCAGAGAGTTTATATTACAGCACTACGTCACGCCGATATCAACCAATGACAAAGAGTCTTGAGCGTTACGTCATTCGTCAGGATATGCTGCTCTCTGATTGGTCCGTACTGATTCTGGGCGTCACGTCGAGTGTGAATTTAATATAAAGTCCACACCCAATGTCAACTTCTAGTTAACGGTAGGGTAGAACATATGAAGGTACCTTTTAATGAGATTTATAGTTTCTAAATAAATATCACTTACGAAATATGTAGTACCCCATTGTAGAGATCTTTCGAGTTCTTAAGGAAATTAAAAGTTGGTTTCTGTTGCTGCTAAATGTTAACACGGTTTTTTAAAAAGTCACGAGTGTTCATTCGATACCGACACAAAGAAAAATAAACAAAAGAGAGTAACTATTTTTCCTAGTTGTTCGATTTTTGTAACCTAATTTTTGGCCAGTAATGTATCATATTTTTAAAGGAATGACTTTATACAACTGTAAATAAATATTACGATACGTACAAGGCAACTGAAAAATCTAATTCAAAATATCTTGAGACGAAACAAAGTCAATATCCTACCGGGTAAGAAAATATACCTCATTAATCCGTTTTATAACAAGAAAACTATTTTGCTCTACCAACGGGCATTAGTCGAAAAATAATAATCAACCGTCTGACAAAATGATGATATAATTGCCGATTTAATTTCAAAAAAGGTTTTCTGGCTTTACTCTTATTTCATTAGTTCCTGTATTTTAAGATGGATGAAATTTATTGTGGCCATTATGAAAAGGTAGAGTGTTAAACTTTTTTTGCACGTAATTTGCTAGTTACTGACCGTAAATATGTATTCATTTATATCACAGGGTCAGCCAATTAAATGACTAAAGCACGTAAGAACAGAAGAGGTAGCGGTATAAATGACACTAGTCAGAGTTATCTCATCTGAGATTCATGAATTTCATTCTACAATCAAACCCTATTGATAATGAAATACAGGTGTCATTCGGAGAGTCGAAAGTACATGATTTTCCGAAAGACTGGCATTCTGATAAGTATAATTATAAACGCTGTGAGAAGACCGTGTAAACCAACTCAACTCATCTCACTCAGAAACGATTTTAGAGGTTCAAACCACCTTGTCCGCTGCTTTCCTAAAAAACAACTTTCATTGTACAACAATTTCAACAGCCAGAATTTTAGTTTACTGACAAATTGGATCGAAGATAAGTAATTTTATTAGCCTACCTTGCTTAAGCGAACGCATCAAATTTTCGGTTTCGGAACGTTAAAACGTCGCATCTGATAATGCTTATAAAAATGTAATATTCGAACAAGCTGCCTACATAAACACTGATTACAGGCCTAAAACTCTATAAAATCACAGCTATCGGGATCGTAATTTTTCTGCTTATACTTTCACTACGAAAATTAAGCGAATGCTGTCGCCGAATTATTTTTTATTTATCTCATCTGTACGAATCAGGTGTTAAAGGTTATAGTTTTACACTGCCTGTGTAGAAGATGTAAATACTGCTTATAAATTTCCCGTTAACTAACAGATCCTAAATCAAAGAAAAAGAGATTTGACAAGACGTTATTTGACAAATCATTTTTGACCTACGCTATTATTGTGTTTTACAGAAACAAAAATATATGTAGGGCCTATCAAAATATACCTGGTATTCAACAAACGATCTATTAGGGTTGCGTGAGTAAGTCGGGCCAAGTTGAGTGTGATGCGCATGTGACGTCAAAGGCTCAGGTAATAATTGTCCAATCAGAGTCTCGTATTTTCGGCCAATAAGAAAGCCCAGTTTTAACCAATCAGATGTCTTCTTTTCCTTCATTTTGATTGGTTAATATTGTCCAATCAGAGAGTTTATATTACAGCACTACGTCACGCCGATATCAACCAATGACAAAGAGTCTTGAGCGTTACGTCATTCGTCAGGATATGCTGCTTTCTGATTGGTCCGTACTGATTCTGGGCGTCACGTCGAGTGTGAATTTAATATAAAGTCCACACCCAATGTCAACTTCTAGTTAACGGTAGGGTAGAACATATGAAGGTACCTTTTAATGAGATTTATAGTTTCTAAATAAATATCACTTACGAAATATGTAGTACCCCATTGTAGAGATCTTTCGAGTTCTTAAGGAAATTAAAAGTTGGTTTCTGTTGCTGCTAAATGTTAACACGGTTTTTTAAAAAGTCACGAGTGTTCATTCGATACCGACACAAAGAAAAATAAACAACGAGAGTAACTATTTTTCATAGTTGTTCGATTTTTGTAACCTAATTTTTGGCCAGTAATGTATCATATTTTTAAAGGAATGACTTTATACAACTGTAAATAAATATTACGATACGTAGAAGACAACTGAAAAATCTAATTCAAAATATCTTGAGACGAAACAAAGTCAATATCCTACCGGGTAAGAAAATATACCTCATTAATCCGTTTTATAACAAGAAAACTATTTTGCTCTACCAACGGGCATTAGTCGAAAAATAATAATCAACGGTCTGACAAAATGATGATATAATGGCCGATGTAATTTCAAAAAAGGTTTTCTGGCTTTACTCTTATTTCATTAGTTCCTGTATTTTAAGATGGATGAAATTTATTGTGGCCATTATGAAAAGGTAGAGTGTTAAACTTTTTTTGCACGTAATTTGCTAGTTACTGACCGTAAATATGTATTCATTTATATCACAGGGTCAGCCAATTAAATGACTAAAGCACGTAAGAACAGAAGAGGTAGCGGTATAAATGACACTAGTCAGAGTTATCTCATCTGAGATTCATGAATTTCATTCTACAATCAAACCCTATTGATAATGAAATACAGGTGTCATTCGGAGAGTCGAAAGTACATGATTTTCCGAAAGACTGGCATTCTGATAAGTATAATTATAAACGCTGTGAGAAGACCGTGTAAACCAACTCAACTCATCTCACTCAGAAACGATTTTAGAGGTTCAAACCACCTTGTCCGCTGCTTTCCTAAAAAACAACTTTCATTGTACAACAATTTCAACAGCCAGAATTTTAGTTTACTGACAAATTGGATCGAAGATAAGTAATTTTATTAGCCTACCTTGCTTAAGCGAACGCATCAAATTTTCGGTTTCGGAACGTTAAAACGTCGCATCTGATAATGCTTATAAAACTGTAATATTCGAACAAGCTGCCTACATAAACACTGATTACAGGCCTAAAACTCTATAAAATCACAGCTATCGGGATCGTAATTTTTCTGCTTATACTTTCACTACGACAATTAAGCGAATGCTGTCGCCGAATTATTTTTTATTTATCTCATCTGTACGAATCAGGTGTTAAAGGTTATAGTTTTACACTGCCTGTGTAGAAGATGTAAATACTGCTTATAAATTTCCCGTTAACTAACAGATCCTAAATCAAAGAAAAAGAGATTTGACAAGACGTTATTTGACAAATCATTTTTGACCTACGCTATTATTGTGTTTTACAGAAACAAAAATATATGTAGGGCCTATCAAAATATACCTGGTATTCAACAAACGATCTATTAGGGTTGCGTGAGTAAGTCGGGCCAAGTTGAGTGTGATGCGCATGTGACGTCAAAGGCTCAGGTAATAATTGTCCAATCAGAGTCTCGTATTTTCGGCCAATAAGAAAGCCCAGTTTTAACCAATCAGATGTCTTCTTTTCCTTCATTTTGATTGGTTAATATTGTCCAATCAGAGAGTTTATATTACAGCACTACGTCACGCCGATATCAACCAATGACAAAGAGTCTTGAGCGTTACGTCATTCGTCAGGATATGCTGCTTTCTGATTGGTCCGTACTGATTCTGGGCGTCACGTCGAGTGTGAATTTAATATAAAGTCCACACCCAATGTCAACTTCTAGTTAACGGTAGGGTAGAACATATGAAGGTACCTTTTAATGAGATTTATAGTTTCTAAATAAATATCACTTACGAAATATGTAGTACCCCATTGTCGAGATCTTTCGAGTTCTTAAGGAAATTAAAAGTTGGTTTCTGTTGCTGCTAAATGTTAACACGGTTTTTTAAAAAGTCACGAGTGTTCATTCGATACCGACACAAAGAAAAATAAACAAAAGAGAGTAACTATTTTTCCTAGTTGTTCGATTTTTGTAACCTAATTTTTGGCCAGTAATGTATCATATTTTTAAAGGAATGACTTTATACAACTGTAAATAAATATTACGATACGTAGAAGGCAACTGAAAAATCTAATTCAAAATATCTTGAGACGAAACAAAGTCAATATCCTACCGGGTTAGAAAATATACCTCATTAATCCGTTTTATAACAAGAAAACTATTTTGCTCTACCAACGGGCATTAGTCGAAAAATAATAATCAACGGTCTGACAAAATGATGATATAATGGCCGATTTAATTTCAAAAAAGGTTTTCTGGCTTTACTCTTATTTCATTAGTTCCTGTATTTTAAGATGGATGAAATTTATTGTGGCCATTATGAAAAGGTAGAGTGTTAAACTTTTTTTGCACGTAATTTGCTAGTTACTGACCGTAAATATGTATTCATTTATATCACAGGGTCAGCCAATTAAATGACTAAAGCACGTAAGAACAGAAGAGGTAGCGGTATAAATGACACTAGTCAGAGTTATCTCATCTGAGATTCATGAATTTCATTCTACAATCAAACCCTATTGATAATGAAATACAGGTGTCATTCGGAGAGTCGAAAGTACATGATTTTCCGAAAGACTGGCATTCTGATAAGTATAATTATAAACGCTGTGAGAAGACGGTGTAAACCAACTCAACTCATCTCACTCAGAAACGATTTTAGAGGTTCAAACCACCTTGTCCGCTGCTTTCCTAAAAAACAACTTTCATTGTACAACAATTTCAACAGCCAGAATTTTAGTTTACTGACAAATTGGATCGAAGATAAGTAATTTTATTAGCCTACCTTGCTTAAGCGAACGCATCAAATTTTCGGTTTCGGAACGTTAAAACGTCGCATCTGATAATGCTTATAAAACTGTAATATTCGAACAAGCTGCCTACATAAACACTGATTACAGGCCTAAAACTCTATAAAATCACAGCTATCGGGATCGTAATTTTTCTGCTTATACTTTCACTACGACAATTAAGCGAATGCTGTCGCCGAATTATTTTTTATTTATCTCATCTGTACGAATCAGGTGTTAAAGGTTATAGTTTTACACTGCCTGTGTAGAAGATATAAATACTGCTTATAAATTTCCCGTTAACTAACAGATCCTAAATCAAAGAAAAAGAGATTTGACAAGACGTTATTTGACAAATCATTTTTGACCTACGCTATTATTGTGTTTTACAGAAACAAAAATATATGTAGGGCCTATCAAAATATACCTGGTATTCAACAAACGATCTATTAGGGTTGCGTGAGTAAGTCGGGCCAAGTTGAGTGTGATGCGCATGTGACGTCAAAGGCTCAGGTAATAATTGTCCAATCAGAGTCTCGTATTTTCGGCCAATAAGAAAGCCCAGTTTTAACCAATCAGATGTCTTCTTTTCCTTCATTTTGATTGGTTAATATTGTCCAATCAGAGAGTTTATATTACAGCACTACGTCACGCCGATATCAACCAATGACAAAGAGTCTTGAGCGTTACGTCATTCGTCAGGATATGCTGCTTTCTGATTGGTCCGTACTGATTCTGGGCGTCACGTCGAGTGTGAATTTAATATAAAGTCCACACCAAATGTCAACTTCTAGTTAACGGTAGGGTAGAACATATGAAGGTACCTTTTAATGAGATTTATAGTTTCTAAATAAATATCACTTACGAAATATGTAGTACCCCATTGTAGAGATCTTTCGAGTTCTTAAGGAAATTAAAAGTTGGTTTCTGTTGCTGCTAAATGTTAACACAGTTTTTTAAAAAGTTACGAGTGTTCATTCGATACCGACACAAAGAAAAATAAACAAAAGAGAGTAACTATTTTTCCTAGTTGTTCGAGTTTTGTAACCTAATTTTTGGACAGTAATGTATCATATTTTTAAAGGAATGACTTTATACAACTGTAAATAAATATTACGATACGTAGAAGGCAACTGAAAAATCTAATTCAAAATATCTTGAGACGAAACAAAGTCAATATCCTACCGGGTAAGAAAATATACCTCATTAATCCGTTTTATAACAAGAAAACTATTTTGCTCTACCAACGGGCATTAGTCGAGAAATAATAATCAACGGTCTGACAAAATGATGATATAATGGCCGATGTAATTTCAAAAAAGGTTTTCTGGCTTTACTCTTATTTCATTAGTTCCTGTATTTTAAGATGGATGAAATTTATTGTGGCCATTATGAAAAGGTAGAGTGTTAAACTTTTTTTGCACGTAATTTGCTAGTTACTGACCGTAAATATGTATTCATTTATATCACAGGGTCAGCCAATTAAATGACTAAAGCACGTAAGAACAGAAGAGGTAGCGGTATAAATGACACTAGTCAGAGTTATCTCATCTGAGATTCATGAATTTCATTCTACAATCAAACCCTATTGATAATGAAATACAGGTGTCATTCGGAGAGTCGAAAGTACATGATTTTCCGAAAGACTGGCATTCTGATAAGTATAATTTTAAACGCTGTGAGAAGACCGTGTAAACCAACTCAACTCATCTCACTCAGAAACGATTTTAGAGGTTCAAACCACCTTGTCCGCTGCTTTCCTAAAAAACAACTTTCATTGTACAACAATTTCAACAGCCAGAATTTTAGTTTACTGACAAATTGGATCGAAGATAAGTAATTTTATTAGCCTACCTTGCTTAAGCGAACGCATCAAATTTTCGGTTTCGGAACGTTAAAACGTCGCATCTGATAATGCTTATAAAACTGTAATATTCGAACAAGCTGCCTACATAAACACTGATTACAGGCCTAAAACTCTATAAAATCACAGCTATCGGGATCGTAATTTTTCTGCTTATACTTTCACTACGACAATTAAGCGAATGCTGTCGCCGAATTATTTTTTATTTATCTCATCTGTACGAATCAGGTGTTAAAGGTTATAGTTTTACACTGCCTGTGTAGAAGATATAAATACTGCTTATAAATTTCCCGTTAACTAACAGATCCTAAATCAAAGAAAAAGAGATTTGACAAGACGTTATTTGACAAATCATTTTTGACCTACGCTATTATTGTGTTTTACAGAAACAAAAATATATGTAGGGCCTATCAAAATATACCTGGTATTCAAAAAACGATCTATTAGGGTTGCGTGAGTAAGTCGGGCCAAGTTGAGTGTGATGCGCATGTGACGTCAAAGGCTCAAGTAATAATTGTGCAATCAGAGTCTCGTATTTTCGGCCAATAAGAAAGCCCAGTTTTAACCAATCAGATGTCTTCTTTTCCTTCATTTTGATTGGTTAATATTGTCCAATCAGAGAGTTTATATTACAGCACTACGTCACGCCGATATCAACCAATGACAAAGAGTCTTGAGCGTTACGTCATTCGTCAGGATATGCTGCTTTCTGATTAGTCCGTACTGATTCTGGGCGTCACGTCGAGTGTGAATTTATTATAAAGTCCACACCCAATGTCAACTTCTAGTTGACGGTAGGGTAGAACATATGAAGGTACCTTTTAATGAGATTTATAGTTTCTAAATAAATATCACTTACGAAATATGTAGTACCCCATTGTAGAGATCTTTCGAGTTCTTAAGGAAATTAAAAGTTGGTTTCTGTTGCTGCTAAATGTTAACACGGTTTTTTAAAAAGTCACGAGTGTTCATTCGATACCGACACAAAGAAAAATAAACAAAAGAGAGTAACTATTTTTCCTAGTTGTTCGATTTTTGTAACCTAATTTTTGGCTAGTAATGTATCATATTTTTAAAGGAATGACTTTATACAACTGTAAATAAATATTACGATACGTAGAAGGCAACTGAAAAATCTAATTCAAAATATCTTGAGACGAAACAAAGTCAATATCCTACCGGGTAAGAAAATATACCTCATTAATCCGTTTTATAACAAGAAAACTATTTTGCTCTACCAACGGGCATTAGTCGAGAAATAATAATCAACGGTCTGACAAAATGATGATATAATGGCCGATGTAATTTCAAAAAAGGTTTTCTGGCTTTACTCTTATTTCATTAGTTCCTGTATTTTAAGATGGATGAAATTTATTGTGGCCATTATGAAAAGGTAGAGTGTTAAACTTTTTTTGCACGTAATTTGCTAGTTACTGACCGTAAATATGTATTCATTTATATCACAGGGTCAGCCAATTAAATGACTAAAGCACGTAAGAACAGAAGAGGTAGCGGTATAAATGACACTCGTCAGAGTTATCTCATCTGAGATTCATGAATTTCATTCTACAATCAAACCCTGATGATAATGAAATACAGGTGTCATTCGGAGAGTCGAAAATACATGATTTTCCGAAAGACTGGCATTCTGATAAGTATAATTATACACGCTGTTAGAAGATCATGTAAACCAACTCAACTCATCTCACTCAGAAACGATTTTAGAAGTTCAAACCACCTTGTCCGCTGCTTTCCTAAAAAACAACTTTCATTGTACAACAATTTCAACAGCCAGAATTTTAGTTTACTGACAAATTGGATCGAAGATAAGTAATTTTATTAGCCTACCTTGCTTAAGCGAACGCATCAAATTTTCGGTTTCGGAACGTTAAAACGTCGCATCTGATAATGCTTATAAAACTGTAATATTCGAACAAGCTGCCTACATAAACACTGATTACAGGCCTAAAACTCTATAAAATCACAGCTATCGGGATCGTAATTTTTCTGCTTATACTTTCACTACGACAATTAAGCGAATGCTGTCGCCGAATTATTTTTTATTTATCTCATCTGTACGAATCAGGTGTTAAAGGTTTCAGTTTTACACTGCCTGTGTAGAAGATATAAATACTGCTTATAAATTTCCCGTTAACTAACAGATCCTAAATCAAAGAAAAAGAGATTTGACAAGACGTTATTTGACAAATCATTTTTGACTTACGCTATTATTGTGTTTTACAGAAACAAAAATATATGTAGGGCCTATCAAAATATACCTGGTATTCAACAAACGATCTATTAGGGTTGCGTGAGTAAGTCGGGCCAAGTTGAGTGTGATGCGCATGTGACGTCAACGGCTCAGGTAATAATTGCCCAATCAGAGTCTCGTATTTTCGGCCAATAGGAAAGCCATGTTTTAACCAATCAGATGTCTTCTTTTCCTTCATTTTGATTGGTTAATATTGTCCAATCAGAGAGTTTATATTACTGCACTACGTCACGCCGATATCAACCAATGACAAAGAGTCTTGAGCGTTATGTCATTCGTCAGGATATGCTGCTTTCTGATTGGTCGGTACTGAATCTGGGCGTCACGTCGAGTGTGAATTTAATATAGAGTCCACACCCAATGTCAACTTCTAGTTAACGGTAGGGTAGAACATATGAAGGTACCTTCTAATGAGATTTATAGTTTCTAAATAAATATCACTTACGAAATATGTAGTACCCCATTGTAGAGATCTTTCGAGTTCTTAAGGAAATTAAAAGTTGGTTTCTGTTGCTGCTAAATGTTAACACGGTTTTTTAAAGAGTCACGAGTGTTCATTCGATACCGACACAAAGAAAAATAAACAAAAGAGAGTAACTATTTTTCCTATTTGTTCGATTTTTGTAACCTAATTTTTGGCCAGTAATGTATCATATTTTTTAGGGAATGACTTTATACAACTGTAAATAAATATTACGATACGTAGAAGGCAACTGAAAAATCTAATTCAAAATATCTTGAGACGAAACAAAGTCAATATCCTACCGGGTAAGAAAATATATCTCATTAATCCGTTTTATAACAAGAAAACTATTTTGCTCTACCAACGGGCATTAGTCGAAAAATAATAATCAACGGTCTGACAAAATGATGATATAATGGCCGATTTAATTTCAAAAAAGGTTTTCTGGCTTTACTCTTATTTCATTAGTTCCTGTATTTTAAGATGGATGAAATTTATTGTGGCCATTATGAAAAGGTAGAGTGTTAAACTTTTTTTGCACGTAATTTGCTAGTTACTGACCGTAAATATGTATTCATTTATATCACAGGGTCAGCCAATTAAATGACTAAAGCACGTAAGAACAGAAGAGGTAGCGGTATAAATGACACTAGTCAGAGTTATCTCATCTGAGATTCATGAATTTCATTCTACAATCAAACCCTATTGATAATGAAATACAGGTGACATTCGGAGAGTCGAAAGTACATGATTTTCCGAAAGACTGGCATTCTGATAAGTATAATTATAAACGCTGTGAGAAGACCGTGTAAACCAACTCAACTCATCTCACTCAGAAACGATTTTAGAGGTTCAAACCACCTTGTCCGCTGCTTTCCTAAAAAACAACTTTCATTGTACAACAATTTCAACAGCCAGAATTTTAGTTTACTGACAAATTGGATCGAAGATAAGTAATTTTATTAGCCTACCTTGCTTAAGCGAACGCATCAAATTTTCGGTTTCGGAACGTTTAAACGTCGCATCTGATAATGCTTATAAAACTGTAATATTCGAACAAGCTGCCTACATAAACACTGATTACAGGCCTAAAACTCTATAAAATCACAGCTATCGGGATCGTAATTTTTCTGCTTTTACTTTCACTACGACAATTAAGCGAATGCTGTCGCCGAATTATTTTTTATTTATCTCATCTGTACGAATCAGGTGTTAAAGGTTATAGTTTTACACTGCCTGTGTAGAAGATATAAATACTGCTTATAAATTTCCCGTTAACTAACAGATCCTAAATCAAAGAAAAAGAGATTTGACAAGACGTTTTTTGACAAATCATTTTTGACCTACGCTATTATTGTGTTTTACAGAAACAAAAATATATGTAGGGCCTATCAAAATATACCTGGTATTCAACAAACGATCTATTAGGGTTGCGTGAGTAAGTCGGGCCAAGTTGAGTGTGATGCGCATGTGACGTCAAAGGCTCAGGTAATAATTGTCCAATCAGAGTCTCGTATTTTCGGCCAATAAGAAAGCCCAGTTTTAACCAATCAGATGTCTTCTTTTCCTTCATTTTGATTGGTTAATATTGTCCAATCAGAGAGTTTATATTACAGCACTACGTCACGCCGATATCAACCAATGACAAAGAGTCTTGAGCGTTACGTCATTCGTCAGGATATGCTGCTTTCTGATTGGTCCGTACTGATTCTGGGCGTCACGTCGAGTGTGAATTTAATATAAAGTCCACACCCAATGTCAACTTCTAGTTAACGGTAGGGTAGAACATATGAAGGTACCTTTTAATGAGATTTATAGTTTCTAAATAAATATCACTTACGAAATATGTAGTACCCCATTGTAGAGATCTTTCGAGTTCTTAAGGAAATTAAAAGTTGGTTTCTGTTGCTGCTAAATGTTAACACGGTTTTTTAAAAAGTCACGAGTGTTCATTCGATACCGACACAAAGAAAAATAAACAAAAGAGAGTAACTATTTTTCCTAGTTGTTCGATTTTTGTAACCTAATTTTTGGCCAGTAATGTATCATATTTTTAAAGGAATGACTTTATACAACTGTAAATAAATATTACGATACGTAGAAGGCAACTGAAAAATCTAATTCAAAATATCTTGAGACGAAACAAAGTCAATATCCTACCGGGTAAGAAAATATACCTCATTAATCCGTTTTATAACAAGAAAACTATTTTGCTCTACCAACGGGCATTAGTCGAAAAATAATAATCAACGGTCTGACAAAATGATGATATAATGGCCGATGTAATTTCAAAAAAGGTTTTCTGGCTTTACTCTTATTTCATTAGTTCCTGTATTTTAAGATGGATGAAATTTATTGTGGCCATTATGAAAAGGTAGAGTGTTAAACTTTTTTTGCACGTAATTTGCTAGTTACTGACCGTAAATATGTATTCATTTATATCACAGGGTCAGCCAATTAAATGACTAAAGCACGTAAGAACAGAAGAGGTAGCGGTATAAATGACACTAGTCAGTGTTATCTCATCTGAGATTCATGAATTTCATTCTACAATCAAACCCTGATGATAATGAAATACAGGTGTCATTCGGAGAGTCGAAAGTACATGATTTTCCGAAAGACTGGCATTCTGATAAGTATAATTATACACGCTGTTAGAAGATCATGTAAACCAACTCAACTCATCTCACTCAGAAACGATTTTAGAGGTTCAAACCACCTTCTCCGCTGCTTACCTAAAAAACAACTTTCATTGTACAACAATTTCAACAGCCAGCATTTTAGTTTACTGACAAATTGGATCGAAAATAAGTAATTTTATTAGTCTACCTTGCTTAGGAGAACGCATCAAATTTTCGGTTTCGGATCGTTAAAACGCCGCATCTATTAATGCTTATAAAACTGTAATATTCGAACAAGCTGCCTACATAAACACTGATTACAGGCCTAAAACTCTATAAAATCGCAGCTATCGGGATCGTAATTTTTCTGCTTATACTTTCACTACGACAATTAAGCGAATGCTGTCGCCGAATTATTTTTTATTTATCTCATCTGTACGAATCAGGTGTTAAAGGTTTCAGTTTTACACTGCCTGTGTAGAAGATATAAATACTGCTTATAAATTTCCCGTTAACTAACAGATCCTAAATCAAAGAAAAAGAGTTTTGACAAGACGTTATTTGACAAATCATTTTTGACTTACGCTATTATTGTGTTTTACAGAAACAAAAATATATGTAGGGCCTATCAAAATATACCTGGTATTCAACAAACGATCTATTAGGGTTGCGTGAGTAAGTCGGGCCAAGTTGAGTGTGATGCGCATGTGACGTCAACGGCTCAGGTAATAATTGCCCAATCAGAGTCTCGTATTTTCGGCCAATAGGAAAGCCATGTTTTAACCAATCAGATGTCTTCTTTTCCTTCATTTTGATTGGTTAATATTGTCCAATCAGAGAGTTTATATTACTGCACTACGTCACGCCGATATCAACCAATGACAAAGAGTCTTGAGCGTTACGTCATTCGTCAGGATATGCTGCTTTCTGATTGGTCGGTACTGAATCTGGGCGTCACGTCGAGTGTGAATTTAATATAAAGTCCACACCCAATGTCAACTTCTAGTTAACGGTAGGGTAGAACATATGAAGGTACCTTCTAATGAGATTTATAGTTTCTAAATAAATATCACTTACGAAATATGTAGTACCCCATTGTAGAGATCTTTCGAGTTCTTAAGGAAATTAAAAGTTGGTTTCTGTTGCTGCTAAATGTTAACACGGTTTTTTAAAGAGTCACGAGTGTTCATTCGATACCGACACAAAGAAAAATAAACAAAAGAGAGTAACTATTTTTCCTATTTGTTCGATTTTTGTAACCTAATTTTTGGCCAGTAATGTATCATATTTTTTAGGGAATGACTTTATACAACTGTAAATAAATATTACGATACGTAGAAGGCAACTGAAAAATCTAATTCAAAATATCTTGAGACGAAACAAAGTCAATATCCTACCGGGTAAGAAAATATATCTCATTAATCCGTTTTATAACAAGAAAACTATTTTGCTCTACCAACGGGCATTAGTCGAAAAATAATAATCAACGGTCTGACAAAATGATGATATAATGGCCGATTTAATTTCAAAAAAGGTTTTCTGGCTTTACTCTTATTTCATTAGTTCCTGTATTTTAAGATGGATGAAATTTATTGTGGCCATTATGAAAAGGTAGAGTGTTAAACTTTTTTTGCACGTAATTTGCTAGTTACTGACCGTAAATATGTATTCATTTATATCACAGGGTCAGCCAATTAAATGACTAAAGCACGTAAGAACAGAAGAGGTAGCGGTATAAATGACACTAGTCAGAGTTATCTCATCTGAGATTCATGAATTTCATTCTACAATCAAACCCTATTGATAATGAAATACAGGTGTCATTCGGAGAGTCGAAAGTACATGATTTTCCGAAAGACTGGCATTCTGATAAGTATAATTATAAACGCTGTGAGAAGACCGTGTAAACCAACTCAACTCATCTCACTCAGAAACGATTTTAGAGGTTCAAACCACCTTGTCCGCTGCTTTCCTAAAAAACAACTTTCATTGTACAACAATTTCAACAGCCAGAATTTTAGTTTACTGACAAATTGGATCGAAGATAAGTAATTTTATTAGCCTACCTTGCTTAAGCGAACGCATCAAATTTTCGGTTTCGGAACGTTAAAACGTCGCATCTGATAATGCTTATAAAACTGTAATATTCGAACAAGCTGCCTACATAAACACTGATTACAGGCCTAAAACTCTATAAAATCACAGCTATCGGGATCGTAATTTTTCTGCTTATACTTTCACTACGACAATTAAGCGAATGCTGTCGCCGAATTATTTTTTATTTATCTCATCTGTACGAATCAGGTGTTAAAGGTTATAGTTTTACACTGCCTGTGTAGAAGATATAAATACTGCTTATAAATTTCCCGTTAACTAACAGATCCTAAATCAAAGAAAAAGAGATTTGACAAGACGTTATTTGACAAATCATTTTTGACCTACGCTATTATTGTGTTTTACAGAAACAAAAATATATGTAGGGCCTATCAAAATATACCTGGTATTCAACAAACGATTTATTAGGGTTGCGTGAGTAAGTCGGGCCAAGTTGATTGTGATGCGCATGTGACATCAAAGGCTCACGTAATAATTGTCCAATCAGAGTCTCGTATTTTCGGCCAATAAGAAAGCCCAGTTTTAACCAATCAGATGTCTTCTTTTCCTTCATTTTGATTGGTTAATATTGTCCAATCAGAGAGTTTATATTACTGCACTACGTCACGCCGATATCAACCAATGACAAAGAGTCTTGAGCGTTACGTCATTCGTCAGGATATGCTGCTTTCTGATTGGTCCGTACTGATTCTGGGCGTCACGTCGAGTGTGAATTTAATATAAAGTCCACACCCAATGTCAACTTCTAGTTAACGGTAGGGTAGAACATATGAAGGTACCTTTTAATGAGATTTATAGTTTCTAAATAAATATCACTTACGAAATATGTAGTACCCCATTGTAGAGATCTTTCGAGTTCTTAAGGAAATTAAAAGTTGGTTCTGTTGCTGCTAAATGTTAACACGGTTTTTTAAAAAGTCACGAGTGTTCATTCGATACCGACACAAAGAAAAATAAACAAAAGAGAGTAACTATTTTTCCTAGTTGTTCGATTTTTGTAACCTAATTTTTGGCCAGTAATGTATCATATTTTTAAAGGAATGACTTTATACAACTGTAAATAAATATTACGATACGTAGAAGGCAACTGAAAAATCTAATTCAAAATATCTTGAGACGAAACAAAGTCAATATCCTACCGGGTAAGGAAATATACCTCATTAATCCTTTTTATAACAAGAAAACTATTTTGCTCTACCAACGGGCATTAGTCGAAAAATAATAATCAACGGTCTGACAAAATGATGATATAATGGCCGATGTAATTTCAAAAAAGGTTTTCTGGCTTTACTCTTATTTCATTAGTTCCTGTATTTTAAGATGGATGAAATTTATTGTGGCCATTATGAAAAGGTAGAGTGTTAAACTTTTTTTGCACGTAATTTGCTAGTTACTGACCGTAAATATGTATTCATTAATATCACAGGGTCAGCCAATTAAATGACTAAAGCACGTAAGAACAGAAAAGGTAGCGGTATAAATGACACTAGTCAGAGTTATCTCATCTGAGATTCATGAATTTCATTCTACAATCAAACCCTGATGATAATGAAATACAGGTGTCATTCGGAGAGTCGAAAGTACATGATTTTCCGAAAGACTGGCATTCTGATAAGTATAATTATAAACGCTGTGAGAAGACCGTGTAAACCAACTCAACTCATCTCGCTCAGAAACGATTTTAGAGGTTCAAACCACCTTGTCCGCTGCTTTCCTAAAAAACAACTTTCATTGTACAACAATTTCAACAGCCAGAATTTTAGTTTACTGACAAATTGGATCGAAGATAAGTAATTTTATTAGCCTACCTTGCTTAAGCGAACGCATCAAATTTTCGGTTTCGGAACGTTAAAACGTCGCATCTGATAATGCTTATAAAACTGTAATATTCGAACAAGCTGCCTACATAAACACTGATTACAGGCCTAAAACTCTATAAAATCACAGCTATCGGGATCGTAATTTTTCTGCTTTTACTTTCACTAGGACAATTAAGCGAATGCTGTCGCCGAATTATTTTTTATTTATCTCATCTGTACGAATCAGGTGTTAAAGGTTATAGTTTTACACTGCCTGTGTAGAAGATATAAATACTGCTTATAAATTTCCCGTTAACTAACTGATCCTAAATCAAAGAAAAAGAGATTTGACAAGACGTTATTTGACAAATCATTTTTGTCCTACGCTATTATTGTGTTTTACAGAAACAAAAAAATATGTAGGGCCTATCAAAATATACCTGGTATTCAACAAACGATCTATTAGGGTTGCGTGAGTAAGTCGGGCCAAGTTGAGTGTGATGCGCATGTGACGTCAAAGGCTCAGGTAATAATTGTCCAATCAGAGTCTCGTATTTTCGGCCAATAAGAAAGCCCAGTTTTAACCAATCAGATGTCTTCTTTTCCTTCATTTTGATTGGTTAATATTGTCCAATCAGAGAGTTTATATTACTGCACTACGTCACGCCGATATCAACCAATGACAAAGAGTCTTGAGCGTTACGTCATTCGTCAGGATATGCTGCTTTCTGATTGGTCCGTACTGATTCTGGGCGTCACGTCGAGTGTGAATTTAATATAAAGTCCACACCCAATGTCAACTTCTAGTTAACGGTAGGGTAGAACATATGAAGGTACCTTTTAATGAGATTTATAGTTTCTAAATAAATATCACTTACGAAATATGTAGTACCCCATTGTAGAGATCTTTCGAGTTCTTAAGGAAATTAAAAGTTGGTTTCTGTTGCTGCTAAATGTTAACACGGTTTTTTAAAAAGTCACGAGTGTTCATTCGATACCGACACAAAGAAAAATAAACAAAAGAGAGTAACTATTTTTCCTAGTTGTTTGATTTTTGTTACCTAATTTTTGGCCAGTAATGTATCATATTTTTAAAGGAATGACTTTAAACAACTGTAAATAAATATTACGATACGTAGAAGGCAACTGAAAAATCTAATTCAAAATATCTTGAGACGAAACAAAGTCAATATCCTACCGGGTAAGAAAATATACCTCATTAATCCGTTTTATAACAAGAAAACTATTTTGCTCTACCAACGGGCATTAGTCGAAAAATAATAATCAACGGTCTGACAAAATGATGATATAATGGCCGATGTAATTTCAAAAAAGGTTTTCTGGCTTTACTCTTATTTCATTAGTTCCTGTATTTTAAGATGGATGAAATTTATTGTGGCCATTATGAAAAGGTAGAGTGTTAAACTTTTTTTGCACGTAATTTGCTAGTTACTGACCGTAAATATGTATTCATTTATATCACAGGGTCAGCCAATTAAATGACTAAAGCACGTAAGAACAGAAGAGGTAGCGGTATAAATGACACTAGTCAGAGTTATCTCATCTGAGATTCATGAATTTCATTCTACAATCAAACCCTATTGATAATGAAATACAGGTGTCATTCGGAGAGTCGAAAGTACATGATTTTCCGAAAGACTGGCATTCTGATAAGTATAATTCTGTGTGTCGGAGGTATACTACACTATGTCCATTTTTATGGAAATTGAGTTTTTAACACTATGTTATATAACTTTTTCTGCTCTTTCCAGTGGTAAGTATACTGAACTATGTTAAAATCCTAATAGCAACAGAAATAAGGCTTCTTAAAACTACACTATGTGGTTCTTTCGTTTGTGGTATATAGTACTATATGCACATGGTGTTCTAGACTTCTGAAAAAGTATGGAACTATACAACACCATATCCACTTATATCTTCATTCTTACAAAAAATAAACGTTTTAGTGCATTACATTCGCGCAGTTCTTTAGACTCAGTCATATTATCAACGCAATGAATAAACTGATAAGGTCATCGGACTGTTCAGCTATTACAGCATGGCTCACGCACGCCTCAGTTCTTCGTTTTGTTTTTAAAATCCTATTTAACACAATTTGTTATTACAAACATGAGTATCAATCAGTTTTATTACCAATCGCCCAACTCATTTACAAACTAATCAAAGAAGGTACTGCAACCAGCAATGGTAGTGCTGGTAATGGTGATGGTAGTGAAGGTAAGAAGGTACTGCAGTAGCCATTAACAACGACATACCTAATTCAACTGGAGAAGTCAATTGCTCTATTTATGTAGAAAATAGTTTTCAAACTGGAGGACAATATAAAATAATTTTATTGCATCAAGACTTATTTTTACGTAGTAGTGGTAGCGAGACAGTTGACATGTCAGCAGATGAAGGTTATGTATAACCCGCAAATGTTTCTTCTTCAGAACCACAAAATAAACGCTAATTGATGAGTAATGACAGAAGGGAACTGAAATTATTCAAGATGTAAATGTAGAAACAAAGGAGATAAATAAAAAAAAAATCTTATACGGTAGTGAACAAAGCTAACATCAAACAAGAAGGTAGAAAACGGCAAAGAGATCCAGAAAAATTGAAATGCAACCACGAAAAAAGAGACTTCTATCAGGACAGAGTTCCATAAGCAAAAAGGGAAGGTTGTGCAAGAGTCATGAAACTACCTTACCATTCCTGAATAAAATGTTTTGAAAAGCTTTTATAAAATTACAGAAAAATTATTTTTGATTTGTATTGGGATGGTTAGAAAGATTACGGTTTAAAACAACAGTTCATTCAATCTTGCATACAGGTGAAACAAAACGAAAGAAACATAGCAAAGGTGAGATCAAAGAGAGAACAAATACTTTAATATACAATTAAGAATTCATGGAACTGAAGTTAGAGTTTGTAAAACCACGTTCTTAAACACTCTTAAAATATCTAACTCTGAAAAGACAGCCAAATTTAAGAAAGAAGAACCAAGTGAATAATTCAGTCAGACCAATGTGGAAGGAACAGACCTACGCCTAGAACCAAAACCCTGTAGGAAGTTATAAATAATAATATTCAGCACATCTCTTTAACACCAACGTACAAGAGTCACTACTCGCTAGAAAAAACTAAAAGAGCCATTTTCAGTCCCAGATTTGTCTCTTACAGGCTTGTATAAATTGCACTTGGAGTTTTACAAAAAACTAAGTACTCCAAGGAATGATGGCAAAACAATGGCTCTACAATCGTGTTTCCAATTTTATTTTTCGAAAATCTGATGTTACTAAGCAGCCAGTTTTATTATTCCGTAGTGTTTGTCTACAAGTTAGCCAAGAAAAAATTGGATACCTTTACAAAGTGAACCCTTTTGAGGAAAATTACTTTGTTGAAGTTATTGTGGAAGGAGCACAAGAAAGGATAACATTGAATGCCTGAGGAAATAAAAATAGGTAATAACAGATAATACTGGACCTATATCAGTAAAGAAATATATTGACATCATAAATATCTCTTCGTGGTTTCTTACCAACAGAATGTCACGCGTTTTACAAATAACTCCAATTAGAAAATAATGCAGAAGATTGTCTACTGGAGAAAAATGAAGAATTTTCATAATTGTGTTGGATAATATTACTAACTAAACTTTTGAGTGAAATAAAAATCAATTTTTAAATAATTAAAAATACTTTGGATTTTGTGTTAATATCACCACTTGCGTGGTCTAGTTGTCTCGTATAGAGTCTAGAAAATTACTACGCATTCAAACCCACCATTCCTTAACCCAAAATAGTTGCTAATAACCAAGATGTTGGTGTAACTTTAAATAAACTAAAAAAAATAGTCATTTATTTGATTAAAACAGAGCATCTTGCATTGATAAGTGATCATTCTTCATATTTTTTGTATTAGCCAGCCTACATTTTTTTTAAATTTATTATTTTATGGTGAAATTATTTATTTATTTTCAGTGTTTTAATAATCTCTTCTAATTTTTATTTATGTATTTATTTTAATACATGATATTTCAAGCTATTTCTACCTGACTCCTAAATTTAACACTTAATTCCTCTGACATTAAATTATTTCACTTGGACATAGTGTAGGGAAAACTAAGCAGATTCAGAAGTAAAAAACACTATGTCCATTTTCCAGGTGGAAAACAACAATTTTCATTTTATTCAATACACATTAATTAGCGTATACTAAAATGAGTAAGTATCGGTAAAAATATTTTGATTTAATAAAAAGCTGAAAGAAATATGAACAATATACTAAATTTTAAAACTTTAAATGGCTCTCCTGTAAAATCCTGATTATGGTACATGGTGTACTATACCTCCGATACACAGAATTATAAACGCTGTGAGAAGACCGTGTAAACCAACTCAACTCATCTCACTCAGAAACGATTTTAGAGGTTCAAACCACCTTGTCCGCTGCTTACCTAAAAAACAACTTTCATTGTACAACAATTTCAACAGCCAGCATTTTAGTTTACTGACAAATTGGATCGAAAATAAGTAATTTTATTAGCCTACCTTGCTTAAGAGAACGCATCAAATTTTCGGTTTCGGAACGTTAAAACGTCGCATCTGATAATGCTTATAAAACTGTAATATTCGAACAAGCTGCCTACATAAACACTGATTACAGGCCTAAAACTCTATAAAATCACAGCTATCGGGATCGTAATTTTTCTGCTTATACTTTCACTACGACAATTAAGCGAATGCTGTCGCCGAATTATTTTTTATTTATCTCATCTGTACGAATCAGGTGTTAAAGGTTATAGTTTTACACTGCCTGTGTAGAAGATATAAATACTGCTTATAAATTTCCCGTTAACTAACAGATCCTAAATCAAAGAAAAAGAGATTTGACAAGACGTTATTTGACAAATCATTTTTGACCTACGCTATTATTGTGTTTTACAGAAACAAAAATATATGTAGGGCCTATCAAAATATACCTGGTATTCAACAAACGATCTATTAGGGTTGCGTGAGTAAGTCGGGCCAAGTTGATTGTGATGCGCATGTGACATCAAAGGCTCACGTAATAATTGTCCAATCAGAGTCTCGTATTTTCGGCCAATAAGAAAGCCCAGTTTTAACCAATCAGATGTCTTCTTTTCCTTCATTTTGATTGGTTAATATTGTCCAATCAGAGAGTTTATATTACTGCACTACGTCACGCCGATATCAACCAATGACAAAGAGTCTTGAGCGTTACGTCATTCGTCAGGATATGCTGCTTTCTGATTGGTCCGTACTGATTCTGGGCGTCACGTCGAGTGTGAATTTAATATAAAGTCCACACCCAATGTCAACTTCTAGTTAACGGTAGGGTAGAACATATGAAGGTACCTTTTAATGAGATTTATAGTTTCTAAATAAATATCACTTACGAAATATGTAGTACCCCATTGTAGAGATCTTTCGAGTTCTTAAGGAAATTAAAAGTTGGTTCTGTTGCTGCTAAATGTTAACACGGTTTTTTAAAAAGTCACGAGTGTTCATTCGATACCGACACAAAGAAAAATAAACAAAAGAGAGTAACTATTTTTCCTAGTTGTTCGATTTTTGTAACCTAATTTTTGGCCAGTAATGTATCATATTTTTAAAGGAATGACTTTATACAACTGTAAATAAATATTACGATACGTAGAAGGCAACTGAAAAATCTAATTCAAAATATCTTGAGACGAAACAAAGTCAATATCCTACCGGGTAAGGAAATATACCTCATTAATCCTTTTTATAACAAGAAAACTATTTTGCTCTACCAACGGGCATTAGTCGAAAAATAATAATCAACGGTCTGACAAAATGATGATATAATGGCCGATGTAATTTCAAAAAAGGTTTTCTGGCTTTACTCTTATTTCATTAGTTCCTGTATTTTAAGATGGATGAAATTTATTGTGGCCATTATGAAAAGGTAGAGTGTTAAACTTTTTTTGCACGTAATTTGCTAGTTACTGACCGTAAATATGTATTCATTAATATCACAGGGTCAGCCAATTAAATGACTAAAGCACGTAAGAACAGAAAAGGTAGCGGTATAAATGACACTAGTCAGAGTTATCTCATCTGAGATTCATGAATTTCATTCTACAATCAAACCCTGATGATAATGAAATACAGGTGTCATTCGGAGAGTCGAAAGTACATGATTTTCCGAAAGACTGGCATTCTGATAAGTATAATTATAAACGCTGTGAGAAGACCGTGTAAACCAACTCAACTCATCTCGCTCAGAAACGATTTTAGAGGTTCAAACCACCTTGTCCGCTGCTTTCCTAAAAAACAACTTTCATTGTACAACAATTTCAACAGCCAGAATTTTAGTTTACTGACAAATTGGATCGAAGATAAGTAATTTTATTAGCCTACCTTGCTTAAGCGAACGCATCAAATTTTCGGTTTCGGAACGTTAAAACGTCGCATCTGATAATGCTTATAAAACTGTAATATTCGAACAAGCTGCCTACATAAACACTGATTACAGGCCTAAAACTCTATAAAATCACAGCTATCGGGATCGTAATTTTTCTGCTTATACTTTCACTACGACAATTAAGCGAATGCTGTCGCCGAATTATTTTTTATTTATCTCATCTGTACGAATCAGGTGTTAAAGGTTATAGTTTTACACTGCCTGTGTAGAAGATATAAATACTGCTTATAAATTTCCCGTTAACTAACAGATCCTAAATCAAAGAAAAAGAGATTTGACAAGACGTTATTTGACAAATCATTTTTGACCTACGCTATTATTGTGTTTTACAGAAACAAAAATATATGTAGGGCCTATCAAAATATACCTGGTATTCAACAAACGATCTATTAGGGTTGCGTGAGTAAGTCGGGCCAAGTTGAGTGTGATGCGCATGTGACGTCAAAGGCTCAGGTAATAATTGTCCAATCAGAGTCTCGTATTTTCGGCCAATAAGAAAGCCCAGTTTTAACCAATCAGATGTCTTCTTTTCCTTCATTTTGATTGGTTAATATTGTCCAATCAGAGAGTTTATATTACAGCACTACGTCACGCCGATATCAACCAATGACAAAGAGTCTTGAGCGTTACGTCATTCGTCAGGATATGCTGCTTTCTGATTGGTCCGTACTGATTCTGGGCGTCACGTCGAGTGTGAATTTAATATAAAGTCCACACCCAATGTCAACTTCTAGTTAACGGTAGGGTAGAACATATGAAGGTACCTTTTAATGAGATTTATAGTTTCTAAATAAATATCACTTACGAAATATGTAGTACCCCATTGTAGAGATCTTTCGAGTTCTTAAGGAAATTAAAAGTTGGTTTCTGTTGCTGCTAAATGTTAACACGGTTTTTTAAAAAGTCACGAGTGTTCATTCGATACCGACACAAAGAAAAATAAACAAAAGAGAGTAACTATTTTTCCTAGTTGTTCGATTTTTGTTACCTAATTTTTGGCCAGTAATGTATCATATTTTTAAAGGAATGACTTTAAACAACTGTAAATAAATATTACGATACGTAGAAGGCAACTGAAAAATCTAATTCAAAATATCTTGAGACGAAACAAAGTCAATATCCTACCGGGTAAGAAAATATACCTCATTAATCCGTTTTATAACAAGAAAACTATTTTGCTCTACCAACGGGCATTAGTCGAAAAATAATAATCAACGGTCTGACAAAATGATGATATAATGGCCGATGTAATTTCAAAAAAGGTTTTCTGGCTTTACTCTTATTTCATTAGTTCCTGTATTTTAAGATGGATGAAATTTATTGTGGCCATTATGAAAAGGTAGAGTGTTAAACTTTTTTTGCACGTAATTTGCTAGTTACTGACCGTAAATATGTATTCATTTATATCACAGGGTCAGCCAATTAAATGACTAAAGCACGTAAGAACAGAAGAGGTAGCGGTATAAATGACACTAGTCAGAGTTATCTCATCTGAGATTCATGAATTTCATTCTACAATCAAACCCTGATGATAATGAAATACAGGTGTCATTCGGAGAGTCGAAAGTACATGATTTTCCGAAAGACTGGCATTCTGATAAGTATAATTCTGTGTGTCGGAGGTATACTACACTATGTCCATTTTTATGGAAATTGAGTTTTTAACACTATGTTATATAACTTTTTCTGCTCTTTCCAGTGGTAAGTATACTGAACTATGTTAAAATCCTAATAGCAACAGAAATAAGGCTTCTTAAAACTACACTATGTGGTTCTTTCGTTTGTGGTATATAGTACTATATGCACATGGTGTTCTAGACTTCTGAAAAAGTATGGAACTATACAACACCATATCCACTTATATCTTCATTCTTACAAAAAATAAACGTTTTAGTGCATTACATTCGCGCAGTTCTTTAGACTCAGTCATATTATCAACGCAATGAATAAACTGATAAGGTCATCGGACTGTTCAGCTATTACAGCATGGCTCACGCACGCCTCAGTTCTTCGTTTTGTTTTTAAAATCCTATTTAACACAATTTGTTATTACAAACATGAGTATCAATCAGTTTTATTACCAATCGCCCAACTCATTTACAAACTAATCAAAGAAGGTACTGCAACCAGCAATGGTAGTGCTGGTAATGGTGATGGTAGTGAAGGTAAGAAGGTACTGCAGTAGCCATTAACAACGACATACCTAATTCAACTGGAGAAGTCAATTGCTCTATTTATGTAGAAAATAGTTTTCAAACTGGAGGACAATATAAAATAATTTTATTGCATCAAGACTTATTTTTACGTAGTAGTGGTAGCGAGACAGTTGACATGTCAGCAGATGAAGGTTATGTATAACCCGCAAATGTTTCTTCTTCAGAACCACAAAATAAACGCTAATTGATGAGTAATGACAGAAGGGAACTGAAATTATTCAAGATGTAAATGTAGAAACAAAGGAGATAAATAAAAAAAAAATCTTATACGGTAGTGAACAAAGCTAACATCAAACAAGAAGGTAGAAAACGGCAAAGAGATCCAGAAAAATTGAAATGCAACCACGAAAAAAGAGACTTCTATCAGGACAGAGTTCCATAAGCAAAAAGGGAAGGTTGTGCAAGAGTCATGAAACTACCTTACCATTCCTGAATGAAATGTTTTGAAAAGCTTTTATAAAATTACAGAAAAATTATTTTTGATTTGTATTGGGATGGTTAGAAAGATTACGATGTAAAACAACAGTTCATTCAATCTTGCATACAGGTGAAACAAAACGAAAGAAACATAGCAAAGGTGAGATCAAAGAGAGAACAAATACTTTAATATACAATTAAGAATTCATGGAACTGAAGTTAGAGTTTGTAAAACCACGTTCTTAAACACTCTTAAAATATCTAACTCTGAAAAGACAGCCAAATTTAAGAAAGAAGAACCAAGTGAATAATTCAGTCAGACCAATGTGGAAGGAACAGACCTACGCCTAGAACCAAAACCCTGTAGGAAGTTATAAATAATAATATTCAGCACATCTCTTTAACACCAACGTACAAGAGTCACTACTCGCTAGAAAAAACTAAAAGAGCCATTTTCAGTCCCAGATTTGTCTCTTACAGGCTTGTATAAATTGCACTTGGAGTTTTACAAAAAACTAAGTACTCCAAGGAATGATGGCAAAACAATGGCTCTACAATCGTGTTTCCAATTTTATTTTTCGAAAATCTGATGTTACTAAGCAGCCAGTTTTATTATTCCGTAGTGTTTGTCTACAAGTTAGCCAAGAAAAAATTGGATACCTTTACAAAGTGAACCCTTTTGAGGAAAATTACTTTGTTGAAGTTATTGTGGAAGGAGCACAAGAAAGGATAACATTGAATGCCTGAGGAAATAAAAATAGGTAATAACAGATAATACTGGACCTATATCAGTAAAGAAATATATTGACATCATAAATATCTCTTCGTGGTTTCTTACCAACAGAATGTCACGCGTTTTACAAATAACTCCAATTAGAAAATAATGCAGAAGATTGTCTACTGGAGAAAAATGAAGAATTTTCATAATTGTGTTGGATAATATTACTAACTAAACTTTTGAGTGAAATAAAAATCAATTTTTAAATAATTAAAAATACTTTGGATTTTGTGTTAATATCACCACTTGCGTGGTCTAGTTGTCTCGTATAGAGTCTAGAAAATTACTACGCATTCAAACCCACCATTCCTTAACCCAAAATAGTTGCTAATAACCAAGATGTTGGTGTAACTTTAAATAAACTAAAAAAAATAGTCATTTATTTGATTAAAACAGAGCATCTTGCATTGATAAGTGATCATTCTTCATATTTTTTGTATTAGCCAGCCTACATTTTTTTTAAATTTATTATTTTATGGTGAAATTATTTATTTATTTTCAGTGTTTTAATAATCTCTTCTAATTTTTATTTATGTATTTATTTTAATACATGATATTTCAAGCTATTTCTACCTGACTCCTAAATTTAACACTTAATTCCTCTGACATTAAATTATTTCACTTGGACATAGTGTAGGGAAAACTAAGCAGATTCAGAAGTAAAAAACACTATGTCCATTTTCCAGGTGGAAAACAACAATTTTCATTTTATTCAATACACATTAATTAGCGTATACTAAAATGAGTAAGTATCGGTAAAAATATTTTGATTTAATAAAAAGCTGAAAGAAATATGAACAATATACTAAATTTTAAAACTTTAAATGGCTCTCCTGTAAAATCCTGATTATGGTACATGGTGTACTATACCTCCGATACACAGAATTATAAACGCTGTGAGAAGACCGTGTAAACCAACTCAACTCATCTCACTCAGAAACGATTTTAGAGGTTCAAACCACCTTGTCCGCTGCTTTCCTAAAAAACAACTTTCATTGTACAACAATTTCAACAGCCAGAATTTTAGTTTACTGACAAATTGGATCGAAGATAAGTAATTTTATTAGCCTACCTTGCTTAAGCGAACGCATCAAATTTTCGGTTTCGGAACGTTAAAACGTCGCATCTGATAATGCTTATAAAACTGTAATATTCGAACAAGCTGCCTACATAAACACTGATTACAGGCCTAAAACTCTATAAAATCACAGCTATCGGGATCGTAATTTTTCTGCTTTTACTTTCACTACGACAATTAAGCGAATGCTGTCGCCGAATTATTTTTTATTTATCTCATCTGTACGAATCAGGTGTTAAAGGTTATAGTTTTACACTGCCTGTGTAGAAGATATAAATACTGCTTATAAATTTCCCGTTAACTAACAGATCCTAAATCAAAGAAAAAGAGATTTGACAAGACGTTATTTGACAAATCATTTTTGACCTACGCTATTATTGTGTTTTACAGAAACAAAAATATATGTAGGGCCTATCAAAATATACCTGGTATTCAACAAACGATCTATTAGGGTTGCGTGAGTAAGTCGGGCTAAGTTGAGTGTGATGCGCATGTGACGTCAAAGGCTCAGGTAATAATTGTCCAATCAGAGTCTCGTATTTTCGGCCAATAAGAAAGCCCAGTTTTAACCAATCAGATGTCTTCTTTTCCTTCATTTTGATTGGTTAATATTGTCCAATCAGAGAGTTTATATTACAGCACTACGTCACGCCGATATCAACCAATGACAAAGAGTCTTGAGCGTTACGTCATTCGTCAGGATATGCTGCTTTCTGATTGGTCCGTACTGATTCTGGGCGTCACGTCGAGTGTGAATTTAATATAAAGTCCACACCCAATGTCAACTTCTAGTTAACGGTAGGGTAGAACATATGAAGGTACCTTTTAATGAGATTTATAGTTTCTAAATAAATATCACTTACGAAATATGTAGTACCCCATTGTAGAGATCTTTCGAGTTCTTAAGGAAATTAAAAGTTGGTTTCTGTTGCTGCTAAATGTTAACACGGTTTTTTAAAAAGTCACGAGTGTTCATTCGATACCGACACAAAGAAAAATAAACAAAAGAGAGTAACTATTTTTCCTAGTTGTTCGATTTTTGTAACCTAATTTTTGGCCAGTAATGTATCATATTTTTAAAGGAATGACTTTATACAACTGTAAATAAATATTACGATACGTAGAAGGCAACTGAAAAATCTAATTCAAAATATCTTGAGACGAAACAAAGTCAATATCCTACCGGGTAAGGAAATATACCTCATTAATCCTTTTTATAACAAGAAAACTATTTTGCTCTACCAACGGGCATTAGTCGAAAAATAATAATCAACGGTCTGACAAAATGATGATATAATGGCCGATGTAATTTCAAAAAAGGTTTTCTGGCTTTACTCTTATTTCATTAGTTCCTGTATTTTAAGATGGATGAAATTTATTGTGGCCATTATGAAAAGGTAGAGTGTTAAACTTTTTTTGCACGTAATTTGCTAGTTACTGACCGTAAATATGTATTCATTAATATCACAGGGTCAGCCAATTAAATGACTAAAGCACGTAAGAACAGAAAAGGTAGCGGTATAAATGACACTAGTCAGAGTTATCTCATCTGAGATTCATGAATTTCATTCTACAATCAAACCCTGATGATAATGAAATACAGGTGTCATTCGGAGAGTCGAAAGTACATGATTTTCCGAAAGACTGGCATTCTGATAAGTATAATTATAAACGCTGTGAGAAGACGGTGTAAACCAACTCAACTCATCTCACTCAGAAACGATTTTAGAGGTTCAAACCACCTTTTCCGCTGCTTTCCTAAAAAACAACTTTCATTGTACAACAATTTCAACAGCCAGAATTTTAGTTTACTGACAAATTGGATCGAAGATAAGTAATTTTATTAGCCTACCTTGCTTAAGCGAACGCATCAAATTTTCGGTTTCGGAACGTTAAAACGTCGCATCTGATAATGCTTATAAAACTGTAATATTCGAACAAGCTGCCTACATAAACACTGATTACAGGCCTAAAACTCTATAAAATCACAGCTATCGGGATCGTAATTTTTCTGCTTATACTTTCACTACGACAATTAAGCGAATGCTGTCGCCGAATTATTTTTTATTTATCTCATCTGTACGAATCAGGTGTTAAAGGTTATAGTTTTACACTGCCTGTGTAGAAGATATAAATACTGCTTATAAATTTCCCGTTAACTAACAGATCCTAAATCAAAGAAAAAGAGATTTGACAAGACGTTATTTGACAAATCATTTTTGACCTACGCTATTATTGTGTTTTACAGAAACAAAAATATATGTAGGGCCTATCAAAATATACCTGGTATTCAACAAACGATCTATTAGGGTTGCGTGAGTAAGTCGGGCTAAGTTGAGTGTGATGCGCATGTGACGTCAAAGGCTCAGGTAATAATTGTCCAATCAGAGTCTCGTATTTTCGGCCAATAAGAAAGCCCAGTTTTAACCAATCAGATGTCTTCTTTTCCTTCATTTTGATTGGTTAATATTGTCCAATCAGAGAGTTTATATTACAGCACTACGTCACGCCGATATCAACCAATGACAAAGAGTCTTGAGCGTTACGTCATTCGTCAGGATATGCTGCTTTCTGATTGGTCCGTACTGATTCTGGGCGTCACGTCGAGTGTGAATTTAATATAAAGTCCACACCCAATGTCAACTTCTAGTTAACGGTAGGGTAGAACATATGAAGGTACCTTTTAATGAGATTTATAGTTTCTAAATAAATATCACTTACGAAATATGTAGTACCCCATTGTAGAGATCTTTCGAGTTCTTAAGGAAATTAAAAAATGGTTTATTTTGCTGCTAAATGTTAACACGGTTTTTTAAAAAGTCCCAAGTGTTCATTCCATACCGACACAAAGAAAACCAAACAAAAGAGAGTAACTATTTTTCCTAGTTGTTCGATTTTTGTAACCTAATTTTTGGCCAGTAATGTATCATATTTTTAAAGGAATGACTTTATAGAACTGTAAATAAATATTACGATACGTAGAAGGCAACTGAAAAATCTAATTCAAAATATCTTGAGACGAAACAAAGTCAATATCCTACCGGGTAAGAAAATATACCTCATTAATCCGTTTTATAACAAGAAAACTATTTTGCTCTACCAACGGGCATTAGTCGAAAAATAATAATCAACGGTCTGACAAAATGATGATATAATGGCCGATGTAATTTCAAAAAAGGTTTTCTGGCTTTACTCTTATTTCATTAGTTCCTGTATTTTAAGATGGATGAAATTTATTGTGGCCATTATGAAAAGGTAGAGTGTTAAACTTTTCTTGCACGTAATTTGCTAGTTACTGACCGTAAATATGTATTCATTTATATCACAGGGTCAGCCAATTAAATGACTAAAGCACGTAAGAACAGAAGAGGTAGCGGTATAAATGACACTAGTCAGAGTTATCTCATCTGAGATTCATGAATTTCATTCTACAATCAAACCCTATTGATAATGAAATACAGGTGTCATTCGGAGAGTCGAAAGTACATGATTTTCCGAAAGACTGGCATTCTGATAAGTATAATTATAAACGCTGTGAGAAGACGGTGTAAACCAACTCAACTCATCTCACTCAGAAACGATTTTAGAGGTTCAAACCACCTTGTCCGCTGCTTTCCTAAAAAACAACTTTCATTGTACAACAATTTCAACAGCCAGAATTTTAGTTTACTGACAAATTGGATCGAAGATAAGTAATTTTATTAGCCTACCTTGCTTAAGCGAACGCATCAAATTTTCGGTTTCGGAACGTTAAAACGTCGCATCTGATAATGCTTATAAAACTGTAATATTCGAACAAGCTGCCTACATAAACACTGATTACAGGCTTAAAACTCTATAAAATCACAGCTATCGGGATCGTAATTTTTCTGCTTATACTTTCACTACGACAATTAAGCGAATGCTGTCGCCGAATTATTTTTTATTTATCTCATCTGTACGAATCAGGTGTTAAAGGTTATAGTTTTACACTGCCTGTGTAGAAGATATAAATACTGCTTATAAATTTCCCGTTAACTAACAGATCCTAAATCAAAGAAAAAGAGATTTGACAAGACGTTATTTGACAAATCATTTTTGACCTACGCTATTATTGTGTTTTACAGAAACAAAAATATATGTAGGGCCTATCAAAATATACCTGGTATTCAACAAACGATCTATTAGGGTTGCGTGAGTAAGTCGGGCCAAGTTGATTGTGATGCGCATGTGACGTCAAAGGCTCACGTATTAATTGTCCAATCAGAGTCTCGTATTTTCGGCCAATAAGAAAGCCCAGTTTTAACCAATCAGATGTCTTCTTTTCCTTCATTTTGATTGGTTAATATTGTCCAATCAGAGAGTTTATATTACAGCACTACGTCACGCCGATATCAACCAATGACAAAGAGTCTTGAGCGTTACGTCATTCGTCAGGATATGCTGCTTTCTGATTGGTCCGTACTGATTCTGGGCGTCACGTCGAGTGTGAATTTAATATAAAGTCCACACCCAATGTCAACTTCTAGTTAACGGTAGGGTAGAACATATGAAGGTACCTTTTAATGAGATTTATAGTTTCTAAATAAATATCACTTACGAAATATGTAGTACCCCATTGTAGAGATCTTTCGAGTTCTTAAGGAAATTAAAAGTTGGTTCTGTTGCTGCTAAATGTTAACACGGTTTTTTAAAAAGTCACGAGTGTTCATTCGATACCGACACAAAGAAAAATAAACAAAAGAGAGTAACTATTTTTCCTAGTTGTTCGATTTTTGTAACCTAATTTTTGGCCAGTAATGTATCATATTTTTAAAGGAATGACTTTATACAACTGTAAATAAATATTACGATACGTAGAAGGCAACTGAAAAATCTAATTCAAAATATCTTGAGTCGAAACAAAGTCAATATCCTACCGGGTAAGAAAATATACCTCATTAATCCGTTTTATAACAAGAAAACTATTTTGCTCTACCAACGGGCATTAGTCGAAAAATAATAATCAACGGTCTGACAAAATGATGATATAATGGCCGATGTAATTTCAAAAAAGGTTTTCTGGCTTTACTCTTATTTCATTAGTTCCTGTATTTTAAGATGGATGAAATTTATTGTGGCCATTATGAAAAGGTAGAGTGTTAAACTTTTTTTGCACGTAATTTGCTAGTTACTGACCGTAAATATGTATTCATTTATATCACAGGGTCAGCCAATTAAATGACTAAAGCACGTAAGAACAGAAGAGGTAGCGGTATAAATGACACTAGTCAGAGTTATCTCATCTGAGATTCATGAATTTCATTCTACAATCAAACCCTGATGATAATGAAATACAGGTGTCATTCGGAGAGTCGAAAGTACATGATTTTCCGAAAGACTGGCATTCTGATAAGTATAATTCTGTGTGTCGGAGGTATACTACACTATGTCCATTTTTATGGAAATTGAGTTTTTAACACTATGTTATATAACTTTTTCTGCTCTTTCCAGTGGTAAGTATACTGAACTATGTTAAAATCCTAATAGCAACAGAAATAAGGCTTCTTAAAACTACACTATGTGGTTCTTTCGTTTGTGGTATATAGTACTATATGCACATGGTGTTCTAGACTTCTGAAAAAGTATGGAACTATACAACACCATATCCACTTATATCTTCATTCTTACAAAAAATAAACGTTTTAGTGCATTACATTCGCGCAGTTCTTTAGACTCAGTCATATTATCAACGCAATGAATAAACTGATAAGGTCATCGGACTGTTCAGCTATTACAGCATGGCTCACGCACGCCTCAGTTCTTCGTTTTGTTTTTAAAATCCTATTTAACACAATTTGTTATTACAAACATGAGTATCAATCAGTTTTATTACCAATCGCCCAACTCATTTACAAACTAATCAAAGAAGGTACTGCAACCAGCAATGGTAGTGCTGGTAATGGTGATGGTAGTGAAGGTAAGAAGGTACTGCAGTAGCCATTAACAACGACATACCTAATTCAACTGGAGAAGTCAATTGCTCTATTTATGTAGAAAATAGTTTTCAAACTGGAGGACAATATAAAATAATTTTATTGCATCAAGACTTATTTTTACGTAGTAGTGGTAGCGAGACAGTTGACATGTCAGCAGATGAAGGTTATGTATAACCCGCAAATGTTTCTTCTTCAGAACCACAAAATAAACGCTAATTGATGAGTAATGACAGAAGGGAACTGAAATTATTCAAGATGTAAATGTAGAAACAAAGGAGATAAATAAAAAAAAAATCTTATACGGTAGTGAACAAAGCTAACATCAAACAAGAAGGTAGAAAACGGCAAAGAGATCCAGAAAAATTGAAATGCAACCACGAAAAAAGAGACTTCTATCAGGACAGAGTTCCATAAGCAAAAAGGGAAGGTTGTGCAAGAGTCATGAAACTACCTTACCATTCCTGAATGAAATGTTTTGAAAAGCTTTTATAAAATTACAGAAAAATTATTTTTGATTTGTATTGGGATGGTTAGAAAGATTACGATGTAAAACAACAGTTCATTCAATCTTGCATACAGGTGAAACAAAACGAAAGAAACATAGCAAAGGTGAGATCAAAGAGAGAACAAATACTTTAATATACAATTAAGAATTCATGGAACTGAAGTTAGAGTTTGTAAAACCACGTTCTTAAACACTCTTAAAATATCTAACTCTGAAAAGACAGCCAAATTTAAGAAAGAAGAACCAAGTGAATAATTCAGTCAGACCAATGTGGAAGGAACAGACCTACGCCTAGAACCAAAACCCTGTAGGAAGTTATAAATAATAATATTCAGCACATCTCTTTAACACCAACGTACAAGAGTCACTACTCGCTAGAAAAAACTAAAAGAGCCATTTTCAGTCCCAGATTTGTCTCTTACAGGCTTGTATAAATTGCACTTGGAGTTTTACAAAAAACTAAGTACTCCAAGGAATGATGGCAAAACAATGGCTCTACAATCGTGTTTCCAATTTTATTTTTCGAAAATCTGATGTTACTAAGCAGCCAGTTTTATTATTCCGTAGTGTTTGTCTACAAGTTAGCCAAGAAAAAATTGGATACCTTTACAAAGTGAACCCTTTTGAGGAAAATTACTTTGTTGAAGTTATTGTGGAAGGAGCACAAGAAAGGATAACATTGAATGCCTGAGGAAATAAAAATAGGTAATAACAGATAATACTGGACCTATATCAGTAAAGAAATATATTGACATCATAAATATCTCTTCGTGGTTTCTTACCAACAGAATGTCACGCGTTTTACAAATAACTCCAATTAGAAAATAATGCAGAAGATTGTCTACTGGAGAAAAATGAAGAATTTTCATAATTGTGTTGGATAATATTACTAACTAAACTTTTGAGTGAAATAAAAATCAATTTTTAAATAATTAAAAATACTTTGGATTTTGTGTTAATATCACCACTTGCGTGGTCTAGTTGTCTCGTATAGAGTCTAGAAAATTACTACGCATTCAAACCCACCATTCCTTAACCCAAAATAGTTGCTAATAACCAAGATGTTGGTGTAACTTTAAATAAACTAAAAAAAATAGTCATTTATTTGATTAAAACAGAGCATCTTGCATTGATAAGTGATCATTCTTCATATTTTTTGTATTAGCCAGCCTACATTTTTTTTAAATTTATTATTTTATGGTGAAATTATTTATTTATTTTCAGTGTTTTAATAATCTCTTCTAATTTTTATTTATGTATTTATTTTAATACATGATATTTCAAGCTATTTCTACCTGACTCCTAAATTTAACACTTAATTCCTCTGACATTAAATTATTTCACTTGGACATAGTGTAGGGAAAACTAAGCAGATTCAGAAGTAAAAAACACTATGTCCATTTTCCAGGTGGAAAACAACAATTTTCATTTTATTCAATACACATTAATTAGCGTATACTAAAATGAGTAAGTATCGGTAAAAATATTTTGATTTAATAAAAAGCTGAAAGAAATATGAACAATATACTAAATTTTAAAACTTTAAATGGCTCTCCTGTAAAATCCTGATTATGGTACATGGTGTACTATACCTCCGATACACAGAATTATAAACGCTGTGAGAAGACCGTGTAAACCAACTCAACTCATCTCACTCAGAAACGATTTTAGAGGTTCAAACCACCTTGTCCGCTGCTTTCCTAAAAAACAACTTTCATTGTACAACAATTTCAACAGCCAGAATTTTAGTTTACTGACAAATTGGATCGAAGATAAGTAATTTTATTAGCCTACCTTGCTTAAGCGAACGCATCAAATTTTCGGTTTCGGAACGTTAAAACGTCGCATCTGATAATGCTTATAAAACTGTAATATTCGAACAAGCTGCCTACATAAACACTGATTACAGGCTTAAAACTCTATAAAATCACAGCTATCGGGATCGTAATTTTTCTGCTTATACTTTCACTACGACAATTAAGCGAATGCTGTCGCCGAATTATTTTTTATTTATCTCATCTGTACGAATCAGGTGTTAAAGGTTATAGTTTTACACTGCCTGTGTAGAAGATATAAATACTGCTTATAAATTTCCCGTTAACTAACAGATCCTAAATCAAAGAAAAAGAGATTTGACAAGACGTTATTTGACAAATCATTTTTGACCTACGCTATTATTGTGTTTTACAGAAACAAAAATATATGTAGGGCCTATCAAAATATACCTGGTATTCAACAAACGATCTATTAGGGTTGCGTGAGTAAGTCGGGCCAAGTTGAGTGTGATGCGCATGTGACGTCAAAGGCTCAGGTAATAATTGTCCAATCAGAGTCTCGTATTTTCGGCCAATAAGAAAGCCCAGTTTTAACCAATCAGATGTCTTCTTTTCCTTCATTTTGATTGGTTAATATTGTCCAATCAGAGAGTTTATATTACAGCACTACGTCACGCCGATATCAACCAATGACAAAGAGTCTTGAGCGTTACGTCATTCGTCAGGATATGCTGCTTTCTGATTGGTCCGTACTGATTCTGGGCGTCACGTCGAGTGTGAATTTAATATAAAGTCCACACCCAATGTCAACTTCTAGTTAACGGTAGGGTAGAACATATGAAGGTACCTTTTAATGAGATTTATAGTTTCTAAATAAATATCACTTACGAAATATGTAGTACCCCATTGTAGAGATCTTTCGAGTTCTTAAGGAAATTAAAAGTTGGTTTCTGTTGCTGCTAAATGTTAACACGGTTTTTTAAAAAGTCACGAGTGTTCATTCGATACCGACACAAAGAAAAATAAACAAAAGAGAGTAACTATTTTTCCTAGTTGTTCGATTTTTGTTACCTAATTTTTGGCCAGTAATGTATCATATTTTTAAAGGAATGACTTTAAACAACTGTAAATAAATATTACGATACGTAGAAGGCAACTGAAAAATCTAATTCAAAATATCTTGAGACGAAACAAAGTCAATATCCTACCGGGTAAGAAAATATACCTCATTAATCCGTTTTATAACAAGAAAACTATTTTGCTCTACCAACGGGCATTAGTCGAAAAATAATAATCAACGGTCTGACAAAATGATGATATAATGGCCGATGTAATTTCAAAAAAGGTTTTCTGGCTTTACTCTTATTTCATTAGTTCCTGTATTTTAAGATGGATGAAATTTATTGTGGCCATTATGAAAAGGTAGAGTGTTAAACTTTTTTTGCACGTAATTTGCTAGTTACTGACCGTAAATATGTATTCATTTATATCACAGGGTCAGCCAATTAAATGACTAAAGCACGTAAGAACAGAAGAGGTAGCGGTATAAATGACACTAGTCAGAGTTATCTCATCTGAGATTCATGAATTTCATTCTACAATCAAACCCTGATGATAATGAAATACAGGTGTCATTCGGAGAGTCGAAAGTACATGATTTTCCGAAAGACTGGCATTCTGATAAGTATAATTCTGTGTGTCGGAGGTATACTACACTATGTCCATTTTTATGGAAATTGAGTTTTTAACACTATGTTATATAACTTTTTCTGCTCTTTCCAGTGGTAAGTATACTGAACTATGTTAAAATCCTAATAGCAACAGAAATAAGGCTTCTTAAAACTACACTATGTGGTTCTTTCGTTTGTGGTATATAGTACTATATGCACATGGTGTTCTAGACTTCTGAAAAAGTATGGAACTATACAACACCATATCCACTTATATCTTCATTCTTACAAAAAATAAACGTTTTAGTGCATTACATTCGCGCAGTTCTTTAGACTCAGTCATATTATCAACGCAATGAATAAACTGATAAGGTCATCGGACTGTTCAGCTATTACAGCATGGCTCACGCACGCCTCAGTTCTTCGTTTTGTTTTTAAAATCCTATTTAACACAATTTGTTATTACAAACATGAGTATCAATCAGTTTTATTACCAATCGCCCAACTCATTTACAAACTAATCAAAGAAGGTACTGCAACCAGCAATGGTAGTGCTGGTAATGGTGATGGTAGTGAAGGTAAGAAGGTACTGCAGTAGCCATTAACAACGACATACCTAATTCAACTGGAGAAGTCAATTGCTCTATTTATGTAGAAAATAGTTTTCAAACTGGAGGACAATATAAAATAATTTTATTGCATCAAGACTTATTTTTACGTAGTAGTGGTAGCGAGACAGTTGACATGTCAGCAGATGAAGGTTATGTATAACCCGCAAATGTTTCTTCTTCAGAACCACAAAATAAACGCTAATTGATGAGTAATGACAGAAGGGAACTGAAATTATTCAAGATGTAAATGTAGAAACAAAGGAGATAAATAAAAAAAAAATCTTATACGGTAGTGAACAAAGCTAACATCAAACAAGAAGGTAGAAAACGGCAAAGAGATCCAGAAAAATTGAAATGCAACCACGAAAAAAGAGACTTCTATCAGGACAGAGTTCCATAAGCAAAAAGGGAAGGTTGTGCAAGAGTCATGAAACTACCTTACCATTCCTGAATGAAATGTTTTGAAAAGCTTTTATAAAATTACAGAAAAATTATTTTTGATTTGTATTGGGATGGTTAGAAAGATTACGATGTAAAACAACAGTTCATTCAATCTTGCATACAGGTGAAACAAAACGAAAGAAACATAGCAAAGGTGAGATCAAAGAGAGAACAAATACTTTAATATACAATTAAGAATTCATGGAACTGAAGTTAGAGTTTGTAAAACCACGTTCTTAAACACTCTTAAAATATCTAACTCTGAAAAGACAGCCAAATTTAAGAAAGAAGAACCAAGTGAATAATTCAGTCAGACCAATGTGGAAGGAACAGACCTACGCCTAGAACCAAAACCCTGTAGGAAGTTATAAATAATAATATTCAGCACATCTCTTTAACACCAACGTACAAGAGTCACTACTCGCTAGAAAAAACTAAAAGAGCCATTTTCAGTCCCAGATTTGTCTCTTACAGGCTTGTATAAATTGCACTTGGAGTTTTACAAAAAACTAAGTACTCCAAGGAATGATGGCAAAACAATGGCTCTACAATCGTGTTTCCAATTTTATTTTTCGAAAATCTGATGTTACTAAGCAGCCAGTTTTATTATTCCGTAGTGTTTGTCTACAAGTTAGCCAAGAAAAAATTGGATACCTTTACAAAGTGAACCCTTTTGAGGAAAATTACTTTGTTGAAGTTATTGTGGAAGGAGCACAAGAAAGGATAACATTGAATGCCTGAGGAAATAAAAATAGGTAATAACAGATAATACTGGACCTATATCAGTAAAGAAATATATTGACATCATAAATATCTCTTCGTGGTTTCTTACCAACAGAATGTCACGCGTTTTACAAATAACTCCAATTAGAAAATAATGCAGAAGATTGTCTACTGGAGAAAAATGAAGAATTTTCATAATTGTGTTGGATAATATTACTAACTAAACTTTTGAGTGAAATAAAAATCAATTTTTAAATAATTAAAAATACTTTGGATTTTGTGTTAATATCACCACTTGCGTGGTCTAGTTGTCTCGTATAGAGTCTAGAAAATTACTACGCATTCAAACCCACCATTCCTTAACCCAAAATAGTTGCTAATAACCAAGATGTTGGTGTAACTTTAAATAAACTAAAAAAAATAGTCATTTATTTGATTAAAACAGAGCATCTTGCATTGATAAGTGATCATTCTTCATATTTTTTGTATTAGCCAGCCTACATTTTTTTTAAATTTATTATTTTATGGTGAAATTATTTATTTATTTTCAGTGTTTTAATAATCTCTTCTAATTTTTATTTATGTATTTATTTTAATACATGATATTTCAAGCTATTTCTACCTGACTCCTAAATTTAACACTTAATTCCTCTGACATTAAATTATTTCACTTGGACATAGTGTAGGGAAAACTAAGCAGATTCAGAAGTAAAAAACACTATGTCCATTTTCCAGGTGGAAAACAACAATTTTCATTTTATTCAATACACATTAATTAGCGTATACTAAAATGAGTAAGTATCGGTAAAAATATTTTGATTTAATAAAAAGCTGAAAGAAATATGAACAATATACTAAATTTTAAAACTTTAAATGGCTCTCCTGTAAAATCCTGATTATGGTACATGGTGTACTATACCTCCGATACACAGAATTATAAACGCTGTGAGAAGACCGTGTAAACCAACTCAACTCATCTCACTCAGAAACGATTTTAGAGGTTCAAACCACCTTGTCCGCTGCTTTCCTAAAAAACAACTTTCATTGTACAACAATTTCAACAGCCAGAATTTTAGTTTACTGACAAATTGGATCGAAGATAAGTAATTTTATTAGCCTACCTTGCTTAAGCGAACGCATCAAATTTTCGGTTTCGGAACGTTAAAACGTCGCATCTGATAATGCTTATAAAACTGTAATATTCGAACAAGCTGCCTACATAAACACTGATTACAGGCTTAAAACTCTATAAAATCACAGCTATCGGGATCGTAATTTTTCTGCTTATACTTTCACTACGACAATTAAGCGAATGCTGTCGCCGAATTATTTTTTATTTATCTCATCTGTACGAATCAGGTGTTAAAGGTTATAGTTTTACACTGCCTGTGTAGAAGATATAAATACTGCTTATAAATTTCCCGTTAACTAACAGATCCTAAATCAAAGAAAAAGAGATTTGACAAGACGTTATTTGACAAATCATTTTTGACCTACGCTATTATTGTGTTTTACAGAAACAAAAATATATGTAGGGCCTATCAAAATATACCTGGTATTCAACAAACGATCTATTAGGGTTGCGTGAGTAAGTCGGGCCAAGTTGAGTGTGATGCGCATGTGACGTCAAAGGCTCAGGTAATAATTGTCCAATCAGAGTCTCGTATTTTCGGCCAATAAGAAAGCCCAGTTTTAACCAATCAGATGTCTTCTTTTCCTTCATTTTGATTGGTTAATATTGTCCAATCAGAGAGTTTATATTACAGCACTACGTCACGCCGATATCAACCAATGACAAAGAGTCTTGAGCGTTACGTCATTCGTCAGGATATGCTGCTTTCTGATTGGTCCGTACTGATTCTGGGCGTCACGTCGAGTGTGAATTTAATATAAAGTCCACACCCAATGTCAACTTCTAGTTAACGGTAGGGTAGAACATATGAAGGTACCTTTTAATGAGATTTATAGTTTCTAAATAAATATCACTTACGAAATATGTAGTACCCCATTGTAGAGATCTTTCGAGTTCTTGAGGAAATTAAAAAATGGTTTATTTTGCTGCTAAATGTTAACACGGTTTTTTAAAAAGTCACGAGTGTTCATTCGATACCGACACAAAGAAAAATAAACAAAAGAGAGTAACTATTTTTCCTAGTTGTTCGATTTTTGTAACCTAATTTTTGGCCAGTAATGTATCATATTTTTAAAGGAATGACTTTATACAACTGTAAATAAATATTACGATACGTAGAAGGCAACTGAAAAATCTAATTCAAAATATCTTGTGACGAAACAAAGTCAATATCCTACCGGGTAAGAAAATATACCTCATTAATCCGTTTTATAACAAGAAAACTATTTTGCTCTACCAACGGGCATTAGTCGAAAAATAATAATCAACGGTCTGACAAAATGATGATATAATGGCCGATGTAATTTCAAAAAAGGTTTTCTGGCTTTACTCTTATTTCATTAGTTCCTGTATTTTAAGATGGATGAAATTTATTGTGGCCATTATGAAAAGGTAGAGTGTTAAACTTTTTTTGCACGTAATTTGCTAGTTACTGACCGTAAATATGTATTCATTTATATCACAGGGTCAGCCAATTAAATGACTAAAGCACGTAAGAACAGAAGAGGTAGCGGTATAAATGACACTAGTCAGAGTTATCTCATCTGAGATTCATGAATTTCATTCTACAATCAAACCCTATTGATAATGAAATACAGGTGTCATTCGGAGAGTCGAAAGTACATGATTTTCCGAAAGACTGGCATTCTGATAAGTATAATTATAAACGCTGTGAGAAGACCGTGTAAACCAACTCAACTCATCTCACTCAGAAACGATTTTAGAGGTTCAAACCACCTTGTCCGCTGCTTTCCTAAAAAACAACTTTCATTGTACAACAATTTCAACAGCCAGAATTTTAGTTTACTGACAAATTGGATCGAAGATAAGTAATTTTATTAGCCTACCTTGCTTAAGCGAACGCATCAAATTTTCGGTTTCGGAACGTTAAAACGTCGCATCTGATAATGCTTATAAAACTGTAATATTCGAACAAGCTGCCTACATAAACACTGATTACAGGCCTAAAACTCTATAAAATCACAGCTATCGGGATCGTAATTTTTCTGCTTATACTTTCACTCCGACAATTAAGCGAATGCTGTCGCCGAATTATTTTTTATTTATCTCATCTGTACGAATCAGGTGTTAAAGGTTATAGTTTTACACTGCCTGTGTAGAAGATATAAATACTGCTTATAAATTTCCCGTTAACTAACAGATCCTAAATCAAAGAAAAAGAGATTTGACAAGACGTTATTTGACAAATCATTTTTGACCTACGCTAATATTGTGTTTTACAGAAACAAAAATATATGTAGGGCCTATCAAAATATACCTGGTATTCAACAAACGATCTATTAGGGTTGCGTGAGTAAGTCGGGCCAAGTTGATTGTGATGCGCATGTGACGTCAAAGGCTCACGTAATAATTGTCCAATCAGAGTCTCGTATTTTCGGCCAATAAGAAAGCCCAGTTTTAACCAATCAGATGTCTTCTTTTCCTTCATTTTGATTGGTTAATATTGTCCAATCAGAGAGTTTATATTACTGCACTACGTCACGCCGATATCAACCAATGACAAAGAGTCTTGAGCGTTACGTCATTCGTCAGGATATGCTGCTTTCTGATTGGTCCGTACTGATTCTGGGCGTCACGTCGAGTGTGAATTTAATATAAAGTCCACACCCAATGTCAACTTCTAGTTAACGGTAGGGTAGAACATATGAAGGTACCTTTTAATGAGATTTATAGTTTCTAAATAAATATCACTTACGAAATATGTAGTACCCCATTGTAGAGATCTTTCGAGTTCTTAAGGAAATTAAAAGTTGGTTTCTGTTGCTGCTAAATGTTAACACGGTTTTTTAAAAAGTCACGAGTGTTCATTCGATACCGACACAAAGAAAAATAAACAAGAGAGAGTAACTATTTTTCTTAGTTGTTCGATTTTTGTAACCTAATTTTTGGCCAGTAATGTATCATATTTTTAAAGGAATGACTTTATACAACTGTAAATAAATATTACGATACGTAGAAGGCAACTGAAAAATCTAATTCAAAATATCTTGAGACGAAACAAAGTCAATATCCTACCGGGTAAGAAAATATACCTCATTAATCTGTTTTATAACAAGAAAACTATTTTGCTCTACCAACGGGCATTAGTCGAAAAATAATAATCAACGGTCTGACAAAATGATGATATAATGGCCGATGTAATTTCAAAAAAGGTTTTCTGGCTTTACTCTTATTTCATTAGTTCCTGTATTTTAAGATGGATGAAATTTATTGTGGCCATTATGAAAAGGTAGAGTGTTAAACTTTTTTTGCACGTAATTTGCTAGTTACTGACCGTAAATATGTATTCATTTATATCACAGAGTCAGCCAATTAAATGACTAAAGCACGTAAGAACAGAAGAGGTAGCGGTATAAATGACACTAGTCAGAGTTATCTCATCTGAGATTCATGAATTTCATTCTACAATCAAACCCTATTGATAATGAAATACAGGTGTCATTCGGAGAGTCGAAAGTACATGATTTTCCGAAAGACTGGCATTCTGATAAGTATAATTATAAACGCTGTGAGAAGACCGTGTAAACCAACTCAACTCATCTCACTCAGAAACGATTTTAGAGGTTCAAACCACCTTGTCCGCTGCTTTCCTAAAAAACAACTTTCATTGTACAACAATTTCAACAGCCAGAATTTTAGTTTACTGACAAATTGGATCGAAGATAAGTAATTTTATTAGCCTACCTTGCTTAAGCGAACGCATCAAATTTTCGGTTTCGGAACGTTAAAACGTCGCATCTGATAATGCTTATAAAACTGTAATATTCGAACAAGCTGCCTACATAAACACTGATTACAGGCTTAAAACTCTAAAAAATCACAGCTATCGGGATCGTAATTTTTCTGCTTATACTTTCACTACGACAATTAAGCGAATGCTGTCGCCGAATTATTTTTTATTTATCTCATCTGTACGAATCAGGTGTTAAAGGTTATAGTTTTACACTGCCTGTGTAGAAGATATAAATACTGCTTATAAATTTCCCGTTAACTAACAGATCCTAAATCAAAGAAAAAGAGATTTGACAAGACGTTATTTGACAAATCATTTTTGACCTACGCTATTATTGTGTTTTACAGAAACAAAAATATATGTAGGGCCTATCAAAATATACCTGGTATTCAACAAACGATCTATTAGGGTTGCGTGAGTAAGTCGGGCCAAGTTGAGTGTGATGCGCATGTGACGTCAAAGGCTCAGGTAATAATTGTCCAATCAGAGTCTCGTATTTTCGGCCAATAAGAAAGCCCAGTTTTAACCAATCAGATGTCTTCTTTTCCTTCATTTTGATTGGTTAATATTGTCCAATCAGAGAGTTTATATTACAGCACTACGTCACGCCGATATCAACCAATGACAAAGAGTCTTGAGCGTTACGTCATTCGTCAGGATATGCTGCTTTCTGATTGGTCCGTACTGATTCTGGGCGTCACGTCGAGTGTGAATTTAATATAAAGTCCACACCCAATGTCAACTTCTAGTTAACGGTAGGGTAGAACATATGAAGGTACCTTTTAATGAGATTTATAGTTTCTAAATAAATATCACTTACGAAATATGTAGTACCCCATTGTAGAGATCTTTCGAGTTCTTGAGGAAATTAAAAAATGGTTTATTTTGCTGCTAAATGTTAACACGGTTTTTTAAAAAGTCACGAGTGTTCATTCGATACCGACACAAAGAAAAATAAACAAAAGAGAGTAACTATTTTTCCTAGTTGTTCGATTTTTGTAACCTAATTTTTGGCCAGTAATGTATCATATTTTTAAAGGAATGACTTTATACAACTGTAAATAAATATTACGATACGTAGAAGGCAACTGAAAAATCTAATTCAAAATATCTTGTGACGAAACAAAGTCAATATCCTACCGGGTAAGAAAATATACCTCATTAATCCGTTTTATAACAAGAAAACTATTTTGCTCTACCAACGGGCATTAGTCGAAAAATAATAATCAACGGTCTGACAAAATGATGATATAATGGCCGATGTAATTTCAAAAAAGGTTTTCTGGCTTTACTCTTATTTCATTAGTTCCTGTATTTTAAGATGGATGAAATTTATTGTGGCCATTATGAAAAGGTAGAGTGTTAAACTTTTTTTGCACGTAATTTGCTAGTTACTGACCGTAAATATGTATTCATTTATATCACAGGGTCAGCCAATTAAATGACTAAAGCACGTAAGAACAGAAGAGGTAGCGGTATAAATGACACTAGTCAGAGTTATCTCATCTGAGATTCATGAATTTCATTCTACAATCAAACCCTATTGATAATGAAATACAGGTGTCATTCGGAGAGTCGAAAGTACATGATTTTCCGAAAGACTGGCATTCTGATAAGTATAATTATAAACGCTGTGAGAAGACCGTGTAAACCAACTCAACTCATCTCACTCAGAAACGATTTTAGAGGTTCAAACCACCTTGTCCGCTGCTTTCCTAAAAAACAACTTTCATTGTACAACAATTTCAACAGCCAGAATTTTAGTTTACTGACAAATTGGATCGAAGATAAGTAATTTTATTAGCCTACCTTGCTTAAGCGAACGCATCAAATTTTCGGTTTCGGAACGTTAAAACGTCGCATCTGATAATGCTTATAAAACTGTAATATTCGAACAAGCTGCCTACATAAACACTGATTACAGGCCTAAAACTCTATAAAATCACAGCTATCGGGATCGTAATTTTTCTGCTTATACTTTCACTCCGACAATTAAGCGAATGCTGTCGCCGAATTATTTTTTATTTATCTCATCTGTACGAATCAGGTGTTAAAGGTTATAGTTTTACACTGCCTGTGTAGAAGATATAAATACTGCTTATAAATTTCCCGTTAACTAACAGATCCTAAATCAAAGAAAAAGAGATTTGACAAGACGTTATTTGACAAATCATTTTTGACCTACGCTAATATTGTGTTTTACAGAAACAAAAATATATGTAGGGCCTATCAAAATATACCTGGTATTCAACAAACGATCTATTAGGGTTGCGTGAGTAAGTCGGGCCAAGTTGATTGTGATGCGCATGTGACGTCAAAGGCTCACGTAATAATTGTCCAATCAGAGTCTCGTATTTTCGGCCAATAAGAAAGCCCAGTTTTAACCAATCAGATGTCTTCTTTTCCTTCATTTTGATTGGTTAATATTGTCCAATCAGAGAGTTTATATTACTGCACTACGTCACGCCGATATCAACCAATGACAAAGAGTCTTGAGCGTTACGTCATTCGTCAGGATATGCTGCTTTCTGATTGGTCCGTACTGATTCTGGGCGTCACGTCGAGTGTGAATTTAATATAAAGTCCACACCCAATGTCAACTTCTAGTTAACGGTAGGGTAGAACATATGAAGGTACCTTTAAATGAGATTTATAGTTTCTAAATAAATATCACTTACGAAATATGTAGTACCCCATTGTAGAGATCTTTCGAGTTCTTAAGGAAATTAAAAGTTGGTTTCTGTTGCTGCTAAATGTTAACACGGTTTTTTAAAAAGTCACGAGTGTTCATTCGATACCGACACAAAGAAAAATAAACAAGAGAGAGTAACTATTTTTCTTAGTTGTTCGATTTTTGTAACCTAATTTTTGGCCAGTAATGTATCATATTTTTAAAGGAATGACTTTATACAACTGTAAATAAATATTACGATACGTAGAAGGCAACTGAAAAATCTAATTCAAAATATCTTGAGACGAAACAAAGTCAATATCCTACCGGGTAAGAAAATATACCTCATTAATCCGTTTTATAACAAGAAAACTATTTTGCTCTACCAACGGGCATTAGTCGAAAAATAATAATCAACGGTCTGACAAAATGATGATATAATGGCCGATGTAATTTCAAAAAAGGTTTTCTGGCTTTACTCTTATTTCATTAGTTCCTGTATTTTAAGATGGATGAAATTTATTGTGGCCATTATGAAAAGGTAGAGTGTTAAACTTTTTTTGCACGTAATTTGCTAGTTACTGACCGTAAATATGTATTCATTTATATCACAGAGTCAGCCAATTAAATGACTAAAGCACGTAAGAACAGAAGAGGTAGCGGTATAAATGACACTAGTCAGAGTTATCTCATCTGAGATTCATGAATTTCATTCTACAATCAAACCCTATTGATAATGAAATACAGGTGTCATTCGGAGAGTCGAAAGTACATGATTTTCCGAAAGACTGGCATTCTGATAAGTATAATTATAAACGCTGTGAGAAGACCGTGTAAACCAACTCAACTCATCTCACTCAGAAACGATTTTAGAGGTTCAAACCACCTTGTCCGCTGCTTTCCTAAAAAACAACTTTCATTGTACAACAATTTCAACAGCCAGAATTTTAGTTTACTGACAAATTGGATCGAAGATAAGTAATTTTATTAGCCTACCTTGCTTAAGCGAACGCATCAAATTTTCGGTTTCGGAACGTTAAAACGTCGCATCTGATAATGCTTATAAAACTGTAATATTCGAACAAGCTGCCTACATAAACACTGATTACAGGCCTAAAACTCTATAAAATCACAGCTATCGGGATCGTAATTTTTCTGCTTTTACTTTCACTACGACAATTAAGCGAATGCTGTCGCCGAATTATTTTTTATTTATCTCATCTGTACGAATCAGGTGTTAAAGGTTATAGTTTTACACTGCCTGTGTAGAAGATATAAATACTGCTTATAAATTTCCCGTTAACTAACAGATCCTAAATCAAAGAAAAAGAGATTTGACAAGACGTTATTTGACAAATCATTTTTGACCTACGCTATTATTGTGTTTTACAGAAACAAAAATATATGTAGGGCCTATCAAAATATACCTGGTATTCAACAAACGATCTATTAGGGTTGCGTGAGTAAGTCGGGCCAAGTTGAGTGTGATGCGCATGTTACGTCAAAGGCTCAGGTAATAATTGTCCAATCAGAGTCTCGTATTTTCGGCCAATAAGAAAGCCCAGTTTTAACCAATCAGATGTCTTCTTTTCCTTCATTTTGATTGGTTAATATTGTCCAATCAGAGAGTTTATATTACAGCACTACGTCACGCCGATATCAACCAATGACAAAGAGTCTTGAGCGTTACGTCATTCGTCAGGATATGCTGCTTTCTGATTGGTCCGTACTGATTCTGGGCGTCACGTCGAGTGTGAATTTAATATAAAGTCCACACCCAATGTCAACTTCTAGTTAACGGTAGGGTAGAACATATGAAGGTACCTTTTAATGAGATTTATAGTTTCTAAATAAATATCACTTACGAAATATGTAGTACCCCATTGTAGAGATCTTTCGAGTTCTTAAGGAAATTAAAAGTTGGTTTCTGTTGCTGCTAAGTGTTAACACGGTTTTTTAAAAAGTCACGAGTGTTCATTCGATACCGACACAAAGAAAAATAAACAAAAGAGAGTAACTATTTTTCCTAGTTGTTCGATTTTTGTAACCTAATTTTTGGCCAGTAATGTATCATATTTTTAAAGGAATGACTTTAAACAACTGTAAATAAATATTAAGATACGTAGAAGGCAACTGAAAAATCTAATTCAAAATATCTTGAGACGAAACAAAGTCAATATCCTACCGGGTAAGAAAATATACCTCATTAATCCGTTTTATAACAAGAAAACTATTTTGCTCTACCAACGGGCATTAGTCGAAAAATAATAATCAACGGTCTGACAAAATGATGATATAATGGCCGATGTAATTTCAAAAAAGGTTTTCTGGCTTTACTCTTATTTCATTAGTTCCTGTATTTTAAGATGGATGAAATTTATTGTGGCCATTATGAAAAGGTAGAGTGTTAAACTTTTTTTGCACGTAATTTGCTAGTTACTGACCGTAAATATGTATTCATTTATATCACAGGGTCAGCCAATTAAATGACTAAAGCACGTAAGAACAGAAGAGGTAGCGGTATAAATGACACTAGTCAGAGTTATCTCATCTGAGATTCATGAATTTCATTTTACAATCAAACCCTGATGATAATGAAATACAGGTGTCATTCGGAGAGTCGAAAGTACATGATTTTCCGAAAGACTGGCATTCTGATAAGTATAATTATAAACGCTGTGAGAAGACCGTGTAAACCAACTCAACTCATCTCACTCAGAAACGATTTTAGAGGTTCAAACCACCTTGTCCGCTGCTTTCCTAAAAAACAACTTTCATTGTACAACAATTTCAACAGCCAGAATTTTAGTTTACTGACAAATTGGATCGAAGATAAGTAATTTTATTAGCCTACCTTGCTTAAGCGAACGCATCAAATTTTCGGTTTCGGAACGTTAAAACGTCGCATCTGATAATGCTTATAAAACTGTAATATTCGAACAAGCTGCCTACATAAACACTGATTACAGGCCTAAAACTCTATAAAATCACAGCTATCGGGATCGTAATTTTTCTGCTTTTACTTTCACTACGACAATTAAGCGAATGCTGTCGCCGAATTATTTTTTATTTATCTCATCTGTACGAATCAGGTGTTAAAGGTTATAGTTTTACACTGCCTGTGTAGAAGATATAAATACTGCTTATAAATTTCCCGTTAACTAACAGATCCTAAATCAAAGAAAAAGAGATTTGACAAGACGTTATTTTACAAATCATTTTTGACCTACGCTATTATTGTGTTTTACAGAAACAAAAATATATGTAGGGCCTATCAAAATATACCTGGTATTCAACAAACGATCTATTAGGGTTGCGTGAGTAAGTCGGGCCAAGTTGAGTGTGATGCGCATGTGACGTCAAAGGCTCAGGTAATAATTGTCCAATCAGAGTCTCGTATTTTCGGCCAATAAGAAAGCCCAGTTTTAACCAATCAGATGTCTTCTTTTCCTTCATTTTGATTGGTTAATATTGTCCAATCAGAGAGTTTATATTACTGCACTACGTCACGCCGATATCAACCAATGACAAAGAGTCTTGAGCGTTACGTCATTCGTCAGGATATGCTGCTTTCTGATTGGTCCGTACTGATTCTGGGCGTCACGTCGAGTGTGAATTTAATATAAAGTCCACACCCAATGTCAACTTCTAGTTAACGGTAGGGTAGAACATATGAAGGTACCTTTTAATGAGATTTATAGTTTCTAAATAAATATCACTTACGAAATATGTAGTACCCCATTGTAGAGATCTTTCGAGTTCTTAAGGAAATTAAAAGTTGGTTTCTGTTGCTGCTAAATGTTAACACGGTTTTTTAAAAAGTCACGAGTGTTCATTCGATACCGACACAAAGAAAAATAAACAAAAGAGAGTAACTATTTTTCCTAGTTGTTCGATTTTTGTAACCTAATTTTTGGCCAGTAATGTATCATATTTTTAAAGGAATGACTTTAAACAACTGTAAATAAATATTACGATACGTAGAAGGCAACTGAAAAATCTAATTCAAAATATCTTGAGACGAAACAAAGTCAATATCCTACCGGGTAAGAAAATATACCTCATTAATCCGTTTTATAACAAGAAAACTATTTTGCTCTACCAACGGGCATTAGTCGAAAAATAATAATCAACGGTCTGACAAAATGATGATATAATGGCCGATGTAATTTCAAAAAAGGTTTTCTGGCTTTACTCTTATTTCATTAGTTCCTGTATTTTAAGATGGATGAAATTTATTGTGGCCATTATGAAAAGGTAGAGTGTTAAACTTTTTTTGCACGTAATTTGCTAGTTACTGACCGTAAATATGTATTCATTTATATCACAGGGTCAGCCAATTAAATGACTAAAGCACGTAAGAACAGAAGAGGTAGCGGTATAAATGACACTAGTCAGAGTTATCTCATCTGAGATTCATGAATTTCATTTTACAATCAAACCCTGATGATAATGAAATACAGGTGTCATTCGGAGAGTCGAAAGTACATGATTTTCCGAAAGACTGGCATTCTGATAAGTATAATTATAAACGCTGTGAGAAGACCGTGTAAACCAACTCAACTCATCTCACTCAGAAACGATTTTAGAGGTTCAAACCACCTTGTCCGCTGCTTTCCTAAAAAACAACTTTCATTGTACAACAATTTCAACAGCCAGAATTTTAGTTTACTGACAAATTGGATCGAAGATAAGTAATTTTATTAGCCTACCTTGCTTAAGCGAACGCATCAAATTTTCGGTTTCGGAACGTTAAAACGTCGCATCTGATAATGCTTATAAAACTGTAATATTCGAACAAGCTGCCTACATAAACACTGATTACAGGCCTAAAACTCTATAAAATCACAGCTATCGGGATCGTAATTTTTCTGCTTTTACTTTCACTACGACAATTAAGCGAATGCTGTCGCCGAATTATTTTTTATTTATCTCATCTGTACGAATCAGGTGTTAAAGGTTATAGTTTTACACTGCCTGTGTAGAAGATATAAATACTGCTTATAAATTTCCCGTTAACTAACAGATCCTAAATCAAAGAAAAAGAGATTTGACAAGACGTTATTTGACAAATCATTTTTGACCTACGCTATTATTGTGTTTTACAGAAACAAAAATATATGTAGGGCCTATCAAAATATACCTGGTATTCAACAAACGATCTATTAGGGTTGCGTGAGTAAGTCGGGCTAAGTTGAGTGTGATGCGCATGTGACGTCAAAGGCTCAGGTAATAATTGTCCAATCAGAGTCTCGTATTTTCGGCCAATAAGAAAGCCCAGTTTTAACCAATCAGATGTCTTCTTTTCCTTCATTTTGATTGGTTAATATTGTCCAATCAGAGAGTTTATATTACAGCACTACGTCACGCCGATATCAACCAATGACAAAGAGTCTTGAGCGTTACGTCATTCGTCAGGATATGCTGCTTTCTGATTGGTCCGTACTGATTCTGGGCGTCACGTCGAGTGTGAATTTAATATAAAGTCCACACCCAATGTCAACTTCTAGTTAACGGTAGGGTAGAACATATGAAGGTACCTTTTAATGAGATTTATAGTTTCTAAATAAATATCACTTACGAAATATGTAGTACCCCATTGTAGAGATCTTTCGAGTTCTTAAGGAAATTAAAAGTTGGTTTCTGTTGCTGCTAAATGTTAACACGGTTTTTTAAAAAGTCACGAGTGTTCATTCGATACCGACACAAAGAAAAATAAACAAAAGAGAGTAACTATTTTTCCTAGTTGTTCGATTTTTGTAACCTAATTTTTGGCCAGTAATGTATCATATTTTTAAAGGAATGACTTTATACAACTGTAAATAAATATTACGATACGTAGAAGGCAACTGAAAAATCTAATTCAAAATATCTTGAGACGAAACAAAGTCAATATCCTACCGGGTAAGAAAATATACCTCATTAATCCGTTTTATAACAAGAAAACTATTTTGCTCTACCAACGGGCATTAGTCGAAAAATAATAATCAACGGTCTGACAAAATGATGATATAATGGCCGATGTAATTTCAAAAAAGGTTTTCTGGCTTTACTCTTATTTCATTAGTTCCTGTATTTTAAGATGGATGAAATTTATTGTGGCCATTATGAAAAGGTAGAGTGTTAAACTTTTTTTGCACGTAATTTGCTAGTTACTGACCGTAAATATGTATTCATTTATATCACAGGGTCAGCCAATTAAATGACTAAAGCACGTAAGAACAGAAGAGGTAGCGGTATAAATGACACTAGTCAGAGTTATCTCATCTGAGATTCATGAATTTCATTCTACAATCAAACCCTATTGATAATGAAATACAGGTGTCATTCGGAGAGTCGAAAGTACATGATTTTCCGAAAGACTGGCATTCTGATAAGTATAATTCTGTGTGTCGGAGGTATACTACACTATGTCCATTTTTATGGAAATTGAGTTTTTAACACTATGTTATATAACTTTTTCTGCTCTTTCCAGTGGTAAGTATACTGAACTATGTTAAAATCCTAATAGCAACAGAAATAAGGCTTCTTAAAACTACACTATGTGGTTCTTTCGTTTGTGGTGTATAGTACTATATGCACATGGTGTTCTAGACTTCTGAAAAAGTATGGAACTATACAACACCATATCCACTTATATCTTCATTCTTACAAAAAATAAACGTTTTAGTGCATTACATTCGCGCAGTTCTTTAGACTCAGTCATATTATCAACGCAATGAATAAACTGATAAGGTCATCGGACTGTTCAGCTATTACAGCATGGCTCACGCACGCCTCAGTTCTTCGTTTTGTTTTTAAAATCCTATTTAACACAATTTGTTATTACAAACATGAGTATCAATCAGTTTTATTACCAATCGCCCAACTCATTTACAAACTAATCAAAGAAGGTACTGCAACCAGCAATGGTAGTGCTGGTAATGGTGATGGTAGTGAAGGTAAGAAGGTACTGCAGTAGCCATTAACAACGACATACCTAATTCAACTGGAGAAGTCAATTGCTCTATTTATGTAGAAAATAGTTTTCAAACTGGAGGACAATATAAAATAATTTTATTGCATCAAGACTTATTTTTACGTAGTAGTGGTAGCGAGACAGTTGACATGTCAGCAGATGAAGGTTATGTATAACCCGCAAATGTTTCTTCTTCAGAACCACAAAATAAACGCTAATTGATGAGTAATGACAGAAGGGAACTGAAATTATTCAAGATGTAAATGTAGAAACAAAGGAGATAAATAAAAAAAAAATCTTATACGGTAGTGAACAAAGCTAACATCAAACAAGAAGGTAGAAAACGGCAAAGAGATCCAGAAAAATTGAAATGCAACCACGAAAAAAGAGACTTCTATCAGGACAGAGTTCCATAAGCAAAAAGGGAAGGTTGTGCAAGAGTCATGAAACTACCTTACCATTCCTGAATGAAATGTTTTGAAAAGCTTTTATAAAATTACAGAAAAATTATTTTTGATTTGTATTGGGATGGTTAGAAAGATTACGATGTAAAACAACAGTTCATTCAATCTTGCATACAGGTGAAACAAAACGAAAGAAACATAGCAAAGGTGAGATCAAAGAGAGAACAAATACTTTAATATACAATTAAGAATTCATGGAACTGAAGTTAGAGTTTGTAAAACCACGTTCTTAAACACTCTTAAAATATCTAACTCTGAAAAGACAGCCAAATTTAAGAAAGAAGAACCAAGTGAATAATTCAGTCAGACCAATGTGGAAGGAACAGACCTACGCCTAGAACCAAAACCCTGTAGGAAGTTATAAATAATAATATTCAGCACATCTCTTTAACACCAACGTACAAGAGTCACTACTCGCTAGAAAAAACTAAAAGAGCCATTTTCAGTCCCAGATTTGTCTCTTACAGGCTTGTATAAATTGCACTTGGAGTTTTACAAAAAACTAAGTACTCCAAGGAATGATGGCAAAACAATGGCTCTACAATCGTGTTTCCAATTTTATTTTTCGAAAATCTGATGTTACTAAGCAGCCAGTTTTATTATTCCGTAGTGTTTGTCTACAAGTTAGCCAAGAAAAAATTGGATACCTTTACAAAGTGAACCCTTTTGAGGAAAATTACTTTGTTGAAGTTATTGTGGAAGGAGCACAAGAAAGGATAACATTGAATGCCTGAGGAAATAAAAATAGGTAATAACAGATAATACTGGACCTATATCAGTAAAGAAATATATTGACATCATAAATATCTCTTCGTGGTTTCTTACCAACAGAATGTCACGCGTTTTACAAATAACTCCAATTAGAAAATAATGCAGAAGATTGTCTACTGGAGAAAAATGAAGAATTTTCATAATTGTGTTGGATAATATTACTAACTAAACTTTTGAGTGAAATAAAAATCAATTTTTAAATAATTAAAAATACTTTGGATTTTGTGTTAATATCACCACTTGCGTGGTCTAGTTGTCTCGTATAGAGTCTAGAAAATTACTACGCATTCAAACCCACCATTCCTTAACCCAAAATAGTTGCTAATAACCAAGATGTTGGTGTAACTTTAAATAAACTAAAAAAAATAGTCATTTATTTGATTAAAACAGAGCATCTTGCATTGATAAGTGATCATTCTTCATATTTTTTGTATTAGCCAGCCTACATTTTTTTTAAATTTATTATTTTATGGTGAAATTATTTATTTATTTTCAGTGTTTTAATAATCTCTTCTAATTTTTATTTATGTATTTATTTTAATACATGATATTTCAAGCTATTTCTACCTGACTCCTAAATTTAACACTTAATTCCTCTGACATTAAATTATTTCACTTGGACATAGTGTAGGGAAAACTAAGCAGATTCAGAAGTAAAAAACACTATGTCCATTTTCCAGGTGGAAAACAACAATTTTCATTTTATTCAATACACATTAATTAGCGTATACTAAAATGAGTAAGTATCGGTAAAAATATTTTGATTTAATAAAAAGCTGAAAGAAATATGAACAATATACTAAATTTTAAAACTTTAAATGGCTCTCCTGTAAAATCCTGATTATGGTACATGGTGTACTATACCTCCGATACACAGAATTATAAACGCTGTGAGAAGACCGTGTAAACCAACTCAACTCATCTCACTCAGAAACGATTTTAGAGGTTCAAACCACCTTGTCCGCTGCTTACCTAAAAAACAACTTTCATTGTACAACAATTTCAACAGCCAGCATTTTCGTTTACTGACAAATTGGATCGAAAATAAGTAATTTTATTAGCCTACCTTGCTTAAGAGAACGCATCAAATTTTCGGTTTCGGAACGTTAAAACGTCGCATCTGATAATGCTTATAAAACTGTAATATTCGAACAAGCTGCCTACATAAACACTGATTACAGGCCTAAAACTCTATAAAATCACAGCTATCGGGATCGTAATTTTTCTGCTTATACTTTCACTACGACAATTAAGCGAATGCTGTCGCCGAATTATTTTTTATTTATCTCATCTGTACGAATCAGGTGTTAAAGGTTATAGTTTTACACTGCCTGTGTAGAAGATATAAATACTGCTTATAAATTTCCCGTTAACTAACAGATCCTAAATCAAAGAAAAAGAGATTTGACAAGACGTTATTTGACAAATCATTTTTGACCTACGCTATTATTGTGTTTTACAGAAACAAAAATATATGTAGGGCCTATCAAAATATACCTGGTATTCAACAAACGATCTATTAGGGTTGCGTGAGTAAGTCGGGCCAAGTTGAGTGTGATGCGCATGTGACGTCAAAGGCTCAGGTAATAATTGTCCAATCAGAGTCTCGTATTTTCGGCCAATAAGAAAGCCCAGTTTTAACCAATCAGATGTCTTCTTTTCCTTCATTTTGATTGGTTAATATTGTCCAATCAGAGAGTTTATATTACTGCACTACGTCACGCCGATATCAACCAATGACAAAGAGTCTTGAGCGTTACGTCATTCGTCAGGATATGCTGCTTTCTGATTGGTCCGTACTGATTCTGGGCGTCACGTCGAGTGTGAATTTAATATAAAGTCCACACCCAATGTCAACTTCTAGTTAACGGTAGGGTAGAACATATGAAGGTACCTTTTAATGAGATTTATAGTTTCTAAATAAATATCACTTACGAAATATGTAGTACCCCATTGTAGAGATCTTTCGAGTTCTTAAGGAAATTAAAAGTTGGTTTCTGTTGCTGCTAAATGTTAACACGGTTTTTTAAAAAGTCACGAGTGTTCATTCGATACCGACACAAAGAAAAATAAACAAAAGAGAGTAACTATTTTTCCTAGTTGTTCGATTTTTGTAACCTAATTTTTGGCCAGTAATGTATCATATTTTTAAAGGAATGACTTTATACAACTGTAAATAAATATTACGATACGTAGAAGGCAACTGAAAAATCTAATTCAAAATATCTTGAGACGAAACAAAGTCAATATCCTACCGGGTAAGGAAATATACCTCATTAATCCTTTTTATAACAAGAAAACTATTTTGCTCTACCAACGGGCATTAGTCGAAAAATAATAATCAACGGTCTGACAAAATGATGATATAATGGCCGATGTAATTTCAAAAAAGGTTTTCTGGCTTTACTCTTATTTCATTAGTTCCTGTATTTTAAGATGGATGAAATTTATTGTGGCCATTATGAAAAGGTAGAGTGTTAAACTTTTTTTGCACGTAATTTGCTAGTTACTGACCGTAAATATGTATTCATTAATATCACAGGGTCAGCCAATTAAATGACTAAAGCACGTAAGAACAGAAAAGGTAGCGGTATAAATGACACTAGTCAGAGTTATCTCATCTGAGATTCATGAATTTCATTCTACAATCAAACCCTGATGATAATGAAATACAGGTGTCATTCGGAGAGTCGAAAGTACATGATTTTCCGAAAGACTGGCATTCTGATAAGTATAATTATAAACGCTGTTAGAAGATCATGTAAACCAACTCAACTCATCTCACTCAGAAACGATTTTAGAGGTTCAAACCACCTTCTCCGCTGCTTACCTAAAAAACAACTTTCATTGTACAACAATTTCAACAGCCAGCATTTTAGTTTACTGACAAATTGGATCGAAAATAAGTAATTTTATTAGCCTACCTTGCTTAAGAGAACGCATCAAATTTTCGGTTTCGGAACGTTAAAACGTCGCATCTGATAATGCTTATAAAACTGTAATATTCGAACAAGCTGCCTACATAAACACTGATTACAGGCCTAAAACTCTATAAAATCACAGCTATCGGGATCGTAATTTTTCTGCTTATACTTTCACTACGACAATTAAGCGAATGCTGTCGCCGAATTATTTTTTATTTATCTCATCTGTACGAATCAGGTGTTAAAGGTTATAGTTTTACACTGCCTGTGTAGAAGATATAAATACTGCTTATAAATTTCCCGTTAACTAACAGATCCTAAATCAAAGAAAAAGAGATTTGACAAGACGTTATTTGACAAATCATTTTTGACCTACGCTATTATTGTGTTTTACAGAAACAAAAATATATGTAGGGCCTATCAAAATATACCTGGTATTCAACAAACGATCTATTAGGGTTGCGTGAGTAAGTCGGGCCAAGTTGAGTGTGATGCGCATGTGACGTCAATGGCTCAGGTAATAATTGCCCAATCAGAGTCTCGTATTTTCGGCCAATAAGAAAGCCCAGTTTTAACCAATCAGATGTCTTCTTTTGCTTCATTTTGATTGGTTAATATTGTCTAATCAGAGAGTTTATATTACTGTACTACGTCAGACCGATATCAACCAATGACAAAGTGTCTTGAGCGTTACGTCATTCGTCAGGATATTCTGCTTTCTGATTGGTCCGTACTGATTCTGGGCGTCACGTCGAGTGTGATTGTAATATAAAGTCCACACCTAATGTCAACTTCTAGTTAACGGTAGGGCAGAACATGTGAAGGTACCTTTTAATGAGATTTATAGTTTCTAGGTAAATATCACTTACGAAATATGTAGTACCCCATTGTAGAGATCTTTCGAGTTCTTAAAGAAATTAAAAATTGGTTTCTGTTGCTGCTAATTGTTATCACGGTTTTTTAAAAAATCACGAGTGTTTATTCGATACCGACACAAAGAAAAATAAACAAAACAGAGTTATCTATTTTTCCTAGTTGTTCAATTTTTGTAACCCAATTTTTGGCCGGTAATGTATCATATTTTTAAGGGAATGACTTTATACAACTGTAAATAAATATATATATATATATATATATATATATATATATATATTATTTTATTAAACATCCTATGTAGGATTTTTAAACAGCCGTATTATTTAAAATTGAAATACGAGTATATATTTTCTAACCACCAGAATACGGCAACATAAAACACTTACCAATGTTTATAGCGCTTTCGTGTATCTTGTACACATCTTCAGTAAATTAACATTTATTACAAGTCAAAATTTAAAACTTCCTGCTCCTACCATGGTAGATAAGGAATACTGTATTTCTTATCTACCATGGTAGGAGCAGGAAGTTTTAAATTTTGACTTGTAATAAATGTTAATTTACTGAAGATGTGTACAAGATACACGAAAGCGCTATAAACATTGGTAAGTGTTTTATGTTACCGTATTCTGGTGGTTAGAAAATATATATTTCAATATATATATATATATATATATACGCCACTTGAGGTATTTCTAAAATGATTGTTATTATTACAAGATTGTTTTAAAAAATTTTTATAATCGGAATTTATTTTCCATCTTTTCTTAACAAAACCATAAATAGATTTGTGAAAAATGAGTTGGTACGAAAAGGTACTCCCAGTGGAGATACTTTTAAAAAATACTGTATAATCTGAATAGTTTGATATTTTTTATAAAAAAAAAGTAATAAAACTAATTTTCAAAACAAAGGTTGGGGATTTAAGTTATTAAATCTGAAGTCCAGTGGATGCCTCTGGTTTTAGCCTTCATATTTTACCACTGTTGTCCAAAAAACTGATAGCCAAATTATTTTCATGCGACTAAAGCCATTTTACGTAAGTTAAACTAAAACATGAAATTTATTCTTTATTAAATTTCGTTGTTTGTTTTGTTCCTTGGTCCAGATGTTAGATGTGGGAGGAGTTTTGACAGAAAACATTAAATAATTTCTATGATACTTCATTTTTACTGGACGTGCACCATAGTTGAATACCGTATTTTAAGATTAGTTTGAAAACGGTTTCATTTATTACAGGTTTAATTTAAAGTGATAAAACTAAAAATTTAGTCTTGGAAATGTGGTCTTTAAAAAACTTTTATACTTTTATTTCCTTACTGACAAATACACTATTGTGCGGTTCCAAGCTCCGTGTATTGCGAGGTGAAGGGTATGGGTGAGGTATAATGAATGTGTGACGCATGCTGGGAGAACAATTGTTGTATTACTCTGATACAAAACATTCGTTTTCAAACTTTCCGTATTTAACATATTTGTTTTTATTTATTACATTTATTTATTTACATATTTTGATAAAAATTGGTAAGTTAAACACTATGAATCCGACCAAGTTAATAACCCGGTATGTATTTGTTAAATTAATGCGCCGGATGATAAAAATACTTTTTTAGTCTAGTTAGTACACGCTACCGCTACAAATGCTTCAGCTGTGAAACACTACTAACTCATTCATTCTCTGCGTTGTTATAGCCCTACCATAACAACGCACTGCATTCTTTCTAACAACACGAAGCTGGGACTCAAGCAATACCCATATTCTCGTAAAACTCCAAGGTAATATTATTCAAATTCATTTGCATTAATTAACTACAACAGAAATAATGTAAGTACATTATCTTATTTTTAGAATTTTTTTCAAAAGCATTGTATGTAAAGAAAACGGACGTATAATCTTTTGAGCTTTTTTAAAATATTATATAAAGTTTAACAACTTGCATGTATTACTTAACTTCCTTAATTTTTTAGTGTAAATTACATTGAACATCGTAAAAAAGTTATTCTTAAAGGGATTTATGATTTTTATAAAGTGCTGAGAAAGAAATAAGAAACATATTGATATTATTCATCAGAATTTCATCAAAATTTACAATAATTTCATAATTGGCCATTTTTTGTTTGATACTAAATTAAAAACCTCTTACCAAAAAAAGTCTTTGTTTTTCATTAATCTGTTGTTTAGTAATTAATTCGTTTTTTTACCCACCATTCTGTTTCCGTTAGTTATTTAAGCCTAACGGTCTGGTTGTAAGAAACGTTTAACGGTAACAGGCTGCCAAGGACGCAATAATAAAAGTTTTCATAATAAAACATTGTTACACACAACCGCTGTACAGACAATGGTGTTTTGTCAATAGTGCTTTTGTGTGAGTTTTGACAAGTGTAATTTATTACTTCTCGGACTAGCGGTTAATCTACCCTTACTTGTTGTTCTTCTAGTGCAGGGTAAATGGGTTCGTTCTATGATTCCATTGTGTTCTATTGTTATTTATTTCTCTTGATTATTCTATTGTGTTCTTTGTGATTTCTATCTTCTAGAAATGTTATTGGTGTTTATTACAAATAGCGCCAATCCTTTTGTCAATCAGTCAGTATTTTGTAAACAGTTTGCAAAGTGAGTGACCATGGTAGAACTATACGTGAAGTATATATTAAATGAAATGAGTTTTTTAAAAACCGGTTTGTATAGGCCATTCACATTTTGTGGATTGAAGCAGTTTATTCCTAACGGGCTCTGTTAGTGTAAAATTGTTTTGGTTTGTAGGTTAGAATTAATAAATAATTTTATCCTAAATGCCCAACATTTCTTTTATAGTTAAGTTATTTAAGTTTTTGTTAATTTTTAAATTAAAGTTACAGTACTGTATTACAAAATTACGCAAGTGCAGTAAGCCTACATATTTAACATAATTGTAGGCTACTATATTAGCCTATGTGGAATGTTCTGTTTTTGTTAGTTTTTAATAACTGCTTTGTTGTAATTTTTCCATAATTTGAAATTTCTGTAACTCAAATTTTCCCCATTCCATGAGGATTCTTGTTATAGAAGTTTGACTGCATTTAATTATTTAAGCTTTTCCAGACAAAAACCATCAAAGAAATTGTTAGAGTTCCTTGTTACGATAGTAATATATATGTCTCTGCTGACATACCAGTAAAAACAGTGAAGCAGGATATATCAATTTTCAATGAAAGATATCAACGTAGATTTTATGACCATCCAAATTACTTGGCTCTAAACATTATAGACAATAATAACATTAGTTTTAAGCGATTTTAAACGTCACAACATACTTTATCTGCCGTACAGATTTGTTTAGTGATATAACAAGTGACTTAGATTTACGAGTATATTCTGAAATTATTAATATGTATTAACTGTATGTATCTTAAATTAAGCATTCTTTGACTTTCAATGAATTTTAACTTATAAATTGAAAAACTGATTGTAATGTTAGAGTTTAATAAAAAAAAAAAGTTTATTGTAATTTTTCAGTTGTTTTGTGATAATTAATCTATATTCAGTAGTCTCCCTCTTAACCGACTCCTCTTCAACCACCCGTCAGATTAACCGACCCTTTCCGTGTTAATCCGTTAGCATAATTAAGTTTGACTTCCGCCGCGGCAACGAGGGACAGTCAAAACAGACAAGTCACCACACGTCTCTCTGCGACTGATGACTCATCAGTTTCCTAGCGATATAGGTCAGTAGTGCATTGTCTTCCCTGCAGTGCGCTTCGTGGTTTGTTGTTGTTATCTGTGTGCCGCATAGCAGTCGTATTGAACAGTTGTAGTGAACTCTTCCAAAAAAGAGTGGAACTAGTAAGCGGAAACATGTTTTAGTAACAATGAAAGACAATTTAATAGCTGTTGAGCGATTTCAGAAAGGTAAATCGGTAAAATTAATCAGTGGTGAATTCGGTATTAAAGTAACTACGGTTAAGGACTGGCCCCGAAACAAGAATGCTATCCAAGATTATTGCACTCAGATTGAGTCTGATATAGTTCTTTCGACTAGATTTAGGCCTCCTTTAAAAAAAACCGATAAATGAACAGGTAGACGATGCGTTGTGGCTATTGTTCATGCAAGAGCGTCCCAAAGGTACGCCTATAAATGGCCCAATTTTGCAAGAAAAGGCTGTGATTCTAAATGCCAAGTTTGAAAATGGAGAACAGTTTTCCGCAAGCGAGGGCTGGTTGACGCGCTGGATGAAACGTTACGGCATTCATTCTTTAAATGTGTGCGGTGAAAAACTATAAGGTAAGCCAGCTGCAGCAGATGAGTGGAAAAATAAACTCAAAGATGTGATTGAAAAGGAGTTCTTTTTGTAAATTGAAGGATGTTTTTACGATTTTCGGTTCAATTGACTTTTAAGTTATGCCCGGTCCCGTCATGGTCGGTTGAGAAGAAAACTACTGTAAATTAGTCAATTGTTAATAAATATTTGCTATAAATACAAACAAACGTTTAATTATTTAGAGATAAGCAGATCCTGAAAAAAATCTGGAATAAAGTCAATATCAATGTTTGTATAGTATAATCTTCTACCATTTTTCTCCAGTAATATTGGACCGATCTTGATGCTGTTAATCAGATATTATTTACGGCCTGATTTTTGAACATATTTTCACGGTTCCAGGGTGCATTTGTTTTAATCAGTAAACTTTAATTTTTTTATTTTATTTAGTTGAATACAATTTACTACTAAATTAAACTAAGTTACAATATACTAAACTAAACAAACTAATTTACAAACTAGTTACTAAACTAATACTATGATACAAGTAGGCATATACAATATTTTTAACTAAATATATTTATACGCAAAAGCTCTTCTTCACAAAGAGTTCTGTCCGCGCATAAGAATATATAAAAAAAATTGAGTTACTCTAATATTTATAATTGCTATAAAAATTACTAAGTTATACAGTTAAATAGGGTACAAGGACTACGTTAAACAGATTTTATTTAAAATATCAGAAAATAAATATAATTACATTAATGATAAATATAATTAGCCTACATTTACTTAAATATCAATAACAATCATTGTAATAACAATAAAAATTAAAAACAAATACTTTAAGATTTGTACGAGTGCTCGTACATTTGTAATATAGGTAGAGAAAAAGTTTTTAAAAAATTTATTTCATAACTATAGGCTAACTACTTTACAATATATTTTAACTAACACAATGTGGATATTTTTACTTTATAGGAATTAAGGAACATGAATGAACATAAAAAAACAGGCAAACTGTCGGAAAGATAAGAGTAAAAATCTAACCAGAGAACAGTTACTTTAAAACTCGGAAAAGTTTCTCAAGTTCTTGCTCGTAGACCAATAGGATATGATATTTTTTTAAGTTTTGTGTTTTAATAAATGTGGTGACATAATACTGTACATATTTTATTGATTCATTTTCCTTAAAAAATGGTTATTAATTTCGTTTTTTTATTATTTGTATTTGTGGTTCAAATAAAACGACGGGTGTTAACGCCACTTCCCCCCCCGTCTAACAATTACTAATTATTATCGTTGTTAAATACACTGATTTTGTATTAATAACCTTTTTCCCGCCTCCGCCTGTATACTTGTCTTGACTTCCGATGGTGACCTCAGTTCATGACGTAATTTTTCTCCCTCTACTCACATTCCTTTCTTCCCGGTTCAACTCACTCACTGGTTAGATTCTGCGACATGTAGACTGTTCGTGCCTTCTCTGCGCCGGCCATCCTATGGCGTCGCTTCTGCAATTGTCGTTATGCTTCGTTCGTTTCTGATGTACCATACATCATTTTCAAGTGTGATTTTGCTTATGTGTGTAATTTATAATCATTTACAATTGTTCTTGTTTTCGTATCAAACATTAAAGTTACAGTGTGAATCGAACCCCGGACACGGGTCGCGTGGACGCCGTTTCTACACTTCAGGCCATTCAACAGGTAAGCGAATTAGTCTATTTTGTTGTACGCTTTCTGATTTTGTGTTTGAGTTGACCAGTGATGTCCTGCTGTTCCAGCAGTTACTTATCGTTTTACCTTTGCCTCCCGCAGTGTACTTTCTATCGTTGTATCTTGCTTATTCAGTCGTTCCGCCGTTGGTTTCTGGCGCCATTAAATGAAACTAGGTCCTCCGAAATAAGTCGTTTATGCTTCAGTTTACATTAATCTGCCATTAGTCGTGGATAGTGGGTTGATGTCCTACAGTTACAAGTCGGCTTACCGCATCACTCGTTTTATCCAATATATTTTTGGGTTAATTTCAAAACTCCTGCCATCAAGGCTCTAACATTTGGTCCGTCGCGGGCAGGATATTTATCAGTGCATATTTGGAAATACAGTCTATTGTCTTAATTTTTCAATCGTCAACAATTTCAGTATTTTGTTTAATTCGTCGTTACATGGTGTTACATTACATTCATCGTGTCATTTATTGTGTTTCGTGTCTTACATGTGTTCAATATATTAATAAAAACATTAATAAAAATATTAATATTAAAAAACAATTTCATTTATTCAGTTAAAAAATACGGGGTTGAGTTGCATAACAAATGCAACGCATTATCAGTTTGTTGTGACGCGTTCATTCAATACAAGTTGCAACCAACGCTATGCTGACGTCACAGTAGATCGGTTCAGTGCTATATCTTTCGACACGGCCAGAATTTGGCTAGAATCGCCATTTTTTCCTTCGTTCTTGTTAACTGGTTCACGCAGCTTACAGCGCATGCGTGCCCTCTCGCTCATTCACTCTCTCTCGTGTTGTCTGTCGATACTGCTAGCGCTGAGAGAATCACTTCACTTGTGTCGTCTGCAACATACACATCATAGTTGCAACTAACCTAGATTCAATAAACAGCTGTGTTTTGTTTACATTCTATTATTTGTTTTTCGCTCGCTGTCTTCGTTCATTATTTTCAATATGGACGATTTACAATCTTTAATCAAAAAACGCAACGTTGTTAATAATCATCTTTCTCGTTTTAATAATTTTCTTCAATCTGACGTTGAAGTTAACCAAGTCAAATTACGACTTGACAAATTCTTAGACCTCTGGTGTGACTTCGAACAGATACAAACGAATATCGAATTACTTCAACCCGAAACAGATTTCGAATCAGAACGCACTGCATTCGAAACTCATTATTTCCAGTTAATTGATCGCGCCCAGAAATTAATTGAATCTCTGGACAATACAATCGTTTTACAAAATCAAGTCAAGTCTTCTAATTCGCAATTAATACAATTACCTCGAATTCGCCTACCTTCATTCGACGGAGATGTTGCAAAATTCCAGAATTTCATCAGCTTGTTCAATGATTTAATTCACAATAATTCTGAGTTATCATTTGTTCAAAAACTTCATTATTTGAGGTGCTCATTAGTCGGTGAACCACTGCGTCTAATAGAACACCTGCCTCTCTCGCTTGAAAATTATACGTTAGCGTACAATTTAATTGTTGAGCGCTACTCCAACTCAAGGCGCATAGCAAATGTTCACTTAAATCAGATATTCAATTTCGTTAAATCTGACACTCCGTCCTATCAATCATTAAAAGGTTTTCTTAATATCCACGAATCATCAATCGGAGCCTTACGTCTGCTAAATATAAATTTACTTGAATATTTACTTTTTGAGATAGCCTATTCTAATTTGGATCCTGTAACAAAGCAAGCGTTCGAGGATTCAAATCCTAATTCAGCCGTGCCTACATACGAGGCCTTAATGTCATTCGTTACCGCTAAGATGCATGCTTTCGAGCTCTCGAATTCATCTCAACCTACAGATAACGCTAGTTCTTCTTATACTAGCAAATCCAACGTCGATAAACCGGCTAGTCACAGACCGGTGTTCCGTAAACAACCAATGTCTCCTACAACGCCTAAAAAACAGCATTCGGTTTTATTAGGTAGTAATCTTGCTAATTCAAATAGTGAACCGCTATACAAATGTCCGTTTTGTGGCTCTATTAATCACAACATTTTCAATTGTACCGAGTTTCTCGCCATGTCCGTTGAAGAACGGCACAAACAAGTGTTTCAGCTTCGTAAATGTTTTGCCTGCTTAGGAAAACACTCTCGCAAAGATTGTAAATCTATCAAGTCTTGTCGTTTATGTGGTTCTACTAGTCATCACACACTGTTGCACGAATCCTCTACTCCAGTCGATTCTACCACTCGTAATTCTGCATCAAGTAATTTTAATTACAAATCAATTACTACTAACTCTAATCGTAATACTACTTCTCCCGTTGTTAATTCTTCTGATTGCGATTCCTCTAACAATAACGTTGTTAATAGACATCCTTCTGTAGGACTATCTACACCCAGTAGCGCGCATTTAAGTACCGCTGCTGAAAATACCGTGCCTATTTTTGATTCTTCCAACAGCAATTCGCTATCGTGTCGCACTGGTTCACAAAAGGTTTTGCTAGGTACTGCTACAGTGCTGTTGCAAACTCAATTTGGCAACTTTCACGCTTTCCGCGCTGTACTTGACTGCGGTTCTGAAGTGAACTTAATAACATCTCGCGCCGCAGAGCAAATTGGCGCAAAAACAATTCCGTGTCGTCAAAACTTGTTAGGCATATCAGCCGCCACTACTCAAATACAAGGTACTTCTCAGATTACCATCGCTTCTAAACAAAACAGCGATTTTCGTCTCGATACCACTGCGCTAGTAATTCCTAAAATTACTAACAATTTACCATCTGTCTGCATTTCTCACGAAGTTTTACAGCTGCACTCCGGTAAAATTCTTGCTGATCCTGAATTTATCCACTCCGCCCCTGTAGACATTTTACTGGGCGCCGAAGTGTTTCCTGATCTAATTATTCAACACAATAATTCCATAATCAAAGGCAGTCCTTCTGCCATTTCTACAGTTTTCGGTTGGGTAATTTTTGGTAAATTACCAGCACTTTCTATGGTTTCAAATAACCAACCACCTAGCTCGTTACTCACTTCTGTCGATACGCTGTCTCAAACTATGCAGCGCTTCTGGGAGTCGGAAGAAATCTTCGCCCCCCCTGCTACCAATCCGGACGATGACTACTGTGAAAAGTTATTCTCCGAAACCACCACTCGTGATAGTAACGGACGTTATATTGTTGCGCTTCCGTTCAAAAACAATTCTGTATCGTTGTCTTCTAATCGTCATGTCGCAAGTCGTGCTGCTACAAAATTTACTGTTAAAATTTCTCAGCAGCCTGCAGTTCAACAAAAATACCACGATTTTATGCGTGAGTATCTTACTCTCAACCACATGTCGCCTGCTTCTTCTATCGCTGAATACATAATTCCGCATCACGGCGTATTTAAAACAGCCGACCCTAATGGGAAAATTCGTGTCGTATTTAATGCTTCTTTCTCTGATCTTCACGGCAATTCACTTAATAGCCAACTGTTACCTGGTCCTAAGTTACAAAAGGACATCTGTAATATTTTAACAACTTTTCGTAAACATCCAATCGTCGTCTGCTCGGACATCAAGATGATGTATCGGCAAATTCTCGTGCGTCCTGAAGATCGTTTTCATCAACATATTTTCTATTGTTCCGATTCAAACTCCACACCGCAAGAATTCGAACTGAATACGGTAACCTACGGAGTTAAACCGTCTGCTTATTTAGCACAACGTACTTTACTTCAGTTAGTAGAAGATGAAGGCTCTTCGTTTCCTCTTGCGTCCGAGGCTGTTCGTTCCAGTACTTACGTCGACGACATTCTGACCGGTGCTTCCGATTTCAAGGAGGCTGAACTTCTAGTCGATCAACTCATCGAGTTACTCGCCTTGGGAGGTTTTCAATTACGGAAATGGTCTTCCAATCATCCTGACCTTCTGCAACGATTTCCGCACGATCATCTAGAAAATCCTATCTGTTTCTCAGATGAAACTTCATCGATTAAAATCTTAGGGCTTCAGTGGAACCCCACCTCCGATTCCTTTTCGTATCACGTAACTCCTTTCGATTCTACGGTCACCAAACGTACTGTGCTCTCCTATCTCGCAAAAATCTTCGATCCTCTCGGATTTCTAACTCCAGTCACCTTCTGGGTAAAACACTTTCTAAAACAATTATGGAACAACAATTTACAGTGGGACGACCAGTTACCGCCGATTTTCGACCACGCCTGGCGTAAATTTAGTACTGATCTCTCTGCTCTACAAGATTTTCGTCTTCCTCGATTAATTTCTGTTAACGGCGCTGAATACCGAATTCTTGGATTCTGCGACGCCTCCGAAAAGGGCTACGCCGCTTGTGTATACCTTCATGTACAAACCAATACATTTTCTGATATGTTTCTGCTCAAAGCCAAAAGTCGAGTCTCTCCGCTAAAAAACGTTACAATTCCTCGTCTTGAACTGTGCGCTGCACTCTTGTTATCTCGTTTAATTTCTTCTGTTTCTGATTTTGCGAACTCTATTTCTTGTTGTGACATGCGATTATTCACCGATGCTAGTATAGTGTTAGCCTGGCTGCAAACGCCGCAACACCGCTTAAAAATGTTTATTGCCAACCGTGTGCAACAAATTCTTTCATTAACCGATCTTGACTCTTGGTCTCACATCTCTACTGACCAAAACCCTGCTGATGTTGCATCTCGTGGTGCCAATTGTACCGATTTGATCAATCACTCGTTGTGGTGGCAAGGGCCGCCTATTTATCGTGCGCTATCTACCGAATGGCCTACGATTAATATTCCTTCCGTTTCTACTGACAAGCTCGATCTCCGGCAAGAAAAAATTTGTCTCGCCGTCTCAACTGATCCTTCGTTTCCCGACGAAATTTTATTAAAATTTTCATCGTTTTCTCGCCTAACGCGAATCCTGGCTTATGTTCTGCGCTTCGTGAAAAAACTCAAAACGCCTTCCGTAGTTTTTTCTTCGTTCCTGACTTCAAGCGAAATCTGCGCTGCTACCAATGTCTGCGTAAAATTGACTCAACTGCGCTACTTCTCCGACGACATCAATGCTGTCTCCAAGGGAAAAATACCGTCTAAGTCACTCGTTTCTTTGTCACCGTTGCTTAACAACCACGGCATTCTAACTGTCGGCGGTCGTCTATGCCGTTCTGCGCTTAGCACTACTGCACAGCATCCCATACTGCTGCCAAAACATAGCCACTTAACCAACTTAATATGTGACTATTATCATCAACTGTCGCTCCATTCGGGACCTCGTACAACACAGGCGTTGATCGTTCAACAATTCTGGATTTTATCTGCTAGAACGGTCATCCGACAAAGAATTCATCGCTGCGTTCGCTGCATTAGATACAACGGACGACCTTCTCAACCTATGATGTCTACGCTTCCATCTTCTCGTGTCACCGCTTCCCGTGCATTCTCATCTACTGGTGTTGATTATGCCGGCCCGTTCTTCGTCAAAACCAGTCGTCTTCGTAAATCTTCCTTATCTAAAGGTTACCTGTGCGTCTTCGTGTGCATGTCCACCAATGCTGTTCATCTCGAATTTGTGTCTGATCTTTCTACTGATGCTTTCCTTGCTGCACTCGATCGTTTTGTGTCTCGTCGAGGTCTGCCTTCGGACATCTACTCCGACAACGGCACCAACTTCGTTGGCGCCAAAAATAAATTTGTCGAAATTTATAATCTGCTTCGTCGCTCGTCTCCTGCTATTGGAAGTCATCTCGCTGCATTAAAAATTACTTGGCACTTCAATCCACCTTCTGCGCCAAACTTCGGCGGATTATGGGAAGCCGCCGTCAAATCGGCCAAACATTGTCTACTTCGGCTCATCGGAGACAAACCACTGCTCTTCGAGGAGTACATAACTTTATTTGCTCGTATCGAGGCCGTATTAAACAGCCGACCTCTGTTTCAATTCTCATCTGACCCCAATGAGGAGAGATGTATGCTGACTCCTGGGCATTTCCTCATCGGATCGTCTCTGTTACAACCACCTGAACATAGCACAATTGATCAACTCCAGCCGGCCTCGCGCTGGCAGCAAGTCAAAGTTCTAGTTAAGTCGTTCTGGAAACAATGGTCCCTGAACTACCTGCACACGCTAACTCAGCGCAATAAATGGACTCGTGCTCGTGACAACCTACAAATTGGTCGTGTTGTCATCGTGCAAAACCTCGACACTGCTCCTGCATCATGGCCATTAGGCACAGTTACCGATGTCTTTCCTGGCAGAGACCGCACAGTTCGTACCGCCGAGGTAAGAACTATTCATGGTACTTACATTCGACCCGTGTCAAAGCTAATTGTCCTGCCTGACAATTAGGCTTTACCTTCGTTCTCAACTCTACGTCTTCTTCTCACCGCTGTCTGCTCCGCATGTGTCGTCTTATTTCTCTCCTAGAGATTCAATTTTCTGAGTAGGCTGCTCCTGTTCAACCGCTGCGTATATTGTATGTATTGATTCATACAATCTTTCAACAAAAGTTTCCTTTAACAACTTAAAGAATTCACTCCTGACACATACAAATACACATTCATGTATTCGTCTTTTCATTCGCCTGTTCCCTTGCTGGAACTCTACCTTGCTCCGTTGTTCTTCGATTCTTCTTCTGCGTCGCTTCTGGTTGTCAACCCTCGTTGGCAATCACCTCAAGATCGTTCCGTTACTCGTTGGCTTCCGCGCAAGCCGTGGAAGATGTTCCGTTCGTCGTTGGCCGGGCAAACCCGTGCGTTTGTCACGCCACCTCAAGATGCTCCGTTCTTCGCTTCATTCGATTCTTCTTCGTCGTCTTCTTTGCTTCGTACTCTTCGTTTGCTACGTTTTCCGCTCCCTGTTGCTTCAGGGCGGGCGGCTTCATTCTTCGTCTTCTTCCTGCGTTTTCCGCTCCCTGGTTGTTTCAGGGCGGGCGGCTTCGTTCTTCGATCTTCTCTGCTAGTTTTGTTTCTGTAAATCGCTTTCATCGATTTAGGCGGGCGGTATGTTAACGCCACTTCCCCCCCCCCCCGTCTAACAATTACTAATTATTATCGTTGTTAAATACACTGATTTTGTATTAATAACCTTTTTCCCGCCTCCGCCTGTATACTTGTCTTGACTTCCGATGGTGACCTCAGTTCATGACGTAATTTTTCTCCCTCTACTCACATTCCTTTCTTCCCGGTTCAACTCACTCACTGGTTAGATTCTGCGACATGTAGACTGTTCGTGCCTTCTCTGCGCCGGCCATCCTATGGCGTCGCTTCTGCAATTGTCGTTATGCTTCGTTCGTTTCTGATGTACCATACATCATTTTCAAGTGTGATTTTGCTTATGTGTGTAATTTATAATCATTTACAATTGTTCTTGTTTTCGTATCAAACATTAAAGTTACAGTGTGAATCGAACCCCGGACACGGGTCGCGTGGACGCCGTTTCTACACTTCAGGCCATTCAACAGGTAAGCGAATTAGTCTATTTTGTTGTACGCTTTCTGATTTTGTGTTTGAGTTGACCAGTGATGTCCTGCTGTTCCAGCAGTTACTTATCGTTTTACCTTTGCCTCCCGCAGTGTACTTTCTATCGTTGTATCTTGCTTATTCAGTCGTTCCGCCGTTGGTTTCTGGCGCCATTAAATGAAACTAGGTCCTCCGAAATAAGTCGTTTATGCTTCAGTTTACATTAATCTGCCATTAGTCGTGGATAGTGGGTTGATGTCCTACAGTTACAAGTCGGCTTACCGCATCACTCGTTTTATCCAATATATTTTTGGGTTAATTTCAAAACTCCTGCCATCAAGGCTCTAACAACGGGGTTAACATAAAAAAATTGTTAAGAATACTTATGAAACATCAAATAAAACTTCAAACAGTATTACATACATCTTAAGGTTATCCGACTTACTTCAACGAAAATTCTTTGAATTTTAACGCGTGAAATAAATGAATGTTGTTTTCAGAGAGGCGTGAAAAAAGAACGAATTACATGACAGTTCCATCACTAACATCACACCGCCGCCAAACCGACAGGTGTGTTTGTCGGTCTACCGATCTATACCCGTAAAAAACTTAACACAGTATCATTTTTTATATAAATGAATACGTAACAACGTACACAATAAATCACGTGTACTCCTTGTGTTGGCGACAGGATGTGGATTTACCAATAATTTAACCGAAATACAAGCCAACGCTGTTTACACAGCGTCAACTTCTATTTTAGAACACGTTAACTGTACTGGTGTAAACATTTGAAAGTTTACAATTTATTTATGACGTTTTTATTCACATAAATGTAATATTTTGTATCAGCTACAAGAATAATCTATCAACAAAAAACTAATTCTTTTATTACATTCTTTTACCAAGGATCTTTTTTGGATTCTTAAATTTTATCAAAAAACTAATAAGACCGCCTCCATTGCTTAGTGTCTACGCTACCGTACAAAGCAAAGGTCCCAGGTTCAATTTCAGGCTAGGATCTGAAAAATATTACACGTTAAAACCCACTGTTACCAAAACCTACAGTAATCGCTAATGACCAAGCTGTCGATGCGACTTTAAATAAACTAAAAAAAACTAATGAATTTTAAATATTTATAATTTTTTTAATTAATTATTTTAAAGTCCCATCAACACCAAAGGTTCATAGTGACTACAAAAATTTATTTATTTATTTAACTATTTTGTTTATTACTTCTCCAAAAGAGCAAAGCCCGAGCTTGGAGGAGGATTACTCAAATTACAACAAAAAAAATATTAACCACAATAATAATTAGAATACTAAAATAATAGTACTGCTAAAAAACAATTAACACTAATACATCACTTATTACATAAAAAACACAAAAAAGGGAAAGTGATCAAATTAGTAAAAAAATAACATTAGACAGAAATCAAAAATTAGCAAAATTGTGATAATAACATTAACATTGTAACAAAAAGAAACCTCTACCAATTTATTTTAGAAAAGAAAAAAATTTAAAATGAAAAAAGATTTAACCTTAACTAAGCCTACTTCTTTTAATTTTTTTGTTTGTTTTTTTAAAAGTGAAGGATTATTTACAAACAGTTTAACAAAAACTTTTAGTAAATGTTTCAAAGATTTTCGAATATATCTTGAAGAATATAGCACTCAGCAGCGTTGCTTCTATGTGATCGTTTGGTTGTAAGTGATGAATAGTATCTTCTTGGTCCTGGCGATGTACAACTTTTCATTATACGAAGAAAGACGTAATTGTTGTTTTAAAATTAATGGATGAGGTGATTGAAGGAGTGAAAAGTAGAGAATGGAGACGTGATACTGATGATCGGTTTAACTCCCAGGAATGATCCCAGGCAAATAATAGAAAGAACAGCTGCAGCATCGGGAGTGTCCATAGGTACAATAAAGCGAATTTTAAAAAAATCGCCTGAAATTGACAGTGGTACTCAGTCTTTCCTTTCATATTCCGCAAAGGAAACGAAAAATAAACCCTGTTACAGGGCTGGATAATTTTGATTGCAAAATAATACGTTCGTATATTAGTCACTATAAAATGTATAAATATTACAATACTATGTTATACTCAGGTACAAAAATACAAAAATGTAACTAATATTTATATTAAGAATTATAAAAATAGTACTAAGTTTCGCGTGACAATTGAATCAAAGTAACGCATGAGGTCTAGTTTAGCACGAGCCATACTACACTGCACGTAGCGGTGTGACTCGCAATGTCTGTTTCACGGTTCTCGGCCAAATGCATAAGCTATACTAACAAGGTGTTGTAGATATGTTTTTCATTAATATGATTATTTATTTATTTAACAGACTTACTAAACAAGAGACAAATAAATTAATTGGAAAAATAGAAAGAAAGATTAATGGTTCTATCATCAAAATCTGGCAAAAGAAGATTAAAATTGAACAAATATTTTTATAAAAATATTGAGACTTTAAAAGGAACAATAACTAAAAAGGGAGCCAGTTTTTTGTAAATTTGAAAATAATGGATGAATCCCGTTTAAACAAGAAAATCTTTAATATCTGTAATGACAAAACCACAAACAAACACAAAAATGTAACAATTATGATTTACGGACGATGAGTATTATTTAAACATACGAGAACACAGGACCAGGTTATTTGAGTTGGAAATTTCTGCTGAGATAAATTACAAGAAAGAGAAAAGAACAAGTCTTCACAAAAGAAAAAAGAAATTAATATTCGAATAATAAAGAAATTTTTGACAAAAAAAGTGAAAGAAACTGCTAGGAAAATTAAGAGACGTAAATCCAATGTTATTCCAGTTTGTAAAGATTGAATTTCGACAAAAAGAGAGTTATGTTTCTTGAATGAGGAAATCATCTTTAGCATTTATGAAGAACTTAGTGGAAGAAGATGTTATGTAACAAAAATATAGTTTTGAGAAAAATTAAGTCAAATTTTTAAAGCTCCCATCTTTTTATGCATTGCCTAATTTCTTTTATTTTGGTAACTACATATATTACCTATCTCTTTACGCAAATTTTTATAATGCAATTAAAATTGTTTTTGAACATAACTTTACAGTACCACTTTTCTCATAGTTTTCTTATGCATTTGACATCTTCGTCCTCTAAAAATCTGTATCGTATACTATATTTTCTGAGAATGGATAAACGGTATTTCAAAAATAGAAGACAAAATCTTTCATAACAGATGTCTTTGAAATACCAAATAACACTCTTTACTTGGTGAAGATAAATACATAATACCACAGTTAACTGTTATTCTTCCAAAAAGTTGTCTCTAAGACATTCTGGTGGAAGCAGGCGTCAAGTAATCTTGACACATTTATGCATTAAAGAACATTAAATTAAGCAGTACACTCGTATACCACTTATCCACTAGTATTTTCTTAAACTGTTTAGACAGAGTTTAAATCTTCATCAATCACAAAAAACAACGTTTTTGAAAAAGTGTTACATAGCACCTTCATCCTCTAAGCTGTTCAATAACTTCTGAAACAATGTATGTAATTTTTATGTTGTTTCATGATGATTACAAAAATTTAATTATTATGTCATTTTTAACCGATTATGTAAATTTATGAAATTTATGTAATTTTAACTAATTTTTAACTAATACAAAGAGATCGTTGTAATCATACTAGTTTTATGCATGACAGTACTGATAAGGTGCTGTAGATATGTATTTAATTAATATGATTATTTACTTAATAAACAGGCTTACTAAACAAGAGACAAATGAATGAATTGGAAAACCAGAAAGAAAGATTCACGGTTTTATCATCAAAATTTGGTGAAAGAAAATTAAAATTAATTTTCGTAGCTTTCTTTAAGTAAATCTTTGTGGGTGATTCAGAACTGTAAGGAAATCTCTCGGTAGCTCATACTAAGGCAAAAAATAAGGAAAATTTTCATAAAAACATAGACTTAAAAATTCTTCGATAGCGAGTTATACAGGGTCAACAATTTCGCCGAGAAATCAGTACCCTCGCTGAAATGAGACCATATAGACATTTTTAAGGCTGTAACAAAGAGACAAATCTGAATTTTTTTATGTATTTTTACTTTATAAATTGAATATAATTGGTCCCAGTAATGTACCTTTATCAGTTTTAAAGATATTTACGTAAAACACTAGAATTGGGGCTGAAAAATAACACATTTTGTCTTAAACGTGAAATTATTTCTGTAAATGGTGAACTAAGGTGTATTTTTTAATAATTATAGTATTTGTTGAAAATATAATTCTTAAATGGTTCATGTACGTTATTTAAGAAAAAATTGAATACTATATATAGAAATTTAACTTTTTTTAAAAAAACGAAACAAAGGTAACTGTGGAAAAAAATTTAACTGCATGAAATACTAATTTTGTCCATAGATTGGAAATAACAGCTGATTGTTCATTCAACGCTGCAGATTTACATTAAATTATGAGTTTCAGTTTAAAAACAACGTAAAAATGAGTTATTAGTTACCAAGAAATGGTGCACCAAGTGGCTCCCGTTTTGTTTTGGATGATAATATAATAATAATCTACAGTATCGTAATTTAACATTTTTTACGAAAGTAATTTCACGACGACAAATATATTTTAAGTAAGATATCTTTAAAACTGATGATGGTACATTACTGGAACTAATTATATTCAATTTATCAGGTAGAAATACATAAGAAAACATCAGATTTGTCTCTTTATTAAAGTCTTAAAAATGTCTATATGGTATAGTCATTTCAGCGAGGGTACTGAATTCTCGGCGAAATCTTTGATGCTGACTCGCTAACGCAGCGTTTTCGAGCTTATTTTATATGAATTTTTATGCTTAGCTATATAATGAGCTACCGAGAGATCGCCGTATAGTTCTGAATCGCCCATAACTAAGCTTTCAAGTTAATTTTTTCTACGTATGTTCAAAAATCGATACTTTTGAACTAATTCTCAATTGACAAAATATTGTAGTTATAAAAACATCTGTAAATATCTGTATTTTTTAAAAATTTAAACAGTTCTAAAAACTTAAAATTTGTATACTGTTATGTAAAAATATAGGTCACCACATTAGTACAATCTATTATATTAATCATTTATGACCCTTAATAACATAATCGCAGAAAGAATGAATGTAACCGAAACTAAGTACATAGTTAAAATATATTAAACCTAAATTGATTTAAAATAACCTAGAGTACTGAAAGAACTATTAACTCACAAAACAAACATTATACTATTTACAATATTTTACTAGAAGTTATTTTAATTCACAAAATAAGCTAAATAATACCATTAAAAACAGTCGTAGTAAAACTAACAATGAAATAATTCTAGATTACGTTAAATTTTACATTCATGGGCTGTTAAAGAAAGTAACGTAAACAATAAACATTAGTGTAGATACTAAACTACTGTTTGTATTATAATAGTATTTCCTAATGTAGTTTAAACTACAAAACTACAACAAAACTCAGTAATAAATAATATTCTTCGAATTTAAGCAATTCTATTATAGTTTACAATGTTAAAGCCCTCACATACAGTATGATCTCACGTACTATCAAAATTGTATTACAAATAGTTCGTGGAACGTGAAATACAGCAAACGTACATAGGGTTGGAGTCAGTTTGTTGTGTATGTATAAGTAACCACACAGAATGTGTAATAAAGCGTACCACATAAAATATATTACATTTCAACATGACAAAAATAAAGCACAACAAATCGCTACAAAAAATAAACTATGCTAAAAGCTATTTTAACCACATTTTCCAAGTAATTTTATTTAAAGTAATATTTATATAATTAACACGTTAAACTAATAACAGAGTTATTAAATAAGTTACAGAAACATCTTTGAAGAATATCTCTGAAGAATTGTGGCATAGATGGCATAAGCTAAATTATTTAAATATGGTAGACTTCTCAATCTTAAACTTTTACTTTTATTCCTCTCAGGTTGATGGCCCTGAAAAGGGCCAACCCACGGCTCTCGCCGCAGCCACGCGCTGTCTACACCGGTCTCCTTCGAAACCGGCACAACGGTCCTTCTCAGAACCAACTCTTTAAGGTTTACACAGGCCCTTTTCAGGGCCATCAACCAGCTCTATCCGCCCCGGCGGACATACACATAAACGGCCCTTTTTAGGGCCACCAAAAATATAAGGTTTCAACTTCCACTTAATTTCACCATACGGTGACAGTAGTTCCAAACGTTGGTGTTGTACTGTTGAACGAAGAGCAGGATTTTAAAAGGCGAACAACATTATACCCCAACGAACTAAAAACTGCAGATGAGATCTAGCCAATAACAGCCAAGTCCGGGTCTGAGGTTGCCTCTTCGCTAAGTCACACTCTGTTCCACCGAACTCCAGCTGACTTTTTGATAGGCTGTCATCTACAGCGGGACTAGAACGTGACAACGCAGGACAATATTAACGAAAGTCAATTGGTTCTGTGCTGTGATCTATGTCACTATGCTCCGCCTTCATCTGCAGTCTCTAGTTCGTTAAGCTATAGGTGGAATATTCAGTCTCTAGCAAATAATAGAAAAGAGAATAGAGTTCAACCTAGAAATACACCTAGCTTGTTTAGATTTGGGAAAAACTAAGTTTTCCATTTTACATACCTGGGTTGTCATGTCACATATAAATATGATAAAGAAATTACGAAAAATTAATTTTCAGACAGTTTGCTGTTTCATTAATAAGATCTTTAGGAGGAAAACTAGTAAGGTCACACGAAAACATATGTATGATATGATGGTAGTATCCCTGCTGCTATACGGCTACGAGTTGTGGGTACCAAAAACAGCTCAGTTAAGAAAAGTAGAAGCCGCTGAAATAAGATTTATGAGAGCCGTGCATTGCAGCCTATAACGGGTAGGTAGAGTGTTAAATTATTTGCGCTCGATCTGCTAGTTCCAGGGCTACAAAAAATACTTCTGTTTCTTATCACATGGTCAACCAATTATGACTGAAACATTTAAGAACAGAAGAGGTAGAGGTGTAAAAGTCATCAGTCAGAGTTTTCTTCTCTGAGAGTAATTAAGTAGATGCTTTTCATAGAGCCGGGCATGCTGAAAAGCATACTCTGCCACTCAGTAAGGAAGGCACAGTAAACTATCTCACTCCTTGCTTTACTTATTAAATCCTCTGTAGGTTCAGATCAGTCTTCCGGCTTATGACCTAAACGACAACAACATCAAGACCCGTGTAGAGGTACTCTACTATGAGAGATCAATTTGGCAGTAGTGATAGAAGGAGAGAACTGGGTAGAGATGAAACTATCCATCAACTATCTTGTTTTACTCATTAAATTCTCAGTAGGTTCAGACCAGTCTTTCGGCTTATGACCTGAACGACAAAAACATCAAGACCCGTGTAGAGGTACTCTATTATGAGAGATCAATTCGGCAACAGTGATAGAAGGAGAGAACTGGGTAGAGATGAAACTATCCTGGAAAAAATGACCCAATACATGAATAGATGGCCACTTCAAGTTGTACGAATGACAAGTAGGCCTATAAGGGTTGCAATCCGATCATTACAATATTGCCCAACCGAAAGAAGAAGCTTGGATAGAAAGAAAGACATGGTTTGATGCTGGGACAGACGTAACGCCTAATAACCCGGAAGAAGAATAACACATTAACATCTTGAAAACAAAAATAAAATGGGGGAAAAATTAACTTACGAGAGAGAGAATTTTGCAATAGAGAGAGTTAATAATGAAACCCTACTTGTCACATATACCCAACTTACTATTTGAAAGGATACAATTATTTGAAAACAGATAATTCCCATCTATGTTTTTCAGTGAGATTTTAACGCAAAATGCAAAATAAATATTTTTTCTAAACTTATGTTCTATTTTTAGAAGGAATTACATCTGTATATTAATATAATCAGCAGTATTTAAATTACTTTAAATTTGTACAAATATACAAATTTCATTCTTGGGGAGGCATCAATGGGGGCCCTACCCCTCTCATGCCTATCATGTCATTTACATTATTATCATAATCATCTCATTTGCTTGTTGTAAAATTTTACAGTTGTAAATAAAGAATTAAAGAGAAAAAAAATTTCTACATCATAATACATGTGTATAAAGACCTGATTTATTCTTGATCGAAGAAATCAGTTATTGGCAAACCCGCGAAAGTGTTTTATATAAGAATCCTATTTTTTTAAATATTAATTTAGAGGCTTAATTGTTGGAAGTTAATTCCTTTTTAAAATTTACATGGCAGGCTTTGTACGGATAAAAATCTGCCGCATTGTATGTGACACGAATACACATGACAATTTATTTTTAACAAATTAAAAATACAAAATTTTGTTTCAATGACTTCAAACTCTAGTCTCTGAATTAAATTTTCAATAATCGAATCGTCAGCGGTTTTCTGACAAATCGATTAAATCGGATATTTAATTATTTTATGCAAATTTTGAAATAAATATTTTTTATGAATATGGTGAATCCGTTCCCTTGCAAAATCAATCCAATCATTTTTTAACTATTTTTTAGATAAATAAAAAACTGATATCAAAAATTGGATGAAGTTTTTCTTACCCATCTTCTTACATTTTTCGTTAATAAAAATACACAATACATTACTCTTATCCTTAGACATATGCCATTAACACCATTAAGAAAATTTAGAACATATTGATAGTGAATAGTATAACAGTGATATTCTAGAAATAGTCAAGGAATTTTTTTTGTAAAAAATTGTGTAACGTACGAGTGTGAAGTGGTGTGTACTGAAAAAGATAATAAATTTCGATATGTTTTGAATTTGCATTCTCGGAAATTAAAACTATAGAAATCTTTGGTTTTACTTTGATTCTTTTTATTAAGTTCTAGCCAAGCAAGAAACAGTTAGAAGGGTCTCAATTGATTTGAGAAACTATCAGACCGCAGGTATAAAAACAGTTAGCGCCTGTGTAGCAAATTAGTTAGTTTGGACTGTTAATAGAATTAGCGTTGTTGGGCCGTTTTGAAATATTGTCGTTACGGGACCGTTTCTGAATTATGTTAATAGTGCGTCTGTAAATATTTGGCAGCAAGTGATTGTGGAAAGGTAAATCATTGTTTTAGTCGTTAAGTGAGGTCTCAGAAGACCTTATTTAAGAGTCGAGTATAGTTTAATCTTAACGTTTTGTAATTAATTGAAGTAATTTAATTGTAATATTTTAGTAGTTTAGGCCTAATGATTAACTGTAATTAACAATCGTGTCAACAAATAATTGTTGTAAGTTTAGAAAGTTTGTTTATTATTTTTTATACCCAGATTTCAAAAGTACCTTAGTTTAGGTGTTACAATATTTACTGAAAACAAACTTTCTATAGGAAGATAAAACAGAACTCTTCAGTAATGTACTCTATTATACAGAAATTTATCTATAAGTCAATTTGTAATTATGGGTATACAAAATTTGCGTCTTTCAACTCCTCTAGTTTCTTCATTGATCGTGGAAAAATCTTCTTATGCCAGTCCAACACTACATGAAATTTTATACAAAATGTGAACTTTCGCTCTTATTAAAAAAAATTAATGCCAAAATGGGCAGTGGAGTGTTAAATTAGTTGCACTCGTTCTGTTGTTTCCAGGGTTACAAAAAATTGTTATATTTCTTTTCATATAGTCAGCCAATTATATGACTGAACTATTTAAGAAAAGAAGAGGTAGAGGTGTAAAAGACACTAGTCAGAGTTATTTCCTCTGAGAATAATTAATTTCACTATACAGCCAGTCCCTGTAGTGAATGAAGAGAAGGTGTCATTTGCAGGTTGGAAATTGGGTGCTTTTTGCAGGGCCTGACATGCTGATAAGCATACTTTTTCAACTAAGTGAGGAAGGCAATAGTAAATCAACTCAATCCTCGTTTTTACTTAGTAAAACCTCTAGAGTTTGAGTTTCAAACCAACTTTTCGGCTGTTGACCTAAACAACAACACAAAAAAATTAAGTCAGTGTAAGTAGTAAACTACATAATCAACTTTTTGTAGCATTTCTTTAAAGCTGCCAACTGATTATGGAAAACTTCCCGGGTACAATAACTGGTTTACAGAATTTTTAATTTCCTCAATGTCAGAAATCCAAACCATTTAGATACCAATAACCATGAAAAATTACTAATGAATATCCAATGAGAAATCAGGCCTGAGAGTAAATTTATTATGACAACTGTACTGTATATAGTAACATACGCCTGTGATGATAATTTTATTCGTTTCATATTTTGTTGTAGGCCTACAAGTACTTTTTGTCAGTGGAAAAGAGTTCTGGTGGAGAGGCGCAAAACTGGGTATATATTACCATTTCAAAAAAACATTTTATGTTTTTATTCATCAAATGTATTCTAAACGCACTTATATAATAGAAAAAATGCAGGCGTATATTTTTTGTTTAGGCCTAATAAAATTTTCAGGTACATGGAAACGTTAAAAATTTATTCAAGTTTTTTAAAAATTTCATTTTTCTGAAATTTTGATATATTTTCGTTTACACCGTTGTTTCTTTTCTACCCAACATAATGCAAAGGAAAATTTGTAAGCGTGCCTATTATATGTCAGGAAGGCTTACGCCAAATATTATAAGTAATTTCCCGCCAATTATAAATTAAATTTTTTGAAAGAAAACGTCCCGTCTTGTTCAAATACGTGAATAAAATTCTTCTTTAGTCATTACGTTAGCCTTGTTGACATATAATAGGCACGCTTACAAAATTCCCCTGCATTCTGTTGGGTAGAAACAAAGAAAGGACGGTGAAAACAATATTAAAAATGGAATTGAAAATGGAATTTTCAGAAAAAATTTGAAGTAAATTATTAACGGTTTCAAGTACCTGAAAATTTCACTAGACAAAAATATACGCCTCCAGTTTTTTCTATTATATAAGTGCATTTACAATAAATTTTATGAATTAAAAAAAAGGAAATGTTTTTCGAAATGGTAGTATACACCCAGTTTTGCGCCTATCCGCCAACTTTCTTCTTTTCACAGACAAATAGTAGGAAGAACAGACTTTTTCTGTGTTTTTTTTTACGTCGAGCTGTTTTGCGTAATAATTCTGATGCAGGCAATCAAGGTTGACAGATAAAAATCTGTAATGAAATAATTCCAGATCTGACCTGGAAGCGAACGCAGGACCACTGGCACAAAAGCCAGTTGCGCTACGCCAAGGATTGGCAAGTTAACGTAGTACCAACAGTAGTTTTAGATAATAGTTCAGACGTTTGTAAATGAATTTATTTTTACCGTATTCAATCAAAATTGTATCTACTTTGAATTCATATGACAATCAGTAACAGATAAAAATACATTTTAATAGTTTCAAATAAGCAGTTTAATCTATTTAATAAACAAATGCCTCCACAACCAGAATTAACAACAAGCAAATAACCATAAACTGCTGTGGGTTGTAAAACGGTGGGTTTTAATGTGCCAGAAATCCAGACCCTAGTCAAGAATCTAACCCGGGACCTTTGATTCTGTGCCACACCATTTCGCCACGAAGAGAACAAAACGGTTATTTACTTTTTCTTCTTACAGGATTACCAATTAATTTTGTAACGAAATATTACAATGATTTTTAGCAATTTGATACCATATTTCTAAACAAGTAGTACTCGTCAATATTTTAGGACACATCTTAAAAGTAAATACTCCAAATGAAACTGTTTTACCCCTTTTTAGAATAGTCTTTTAAAAATAAACTAATTGAAGGTTTTCTTGTAGAGGATCATGACGCTGTATTTGAATATTAAATCGAAATCAAACGGAATGTTCTTCTTAATAACTTTAATCCAATTTCCATTTGTAAATAAGTTTTTACAAAACGACGAAAAGACAAAACAAAATTAAGCTGTGAAGATTAATTAATTTCATTGTGATGTTGAACTTATTTTACATAAAATCTTTCTAAAGTTTTTTGAATAAAGTGGAAAGGGAGAACGACGAAGAAAAATAAGAGATAATATAACTTTTATCTGGTTCGTTTTAAAAAGAAAGGGGATTTCGTCTTCTGTATAAATTACAGTTTCTAAAACTGTTTGCCTCGCCCCACTGCATCATTAATGAGACCACTGATCATTGAATAATTACGTCTAAAAATAAATTTAAATAAAAATATTATTTTTCTTTGATACTAAATTTCATATTTATCTTTTTCCGTAACCTATTTTACGTATTGATTAAGGGTAGTATAATAAACATATAAATTAAGGATATTGAATAGTTCAACTAAAATTGAATGGTGAAAACAAAATGCTTCCCTGTATTTTTATTTAAAATATTTTATCCGTTCTAAATTAATATACAGTAAACACGATATCTCAAAATTATCCAAGCACTTTTTTACTTATTTCAATGTATTTTGCAACTGTTCAAAAAAAATTAACAAAATTTACCTAAATATGAAATTAAATAAATTTAAAAAAGGCTCTAATCTATTAGAAAAGGATATGATCCACAGGGACAGTGCTCCAGAAAGTTAAAATAAGTTAAATTAAAATTTAATTTTTGAATTTAAATTGTTGTTTTTTTTACTAGTGATATGTCAACTTAAGATGTTTCTACTCCAACGGCGTTTTAGTCGTCTTTGTGCGTTTCCTGGTAGATCAGGAGAATTTAATTGTGTATTAATGGATTATTATGATTTTAAAATCTGTCTCTGAACATACGGTACAATTTTATAAATTTGTTTTTGACGTAAGGGACGCATAAGTCAGAGTATAATATTTTATTGGATACATAATTTGGCGGATTGGTAATAAGTCCCAGTAATTGACTTTTGAAGCCCTGTATTCGTAAGATGACTGTTGGATTTCCTCCATCATAAATCTGACTACTACACATCCAGATCGCTTGAGCCTTGCTTGTTAAGAGTTTTGAAGTCATGGTTAGCCTTTGATCGCTTGTTGAACAAACTGTATAACTTGTTCAATCTGCCATTTAGTAATTCTCGCTTACGGTTGGCGTGTATGTTCCATGTCGTCGGTCTTAATACAGTTTAAGATACCGAACATTGTTTACTTGGGGAAGATTGGTTGAATAAACATAATAAAATTGTGGACATGTTTGTCGACGAAGGGTTAAAGGTTACTTGGTAGTTTCCGTTTCAATTAATTTTTATACTTTATTTTCCATTCCAAGCAATTACAATTCGAAAATTTTAAACTATCCTGTAACATAAACAAAACAGTCTCTCATGGTATCTCAGTTAAAAAAGGTTTCTTAACAGAAATTTAATTACCTACATCATTTGGGTAAGTCACTTTATGAGATTTAAAAAGCAAACTATAAAAAAAACCGAGTGATTTTATTGAATTTAAAATTTTCATTAAAGGGATTAGTATAAAGTAGTTGATAACTGAACAGATGTTACAATAAACTAATAAATAGTTGTAGTTTAGACTAGATGAATGTTAAAAAAGTAAAAAAAAAAATAATTCGAAAAAACATTTTTGTTAACTATCAAAACAAAGAATTTTCACTTTCTTTGTTTAAATTATATTGTTTTAATGTCACTTAATACAAAACTTATAGGTTCCGCTGTATTCCACATGTGAAACATGGTAAAGCTTGTAGAGGAAGCGTGTGGTAAGGCTGAGTAGGAACTGAAGTCGGATGCCGGAAGAGAGCAAATAAGCTACTACTGTTAGTCAAAAACATAATATTCTTACTTCCCTTATAAACTCGCCGCTCTAAATTTCTTTGGAGGTCTAGAAAACCGCTGATCTATATCTTCATAGGTTTTCTTTTCTTTCAAAAAGTGCTGAACGCTAAAAAGTATAATAATTCGCTACTAATAGGAAAACAACCGTAGCTAAAACACTCTTTCTCTACTTTCATTAACAAAGTCGGCCTCTTTCTTAAAAAAACACTTCAAAAGCAAAATCTGATTTAATGGAAATTATTCAATGGTAAATGGAGATTTTGATTCTCCTCAAATACAGAGTTCTACCGAACGGATTTTGAAACAATTTACATGGTTGTGAACGAAGTTGACTTCCGTATTTTTTCAAAAAAAAACCGGAAGTTAAAATTACTAAAACCCATAGCGAGATATTCCGAAACAAATTAAAAAAAATTGAATTAAAATTTTGATGGTGCTACTATTCCGGCGTGGGCGCTGCAAGGTTCTGCAGTTTATGTTTTGAAGGGTCGTTATGGTGACGGGAATTGTTTATTTAGTTGCATATCTTATTTCATGAATAACATTGATACACAACATTGCAAAATAACTGTTAATGTAATTTTAAAGTTGATTCTTAAGAATAAATTAGTATATTTATGCAAATTATTTCGCACGGACCAGCTTGTACGTATTTATTGTCCAGTTTGTCTTATAATTTATTAATTTTCTTTTTTATGTTCAATTCTTGAATTATCTACTGGGATTCCTTAAAGAATTTAAAAATTGGGTTAAATTTTTTGATGAAATAATGTATTGTATGATTTAGAATAAAGAATCAAAGTCAAAAAAATAGATTTCAGACTGTACATGCGTTAATACATTGAACATTTCATTTCATTTTATAAAAAGTCAAAATACGATATTTTATTACAGGAGTATCTAACCAAAGCTGTAATTCATCTCCCCCTACTGTTCTGCCGTACATTTGATTCCATTCTTTCAAAATATTTCCATCAAAATTCAATTTATTTATCCGTTGCAATTCAATTCATCTTTCAAATGTCAGTAGGTAGAGAGGTAGATATGCCGACCCCCTTCACAACCAAAGCCTGGTGGGTCGAGTTGAACATCCCTATATGTTATAGTTTTAAATACAGAATCAATAAATTGATTTTACTATGATCAATGTTAGTAAGCATTGTAAGTTTCATGAAGTGTATATTTTTGTTATTTTAATTAAAACATGATCTAACAGTAATATGTTTTAATAATTTTATACCTGAAATTGTAAAAAAAACTACGCAAAATAAAATTTTCTGATAAAAATAGGTAGCTCCATCGTATTTAATGCAGATTTTTATAAAAAAAACCGACGAATACAACTGTAATTTATAACACTGTGATTTAGAAAACTAAAAAAGGCCAATATATAAGCAGGATCTTTCGGTGACTTTCTATATTTTTAGAGTCCTTTACAAAATTCTCAAGGTAGCCTACTTCTTTACTATACAAATGTTAAGATCTGAACTAAGTTTCAATTATAAAATACTAAGTTGCCTCCATTGTTGTTTAGGGTAACAGCAGAGAAGCTGGTTTGAACCTCTAGAGGTTTTTCTAAGTAAAAACGAGGAGTGAGGTGGTTTACTATTGCCTTACTTACTGAGTTGAAACGAGTATGCTTATCAGCATGCCAGGCCCTCCGAAAAGCACCCCTTTTCCACCCTGCAAATGACACCTTCACTTCATTTACCACAAAGCTCTGGCTGTATAAAAAAATTCATTACTCTCAGAGGAGATAACTCTGACTAGTGTCTTTTACACCTCTACCTCTTCTGTTCTTAAAAAGTTTAGTCATATAATTGGCTAACTATGTGATAAGAAGCATTAACTATTTTTGGTAGACCTGGAACCAACAGATCGAGTGCAATTAATTTAACACGCCAACTGCCCGTTATGGGCACCAATATAAACCTTTTAAAGTACTTTGATTGAAATAGTTGTGTCTTATTGAAATTTTATTGTACAGTATTTAAATATATGAATACAGTATACCCACACAGATTAAGCAAAGTGTTTTAGGCGCGTTAATTAGTTGAAGATTCAATTTATGTAACTGTTCAGGATTATTTGCTTTCAGTTTAATAGGAGCATTTCGCAACACTTAAATAACAAATTTCTTATCAGTTAAATCGAGATTACAAATTTCTTATCAGTTGAATCGAGATTTAACTAATTTCATTAAAACAATTCAAACGTTAAGAAAATTAAAATTTTCGCAAGTATTAAAATAAAACAAATATTTAACAAATTTTTATTATTTCTTTTAACCAATACAATCACATTATTACCCTTCAAGATGATTCATGAAACCTTGAAAAAAGGTTTCAAACCTTGAAAAAAGGAAAAAGGTACTAAAAATGTTAGCCATAATATTCCAATATCATTAGTCTCTATTAAACTAACGTAAAGATCCTTGATCGAAATTTCGAATTTGATATCCATCCAAAAATTATCTGTGTATAATGTGATTGATAGTAATTAATATTTTATCGTAAATCAGCCCAATTATGTCAGTAGAAATGTTCCTACTTAACTGATAAGAAATTTGTTATTTAAGTGTTGCGAAATGCTCCTATTTAACTGAAAGCAAATAATCCTGAACAGTTACATAAATTGAATCCAAAGTTCTACGCCACCACTCAGGGAGTGCTGTCAGCAAATACTCTGCCGCAGCAGTAGATAATTGCCAGCGTAGAGACAATTAATTCCCACAAACTACATTTAGTTTATATGTAAACCTCTCTAAAATTGACTTTAAGCTTTCGATCAAACATGAAAGACAAAGTACTTACTAATTTTTACTTTCTCTTGCCTATATGAATATATAGGAAGGAAAGTATTGTTTTCATGTCGATTTTAAGAAATCGAGTTTTCACCGGATCTATACGTTTTCAGACCCCCTGAACCCAAAAAAACATGTTTTTAGCGATTGGTCTGTGCGTGTGTCTGTGTGTGCGTGCGTGTGTGTGTGTGTGTGTGTGCGTGCGTGCGTGCGTGTGTGTTTGTGTGTGTGTACAAAATATCTCAAGAACGGAACATCGTACGAACTTGAAACTTGAAACTTAAGTTACATATCACTATCGGACCCGACACGAACATTTTCATCAAAATTGGTCAACCGGAAGTAGTAGTTTATTCGTATAATTTTTCACTTTTTTGCGATTTTCTCAAAAACTGGTCCTACGATTTTTTTAAAAATCGCCTGGTTTACTAAATTTTTTATGCTCTACAAGATAGGGTAGGCGCAATGTTTGCTAAAATTCTGCGTGAGGCTGTTTTTACGTAAAAACATTTTCTTTTTAAGATTGCGGCTTTAATATGCATTTTAGCGCAAAACGTTATATAATAAAAGTTGTAGAAAATGTAAAATTCTACAACTTTTATTCAAAACATTTTTTTGTATAACGCTTAGTTTAGCGGTAATTTGCGATTTTCTGTTTTTTTTCTCACGAAAACGTGTGAAAAATCGATTTTTTAAAGATATCGGCCTTAGAATGCATTTTACGACAAAAGTGTATATAATAAAATTTATAGGAAATTAAAATATCTACAACTCTTATTTAGAGTATTTTTCTCTGCACAGCTTAGTTGAGCGTGAAACAGTGATTTTCCGTATTTTTAGGCCAAACTGAGTTCGATTTTCTTTTGTGTCTTTCACTCATGATTAAAATAAGATTATGTTTTTGAGGTTAGTTTTGTTGTTTATTTCTAATGTTTTATTACTAATGTTAAGTTTATTGTTAATTATTTGCACTGGCAAGAAAAAGTTGTGTGAGTGTTTCACACCAGATTTTTAAAATAATCATCATTTTTCGAAAACACAGGACTTTTCTTACACAACTGCATTAACTTCTTTAGTTGTTTTTTTTAGTTTTATTTAAAGTCGCATCAACAATTTTATTATTGGCGACTATTTGGATTATTAACAGTGAGCTTAAATTATGAAAATTTCCAGACCCTATCCGGGAATCGAACCCGGGAACTTTAGTTGTAATTTATTTTAATAATTTAAAGTATGAGTGATTAGCGTATCTTGAATAATCATTGTTTTCAGAAGGTTGTTGTGATTAGGTATCTATAAGTCGAATAAAATATAGTTTGATTTAAATGTTATATACTCAAAAAAATTCACTAAAGAATGTTAACTCATTTTACAATGAATTCCAATCACTTTTATCTCTTAAAATAATGACGTTTGCAACAGGTTAAGTACTTTCTACGATGTTAGAACTTCAAAAGAACTACCACAAATAAGTTCCTTAACACTTTTCAGACAAAACTTAATTTCAAACAAAAATAACAAATGTTTGATGTCTGAAGACACATTTTCACACTCATTACGACAGAAAAAAGTAGAATACACTTTTTTCATTATTCTAACATGTTTTTGTATCAGAAACGGATTCAGATTTTATTCAAAACCGACTGAAAAAGACTTTTTGTTATATCGAACCATTTGTAGTTGCAATTGAGCTCGTAAGCACATAATCAAATCATTACCATTTTTTATTTACACGAGGACCAAGTTGCAGTCAGCTAACAAAAAAAAACTAGTGTGAAAAACAAACGCGACTTTCTCTTGCCAATGAATAAGTAACCATATAACCTAACATTACAAACAACGTAAAATTAAAAGTTGCCGCCTCCGGGACGAATTAGATAGCGCGCTAGCCTACTAAGCGGAGGCCCCGGGTTCGATTCCCGGCTAGGGCCTGGAAATTATTACATCCCAAAACCTATCATTTCTGTTTCTTAACCTACCGTAGCCGCTAATGACCAAGCTGTTGATGTGACTTTAAATAAGCAAAATAATGAAAATAAAAACGACCTAATTTTAATCGTGAGTGAATGATGCAAAATTAAAACCAACTTAAGTTTTGCTTAATAATACGGAAAATCACTCTTTGACGCTAAATTAGGCTCTGTAAAAAATACTTAAAATAAAATTTGTAGGTTTTAAAATTTGTAGGTTTTAAATTTTATTCTGAACAAACCGGTGTAAATTAAGTACACAGAAAGCGAATAGTTTTTGAGAAAACCAGTGTCAAATGCAAGAAATGGAGTGAAAAAACACATTTTTTTATGTTAGTTTTTCCGGTTAATTTTACTTTGTACTCTTATGAATAAAAATTCATTTAATCAAACATCTATTCGCTTTCTGTGTACTTAATTTACACCGGTTTGTTCAGAATAAAATTTTCTTCATGTTTTATTCAAAAATTTTAACTGTTTCTTGGTGAAATAACAAAGTTATTCTTGCCCAAAGATTGAAAAAATGTGTTTTTCACTCCATTTTTTGCATTTGACACTGGTTTTCTTAAAAACTATTTAACTTACAGTTCTGGGACCTGTTTTATTCAATTTATCAGATCAAAAACTATAAGAAATGATTGAATTCGTCCCTTAATCTACCTTACCAGAATTCCAGAAAGACCTCATTTCACCTGGTGAGCTGAAATCCAGGTGAAACTTTCGCTAGCCGTAACTCGGAAACGAAGCATTTCCGGACCCATGTTTATATGTACTTTTTTCATTATTTTTACATGTACAATGAGCTCCTAAAGTTTCTGCATATCTTTGTGAATCACCCTGTATATACTTTTGCTCTAAAATGCATGTCATCTTTAAAACAAAGACATTTCTTCCTACGAGAGCAGTAAATGTGGCGATTTTTAAAAAATCGTACGGGCCGTTTTTTGAGAAAATCGAAACAAAGTTAAAATTACATGAATAAACTACTACTTCCGGTTGGCCGATTTTGATTAAACTGTTCGTGTCAGGTCCTCCTGTGGTACTTAACTTGGTACTTAATTTAAGTATAAGTTAAGTTAATATTCCCGAACAGTTACATAAATTAAACCCAAAGAATAAAAAACGTAAAGTTTGAGTTGCTACGTTTGTTAAAACTTGGTACTTAAGTTCCAACTTCGTATATCTTCTTGAGGTATTTTATTTACATTCTCACACACAGACCAATAGCTAAAATCATGTTTTTGGGTTCAGGGGGTATAAAATCATGTACATCTGGTGAAAACTCGATTTCAAAAAAAATTAACATTTCAAAAAATTTACAATATTTTTATGTATGGCAAGAGAAAGTAAAAAAAAGTATGAGTTAGAGCGTCACACGCTGTAGAAAACTTTTAAAGTAATGAGTGTACCTGAGTAAACTAAAGGTGATACAAAAATATGGCTTTTTACAACTTCGCAAAAACCATGAAAGGTAATAAATTAAAAAGATAAATTAGTATGTACAAACTTCTATATTCATTTTATAGGCCTACATTTATACATTCTATAAATAATATTTCGTATCTGTAGAAGTAGATTTGGATATCTATTTTCTAAAATCTTTCCTTCGTGCTCAAAAATAATAACATTCGTTTTCCATTTAATATAAATATTATTGCCTCCTCCACTTGCAGTATAAATAGGCAAAGATTTTCACGTGTTTCACTGACATTGCTTGTTAGTCTGTAGTCAATTTAATTTATTCACCACACTACTACATGTTTTTAAAAATACAGCAGTCACTGTCTCGTAAATGATATTAATGTTTAAAAACTTATTATACTAATACATAAAACATTTTTACGTTTTATTACCATCCATTAAACTTCTGCAATAATAATTTTTATTATCTTTGCTTTTATATTTGCAAATATCACATCTGAACAATGCTACAAAATTTAAATAAATGTTTATTTATAAAATATTATTGTGTTTGAATTATTGATTGATTAAACCATTATCTGACTGTTTCAATGTTAAAAACGACTTATTTCACATAAAATTCGTCGATTAAATGATCAAAAATTACCATATAAAAATAAAATTGACCCGTAGATGTAATATATAATATTCTCAAAAGTAGGAAGTCCTAGTCTTATAAATTTTACCTCAATTTTTGTCTTTAAAAGTAGATTTAGAAACTTTATTTTTTCTGTTTCAACTTATATCAACTACGAAATAAGTGATAATTCTGAAGTAGAACATATTTTTGAATTGTAATAAAAATTTCCAAACGTTGAATTTCTCGTTAAAAATAGGCTATATAATCTAGGAATTAATTTTGTAGATTTAATAGAACAGAAGAGTAAGGAGTGACAGGTGATTTTGTAAGTCATAGCATAATGCAGACTTGACTGGGAATTGAACCCATTACAGTAGTGATGACCATTATATGAACGAGCCAGCCTTAAATTGTTTTTGCTATTGATGATTTGCTGAGCAGTTTGTACACTGCTGTAAAATTTACCTTTATCAAACCTTTAACCTTTATCAAAATCAGTTCTATTTGTTTTGTTTGTCTATGGTAGCTGACGTTGCTCATGAGATATTTATTAAATAGACGGTAAAATCGATTGTCAGACAAGAATTCTAGGACTATTTGTTATTTTGAATCAACTCAAATACCTTTGAAACCAAAATACAAAAAATATCCTTCTTTTACTACTATTGTTTTTTATCGGATTCTAGGCCATCCACAGCGTCTACATGGAACGCTAATCAAGTATGAATAATATAGATTAATTTATTCCAAGCGTTTCAGTAATCAGCTAAACATTGTCTTTCACATAAAGAGATTAATGTGTATTATAAAAAGGTATTTTTGAGATCCGATCTCTAAGGTTTTTACGGTGTTTTTTAATCTTTTCTGATTATCCTTTTTTACTTTCTCTTGCCGTATACGAATGTATAGGGAAGGAAAGTATTATTGTTTTCATGTAGATTTTTGTAATCGAGTTTTCACGGGAAATACAGTTTTCAGGCCACCTGAACTAAAGGAAAACATGTTTTCAACGATTGGTCTGAGTGTGTTTGAACAAAATATCTCAAACAGATTATCACAAGGTTGGAACTTTGAACTTAAGTAAGGTACTATAAGGCGACCCGACTCGAACATTTTCATCAAAATCGGTCAACCCGAAGTAGAAATTTATTGGTTCGATTTTTCACTTTTTTGCGATTTTCTCAGAAACAGCTCCTACAATTTTCTTTTAAAAATCGCCTTTTTCACTACATTTATTATGCTTTACAAGCGTCATGTCTGCTGAAATCCTTGGTAGCTGTGCTTTCGTGGTAAAAAATCTGTTTTTAAAAATACGGCGTTAATACGCATTTTAAGGCAAAAGTGTATATAATCAAAGTTGTAAGAGATTAACAAAACTTACTACTTTTATTTCAAACTTTTTTTGTACAGCGCTTAGTTTAGCGTCAATTAGTAACTTTACGTATTTTAAATCTCTACAGAAATCGACTTTCATTAAGCGCCATTCACTCATGATTAAAATTAGGTAATGTTTTTAATTTTATGTTTTTTACAAATGATTAAACACAGGTTATATTTTCATTATTTTAATTGACAAGAGAAAGTCGTATGAATGTTTTACACCAGAGATATTGTAAAAAAAATAGTACCTACCGATTGTTTTAATCTTAGATATTTACTTAAATTTTCCCCCTAAACTCTTGTTTGTTAATGACTACAATCGCTTATAAAACAGGATTAATTGATGTAGATTCCTAAATTCTTCCAGACGCTGATCAGGAATCGTACCTAGACCCTTCTACTTTGATCTCTAACAAAATCAAGCGTACTTAACCATGAAAGTGCCAGAAACTTAATTTTTAATAAACAAGGTATTAACTTTATATAAATTACATGCCAAATTGTTGGTATTAAAGAAAGTTTTATTTTCATTATCGTTTTCACGTTATATCCAATATACTTGTTTAAACTTAAGAAGAAGTTTCAATAAGGTGTAAAGTACAAAAAAAAACTTTATAAAGTTGTTAAGGAATTGGTGAGAAATTGTAAAAATTAATGACTCTATTGAGAATTATTGAGAGATAAATGTAGGAAGTTCTTATGCAGCACTGTGTTTGTGTGTCTGTATATATTGGAACTGATTGTTTGTGTTTGTGAATGTGGGTTACTTTTTGTGTATCATCCAGCAGTAAGGTAAAGTGATGAAGGTGAATTTAGTCGATGAACAAGCAATCTAAGTTTTCACAGTGCGATTTGCAGTTCACTCTTTATTTGACTGTTGCTAATTGAACTTTTTATTGTGAGCAATAGATTACTTCTACGTTCTTTTAATTCACAACTTTTCTTTCTTCCTCTTCATTTTCTTCTTGACTCTCTTTTTCTTTTATTTATGAATTGAAAATTTTCAAGGTTATGCGTAATTTAGCTCCTAATGCTGTCAAATATGTTTCTATAATTTTTTTGGTTTAACGTCCGACTGCTCTGCAATTACTGCTAATGCAGACGATGAACGATGAAATGACTTTTTTTGTAACGTATGAAAATATGCCGTGCCTGAATATTTTCATACGTTACAAAAAAAAATCATGTTACTATAAAATACTGACTGGAATGTATTTCTAAAATGTCACAGTCATTGACTACTCGTAAGTAGTTATCATTCGTTTTTTACATTCTCTTGCCTATATGAAAATATAGGAAGGAAAGTATTGTTTTCATGTCGATTTTTCGAAATCGAGTTTTCACCAGATTTACACGTTTTCAGACCCACTATACCAAAAAACATGTTTTTAGCGATTGGTGTGCGTGCGTGTGCGTGTGCGTGTGCGTGTGTGCGTGTGTGTGTGTGTGTGTGTGTGTGTGTGTGTGTGTGTGTGTGTGTACGTGTGTTTGAGTGTGTGCGTACGTGCGCGCGCGCGTGCGTGCGTGTATGTGTGTGTGTGTGTGTGTGTGTGTGTGTGTGTGTGTGTGTGTGTGTGTGTGTGTGTGTGTGTGTGTGTGTGTGTGTGTGTGTGTGTAAACAAAATATCTCAAGAACGAAACACCGTTCGAAGTTGAACTTAAAACTTAAGTTAGGTACTACTGGAGGACCAACACAAACATTTTCATAAAAATCGGTCAACCGGAAGTAGTAGTTTATTCGTGTCAATTTTCACTTTTTTGCGATTTTCTCAAAAAACACACACGACGTTTTCTTTCCAATGCAAATAATGACCAATATGTTGAGCAACATTAAAAATAAACAAAAAACTAACTTCAAAAAGCATAACCTTATTTAAATCATGAGTGAATGATGCAAAATGAAAACCGACCTTAGTTCAGCTTAATAATACGGAAAATCACTCTTTGACGCTAAACTAGGCTCTGTAGAGAAAAATGCGTAAAATGAAAGTTGTAGATCTTTTAATTTTCATAAATTTTATTATGAACATTTTTTTCGTAAAATACATCCTAAGGCTGAAATATTAAAAAATTCATTTCGATACAGATTTTCAAAAAAACAGACTAACTACTGCTAAACTAAGCGTTTGAAAACTTACATTTCAAGTGACCCCGATTTCTAAAATTTGACACGAAGTATAACTTTTTTTACTTAATTCATGTAGGGCAAGAAAAAGTAAAAAATTACTAAATTTATTTATTGTTTTCATTTAATTTTAGGCTATTACTTTCAGAATTCAATTAATAATAATTATGTTCATTCTATTTATTTCATTAATTCCAACGTTTGTTTTCCTGGATTAATAGCATAATAATAACAATGATATTAATATCTTTCACTCCTCTCAGTTAATTTAGAACAGTAAAGTGTCAACATAAAATTATTTACATAAAGTACGAAATGAATGCGGCTAAATTTTGTAATAAGTTCTAGCCCGTTCAAAACAGGCCTTCGTTCCTAACTACCAATTCGAATTTGAATGTTTCCTGTTTCAAATGTTCATAATAGAAATACATACCAACTACATTTATATAATCAATGAGTACTGTTATTATGACTCCCACTTGTACAATCCTAAATCCTTATCATTTAACTTACTTCATTTCCTTAAAATCTTTTATTGTAATATTGAGGCGTTGTTGAGTAAGAAATGTCGCCCCTTATTATTCAGTACGATAGAAATCTTTTCTTTCCTAATCTTTTTCTTTTTTTAGTAATGCTAAAAACTAAAAAGTTTTTAATAATTCAAATTTTTGTCACCTTTGCTGCCAATAAGTTTATTTTAAAAGAAATATAATTCAATACTTCTGCGTCTAATTGATAAGTTGCATTTATTGTTATTTATAACAGATTATGCATTAAATAAAAAGTTATATGAAAAAAAAAATACTTCGGTATAATTTAAGAAAAACTTTTATAAATACATTTAAAGTTTATAATTTATTTATTTTACTGTTGCCACTTTTTGGAAAATGCTGCATTTTTAAAAGGTATTGGTACGTATGTAAGCTATTATTTTAAAGTGTTTGCTACTTAAAAATATACATATCGTAGTATTAACCGAGACAAAGAAAGAACTTGAAAATATCTTAAATGGAATGAATAAGATCATGAGGAAGGATTAGATCATGAAAATTAATAAGAACAAAACGAAAGTGTTGTGCAGTATCAAGAGTAAATTAGAAAAAACGGCAAGTTTAAAAGTAAGCAACGAAAACATACAGGAAGTTGGGAATCTGCTATCTGAGGAGTAACCTAACAAAAGATGATAGAAGTACAAGTGGTATCAAAAGTAGGATTGCTCAAGTTAGAAGGGCCTTTGAAATGAAAAAGAGCTTACTGATTGCAAACACTGATTTACAGATTAGGAAATTTTTTTTAAAACACTATGTTTGGAGTGTAGTATTATACGGGAGTGAAACGTGAGTGATAGGGACTGTAGAAATATAGAGGATAGAAGCTTTTGAAACGTGGTGTCATAGGATAATGTTAAAGATTAAGTGAGTGGATAAAATAAGTAATTTAGAGGTTCGTAGACGAGTGGATAAAAGAAGAAGTATAAGCAAACATCTTACCAGAAGAAGGCATAGGCTAGTGGGATATATCTTAAGACATTCAGGTTCTGCACTATTAATAATAGAGGGTAATATTGAGAGAGTATATTGTAGGGGGAGGCAAAGGTTAGAATATTTAAGGAAATTACAAAAGATGTAGGGTGTTGCAGGTATGTACGAGATATGTCTCGTAGATTATGAAACGACTTGCGCAATATAAAACAGCTTGAAGAACTGCAACAAACCAACCGTGAGACTGATGATAAAAAATACATACAAATTTTCAGTTGCATTTTTTATCATAAAGACACGGCATAAGAGCTCAGCAGGAAATTTTTCATTTTTTACGCCTAAAAATCTTCAAAAACCCTAAATCTCCAGAAGGATCAGTGTACAACTGAAGGTTTCTAGATTCTCCAGAGCGGCATGATTACATAGTAAAATAAGAAAACACCAGTAAAACCACACCAATTATTCTTCTTAGAGGATACAAATTGATTCAGCAAGACATCTTTTTCGCAATCTTTAAAGAACCGGTTTATAAAAATTCATAATTTTCTATTTTTTGCATTAATTGGGAATTTTAAATCTACACGTGAAGACTACATACAAAAAAAGGTTGAGCGTGAGCAGTCCAGTGGCACATGAGACCAAACTCGACCAAAAGAAAAACACATCATTTTAATATAGATTCCGTACTAATTTTCTCCATAAGAGGCAGGTGGAATGTTAAATTATTATTAGCACTTGATCTGTTAGTTCCAGAGCTACAAATAAAAGTTCTGTTTCTTATCAAATGGTCAGCCAATTATATGACTGAAGCATTTAAGAACAGAAGAAGTAGAGATGTAAAAACACTAGTCAGCGTTATCTCCTCTGAAAGTAATAAATTTCATCATTATACTGCCAGACCCTGTGGTGAATGAAATGAAGGTGTCATTTGCAGGGTGGAAAGTAGATGCTTTTCATAGGGCCTGGTAGCTGATAAGCATACTTTTCCACTCAGTGAGGAAAGTAATAAAAACCCGTACTTAACATTAAAACCCACAATAATAGTAAACCTTCTCACTCCTCGTTTTACTTAGTAAAGCCTCTAGAGGTTCAAACCAGCCTTTCAGCTGCTAACCAAAACAACACAAACAACTAATTATACAGTATCTACTTAAGTAAATAAATTACTAATTCAGTAAGCACCGCTTACTATGATTAAATGCTTATGTATGTAATTTAATCATAAAATTGCTTATACTTTTCTCTTTGTATGACCGAGTATTTTTATTCCGCCGCTTACTATGTTCAAGTCTGTTCAAAACACTCGTATAAAAACCTAACACGAAATTATTAAACGGGTGGTTGTTTCATCTAATTTGTTTAACCACAATTGGTTTATCTACGTTTTTATACTATAAAGTTTTAAATATGAATTTATAAAAATAAATTATTATTATTATTATTATTATTATTATTATTATTATTATTATTATTATTATTATTATTATTATATCATTATTTAGTAATATAAAATGAATTTCATTATAGTCTACAGATAGACCCTGTGGAAAATGAAGTGAATAAAATATGTCATTTGCAGGGTGGAAAGTAGATGCTTTTCAGAGGGCCTGCCATGCTGAAAAGCATACTTTTACAATCAGTAAGGAAGTCATGGTAAACTGTCTCACTTCTCGTTTTAAGTAATAAAGCCTCTAGAGGATCAAACCACCTTATCGGCTGATGACCTAAACAACACATTATTAATATATTTCGTCTTTTTTCAGTTTAGGTCACTATGTTTTACTGAGTATGTTCTTATTCGCTAATTTATAAGTTTAACAAGTACACTGGAAAAATTTAATGTTAAAAGTGACAGCTCAAGACTATGAAGAGATCGCTGACTATTGACTGCATTCCAACTATAATTTTCCTTTTATTGGGTAATGATGGCTTATCTTGTCAGACCTGATCTGGAATCGAATCCAGCAGTTATTATTTCTAAAATTTATATTAATTTTAATTAATAGTAGGCCTAATTATTCTTACAGATTCCGTAATCAATATCATAAACGAACTGAAATATTACGTGTCGGTTCCATAAACTTTTTTTGAGATTATTTTAAATGCCAAAATATTTCATTCTTATAAAACATATCATAGTTAATTAAATTTTTATACGTTTATTCCACAATGTTTTAGACACAATTTATTTGACCTCCTCAATGATGGTTAGCGTACTACGCTACAAAACAGAACGTCCCGATTTCGATTTCTGGCCAGGGTCTAGAAAATTATACCGTTCCTTAAACCAAAGTAATTTATTGACGTAGAAGTTGATACGACTAAAAATTAAAAATATATTTTCTAACAAAATCGTTCGTAGAATAAAATCAATCATGTATTAACTTAGATTAATTTATATTTAGAATTTAGGATAGAAAGCAAATGTAGTTTTATTTATTTTTTTTTTGTTTATTAGGTAAAAAGTATTTCATTTTGTAATGAGATATTTCTGGGAAGTTATAAAATTTGTTTCGATTGTTAAGTTGTAAGCTTACTGAAACCGTTGACAAAATGACAGTCAGCCACGAAGTAACCCCAATGGGTGACTCATCAACTTCACGCCTTTCAAATCTAATTATCTAAGTAAAACAAATCGTCTCATTTTGGTTCCAAAGAGTGTCACCTTGTATTAATTAATATTTCATAACAAAAATATGTTTTGAAAATTTTGTAGCTTGAAGGAAATAACCATTAATATAGAATACAGCTAATGTAGCCTACACTTAAGAACTTCGTAATCCTTGAAAGTGATTCAGAAATTTTAGGGTCTAAGTACCAAGTTTTGAAAAATGTATAATATTTTATTACACATTTATTCTACGTTAATTGAAATTGAACATTCCGTAATTTGAACAAACGTGGATTAAGGGAGACTGTATGACGGTTTTGACTGAAAATTTTTATTTTTTTGTGTTTTTCAATAATTCAGACCTAGATCTACCAGAAAAAACATTAAATAGTACGTCAAAAAAATTATTTTAATGACAAAATTAAATATTTAGCTAGTTTAATGAGAAAAATTATCATGTCACCAACAAATTTTCATATTTTATACTGACAGTATTAGACCAGAAGGAACTTTAGTTGTTTAAAATATCTGCATTACTGTTTTTAATATTCTCAGCTGTTGATTCACCTTCCTAACCACTGTTGAAGCAAAATTTACTTGTTTGTGTATATTTTGTTTTTCATTTATGCCTTTTCGTATTTTACCTTTTCCCGTAAATTTTTATTTTTAACATTTAGGTACATTTTTCTCAGAAACCATTAAACCTACCAGGCTGAAATTTGTACCAGTTATTTATTTTGTACATGCACATATACCGACATTTTTATGACTTCCTCAGGTGTTTCAAATTGTTAACCTGCAAAAAACCTAGAAAAAGATTTGGAAGAATTTTATGTTATTCGTTACTTTTTTTAAATTTTTATGATCCAACAAATTAAATTTTTAAAAATTCTATATCTAGAGAAACCCGACAACTATAAGTTTGTAAAGTTTCATTTCCTATCTTTTACCAATCCTATGAAAAATGCACCTCTGAGGTACATTTTTAATTTGCTATTGTTAATAGCAAATTGTTAATAGCAATATTGTAACATTAATAGCAAATTTAACATTACCGGGATACAAAGTGCAGTCTCCCTTTAATTACTTTATTAGTAATACGTAGATGTTTAATGAGTCGGTAAAAGGATGTGACAAAATTACAGTATTTAAAACAATAAAATACTTATTACGTTATTGCGTTAATCAGTGGCAAACGAAGAAGATAACCGTTTTAAAGTTTAAATACATCTTTGTTTTGCCAGTTTTAATATATAGTTCAAAATGTCGGATCTTGAATTTTCAGTACATAACAAAAATAGGAACTGCTGAGATAAATAAGATTATTAAGCAAAATACTGATTGCTGGACCACGAAAGAAATGAAGCTATTAAATAGAGACTTAATATACCAGGGTCTTATCTCAACTATTCGAAAAAACAGCGAAAAATAGTTTAATCATTTTGTTTCTGATGCCAGACAATCGAACGCCCAAACACGTATTTACTTATAAGCCAACCGGACAACGTGGTATTGAACGTTTTCGGTTGAGATGGGCAAACCACCATCTTCACGAAACGGCTGATTACTAAGTTTTAAGTTGGAATAGGCCGGGAGGCCTAATCCGTATTGTTTGATGACAATGATAACTTTTTTTGACATATATTTATACATTCGAGTGATGTAACTCTACTAATTAAATTCTGATACAAAAACCATTAATTTAATGGTTAAATAAATAAATATACAAAATGGTATAAAATATTAGCAATATGTACTTCCTTTTTAATACTGTCTACTAAATCGTAGAACATGTATCGTATTTGTAAAAGGTTTCTCAAGTATAATCTTACTATTAGTTATTTTCCTAGACCTAGGCGTATTATCAACTGCTAAAACGAGTATTGACTACAGTGGTAAATGACTAACATCAAGGTCTAAAACTTAGTTATTTAAACGGTTATATTTGTATTTAGGACCTGAAACCTTCAACTGTGTACCAAAGGATATGAAAAATATTAAAAAGTTTAAACGTTTTTCCACATTGATGATCGAGTGGTTGTTTACGGTTGAGGATACAGAGACATTTTTCTGATGTTTGTTAATTTCTCTTTTTTTATTTAGCCTACTATTAATTTTTTTTTTTTGTGAATATGTACAAGACACGTAATTGGTACTTTTTTCTATAGTTACTTCTGATAAGTTATCCGCTATTCTTTGCGATCGAAGATTGTCATAACTTGTATTAATTCTTATTTTATCTCTTTGTTTTATTTTTATATATAATATTGTTAATATTGTCGATGTGTTGCTACATCATTGGCACTGTATTTTCACGGATGGTATCCTGTATCACAGGTTTTACTACAGGAGGTACCTAGTTCTACATTTTATATAAAATTCCATTTTTTGTTTAATTTCATTGTTTTTAATTTAAGGTGCATTTGTGTATTTTTTTTAAATTTATTTATTTAAAGTCGCATCAACTGCTTAGTCATTAGTGACTACGGTAGATTATGTAACATTAACTGTGGGATTAGGCATGTGAAAATTTCCAGACCCTGGCCGGAAATGGAATCCGGGACCTCCGCGTGGCAGGCCAATTGGCTAACCACTACGCCACGGAGGCGGCCATTTTATTTAGGTTACATTTTTTATACTGATTTGTGTATTTTGCCTTTATGTTGTATTATAATATGTAGGATAAACATGATTATTATTATTATTATTATTATTACTACATTGTGTTTGTACGTCCGGAATACTTTTGCGGCACGACTGAGGGGACTCCAGGTTTTGGCTGGAAGTCAGTCTGAGGCGAACCAATCAGTCTGAAATGTTCCTAAGAGTTGTTGCAAAAAATAAGATAGTAGTCCATACAAAATCTGCTTCTAAGAAGAATATTTTGAATAATATAAATTGAGTTATAATAGTTAAGCATATAGTTACATGTTCGTTTAATTATTTGTTTGTTGTAAAATAAAGCTATTAATGTAATATCTTCTAGTAGTGCAAGCGAATAAACTTGACAGTTGTTGAGGTTTCTGTATGAAGACCGAAAGCATAGCACCCTGGTTAAATTAATTTTTTATATACTCGGATAACACACTTTTAAAAAACATATCTACGTTAATTAAATGATAAATCTCTGGTAGTTAGTTAGTCATACTTTATTAAATATTCGAAATAGGAAGTAATTAGGGCAGCTACCTACTGCTTCTCTTACGTTTATGTAATTACGTAAATTTATTTTGAGGTTATCTTCTAATAATGTAACTCAATGCATCTATAGAATTATGAAGGTGCCATTAACCTCAGCTACATGCAAATTAATAAACTTATTTCTAGAAATCGGTTAAAATTACAAAAATATTCCGTTGTAGAGATTTCAAATTATTAAATCAAATACTTAGTTGAAATATTGAACAACTTATTCAAAACTTGTACCAACTGTAATTCCCCAATTCTGATTAAACATACACGATTGAGCGTTTTACAAAAATTTCTGTTGACATTTTTGTACGAAATAATGAAGATAATAAAATAGTCAAATGAATTAGAATATTACTAACACAACTTAACTTTTATCGTTCAACAAGTTTGTAAAAGTAAGTTTTAATAAATTAATAAAAGAACGTTAGTTTACTCCATATTTATTGATATTGACAATTAAAATTCTTCATTGGTTAAATATCATTTAGAAATTACTTCATTCCCATAGTTTTTTTAATTGATAAAAGATTGATCAAATAAGACTAGTTTAGATTAATAAAAAAATCTTACACATTGATAGTTTTAAATGGGATTATATTTTGAATCACTGATATTTTTTCAACACATTTATAACTATTATTCTTACTAATTAGTAATATTTATCAGTAAATTCTATCAAAATTTTAAAGAATCTTTTACTTTCAACAAATTTAAAAATTTATTGGTTTTGTAATTTCCACAATCGGATGTATTATATCAAGTTAAATAATTTACCGATCTGAAGAGTCACATGAAAATAATTTTTAACTCATTTTTTAATAATTTATTTTAAATGATTCATCATACCTTTTGCGACTGGAACACTACGCGAACCACAGATAAACACCACAAGTACGATTCAACGTCCACGTTAAAACTAGCACAACTCCAACGGCGCGCTCAGCATGTCTCCCAACCACCAAACGTCCCGTCGTTCCCTTCCCGCCATTTCCACATCACAGCGTCCCGCCATTCCCTTCCACATAATCTGAAAAGCGCACTCACATTCACTAGGCCCAGTCGTAGCCACACACACGTCTTACCACCCCAAACGTAAACACGAACGGACCGCTTAGTTTAGCTTCCTTTAAAAACTACCCCTGCGAGAGTTTCATTTTTATCAAAATAAAAGTTTTTAGTCCTCCTGACTTAACTTTTTAAGTTTATAAAGTTAATCTCTTTAAAATATTGTAACACGAATAAATTGATGTAAAAGAAGCACGAGACGAGGTATTAAATTTTGTATTAAAAGAACCATGACAAAACTAAACTCAGAGATTTCTTTATAAAAAAATAAACGTATAGCATAAAGTCAACTAAAGTTTTTAAATGGAATATAATTGTGTTGTATGATTTCAACTTAGCGAAGATTTAATTTTATGAGCGCTAGTTTTCATAATGAGTGTGGGTTTCCCTCTATTTTGCATCGTAGTACTCTAATCCAGACAAATTTTTTTTGACTTTAAATTCCTTCACAATTTCAATTTTCTATTAAGGTCGCGCTTATTTCGGTAATTCCAATAATAACCTTTTTGTCTTTTCTAAGCCCCAGTTGGAGCACTGTAGTCAATTTTCAATCTTTAGCGGATCGTTTCACTTGTTTTCTTCTATCCCACATCTTCTTCATATTCACAGATCTGGCCCTCCTCTGTTCGTCAGTTACGTTATATTGTCGAACTTTTCTAGTTGTTATTAGTGGCAATTAAATTTTTGAGTCCTTGAGTATTGGTCCATCTTCTCGTCTCAGAATCTGTTGCAGGCAACGTTATCCCCAGGGCGTTAAAATCGTTGTTTATCTCTTATAGCCAGCCATTCTGTTATTTGTATTGCATGAGCTGATTGAGAAGTTTCTTGACAAGCTTTGTATCTAGCATCCTGATTAAGTGGCTGGAGAATGATGATCGTCTTTTTCTCATTGTGTCTGTAAACCTTGTTTTTATAGTAGTATATTTTTATTATAGTACACACGTGATATTAAGTCCTCCACCATTAAAATTTTCTTCTTTGAAGCACAATCACTGGTACGTACATCTTTTAGTCCCTGCCCGTAACAGCGGTACTGTGATTCCTTTGCCAGAAGAGGTAAAAGAGGGTGAGAAATATACAGTGGCGTAATGACTGGATTTTTACATATCCTAGGCTACTTGTATTATTTTTTTTAGTATATCTCTTGCACTTGAGTAATGTAGTAGTACGTTTCATTAAAATTATAAGATTGATCTAAATGTATCAAAGAGTCCGAGACGAACGGTCCCGAGCGAATAAAAACTAAGAGTTCGGTCAGACAGAATCCGTCATATCTGGCAATCATGGAAGATGGCAGACCATCGTATACGTTATTTGCGACTATAACAATTCCTCGAAATAGAGTGGGTGTGGCCACGCATGATGCGTCTTGTCAGTCAAACCCGTCATGTACTTCCTGCGTCTTCATTCAAAATAGTTTGTTTCAAGACGCATAACGGACAAGACACAAGTATATTTTATGAAGATGGAAGTCTCTAAAGAAATCATTTTTTCTGTATGTAAGCATCCTCCTCTTTGGGTTCCATCTAATAAAAACCACAAAGTTAAACATCACTTTTATACATTAAACAGAAGACTTGGAAAGTTTTGGGGAGAGAATGGGGAACAGATGAAGGTACGTTTAAAAAATTTATCGTGGAGACGTAGGTAAGTTTAACAGTTTTGGGGACAACGTATGGAAATCCTCCGAACTCCTTCCTTCCCTTGTTTATTTCATGTTACCATGATTTTTCACCACAAACTTTTGACTTTAGTTCCTACTTTCCATGAGAAACAACTTACGACATAGTCATTTCTTTGACGCTATGGTATGAACTGACAAAACACACACGTATTCTATGTGGGCATGCGTGATACGTCGGATAAAACGCAAGTCGGTAAAAACGCAAATGACATATTGCACGTGACGGAACGGATTCTGTCTGGCCGAAGCTTAAAGAGTCCTTACCGGTTTTCAAAAATCGTGAAGTATGGAATATTGTAAAATATGATACCAAAAAGAAAGTATTTATAATAAACAGTACACTCTGTATAGATTATTATAGCCTACAGTTTATAAATAAAAAGTATTGTAACATTATACAGTGATATTATAGAAATAGTTAAGGGAATAAATTGTGTATTGCGTGCAGTGGTGTGTATTGAAAAAGGCAAGTGTATTGCGATGAATGAAATGTTTTCAAAAGGAATTCTTGGAAATCGAAACAAATAGAAATGTTTGTTTTTATTTAAATTCCTTCTACCACATTCCAGTCAAACGGAGAAAGTGTTCGAAGGGTTTCAATCGTTTGAAAAAACTATCAGACCGCAGATATAAAAGCAATTAGCAACTTTTTAGTGGGTACTTGAATTGTGAATGGAAAATGTTGTCGGGTCATTCGAAATAGTGTATTACGGGACCGGTCTGAATAGGTTAATAGTGTGAGTGCGTGCGGGTGGTATCAAGTGGTTGAGACAAGTAAATCATTGTTTTGATTTGTTAAGTGACTTCATCTTAATTATAGTCAAGTTACTGTAAAATCTTAGGTTTTGTAATTAATTAATTTTCGTAGATTTCATAATACAATATTTTTCTTACTTCTGCCTTTTGAATAACCAATACCGAATTTCGAACATAAACCATAATTTTACAACAATGTGCTTTTGTAATTTTGATGATTACTAAAGCACATCTAATAGTAAACTGGAGTATCTTCCAAGTAACTTTATATTATTACAAACATCATAATTTTTTCGCATTAAAAATGTACTTTATTACATGGTGAAATAAATAACCCATTGCTAAAGTTATCAATTGCCTGAGAAACTTAAACATGACATCATATTTTTTTCACTTTATATGAAACCTACAACAATACAGCGCATGAACATATTTTCAGCTTATTACACATAACTTTACCATTTTTGAGGAGCACAGGACCACACCAGACCACTCATTAGCAGGATTCTCATGGTCAAGTACCATGAGTATTGATAAATCATCATTCGTGTTCTGCTTCACAGCAGGTCTCTACACTCAGTCCTCCACCTCATCCCTATCTTGCGCCAACCTCTTCACCTTCTCGTACCTTCTTCCCCGTTTGACATCATCAACCATCTTTTACCTCTTGCACCCTCTTGCCTTCCTTCTAACAACTAGCCCCTCCAGCATGTCTGCAATCAGACACTCCCTTCTCAACCAGTGACCCAGCCACCTGTGTTTTCTCCATCTCACCATCTCCAGCAGCCCCCTCTTCCCCCCACTATTCGAAGCACCTCCTCATTATTAACTCTTTCCATCCAGCTAATTCTTTCCATCCTTCTCCAAATCCACATTTTGCACCACCATTGACTTCGTCTGTTGGCCAAACACTTAAATGTGAACTAAAAAAATAGTTACTAAAATTGTTGGACGCCAGCTCTGTCAGCAGAGCATGAGAAATAAATAAAAAAGATTAGGCCTACATCTCCTTACTTGAAGTAAATATTTAATGAATAATGAACTACTAACTAAATCACCTAACTACTAACAAAATTATCCTTAAAATACCCTAACCTATTTTAAAATACAGCCAACCTTTTTTGCCGCGATGTTAATATCTTCTTCTTCCTTTCACGGATAAGGCATTATTGCCTGTTCCGAACCTCTTCGCCTCTACAATCGGTCCATCTTTTCATTGGACGCCCTCTATCCCTTTTCCCAATTGGTTGGTATATCAGGGCCTGCTTAGGGATCCGGTATTCACTCATTCTGTCCACATGTTGAAACCAATCCCTCCTACTCCCATTTATTTTATCGCTCATTGAAAATATATTCAGCTGCTCTGATATCCGTGTTTCTGAAATGATCCTCTCTACTGCACCCATATGTTCTCCGCAGAAACCTCATTTCAGAAGTTTGCAATTGCAGTTACCTCCATCGGGCGCGTCCCCGTTGGAATCGGGGGATGCTCACCGGCTCTGCAGCCAGCAGAGTTGGGGGGTAGTGGCGAAATAAAATAGTCACCGTGAAACAAAAACTGGACTTGTGTGGGGTTATGAACAGGTTATAAACCCACACCTCGTTGGCGATGTTAATATAAAAACAAGAAATTAAAATCCCTTAATAAATATACGAATGAATTACCTCAAATTAAATGTCTCCCCTTCCTTTTTCTTCTCCTTCGTTCTCCTGGTCACCCTCGTTCTCCTACTCAATTCTTAAACTACTCCTTCTTTACAAACTCCTCTGTTCCACACTTTAGTCCCAAGGGATCTGATTGTAAATTTCCTGGGTTCGAACCAGGAAACCTCTGGTTGACAAGCCTCCCTCTCCCGCCAACCGTTCAACCAACCTGGAGGGCCAACGGGAAGGAGAACTACCCCAATGATTGGCTGACAGTTGGTAGATGGAAGAAAGGCCCAAAAACACAGAGGGAGAAAATACACCGGCCTAATGATGGTTGACTGTTGGCTATATTTACAACTTATTGTCTAACAACTATTCTAATTTAACTTGTCTAAATTAACTTATCTAACAATGGGGATTTTCCCAGACATTATTTAATGGCTTACCTGAGTAGTAGAAGTTATTGTTATTGGGAATTACCATAACTGCCATTGTTTGTACAATATTATAATTTTATAATGGTACAATTTCCAGAGCCTCCAACCCTTTCTCATCCTCCCTTCTCAAAGTTCACGTCTCCGTCCATACGTGGCCACACTCCAAACGAAGCATTTCGCAAATCTCTTCCACAATTCCAAATCAAGCCCATTGCACAAAATCCGTCTTTTCATTGATGAACATTGATAATATTGTTGTGCAAAATTTACAGATTAAATTAATTACATGATTTTTTCATATGTTTACTAAGAAGAATAAAGAAATCTGATGACTTGTTAAATTTATCCTAAATCTCTGCTCCACTTTCTGCGGAGCTGACAATTGGGGTTACCTGGTAAATTTAGACAGTTTAGAACAGTTTATATTTTTTGTGTTATCTTGTGGCTCATTCATTTTGTGTTTTAGATAGCACTAAAATTAAAATGTTTTGGTATTATTGTTTTTATGTGGATTAGTGGGTTGTTATTGTTCTCCAATTTTGATTTAAATCGCTGGTACAGATATTTTAATGCCTTTTGCGTATGGATGGGCTGTGAGGAGTGAAGTGAAAATCTGACAGTGCTACCAACCTCAACAGTGAGACACTACATTTCACTACCATGCAGTTACTACATACAATTTGTAAGCTGTGGTTTATTGCTGAGAAAATGTTTTCTTCATGAACCTTATAGGAAAAGATCTGACTTGTAAAATTGCCTATAGCTTAATTACATGACTAGAAATGTTTGATTTACTATAATTACGAGTCACCTTATTCTATTGGAACAAACTCTTCTAGGAATGAATCACCTTTTCTTTTTTGCTACCGCTATCATCATTGATGTCACTATCAGTCTCATTAGTACCTACCAACCACCTTTTTTTTTACCGGGTGTCAACAAAACTGTTGAAGAAGAATACCTTCTTTCTTGTCTTTAACTTCCTTCTTTATATTTCAAATTGGGGAAAGAGAAAGATCACAGTAGTTAGTCGCTTGATCACAGTTTTTGTTGAGAGGCACGGAAAGGTATTTTGTTTAGCTTCAACTTCACAACATTTTATTACACTGCATATTAGATTTTGTTCAGCACTGTGAACAGTCCAACCACATTTTCAAGAAACCAACATTTATGTGTATGGTAAGTTATATTTGTATGGTTAACCTACAAAAGGTTCCATGATATAATGTATATGCTCTGGGTATATTGCGTTGTTGCGTTGGCTGAACTGATACCAAAGCAGCCGTGCATCCACACTAATGCTTTCCTCCCTTTATCCGTCGTTAAAACCAAAGGCATTCTCGTTATTCAAATAACTATACATCTGGTGAATTGCTTCATGTATGAAAAGGATGTTAAGATCTCTGTGTAGCATATGATTGGAATTACAGAAGTGTTAACAACTGTCTCCAGAACTTTTGATTAAAAATGTTATAGTTTAACCAAAACTGAGGGTTTAGCTGAGCCATAGATCTGAAATCTGTACATCCACATTAGTTTGAGTAAAGATTTATAAAGAAGTACTTTCAGATGACGGGGTTATTTTGATCTTCTAGACAAAAGACGGTTTAGCTCCTTGCTACTACTACTACCTAAAGCTTTGCACTTCATGCTGACATGTTCATCCCACATAACCCTTCTGGATTGAAGGTTCAGATTGTTATTTGTGGGCTTAATACAAACAATAGAAAAATGTAAGGAAATAAAGTGAAAGTTAAGGTAGTTTTGTCTGGTAGCACTCATATAATAACTTTGCACTATAATAATATCTTTGCATCCAAACAACACTCATTATCATACGTATTGTTCTCACTCTTACACCATATATGATGGATTTCTCAGTGTAAAAGCACTTCAATATTGACCTTTGTAGTTGAAATAGTGGTATGAGTAATTAAATATTATCGAATAAATAAACTATCTCTCTTTCACGTCAAAGTAGTTCAGTTCCTAAAATCAGTTCAGTAGGACAGACTTAATTGGCTAGATTAGAAGTGGCATCAAATTAATGATTAAGTAAGGAAGCAGTCCAATTTTTATTTTTAGAGAAGTGAAATTTAAATTAATATTATAGAGGGAAAACTTCTAGATGAATGGACTCTAGAATCATAATTTTAAATCATTTCATAATATGTTCAATTCAATACTTCAATATTTTAAAACTAGCAGGTATTTTCTTATTCATTAATTTATGTAATTTTGAATTCTCAGCTTCATTAGCAGAGACTAACTTTTATGTCCAGTGAAATAAAATAAACCATAAAACACTCTTTTAACAAGAGGCTTACCTACATTATCACATCAAAACTAAAGCAATTCAACTTCTGTATAGCCTATTACCTTCATCTTCTTCTTCTTTTTACTGCATAGACCATCTAGCCTGTTCCAGCATCAAAACAGTTTTTCTGTACTGGGTCATCAAGAAATTTTGCATCCATTTTAAAAGATTGCAGTTTAAAAACTACTGGAAAAAAGTCATAATATTTTTTGCTGTAAACAGAAGATATTAAAGTTTTCTTGTTGGTACGACTGTACCGTAAATTGAACAAATTAAATTGGAAAAAGCATTAACATAATTTGGCAACAAGATGGCACGCCTCCTCATTTCGGTCTTCTAGTCCGCCATGCCCTCGATGAAAGATTCCCTGACCGATGGATCGGTAGGGCTGGTCCTTTGCTTTGGCCTCCGAGGAGTCCAGATTTAACCCCCACTTGATCTTTTTTTCTGGGGTTATGTTAAAAACCATGTCTATAGTGAGAAGATTCAAAATGTAAATAATTTACGACAACAAATTGCTACTGCTGTTGCTTTGGTCATGCTCGATATGACACAGCGCATCTGGACAGAGGTCGACTATCATTTAGATGTGTCCACAGCAACCAACAGTGCTCATATAGAAACTTATTAAGTTGTAAAAAACTTTAATATTTTCTGTTTAAAAGAAAAAAAATTTTGACTTTATCTCCAGTAGTTTTTAAACGGTATTTTTTTTTAAATGAATGCAACCTTTCTTGATGACCCGGTACAAGAAAGCTGCAATGACAGTAAATTATTCTCAGCATTGTAGAGGTCTTCTCTTAGGCCTGTATCCCAGAACCCATTATGGAATTCTCTGATAATAAATGACTGCCATTTACTTTTGTTGTCTGCAACTCTTCCCTTACATGGCAATTTCAAATTCTGTCCTCCCTCGAACAATCCTTGACCTTCATAGAAAACACATTTCCAATTTTTGTTTCCTTTTCCTTTTAAGAACTTAAGTTTCATTCATTATTCTGTATATTTTCCTAACTGTTAAGTCTTATTACTGATATCAGATCTAAAGGGTTTTTGTGTATTTTGTGTATACAAAGGCGTATTGAAAAGTAATGCCTCCATTACTACAACTATTATAATGATGGGCCAGACAGTCTTAAAAGTGGTTAGTCACGTACTGGAACTCTTTGTAAACAAATCACCCAAATCACCCTAGTGGTGATTCACAGCCAAAACCAAAAAAAAATTAAAACATGCCATCTGCCGGGAAAGTCTCCCAAATACATACATACTGTACCATTTGTAAACTGTATGTAATTCATAACCTGAATCCTATTGAGTAAGTGTGGGTTCAGGTGAAGGATTACTTGGCTACAAAATAATAAAACATTTAAGCTCTAAGAAGTCAGGAATCTTTTGGAAATTTGGGTTTCTAAAATATCGGTTAATAAATGGAAAAACTGCATAGCTCACAAGGAAAAGAAGGAGAAATGTGTGTGGGATTTAGATTCTTTGCCCAAAGTTTAGATAAAAAAACTTGTGAATTTGGAACAAGATTCAAGTAGTGACAATGAGGATGATAGTTCATCTGATGAAGTTTTATCGGGTGTAGTTGAATTACAATAAAAATAAAAAGGTAACCTATTACAATACTTTGTTTACAATTAACAACCTCAAGCCTTGTTACTAATAAATGTTTATAATAATAAGATTATAATTGTAATAAAAATGTAAAATATATATTACAAAATTAACAATATTGTAAATGTCCTGTATAGGCTTAACGAACATAAACTTTTTTGGATGGATTGCGCTACGTAATATTTTTCTTTCAAACTGTTTTGACCAGGTCTCAACTTAGCTGACATAGAGTATAAGTGGAAAAATATGATTATCAGCAAGCCAGGCCCTCTGAAAAGCATCTACTTTCCACCCTGTAAATGACACCTTCACTTCATTTACCACAGGGTCTGGCTGTGGTATACTATTTATTTTATATTTCTATTGGTTAATGTTTTCAGTTTGACTTCATTTATATAGTTTGTTATTTAATTTAGCAATCGTTTTTGTTATTTTAAATATGGTTAAGTAATTGACAACAAACAGTTAAGATGACACATGAACATGAACATTTCATGAAGAAAATCAGACATTTTATTACAATTAATTAGTAACAGATATGGCTGTCTTAGTCAAGGTTTTTGTTCGGTTTCCCATGACCATGCGAAGTGAATGCCTGAACAGCCCTTTTTGCTGTCTGTACAGTATCATAACCTTCCCAATGTCTATTCCAAAATTCAACATGTCATATCATAATTTTATGTGATAATTAAATTTATTTATTAATTTACTTCTCGACAGTTAAGATGTTCTTAGAAGGCTGCAGAGGATGAAACCTTTTATAGTAGTGTGCAAAGTAAATGTGTTAAAGAAGTTTAGTGCACAGTGCAGAAGGAAATGAATTAAGTTATATTAGTCTTTAACCCTTTCCAACCCAGTGTGGCATAGAAGTCACATTGGAGTGAAATGACAGACATAAAAATGTTAATTGTCAGCGACTACTTTGGATTAAAGAGTGCTGGATGTGAAGTGTAATAATTTTCTGTACCCTAGCCAGGAGTCGAACCTGAGACCTCCGTTGTACAGTGTAAGATGCTGACCACTACGCTACAGAGGCGACCATTAGTTTCTTTTTTAAAGTTAATTTTAGTTTTAAATATTCATGTTCATTTACTAAAATAAATTAGCCTATCTTCGAGTATGTTGAATGTACATACAAGTATATTTTTTAGACTGTAAATAGTGATTTTATCCTTTTTACCAGAATTTTTGAATTGTAAAATTTTTTAAGTCTTAAATAATGCTTTAATATTAAAATCATATTTAGTTTTTTTGCTACAAATCTAAGTTACGAGAATATTGTTTAGGACGCCTGAACATATCAGGCCATCAAAAAGGCTGAGGGTCTAAAAGTGATTTGTTGTTGTTGTTTAGGTCAACAGCCGAAAGGCTGGTTTAAACCTCTAGAGGTTTTACTAAGTAAAAACGAGGAGTAAGGTGGTTTACAATTGCCTTCCTCACTGAGTTGAAAGAGTATGCTTATCAGCATGCCAGGCCCTCCGAAAAGCACTCACTTTCCATCCTGCAAATGACCCCTTCACTTCATTCACCACAGGGTCTGGCTGCAAGTGAAATTCATTATGAAATTCATTATGAAATTCATTATGAGTATGAAATTCATACTCTCAGAGGAGATAACTCTGACTAGTGTCTTTTACACCTCTACCTCTTCTGTTCTTAAATAGTTCAGTCATATAAGTGGCTGACTATGTGATAAGAAACAGAACTATTTTTTTTAGCCCTGGACCAAACAGATAGAGTGCAATTAAAATAACACTCCACCTGCCCGTTTTGGGCATAAAAGTGATTTAATTTCACTTAAATGTCAATAAAATATATGAAACAATCAATGTACACGCATTTAAAAAATTTGGGATTGAAAGGGTTAAAGACTTGGTGTTTAATGACTACGAGGCATTATGGAACTGGAACAGTGCGTTTTGCATAGTGCGAGCGTTCCAATCGTCAACCCTGGCGGGGAAGCACCACCCCCACCATTGTTGTATTTCTCAGTAGAGACTCAGGAACAGAAAGTTTGATATTAACGTGGTGAGACTATTTTGTAGTGGGGATTTACCCCTTACTTCCTGATGCATGTGCACTGATACTGCAACATCCTACCGGTAAAGCTAAAGTAATAATTTTCAGACCCTAGCCGAGAATTGAGCCCATGGCATTCCGCTTTGTAGGCTAGCGCGCTAACCACTACGCCACAGAGGTAGCTTTTCCAGTTTTTGAAACCCACATATTAAGACTGAAAACAAGATACTTCTTCATTAAGACAAAAAAGATTTTTTTATTAATTTGTATAGATAACATCTTGACTGTTAAAGAAGGAAGAAGGCATGTCTTTGTGACGAACTAGGCCTATCGAGAAGCATCAATTGCTTGTCATCACTGTCCACATGAAGTTGTCAGTCAGGATGAATCGGTTATTTCAGCCTACATGCTTCGCGACCCAGAAGATCAGCACTGTTTATTAGTTATCAATCCACTAAAACAGCATTTTTTTATTTTTCTTATTTTGAAACGAAATGGGTAGTAATTGATGTACCTGACAACGTTCGTTGATGTAAACAGGCCTACACTGAAAGACAAACAACTATAAGTGTGACACACTTTCTCTCTCAGGCGACAGTAGGTAAGACAATTGCATCCCTTCCGTCATAATTACCATTTCCATTAAAGAACACCCAGCCTTTGACAACAACACTCTCATTCATTCTTCTTATGAAGAAATTACCTATGCATGGTATAATTTGACAGAAGAAAGAAAACCAGTTGAGGAACGACTTTTTATGGTGGCCAGTTGACAGTCCTAGTTGAGACACTACCACTGGGAGTCCTTGTACAATCATAATTATCGACTCACGCAAAAAGCATCAGCATAATCGATGAGCAAATTTCGTGAATATTTAACAGTTCCTCATAATATAATAGAAGTTAGAAATGTTGCAGACTCGAATATAATAATAATTATTATTCTTCGACCGGCGCGGAGCGCCAAATAATTATTATTTGGCGCTACGCGCCGGTCGAAGAAACAAAGAGTATATAAATTGTATTCTACACAAGTGAGGTAGGGTGATATTTACGCTGAACCATAATTTAAACGTAATCCTTACGTCTAATTTCTAGGTATTAAAGACATTAAATAGTTTGTTCCAGATTAATAATTTTCAAGAATTGAAACTTCCATTCCGCAGAACAAAATTGTATTCTCTTTGTGTCTATCAAAGAGATACTGCCAACTGTGAGTTTCTGAGTTTTCAATTATAATCGCCAAAGAGAATCTTAAAGCCATTGTATTTATTTATACCAAAATATGGATGTATTTAAACATAAATTAAAAACTGTGTCACGTTAATATATTTTATTTATTTAAAAAAATTTATTTTAATTTTCCTTTTGTACTTTACGGTTGCAATCTTTTCACACGTGGCTGAAACAATCCACGTTGGCTGCGTTGTTGAACGAGTTCTAGTATGCTGGAGTCTTTCGTTCAGCTGTTGTTTGGGGTTACGTTCTTGTTATTCAATTGAGCTGGCAGAAATTTTATTTCTGCACTATGAGGTGGTCAATTGCAGACGGTTTAAGGTACGTATTTAATAGTGGCTTTATTCAATATTGCTTAAATAAAAATTTCTTTTTATAAATTTGTACACTTTTTCTTAGAAATTCAATAGTATTATTTAGGTTAAGTCGATAAAATTGTATGAATGATTTTGTCAGTTACATATTAGGTAAATTATCTTATTTTTCTTTCATATTGTTATGTGCGTGTGTATTTTCCTGTCGTACAACTATTCTTCTTGATTAATAGAAAAATATCTTGCATTAAAATTCACCATTTACCCTGTGTGTCTGTAAATATGTTTTATTAGAAGAATTTCTGTTCCTTTACTATTTAGAAGATATTATTTTCAAACATCTCTGGTTAATTACATTTGGTATTATTGCAGGATGGAGCTGAAAGCAGTTTTATTATTTATGGGTCTTTTTGCTGTTGCCCGATCAAGTGATGAAGCTGAATCAGGAGCAAGACTTCTCGTCTCTAAACAAATTCTTAATAAATACCTTGTTGAAGAAATGGATATAATTGTTCAGGTAAGTTTGTTTCTGTTAAAATTTCTAAATTCGGATTAATAGTAGTTGCCTGAGCTTATAGTTATGTGGCAAAAACTCATTTAAACTGTAAAATTAGTTTAACTTTTCAGTAATAACATCAACATTAATTGTTAAGGATATTTCAGTTAAAGTTTATGAGTAGGTTGGGTTAGCTAGTAATACAATTTTTTAATTTATTTTACTTTTGAACTGCCTGCTTTACTTAGTTTATATCACTTAAGTCACCAAACTGTGTTGACTTGATCATAGCCTTCTTATAGTATTGGGGTAGAACTCATTTTAAGCATAATACATTTTAATCATTGTGACATCTTATTCCAACAGATTTGGTCTAATGATGGTATTTTCTTAATATTTTTTGGATATATATTTTCTAGAACCATGTAAATGATTTTAGGCCTGATTTTATTCTACAGAGGTAAAAGTCGAATAAAAAATGGGGGATGATAGTTAGTTGTTTCAATGTTAGGTTGGGTGGTGTGTCTGTCTATTGGTACTGTAGCATAATGACAATTTAAGAGTATTCCATCACCACCATAAAGTTTAATTTCTTTATCTTTAGTTACCTAACAGTAAAATGGCATAGATTAACAAAAGCTGATTATTATTTGTAAGAACAATAGCTGTTTTTGTTTTTTTTTATTCATTTAATTAGGCATATGAATGAGTCAATTTCAGTATTGTTAACTGAAAGCTGTTTTATTTTATTGTTATTTAACCTTACTTTCTCTTTGTTGCAGTACACATTATACAATATTGGAAGTAGTGCAGCAATTGGTGTCGTTTTAAGTGATCACAGTTTCCCAAATGAAGCATTTTCAGTTGTTGGAGGACAGTTGAGTGTAAAGATTGATCGTATTCCACCAGGAACCAATGTTTCCCATGTTGTAGTCATTCGTCCCAGAAAATACGGTTATTACAATTTCTCTGCTGCTGAAGTTAACTATAAGACATCTGAAAACTCAAAACAGGTTAGATTTTATCAATTTTATTTTACCCATATTTAATTATGTAGCTATGTGGGTCAATCATAAATCTCGAGATGCATAATATTTTTTAATCCCTCTCTCAAATCTTGTCATTTGGAACCAGTCATAGAAAACAAGATTATAAGTTGGGGTGTACTGTATTAGTAATTTGTTTACCTATAAATAATGGTGTATAAATGTTTTTGTGTCAAGAAGAGTTTTAGGCTGATTTACTGTTTATAATAATGACTATTCTTCCAAAAATCTAATTTTCAATAACATATTGGCTGCAAAGTCTAAGTCCTCAGTTGACAAAACTGTGAAACTGGAAATAAATATTAAATTTAAAACAAAGATGCAATTGTCATTCAGTATTTTTTTAAACAACATTAGAATAGTCTGTGTGCATTAATAGACAACAAGTTTATTACTGAAGCTAAATTTTTAAAGTAAGTACTGTTTAGAAATAAAAAGAAAACAAGTAGACTTTTCTTAATAATTTTATTTTTACATGTTAGCTGGTATTTTTATCTACTTTTCTACATAATTCCCACCAATCTTAAGGCACTTCTCGTATCGTACAATCAGCTTTTAAATACCATCCTTGTAGAAATCTGCCACCTGATTAGACAACCACTGCAACCCAGCAGGAGCATAACTTCCAATAATTTAAATGTTCTCTCACAATTTAATAAAGCGCACTTCTTGACACCACAGGAAACTTATTAGATAACGACTAAATCCTAAAGTGTCTGTTCCCTCTCACTTTTTCATCACCTTTCTCCACCAAGTCGTCAGTAATGACTGAAGGTCGCCCACTTCGTTCCCCATAATGCACATTCGTACGGCCATCTTTAACAGCACTCACCCATTTTCGTAATATCCCATCCCTTATGATGTTTTCTCTATACACTTCTCTGATCTGACGATGGATTTCAGCTGCTTTCTTGTCTTTAGTACAAGAAAACGAATCACAGAGCATATTTCACAGTTGGCGGGATTCTCAATTGGAGGAGACATTTCAAATACTCACTACAAATGTAAACACAGTCGAATGATTGTGTAATGGTGTCTTTAGCTTGCCAATAGATAGAGGTTCACAGCGCGCATGCGCCAAATACCGACAGCAGTACTGCAGCGATGAAATTTCAAAACTGTACTTACTTCAAAAATATGCCTCATAGTTCTGAAATCATTAGCTGTGAACTGTGACTGAAGTATGAGACTGAGAAAACTAGATCGTAATTATCCCAAATGTGTAAGTTAATGTCAAATTTGAGGGCAGTTTGATACGTCTGTAACTTTTTTAATATACTGCGCAGTAATTTTAAATGCAACAATGCTCCCATCAGCTGTTTTCCATTTGTAAACTATTGTGAAACTTTTAGCAAGCTGCATCATTTAGTTTGTGTTTGTCAGCCATTGAAAGAAATAACTGCGTGAATTTTAACGAAAATGGAAAAAAGTGAATTTCGTGTGCTGATTAAGCATTATTTTTTCCGTTAAAAGACCATCAACAAAACCAAGAAAAGGATTGATAAATACTATAAAGACTCTGCACCATTAATTTCAATGGTGAAGAAGTGGTTTACTGAGTTCCGTTGTGGTCATACCAGTACTAATGGTACCCAAAGAGGTCGTCATGCCAGAAATAATCGATAAAATCCATGGAATGATATTGGACAATCAGAGATTAAAGTATATGAGATGGCTGAGGCTGTAGACATCTCAACTGAGCGTGTACATCACATTTTACATGAATAAATTGATATGAAAAAGCTATCTGCGCGATGGATACCACGATTACTCACACTCAAACGTAAGCGCAACCATGTGACCACTTCAGAGGAGTATTTGGCAATGTTGAGCTGCAATCTGAATGAGTTTTGTGCTGTTTCATAACCGTGGCCAAAACATAGATTTCTGCAGTTGAACGTGCACCAAGGTAAGCCAAGGTGGGTCTGTCAGCCAACAAGGTCATGGCCAGTTTTTTGGGATGCACGTGGTGTCATTCACATTGAATACCTTTAAAAGGGTAAAATGATCACTGGCGAATATTATTTGGAGCTTTGGGACAGATTTGATGTCGATTTGAAGCAAAAATGATAGCATTTGAAAAAGGAAAAGGTTCTGTTCCATCAAGACAATATATGGGTGCACACGTGTTGTCACAATGTCAAAATTAGACTACAAACTGCTACCCCATCCAGCATATTCTCCAGATTTAGCCCCCAGCAACTATTACCTGTTTCCAAATCTGAAGAAATGGCTGGGCAGTAAGAGATTTGAGTCAAATGAAGAGATTATCACTGAAACGAACGCCTATTTTAAGGGCCTTGAGAAAACCTATTATTTTGACGGAATTAAAAAATTGGAAAAATGCTGTACTATATGTATCGAGCTAAAAGGAGACTATGTTGAGAAATAAGACGCTTTATTGCTGCTAAAAATATCTTTTATTCAAAAAGTCTCGGACTTATCAAATCGCCCTCGTATTACTGTTTTAAAATCCCTTGTGTTTTTCCCTTAAGTGACACCGACTCAGATTGGTAAATGTACAAAAGCTAATAATTTATAAAATCATTAAAGAATGACAGTTGTCAAATAGTTAGGCCTGTAATTTTATAAATTGTGCACTCCCATTTTAATTTACCTATGCCTTGAAAACCTGTAACGATATAATAGTCTGATGTCAACAAAAATATTGTCAGATCTGACAGGCAGTGGCTGACTACTAACTAGAAAATTACTTCGTTATTTTTCTTCAAGAATATCTACATAATGTAGCTTTTCCCAAAGGAAAACAACCTTGGTTGGATTTGTTGTAGTATATTTTTAGGTAGATTATTTATTGAAAAATTAGTTCTATATTCGCAACATTATACTCATGCTTATTGACAACTTGGGACTAATGCAGATAAACCACAGGAACATTTTGTAACTGGTACTTGTTTTTCATTGTGTATATTAATATTGTATTATTTTTTCAGGTACAAATTGCTGTAACTAGTGAACCAGGCGAAGGTCTGGTCATTGCATACAAGGACTTTGACAAGAAATTCTCTCCTCATTTAGTAAGTATATGGTATTGTTACTATTACACCCATGTAACATTGTAATTTTCATTAACCCTTAGACTTTGTTGATACATCAGGTTTAAAAAATTCTAAATGTTTCATTGAAATAATTGTTGCTATTAAAAGAAATTTTGAGGTAAACTTGCAACACAATGGCTTCAGTTAAACCAAGACATATTTTCACTCAAGCATTCATAGTTTGTTTCTGTAGTTAATGTAAATGTTACTACTCTCGCAAAGAAAACTACATCAATAAATACTTGAGTATTCAGCATGAGCAGTAGTATTCATTTGTTTACTTGGGATATGATGCAAAAAAGAGAGATGTGCAATCTAAAGATACAGAAATTTAATTGGAAAGTTTCAAAGGTTTATATACACTTTGAATAAAGTCCAGAAGGAAACTGTTTTATCACACCTTGGTTCCACCAGCTTTAATGTATGGTTCAGAATGTTAAGACTTTTAGTAAGGGGTCAATGGATGAACCATGAAAGAAATGAAGGTATTAGGAATGAAATTAATGTACCAGAGGTGATAATCAGGTGTATACTGGCAAGCGTGGTATAGTATCCTGTTGTGAATGCCAGATGATTAAACATCAAAAAAGTGCTTTACCTATTAGCCACCCAGACAACATGTACTACCTGGTAAGAAATGGGCATCCCAACTTCTGTGAGAAATTGTTAGTTACCAAATTTGAAGTTAAAACAGACCAGGAAGCCTAATTTCTCATTAGTATGTTATCTAATATCCTCATCAATCCTGGTTAGTATTTAGTATCAGTTTAGGGACAGATACCTCCAGAAGAAAAAAATACGAAAATAAAACCTATAAATTTGAATTAATTGACCAGTAGAAACAGGTTTTCAAAAATGTTAGTTTGTTTTTAGGAAGTCATGTGATAGTCGTTGCTTCTGCAATGTGCTCCCTTTATATCTGCATTGCTTCTACCTAGTTCAGACGCTGAGTACTGTATTGCAATTATGTAAATTTTGTAATATATACGTGTATAATAGTTTAATATTTTTTAAAAACCAAATGTAGACAAACGCTTGCTCTTTTTGGAGTTTTCCAGTAAATTCCCACCATACTACAAGTTTAAAATACAGCTTTTAGTTGATCGCAAGAAGTGTAACCATATGAACTTTTTGAACACTCTTCGAAAGGATAAAATTACTTACCCAAATGTCAGTTAACACGTTGATTCCGGACGCTAGAATCACAGATGCTTTGCTATGCTGACCCACCATTGCAGTAAAAAAAGCCACGATGCCTCAAGGCATCAGCCAGCCACACAAATAATCTTATTTATTTGTTAATCTATTCATCAGCTAAATACAGTATGGTATTACACGCATCTTTAGTTTGTTGCATGATTATAAAAGTACATACATGTATTGTTGTAAAACATACAATACACGTATGAAATACGGTGAATAGAAGTCACAAGTACTCAAAGTAGCAGAAATTATTTTTGAGTAATAAGTCATTTATTTTTATTTAAAAATGTATTATTCCTTACTTTTCTTGCTAAAAAAGAAGCCATCAGGAACAGAGAAATTTGTAGAATAAATGATATAATTACTCTGCACTAGGATGTCTGAATTTGACTGCACTTTTAAAATCCGTTCAAAAATTCCCGGCAGTAGCTAACAAAAGACAACCTTTGCTGTAGCGCTTTCAGGATCAGTTTGAATGCCTGAATGACATTTACTAACAGTACCCGTGTGAGCGATTAAATAAAAGCTATAGAAACATAGTAGGGTATCTGACGTCTTATGGCGTCAGTCGGCCTCAACGTGTTACAAAACAAAAAATTTCAGATTTTAGATTATATGAACGTTAGATATAACTTTGTTTGGAAAGGATACTTATTTTAACTAAATTTATGTTACAGTTGGACTGGGGTGCATTTGCCATTATGACTTTACCTTCTCTCTTAATTCCTTTCTTGTTATGGTGGTCAAGCAAATCAAAGTATGAAAAAATCACCAAACACAAAAAAGAAAAAGGTGCTAGGGAGTGAATGAACGAAGCAGATGAGTGAGATTGAGTCTTATTTATTCACCAGTTTGCAATTCCCATCGAGTCGCTGCATTTGTCATTAATTCATCATCATCATCATCACATTTTACCATTGTCGTTATCATCATCTTAACTTATCATTTTGGTTGTTTGTAATTATTTAATTCTCATTTTTTGTTAGAATTAAACAGAGTGATTTTTTATAAACTTGTTTTTATTATTTCTTTAATCATATTTACCCTTGTGGTGAGAACAAAATTCCTGTTTGGGATTTTTGGAGTGAATTACTGTTGAATTTTCAAATGTATCATAAACTTTTGTGTGGTAAAATAACAATTTGGTATCCAAGTAACATGTGCAGTTTTTAAACTACACTTGTTAAAGCAAAAAATAATAAGCTGACAAAATTGATGAAATATGCATGTATTAGGTACTTGCTAAAATATTAAGTTTCAAATGCTCTGAATTAAAAGTGCCTATGATATTAAATTATATTCGGTGTAGACCTATTTAAAAATGTGAATTAACATAGTGCCTAAAATGAAAATGCGTAGGTAGTAAAGCTGTCATATCAAAACAGTAATGTCATCGTAATCAATTTTAAACATAAATTAACATGCAATGTGTTTTATTAATGTTTGTTATTCATTATACAGTTTTATCTTTGCTACAAAACATCATCAATAAAGTCAACTCAATATGGCTCATTTTATTTTGAAAACAACTAGTTTGTTTGATTGCTCCTCTTAGCTCAATTTCTAGTGTGAATTTGAATTAAAGCTGCCTAGTAGTGGTTACAGTTCAAGTCTTACTGTCAACTGGTTACTATAGCAATCCCTCGCATTCAGAAATATTACATTTCACAAAGTCACCACAAATAGTAAAGCCAGTGCAACTCGCTTCTATCCCAAGGATTCTAGGTTAAATTTCCAGTCAGGTCTGGCATTTTTTCATCTATAACCCTTCATTGCCTGCATTAGCAGTAATTGCAAAACAGTTGGACGTAAAACAAACAAAAAATAGTTTGTCTTACTTTGATCCACCGTTTAACACGTTCACTGCGGCCCACGAACAGCGGAGTCGTTCGCGATGACAGACCGACTCTACAATGGTAAACTGGCTTGATGTGATGTTGTGTCCGCAGTAGAGCACAAATTTCACAGTTCATCAAAGCCGTCATCTTTTTGCAATATGATTTACAATTTTTCTACTGTAATTTTATTTATTATTATTATTAGCGTATTCTCCCTTAAAGGAAGGCGATAAGCAAACTGAATCATTTTTTTTTCTTGTTGTTCTTTTTGTCCACCCAGTACTCTCGCATCCGTTTTGAGAAAGCCTGTTTCCTTTCTTTTGACCACTTTGGCCTGTGCTGCTTCTGCTTTGGCTGCTCTGGCTCTATCTCCCATCTGTCCACCTTGTTCCTAAATATGTTCCTATCTGCGATGTCTTGTTCTGTTATTTTCGCTTTCCTGAGATCCTTATAGATTTTACTTATCCACGGTGGCATTTTTTTGAGAGACGTTGTATACTCCAATATTTTTCTTGTTAGCCTGTTTTCTGGTAACCGCTGTATGTGTCCAAAGAATTTCATACGTCTCTTTCTAATGTCAGCTTCTACATTTGAGAACTTTTCTACGGTCTGGTTTGGTTGTAATCTGAACCCGTTTTTCGTTTGCCTAGCACCAAGGATCTTTCGGATTATTTTCCTTTCTTCTTTTTTTATGTCTTCCAGCTTTTATTTATTAATTATTTTATTTATTATTATAATTTTATTTATTATTATTTCGGTTTTATCGCGAAATACAAAAAAATTAAATACCAAATTATTAAAAAGCTTTGAAATAACTTTATTTATGTTTGCAGGCGATTTTTTTTTAATAAATTAACAATAAAAATTGTTGAATAAATAAATTATTCGATTTAATAATAATAATAGTGTATAATGTTCTCATCAAAAAATATTAAATAATAATAGTTTTTAGTTAATAATGATAATAATAATACATAATGTTCACCAATAAATTATGGCAAAATTGGTAATTTGGCGAAGTTGGTAACATGCTCGCCTCTCATCATGCGGTCTTGGGTTCGAATCCCATTCAGGCACGGCATTTTTTCATACGTTACAAAAAATCATTTCATCATTCACTGTCTGCATTAGCAGTAATTGCAGAACAGTCGGACGTGAAACAAAAAAAAACCACCAATAAAAATAATATGAAAATTGTACTTAAAATTACTTACACGAGTTATTTACAAATTATTTACACACGTAGATTTTCACATATGCCTATGAAATGCAGCGAAGCATTCATTGAGACACAGCGCGAGTTGATCCGGGCACTGTTGACAAATATAAATTGTGTCTTCTAATTTTTTTCTCTAAGTAGACTCTGCAACATTTTGTTTTCCCTGATTCTGTCTTTTCGTTTCGTTGTGGTATGTGATTGTCTTTCGTCTGTTGTCGTGCGGTCTGTCGTGGTACGTTACGGGTAGAGGGGTTACTAATAATTGCAGGGCGGTACGAGGGAAAAACAAGTGATTTTATAACGGATAATCTAAATAATATAAAGATGTTTTGGTGTTAGGAAACCGTTTTTAATACAAAAAGAAACTATTGATTAGTGCAAAGTGGAAAATATGGATACCCAGCTTCTTGTACCACTTCAAACTTTTACGTTCAATCAGATAGTAAGCCATCATCTGATCAGCACGGTCGATTCCACCCATCGCTTCATTATATTTTACTACAGCCTCTGGTTTAGATTTTGTAATACCCCTTTGATTGGTGGTTTCAACCATGTCAGCTTCAAATTCAGAGCTGATCATCAGTACGTTCCGTCGATCACACCATTTGAAGACACAGACCCCGTCTTCAGAAAACAATTGGCTGATCTCATTTCTATCCAATTTAGTGTTCACAACAGATGCTGGGTTTCCTTTTCGGTCACTCCAAAGTGTTCCTGTGACGTAAGTTTTCCTTTCAAGTAATTGGTGAACGAGATTCACACTTAGATAATAATTGTCCATAAACAATAAATGGGAACTATTCAATCTACCTTCCAATAATTTATGGACAATTTTTTCAGTGTGACCTCTTCCACCAATTTCTTGGTCTGAAACACCAGTGTACACAATAACGTGCAAGGCTAACCCGCTAGGTTCAGTGAGCATATAAAGTTTGATCCCATATTTGTGGCGTTTTCCTTTTATATACACACAGAACACTAGCCTTCCTCGCCACAACATCATAGATTCATCAATGCATAACTTTTGGGAAGGTACGTAAATTTTGTCCATCGTCTCGTGAAATAAGTCAACTAATGGTCGTACTTTGGCAAGTCTGTCAGTCTGTTTGGGGTTATTCGTATTGAAGTGCAGACTTGTCAGTATGTTTAAAAATCTGCCCCTACTCATACAAGACCTAAATAACGGAAGATTAAATAACATGTCTGTGCTCCAATAGTCAGCAATTCTGGGAAGAGGAATGGTCCCCATGTGAAAAAGGAGTCCTAACCACGTTAGAAACTCCACAACAAGGGAGTCTTCATTCTTGCATTCTCCATGTCTTCATTCTTGCAGAAGGTGCCGTGGCTTGTTCTTTTAGTACTTCAGCGAATTTGTTCATTTCAGTGACTGTCAGATCAGTAATTTCTTGAATAAAAGTCATCCTAAAAAAATTAATTGGTTCGTCATTGTCTACGGGGTTCGTCAGTCCTGTCTCCAAGTTGAAATTAAGTTTGTCTCTTTGTGGTCTGTCTGCATTCCATTGCCTGTCAGTTAGTTGTTGCCGCTGCCGCTGATTCCCCCCTCTTCATCTTCTTCCGAACTGGTGTCATCTTCTGTCATGCTGAAATCGCTCCCGTCCGACTAAAATTTCGTCGCTATCATAAAGGATATCGCGTAGTTCAGCCGCAGTGTACACAGTTTTCATCAGTTCCGGATTCAGAAGAAAAGGGTCATCAGCAGGAGGCACCATCTCACCTGACTGGACCCATTTTACAGAAGGCTGCAATGAAGTTGATGGCAACGGGTCCAGTGCCGCTGTAGTGGAAGTTGAAGGGGTAGGACTGTCTGTTCTCTCAGAAACAGACTTCGTTTTCCCATCGTTTGTTCTCTTGCCTCCACAAGTTTGAACCATGCTGAAATAAAATGTCTGTTAGTTTACTAAATATTAAATACAAAATATATTCATTGCGAAAAACAAATGGAAATGTACATTTTTTAAATAAAACAATTTGAATGAGCTATTGACTAAAAATTTCAATTATTTCTTTTTTTGATTATATAAAATTAAAACTACTAAAAAATAATTTTTTGTACTTTACTATTCTGCATTTAACTTTTACATTCGCTTTCCGTTTCATTGCATTCTGGAAGAATATAATATTTTCAAAGGGAATAAAATATGTTTTGTTAGCAAGTTCCGGAAGTCATCAAACGAATTTCTAGGGCCAATGAACTCTATATAATACAAAATAATCGCGCGTTTTGTTTTCTTTCCCGTAAAATTTTGTGCTGTAGCATAATATATAAGTAAATACATCTCAAAAGAGAAGTTAATATCTTTAACACCCCAGATCAATTCTCAAGATATTATTTACGAAACAATAAAATTAATTCCTGATAATAATTACAAATTATGCCAAAACGTTTTACTAATGAATAATCTTGCGTTTCGTTTTTATTCCGTGAAAGTCTGTGCCGTACAACGTATAAGTGTACACATAATTAAATAAAAATCTTAATACCGCAGATAAAATTTTCAAGCTACTATTTGCAAAATAATCATAATAACTTTAATGTAAAACGTACTACAAAAATAGTCATGCGCTTTATTTTCTTTTGTAAAAGTTTGTATGGCGTGTATCGGTAGAAAAACTATGAAAAGTTTTCACATATTTTACTATTTTCTATTTGATATAAGTTATATTATGTACATATTTATTTACTTTTCTCATATAATAATTGCACAATACTTTATTGTTATTGTACCAAAAGTAAAACATTAGAAAATTCATTTTTATATTATTACTAAGGCTAACAAAAACAAAATCATATAAAACTTTAGTTTTCGTACCTGGTTTTATGAATACATAAGCAGTAATCAATTATATATGAATAACTTTTAATGTATCTAATAATTTACTAATAATAATGACTAAACTAATAATTAAACAAATAAAACTACGCGACAAAATTCGAACTGAATCGTAAAAGTATGACAGTTTTAAAATTCTGCAAAAAAAACTGGTGACATCTGTCCAAGAACTGATCGCTCACTACCATAGAATGAACATTTTCCTATGATTGGGCAATAAAATAAAGACTATTCACCCTACCTAAACGGAGAAAGAAGCAGTAATAAACTGTATAGATCGAACGCGCAATCGCGTCTGCCAGTCACCTGGCAGTGTTTAGGCTGACGCGATTGTGCGTCAGCCGCAATCAACGTGTTAAGCCTCTACTCGATACACCAAAACTGATTATTCGTAACAGTAGACCCTTCTAAATGCAGAACAGGCTTGATCAACACATGATTTAATATCAGCTGTCATACCCAGTCATTTACCAATCACAAGTTACTTGGTTTTATTAATGATTATAAAGATCTAGCATTTTTTATAAAACTCCTTGTATTTTTCCATGATCCTATTGACTAACACAATAACTCAGCAAAGGAAGCCAGCAGTAGAGCGGATACCAAATAAGCTTGCCAGTTTTCTGAAGAGCACAGATGGTTTATTTTGGTAACTGTGTGCTCTGTTGCCTTAGCGAGTGGTGGGGGTTAGTGCTGTACAAGCTGTGATCAGTCACGTCGCTCTCGCAATGCTATTTAGATCAGCTAACCTCAAAACATTAGTCGGTAATGTGTTTTATAAGGTACGCATTACTTGTTGTACACAATGTTTACAATTGAAAGTTTTTAATGTCGCTAATAGATGATTTACATCGTTCAGCGCCTGTGATTTAATAGGCAGTTCAGTAGTAAGATGAAATCTACCGACTGAATCTGAACAGTTTGCGCAGCATTATCGGCAAGCTTACTTGGCATCCGCTCTACATCTGTACTGCCTCACGTTGTTTATTACCTCTCCATTAACTAAATTGCCTTCCTTAATTTCTGCAAGAGGTAATCTGAATTTAATCTCCTGGTATTATGTTAAACTCGATTGGTGACACGATGCAGATTTGTCTGATGTCAATACAAATTTGTATCGGTTTTAATGTCTTATTCAGTCAAATGGTTTTCTTAAATCTGCAAAATAGGCAATAGGCAACACGTTAACGTGTGAATAAGGTCTCCCCAGTGCCAAATCCACTTCTGAAGGCAAACTGTGATTAGGTGAGACATTTTTCACATTTGGTCAACATACAATACTTGTATCCAATTTTCTTACATTTTTAGTTGTATCAGCTCATGAAGGCTTAGGTAAATACTTCGGGTATATATGAAATTCTTAATCGATTTTTTTTGTACACAGTAAGTAAAAATATTTCAAATTGCAAACACACTTCATTTAATTAGACAAAAATTTATTTCCACTGAGTTTAAACATGTACAAGATAGTATATCACAAAAATTTTACACAATTTATTAAACGTTAATTAAAACTCAAAAAGTTATCTTTGTAGCGGAACCAATTTAACATCTTTCCCTTCCTCAGAGTGAAGCGTAAAACCTAACTCGTTTAAAACAGGAGATGAGACAACCCCTTTCTGTGATAATCCAGCAATAAAAGCCTGATTTTCTTGATTATTTTCACACAGATTCCTTATTGCCAATATTGACCATTGTGTAATAACTGATATATACATTAAGGAAAATAAATAAATATCTTTTATCCAATACGGTAGGTATAGTAAATCCAGCCTACAAGAGATTGCACCAACCATTGCTGGTTAGTGATTAAAACAGTTATTTCACCCTCTTGCCAGTTCCTGACATAATGTTAGAAAATGCACAAGAAAGGCCGCCGATGTAATATTACAATGGGAATTTCTGTCCGCTTTTATTTTGTTTGTGGCGGCTTGCATGACAAAATACTACCTGCAGTGTTCTTAACACATTCAGTGCGGCGGACGTTCGGGAACGTCATATTAGGTGCTATGTAATGGCGGCAGATGTACCGGAACGTCAAACGTAGTACAAACGAATTATTGGTTGCAGAAAGGGCAGCCACTGCTAAGACACGTTTGTTGGTGCTGTAGCCATTCGTAATATCTCAAAGAACAAGTGCATGTTATTAGTTTCTAGCTCCGAGCATTTTATCGTTTTCTACGATTTTTCTAAGATTTGCATATTGATATGTAATCTCAAATTTTTCGCAGGATATTTACAGGTAAGTTTTTGTTTTATTTGTTAGGAATATTGTTATATTATTATTTTTCCTTAATTCTCCATTTTTAATTCTTTTATCCAATCAATATTGAAAATATTTTTTCGTTTTTTCCCTGACTCTGAATGTGAATAAAATGTCAGGACTATGTCCTCCTAGTTGTAATTTTCTCGGGCTCAAATATTTTTGATCTGCTGGGACCTTCAACTTCAGGTCGTAGTTCAACTTCCGACCATACTGTAGTAACATTGGAAGAAATACAGCGGATTTTGGAAGACAGTGAGGACGAAGAAGTACACCTGGTCAACGTCGACCTCTTTAGTTCGTCTTCCTCTGAAGATGAAGAAGAACAGAATGAGCCTCCTGAAGATGTACCTGATATCTCTGTGGCTCAACAGACTGACAGACAATGGACTGAACATAGACCGGACACTACAAGACAACAATTCACTGACGACCCACGAATTCTAAGTCCTCCTCAAGGAAACGAACCAATTGATATGTTTCGACGTGTGCTAACGGACGAAATTGTCCATCTGACGGTAAACGAAAGTAACAAGTATTCAGAAACATTACTTCAGAGTAATAAATCCCCATCAGCGAGGATTATAAAATGGAAACCGCTGGGTGCTGAACAGTTTCTTAAGTGGTTGGGACTGGTTTTGCACACGGGGACTATTCGCCTGCCAAGGCTGTCTCAATATTGGAGTACTGACGAACTTTTTGGTCTATCAGTATTCAGAAATTGTATGAGTAGAGACAGATTTTATTTAATTTTGCAATGTCTGCACTTTGCAGAAAATCCCACAACAGAACAACCAGGACTGACGGACAGACTTTTTAAAATTCAACCCCTAAATGACCTCTTTCACTCCATGATTGACAGTTTAGTAATTCCTTCCCAATATCTTTGTATTGACAAATCAATGCTCTTATGGTGGAGACGTTTAGTTTTCCCCGTGTTCCTGAAGGGGAAAAGGCATAATATGGGATTAAATTTTATATGTTGACAGAAAGTACTGGCTTGGTACTACGTGTTCTAGTGTACACGGGAGCTTCTGATAAAGTTGTCGGAGGTAAAGGGCATGCCAGCAAAGTTGTCCGTAAACTGATGGAGGGAAATTTAGATACTAATTGTTCTCTGTTTATGGACAACTATTATAATAGCGTGAACCTAATCTCCGAATTACTTCAAAGAGGCACATATGCAACTGGAACATTCCGTACTGACCGGAAAGATAACCCATCTTCAGTAGAAAATAAAAAGCTGAAAAAAATGAAGTTACCAAGTTGTTTACGGACGACGATGTTTGCTTTCTAAAGTGGAAGGACAAAAGAGATATACTGATGATCAGCTTCGAATTTGAAGCACATATGGTCAGTGTCACCAATCGCAGAGGCATAACAGTTTCTAAACCAGAGGCTGTTGTGAAATACAACGAAGTGATGGGTGGCATCGATCATATTGATGAAATGATGGCCTATTATCCCATTGAAAGGAAAACTATGAAGTGGTATAAAAGCTTGCCATACATATATTTCATTTAGCCCTCATAAATAGTTTCTTCCTTTTTAGAAAAACATCTAGGAACTCTAAACTTTCCCTTCATGATTACCGACTTTCGGTAATAAGGTCATTGATCACCCCGCCCTCAAATCTAGAATACAAGCGATAACGGGCCTGCGATAACTATACCAGCACACCTCCCACCCAGTCAGACAGTGAAAGAAGGGCACGTACCTGCCCGGTTACCGAAGAAAGAGGGACAGACTAGATACAGTCAGAAAAGATGTCGGGTATGCATAAAAAATAGAATAAGGAAGGACACAACATTTTATTGTCCAGTGTGTGTAGACAAGCCAGCTCTTTGCTTAGATCCATGCTTCAAATAGCACCACAAACCATAAATAATATTCTTCTTTAGTTACTATATATATACATAATAAACATTTCATTTAGAAATAAACTATTTCAGGAGTATAATTTTTATAACACCACCCTCGACCTATTTTGTAAAAACCGTTTTATTCTACAAATGGTGAAAATCAAGGGAGGTAAAGCTTTGTGCTAAACACAAAATGTGTATGCAGGTATACAGCATAGTACCCCTTCAGTATACAAACTGTTTCAAAATGGGATAATGCTTTTATTTCATTATGTTATCTGAGTACAACGCGTAAAATCTTCCTGTACGCATCTCACTTTTTATGAATACGATCGTCTATTTTTATACAAAATTATTTTACATATAACGCTTGCACTGTTTTATAATATACAGAACAAAATAATACATCTATTGAATGAAATAACAAAGACGGTCTGGAACGTCATTCAGTCATTCCTAATGAAGATAGAACCTAATGGCTGAAGACATTCCGGAACGTCCAACATTATTTCCTACAAAATTAACATTTTGAAATGAATAAATTGCTAAAACTATTATAAAAACATGTTCTGATACACTAACAAAAATAAAACATAAAAAAAGTTCAGCCACTCGGTGAATTTTTAAATATTTGGGTAGCACTGAACGTGTTAAACAAGTCATCACCCTCATGTCATTCTCCTGCAACCTACAGAATTGTGAAATATACGTCTGTGTAGATAAAATTATGCTTTACAAATAGTTTTTCACAAGAAAAATCTAACTATATGAATTTGTGTTTAACATCATGGGAAAGGAAAGTAATACGGCCGCTGCGTACCAGCCGTAACAGAAGCAGAACAGCCAGAGCCTTAAGGGTTAATTATGTATAGCAAAAGTAGTTAATACCAAAGTAGTCTACAAACATTACCAAGGGGGTGCAATGACTTATGTCTTTGGTAATGATGTGTGGTAATTACAAATTCCGATCGGGTTTATTTTCCCTAATATTTTTGTACACTTATAGATGTTTCATACAACTGAAAACTTTTAAGTAATTCTAATTAAAACCCATTTGAAACTGGTGGCTGAATTTGAGTAGAAAATAGCATAGTAACAGCATAATACAAAGTTAAAAATAAACAACATTACTGAACGAAAGACTTTATTTTGATATTGGAGGTTTAGGTTACCATCAGTGGCATACGCTGAACTTCAAATTTGAGTGTGCAGTCCGAAACTAAAATAATAATAATTATCCAGCATTATAGACATAAATGAAACTGCATTAACCTCTTTTTTTATCTCTTCTCTCACAACTTACGATATCACTGGAGAAGATCTTCGAAAAACTGTAGCGAAATTCAAATGATTTTCTTAGAGCTTAGCAAAAATATGAAACTTTGTTATATGACATTTTTTTATATACATTGACGTATAACAGAAATATCAATGTTTTTGTTTAACCCTCCCTCTGAACTTCCCTTACCTACCAATATTTTTTAAAATATTAGCCTATGTTCTTCCCAATCATTGCTGAAACATAATACTGAGATTTATTGAATATGGTTCATCAGCAATTGCATGATCCCGTAACAGAAAAACAGACAAAAATTCAGCTGAACTTATTTTCTGATTTTTCTTGTTAGATCCGAAGTAAAAACAAAATTTTGAGCATCTTGAAAAATTGTAAAGTCAAAAAAAATGTTATATAATTAGCTTATCAAATTTGGCAGCAATACTTCCTCACACTGCTGCAGGAAAGTAAAATAGTCAGTTAAATGACTGATACACTGATAAAGTATAATCACAACTTTGTCACACTACACTATTGAATTACATTAATTGAAAAGGATACACGGATTTCTTTCATCAATATTACAACAATCCAAAATTACTGGTATACACTCCAATTCACGAATCTGAAACAAACGATACCAAAAATAATTTTGTACCTCTTTAATACCATTCAACACAATGTAACATTTATATTTAAATGGAAATTATATCAAAAAAATACAGTAACAGATAAACATAACATGGGGAACAAAATTGTGTCAAATCACTTCAGTATTTGGAGTGTGATGATAAAATTAACTGGAAGTTGAGGGTAAGGTTTCTGTTCTTTCTATTTCGGAGTTGCTTCTGTCAATGGTATACATTCCAAAATTTACATCATCAGAACAATCACTGCCTGTAAGTTGTATGATGAAATGGTCAATATTGTCCAGCAGTTCATCAGCTTTCCACATTTTCTTCTTCAACTTTCTATACATGCACGCAGTAGTTCTTCCAGTGTTCTAACGTAATCAAAAGGAATACGTTTTCTATCAATCTGGTAATGCATTTATTTTAAATATTGGCCGACACTGGTAACACTGTTGGCCGACATGCCTTTTTAGCTGCCTTCAACACTAGTTCAATTGGGTTTAACTTGTCGTGATAGGGTGGAGTCTGCAAAACAAACATACTTCTGCGTATAAGTCTATTTCATATGAGGTAAATTCTATACGAACATCCTTAACTATTTCCATTAATTCCTTCTTCAACAAGTACTCTGGGAACTAAATATCTTTTAATGTCAACCAGTTTTCATGTCCCGTTTTAGAGCTGAATTAGTTGGTATCTTCTCTTTCTTCCTGCTATGGTAAGATGCATTGTCCATTACAATTTCCATACCTGGCTGAAGATTTGCAATAAGCTGATTTCTGAAACAATTTTCGAATACAACACTGTCCATTTCATCACGAAAGTCTCTATTTTTCTTCCCATTTTTAAAAAAACCCGTCACTGCCACCTGCATGTACAATGATGTATCGCAGACTGTGTGCTGTAGGATTTTTCAATCCAGTTGATAAGCCAGCCAAGAAAGCTCCCTCTGTGTCCTTTTGTCCATCCACACCTGGATACTGTGTGACCTGTGTTAACCCATTTTTCATCAATGCAGATGATACGCCTACCTACAGCTCGTAATTTTTTCATTTTTCTCAGGTAAGCATGTTACCATACAATTATGTCATCTCATTCTATCATTGATCTATTAGCCCTCTTTTCAAATGTAAAACCTTTTTCATTTATAAGTCTATAAAATATATGATATATAAAATTTGGCAATTCTACATCTGAGTCCACTTTATTTAAAATTTGTTTCAATGTTGGTACCTCGTTTCTGAAGTAAAAGGTATGAACATGACACCTGATTGCAGTACAAACGAAATCATTGAATTTTAACTTCCTGGTGTTCTTGTACGTCAATTTCGTTTTTTCTGTGGAGTTGTTAATGGTCCTTTGCTAGCCTCATTCTTTATTCTGTAAAATGATGACCTCATAGTACCCGTCACTTCACACACTTCAGTAACAACGTGTGAATCAGATCCGCCTGGATTTTTCTTTTTAAGATAGTTATAAACATTTAAAACAGTCTGCCGGTCACTTCCGTTAATAATTGCCCCTTTTTAATGTACATCCATTTTATTAATTCGCTTAGACTATTTACAGTACACTAAAACACTACATTACGTTATAAAATTAAGCCGATGTTAAAACTAAGCAAAACTACAACAGTCACATTTACAGTACACTGCGCTGCACAACACTAAAACACTAAGTCATATAAGCTACTTTACATTGTAAAATTAAGCCGATATTAAAACTAAGTGAAACTACAACTGTTACATTTGCAGTACTCTGTGCTGCACAAAACTTAAACACAAATTGTTATATAGGCTACTTTACATTATAAAGGTTTATTATCGATGGGGCGGGGAAAGGGGGAAATGTTATTATGTTATGTCATTGATTGATCTTCAATCTCACTGTCTGTGTACATGCTAGCAGCAGTAAGAGCCCCATTAGAAATACATGGTCCTATACTGCTCCGTTGTGTCAACTAAATATACGAACGACTACATCTGCAAATTATACACTGAATTTAGTCTTCTTAGTACCAACAGTATCTAGCATTATTAAAGAATGAAAAATCTTCATATTCAACATACAAGTATTTTAAGGCATACTTTTGCATACTATGGCAAATACTACTGTGCTGAATATACATCTTCTAACGACAAACATTTAACATAATATTTCTAAATTTCACAAAATTTTTATTTCCAACTGACCGAATTTTGAAGGTCCACATTTTTCCAACAGAGATTGCCAAGCAGACGAATTAGATCAACTTTAAAAGCAAAGACTGGATTAGCTTGAACCTGTTTATCTGGAAGTCCGGTTGTTATCCTCTGGACACTAGTAAAATAATTATCACCAGATTTTCCAGTTTCATGAATGCTTCGTAACAAAACTGTAAAAAAAAAGTTACATCTCAATTGCTGCAAACAAACACACTGTCAGATATATTTTTGTAAGCCGTTAAAGACAAGAACAGCAAGTCATGTATTAGGATGAAAATAACAGTTCAACACTAGTTTAATTTTACAATTCTGTTTGTAAATAATAACATTATTAATTATGTCTACCAATGATTAACCCATTTTTTTCATTAAATTGTGTATACAGGTACAGTGCGACATCAATTATCTGAATGTCTATCAACCGGATGACTGTTATCGAGATCCCCTTCAGGAAAAAAACCGTAAAATATGTATGTACATTTATGTACTAATATTTTTGCTGAATTTTGTAGACATACAAATTTAAAATGCCGTTTACTGAACTGAAATGTTGTATGATAATATATAAATGCTTTCTTTAATACCGATATACACTAGATACATAAATTTATTTCTTCGCCTCTAATATGACATCTGCCTTTAAATCACGGTGTAATTGAAAATTTCAAACATTTGTACTGAAAAAACTGTTACGGCAGCTGCTTTAGTGTGAAAATAAAGAATTGCCCATTGAAATTTTTAAAAAACCGATTCAAAAGAAGGAATTTATATGACAGCAAAAGCGTAGGGCAGATACCCTGGTTTAACAATGAACAAATATTGGAAAAACTACTTGCTAATGATCAAAAGAAAACCTCAAAATATTGGGTTAGGAGGTGTTACCACATCCACCTTACATCCCAGACCCTGCTCTGTCCAATTTTTATTTGTTTGACCCCCTCAAACTATGCTGAAGACAATGTCGAAAAGTAATGTAGTTTTATTTATTAATGTTAATTTACCAACAGAATTTTTATGGTTATTTGTTTTGTTGTTGTTATTTTAGTTAGTTTAGTTGTTTTGTTGTTTGTTTTGTGAATTGTTATTTACCAACAGAATTGTAAAATTAAACTAGTGTTGAACTGTTATTTTCAGTTTATTTATAAATGTAGTTTTATTTATTGAATAAATAATTTTTCCTCTACATTTATTTCTTTTGTAATAATATAAAATTTACTATTTCTTTAACAGCGTCATATAATACTTATGCAAATCAGATATTTCTTTCTTTTAATAAATACTGTGCATTAGCAACAACCAACCCACCTAGTTGGTCTAGAGGTAAAGTCATCGCCAAAATCAGCTGTCTAACAGCTGATTTTCGGAGACGAAAGTTCCTGGTTCAAATCCTAGTAAAGGTAGTTACTTTTATACGGATTTGAATACTAGACAGTGGTTACCGGTGTACTTTAATGGTGGGGGTTTAATTAACCATACTCTCTCAGGAGTGGTCGACCTGGGTCTATACAAGACTACAACTCATTTACACGTCATACACATCATCCTCATCTCATTGGGTCATGGGGTTGCTTATTGTTCTGAATTGAACAGATTGCAACAAACACATATTAGGAATTTTTAAAAAAATTAGCAACAAGAGAAAATTGAAATAACAGGAAAAATAACTTACATGCACAATTGATGAAAAGTGACTTATCAGACTGCAGAATCTCTAAATACTTATGATCACTTGAAAGTGAAGCTAACGTTTCAAGCATTAGGCAAATTTCTTGAGGTTCAATATCGTTGACATAATCACTAACAATCTTTAATATTTTATCGGACTGTTTTTTAAATGTATCAATTATAAATTTAACACATTTAGTGCTTAAAGTTTCTTTTGATTTGTTTTCCTTAATGGTTTCGAATAAAATTAATCGTTGATCACTACTGGCATTCTTATATAACTGTTCTAATTCCCCATGTTTCAGTAATAATTCTTCATAGATAAATGACCTAAAAAATTAAAACAAACTTAAATTATCCCATCTAACAACTTATTACCATAAATATCTAGGATACAATTGATAAAACACTGACAAAAACATAATCTTCAAAGACTTTCATAGTAAATGCACAACAAATGGGTCTTATCTGTTACGTGTACACAAGCAGTATTGTACGACAGCCTACTTCTGTAACCATAGATGTACAGCGAGTAATGAACTCCCGTCATTACAAAACTAATACATACTACCCCATCATTCCCACCAATCCCCTCATCACTCAAACCATAATCGTTTCACTTCAATGTTATAACTAATTAATTTTCAAAAAGTCAGTTTGACTTGATCTCGGCTTCTTTGCGGTGCACTTCCAGTTTCGTACTTAAGAATTTAATTCAAAATCAATCTGTTAGAGTTAGCTGAAGCAGTTCATTCCAAGGACGAAGCTGTATGGTTTTTTTTTTTCAAGATAAAGAATTATTTCATAATCAAAGAAGGTGTGAAATTATAGGTAGTACAATTATTTCTGATGAATGAGCTACGTACCACCAAATTGGTAGTAATTTACCTGGTTACAAACATTAAACTGTAAATCACAAATATAACTTTGTAGATCCACTTACGGGCACGCACACGCAGGGAATAGAGAATACATGGTTTTCTTTAAAACAGAGAAATAAAGTTGAATGTGAGACAAGTAGAAACTTAACAGATTCCTTGTTGTGGAAAGGCCAGGTCATAAAATTTAAAAAAACAGATAACTTTCAATAATATCCAGAATATTCATTCTAATTCATTTTTTAATCAGCATTAATTATTTCTAATGTATAATGACAATTAATAGCCTGTTGGCAATCAACTTTATTCTTATTTAACCAGATTATTTTTTACTTGGTTGAGAAGAAACGTAACTTTAATTCTACCAGTACAAAAACTGAAATGAAGAAAGGAGCCATTTCATATGACAACTAATCTGTGGCTGTCATTAAGTACAGTCTGCTGTTGGCCTTGGAGTAGGGAAAGGGAAAAGCTAGAATACATACAATGGACAAGAGTCAGAATGGTGACATGGTAGGGAGAAGGGGTGAAAGTTAAAATGTAGTGTGGATATTTCTTACATTATAATACAAAAAAAAAACAAAATAAACAGTATTGTTGATTTACTTACGCAAATTCAGATTCCTCTTTTAAAATTTCTCGTATTAGGTCTGGTTCTTCTAATAAACTGTAACGTACATCTGGATGGCCGAGTAGAATATTATAGAATAACATGGAGCAGTAAAGAGAAAGTTTCCCATCCCCCATTACCATCAGTTTCCTTTAAACAAATCAACGCAAATAGGATTTTACAATTACACAAAAACTTACACCAAAATTAATAATAATTAATTGTAAATTATATACAGCAGCCTAGAATAACTCGTTAACAAACTGGTTTGGAAGATCCACAAAAATTATGTGCATATCTAATGTAGACATGTTGGTATTTATTTGCCAAACTTAGTATTATTATTTATTATTATAATAAACTACGAATAATAATTTGTAATACTTTTTTTAAAATTTGAAGCCACATTGGACCACTAAGCCAATCAATTTCTAGTGTTCTTCGGATAACTTATTGGTGGTCTAGCCTTTCGGTTTTTCCAGTACTTTTTGAGACGGTCCGATCTTTGTTTCCGTATCTCATCTGTAACCTCCACTGTGCATCTTTCTGCTTTTCTCCAATAAAATATGTGTTTTGAGAGTACTGTTTATTTTTTTCTTGTCAAATGTGTCTTCCAATTGCCAACCCAATTTCATTGAGATCCCTCTTAATTTCTTTGATATATCTTCCTACTTTGATGTATAATCTTCCTGTTCAAGTTCCTGAGGATCAATTGTTTCAATATTTTACCATTTGGCATTCTTAAAATATGGAAAAAGTAAGAAATCCTCCTCTTCTTCATCACGCTAATAATCAGATCAATTTCCTTATAAACAGTTTCATTAAAAGGAATTCGCCACACCCCATTTTTTTGATAATTCTTGTTAAGGCAGGTTCCGATAATTCTGCATTCTGTTTGAAGAAGTTGGTCAGTTTTAGCTTCGTTCTTAAATTGGAAAATAGTTTCACTGGTGTTAAGCGCCTCTGGGAGAACAATTGTTTTTTAGTGGCGGATTTTGACATGCAATTGAAAGGTATTTTTTTTTTGTACATTTTCCAGGTTATTCCTTGTGCTTTTTTAACTTTGGAAGGTCTGTTTTGCCAAGTAGATTCATGTATTGACTATCAAAGGTGTCACCTTGATTGATGGGATAAAATCCTGAGTTACAATCCTAGCTGTGAGCTGGAAAGGGATTTTGATTCAGTTCACTAGAGAGATTCGCCATAGTTTCTCTAGCTATCCATCCGGACCACGTGAGGGCTACAATTCTGGGTTCTCTGCTTAAGTACTAGCGAAATATTTAAATCCAGAATCCAAAATTATTTCTGGACATTTGTAATACTATATTAATAAATTATTTAAGAATATTATTAGTTTACAAACTAATAAAATATTTTGTTAATACAGTAGTTATTCGAATTGGTTTGTAACTAATATTTTTAGAACAGCGCGTACTAATGGTTTATTACTATTACTAGGTTGTAGCTAGAGGGGAATTGAATAAATAATCCTCTCCACTCCAATTCTTGGCACTAGCAATCAAGTGACCGCCCATCAGTAAAAATCTATATTTTAATTCAATTGCTATAGTAAAACTGTAATGGGAGGAACAAAAATAAAGTTGATAAATGCAGCCTGGAAAAACTTTGGCAAGACTCAATTTCATCACAACAGGAACTTTGAGGAACATCACTGTAGATGAAATTCAGTCAATAATTGAAATTGCAAGAACAATTCCTAGTGAAGGGTTTTCTTAAGTTGAAAATGTGATATTGATATTTGCAGCCAATAAAGAATTGACCAATTAAGAACTTTTTGAACTGCATCCAAAAGATACATCAGAAGATAGTTACAAAGTTGGTAAAGCAACAGCTACTTACGCAGAATGGGATTTTTTTTTTTTTTAATAGTACAGGATCCAGGCTATAGGATTTTAGAATTGATACAGATATTAAAAGTGCTTTTGCAATTAAAAAAAAGACCAAAAGCGCAATTGTTCCCAACAAAGAAACGATAAAGAAAGCAAAACTGTTAATAATACAAATTTTTCAGCATAGATCAACTAATTGCAGATAGTTACCATTAAAACCATTTTTTTTTTAATCCAATTGAGTGTTTTTTATACTTTTGCTTTTATTTTAAAAGAAATCGTTATTAGTACAATAGGTTTCTAATTAATAAACAGAGAAGCCTAAATACCAGATTTTTACAAAATGGTACTTCTTTCACAAGTTTTTTTTTTTAATTTAAACACTTATTTAATACTTGTTCCTATTTTATGATTTCTATTACAACTACAATAACATAAAATGTTTTATTTTTTGTATTACACTTTTGATGGTCCTGGAATATTTCACATATTTTTGTTACAACTAACATGTTTTGCCCATCATGGTTTCAAGTTTCACAATATCCCAGGGAATGCATTAACCACAATGAGGGCAGTTTTGTTGTATTAAATCTGTTAGATTGTAACAGTATGAATTCAAATAAAATTCAAATTCAAACATGGTATATTTATTGTAATTTATATTTTTTACTTACTTCACAGTTTTAAAACAATGCTGATGTACATTTTGTTGATTAACACTGTTGCCAACAGTTAAGTTACCAATAAATTGTGCAACTAATCGAATACATGTCATCTGTAATTCAGATGCAGGCAACTCCAACAGTGTATCAATTAATTTACACATGTCCTGAAGTAATACTGTATCACTCCCAAATCGTTTATGTGATGCAATATCAGTAGCACATACATTCCGAAACTTGCGAACGATTTCAGCTAATTTATTTAAATCTAAAGGAACGACCACAATAATTTTCCTGAATTCATCCAATAGTGTCATTGCTGATTAAAACCTTTCACTTTCTCTGAAACAAGATTAATACAGAAAATTAATTTTGGATAATAAAATATAGACGTACAATAACTAGAGCCACAATTTAAACAAGAAGTATGGTTACATATGAGGTTCAGCTAAAAAATAACCGGGTTAAGGCTATAAAATTATTTGTTTTTATTCTTTCACAAATTTGACAATATCCCCATCAATATACTCCCCTCCCCTATCCCTACACCGTTCCAGACGGATTTTCCAATGATTAAAGCAGTGTTGAAAGTCATTTTCTGTAAGCATGTGCATTGTCTCTATCACTTTCTAATTCACTGTATCAACCGATTCAAAACTAGTTCTTTTAATCACAGCTTTCACCTTAAGAAGAAAGAAAATCACTCGGAGCAAGGTCTTGTGAGTAGGGTGGATGCTCCAACAGAGGGATCCCGCGCTTGGCCAAATACTATATCTCGACATCTATTGCAGTGTGGAACGAGGCACTGTCAGGACCACTTTTGAGTAAACTTTTTGCATGTTCAAATGCTTGTATAAATATGCCAAACTAGTTTTTTATCGATTCCTACAATTTCCACAACAGTGCGATTATTCAATTGATGGTCTTTTCTGATCAAAATCCCAAGTTTTCAATGTTTTCATCCGTTGAGGATGTTGAAGGTCGTCCTGGACGTTGGTCATCTTCAATCTCTTCTCGCTCCTCCTTAAACCACTCAAAAACCTGGGTATATAACAAACATTCATCGCTGTAAACTTGTTTCAACTAAGTATGGGCTTCTGTAGCGATCTTCCCAAGTTTCATCAAGAATTTAAAATGACAGGCTGTTCTTTCAAAACACTCAGCATTTTTTCGACGGACAGCAAATACACTATCAGACAAGCACAGCGGCCAATGCCCAACTGAGCAACTGGCAGACAATTACACAGCTGGAATGGAGAGGAGGGATGTCATGTGACTCGGCAATGTAGCGCTTGGCGTACATGTTGATTGTCCACTTACATTCAGTCGTTATTTTTTAGCCGCACCTCATGTAACAAGCAAGTTTTTCACAGTGGGAACATAGGCAGTTCCAAATTAATTCAGGCATGATATAGCTAGGCATTTAATGTAAAAGTCATACTACATTTACCTATTTTTTGCTGGCAGCTTATTAACACATCATGACAACAGTTTACAATATTATGGTTAATTTTGTATCTCATCTGACCAGATTACGATAAGTTACATGATGTAAAATATATATATATCTTAAAATACACAAATGACAATTCTACACTAGGAACAGTTGTGACATGCAAATGAATACATTATTTCTTAGATAATAACAGAAATAAGATTATCTTGATACAACTTACATTCCCTAGTGAAGTTTTACGATTGCCGTAAACAAACAAATGCCAATAAACACTATCTAAGAGCCTGACATCAAAATTAATATATACCATAACGGGTAAACTCACCAAAAAATTATTAAACTGGTAAAATTTGTGACAGTGACTATTTACAAATACCAAGAATAATTTTGGAAAGACATCTACGATAGCTCACTTTGATTGAATCATAAGATTATTAACATTTCCGAATTCATTTGTGAATTAAATTTGTGATAGAACAAATAGACATTCATCCATTTGTTGACACTGCTTGGACACAAGCCGAAATGTCAGACAATAAAGTTTGGTATTTACCATGAAGTGCATTACTACCTATTGAACATAAGGTACATTATGAATTTTCAACACAGCCAAACATTGCATCCACTGCAACATAACCTTACTTTTAACGACCTGTGGTTTTTCCACCTGCAGCAAATTACCAATAATGTACCCTGGTATACCTGTATCCATTATTTTAAAATCTTGTACAAAAGAAGAAACTTACACACAAAAACAATTTACTCCAGTATTTTCAAAACCAACTTATTTTAATATGACCTAACAAAACATCAGTTCACGAGGTATTTCAAATACTGCGCTCCCATAGAATTACTAAACAATTGTTCTTTTCCAATAAATGAAAATTTACATCATCACAGGCTTACTGATAAACAGATATACTTACAACTTAAAGTAGCAAAAAAAATTTTCAACATGTAAAACAATAACAAATAACAAACTAACCATCAGTGATACCACTACGTAGTAGCAAAATCAGTAGACACAGACATGTACGTGAAAATTGATCCTAAAGTTTTATTGTTATTTTTTTTTTTTTGTTAAACATTAAATTAACTGTAATAAATTTTATTTACAATCAGTTATGTAAGTAATTATACGTAAATGATTATGAAATAAATTTGACAAGAGAGGATGATACGCAGTGATGTCCTCTTCAAACAATACTGACATTGAAGTTTTGATAACATAAAATTCATAAATGTATATACACTGAATTAACTTGAAAACAAAACTGCACGGATTTACATAACATTAAACGCTCAGAAATTATATGTAAACAAAAATAGATATGTTGAAGCGTACATATACATTAACAAAATAAAAAAGGAAATTTTATATTATACAATTTAGAAGAAAAATTATTAACAAATCTAAAACATGGATTCTTTTGAGGCATCTGGTTGTCTATAACCAGGTGACTATTATTCAGGAGATTTACTGCTTAAGTCCGAGTCCGAGTCATGAAAGAAGTGAGCTTACACTCGGGATGACGATGTCGTAGCCAGGCTACCTTGTCGTCCGGAGAATTGGATGAAAGGACTTTTTTGGGGATTTTTCTTTATTTGGTATTGCAGATGAATAATTGGGGGATAGATGGGCTCGGACTCAGGATAACAGCGAGAATATTGTGTTGGGAAGGGTCGCTTTTTCTAATAAAATTATTAGTAAATAAAATTAAATTTGTATTCAAATAAGATAGTACTAAGCAACGACTACGTCTTCTTTATCACTTGACATTTTGCAAACTGCAGGTGGATTCGAAGAAAAGGTTGAACAGTTGCGTCGAGGTCGAGTCTCCTCGATGTGCAAACATGCATACGCGACTCGTTTTCGGTCGAGTCGACGTCTCGTCATTTTAATCGCTTCGAGGTCGTGTTTCACCGGGCTTATGCTAAAATAAAATATAAAGGATCGAGAGGACCTGATTGCAGAAGGATTTTTTAGATAATAAGTTAAGGATATGGTTTCTCGTAGGTAACTTACATTTTATTTCGCATTGCTACTAAAAGGATTATTGAACAAAAAGATTACTGAACAAAAATTTATGTATACTAACAGAACCAACAATAAAAACCTTTTATTAATATTTCAGCAAATAAACATAAATTATCTGATTATAATTTGGAAGATGGTTAAGGTGGGCTTGGAAGTCTGCACAAAACTAAAAAGAAGTCTATAATTCTAAAAAGTTAAACAAAACAATTAGGTAATAGTTTAGCATCGATCACAGTGAATCCACTAAACTGAATGAACGCTGCAATGTTCGCTTGCCCGTCCAAACATGCGAACATAATTAGTCCAGCCTCTCTTAGTTTGCTCCTAATGTAAACAAATAATGACGTCACTGAGCATGCGCATTATTAAAAATGTGTACACGCTGATTAAAAAGTAACAACAAAACACTTTCAAAAGTATTTAAATACAAAATACTTTTAAAAGTATTTTTCTAAATGAAATTGTTAGGCCTACATCATATCATGACGAATGTTTTTAGTACTTGAAGTACTTATAATTTAAAAAATATTTAACTTAATAGGAATACGACATCCGCAAAGTCGTAGACTCTAGCGTGCACCCTTTAGTAGGTGGCTTTTGTTTGTTGACAGTAGGAGCAAACTAAGAACGGCTGAGCTGTAGTGTATCACATTTTTTTGATGCGACAGGGAAATAACGACAACTGATGGGACGTAGTAATGTTACGATGTTACGTTACACTGCGTAACATTTTTCGCCACATGTTCGCCACAACGATACGCGCGACGTTGTTACGATACGGTGTTTTGTTCGTAGTTTTACCTTCGTTTTAAATCTCCTGTTGCAGGCAAATATTCATAAGGTGGTATATTACCCCCCCCCCCCCCAGATATATATACTATAAAATACACTATATAATACTGTGGACAATTCGAACTGGCACAACTTTTCCTCTACGTGTACACATAGTTTTGCATAAAGTGTATCAATAACCTATTCTTTTAACAAGGTCTAAAAATTTTAATGTACGCAAATGCCTACAACCTTGTTTCAATGTACAAACATACAAATAATTATTTCGTTTTAAAATATGTATTTAATTTGTCCCAATAAAAATTTAAATTATAAATTACAAGAACTAAACTGCAAAAACATCTGCAACTGCAAATACTCTACAGACGCACGCAACTAACTGGACAAATTGGTCTGAATATATTTTAATGAACAGAAAATCATGTATGAAAACAAATTAGTCACATCATTATGTGACTATAACTGTAGACTTATGTGATACTGTAACAACAGTGAAAACAAGTGTAGTGACCGTGCGTGAGTCGTACATTACATTAGCGGTTGTATACTTTTGTGACTGTACCGTCATTGCATGGCGAGGGGCGAAGAGTGGGATAGATAAACGCCGAACCTGCTTGTGCCAATTCAAATTGTCCAAGGTATATAATATATCTCTACCTTAGAACAAGAACAACCAATGTCAAAAAAAAAAAACAGTTTTGAGAAAAGAGCAAAGGAACATCTCTGTAAAATTTTAAGCAACACCAGTAATTCCACCTAAGTTAGCTACAATGGCAGCAAAAATTAAGAAAAGTCACTGCAAAAACAACCAATCATGATTTTGGTTGTTTTTGCATGTAGAAATTATGGTATCTGAGAACCAATGTTGTTTGGTTGTCCTTGCAATAATATTTTTCCCGCAACTGACTGACATTGGTAATAAATATATGCATATCTCACGAACTATAAATAATGGGCATTGGTTGTTCTTGCATTAAAGAGTACACAAAAAATTACGTTGATAACGTGTTTAACTCATTTTTGTAAAATAATGACTTTGGTTGTTCTTGTTCTAAGGTACAGATATGATTGTGTGTGTGTGCTGTTGTAAACAATACCTATTTTATTTGCTCACCCCCTCACCGAACAATTTCTGGATACGTGGTTGTATTGGTTTTTAGAACATTCAGATTTATGTAATAGTTGATACCCCAAATGCAAAAACAATCACTTTTCTTATAATAACCGCATGAAATGTAGTAACACTAAACACTGCTGATTTATAGTAGTTATATGACTAACAGAAAATTAACTTTTAGACGTCAGGTAGTATTTGTTTAGGCTTATATATTTTATTTTTATAGCATCGACAAGGTCCAATACCATTATCATTAGCGCTGTTCTAACCCCTTCCATATCGCAATAATAACAGTTACTGTATATCACATTCCGATATAACCGGTACTAATATAATATAACCGGTAAGAAGTTGCTGTTTTGAGAAGCTCTTCAAAGTTGGGTGTGGATGATACAGATAAGATTTAAAAATTATTCTAATTTATTGTACCGAGTTAATTAATTGATAACGTCTGTACTGTTAGTTTGGCAGTTCAGAAAATTTATTGTTAGTTTTTCAGTACATTATTTAAAGAGATGGGCAATAAATATAAAATCAAGGTAAGGTATTTACAATTTAAATTAGATAAAGCCCCGGTACTCAAGCTTATTATTGTTTTCTAACAAACGTGTTATATGTCTCATGTAACCACATCTTTATAGTAGAAAGTATACACCAGAAAAAATTATCTATTTTACGTACATCCGGGCATATTAATAAAAATTATCGTGACTTTCCGTTACATGCTGCAACGAACTGTAGGTTACAGTGTGGTGGTGAGTCTCAATCAGCTGATAGGAGTTCGAAGTCTGGGGATCGAGGCTATTTTTTTGTTGTAAAGTTTTGTTTTTAATACTTTTTTTGGATTCGGGGGTTGTAGTATCTACTAATAATAACTGGGGTTTGGAATACAAGGATTAATTTGATATTAATTAAAAATGATTGCGGAGAAAATTTGTGTTACGAGTGGTGGTTTTTATTCAGTGATTCTTTTTTCTCCAGGTATTTTAGAACTAAAATTGTTAATTTTGTAAACATATTTTTATAGTTGTGTTACTATTATACTAAGGAACTTAATAGTTTTATGTTTTACTTACATGTATAAAACAAAGTTTATTCATAACAAACTTACAATGGCTTTCCTGGTCAGATTTAACTCTTGCAAAAGCAGATCTGCTCATTTCTGCCAATGGTTACTTTTTTTTATAAAAAGTATTATGTAAGAAATAATATTTGTAGGAATACTTGTTACTTAATACTAATTTTCACAAAGAAAATGCCTTATTTGGTTCTGTAATAAAAGTATTGACTCGTGTAGAAAACCACTTTTTGATTGTAAACATTCATGCGTAAGTCTTCTAATAGACTACCATGTTACTTTGGAAGCCTGATTACTATTCTTTCAATTTCCACCAAGCTTTCAGATCAAGTAGTTACAACCCTTTTGACTTTTAAAGTTTTACACTGTGAATTATATTTAATAACGTAGAATTAAATGGTATCCTCAGCTGACTTATTCAGCAAGGCCTTTTTACATAATGCTGTTGTTTTTAATTGTATAAAATATAACTTCTGTAGGCTGAATTGGAGTGTTTGTTTCAGTGCTACAAACAAGAAGTACCTTTTTATATCATTGCTATTTGGAAATGTTCTAAATATTTATACAAGGTGTGAGACCTGCTTAGGATGTAAATTTATCCTTATTGGTGTTAAGGCATGTATTTTTATTACACGTAATCGTAATTTCAGGTTGGAATCATCGGTGGTTCAGGATTAAATAATCCAGATATCTTAAAAGATGGTAAAGAACTAACTATTGATACACCATATGGTCCTCCATCTGATGTGCTGATTGAAGGTATTATTGGTAACGTTGACTGTGTGTTATTAGCTCGGTAAGTTCCATAAACTGATTTTGTGTTATAATAAATTATAGGTTCGTTACATAGGCCTTCTTGATGAGGAGAAAAAAAGAATTACGATATTTTGATTATCTGAGTAATACTGTTTTATTGTTGAATAATAAAAGTGGAAGAGTTTCTTGTAAAAAAAAATTCAGTTGCATAAATTTGATTAAATTCTGATAAAGTTAGAGTAATTTGCCCTTTTTACTTTTTATTAACTGTAAAATGACTTCTTTTTAATATAAGTAATCTTCTGTTTGAAGTTTATGTAGATAGCCTTCTAATTCTTAAAATATGTTCTGAAAGTAATTTTTCTTTCTATTGCTATTACGGAGGAGAGTAACATTCTTCCAGTCATCTTCAAAAATTGTTAAATGTATTCATTGGTAATCAATATCTAATTTCAGTAGGCCTTAAAACAATAAAATTCCATGTACCCTAGTGATCAAATTTTTTTATCACAGGGACAAGGTAAAGCTTTTAAAATATTAGGTAATGGACCAGTTGTTTGATGTTCTTTAATGTTTTCAATATATTAATGAGTTAAACAATTTTCTTACAATTTCTGTTCTTTGTAGTTAATGGATGTTATTGAAGGTTTTTTTCAAGTAAAAACTCCCACATGCAGGATGTCTTTTATTCTTATTAATTCCCATTTGAACCTTAAAATTTAAAAGCAGTTGAAATAATTTAATTGCCGATTTTTAATGCTTTTGTTAATATTTCAAAGTCAAATTTTTAATTAATAAGTTATGATTGTGTAATCTTTAGTACTTTGCATAATTAATGTTATCCTTATCTACAAATAAAAAAATTGAATAATAGATTAACCAATGCATAATTAAGTGGAATGTAATAGATATAAGAACAATAGGCCCAAAATTAGGCCTCTTATTGTAACCAATTGAATTCATAGCAATTATTTTCTTGTTAAACAAATGTTCCTTTTCTTTTTTTAGACCTATTTGAAAATGAACCATTTTGTATTCCTATATTGTACATTACAATTAAAGCTATAAAAATCTTACGTGAAACACTCACACAACTTTCTCTTGCCAGTGTAAATAAAAGAACATTATAACATTTATGTTTAATCAGAAGTAAACAATAATAGAATGAAAACATAACCTAATTTTAATCATAAAAGTGAATGACGCAAAATGGAAATCAACCTCTGTAGAACTTAAAAATAACGGAAATTAGTACTTGCCAATTAACTAGGCTCTGTAGAAAGTGCTTGGAATAAAAGTTGTAGATATTTTAATTTTGTAGTATTTTATTTTTTAATTTGTAGGTTTTTTAAGTTCAAATCACTACTAAATTCAACTAAATTATGGTATAATTTAATGAATTATGAAAGCAGTTTAATATTTGAAATATCAATAAAATTTTCAAGGTACTTGTTTTCTTATGATTGTATTAGGCCCTAACAGTTTTTTGCTGGAGTGATTGAGAAATAATTAAATCCTATATTGAAAGACAAGAGTAAATGAAGTGGTTAATAATGTATAACTTGATCAGTAATTACTGTTTATAATTTGAGACAACAGCTGTTTTTTTTTTTTGAGAAGTTGTATATTTGACTCTCTTTTTACTTTCTCTTGTCTATATGAATATATAGGAAGGAAAGTATTGTTTTCATGTCGATTTTTCACCGGATCTACACGTTTTCAGTCCCCCTGAACCGAAAAAAAATTTTTTAGTGATTGGTCTGTGTTTGTGTGTGTGTGAACAGAATATCCTAAGAACAGAACATCGTACGAACTTGAAACTTAAGTTAGATACCACTGCTGGACCCGACACCAACATTTTCATCAAAATCGGTCAACCGGAAGTAGTAGTTCATTCATGTTATTTTTCACTTTTTTATGATTTTCTCAAAAACAGCTCCTGTGATTTTTTTTTTAAAAATCGCCTCATTTACTAAATTATTTATGCCATACAAGATAGTGTAGGCACCATGTCTGCTGAAATTCTTGGAGAGGCTGTTTTCACGTAAAAAAATTGTTTTTTTAAGATTGCTTAAGATTTTTTAATATGCATTTTAGTGCAAAAATGATAACAGTTGTAGAGAATTTAAAATTTTACAACTTTTATTTCAAACATTTTTTTGTATAACGCTTAGTTTAGCAGTAATTAGCGATTTTCTGTTTTTTCTTAAGAAAACATGTAAAAATTCGATTTTTTTTTACGATTTCAGCCCAGTATGCATTTTACGATAATCAAATGTCAAATATTATGACAATCAAGTGTGTAATCGAATTTATAGGAAATTAAAAGATCTATGACTTATTTGGAGCATTTTTCTCTACATAGCCTAGTTTAGCGTGAAACAGTGATTTTCCATATTTTTAATCCAAACGGAGGTTGTTTTTCATTTTGCGTCTCTCACTCATGATTAAAATAAGGTTATGTCTATTAAGGTTAGTTTTTTGTTTATTTCTAATGTTTTATTAGTAATGTTAGATTTTTTATTGTTCATTATTTCCATTGGCAAGAGAAAGTTATGTGAGTGTTTCACACGAAATTTTTTAGTGTAATTAAAGTTGCATCAATTCTTAGTTATCAATGACTGTAATGGGGTTTGGCTTGTTATTATCAGCTGGGAATTAAACTCAGGATTTCCGTGTTGTAGTCTAGTGCACTACTGTTACACTTTGAGGTAGCTGTATTTGAATTTATTTAATAACTATGTTCTTGAATGTTCTCTCTCAATTTGATTTCAGCCATGGAAGACAGCATACAATTAATCCAACTAATGTTAATTATAGAGCTAATATATGGGCGTTGAAAAATGTTGGGTGTACCCATGTTATAGTCTCTACGGCAACTGGTTCGTTAAAAGAAGAAATTCAACCAGGAAACTTTGTGATAATTGATTCATTTATTGACAGGTAGGTGTATTTTATAGTACCTGGTTGTAGAGTGGACACCAAATAAGCTTACCGGTTTTTCTGAAGTGCGCAGAAGACTTATTTTGGTAATGGCATGCTTGGTTGCCTCAGCGAGTGGTGGAGGTTAGTGCTGTACTAGCTGTGATCAGAGTCACGTTGCTCTCACGTTATATATCAGCTAACCTGAAAACATTAGTCTGTAATGACGTGATGGGCATTAATTGTTGTATACAATGTTTACAACTGAATGTTTTTAACGTCGCTAATGGAAGATAATTTACATCGTTTAGAATGTGTGATTTAATAGGCAGTTAAGTACTAAGACTTCCGACGAATCTTAACTGTTCACGCAGCTACACCGGCAAGCTTATTTTGGATCCACTCTAACAACATATTATGACAGCTGATAATTTGTCACCTGACATATAAATAATTCATTTTATGATGATCGATTTTTCATTCTAAGTAAAAAATGGTTAACAATATATTTTTCCAAATTTTATTGCTAATATTATTCATTTTTTTTCTTGTAAGGCCCATTGGACCACTTTAGTCAAATAATATTAGTTCCTCAATTTTCTCCTAATCCTCTCCCAGTAGTTCTTCATTCTCTGGGATCTAGCAGCCCGTTGAGCATCTGAAAAAAAACTCTAGGGTTCTGTATTTTTCTAACCGTTTCTTTGAACCTTGAACTTTGTGTGTTTGATCGCTTTCAGGTTATCGGATTTTTTTTCAAGGTCCTCCAATGTTAGGTTCAGCTCCACTAAGTTCTTCTTCACTTCACGAATCCAAGCCGGCGCCGACTTAAGGTCCCACATATATTCTATTAGTTGTCTGAGGATTCTGGTTTGTGGAGTTCTTATGATGTGTCCAAGGAAAAAGATCCGTTTTTTGGGCATTGTGTCTGTTACAAGTTCAATGTCTCTGTAAACTTTTCTGGTTGGTAAAACCAGCCAGATACCATCTCTGAACACTCGTTTTCCAATGCAGGTTCTTAGCATCCTTCTTTCCAGCATCTGAACTTTTTGAATCCTGGTTCTCTTAGTCAGTCCCGTCAGGGTTTCGCTGCAATAAATGACCTCTGGTTGCACAAGAGTTCTATAATGCCTTATTTTAGTGCCGGTGGACAAAGACCTTTTGTTGTAGGTATCTTGGGTGCATTTCTAAGCTTTAAGGAACTTGTTGATACGTTCCCTCCATGCAGAACTTTAGTTTTTGTGATGGTTTTTGGTTTCTCCGAGATACTTAAAGTTTTCTACGATTTCTACCCAGTTGTCATTTACTTATACTTTGCTGACTACCAGAGGGTCGATAGCCATGATTTTGGTTTTTTCATATGAGATCTTTAAACCAAGTTTTGCAGCCAAATCCTCTAGCGATGCAATTTGCTTCTGTAGCTCTGCCATGCTTCCCCCCAGCAGTGCCAGATCGTCCTCAAAACCCAGGCAATTCACTTTGATGTGGCTCTTCTGTTTTCTACCACATTTAATGTTTTCCGGATTTTCCTGTTTCCATTTTCTGATGATGTATTCTAAGGCGCAGTTGAACAATAGTGGTGACAGACCGTCCCCCTGTCTGAGTCATGTTTTAATCTGAAAATCCTCTGAATACTCTCCACGAAATTTTACCCTAGATCTTGTGCCCGATAGTGTCAGCCCAATCAATTGGACTAACTTTGGATCCAGTCCCATATTTCTTAAGATTTTGAGCATCGATGTTCGGTGTTTACAGTCATAGGCCTTTTTGAAGTATTATTCATTTTATAGTAAAACAATTAAATAAATTCAATTTTTATTCTATTTAACTTTTTTTAAATGTATTTTTTAACAATTTTTCATATTCATGTAAAGTTTAGATACAACACCAAATTCAGTAGTATGTTATAGAATCTTGAACTTCTGAATTAGTTTAATATTATATTCAGAGACAATTATTAAGTAATTTCGAGGTAATGATTGAAGAACTATTTATAATACGTTAATTAACAATAATTTATTTCTTTTAAATTCTATTAAATGAAATTTGATTGAAACTGTTTACCAATAATACCGATTACCACCTGTCGGTAGTCAGAAGCTGTCCTGTACACATTGCGTTAATTTTATGCCCAGAAATTAATTGGGAAAGCCAAGAAAATATAAGAAAGAAATAAAAGAATTACATAATATATGATAAAAGATAAAAATTAAAGAAGAAAGATAGAAGAAATAAAAATATATAAGAAGATAATTATTGAAATAAAAATCAGGATAATTAAGTTTAAGTTTAATTAAGATAAACTCAGGATAATTAAGTGGAACAAATTACAATTTGGTAGAAGAAACCATTTTTATTGTATGAATTTATAAGATATCAAAACTCAATATGTAACTGAAGAAAGTAAACTTAAAAAGAAAACTTATGAACTAGACTTACGAAGAAAATATCACAACATCAAACATTAAAGTATATTATTTGTTAAGAAGACAACTTTCATTCAAATCAAATTTATAAAAAAAAAAAAATTTTAATTTAAAATTCAATCATTTATTTATTCAAACATTTCACAATAATATTCAATAATAAAATTTTGTTTATTTATTCAGTAATTTGTCTTGTTTATTTATGTAGTAGTGGTAAGATTCGTAGAGTTTAGAATTTTGTTTGTTTCATTTACAGTTACCCCAAATTTGAATAATTATTATTTCTGTACTATTATTTATTAATTTTTAATCTATTGTGTTTTAAAATCTTCTTTGCTTATTTTTATTTACTGCTTTTTAACTATTTATTTCACAGCAATTAAAATGAATTTACACGTGGATTTATTGCTTGACACTACGTTAATTTTTTTAGAAGTAAAGAATTGAATGTAATAAATTTATAAGTTGTATTTTTCCTTTGAGATGGGGTACGGTGATCTTCATTTTTAATGTGGCTTTTTGTACCGCAGGTATTGACATATCCCCTTAATTTTTTTCCAATTGTTAGATGCAGTACTAAACAGTTTTGTTATGAGTAGGCATTAATACCAAAATTGTTTTATTAAGTCTAACCTGTCCTTAACGGACCCGGGAAATAACGGACAATTCTACCGGTCCCACGAACTTACTTTAGGAAATCACTGTAAATTTACCTGCTTTTTACGGAAACTGTCCAATGCGAAAACAGAAAGAACAATAATATTGTAATAACATAAAAGTTTATATTAAAGGAGTTGTTAAAATGGAGAATGCTGTGTGGGAGGAAAACATTTCAAAGAGCGGCTCACAGTTCTTATTTGCAGATTTTTGTTGGATGAACTTGAAAAACTATTCCTAAAACTATACCTAACTTTTTATACTAAAACTATTGCTTTTAGTCCTCGGTAAAGCCGAACCACCGTGATGTTTCAAAAATGTAGATAAGAAAAATCTTCCAGTCAAGTGGAGCAAATAAAAAGTCATGGATGACTTCTTTGATCATTGAAGAGTGGCTAATAACATTTAATGCAAAAATGAAAAACCAAAATAGACATGTAGGGTACTTCTATTTTTTTGATAATGCAGTGTATTTAAATTGTAGAAGTACTGTACTTTTTTTATAGTACAATACTTAAAAACTACGGTAAAACCCAAAAATATTAGGCTACTTTTAGCACCAAAAGGCTATAAGACATCTCAGGACTCTGTAAAGATAAGCAATGTACATTCGTTTTTTAGCAACTTGTTTACAACAGAATCCTGTCCTTAATGGAATTTTTTCCTGGTCTGCAGACATTCCATTAAGGTCAGGTTAGACCGTACCTATTTTTCAAACCCATTTTAACAGTACAGTAATATTGTATTAATGGTAATTTATTTTGTCTTCACTATAATGTAAGTGTAATATACCCATTTATGATTGGAGATAATAAAATTATAACTACAATAGCAAATAGATATATTTGTTACAAATCACCTAATGGTTCATTGATTGATTGTGCTTGTAATTTTACCATGACATAATTCTGATGCTGCTTCTCCATCTGCAATGGGACTGCAATGAATCTTACCCATGCTGTACAGTTGATGCCTTAATGTTATTGCCTATATAGTTTTAGTAATCGTTAACTGGTTGTCAAATACTATTCTAGTGTCATAGGCGCGGTGCACACTGGAGAAACTTGTTTCGTGAAACATGAAACTGTAGTTGCTTGCAACAGATAGATAAGATTAACACAGGTTGGTGCAAACAGCGTTTCATGAAACTTTCGTTTCATTGATTTTAAGAAACCGGGTTTCGAGAAATTTGTAAAAACTGTATCCTGTTGCTTCAGTTTCACGTTTCATCAGTCTGCAGAAGACTGCAATATTCCACACGGGATCAACTCTATACTGAACTGGAACCCTTTCTTTCAAAGAAACACTTATAATGATTTTTTCCTCTTTTTATAATGATTTTCCATCACTTTAAATGACCATACCTTATCAACATAGTTCATATTGTTACATACTACTTGAAAATTATTAAAAATATTTCGAAACAATTAAACTGTTTTCACTTACCTCAGTGTAATTGTTAATTTTTCCTCGGCACTCAGAGCTAACCTCCAGTTGGTGTCCTTCTTTGTTATTAGTGGATTCACTAGTTCTAACAAGCTATTAAAAAGTGGCTTTGATATTCGAAAAAAATCCTTAAATTTATCAGGATCTCTGCTTAGTTCGCGAGCTACCACAAAACAACTGTGTTACCGATCCCTGATCAACGGGTGAACCCAGTACTTGCGTTTTTTTTCTCATTTCTTAGCCACCACCACAACACAAGCACATCATCGTCAGAATCCATCACGAAACTGATGGAAAACCGTTGCTTCTGTGTGCACTATCCAATGAAACGGTTTTCTCAAAACCCATTACATGAAACAAGTTTCTCCAGTGTGCACCGCACTTTAGTCACCAAGAAATTATAAAAAAAATAATTCATGATAATACCAATGACTGAAAAGTTAAAGATGAAAAAATATTGAATCCAAGAATGTACTGACCACTTAAGATGCGTTTAATGCAATTGAACAGTAATCTGATAGGCTGAGGCAAAGAAAATTTTTAATTCAATAAAATTGTTATTAATCATAGTCTGGAAAGTAATATTTGCAAAATTTTCATTTTCAAAGAATCATGATAGTTTATTTCACACAATGAATCAATAAAACAATCTCACCAACCTTCCTTTCAAACTGCGTCACCTTTATTTTAATTTTTACTTACACGTGTTTCGGTGGATCCACCATCATCAGAGTAAATAACATAAAATTGAAACTAAAAACACTATTTATTAAAAATCTATAGAAGATGATACATCTTCAGTCACTTGTATAAAACTGATTTAAAATTAATTTATTTAAATTTATCCCTTCTCATATTTACTGTAGATAGCAGCAGCAGTCAATATAACTTCATCATTCCTAAATTTCACCTGTTCATTCAAAATGTCCTGCTTTTGCTCTTTTAAATATTTATAAATGTGGAACATCTCATATTTTTCAATTTTATTTTTATTTTCTATATTACATTGTTCTATTATATTGAAATGTTCATCTATTTTACCAAATTTATGTTTTTCTTCTTTTATATGATTGGTATAGTTAGATATAATGTAGTCACATTTCAGTGCTTTTTTATGTTCATTATACCTCACTTGAAAATTACGACTAGTCATACCAATGTAAAATTTTTTTTACAATCCTCATTACCACAATCTATTTTATACACACCCTTTTTATTGCTTAGTGTTTCATTTATATTATTTTTTTTAATTATATTTGTGGACAGTAGTTTTTTATTATTACATGTGTATGCGATTTTATAAAATTTATTTAATGTTCTGTATAATTTATTGTTAATAGTTTTATTGTATTTTAATGCAATAAATGGTTTATGTTTTATTTTATTATCTAATATAAGGGTGGTTCTCAAGTTATTTTTAAATTGTAGTTTGTTTTTAATTTTATTTATTACTTTGTTTATTTCTTTTTCATGATACCCATTCTTTTGTGCTATGAATTTTATTGTTCTTAATTCATTTTCTAGCAGTTTTTTATCTTTTATATAACCATATGCTCTGTGAATCATACTATGGTAAGCTGCCATTTTATGTGAGTATGGGTGGTTAGATGACTTATTTATATTTGTTACTGGTAATATACTTTTACGAAATACACCTGTTGTTATTTTACTATTACCCTTGATTAATTGTATGTCCATGAAATTTAATTTATTATTATTTTCAAGTTCCATAGTGTGGTGTAATTTATCATCAAATGTATTTAATTTTTTCAAAATAACATCCTCTTCATTTTTATATGTCTTTTCCAATATTACCAGTATGTCATCTACATATCTGTGCCACATTACTACATTATGTGTGTGTTCTATTTGATACACAGTTATTTCTTCAAAATATTGCAAATAAATCTCAGACAAAATAGAGCTTAATGGTGCTCCCATAGTAAGTCCATCTTTTTGTTTGTACATTTTTTCGTTAAATTTAAAATAATTTTGTGAAGTACATTGTCTCAATAATCCTATAACTTGCTTTACTTCATCTTCATGCAATTTACGGTCTGTTAATTTATTTTTTATAATGTTTATGGTTTTGTCAATGGGTATATTTGTGTACATATCTTTGATATCAAAAGACATCATAATATGTTTGTCATTAATTTCAATTTTTTGTATTTTGTCTATTATTTCTTGAGCGTTTTTTATACTATATCGGTTATTTAATATTATATGTGTTTTTAGGTAATCGTATAAAAATTTAGATATTTTATATGTAGGCGCATTTTTATAATTAACCAGAGGTCTTATAGGTACATCCACTTTGTGTATTTTAGGAAGGCCATTGAGATTTGGTGCTTGAGGATTATTATTTATGTATTTATTTTTTATTTTTTTATCGATTATCTTATTTGATTCACTAATAATTCTTCTAAGTTGTGCATTGAATTTTTTAGTTGGATCTTTTTTAATGATCTCAAAATTATTGTTGTTCAAATATTTTTCTGTTTTTTGTATATATTCACTTTTGTAAATTATTACAGGTACATTTACTTTATCAGCTTTTACAATTACAGCATCTTCATTTTGTAATTTTTTCTTTAAATTTTCATATTTTTTATTTATTTTTTTATTATAATTATTTAAATGTTTGTTTTTATAATTTATATTCAATATGTTACTTTTCACATTACTTCTGATTATATTATGATTTTCTACTTCAATTTTATATAAAGCAGATTCAATGTCTATTATATTGTGTTTAAGATCCTTAAGTATGTTATTTGTGCTGTAATTATGTTTTATGCCTAAATTCAAAATCTCTTCATCATTTTTATTAAGTTTTATGTTTGTATTGTTAATGTACGGATTGCCAAATTTTATTTTATTGTCTGTGATTTTATATTTATTGCTCAATAATTTATTGAATTTAACTTTGATAGTTTGTATTTTATTATTGATTAAAGATTTGTTATTTACACTGGTATGATAGTTTATAAGATTGTAATATAGATAACCATATAATTTTAAAATATTTAAATGCAATTCGTACAGTTCTATGTTTAATCTTGATTTCTTTTTGTATAGATTAGATATTACTGTCTTTATCCATGCATATTTTGCCTTTTGAATGGCGTGTTGAGACTCTACAGAGTTATTATTATTTTTAATTCTAATATAATTAGGGAAAATATTTTCTTTCATGCAATTTTTGTTAAATTTTATGTTTATATTAGTTAAATTAATTTTCAGTTTCAATTTTTGATACTTAAATGCCATTTTAATAATATCTTCATTCAAAAATAAATCTCTATAATGCATCCTGCAGTTTTAAACACTTCTATTTCACACAATGAATCAATAAAACAATCTCACCAACCTTCCTTTCAAACTGCGTCACCTTTATTTTAATTTTTACTTACACGTGTTTCGGTGGATCCACCATCATCAGAGTAAATAACATAAAATTGAAACTAAAAACACTATTTATTAAAAATCTATAGAAGATGATACATCTTCAGTCACTTGTATAAAACTGATTTAAAATTAATTTATTTAAATTTATCCCTTCTCATATTTACTGTAGATAGCAGCAGCAGTCAATATAACTTCATCATTCCTAAATTTCACCTGTTCATTCAAAATGTCCTGCTTTTGCTCTTTTAAATATTTATAAATGTGGAACATCTCATATTTTTCAATTTTATTTTTATTTTCTATATTACATTGTTCTATTATATTGAAATGTTCATCTATTTTACCAAATTTATGTTTTTCTTCTTTTATATGATTGGTATAGTTAGATATAATGTAGTCACATTTCAGTGCTTTTTTATGTTCATTATACCTCACTTGAAAATTACGACTAGTCATACCAATGTAAAATTTTTTACAATCCTCATTACCACAATCTATTTTATACACACCCTTTTTATTGCTTAGTGTTTCATTTATATTATTTTTTTTAATTATATTTGTGGACAGTAGTTTTTTATTATTACATGTGTATGCGATTTTATAAAATTTATTTAATGTTCTGTATAATTTATTGTTAATAGTTTTATTGTATTTTAATGCAATAAATGGTTTATGTTTTATTTTATTATCTAATATAAGGGTGGTTCTCAAGTTATTTTTAAATTGTAGTTTGTTTTTAATTTTATTTATTACTTTGTTTATTTCTTTTTCATGATACCCATTCTTTTGTGCTATGAATTTTATTGTTCTTAATTCATTTTCTAGCAGTTTTTTATCTTTTATATAACCATATGCTCTGTGAATCATACTATGGTAAGCTGCCATTTTATGTGAGTATGGGTGGTTAGATGACTTATTTATATTTGTTACTGGTAATATACTTTTACGAAATACACCTGTTGTTATTTTACTATTACCCTTGATTAATTGTATGTCCATGAAATTTAATTTATTATTATTTTCAAGTTCCATAGTGTGGTGTAATTTATCATCAAAAACTGCTAGAAAATGAATTAAGAACAATAAAATTCATAGCACAAAAGAATGGGTATCATGAAAAAGAAATAAACAAAGTAATAAATAAAATTAAAAACAAACTACAATTTAAAAATAACTTGAGAACCACCCTTATATTAGATAATAAAATAAAACATAAACCATTTATTGCATTAAAATACAATAAAACTATTAACAATAAATTATACAGAACATTAAATAAATTTTATAAAATCGCATACACATGTAATAATAAAAAACTACTGTCCACAAATATAATTAAAAAAAATAATATAAATGAAACACTAAGCAATAAAAAGGGTGTGTATAAAATAGATTGTGGTAATGAGGATTGTAAAAAATTTTACATTGGTATGACTAGTCGTAATTTTCAAGTGAGGTATAATGAACATAAAAAAGCACTGAAATGTGACTACATTATATCTAACTATACCAATCATATAAAAGAAGAAAAACATAAATTTGGTAAAATAGATGAACATTTCAATATAATAGAACAATGTAATATAGAAAATAAAAATAAAATTGAAAAATATGAGATGTTCCACATTTATAAATATTTAAAAGAGCAAAAGCAGGACATTTTGAATGAACAGGTGAAATTTAGGAATGATGAAGTTATATTGACTGCTGCTGCTATCTACAGTAAATATGAGAAGGGATAAATTTAAATAAATTAATTTTAAATCAGTTTTATACAAGTGACTGAAGATGTATCATCTTCTATAGATTTTTAATAAATAGTGTTTTTAGTTTCAATTTTATGTTATTTACTCTGATGATGGTGGATCCACCGAAACACGTGTAAGTAAAAATTAAAATAAAGGTGACGCAGTTTGAAAGGAAGGTTGGTGAGATTGTTTTATTGATTCATTGTGTGAAATAGAAGTGTTTAAAACTGCAGGATGCATTATAGAGATTTATTTTTGAATGAAGATATTATTAAAATGGCATTTAAGTATCAAAAATTGAAACTGAAAATTAATTTAACTAATATAAACATAAAATTTAACAAAAATTGCATGAAAGAAAATATTTTCCCTAATTATATTAGAATTAAAAATAATAATAACTCTGTAGAGTCTCAACACGCCATTCAAAAGGCAAAATATGCATGGATAAAGACAGTAATATCTAATCTATACAAAAAGAAATCAAGATTAAACATAGAACTGTACGAATTGCATTTAAATATTTTAAAATTATATGGTTATCTATATTACAATCTTATAAACTATCATACCAGTGTAAATAACAAATCTTTAATCAATAATAAAATACAAACTATCAAAGTTAAATTCAATAAATTATTGAGCAATAAATATAAAATCACAGACAATAAAATAAAATTTGGCAATCCGTACATTAACAATACAAACATAAAACTTAATAAAAATGATGAAGAGATTTTGAATTTAGGCATAAAACATAATTACAGCACAAATAACATACTTAAGGATCTTAAACACAATATAATAGACATTGAATCTGCTTTATATAAAATTGAAGTAGAAAATCATAATATAATCAGAAGTAATGTGAAAAGTAACATATTGAATATAAATTATAAAAACAAACATTTAAATAATTATAATAAAAAAATAAATAAAAAATATGAAAATTTAAAGAAAAAATTACAAAATGAAGATGCTGTAATTGTAAAAGCTGATAAAGTAAATGTACCTGTAATAATTTACAAAAGTGAATATATACAAAAAACAGAAAAATATTTGAACAACAATAATTTTGAGATCATTAAAAAAGATCCAACTAAAAAATTCAATGCACAACTTAGAAGAATTATTAGTGAATCAAATAAGATAATCGATAAAAAAATAAAAAATAAATACATAAATAATAATCCTCAAGCACCAAATCTCAATGGCCTTCCTAAAATACACAAAGTGGATGTACCTATAAGACCTCTGGTTAATTATAAAAATGCGCCTACATATAAAATATCTAAATTTTTATACGATTACCTAAAAACACATATAATATTAAATAACCGATATAGTATAAAAAACGCTCAAGAAATAATAGACAAAATACAAAAAATTGAAATTAATGACAAACATATTATGATGTCTTTTGATATCAAAGATATGTACACAAATATACCCATTGACAAAACCATAAACATTATAAAAAATAAATTAACAGACCGTAAATTGCATGAAGATGAAGTAAAGCAAGTTATAGGATTATTGAGACAATGTACTTCACAAAATTATTTTAAATTTAACGAAAAAATGTACAAACAAAAAGATGGACTTACTATGGGAGCACCATTAAGCTCTATTTTGTCTGAGATTTATTTGCAATATTTTGAAGAAATAACTGTGTATCAAATAGAACACACACATAATGTAGTAATGTGGCACAGATATGTAGATGACATACTGGTAATATTGGAAAAGACATATAAAAATGAAGAGGATGTTATTTTGAAAAAATTAAATACATTTGATGATAAATTACACCACACTATGGAACTTGAAAATAATAATAAATTAAATTTCATGGACATACAATTAATCAAGGGTAATAGTAAAATAACAACAGGTGTATTTCGTAAAAGTATATTACCAGTAACAAATATAAATAAGTCATCTAACCACCCATACTCACATAAAATGGCAGCTTACCATAGTATGATTCACAGAGCATATGGTTATATAAAAGATAAAAAACTGCTAGAAAATGAATTAAGAACAATAAAATTCATAGCACAAAAGAATGGGTATCATGAAAAAGAAATAAACAAAGTAATAAATAAAATTAAAAACAAACTACAATTTAAAAATAACTTGAGAACCACCCTTATATTAGATAATAAAATAAAACATAAACCATTTATTGCATTAAAATACAATAAAACTATTAACAATAAATTATACAGAACATTAAATAAATTTTATAAAATCGCATACACATGTAATAATAAAAAACTACTGTCCACAAATATAATTAAAAAAAATAATATAAATGAAACACTAAGCAATAAAAAGGGTGTGTATAAAATAGATTGTGGTAATGAGGATTGTAAAAAATTTTACATTGGTATGACTAGTCGTAATTTTCAAGTGAGGTATAATGAACATAAAAAAGCACTGAAATGTGACTACATTATATCTAACTATACCAATCATATAAAAGAAGAAAAACATAAATTTGGTAAAATAGATGAACATTTCAATATAATAGAACAATGTAATATAGAAAATAAAAATAAAATTGAAAAATATGAGATGTTCCACATTTATAAATATTTAAAAGAGCAAAAGCAGGACATTTTGAATGAACAGGTGAAATTTAGGAATGATGAAGTTATATTGACTGCTGCTGCTATCTACAGTAAATATGAGAAGGGATAAATTTAAATAAATTAATTTTAAATCAGTTTTATACAAGTGACTGAAGATGTATCATCTTCTATAGATTTTTAATAAATAGTGTTTTTAGTTTCAATTTTATGTTATTTACTCTGATGATGGTGGATCCACCGAAACACGTGTAAGTAAAAATTAAAATAAAGGTGACGCAGTTTGAAAGGAAGGTTGGTGAGATTGTTTTATTGATTCATTGTGTGAAATAGAAGTGTTTAAAACTGCAGGATGCATTATAGAGATTTATTTTTGAATGAAGATAGTTTATTAGTTTAAATTTTGTAATATTATAAAGAGGTATTTACTAATATTAGTTTTAAGTTTGCCATTGTGTTTACATTCCTGCTACATTAGTTGTTATAATATCATCTGTGTTTGTAAACTGTACTAGTTTGTATCTTGTAATCTTGCAGCTAGTCTATTCAGCAGATGTCTTTCATTAACTTTGAAAACAATCCCTGTAAATTTAACTTCTGTAAGTTTAGGTGCACTTTTCTCAGCTCCCATGAAAGTTACAAAGCTTAAATTTGTATAGGTTATAAAGCTTACCTAATATTTTTAATTTAATGTGAGGTTTAAATAAATATTGATTGTGAACATAAAAAAAAACCATTATCACGGTTTCAAAAAATTCTGAAAATCGAAATTTAACCAAAAGAAAAGTTACATTTTCAAAAGTTGTATCGGAGAGTGATCTTTAATGTAAAGATAAAATTAAGGCTCTATATGTCGTGGTTGCTGAGAAAAGTGGACCAACATTGACCCTTTAAAGGTTTGTGACAAAATATTATGTCAGAGGCATTGTACACAAAAAGTGCCAGTGATGGAATATTACGTTTCTGTCAAAACACAAACTTATTTTTGCTTTAGAACATAATATTTTATCGCCTACAGTCGGCAATGCATACCAGTCTTTTGTAGTTCTGTTTTCATCCATTGGACTGTAGTAGCACTTTTGTTTAATGCCAATCAGTTCTTAGACAACTAGTTGTTTTTATATCAGTCATATAACCTAACTAATGTTGTCCATTGTTTGCCACATGCTCGTATTAGTTTTATTGTATAGTATTAGTTTCATTTTTTTTTATAATACTGTTAAAATAATATTACAATAATAGTTTAATGTTAATTTTCTTAAATATACTTTTAAAATTGTCATAAAGTAAACAAAGAAAAATTCAAAAATAATGATAATTATTCAGTTGGAAAAATTAAGCAAAATACCATTACTTAGGGTTTTAAAAAATGAACCTTTAAGGGGTTAACATTGAATAAGATTGGCATACCAATGCCCTTTAAAAAGCATTCATCTGTTAAATACCTCATTTGTTATCATGTTCAACATCTGAGCTGAAAATCTCAGATTTTTAGTTTTACTCATCGTATTACTAATTTTCTACAATCGTTTTTAGTCGTTAATGATAAAAGCATTTGTCATGGGCATGATATCAATTTATTTATGTTTTCATTTAAATTAAAATCATCTCCATTTTATTTCTTACAGGACTGTAGCTAGAAAATTAACATTTTATGATAATACCGTTGAAGCCTTCAGTGGTGTCTGCCACATACCAATGGAACCAGCATTTTGTAATGAAACTCGTAAAATCCTTTACAACGCAGCTTCATCTTTTGGTTTACCTGTTCACTCTGAAGGCACTGCAGTCACTATTGAAGGACCTCGATTTTCTACAAAAGCTGAAAGCTACATGTTTAAGTCATGGGGTGCTCATTTAGTTAACATGACCCTAGTTCCTGAAGTGAGTATATAGTTTATTTTATTAACTTTATCTTCTAACTTAGATTTTTGCTCAAAACAACTATTGTTGGTCCTAAACAAATAGAAATTGTCATCTGTTTGTGTTTCTTGTTTTTATGTTTCCTTGGTCACAAATGTGGTTTTCATTTTAGTTTAGTTAATATAAATAAACAGTAATCAGTGCTGATAAAAATTAATGAATTGTTATTAATCATGTACACAAACAATACTTATATAACCCATTTTATTCTGAACAAATAGATATGGCCTTATCTTTACTAATAAATGTCAGTAACGTGACAGCTAAAACAACACCTAAAAAATTTCTTTGAGTTAAAGTAGACAGCCGGCTATCCAAAAAGAGCATTTTTAGGACCTTATATTTACAGTTTAAAAGGAGTATTTTGTAAATAAAGTTGCTAAATTAAGCTTATTTAAATGAACACTTAATACATTATTGTGAATACTTTTGAGTTTTGTGTGGATTTAAATGAAAATAATAATAATTATTTAATGCTTTCACTACACTCTCACGACGTACTCGGCAAAGGTAGCTGAGGTGAGTAACATTCGTCCACACTGACATTCACTTCGGGAAGGCATTAGTCACGATTTTTGTGTAGTATGAATAATGTCGAGATAGCAGCTGCGACGGCTCTGACCGCTAGTTATTATAATAATTATTTACATGTTTATAAAAAATATAAAATATTACAGAAGCTACTTTTCCCCAAAAATATCCACGAAATGTTGGCATGAGAGAGTCTTTTTGATTTTAACTCTAACTGGTATGCCAATTTCATCTTGAATACGTATCCAAGCGTCGTTCACCTGCTTTTTATCCTTGGGGTCCGCCTGTTTTGGGTCTCAAATATTTGTTTGCCTTGAATTTGTTCAAGAAAGTGTAGTTGTAAATCTTGTATCCAATCACACATGTTTAAAATATTTAAAAAAAACAAAAAAAAATATAAAATTGTAAAACATGTAAAAATACAACAACAGACAAAACACGAGAATGTAGTTAGGAACTTTGACTTGCTCTGCTCATCCTTTGACTCAGTAACAAAAAACCGATGGACGGAAGTCAACCGAGGCGAGGTGAAGAGACACCAGGCAAGTAGAGTACGGGCACTACACTCTCGTTCCTTGGCTGACATCGGACAACTTTGCAAGAGTGTGGAGCCAGCATAAAAGTGTTTTTAATAAAAGTTGTGATCAGTTTTTTTTTATTTGAAAATTCAATTAGTGTGCTCAAAAAAAATTTATTTTTTATATCCCTAATGTTTGTTAATTGCAATCTGGTCAATTTAAGAATAACAAGCAACTCCTTGACCCAATGATATGAGAATGATATGTATGAGGTGCAGTCTTGTACAGATCAGACCAACCATTCCTGAAAGAGTATGGGATTTGAACCCTAACCATCAAAGTACACTGGTAATCACTGTCTAATATTCAAATCCATATAAAAGTACCTGTACTGGGGTTTGAACTGTGGAACCTTCATCTCCAAAATCAGCTGACTCGCAGTGATGACTTTACCTTTAGACTAAGCCAGTGGGTTAAAATTTAACGTTAAGTTTTATAAAAGATTTATTGTGTATAAATTTTTTATTACAAAAAAGATATATCACATTTTGAAAACCTTAAAAATTCAAGGAGGGAATCAAGATAGAACCATCACTGTAACTTGCACAAATTATTAACATTTATAAATGGAAAATTTTTAACTTTTTGCGATTTTAATAAAGAGATAGCTTTGTAACTAGTGTTGTAATGTGGAAAAAAATTGTACCAATGTTTAAATCATGTATGCCTATAATCAACAACTCTACTTAATTAAAATTGGGTTTATAATTACTATCTAAATTTGAAATCATATGTGTATTGTAGAACGTTCTCAAAATTGTTATTGTAGCATTGATTTTGTATAATATTATAGGTATTGCTTGCAAAAGAAGCAGGTCTGTGTTATGCAGCTATTGCAATGGCTACAGATTATGATTGTTGGCGACATTCAGAAGAGCCTGTATCTGTTCCTGAAGTTCTAAAAACATTCCGGAAAAATGTCTCAAATGTAACAAAAGTGTTAGTTAAAGCTGTTGAACTGATTGGTGAAAAAGACTGGGATGATACCATTGATAAATTGAAGGTAATTACTTTTCTAAATATAAAATTCATTCTCTCTGCTTATGCGTGTTTGACCTAGAGATTATGTCAGAAAATCCTGGATTTATCCATGGCCATTAAAATTAGAATCACATTTTGTATTATGAAAATCAGATCTTGTGTTCATTTGAACAGAAGAAACTTCTGATCACTTTTGAACATATAAGGGAATTGGAATTGAAGGATAAAAATATAATTGTTTTACATAAAAAAAGAGTATTTCAACTTTACACACATTACATAAGTCTCAGAGGCATCATCTGTAACACAGTGAAGTTCGTTTGATGCCGCAGAGCTGTTATCAGTCCTCAATCGTTAATTCTGTGAATTTTTTTAAAAAAATATTCATTATATTGCTTATTTAAGAATAAAAGTAGCAGTAAATTTGAATACTATTGAATTTGAGTAGTGAATTTGAAAACAAATATGTTTTATTAATGTGTTAGAATTGAGGCAAGAATCACAGCTGCATGCATTGCCATGCCGACATGGCACTACTGTGAAAAATCCAAGGTGAATCCAATCACCATAATCTTTGTATGTGAACAATCTGCCTAATTTATTTAGCTAAATACGATGTCTGTTAGAAAAGTATCCGACCTTTGGCTGGGGGAAAAAACTGGCATACCTGGAGCGTTAAAAACCTATTCACCCTCCAAGTAGTCTCCTTGGGACTCCACACACTTCTCCTAGCAGTGAATTGTTGAAAGCATTTTGAGAAGGCCTCTTTCAGAATGGAATTTAGCTCAGCTGTCATTGCTGCTGTAATGTCCTCTCTTGTCTGAAATTGTGTTCCTTTCAATGACTTCTTGAGTTAGGGGAACAGCCAGAAGTCGCAGGGGATCATATCAGGAGAGTAAGGAGCCTGTTAAACCACAGGAGTCTGGTTTTTCACCAAAAAAGTCTGAATAAAGTCCGAAGAATGTGCTGGAGCATCATGGTGGAGGCGCCAATTTCCTGTTAACCACAACTCCGGTCTTTTGCGCTGCACAGCATCATGTAAGCGATGGAGGACATCCCTGAAGTACTCTTTGGTGATTGTTTGATCCTGTGGTGCACACTTGTGGTACCGCAGGAGTCAAAGAAAGCAGTCGGCATCACTTTGACGTTGCTGCCCATTTGGAGGGCTTTCTTTAGTCTTAGTGACGTGGAATGCCTCCACTGCGACGACTGGGATTTGGTTTCCGGTTCATACTCGTACACCCAAGACTCGCCACCAGTGATTATAGTGTTCATTAAGTCAGAGTCATTTTGGAGTTTGTGGATGCAGTAATGCTCCTCCAGTCATTCCGTTATTTTCCTTGATAATAACCGACGAGAACACTACACACTACTCCACTCAACCGCTGCTTGCCAGCGACTAACGCTATCGATGGGCCGGAAAAAATTCATGCATGTGCATGAAGGTTCAAGGTCAGCTCATCCAAACGCACTTCATTCACATCCATCAGGTTTTTGAAAAATAAAAAAGGTTATACTTTTCTAACAGACCTCGTATGTTTGTTTGTTACTTGGTTATCTACAAATTTTAAATCTTAAAATTTTATTTATTACATTATAATGTTCCAACACACTTACAGAATTTTTTTAAAAAATTCCTGAAAACAGCTAGCTAATACATGGAGGATATTAAAAAAGAATATTTAAGGATGACCTTCGTTGTAGCACTTGTACAACATTTAATATTATTGCTAATGTACTGTAGTTAGAATTAAAGCTATGGAAAACAAGTGGGGATAATGCCTTAAAGCGACAACTGGCGCTAAGATGAAAAGTTTCTTACAGTGTTATAAAAACTTTTGTTAAACTTAACACCAAAATATTTTATAGTTTAAACTTGTGCTGAGTAAATTTCCCCACGCAGTAACTCAACTTGACCAATCTGTTGGAGTAGTAGTCATAACTACCATCTACGTCATGAGTCTTGGGATCATTCCTGATTAGGTCTGGCATTTTTTCATCAATCATCCTTCAGCATCTGCATTACTATTAACATGCAAAACAGTCCGACATAAAACAGAAAAGTAAGCTACTCTTTTGCAACTTATTCCAAGCAATATTTAATAATACGAGGTGTAGCTATTAAATAACGAGACTGTTGTAAAAAATTTTATTTTAATTTTATACATAATCACTTATTGTCACCTTCAATATGACACGCCTTCTCTATCTCTACAACGCTCCATGTGAATTTTCCATTGTTGGAAACAGTGCTGGAAGTCAGCTCCTTCAGGACACGTGCAGATTTCACCTTAGGGAACAGGTGAAAGTCACGTGGTGCAAGATCTGGTGAATAAGGTGGAGGTTCTAACACTGAGATACTGTACTTGGCTAGGAACCTCTTGACAGATAATGCGGAATGAGCTGGCGCATTGTCTTGGTAGAGAACCCATGATTTGTCCTTCCACATTTCGGGTGTTTTTTTCCTTACGCTTTGACGTAGTTTAGAAAGTACCTCAAGGTAGTAATATTGATTAATTGTTTGACCTTCGGAAACCCAGTGAAGGTATACAATTCCATGGATATCAAAAAAAGACAATCATCATTGCTTTAAATTTTGACTTGCTCATTATAGTTTCTAAAAAATTTGGGTCATTTTCAATCGCGTACAAAGTGTCAGTACAAACATTTTTGAGCAGCACGTGTCCTGAAGAAGCTGACAGAAGATGACTTCCAGCACTGTTTCCAACAATGGAAAATTCGCTTGGAGCATTGTAGGGATAGAGAAGGCGTGTATATTGAAGGTGACAATAAGTGATTATGTATAAAATTAAAATAAAATTTTTTACATTGTCAGTCTCGTTATTTAATAGCCACACCTCGTATATTACATCGCTATTTTATAACAGTTAAAATTATAATCCTAAAACTTATCATTTGTTTTATTTAAAACTAAATCATGTGTTTCCTTTTTTTGTCATACAGGAAACTGTTAATTCAAGTGTAATGTTACCTCAGAGTAAGGAGTCTTAACCCTAGAAAATTATAAAGCTGCAACGGAAAAACGGGTTTTTTCCTATAATGCGTGATATGTTGATAAAAATTGAACTGAGCTCATATCTGGCAGAGATGCACGTTGTCTGATAAAAAAATAGTTTACTCCATATTTTGTTGTATTACCACTGAAAATTTAGAAGACCTGCAGTTATTTAAAAGACCCCATTATATTATGCATCCGTGTGATCGTCCCAGTGGATTGACAAAGGCCACCATTGCTCGATATTATCCACGAGCTTCTGTTTTTTTACAGCAGTCCTCCAACAATGCATTTTTTCACAAGCAATCTTTGTATTTTATTAGATTAATTAATGATAGTACAATAGTCAGTAATTTATAGCATAACATTTATTCAACTTAGCATAAAATCTTGAGTCCATTGAACCTGTTTATGATTAGTAATTAGGTTTTTGTTTTGAAACTATAAATCACCTTTTGTGAATAATAATTTAATAATGTAAAACTTTATATAGTGAATTGTGACCTAATTGGGCAAACAAAACAGTGATGAGTCAGTTGAATGCCTTCATCCTATCTCTTTTCCAAATTTGAAGTGATATAAATGTTATACTATAGGCTTGTTATTATTATTATTATTATTATTATTATTAGCCGTAAAGCTCCCGAAATGGAAGACGCTAAGTAAATCTGGTTTGTTTTTTGGGATTTCTTGTCCTTTTTATCCGCCCACCAGTTTTTCATTCTTTGTGAGAATTCAGCTTTTCTCTGTTCACTCCACTTTGTTCCGGTTCTTGGAGCTTTTGTCTCTGGTTTAACCTCCCATTTTTTTTAACTTTTGTTCTAAAACTGTCTCTTATGAGAATTTCTTCTTTAGTGATTTTGGCAAATTCCAAATTGTTTTTAACACTTTGTATCCATTCCCCCCCCCCCATTATAGGCTTGTTATACTATTATAAAATTGTTCATTAGTCTGACTAGTTGCAATAAATGAATAAGAAGTATCATGCCGACTGATTTCTAAGATAACTACGGAGCTCAACATAACCGTATACCATCTTCTGCATCTCTTGACTCAAATGAATCATGAAAATTTGGCAAGAAATTACCATACCCTTCACGCCCCTTCTTTAATAGTTTAACTCGCTGTTGTTTACTAGTCGATTTCAATGATTTTCATCCTGCTTGCTACTTCCAATAGAAACAAACCAAAGTCCCAAGGAACATTTCTCTGAAAAGCTCTCCGTATTTATACATGTTGCTTCCAAAAAATTAGATTGTTTTCTGATCCACCCAGCAGAACCCCAGCGAGTAGGTGGGTGGTTAAAATTTGGTTTGGTTATAGTCCTTGATGTGGAGAATTTGAAAATTGTACCGCTGTGTCGGTTGTATAAATGAGTACAATGAGGAGTATAAATTAAGTTGTTCCAGAGTTTTAAGAGCATTCCAATTAAATTCAGAGGTCTGAGAAAAGTTATTCTATGAACAGTGCATCATCGATACAGATATTGGAACAGAATTTTGGGGGCCTGGCCCCTGAAATTCGCTCACTGACTATAAACTAAATTCTTTCTCATAAAATACTGAGTAGATCACCTAATGGCAAAGTGTGGGAGCATACTGCCTACACTTGTGGGGCTCTGATCCACCAACCCTTCTGACAGCAAGCAACAAGTAGCTGCTAAGTGCTGACACAAATTGCGCCCATATTATTGTGGGTATATTTTAGTAACTTTCATAGAAATTAAATTTATTTATACCACAGATGTCTTCAACATTATTTGCTTATTGTATTGTAATATTTACTGTTAATAGTCTTTTTTTAATATGATTCAGATATTTTAAAATATTGTTGGATTGTTGTGAAATAACATTATATATTTAATTAATAATTCACTGGTATTCTTTTATTTTATTTGTTTTGAGTTTGAAGAAGCATTTTTCATTAGAAATTAAAGAATAAACAAAAATTAAATATTTTTTGATCATTATATAAATTGTCAAGAACATATCATGTTAAATTAGGAATGAAATGAAAGTTTACATGTACAGTTTTAACTGTTAAAATCTACATAGGTATGTTCCATCATTATCAAATATTCTCTAAATACTGTGTATAAATCAGTTTTATAATTGCTCACATGTTAAGTGCTTGTAGATATCAAGTAGATTTTCTACTTTTAAATTAATAAAGAAAGGGAATGTAGATCAATTTTTCTGTTGCTTTTATGTGCTCAAAGTAGTCTAGGGTTATTTTTAATCAATAAAAGGAGCTTATGAGTGTTGTTATGATATTTTATCCTTGTCAAAGCAATAACTTAAATCAATCAAGATTTTTATTTTTTTTAAATACATGAATTCTAATTGTGAAGAGCAGTGCTGTCTTAAATTATTTTTAAATTATATTATTCCTGTGTCTCCTATTCAGTGAACTCCTTCATAAGTTTATCAACTCAAAAGTGTTTTTGCTTGTTTAGTTAGAATTGTGTTGGTGTTAGCTTTTTGGCTACCAGCCATTTACTGAGCTTAAGACACCTTTATTATTACTTTCTTTTACCCTACTTGAAGTATAGGTGCCCATAACAGCCAGGTAGTGTTAAATTATTTGCACTTAATCTGCTAGTTCCAAGGCTACAAAAAATAGTTCTGTTTCTTATCATGGCCAGATAATTATACGAGGTAAGTTCGTAAAGTAAGTTCTGTTTTGAAATAAAAAAAGAACAAGTACAGATACAACAATGAAATTTATTTCATAAAAATCTACAACTCTTAAACTATTTTTCGACGTAACTTCCGTGATTTTCCAGGTATTTGTCATAGCGTGGTACAAGCTTTTGTGTACCCTCTTCATAGAATGCTGCCACCTGTGTAGTCAACCAAGCGGTAAAATGTTCTTTCAGCTCTTCATTGCGGATAAACCGCTGACCGCCAAGGAAAGACTTAAGATGCAGAAACAAATGAAAGTCACTAGGAGCGAGGTCAGGGCTGTACAGAGAGGATGGTCGAACAAGTCCCAGCCAAAGTCCTGAAGGAGTCTTTTTGTCTCATTCGCAGTGTGTGGTCGGGCATTGTCATGAATGAAAACCACGCTTTCATGAGCATTCCTCGGCACTTGTTCTGTATTGCATGGCGCAGTTTCTTGAGAGTCTTGCAATGAACTTCTTTATTGATTGATTAACCTCGCGGCAAAAAAATCAATCGGTAAAATTCCTTTTCTGTCCCAAATCACTGTACACATGACTTTTCGTCATTCTCCGTGGTAGCATTGCGATCGCAATGTTGTAAGTTTAAAACAGAAATTTAATTAAATACCATGAGGAGATCCAAAAAGGGGTCATACAATTTTGTTTAAAATCGCCTCACTGCATTTTTGTGCTCTACTAGATGCGGTAAGCTGCATGTCTGCTGAAGCTCATGGGGAGGGGCTGCGATCTTATTGTAAAAAATTATTTTTTTTAAGATTGCAGCCTTGATATGCATGTTAGGGCACAAGTATACATATTCAGTGTTGTAGGAAATTAAAATCCCTACAACTGTTATTTCAAGAATTTTTTTGTACATTCCTTACTTCAGCATTAGTGATTTTCCTAATTTAATAAAAGTAAACAGAAGTAGATTGTAATTTAGCATCATCCATTCATGATTTTAATTGGATTGTTTTTCATATTTGCATTGGCAAGAGAAAGTTTTGTGATTGTTTTACACCAGATTTTTTTTTTATGAATTTGACATAATAATGTTTACAATCATAACTCCCCTATTCCCATATAGTTAAGGTTCTGCTATTCATGGAATATAACTGTGAATAGCAACAGATTGCTGTATTCAGTATTATCCTAGTTTGCCTTGGAACAGCATTTAATTCCATCTGTCATAAAAAGACTTACTGTACTGCCTGATCCTAAGCTTTGTGCAGCTGTGGGATAAAGGGGACAGACGAAGTACCAGACTGCTACTATGTCATAACACTAACACTGTACTAATTATCGCATTGCTATACACTAGGCAGTAGACTGCCTAGAGTAGTGATACACGTGGGTGTTGTTTTGACTATTCGCTGTGGACGTACCCAACTGTTTGGGACTGGCTTGTGAGCTCATTTATTGTATTATGTTTGTATGTATGTGATTTTATCATTATCGAGTGTCTAATTGTAAAAGTGTGTTCTTAATATTGTATGTTATAATAAAAGTTCTATTAAATGACCGAGACTAGTAGGAAAAGAAATTCTCTGATCACAGAGAGGCAAGAACTTTAATTAAAAAAAATTGGTGTGAAACACTCACACAACTTTCTCTTGCCAATGCAAATAATTAACAATAAACCTAACATCATTAATAAAACATTAGAAATAAACAAAAAAATAACTTTAATAACATAACCTAATTTTAAACATGAGTGAAAGACGCAAAATGAAAATCGAACTCGGTTTGGCTTTAAAATACGGAAAATCACTTTCACGCTAAACTAGGCTCTGTAGAGAAAAATGCTTGAAATAAAAGTTGTAGATCTTTTAATTTTCTATAAATTTGATTATATACACTTTTGTCGTAAAATGCATACTAAGGCCGAAATCTTTAAAAAATCAATTTTTCACACGTTTTCGTGAGAAAAAAACAGAAAATCGCTAATTACCGCTAAACTAAGCGTTATACAAAAAAATGTTTTAAGTAAAAGTTGTAGGTTTTTAAATTCTCTACAACTTTTATTATATAAATTTTTTCGCTAAATTGCATATTAAAGCTGTAATCTTAAAAAAACTTTGTTTTTGCGTGAAAACAGCCTCACCCAGAATTTCAACAAACATGACGCCTACCCTATCTTGTAGAGAATAAAAAATTGAATTAACCAGGCGATTTTTAAAAAAATCGTAGGACCAGTTTTTGAGAAAATCGCAAAAAAGTGAAAAATTACACGAATAAACTACTACTTCCGGTTGACCGATTTTGATGAAAATGTTCGTGTCGGGTCCGGGAGTGGTATGTAACTTAAGTTTCAAGTTCATAGGATGTTCCGTTCTTGAGATATTTTGTATACACACACACACACACACACACGGACACACAGACCAATCGCTAAAAACATGTTTTTTGGGTTCAGGAGGTCTGAAAACGTATAGATCCGGTGAAAACTCGATTTCGAAAAATCGACATGAAAACAATACTTTCCTTCCTATATATTCATATAGGCAAGAGAAAGTAAAAATAGTTGATTAATGCAATAAGGAATGTAAAACAAATTCTAACAAACTAAAATATACAATTGGTAATGCCATTTTTAATTCAGCAAAAATAATATAGGCATAATGGTTATGTTATACAGGGTGAGGCATATGTATGGGAACCCTTCAATAAGTTGGAAACTGTTGTAGATATAATACTGTAACTTTCAGGATAAGTTATTGGTTAACTACTTTACCTTTTGACGTACAACTGAATTTCAACCCCTTCTAAAGGGGTGGCCTAGGGGTTGTAACTCAAATATTTTAAATTTAAACACCCATTGAGTGGTACATCATTTTAAAGGCCTTTTAAATACAAGAAAAACGGCATAAATAATAATTCTCTGTGATACTTGTATCCAAAATGGGGGCTGATTGAAGTTTTAGTTTTAAAAGAAATGGTTGACACAATAATGAAACTAAAATGCTACTAATGTGACCTCATAAACAATGTTAGATAATATTAATAGTTAAAAATATTGAAAATAAACAATGAAATCAATTTAAAAAGTACATTACAAAAAAAAGACATTTCAAATCACTGTTATTGGTAATAAAATAAAATAACTTATTATTGACAGCTGATCATAACAGCTTATTATTAACAGCTGTCATTCACTTATTTTTGATCGGCTGATAATTGTTGCAACAATGCACTGATGAGTAATTTATTTAGTGTGGAGCATGCTATTCCTACAGTAACAGTAATTTGTGGTTATTTATTTTGATTAGTTAGCTAAGTATTTTTGTCGTCTTCTACTTGTAAATTACCACCAGGTTTTCGTTTATTTCTATTATTGTTCTTACAGGATTAATTTTGTTTTGTACTTTTTATTTTAATAATAATTACAATAATGTCACTTAGTGAACAGGAAAGGATCACACTTTTGATGATGAGAGGCTTTGGTGACAGAATTAGGTTTTATCAAGAAGTACGTGATTTGTTTAATGCAACATTTAACAATCGTGACCCTATTTCAAAAAGTACTGTGTCAAGAACCATACAACGATTCCAAGAAACAGAAAGTGTTTCTAACAGAGTAAAACAAGGTAGACCTAAATATGCAACAGATGATAAATCATTACAAATTATGCAAGCATTTATTGAGGATCCTCATTGCTCGACTCGTAAAGTAGCACAAGATTATGACATTAGCCAACGTTCAGTGATTCGGACATTGAAATATGCACACTTCAAACCATTTAAAATACATCTGGTGCAAGAACTTAATGAAGATGACTTCGATCGAAAGCTTGAGTTCTGCGAAACTATGATGAACAATATTTGTCCACGTCCTGGTTTATTAAACGATATTGTTTTCAGTGATGAGGCCATGTTCTTATTGAATGACAATGTTAATCACCATAATTGTCGGTATTGGTCTGATGAAAATCCACGCTGGTATAGTGAACCCCATACTCAGTATCCAGTCAAAGTAAATGTATGGGCAGGTATTGTTGGTGGACGATTGGTAGGGCCTATTTTTATTGATGGAAATTTAAACGCAGATTTGTACGAAAGATTGCTTGTGCAGGATATTATTCCAAGAATTCAAGACATTGTTGGCCCCCGCTTCCACAACATTTGGTATCAACAAGATGGTGCCCCACCTCATTACGGCATTCGGGTACACCAAATTTTAAATGATGTTTTTCCTGGAAGATGGATTGGACAAAGAGGGGCAATAGAAGGGCCAGCGAGATCACCCGACTTGACACCATTGGATTACTTTCTATGGGGCCACTTAAAGAGCATTGTTTACCGTAGTAAGCAGCAAAATATCAATGAGCTATGAAATAAAATTGAAGCAGCACAAACCATCACTGAGGAGTCATTAAATAATGCATTGTCATCATTTTATGACAGACTGGCACACTGTCAAACGAGAGGAGGGCATTTCGAGCATCTTTTAAATTGAAATGTAAATAGTAGTAAACAGATTACTAAATAAATAACCAGTTTTTTCAATGTATTTCGTTATTCATTCAAAAAAATGTTGTTCTAAGTTTCATTATTGTGTCAACCATTTCTTTTAAAACTAAAACTTCAATCAGCTGCCATTATGGATTCAAGTATCATAGAGAATTTTTATTTATGTTGTTTTTCTTGTATTTAAAAGGTCTTTAAAATGATGTACCACTCAATGGGTGTTTACATTTAAAATATTTGAGTTACAACCCCTAGGCCACCCCCTTAGAAGCTTAAACATAGTTAAGTAATACATTATTACTACTAATGCAATCTTTCACAGTAGTAGGGATGTAATGCATTTCCTCTCAGCTGCACAAAGCTTGGGATCGGGCAGAGATTTTTGGGAACTTTAAAATAAAGAATGACGTACTCATCCAGTGGTTTTTGTTTTTTTTTGCAATACTGTGCATGGCTTCTATAGTCACTTGAGTCACGAGTTTGCCCTTGTTTGCAACGAGAGGTAAAAGAGGAAATGCATCAGTGCGACTGTGTTAATTTCAGTATGACAAAGGTAACAACTTGCACTATACCCAGAGCAATATACAGTATATCGCAGAACCTTTTGTAGGTTAACTGTACGAATATAATTGTTTGTTACCGTAAACACAAATGTCGGTTTCTCAAAAACGTGGTCGAACTATTCAGTCCTGAACGCAATGTAATAAAATGTTGTGAAGTTGAAGCTAAACAAAATACCTATCCGTGCCTCTTAACAAAAGCCGTGAGTGAGCGGCTAACTACTGTGATGTTTCTCTTTTCACAATTCGAAAAATAAAGAAGGAAATTAAGGACGTTAAGAAGCTATTTTTTAACAGTTATGTTGGCAAAAAAAAGGCCTGGTAAAAAAAGAAAACGGTTAGGTAGATACTAGGGACTGATAATGAAAACGCCGATGACAGCACTAGTAAAGAAAGTGATTCATTCGTAATTACAGTAAATTAAACATTTCTAGTCATGTAATTAAGCTATAGGCAATATTACAGGTCACATTTATTTCTTATAAGGTTTATGAATAAAAAATTTTCTCGGAATAAACTACAGCTTACAAAATGTATCTAGAAACTGCACGGTAGTGAAATGTACAAGTAGTGTCTCACTGTTGAGGTTGGCAGCACTGCAGATATTTCACTTCCCTTTCTCACAGCCCATACATACACAAAAGGCATCTCCTGACTTCAGTATTTATATTTCCCACAATCCAGACATTAAACTGCATCATTGATGACTACATGCATTGTTTTCTTTAGACCAAAAACATTTATCTTCACTTAAATCCAAATCTGGGCTTAAGTTAACAATTAAATGATCTGTTTCAGTGTCTTTCTCAAAATCGTGTTTCAAATAGTGTTCTTCAATTTCTTTTGTGAACTAGGGCCATTGTGACTAGGAATATGAGGCAAGTGCTGTCAGGTCACAATAATGTATTTCAATGAAAAGGAGCAATAATAAAAAGCCAAATATACAATAAGAAAATATTTATTGTGATAATTTGATCAGTATAATAGTTTTTATTTTAATGACAAAGATTTATGAATTTAATTTAAGACGTTTATTAATTGCTAGTTGATAAGATGGCTGACCGATGAAAAATTATAGCATGCTCTCTGCTTACTGTAATGTACAAACTATAGCTTAATGGACGAGAGACTGCAGATGAAGGCAGAGCATAGTGACATAGATCACAGCACAGAGCCATTGAACTTGCGTTATTCATATCCTGCGTTGTCACGTTCTGGTCCCGCTGTGGATGACAGCCTCACAAAAAGTCAGCTGGAGTTCGGAGGAAAAGAGTGTGATTTAGCGAAGAGGCAACCTCACACCCGACCTTGGCTGTTATTGGCTAGATCTCATCTGCAATCTTTAGTTCGTTCGGGTATAAAAGATGATTAGAAGATGAACTTTCCTACAGTTTTCAACTGGGACAAGTAAATAGACAATTTTTTAAAATTATTCTTTAATTTATCTAAAGCATTCCTGAACTCAAAAATGTATTTAATTCTAAAAAAAGGTATCATATTATTGTTACAAGTTAAAAGTAACAAAATTAGTGTAGTATTTTTAGAAAAAAGTTGTTTAGTGTTCGGATAAAAGCTAATAAGATTAGTTTCTAAAAATTTTATTTCATAATCAAGTACCCACCATCAGTTTACTGTTATATTTCTTTTTGCTATATTTCTTCTAGAAAGATTTACCTAATTCTATTTCAGTTGGATATTTGTAAATAGCATTCATTCTAATCAGTTTTAGTAATAAAAATTTATTCACTCACTTGGTGTGTAAAACAAGGTACATTTTTACAAAAATTAAAGAATTGTTCCACAGTTACTCACAACTTTTAGGTGTTAAAATCTTCCAGAAAATACAATAGTTTGAGTTGGTTTGTGGATAATACCATAAAGGAAAGGAGAATTTACAATAAATTGGTTTGCGAGGCAGTATGAATTGCTTGCTGTACCTGTAAAAACAATTCAGAATAAGCTCAATTAAAAATTACAAGTACAATTCATCTAAGATTACAATACATGTATTTGGATCAGTACACTTCATCTTGTATTGGGTGTTAAAAACTTCCTGATACTGGTTGGTATTGATTTCACAAATCAGTTATAATTCTCCTATTATGAAGTGAAGAGTTATCAACTATAGTCCAAGAGATGAAAGCACAGTTACAACATAATTTTATTATTGCTGATATTTTTAGTACAGAGCAAATTTAACGTAGTCCATCTCTATAGCATACAGGTTACTGTGCTAGCCTACAAAGCGCCAGGTTCAATCTTAGCTAGCGTCATGCAAATATTACAAGTACCGAATTTACCCTAATATAAGGCGAGGTTTTTCCCTGCAGGCTTTATCATGTGATCTTGAGTTCGAATCCCACTCAGGCACGGCATATTTTCATACATTACAAAACATCATTTCATCCTTCACAGTTACAACCCAACGCTGTTGCTAATGACCACTGTAGTTGATGCAACATTAAATGAAGAAAAAGAAAAAATTCTTATTTACGAGGGCCATCCGGAAAGTAGTACCCGTTTGTGAAATAAAGACACAGAAGTAAATATTAACAAATGTAAACATTTATATTGAAAAGAGCATACCTTAAACTACTTCTCCACATAATCTCCAAGCAAATTTAAGCATTTGTCATAACGTGTGACGAGTTTTTGTATTCCAGCATCATATTCCTCCGCCGCCAGCCGATCGAAATACGTAGTCACACCTTCTTTAAGTTCTTCATCGCTGTCAAATCTTTTTCCCGCCAAAAACTCTTTCAGTTTTGTAAAGAGATGAAAATCTGAAGGGGCCAAGTCCGGGCTATACGGTGGATGGTCGAAAATTTCCCAATTGAATTGCTGCAGAAGTTGTTGTGTTATCCCCGCTGCATGAGGCCTGGCATTGTCATGGAGGAGAATGACGCCATCAGACAATAGACCTCTCCGTCGATTTTGTATTGCCCGCCGTAATTTCTTTAATGTTTCACAATACGCATTAGCGTTAATAGTGTCTCCACGGGCCATAAAATCAATAAGCAGTATACCACGTCGATCCCAGAAAATGGTTGCCATAAGTTTCCTGGTGGACAGAACAGTCTTGAATTTTTTTGGTTTCTTTGGTGAATGAGGATGATGCCACTCCATTGACTGTCGTTTACTCTCAGGTGAAGCATAACAAACCCACATTTCATCACTAGTAACTATGCGATTCAAGAACGCGTCTGCTTCATCAGAATAACGTTCCAAAAATGTTAATGCAGCAGCCATACGCTTGGTTTTGTGCTCATCTGTAAGCATGCGAGGGACCCACCTTGCGCAAATTTTTGAATAATGCAGATGGTCTTTGACAATTTCATGAAGAATTGTGCGAGAAACATTAGGGAAATGTTCACAGATGTCATCAATTGTAACGCGCCGATCGTGCCTCACGAATTCGTCTACTGACCTCAGCAGTTGATCTGTAATGACAGATGGTCTCCCTGAACGCTCATCGTCGTGTGTGTTCCCCCTCCCCAAGTTAAAATTACGACACCAGCGCCAAACAGATGACTCATCCATCACATCGTCTCCATACACTTCCTTTAATTGGCGATGAATATCACAAGGTCGAACGTTTCTTGCATTGAGAAATTTTATTACAGCCCTCACTTCACAACTGGCGGCGTTCTCAATTTTTTTAAACATTATGAACGGTCACAGAAACAAGACAGGCAATGCTAGCGTCGCGGAACTTACAACAGAGAAGGCAGACAAGCCACTGAAGCGATCTGACCTTGACCGGCGGCTGCTCGCCTCGTCAGCGCCTCATGCGGCGGAAACGGGTACTACTTTCCGGATGGCCCTCGTATTTATGATAGCTTTTCAAAGCTGACTGTTGTTTACAACAAAAAAAAAACAAATTTGAAATACCATACATGGTTTTGACACAAAATATAATTGTAATGTAACATGGAAAAAAGTTAAACTTTTATTAGTTTCAAGTTTCCTTTTATTATTTTTAGCAAATTTTCTCAGTTTATTTACTTACTGGATCGACTAGCAGTCACTAGCCAAAATGGCATGTAATTCAGCTCATTTTCTGCAAGTATAACAGATGATGTTGTAAAATTGATTATTAACTTTTTCAGTAGTAAAATAAACTTTTAAATTTATAGGCCTCTACGTTGAGAACTTGTTAAAATTTTGTACCATTTATGATCTGAATTTCTACAGTTTAAAGCAAGTATTATAACACTATTGAAATATATTATCATTATTATTAGAAATATGTTATTATTAAAAATTTGCTTACTTAAATTTTTGTCCTTATTGCCAAATATGATGGCATGCAGTGGGTTTAAGTTTTAGTAAAACTTAAGGTCTTCCTATTTAACTGAAATTCTAGTGTTTTTGTGGATTTCAAAAAATAAACAATTCCAAGAAAACATACCGTGTACTTTAAAATCTTGGATCTCCCGATAGAAGATGTCATTTCTTTTGTACTTGATAGTTTTCGCTCATATCGAACCAGGTAAATAAATGGAATTTCATTGTTTATTTTCATTTTACGTTAATACATACATTAGAGCGTAGTCAACTCAAAATTAATTTTCTTGATGTTTTTAACAATAAACAATTTATTATTTATTGTTTTATTTCAAACAAACGATTCCAACAAAACATACCATATAGTTCAAAATCTTGGATCATCTGATAGAAGATGTTATTTCTATTGTACTTGAATGTTTTTGCCCATTTTGAAACATTCTTAAAGGTAAGTAAATAAATGAACTTTCGTTATTTATTTTCATTTTACTTTGATACATACATAAGGGCGTAGTCAACTCAAAATTAATTTTCATGATTTTTTTACATGTTTTGAACAATAAAAGATTTATTATTTATTGTTGTATTTCGAATTAGAAACGATTCCAACAAAACATACCATATAGTTCATAATCTTGGATCTGTTGATAGAAGATGTTATTTCTATTGTACTTGATAGTGTTTGCTCTCATTGAAACAGGTTAATAAATGAAATTTTGTTATTTATTTTCAGTTTTCATTGATATATCCATTTGGGAGTAGTCAACTCAAAATTAATTTTGTACATGTTTTGAACAATAAACAATTTATTTTTTTATTGTTAGTATTTCAAACAATAAACGATTCCAACAAAACATACCATATAGTTCATAATCTTGGATCTGTTGATAGAAGATGTTATTTCTATTGTACTTGATAGTGTTTGCTCTCATTGAAACAGGTTAATAAATGAAATTTTGTTATTTATTTTCAGTTTTCGTTGATATATCCATTTGGGAGTAGTCAACTCAAAATTAATTTTGTACATGTTTTTTAAATGTTTTGAACAATAAACGATTCCAACAAAACATACCTTATAGTTCATAATCTTGGATCTGTTGATAGAAGATGTTATTTCTATTGTACTTGATAGTGTTTGCTCTCGTTGAAACAGGTTAATAAATGAAATTTTGTTATTTATTTTCAGTTTTCGTTGATATATCCATTTGGGAGTAGTCAACTCAAAATTAATTTTGTACATGTTTTTTACATGTTTTGAACAATAAACGATTCCAACAAAACATACCATATAGTTCATAATCTTGGATCTGTTGATAGAAGATGTTATTTCTATTGTACTTGATAGTGTTTGCTCTCATTGAAACAGGTTAATAAATGAAATTTTGTTATTTATTTTCAGTTTTCGTTGATATATCCATTTGGGAGTAGTCAACTCAAAATTAATTTTGTACATGTTTTTTACATGTTTTGAACAATAAACGATTCCAACAAAACATACCATATAGTTCATAATCTTGGATCTGTTGATAGAAGATGTTATTTCTATTGTACTTGATAGTGTTTGCTCTCATTGAAACAGGTTAATAAATGATATTATGATATTTATTTTCAGTTTTCGTTGATATATCCATTTGGGAGTAGTCAACTCAAAATTAATTTTGTACATGTTTTTTACATGTTTTGAACAATAAACGATTCCAACAAAACATACCATATAGTTCATAATCTTGGATCTGTTGATAGAAGATGTTATTTCTATTGTACTTGATAGTGTTTGCTCTCATTGAAACAGGTTAATAAATGAAATTTTGTTATTTATTTTCAGTTTTCGTTGATATATCCATTTGGGAGTAGTCAACTCAAAATTAATTTTGTACATGTTTTTTACATGTTTTGAACAATAAACGATTCCAACAAAACATACCTTATAGTTCATAATCTTGGATCTGTTGATAGAAGATGTTATTTCTATTGTACTTGATAGTGTTTGCTCTCATTGAAACAGGTTAATAAATGAAATTTTGTTATTTATTTTCAGTTTTCGTTGATATATCCATTTGGGAGCAGTCAACTCAAAATTAATTTTGTACATGTTTTGAACAATAAACAGTTTATTTTTTATTGTTAGTATTTCAAACAATAAACGATTCCAACAAAACATACCATATAGTTCATAATCTTGGATCTGTTGATAGATGTTATTTCTATTGTACTAGTGTTAGTATTGTACTCATTGAAACAGGTTAATAAATGAAATTTTGTTATTTATTTTCAGTTTTCGTTGATATAGGTATCCATTTGGGTGTAGTCAACTCGACATTAATTTTCTTCATGTTCTTTACATGTTTTGAACAATAAATAATTTATTATTAATTATTTATTTCAAACAATAAACCATTCCAACAAAACATAAAATATATGTAGTTTAAATCTTTGATCTTTTGATAAAAGATGTAATTTCTATTGTACTTTATAGTTTTTGCCCATATTCAAACAGATAAATAAATGAAATTTAGTTATTTATTTTCAGTTTACGTTAATATACGTTAGGGTGTAGTTATCTCAAAATTAATTTTCTTGATGTTTTTTACATGTTTTGAAAGATAAACAATTTGTTTTTTTATGCATTTCAAACTGTAAACGATTCCAATAAAACATACTATATACGTAGTCCAAAACCTTGGATCTTTTGATAGAAGATGTTATTTCCATTGTACTTGATTCTTTTCGCCCACATTGAAACAGGTAAATGAACGAACTTTCGGTATTTATTTTCATTTCACAATGATACATCCATACATTAGGGGGTAGTCAACTCAAAATTAATTTTTTTGATGTTTTTAACATGTTTAGTAGGCCTACAATAAATAATTTATTTTTTATTGTTGTATTTCAAACAATAAAACTATTCCAACAAAACATATTACAATGTACTTCAAAAACTTGAATCTTTTGATATAAGATGTTATTTTAATTGTACTTGATAGTGTTCGCCCGTTTTTAAACATGTAAATAAATGATATTTTGTTATTTATTTTCAGATTACCTTGATATACAGGGTGATTCATGAAGTTCTCCCCCCACTTCTACAGCACATTGTACTAGTAAAAATAATGAAAAAATGTTATATAAACATAGGTCCGAAAACGCTTCGTTAGCGAGTTACAGCTAGCGAAAGATTTCGCCTGAATTCCTGGGCAAAGAGTAAAATAAAGCCATACTGAACTTTTGGAAAGGTTAATTAAGTAAGAAATGTCGTGGATTCTTATGTAATTTTACCTGATAAAGCTAATAAAATAGGTTTCAGAACTGTACCTGTAGTAGTTTTTGAGGGATTCACGGTTAAATGCAAAAAATTGGGGCACGAAACAATGTTTTTTTAAGTTTCATGTACAATAACTTTGTTAAATTGGTAATAAATACATAAAATCAACAAACATTAATTGTAGAGAATTTAATTCTGAGAAAATTGATATAATCAAAGTCTAAAATAAAACAGAAATAAGTATCAAAAAATCGATTTTATTCAGTATAATACATTACTATCTGTAAAGAAATACCGTACGGTATTTAGTTAAAATAAAACAAAAACAAAATGTTTGTTCCTTAATGATGAGATAAATTGAGAAAACAAGATGAACTGTTAAATAAATTTGTTTGTAAATAAAAATATCATGTTTTATTACGTTGTATTTTTTTTTTAAATAAAAATTTACATTAAATGTTCGAAAATAAATGAAGCAAACATTTTCCAATTATTGTTTACTAATAATCGAAATGCAGTTTTTTGTTTTATTAATTTCTAAGTTGGTAACGCACGAATAACAGCTGATCAACAATGGTATTCTGTACTGTTACGTTAGAACTGTGTATTAGTGGTGTTTTGCAAGCTACAGCAGGAGATCGGGTTCTGTGAATCGTGTTATTAAATGCAATTTTTTTGTGAGTTATAATTCGATTGTTTATTCAGCGAAAAAATGCCTTACTTATTTACATCAGAGGAATACGCTGATATGGTTTTTATTTTGGGTTACTGTAATGGTAATGCTAGAGCTGCTGTAGTAGAATATGAACTACGTTACCCTAATAGGAGGATTCCAGATACCAAAACAATTTCAGGAACTTTTCGTACTCTTCGGGAAACAGGATCACTACCAAGTACTAGAACCAATTATGAACGAGCTGTCCAACTTGATGATGATATTGTTATTAATGCTGTTCATCGCAGTCCAGGTGTAAGTACACGACGTATTTCTAGGCGGATAGGAGTTTCGCAGTCAACGGTGTGGAGGTCACTAAATCGAAACAAATTTTATCCGTTTCATAAACAAAAGGTTCAACATCTACAGCCAGGGGATGGTCCGCTTCGCTTGGAGTTTTGCAACTTTTTGAATATTAATAATCAACTCTACAAGCGTATTTTGTTTACGGATGAGGCACAATTCACTCGGGATGGTGTCAATAACTTGCACAATGAACACTCATGGGCAGAAGAAAATCCACATGAGGTAGTGGAACAGAACTTTCAACACCGATTTAGCGTCAATGTCTGGTGTGGCCTTTTGCACAATCGGCTGATTGGACCTTTCATATTACCTGGACGCCTAAATGCTGAGTTGTATTTGCATTTCCTTCAAGAAGAGTTGCCGCAGCTGTTAGAGAATGTTCCTTTACGTCTCAGACAAAATTTGTACTTCCAGCATGACGGAGCACCTCCCCACTTTTCACGTGCCGTTTCTGCTTATTTAAATCATCAATTTCCTGGACACTGGATTGGTCGTGGAGGGCCTCACCCTTGGCCACCAAGATCCCCAGATCTATCTCCATTGGATTATTGCATCTGGGGATGGATGAAAGACATTGTATACAAGACAAAAGTGAATTCTCGTGATGAATTAATTGCCCGTATTATGGATTCGGCTGTGCAGATACAGGGAAGCCCTGAAAAATTAAGAAACGCAACAAAAGCAATACACAAACGTGCTGCAAAATGTATTGATAATGATGGCCTCATTTTCGAACATCTATTATAAAAAGGTGCGTACGGTTGGCCCAACCTGATTAATTTTGCTTAAAACTAGTAATGTATTATACTGAATAAAATCGATTTTTTGATACTTATTTCTGTTTTATTTTAGACTTTGATTATATCAATTTTCTCAGAATTAAATTCTCTACAATTAATGTTTGTTGATTTTATGTATTTATTACCAATTTAACAAAGTTATTGTACATGAAACTTAAAAAAACATTGTTTCGTGCCCCAATTTTTTGCATTTAACCGTGAATCCCTCAAAAACTACTACAGGTACAGTTCTGAAACCTATTTTATTAGCTTTATCAGGTAAAATTACATAAGAATCCACGACATTTCTTACTTAATTAACCTTTCCAAAAGTTCAGTATGGCTTTATTTTACTCTTTGCCCAGGAATTCAGGCGAAATCTTTCGCTAGCTGTAACTCGCTAACGAAGCGTTTTCGGACCTATGTTTATATAACATTTTTTCATTATTTTTACTAGTACAATGTGCTGTAGAAGTGGGGGGAGAACTTCATGAATCACCCTGTATACATTAGAGTGTAATCAACTCTAAATTAATTTTCTTGATGTTTATTACATGTTTTGAACAACAAACAATTTATATTTTATTGTTTTATTCAAATAGTAACGTTTCCAACAAAACATACCATATAAAAATGTAGTTCAAAATCTTGGATCTTTGATAGAAAATGCTTTTTTCTATTGTACAGAGTGATCGTAAAGTCGCGCCCCAAAATGATAACGGTCTTAGAAAGCTGTAATGTATTTTTATTTTTCTTTCAAAGTTTACGATACAAGTTATAATTGCAACTTACTTACTTACAAGTTCACAACAAGTGCTGGAAATGTCCACCGTGGTTTGCAATGCATGCATCAACGCGTTTTCTTACATTGCACGCAATCTTTTTGAGTGTAGCAGTAGCAATATTTGATTTACCGTCTTCAATGTTTCTTCTAAGTTCATCTACTGTATGCCGGTTGTTTTTGTACACATTATCTTTCAAATAGCCCCATAAATAAAAATCAGAAGGAGTCAGATCTGGTGACCGAGGAGGCCACAAACCACGAGAAATTATTCGGTCATCAAAGAAATCGTGGAGAAATTGGATAGTACTGTTTGCCATATGTGAAGTTGCTCCGTCTTGTTGTAGCCAGCAATAACGTTCGTCAACATGTAGCAGTGCTACGAACTGCATGATTATTTCTTGATAACGTTCTGCTGTGATTGTATCCGAAAAAAAAGATAGGCCCGACAATATTCTCCGACGAGATACACCACACCACACCCCAATTTTTTGAGAATGTAATGGCGTTCATGGAATTCATGTGGATTCTCTGCAGACCATACTCTACAATTTTGACTATTAACATATCCACTTAGATGAAACCAAGCTTCATCGCTGAAAAAAACTTTGTCCAGAACAGATATGTCATTTCGAATGCAATTTTTAAACCAATGACAATACCGCAATCGCTTCTACTTATCTGGCTCTTCGAGCTGATTAGTTAGTTAATCCGGTACGGATGTAATTTTAATAACTTAGTGGCTTTATGAACACTTCCATAAGTCAGTCCAGTCTGAGTAGAAAGTTTTCGAAGAGACTTTTTTGGAGAACGAATAAACGTTTCACTTATCGTCTGCAGACTGTCGTCAGATAAAACACTTGGTCGGCCGGTACGATTACGGTCATTCACGCTACCTGTATCCCGAAAACGATGAAACAAACGAAATATGGTCGATTTGTTTGGCACTTTAGCATCTGGAAAGGCATTGGAGAAATGTTCTTGACACTTCGCGTAGGATTTCGATTCACAGTAACTCAAAACGATAGAGACGCGTTGCTCTTGCGTAAAAGACATTGCGACTCGAACTGAACAAACCAACTGGTTTCTGGCTAACTGTCGCCCGGTGGCGTGATTTAGAAGTGCTGCCACATACTGTACTACTAAACGAAAAATTCCCATATTCTAATCATACTTTACAAATTTACCTTCAATTCCTACACGGCTTCAAACATTTGGTTGCGCGACTTTACGATCACCCGATACGTGATAGTTTTCGCCCATATTGAAACAGGTAAATAAATGAAATTTTGTTATTTATTTTCGGTTTGCGTTAATATGTACATTAGGGTGTAGTCAACTCGAAATTAATTTTGTTGATGTTTTTTACATGTTTTGAACAATAAACAATTTATTATTTATTGTTTTATTTCAAACAATAAACGATTCCAACAAAACTTACCTTACACGAAGTTCAAAATCTTGGATGTTTTGATAGTTGTTGGTTCTATTGTACTTGATAGTTTTTGCCCATATTTAAACAGGTAAATAAATGAAATTTTGTTTTTTATTTCCAGTTTACGTAGATATATACTTTACGGCGTTGTCAACTCAAAATTAAATTTCTTGATGTTTTTTACATGTTTTGAACAATAAACAATTTTTTGTTTATTTTATACAAAGTATATTTTGTTTATATACAAAGTAAAAAAAACCGTCATATCTTAAAACCAAGATGTTGCAAACTAAAACAAAAATCAGTTGACACTTTTTGTTATCATAGCAGGAATCTTAAAAAATCTTACTATTTTCAAATAATTATGACAAAAGTGATCGTATATTAACGAAAATTCCAAAATCCCGTTCTGCAGTTCTTTAAAATTCATATCTGTGGCATCGCTGTACCATCTTACAAATTTTAGCTTTTAGTGGTTAACTAATATAGAATTGTAACAGCTGTTGAAAGAAAGTTGTTTTTGTTTTGTATTTGTATTTTAATTTAATACATTAGCAATAAATCATAACAGACTACAATTATTGCGTAACTACTTTGCTAAACATTCATTAAAATACAAAATTATCTACAATTTCTATAAAAGTTTTGCAATACTAACTGACTACCTATATTTATCTTACACTACTACACTGTTGATATTTTTTTTTTATTTATTTTTTTTTTTTTTTTTGTATAAGTGGAGCGTGAATGGTTTGGTTAAAAGTTCTTTTAAAATACTGCCTGTTATTTTACGAAATTTAGAAATGAAATCTCATTTAACAAAATACAAACTATTAAAAAACAAAAATTTAATTCGTTACCATGTAACAATCTCGTAACATGGACGCACGCATTAATTTTAATTATTCAGAGTACAGTATGCAATTTAAATTAATATAAAGCTAAATTAGCAGTAATTTTACTTAACTGCTAATTTAGGCAGTGAAAACCTCTACCTACCACTTGTAAGTTGCACGTGCATCTCACCATGTTGATGTAACTGAATCGTTGAAAGGATAGCTTCATCTGTAACGTACTTACCTCCCACATTCTTTCCTTAGTTAAGCATAGTACCTGTACTAGCCTACATTATTACTACTAATACAATCTTTCACATTAGTAGGGATGTAATGCATTTCCTCTCAGCTGCACAAAGCTTGGGATCGGGCAGTAGGTATTTGGCAACTTTAAAATAACCTTTAAAATAAAGAATGACGTACTCATCCAGTGGTTTCTGTTTTTTTTTTTTGCAATACTGTGCATGGCTTCTATTTCCTACAATCCAGCCATTAAACTGCATCGCTGATGTCACTACATGCATTATTCTCTTTAGACCAACAACATTTATCATCACTTAAATCCAAATCTGGGCTTAAGTTAACAATTAAATGATCTGTTTCAGTGTCTTTCACAAAATCGTGTTTCAAATAGTGTTCTTCAATTTCTTTGGTGAACTAGGGCCATTGTGACTAAGGAATATGAGGCAAAATCTGTCAGGTCACAATAATTTATTTCAATGAAAAGGAGCAATAATAAAAAGCCAAATATACAATAAGAAAATATTTATTGTGATAATTTGATCAGTATAATAGTTTTTATTTTAATGACAAAGATTTATGAATTTAATTTAAGACGTTTATTAATTGCTAGTTGATAAGATGGCTGACCGATGAAAAATTATAGCATGCTCTCTGCTTACTGTAATGTACAAACTATAGCTTAATGGACGAGAGACTGCAGATGAAGGCAGAGCATAGTGACATAGATCACAGCACAGAGCCATTGGACTTGCGTTATTCATATCCTGCGTTGTCACGTTCTGGTCCCGCTGTGGATGACAGCCTCACAAAAAGTCAGCTGGAGTTCGGAGGAAAAGAGTGTGATTTAGCGAAGAGGCAACCTCACACCCGACCTTGGCTGTTATTGGCTAGATCTCATCTGCAATCTTTAGTTCGTTCGGATATAAAAGATGATTACAAGATGAACTTTCCTACAGTTTTCAACTGGGATATGTGAATAGACAATTTTTTAAAATTATTTTTTAATTTATCTGAAACATTCCTGAACTCAAAAATGTATTTAATTCTAAAAAAGGTATCACGTTAAAGTTACAAGTTAAAAGTAACAAAATTAGTGCAGTTTTTTTAGAAAAAAGTTGTTTAGTGGTCACATAAAAACTAATAAAATTAGTTTTTAAAAATTTTATTTCATAATCAAGTACCCACCTTCAGTTTACTGTTATTTTTCTTTTGCTGTATTTCTTCTAGAAAGCTTTACTTAATTCTATTTCAGTTGGATATATTTAAATAGCATTCATTCTAATCAGTTTAAGTAATAAAAATTTATTCACTCGCTTGATGTGTGAAACAAGGAACATTTTAAAAAAATTAAAGAATAGTTCCACAGTTACTCAGAACTTTTAGGGTGTAAAAATCTTCCAGAAAATACAATAGTTTGAGTTGGTTTGTGGATAATACCATAAAGAAAAGGAGAATTTACAATGAATCGGTTTGCGAGGCAGTATGAATTGCTTGCTGCACCTGTAAAGACAATTCAGAATAAGTTCAATTAAAAATTACTAGTACAATTATACTAATTATAATTTATTATTATTATTAATTAATTATTATTGTATTTGGATCAATACACTTCATCTTGTATTGGGTGTTAAAACTTCTTGATACTGGTTGGTATTGATTTCACAAATCTGTCACAATTCTCCTTGAAGTGAATAGTTATCAACTATTGCCCAAGGCAGGGGCAGATCCAGGGCCGGGCGAGCCGGGCAACCGCCCGGGGCCCCGCGGCGCGGCCTGGACCTAACAAAACGCAGGTCGGGTCGGTCGGTTAGAAGCGCGAGGCCCTTTTAAGCTCAACCAGCCCATAAGCGAGTAAAGAGTAAAAGAGTGATAGAAATCTTTTATATTGAAATTTATCACTCCGAAGTTATTGCATCAGTGTGAAATACTTAGAGAAGCCCGCAGAAATGGGCCGGGCGAGTCAGCGGGGCCCTGCAATTCGGACCTAACCGAAAAAACGCAGGTCAGTTAGAATCGCGACCCCTTAAACCAGACCCAGAAGCAAGCAAATAGTGAATCAATTTGAAATACTTAAATAAAACCAAAATCCGATATTTCTTGTTATCATTTGTTGACAAATGGTTGTAGACCTCTCCGGGGCCTAAAGTGGCTCGGATTGAATAGAGAATGGAATATTTTTAATCTATAGAAAATTCGAGCCGCAGAGGTCTAAAGAAAGCTGATTCATAAGTGTGGGGCCCTTCCACAACTTAAGTAAACGATTGAAAGATAGGTCGGCCTACGTGCTTCTGTGCTAGAAATAAAGAAATCGGTCATAAATCGAAGACTGTCAGTCAGTAATAAACCAAGGATATTGCCCATAATTACTATTATAGCTATATCTATGGATATTCATATTCATAAATTTGTATTGAATCTTAAGTTTAGTAGATTTGTAACAGAAAGACTCTAATACAGTATATTTATTTAGAACCTGGTGTTTACGATTATTTTATCATATTTTTATTTTCTTCAATTAATTTTATTTACGAAGATTTCTCGCATTTATTTCAGTTATCAATTAACATATAATAATTTCAATAATGTCGTTTAATCATTTTAATAATAATTAAGTCAGTCATTCATTCATTCAGTCAGTCATTCTTTATCGGTTTGATATATTATTTACATCAATAAATTCTGCGTCCATACTCTTTGCTATTGTTGGACGAACTAATCAAAATTCGAAAGTGAGTACCGATGCGCAATACATTGTGTATAATTTCGAAGACATAATTAATTTCCGTTATGTCGCATCGGTACTTTTGTCTCATTTTGAAATTAATTACAAATATGATACATGGCAGCTGTAGCTCTAGCTGTGATACTGTATATAGACGGGGGATGTGTCGGTGGCGAGTCACAGCGGCGGGCGGAAGGAAGGTGCAGTGATCTGAATGTCAAACACAGCTAACTAGTTAAAAAAAACACATGAAAAACCCATTTTTAGGGCTAATCATAAAAAAATCCTGGGGGACCCCCCGGTAAGTAGGGCCCCACCAAAGTCAATTGCCCAGGGCCCCGCAAAGTCTGGATCCGCCACTGGCCCAAGGGATGAACGCACAGTTAAAACATAATTTTATTATTGCTGATATTTTTAATTCTTCTTCTTCTTCTTCACTTCCAAGGATTAGGTTTCTTGAACCTTTTCCGGTACCCATCTATTCCTCGGTCGTCCTATATCTCTTCTTCCTGTAGGTTTGTAGTTTCTGGCGGCTTTTGGTATTCTCTCGCCTGGCATGCGATTCAAATGGCTGCACCATCTGCTCCTGTTCTGCTTGATTTTGTCTAGCAACGGTAAAGCATTCAGATATTTTTAATACAGATTTAATTTAACGTAGGCCATCTCTGTAGCATAGAGGTTACTGTGCTAGCCTACAAAGCAAAAGGTTCAATTCTTAGCTAGCGTCGTGCATATATTACAAGTAAGTACCGTATTTACCTGAATATAAGGCGAGGTTTTTCCCGAGATTTTTCCTTAAAAATTAGTGGTTGCCTTATATTCGAATATTTGCATAAGCCAAAACGAAGATGTAAAAAATAAGAGATTTAAAAATGTTGTTAGTATCTAATGATTGGACTGGGAATGGACATTTATACGATAAACTAAAAAATATCTATTGAAACAATGTTTTAGAAAAACATTACCCGTCTTGTGGGTAGAATGGGCTATAGGATTGCTTAGAACCTAATTTGTTTAAAGAGGAGAGATGTCATTTACGCTGTTGCATGGAAGATTTCTAAGAAAAACATAACAAAACGTAGACCTGTCTTGTTTATAGAATGGGTTATAGGCGATTCTAAAACCCACGTCCCATACTCACCTCAGGGTAACCTTGCGCATTGGCCTACTGTATTAGTAGCCTTCGGTAGTTTGTCTAATAAAGTGCGTTTTTACTATTTGTAATTGTTTGTTGTTTTAGTACCGTTGTTTAGCATGTTGTACTTGTTGTTTAGTACTTAGTTTAAAGTTCATTCTACAATGATTATGTGAAAGGCAGACTTCCTCTTCTGAGGTTGAACCCATTACTTTTTTAAAAAAAAGTGAACTTCTACAATTTTTTTTAACATTATTTTATTTGGTTAGTTTATCTATTGACCAACATTTTCACGGCATCTCACTGAAAAAGTTAAAGGAAAATTGCAAAGGCTTGATACTGACTTGGTCATCATACCAGGAGGAATGACCACCCGCTCCAAGTTTTGGTTGTCGTAGTCAATAAGCCATTTAAAGACCACCTAAGAAAATTATACGAGAAGTGGATGAGAATGAAAGATAATTGCTAAACACCAACAGGAAGAATAAAAAAGCCTTTAGAAAGATTGATGTGGGAGTGGGTAAAAACTGCTTTCAGCAAGATATAATATAGTGCTAGTATTCCCCACGGCTTCAAGAAGGGCTCCATTTCGATGGAGCACTTCAGATGGATGGCTCAGAGGATGATATTTTATTGGATGAAAGTACGGAGGTTTCTAATTTAAGTAGAGAAGATGATGAGAATGGAGTTGAAGATGTTTGTGAAGCTTAAAAGAAGTGTGAAATTTTAAAGTTTGTTTTGTATATACTGTTTAGTGTATATAATGTAGTGTTAATTTAATTTTTAATTAAACAATCAACATTAAAAAATTAGTCAATTCCCTTCATTATTTTTATTCAGCGTATCATAATCACAAAGATAAATTAGGAGTTCAATAAAGGTAAGAGTATATTCCAGCCTTTACTGTTTCTTACATACCTATTTGGCTATGTTTTTTTTTCTAGAATTTTAATTAAAATTTTAAGGGTTGCCTTATACAGTAGCGTGCAAATTAATCCGAACACAGAGGTTATGTAGTGAAAAGTTACTTTATTTTTGAAAAAATATATTGTAACAGATCGAATTAAAGATTTTTCTCGAAGGTTCCAGAAATCCATTCATGAAATAGTATAGAGTGTGAAATAATAGTAACAACAAGAGAGAGTAATAAAGACAGAAATAACAACACACAATAGCCATAAAAGTGTGTCTATTCATTCATAAGGGTTGTAATAACTGTCATCATAAAGTTTAGGTATTGTGTACAGCTATTATGAGGGAGGCAGGTTGTTTACGTTTTCTATTTACAAAAGACTTTTTGTTGACCTATTAACAAGATTTCTCTAGCATTCATTAATAAAGAGTTATTTTTGTACTTAATGATTTCTCTACTTTATTCTGGAACAATCTTTATGAATGAGTAGGTATAAAAAGAGACCCCCGAGTGCGGTCAGTCAGTATTCGTGTGATCTTTGCCGTGCGATTATCGAGGTGCGTAAACAGATTACGTATCCGAGTAAGATTGTTATACTGCCTTTGTTGTGTGCGTATTGTGTAAAATCTTTTTGTGAGTGTATTGTAAAGTTAATGTGAATTCAGTTTCTGTGTTTTGTATGTTGTGTAATCTATAAAAGTGATTGTAAGTTATTTATTGTTAATTATCTATTTTAAGTGAATTATTAAATCATTTATTGTATTTCTTAGTTATAATTAGTTTAATTATTTATTTTGTAATTTTTTTAGTGTAATAAATCTTTGTAATTGTAAACTTTAGTGTATTAATTATTTAATAACCTAGATCCCGAAACGGACCTTAGCAATAAGTGTCACAATATTATACATTCTATTTGTTAATGTTTAATAACTAATATGGCCACCTTTATTGTTTAACAGTTCACATATGCGATTTGGCATAGGTTCAATTAGTGTACTGCACATTTTTTTAATTTCTTAGTCACGAAACCATTCCAATATTTTTGCTGCAATGAGGTTATTTTTTGTAGTACAATCCATTTTTGAGAGTCGTTTTTTCACTATTGCCCAAAGATTTTCAATCGGGCTTATATCTCGAGAATTACCTGGCCATGTCAACACTTTAACGTTTTCTAGTTCGAAAAATGCTTACACTTTTTTGGCAGTATGACATGGCGCTAAATCTTGTTGAAACATTCTATTGCCATGTGGAAATTTTGTTTGCAGTTGTGGCACAACCTTTGACTTAAGAATTTGGATATATTCATCGCTTTTTAACATACCATTTACTGGGACTAATGAACAAGGACCTTCAAATGTGAAATAGCCCCAAAAAAAAATTTTCTGGGGATGTGTAACTGATTGCTGGATATGAGCTGGTGATGTTCTTTTATCTGCTGATTTCCGAATGTAAGAAACCTTTTGCCCCTGAACGTAAGAATGGGATTCGTCGGAGAACATTACATTTTTCCAGTCTGCAACAGTCCACTTAGCATGTGCTTTGGCCCACAATAACCGTTTTTGCTTATTGCTTGGGTTAAAATTTGTTTTTTAGCCAGTCGACGAGCATTCCGTCCCACATCAAGAAGTCGGCATCTAACAGTTGTCACATGCAAATTTGTTCCACTGGCTGCAAGCTGTCGATTTAAGTCCACAGCACTTAATTTTGGATTCACTTTACTTGTTCTCACTAATAACCGATCCTGAGTCGCAGTGGTTTTTCTTTTACGACCACATTTTCCTTTCCTTCAAGGTGAAAAGGAACGAGTTTCTCGAAATTGTTTTAATATAGTGTTCACTGTCCCTAGTCCAACGCCACACTCTGAAGCTATTTGTCTTTGAGTCATACTGGTATACTCGTAGAAACAATTTTTGAATGTTTTCTTGGAGTTACATCCACTGTTACAATATATTACGCAAACAAGCACAAAAACAATACATGAATTTGTCACAAAAAAATGAAATACACTTGTATAAACAACTACTTATGTCACAAAATTGCTATAAAAACAAATAACAACAACTTCACACTGCACAGACAGTTTACAGAATGTGTGTGGTTAGCAGTGTAGCTGCAACATACAAAAAAAACAAAAAAATTCCCAGTATTCGGATTAATTTGGACACTACTGTATTCGGGTAAATACGGTACTCGTAGTTCCAGTTCCATGACCCACCATAGTAACCAATAATCAACCTGTTGATGTGACTTTTAATAATGTAAGTGTAAAAGTCATTGAGAATTAAATTTTTCCTTGTATATTCATTGCATTAGATCAAATCCATGTCTTTTTAGACCACCTACAGTTTGCTAATTACCAAACAAAAAGAATGTTTTTGTGTTAATAATGTGTTAGCCCAAAAGTTAATACATTTGCCAAAAGTAACCAAACATCTGTTGTATGCCACCACCACCTGTAATGGCCAGAATGAAATCTGTTTTTTTTCATTATTGGCTTCCTATTTGTTAAGATTAACTCAGTGTTCTCTTTACATTTTTAATTTAGGGTAATCATTTTGAAAGAATTTCTTTTATAGGCATATAGTTTTCTGACTTGTTAAGTACATTGAAGTGTCATTATGTTTTGTTGTTACTATGTCAAGTGATGCTATATTAATAAAAAAATTATCTTTTTTAATGGTCGTAAACATAACTAATTGGACAGGAACCTGTTTGGATTATTCAAAAAAATTACATTAACAATAAACAAGCAATTGCATAGGCAATTTCGCGCACTCTGCATCTGAAATTATAAATATAAACCATCTTATATATAAAAAGGATGTTAAAAAAATAAAAATTCAATTTTCATTATTAGAAATTTCAAATTAGTGGGGTTTTGTAGGTGAATAATTACTGAGATTTTGTGAAGATTAGATTACCACAGTTAATCTTCACAAATGTTGTTAGTTATTTGTAAAGTTCATCTTACCACTCCCGGCTGCAGCCTCAGTTGAAACTTCATCAACACTTATGTATGTCTGATGAACAATGTCAGTAATAAAAAATGGTACATCAGACACTTTCGAAAAATTTGCTTCAGCACTGAAAGTTTTATTAAGCCCCATCTATGAAACAGAAAACATTATAATGATTGGAACATGTTTAATAGAATATTAAAATTCTTTGAAGACCTTTCAACTTTAAAATTTCCTTCCCCTCCCACCAAACAGCTTGATTTACAAAAATAAATGCTTATAAGCTGGTCGCATTGGTGTAGTTGGTAACGTGCCAACTACGCCTGCTATCAATTCATTGAAGTGATATTGACTGCTGCTGCTATCTACAGTAAATATTAGAAGGGATAAATTAAAATAAATTAATTTTAAATCAGTTTTATATGAGTGACTGAAGATGTATCATCTTCTGTAAATTTTAAATAAGCGAGATAAAAATGTTTTTAGTTTCAATTTTTTATTTACTCTGATGATGGTGGATCCACCGAAACACGTGTAAGTAAGAATAAAAATAAAGGTGACGCAGTTTAAAAAGAAGGTTGGTGAAATTATTATATTAATTCATTATAAATGAAAAGAAATACTACACTGTTGATATTTTTTAACTTTTTTTTTGTAAAAGTAGAGCATGAATAGTTTGGTTAAAAGTTCTTTTAAAATACTGCCTGTTATTATAAGAAATTTAGAAATGAAATCTCATTTAACAAAATACAAACTAGGTATTAAAAAACAAAAATTTAATTTGTTACTGTGTAATGATCTCATAACATGGACGCACGCATTAATTTTAATTATTCAGAGTACAGTAGACAATTTAAATTAATATGAAGCTAAATTAGCAGTAATTTTACTTAACTGCTAATTTAGGCAGTGAAAACCTCTACCTACAACTTGTAAGTTGCACGTGCATCTCACCATGTTGATATAACTGAATCGTTGAAAGGATAGCTTCATCTGTAACGTACTTACCTCCTATATTCTTTCCTCAGTTAAGCATAGTACCTGTACTATTAACTCACAATTGACAGTTTTCTTGTTAATGTAACTTCTGAGCATAAATAAATTACATCAAAATCAAGGGTTTTGATGATCATTATTTGAGTAGCCTAGTTTCAAAAATTCCCAACCCCGTTTCTTAATTTTTCAGAAGGGAAAAACAGTTTTTCCTTCAATTGAAAAAATTTCCCGTTCATCTACAATTCTGTTTTTTCTGTGTGTTATTGGAATCTTTCAGTTAATATTTACAGCAATATTTTCAATTATTTTTTAGTGTTAAATAAAAAATCATAATTGAAATATGGAGTTGGCCATTTTTGTATTTGAGAAACGGACTTGACCACTTTTGTAATTAAGAATATTGGAGTTGGCTGTTTCTGTAACTAAACTCCTTTATAACCATTCTTCTGGTTTGGCTATTTTCTGCTGTTAATTTTAGGTGCTTCTTCGACATTTATATCCATCATTCAAAATTAAATATAATTTGTTAATTATTTTTTTTAAATAATCAACACACTTTTCTATCAGAACAACATTAAAATACAACACCACACATAAGAAAAATCATCACTAGCAGTTCCCACAAGCATTTACAACAATCACATGACGGAATCCAGGATTGCGATTGGTTCTCTGAGGAGTTGGAAAATTTTGTCACCAAGCTATTTTGGAGTTAGTCAGTTTTGTAACAAACGTCAATTTTTAAATGTTAATTTTACACTGATTTGGGCCATTATTGACAGAAAGTAACCTCATATTTGAATTCCTTGGGCGATTTACTATAAGAATTATCAACATCTTCATTTTGAAAAAATGGAGTTGGCCACCTTTGAAACTACACTACTCGTTTAAATATAAGAAGCAAATGAAACAGTGCTTCATTTCCTTGCTCTTACTGCATGCCAAAGTTATAAATGTATCGGGAAATAAGATAGTTCCTTTGCAAGAATAATGTGTTATCCACACTGTTTAAGGAAGAATTATTTTTTATAACCAGTGCCTGATAACATCTTTAGCAAATTACATTTTGCATGAAGATTTTATCTGTTTGGTAGTTATCACAGTAAATTCATTCCTGAAGTTTTGTTGTATAATGAATTATAAATTTGAGTTCACACTGGTAATTTCAACTCCACTACAAAAATCAAGATCCTATATGTTCATCAAGTATTTGTATTTAATATTGTGCTACTGTGTAACTAGCTCATAATAATCATAGGTAGCCTACATTCTGTAATAAATTATTTAAGTTATTATTTAGCATCATACCAGGAGAATCCATATTAATGTAATATTTTTTCATTATATAAAAATCTTTTAATATTTACCCATATTTACTGCTTGCTTTTTCTCCAACTTGTTTTGAGCACCTTAGCAGTGGGCACAGTTTCTTCAGGTAATCAATCATAACCTGATAATGCGATGCGCACCACGAAAGTGCTCGTAACAAATTGGAAAAAAGAAAGCAGTAAAAAAGATTTTTTTATCTTTTGAGATCGCAATGGAGTCAGTTTACTGGAAGTTTTTCTCAGGTTCTGTTCTCTGATTTTATCCCGTATCTCTTCATTCTGACTGATCGTGCTCGTCTTTCTTTATCTGAAACAATCGCTCTTCTCGCTCCTCTATTGTCTCTCCTTGGTTTGTGTTGTTGTTGTTGTTTAGGTCAACAGCCGAAAGGCTGGTTTGAACCTTTAGAGGTTTTACTAAGTAAAACAAGGAGTGAGGTGGTTTACCATGCCTTCCTCACTGAGTGGAAAAGTACGCTTATCAGCATGCCGGGCCCTCTGAAAAGCACATATTTTCCACTCTGCAAATGACACCTTCAATTCATTCACCACAGGGTCTGGCTGTATAATGAAATTCATTACTTTCAGAGGAGATAACTCTGATTAGTGTCTTTTACACCTCTACCTCTTCTGTTCTTAAATAAATTAGTCATTTAATTGACTAACCATGTGATAAGAAACAGAACTATTTATTTTAGCCCTGCAACGAACAGATTGAGTGTAAATAATTTGACACTCCACCTGCCTGTTAGGGGCAGGTTTGTATCTATCCTTTAATCTTTTAGTACTTTTAATTTTTCTGTCTTAATCTCTAGATATTCCAATGTTATTTGCAATTCTTCCGTATTCTTATTAATTTCAATGATCCAAATTGGTGCCACTTTTTTGCCATAAGATTCCTTATTTAAAGATTTGTTTATTAAAAGAAAACATTTCATTAATATTCTGTAATAATTATTTATGAGAAATATTTTACATTACCTTTTCAAGGATCCTTTTCAGGTTATAACTGTGTTGAGATTTAAATTTTGGTAATTTAATTAAACATAAACTTTTGTCAAATGATTCAGCTTTAAGCAAATCAGTTAAAACAGATGATTGTGGACTCGTTTCCAAAATTTGTTGAATGTTTTCTTCTACAACTTTAATACCCTTTTTATCATTTGGTAGGATAATTATAAATACAAAGTCACCCTGTAAAATTATTCATTTTATTATTTATTATATATAAAGGATTCATGTTTAAATCTATCGTCAAATGGAATTTTCAGCAAATCAATCTGATGAGAAAACAGTCCCTAAATGAATTTATTAACCTGCCCCAGAACCCTACCAGTTATCCTTACTCCGTGTTTCTTCCTAACTCACACCTCTTCTGCACCAGCATTATACTGAATTCCACACCACACTTGGCAATCTCTTTGTTCCACAACTTCAGTGCTCTTTCCACTCTCTGCCACATCATTCTCCATTTAACCAAATCATCTGCAAACAATGAGCTCCCCAGTATTTTCTTTGATCTTTATTTTCATATGGCTGTCCCATGGTGTAGTGGTCTGCACAACTGGCTTCTATGTCAGGGTCCCTGGATTCGATTCCAGTTAGGTCTGGTATTTTTTAACATTTTCATCTCATCACTTTTTATTGTCTGCTATAGTATCAATTTGCTTAACAGTCAGATGTTAAACCCACAAAGAATTCACTCTTATATGTTCCATCCATTGTTATTATGGATATCTCAGTATTAAATTAAAAATCTCATCTTCTCAGCCAGGTCCGTATCAAATATTTAAACTTTTTGTCACTTACAGTGGAAACCCCGTTATCCGGATCAATTGGGACTTAGGGTAAGCTGGATATGAGAAAATCCATTTATGGGAAATTCAAAAAGTGATGTTTAAATTTCTGAAATACAGTACAGTGTGTACGTAGTACAATGGATGTACACAATTAAAAAACACCAAGTTGTCAATTATTTACTACAGTAAACAAGTCAAAAATAATAAAAACTTGTAGTATGTACTGTACAGTATTAGGTTTTACAGCACACCTACAGAACAATATATGTACAGTTGTATACATAACACAATCGTGCGTTTTTACAAACTTTGTTCTGACATTAGTCATAACAAACGCTAACGTAATAATCCGGATAGTTTCGTTATTTAAGTAATGTTCATCATATTTTTTAACTCCACCAATTTGATCCATGCCATATTAATTTACGCATTTTTTGTTGTGTCTGGATATGGGAGAATCCAGATAAGGGGTTTTCCACTAAATAAAAATTATAAAACAATGTAATTGTTTAAAACATTATGGTTCATAACTGATTAATCTGTAAATTATTATTTTAATGACATATTTTTCATAAGATTCTTATTTTACCACGTATGGCAACTGCAGCACTTTAGCATTCAGTTCATTCACTTCCTTGTATTTCAATTCTGTAGTTGACAGAGACATCATATCTACTTCGTAGGATTTGTCCAAGCCATAAAATGTCTCTTTTGTAGTTAGCATTTTATCAAATGGGTACTTCCAGTTGGATTTAAAGTAAACTGCATTCACAAGAACAGATTCTGTTGAGGATGATATGGTATCTGAAACAAGAAACATAGGTATTTCGAAATGATAGTGGTACTTGAATGTTAGTATAATTTTGTAAATCATTCAAGCTGCAATATTTACAAACTGTTTTCAAGTAATATGGTAAGATTACTGGAATTTGTTACTAACCATTACAAAACTATGTTTTGTTTTCTTCTGCCCCTAAAATAATCTATCTCAAAATTTGAACAAATTTTTATAAAATTTCAAAATTTACGATTAAGCTGGTTTACATTTTCCTTCCTCAACGGTTATAAAGTGTAATTTTTTATCAGTATATTAGGCCTAAAATTTCACTTCCACCCTACAATGATCACTATTATTTCATACAAAAGAGCAATTGGTTCTACCATGAAATTCTTTAGAGGGAATAATTGCTGGTATAACAGAACAATATAGTAAAAAAATTTCTGTGCGCTAACTGAAGACTGGGAAACAGTTCCCTCTCTAACTGCTTGTTGTGATGATTGGAGCAGCATTAGCGGAGATTAACTGCTGGCTCGACAGTAGGAGAATAGTCTAGATGCGTAGGAGTAAGAGACACGAAAACTGTACAAGCCGAGCAAGGCCCATCTTCAAAGTTTTTTTTAAAATTGTAAAATAATAATAATATCAATTGCATTCTTCCTTTTTTGAATAGCTGAGTTACTAAATTGAATGATCATAAAAAAAATATTCTGTACAGCTCTGGAATAGTAATGGAGTAATTCACAGAATACTGATACTTTGGATGGAAGACACATAAATACTTTAATCAGGTTAATTTCATTTAAATTACATCACACAGGAGCAAAATAAAGAATATTGAATTACTTTTATGGACATAAAATTAATAAACCAAATAAAAAACTTAATGTAAGTATACTTTAATTACTACTATTAATAAATCCTCTAACCTCTTATACGCTCATAAAATTATAGCTTATTACAAAATGATTAAAAAAGATTAATAGTAACTGTTATAAAAAAAACAGATAACAAAAATAAAGTAATTACAAGTACTGGATGTTTCAAAGATACAAAACTCATTTTTCGATGACATTTACAATACAAAAATATTAAATTACTGAAATAACTTTATAATATATGCATGCCTTTCAGCCTTAGAATGCATTTTACAACAAAAGTGTATTATAATCAGATTTATAGGAAATTAAAAGATCTACAACTTTTATTTAGAGAATTTTTCTCTACAGAACCTAGTTTAGCGTGAAAGAGTGATTTTCTGTATTTTTAAGCCTAAGTGAGGTCGATTTTCATTTTGCATCATTCGCTGATGATTAAAATAAGGTTATGTTTTTTCCTTTATTTCTAATGTTAGGTTATATTGTTAATTATTTGCATTGGCAAGAGAAAGTCGTGTGAGCATTTCACACAAGATTTGTTTTTTTAGTTTATTTCAAGTCACATCAACAGCTCAGTTATTGTCAACTATGGTGGGTTTTAACTTGTGAAAATTTCCAAACCCTCCTTGGGAATTGACCCAGGGACCTACGTATTGTAGGCTAGCGTGCTACCACTTTAACCCAAATGAGGAGGCCATTTTTTATTATAAATAAAATTATTTTAAAAACCACCAGAATGGTCAAAGAATAAGTCAGAACAGACACCACTTATTACAAAACCATTACTAAAAGTATCTCACCTCAATACCATTAAGTAATTGTATCATGTTATAGCAGGAGCAGAAAAATAATCCTTTGACCCAAGACTAACTAAAACTAAAGGATAAAGTACAATTAGCCAGCTAACACAGAAAAACACATAAGTTAGCACGTTCAGAAAAACTTAATTATGAGTTAGTTTACCTGGTGTAAGCAGTTCTTGTATCAAATTATTGGTTTTGTTAGCAACATATTTGTTAATAATTTCCCGAGATGTATCTGGATCAATTTTTATATTAATATTATCTACATCTGCATTAAAATCATTTAATAAAAGAGTCTTGTATGCCTGTTTTACTGGAAAATTGTCATCGACAAACAATTTTGTTGCAATGCTTAAATTTGTGTCGGGCTGCAATCATAAAAAATATATCTGATTAATTAATTTAAAAACATAAAAAATCATTGAGCGTTTTAAGGGTAGCTGATGACAAGTAGAAAAGTTTAGATGTGTTTTTGGTCATTTCTTTACATGGCATACTTCTGAAGACCAAGAAGTACATACCTATTTGCTCTAATGCAAGAAACCATATATTTAAGACATTCTTTTTAAAAATGAACATCAGAAGACCTAAATAAAAAACATATGATAAAAATTAGAATAGAATAATTAAATACAGTGTACAAATTAATGAAAAATACGTACACAAAAAGAAAAGTCTTTCATGGGGTACAAAAATTAGTCACAACAAAACAGTAGGTAGTGTTTCCTACTAGAAGCATTACAGGGATGTGGCAGTAACACAGAACTATAACATAAAAAATATAAAAAATTAGAAAGAAAAATAGCAAAGAGAATAATTGAAACTGTTAATAGAGATGGAAAATATTGGGGGAGGAATTCCCCTCACAAACAGAATTTTGAACAAATCCAAAACATTTTGGATGAATTAAGAAAGAAGAATGAGATTCAATGGACATATTCCAAAACAAATTTTTAATGGAGATTCAACGGTAAGGATAGCCAATGAAAGATGGTCAAAAGAAACAGGAAAACTTACTAACATTAATAAAGATAAAACTGTATTAGAAAATAGGTAAAAATTCAGAAGAACATAAGAATTTTCTAGAGGAAAAGTAAAGAAGTACAACATACAAAGCACAGAATGATTAAAGAAATAAAGCATATTTTACACTTAATGGGAAGAAAAAAAATTCAAGCAAGAAAAAATACGTAGTAACTCATGTATGATTACTGTAGTCGTAAGTTGACTGAAACCAAAAAAATTGAAATCCTCTTTTTAATGCATTCAATTATTGAATGTGGTCTAGAGAATTTTCACTCCTTTCGAAACTATGGTCAACATGCAGTATCACAGCCACTGAATATCAAAAAATTATGGAATTATCAAAAATTATTATTATGAATTATATAAAATTAATTATGGAATGTCAAAAAATCAATAATAATATACTTATATTATTAATAATAATAATATACATTTTACTTAGGCTAAGTAAAATGTACAAAATACAGTTTTCAAAATTTAGCATAGAATGACCAGTAGACAAATAGCAGATAACTTTGTGCAGAGGTAAGGGTACAAATGTGGAAACCTTTTTGTCTTTTATTTAATTTTTGTTTTCTTACACCACACCATTTTAATAAAAATACATACCCAGAAATACTATAACTAGTTTTCTAATAAAAATAAAATTCTTGCAAATTTTGAAGGTCAGTTAGTAAGTAAAAAAAAAATTAAAACTACATTTTTTGGTTTTCAAAAAAGTGTTGGTAATGTGGAAACTTATCAAAATACTGAAAATTAAATTTTTAATAGAACAAAAAACCAAAAGCAATGCCTTGGGCTTCTGACAAATGTACTTTCTAGGCATCTGAAACAATTTACAAGTATGTGAAATAATGTGTTAAAGCTTCCCATTTCAAAGTTTCAAAACTGGAGAAAATAAAAATCAATTAACATAGTTCACAAAACGTCTGGAAATGGTGGTCAGCGCTACTGTGACACATTTTGTAAATGTAATGGTCCAGCTCCAGAAATATGTTTTACCAGTGTGCTGCAGCATCAATCAAGCCCAAAACAAAGTGTTTCCACATTTGTACCCTTTGATCACGTTCATGTTACTAATACCTATAGCCCACAGAAATAGATCTATAAAGTTACAATTTACTCACATTTTAAAGAAAAAAATTATAGACTAGAATTATGACTAAAAAAATTTGTTTTAAAATTATTTATATTAGGTAGTTTATAAATTTTAATAAAATTTAATTAAGTTATATAAAGTTTACTTTTATTCCATCCACAAAGTTTTTGTATTTTAATAGAGTATTTTGATCATCACTTGTTAAATCTAATACTTTCTTGATCTCTTGTTTTGTACTCCCATCCGACCCGAAATATATTGCTGTAAGAAGAATATTCACGCTTAATGGACTCAGCAAAATGTTTTGTTCTTTTGGACTTGCAACCTGAAAAATATATTTGTATTAATACAGAAAGGTAATCATAAAATATAAATATATTTCATCATGTTAGAACTTTAAAATGGTGGGGTTCCCTCGCGTACGACTGTAGTTGATTTAACGTTCAGAATGCAGTACAGGAAGTTCATAAGCAATGTATTTTATATGGGAGTTTGAGCGCTACTACACTAAGTAAAAATATCGGTTCCACGCCACATGCTTTCATTTACAAACTCCTAATTGAATAACGTATAGGAAAACATACTTAATATTTGTATCGTCTTAGTCAGGTACCGACAAATTATTATAGTACTGGGAATTGTGTATTAATTTTATTGTGCCGGCCGCATTGGCGCAGTTGGTAACGTGCTCGCCTCTCATCATGCGGTCCTGGATTCGAATCCCACTCAGGCACGGCATATTTTCATACGTTACAAAAATTCATTTCATCCTCATTACACACAGTTACACCCCAACGTCGTCGCTAATGACCACAGCAGTTGATGTGACGTTAAATAAATTAAAAAAAAAAAAAAATTATTGTGTTTTCTAATTATTTTAATAGAGAATAGTTAATGTTTAAATCTTGTTTGAATAACAGTCGTTAGCATTATGGAAAGGTTTTAAATAAGCTTGTTAGAGTGTGGTAAGCGAACCTCCAAATATTTTTGACCCGGACCTTCGGATCTTTATATATTATCTCTGCTTTTGATGGTGTCGGTGGAGGAGGGTTATTGTATTGGCTGTGCCTGGTGTTTTCCGAATGCCTGATAACACAACAGACTCTCATAACAGCAGTACTGCATTCTGAACGTGAAATAGAGTATAGTGCCACCGCCGCTGCACCACCTATAATACCTGCAGCAAAGCGGAATCGCCATGGACCAGGCTTTTCAAGGAGAAGGGTTTATGGACACATAGACTAAATTAAACAAGACACACAGCAATTTTCAGTTGGAACAAGACCATTTGATATATTAAACTGTTCAGTTGATACCCAATATTCTATACATATAAACTTTTCTTTAATAGAATATTATTTTGTGTTCTTTTTATGCTCGTCAACTTATATACTAAACTTTATCTTAGTCCACTTAACTTTGGAACTGATGTAAACAAGTCATATGAGCGTATGGTTGGAAGAGTGAAACTACCGTTACACAGATTTTACACTAAAATTAAAAATTACACTAGACACTACTAGACTACAACTAAGACACAGATTTTACACTAAAAATTACAACTATACATAAACCCACAGTTACTTAATAGGTAAACCCAGTACGCATGCATCAGGAAGTTGGGGTTTACCCCAACTTCCCCGCCAAGGTTGATGCTTGGAACGCTCGCACTGCTATTACCTTCGGTATGCCAATAGTTTAGCAATGTTGTGATGTTTATATAGAGTCCGGCAGGGAGATGTGGTGTTTTTGGGAAGACTATCGCACACTTATTTTTGAACGAATTTCGAAATGTATTGTTATTATAAATTAAAATTACATTGCAACTTAAGTTTATATCGAAACATAAAAAAATTAGTCAGCTAAGAAAAATCACATTAATTAAGTGGTGTCCATTTTTGTCCAGGCATTCTTGCAGACGACTGGTGAAATAGCCTGTACTTCTTATTTTTTTAGCATGGTCCGCAAAATCGTTCGAATTTCTTGTTTTATGACACCAGAAAGGGCTTGAAGAGTATGTGGTTTGTTTACATAAATGTAGCCTTTTAAGTTTCCTCATACAAAATGGTTACAAGATGAATGATCTGGTGACCGAAGTTCATCATCCCCATGTGATGAAATCAGGCGCCCAGGAAAGTGCAGTCTCGATAAAGCCATACTTTCTGTTGATGTATGGCAAATGACCCAATCTTACTGAAACCACACTCTGTTGAGGTTGATGTGTTATCTTCTTAATTGTGACGGGAAGTAATAAGGCCCAATAATGCAGGTTCAAGATAAGGCACACCAAACAGTTAACATCTTCTTAATTGTGACTGGAAATAATAAGGCCCAATAGTGTAGGTTCAAGATAAGGCACACCAAACAGTTAACCTCTAGCAGTGTAGAGGCTTTTAATGCAGTTCTTGCGGGTTTTTAGGTACCCGGTATCGGAAATTCTGTTTGTTTACCATCCCTGATAAATGGAAGTAGGGCTCGTCACTCATTATCAAAACTGTGTCATCTGTTAGCAACTCCAACATCGTTTCTGCAAACCTATGCTGTCTGATGAAGTCGTTTGCTCGCAGTTCCTGAATAACCCTTATCTTGAACGGATGGAAACGCAGGTCAAGATGTAAGATTCTCTGAACTGACCTCCTGAGAGCACGAGCATGACGCCGAAGGACTAGGGCTAGCTTCCACCACTTGTCACACTCTTTTAACATTTTCTGAGGTCCGTATAGTTCGACCACCTCCCTGTGCGGCCCTGGTCTCAAAGATACTGGTTTGAAAATTATTCACCCACTTCATAATGGTATCGCGTTTTGGAACTGGATCATGACGACCAATATTAAAATGGTTTCAAAACCGTCGCTGTCTGAGCACTACAGAACGACCTGTTTCAGTAAAGGTGTTGTGAACAAACTCGAGATGCGCTACAGCCAAGGCTCCATTGTTACTGAAATGGCATCTTGTGACGAGTATGATTGAATTTCTAGTTCATATTCAGACCAGCGGAGCGTGCACAACAGTTTTTTTTTCAAAAACACTACCTACACCTCCCTGCCGGACCCATTACATTAGCTTTTTTGGATCAGTACTGTATGTTCAGTGGCTATGCAAAGGACAATCACTGTTTGTAGTAACTTGAACAACTATCATTCAAATATAAGCATCTTGGAGATTTTTCTTCTTAACTCCTTTGCCCAACTTGAACCTAATTTTATGCAAGCCTACTATGAAATCTATCTAATTACACAACACAAAACTACAGCATACTGAAACAATATTTTTATTTCCTGTTTCTTTAGATCGTGGTACAAGATCTGTCCTTCAATGCCAATTGGTTCCTTCTATTTTTTTAACTCATTTAAAGTCAGAGGAATGTCTTGGTCATTAGAGACCTTTTTGGGTTAAGGCATGGTTGGTTTAAACATGAAATAACTTTTAGACCCTTCATTCTCCAGCAAAACACACGAACCACTGAACCACCTAACTGATTGCTATACATTTTCAATCCTTAAGTCAGGAATAAAATCAGAAAGCTACTTACTGAATACAGATCCATAGCAAATTTGTTGCAACTTTGTCCAAATTCTGGTGAAATATCGTTGTTTTCCATTCTTCCAGTGGTTTGGTAAATCTGAACTGCACCAATGAGTATGACTGGAAAAAACAAGTGAAACCACATGAGGTTACCCAAACTATCAGGTCTGCGCTAATAGAACTATTTATTAGGAGTAACTATGACCCTAAACAGAATCCATGCATAATAATCAGATTAAGACGTAATAATAAAGATCAATCATATTAACATTAAATTTGCGTCATGCAAGTTATGCTTTCTGCAACAACTGCCTTTGGATCAAGCGATTAGGTTATAAAAAGAAATAGGTAATTTTTTTCCTATTTGCCATTCAGTGTCAAATCAGTGATATTTTTACTGCAGTGAGCGCCTGACTATCCTAAATAATAGAATAGTCTACCGTTTAAGAAATATGAAATTTATGCACTGTAACTCAAGGCGTACAAATTAAAAAATACAACACATACAATATGTTCTGTATGGCATAGGCTAAAAGTTGTAGAAGATCGACATATCACTACATGTTGTATAAAAGATTTTTTTTAAATATAATATATTTAATTTCATAATTTGATTTATTTCAATAAATAATGTTTTAAAAATTATTATTTAAAACAAATTAAAAGAAAACATTTTGTTATTTTTTTAAAATAAATACTTAATAAAAATGTAATTTTATGTCTACATAAATGTAAGAAGAACATGTTTAGGTTCATATTGTTGAATCAGTGGTGTTTGAACCTGATGAAAAGAAGGCCATCACCAAACCAACTCGTCGATTTCAATAAAATATCAGAATTTTACATAGAAATAAAATATATATTATAAAGTATTTTTAAAAAATAATTAAAGAGTGAGTTTAATTAATATTGGTGTAACGTAAACATTACAAAGTTTCACTGGATGGTTACAAAAACAAGTTGTGCCATGAAACCTGGGCAAGCTTTTTTATTGGTTTTATGTCTGGCTGTTTTTCAAACTACTACTAACGCTAATTATGAAAAAAAATACCAGAACTGACCGGGAATCAAACCCGGAAACTCTGGTGTAGAAGCCAGTTGAACTGACTGCTACACCACAGGCTGGCCATGGTGAGCTGGTGGCCCAGAAAGAGCCGTCTTAGTACAGTATTATTGGTATGCTGAGACACGGAGTAGCCTAATATGGCTCTGAAAAGACCGCTGATGTGGTAAAAAGAATAAATGGGTGAGCAAATCACACATTTTGCTGTGACATCACCACTCAATATCACATCTGTTGTCTGTACACACTGTTCAGCCATGTATTTTTCTGTCGTCCTGAGTTTTAGAGAGGTTTAAAAAAATATTTAATCGCAGCTAATTACCTCACTTATACAGTAGAATTGTTTACAAGCTGTATAATGCATCGTAAAGATATATTTCTGAGTACAGCTATTTAATTAAATATTATCACTCAGGCCTAAGTTACATAAAAATTTAAAAAAATTTCAAATGAAATAACAAATGTACTGTAAAATCTACTATTAAAGTGTAGGCACAGGCAGGCTACTTCAGAACTAATGACTTGAGAAACTTAATCCTAATGAATATTATGGGAAATGTTTTCAAAAATCTGGTGTGAAACACTCACACAACTTTCTCTTGACAATGCAAATAATGACCAATATAACCTAACATTAGTAATAAAGCATTACACATAAACAAAAAACTAACCTCAAAAACATATCCTTATTTTAATCATGAGTGAAAGATGCAAAATGAAAATCGACCTCAGTTTGGCTTAAAAATACGGAAAATCACTCTTTCATGCTAAACTAGGCTCTGTAGAAAACAATACTTTAAATAAAAGTTGTAGATCTTTTAATTTCTTTTAAATTTTATTATACCTATACACTTTTGTCGTAAAATGCATAGGCCTACTAAGGCCGAAATCTTAAAAAATAGATTTTTCATACGTTTTCATGAGAAAAAAACAGAAAATCGCTAATTACCGCTAAACTAAGCATTATACAAAAAAATGTTTCAAAGAAAAGTTGTACGATTTTAGATTCTCTACAACTTTAGTATACAAAATTTTGCACTAAAATGCATATTAAAGCCGTAATCTTAAAAAAACAATTTCTTTACGTGAAAACAACCTCATCAAGAATTTCAGCAAACATTTCGCCTACCCTATCTTAGAGCATAAAAAATTTAGTAGACCAGGCGATTTTTAAAAAAAAATCGTAGGACCAGTTTTTGAGAAAATCACAAGTGAAAAATTACACGAAAAAACTGTTACTTCCGGTTGACTGATTTTGATAAAAATGTTCGTGTGGGTCCGGTAGTGGTATGTAACTTAAGTTTCAAGTTCGTACAATGTTCCGTTCTTGAGATATTCTGTTCACACACACACACACACACAGACCAATCGCTAAAAATATGTTTTTTGGGTTCAGGGAGTCTGAAAACGTGTAGATCCGGTGAAAACTCAATTTCGAAAAATCGACATGAAAACAATAATTAACAATAATAATAACAATAATTAGCAATAATTTTAACAATAATTAACAATAGTACTTTCCTTCCTATAGCCTAATATTCATAATTATAGGCAAGAGAAAGTAAAAATGTGTCAACACATGATGAGTTAACACGCTATTGGATGACACTAGGCATGAAACATTTCTCTCACCCTCCTCACCGCAAGCACACAGAGCTAGCAGATACACGGTACCCCAAAATCAACTGAAATTTATTATTTATAATAGCCTAATTAGACTTAATTCTTTATAGACCTAAAACCAGTAGTAAATGCAATACACTAGATAACAATCATTAGAATTTACTGACCAAAGAAAATAACTGACAAGATCATCTTCAACTTTCTTTCAAAACTGCAGCTCTTGTTATCAGATTTATTTCTTCTGTGCCGATTTAAAAATGTTGTGTCTAAATTTAGTAACATTGCTTTTATATTGTAAAAACACCTTCACTAATTTGTTCGGTTATTGAAGTTAACAATCCATGACAAAATAACTTTTTTTAAATTACCTATTATTCATTGGGAAATAATTTGCTTTAACCGTGGCAGTCATAAATTTTATCTCTAGTAATAAATTAAGTCATAAAAATGTACATCTTAGTAATAAATCAAGAATAAAAAAAAAATCAATGAATAGAAACAAACTTTGTAAATGACTTTAATTTTCTATTTAATTTTGTAAATAATTTTTCCAGCCTTTCTGGTTTTTGTTTACACTATAATATTAATTTTACTCAATATTAGAAGTATTAGAAGAATATATTGATTTGTTTTTTGGACTGAATTAAGTTGCCTTTAAGAAATGTCGAGTATTGTTGTGTTGACTGAGATCTGGATCTATGAGTCGGAGACTCACCTTTAAAATATCAGAAATTATTCTTTCTTTTTTGTTGTTAACCATGATGGGAGGTCGGGTGGTGTTGCAGTTTATATGAATGAAGACATTACTTTGCAATCCATTCAGTTACCAAACTATTATAACTAATGCATTACTACTTAAAATGAAAATTGATGATGCTGAATTGTATTGCTTGGTTGTGTATAGAATTACAGTTGTGCATGAATTTACAGTTAATAATTTCAATCAGAATTTGAACAATGTTTATCTAACTTACAGTACTACATACTTGTGGCCAGTGATTTGAATTTAAATATTTTCTATAGAAATAATTTTAATTTTAATGATTATAATTTATTGATTTCTCATTTCAGTTTTAAATTTATAGTTGTTCTCCCATTAGGATCTCAGGTAGCTCGGTGGCTTGTATTGACCACGAGTTAATCTGGGTAGTATACAATTTTCATTACGAGTATTGGTACATGCCTGGAGGGTACAGGTACTTCAGTCACGAGTTTGCCTTTGGTTTTAATGAGGAGAAAAGGGGGCAAACATCAATGTGCATGAGCGACTGTTTTAGTATCAGTTTGCCAACACAACAACATGAACTATACTCAGAGGACATAAAGCATATCACAGCACCTTTTGTCGGTAAACTGTACAAATAGAACTGATTGCTACCATAAGTGAAAATGTCGGTTTCTCGCAAAAGCTGTCAAACTGTTCACAGTGCTGAACGAACTCTACTATCCAATGTAATAAAATGTTGTGAAGTTGAAGCTAAACAAAAATACCTTTCCGTGCCTCTTAACAAAAGCCATGAGTGAGCGACTTACTACTGTGATATTTCTCTTTCCACAATTTGAAATGTAAAGAAGGAAGGTTAAAGACAGTGAAGAAGATAATTCTTCATTTTCTTTGCCACCTGATAAAAAAAACCTAATATCAATAATTAATGCCGACAATAAAAGATGCTAATAATGTGATGCCGACATGTGAAAGGTTGTTACTGGTTCTGAAAGAAAGGCTAAATTTTAGATGTAAATTGTTTACGTTAAGAAAAATTTTAAAGGAACTGGGGATTGTAACCCTTTTTGTTTCGAGCGATACAAAAGGATCGCTAAAAAACAAAATTGGCATAGGGAAACAAAAGAAACTCCAACAGGAGAGACTGCGGTGATGTGACGGTAAAAAAAACAAAAAAATAAATTAGTAAAAGAATTTAATTAAATATTAAATTTATAGAGAAAATACTTAATGGATACGGTTACATTTGTTTTTGAGTAAACGCAGAAAAGTTACATAGGTAATTAAATGTAAATAAGCGTAGATAGCCAAAATTTATAAAAAAGAGCTCAATAGGATTGGCATGCCATTTTACTGGATCCAGTTAAAAAAATTTAATAATAAGAAAAGATTAATAATTAATAATAATAATCATTATTAATAAAAATGAAACAAATAAATTGATATTCAATCATAATAGGTCATTTAAATGACAGATAATATTTTTAAAAAAATGATTTGATTAATGAGCATAACTAGTATAGCTTTAAGAGATTATAACAATTAATTAAAAAAAATTTATAAGAAGACAATTGAAAAACGTTTAACCAAAGCAGGTTAGACAAAGCAAAGTTCACAATTTTCATAAAAAATTTAGAACTTGTTTTTCACAAATTATGTTTTATAAAATTAAAATGGTAAGTTATTTGTATTACGCAGCATAATTTAACAAAATTAAATTAAATTTTAGAAAATCATTATATAACAAATTACAAAATAATAAAGGATTTTAAGTATATTTAAATGTATAAAAATAATGGAAGCTTCATAAATAGTTTTTTAATTTTTTAAAGACGAGTAGAAGCATTCCTTCCAGAAATAGAGTGATCGGGTGACATAGGAAAATTCAGACATGTTAACGTTCGCCCAAACTTGATTAAATTCATCCCAAACTGGGTCTTAAATGCATCCTAAACTTGGTCCCTGCAAAGAGCAGAAAAAACCAGGACTTAGAAAAATGAGGGCAACCGCAAAACACAAAAATAAAAAGGTAGCTAAAGCCCACCGGCACAACAAGAGAAAAATTAAAAAAATTAACAGTGCGCTTTAAGGAAAGCTTTAAATTCAAATTTAAAAATTTAAATCACCCAAAGGGTTTACAAAATTTACAAAATTATAAAATAAATCATTTTCGGCTTCAATGGGTTTTAACTACAAAATAAAAGAGAAGAACTTACCGATACACGGGAAAGCAAAATGGTCAAGCAAAAACCAGGCGACATAACGCACCCCGAAAAAAACTCAAAATGAAATACGGCACAAGTAACCAGAGAACACGTCCGGCGACATGACCATTTGCTGCAAGAAGAAAGAGCGAAGCAAAAACACTCAAAAGGAAAACTCGGGTCTGACGTCACGGGTCTCCCCCCAACAAGTTAACCAAAAGGAGAACCGAAACGGCAGATAAGGCAGATGACAGCGACGGTAGTATAGAAGCCTAGAAGAGCAAATCAATTAATAGATAACTAATTAACGTCGACAGAGCAGATAACGAAAATTAATACAATTAGAACAATGCAAGGAAGAAATAATTTAAAATAAATTGTAACATTGAAAATAAAATGTTACAGGCTCCCCCCGCCAAAAACAAACAAAACCAAGAATTGGTCTTGTTTGCCCCTGCCGAGACGAGACCGAAGAAAGGGGAGTTTAAAGTCGACCCCAGGCGCGACTGACAAGTACCCCCAAAAAAACCCCACGGGAGTAGTTAGGGTCATCTCCTTCGCGTGACCGACACTAGCAAAAACGGACCGAAAAATCCTCCCCACTTGCCCAACGGCCGCCCGGCTAAGGGAAGCGATTAGAAAGCAAGGAGACCCTCCAAGCCCATGGTGACAGTATTTGGCACAGCCGCCCAACTAAGGGAAGGTGTAACAAACACAGCACCTCCAACACCATACCACAACCAAAATCTAAAACCAAAACCAAACTAACCTAGAACAACAGAAGTTCAGCTATAAGTAAAGAAAGGACTCGCTATGTCCAAAAGAGGAGGAGAAATTCCTCAAAAAGGCCACACAGGCCAAGAGATCAAAGATCTCCAAAAAGGGAAAAGGTACGGAGACGTCTCCCCGACCAAAACCCCAAAAGCGCAAGGGAAAACAAACCCAAGGCGCGCAAACAAAATTTTGGTGCAAAGACCACCAAAGACAAAACCAGACAAGGGATACAAACGACATCCCAAGGATAACAAAAAATTCTCAACAGAGAACATAAGGGTCGACCACAAAAAAAAACAAAGACACAACAGGAAAGGGCAAAACAAAACCTAAACCGTACAAGTATTAACAAGAGTAACGTCCGAAACAACATCAGGAACGTCGACATCGCAGGGAATAGACAGGTCCGAATGTCGGACAGGACCGTAAGCAACCTTAAGTTGCGAAACATGTGCTTTACGCACACACGTAGTAGAATCAGGAAGAGCTAACTCCACAGTAACAGGGGTTAGGAATTTTAAAATGCAAAAGGGGCCAAACCAGCGTGTCATAAGCTTCGCTGATTGCTTGTTGATACCAGAGCTCAAATTGTGCTTCAGACACCAGACTAAATCACCAATCTTGAATTCATTCTCCTTTCTTCCCTTGTTATAATATTGGGCAAAGCGCTTTCTGGCTTTAACTAGGTTATCTTTAGCGCTTTTCCACACTTCTGCAGCCGTACTGGCATCTTGAGGTAGCAAATCGTTGATTTTCCAAAGATTGGATAAAGGACAAGAAGGAAAGAGTTTAAAAATGATGTTGAAAGGTGAAGTTTTGATCGAATCGTGATAGGAATAATTAAAAGCAAGTTGCAGCCAGGTGAGAGACTGATCCCAATTGGTCTGAGAGTCGGAGTGGAAAGCAATAAGTGCTGCCTTGAGATTACGATTGAATCTTTCGGCGTTCGAAGGTTGGGGGTGATAAGGGGACAGGGTGGCGAATTTAATGCCAAGGGAGAAGAGAAAATTCCTAAAAAGATGGGAAGTGAAACAGCTAGCGTTGTCAGAAATAATAACGTCGGGAAAACCAAAACTTTGGAAGACACAATCCTTAAGGGCTTTAATAGTATTGGCGGAGGTGGCGTCACGAACAGGACACAGCCAGGTAAACTTGGAGAAAGAATCGACGATGACAAGAATATAACGATAACCGTAACGAGTACGGGGTAAGGGGCCGACGTAGTCGATGTGGAAAACATGGAAAGGGCGAGTTGGAACAGTAGAAGCCAACAGACCAATCTTAGTATTACGGGACGGTTTGCTAACGGCGCATATGGTGCAGGACTTTATACGGTGTTCAATATCCTTGGACATGGTGGGCCAATAAAAATATTGCGAAATCTTCTCACGGGTTTTCACGAAACCTAAGTGTCCGCCTAAAAGGGAATTGTGAAAATACGAAAATACCATGTCCACCAAAACAGACGGAAGAACAACACGGGAAGGGAAACGACCTAAGGGTTTAATACACAAAACACCCTTAGAAAGGAAATATTTAGAAGAGGGAACACCGTCCTTTAAAGAGGAACTAATAGCCAGCAACTCAGGGTCATTACTTTGATGAGACGAAATATCAGAAAAAGCTAAGGGGAAATTATTAAGGATGGGGAAACATTCAATATCTTTTTCGACATCAACGACTTCATTTTCTTCGAACATTCTGGAGAGAGTGTCAGCGATGACGTTTTGGGTGCCTTTAATATGAGTGACGGTAAACTTCATTGACATGATCTTCGCTATCCAACGCCCCAACTTTCCCAAAGATCTGGGGCGCGCCAATAGCCAGGACAAAGCCTGATTATCAGTTTCTAATTCAAACTCACGGTGTTCGAGGTACGGCCTAAACTTCTCCATGCCATACACAACGGCGAGACATTCGAGTTCGTAGGCGGAGCCTTTTCTCTCCTGCAGAGTCAAACTCCTGGAGGCATAAGCTACAGGTTGGCGAGAACCATCTATTTCTTGTAGTAAGACAGCGCCCAGAGCACACGAACTGACATCGGTTTGCAGAATGAAACCTTTTTCGAAGTCAGGGATACGAAGTACAGGGGGATTGCTTATGGCGTCCTTCAGGGTATCAAAAGCTTTCTGAGCATCATCACTCCAACGAAAGGATTTCCTTTTCCCACGGAGAGCATTCAATGGAGCAGCGATTTCGGAGAATTTAGGGATGAATTTACGAAAGAAATTCACCATACCGACAAATCTTGACACAGCCTTGACATTTTTAGGGGCAGGAAAATTCAAAATAGCGACAGTGCGCTCAGGATTAACCTTTATGCCACCCGAAGAAATGAGGTGCCCAAGAAAACCTACCTCATTAACCGCGAATTTAACCTTATCAGGGTTGACGGTCAGGCCAGCTTTAGATAAGCGGAGAAGAATATCGTTAACGTGCTCGACATGAGAATCAAAATCGTCGGAAAAAATTAAGACGTCGTCTAGGAAATTAAAGACATATTTGAATTTGACATCATGGAATATTTTATCAAGGAGACGGGACAACACCTGGCCTCCGGTGGCTAAACCGAAAGGGATGCGTGTAAACTGGTACAGCATCCAAGGGGTGCAGAAACTAGTCACATGTTTGGATTCCCTGGAAAGAGGAATTTGATGATACGCAGAGTTGAGATCAAGAATCGTAAAATATTTAGCCTTTCCGAACCAGTCAAAACAGGAATGTAAATCAGGAAGAGGGACAGCTTCAATGTCCACATGCTTGTTTAATTTACGATAATCAATCACCATACGTGGCTTGCGATCGTCGCGGGCGACAACAAAAGCGGGGCTAGCATACGAAGAATTACTGGGTTCGATGATCCCTTGCTCGAGTAACTTATCAACTAATTGTCGCAAAAGTAACATTTTGGGAGGAGCTAATACGTAGGGATTAGACTTAACCGGAATATTATTATCTAGTTTAATGTTATACTCGACAAGATGTGTAAGGCCAAGCCTACTAGTTAAGACATCAGGAAATTTTTTAAATAAATTAACAGCGCGTTTGCATTGCTCAGTATTCAAATGAGAGACCAATTTTTTCCAATCGATGTTATCGGAATCGAAAATTTCAGCAGGATGGCTGGGGGAAATACTGCAAGATGAAACAGAGTACAGACTTAATTTATATTTCGGACGAAATTTAAAGTGTAAGGACGACGCAGACAAGTCGAGTACAAGCCCGGTATGAATAAAAAAATCCGAACCCAGAATAAATGGACAGGCTAAGTTACTAGCCACGAGAACAGGAAAATGCCAAGAAAAATTATTAATTTTAATTTTACAAACAACTTCATGCGTGATGTTCAATTTAGAACTGGTGGCAGAAGAACACACAATGTCAGATTCTCTAATACATTTTATATTACGATGATTATTAATTGAGTTAAAAGTTTTTAAACTCATAAATGACCTGACGGATCCAGAATCCAAAAGGGCAAGAACCTCATGAGAATGGAAAATAAGATTAACACGAGGACGGCTCCTAACAGGACAGACGTTAATTATATTGCTACGGGTAGGTAACAATACACCATCAACGGCCTTGGGCCAACGAATTAATCGACAATAATTATTGCCGAAACGAGACGCAGGAAAATTATTAGGCACATTATAATTACAAGACTTAAGTTTAACACAAGTAATACGGTTCGACCTATATTTAAATCTAGAACAATTCCAAATATAGTGACCTCTAGCATGACATAGGTAGCAAATAGGAGACAACTTAGACATTAAGTTAGACTTAATATAGTGAATACGAGGAAGGCTAACTTCATCGACCTCGTAAGATACTAGTTTTTTGGAACGGAGATATTATTATGATTATTAGAGGAAAAATTTCTTCCGGCGGCTGCCTTTTTAAAACAATTGGCAACTATGTGCCCGGGTTTACGACAATAATTACAAATCACAATACTTCGGTTGCGGTTCATTATACTAGTATTTTCCTGGACAATCTGATGACGCCTATTATCGGTGAACAAGGTATTCATTACCTGTACACACAGCAAATTTAATTCGGCGAAATTCGTAGGTCGGTTACTCATGGCTAAACAAGACCTAGTTTCAGGAGAAAAACCATCAATAATATTGCTAACAATGTCTGTCTCATCGAGACCTAATTGGAGGATAGCGGCAGATTCTTTAATGTCGGATATATATTTGTGCAAGTCTTCACCTACGCACTGACTTCTAAAGAAAATATTTTGTTTAAGTTCAACAAACTGCCTATTCGGTATAAATGTCAAAATAGCTTCTTTATGAAATTCATTAAAGTTCTGAGATGCAGTATGTTTAATTAAAATATCCCGCAAAGGAGTGGTTACATAAGGTAACAGTAGCGACACGATGCTAGACCTAATATCAGGAAATGATTCATGCAGGTTAATTCCTACACGAAACAACTTAAGCAGGTCATCTACGCTGAAACCGTTGCAAATCGGCAACTTACACAAAACCTTTTCGGCGGGATGCGGTAGTTTGTTATAAAGTGAAATACCAGAATTAACGATAGTCTGAGATGTATTATGAGAATCAGAAGTATTATTATTAGTAGAGGCAGAAACGTTGATTGTCGCTTTAGAAATAAGTGGATTAGAAGACAAAGTATTAACGGAGATTTCGGGTTTAGGAATATTTTCCTTGGCGCACAAGCTCGCCATAGCTTGTATGGAGTTTTCTAAGCTCGAAATATGATCACCGAATTCGTTAATTTTATCAATTTTAGTTTCATCGCCATCACATAAACTTTTAATGATATTAAAGCGATTAGCAACAGAGGAAAATCGACTAAGTAATCCTTTGTAAAACCTAACGGCAATTGGGGCATCAACATTATCAAGTTCATCAACGAAACTATGCAGTCTGAGGGTAAACAATTGAATTTCCTTATCCAAAGGAAGACTAGTAAGAAATTCAGGACCGGACACCAAGTTCTGAGCGAGAACTTTTCGCAATTTAACTCGCAATTCAGAAACAGAACCGGTTACATTAACGCCCCTACATCGTAATTCGAAAAGTAAATCATCTTTCATTAAGTAGTCGACAGAAACTACACTATCGACCGCTGCCATCTTTTTCAAAAAAAAAAAAAAAAATTTTTCCCAAAAGAAATACAAGGGAACACAAACCCCAAAAATTAAAAAAAAAAGGATAACCAGTGCAGCCGAAAACGGTACAATATAATATAAAATATTTTAATGCCACACCACAGCAGTATAGACGAGTTAAGACAAAAGTTAACAAAATAGAACAAGGAAAAACCAGCATACAGAGTCTGTGCCAACCAGACCAAACAGGATCTGCCAGGAAAAACGGCAGGATCCCAAAAGAACCACGTAGTTCTGCGACCAATTTCTGTAACCCTTTTTGTTTCGAGCGATACAAAAGGATCGCTAAAAAACAAAATTGGCATAGGGAAACAAAAGAAACTCCAACAGGAGAGACTGCGGTGATGTGACGGTAAAAAAAACAAAAAAATAAATTAGTAAAAGAATTTAATTAAATATTAAATTTATAGAGAAAATACTTAATGGATACGGTTACATTTGTTTTTGAGTAAACGCAGAAAAGTTACATAGGTAATTAAATGTAAATAAGCGTAGATAGCCAAAATTTATAAAAAAGAGCTCAATAGGATTGGCATGCCATTTTACTGGATCCAGTTAAAAAAATTTAATAATAAGAATAGATTAATAATTAATAATAATAATCATTATTAATAAAAATGAAACAAATAAATTGATATTCAATCATAATAGGTCATTTAAATGACAGATAATATTTAAAAAAAAATGATTTGATTAATGAGCATAACTAGTATAGCTTTAAGAGATTATAACAATTAATTAAAAAAAATTTATAAGAAGACAATTGAAAAACGTTTAACCAAAGCAGGTTAGACAAAGCAAAGTTCACAATTTTCATAAAAAATTTAGAACTTGTTTTTCACAAATTATGTTTTATAAAATTAAAATGGTAAGTTATTTGTATTACGCAGCATAATTTAACAAAATTAAATTAAATTTTAGAAAATCATTATATAACAAATTACAAAATAATAAAGGATTTTAAGTATATTTAAATGTATAAAAATAATGGAAGCTTCATAAATAGTTTTTTAATTTTTTAAAGACGAGTAGAAGCATTCCTTCCAGAAATAGAGTGATCGGGTGACATAGGAAAATTCAGACATGTTAACGTTCGCCCAAACTTGATTAAATTCATCCCAAACTGGGTCTTAAATGCATCCTAAACTTGGTCCCTGCAAAGAGCAGAAAAAACCAGGACTTAGAAAAATGAGGGCAACCGCAAAACACAAAAATAAAAAGGTAGCTAAAGCCCACCGGCACAACAAGAGAAAAATTAAAAAAATTAACAGTGCGCTTTAAGGAAAGCTTTAAATTCAAATTTAAAAATTTAAATCACCCAAAGGGTTTACAAAATTTACAAAATTATAAAATAAATCATTTTCGGCTTCAATGGGTTTTAACTACAAAATAAAAGAGAAGAACTTACCGATACACGGGAAAGCAAAATGGTCAAGCAAAAACCAGGCGACATAACGCACCCCGAAAAAAACTCAAAATGAAATACGGCACAAGTAACCAGAGAACACGTCCGGCGACATGACCATTTGCTGCAAGAAGAAAGAGCGAAGCAAAAACACTCAAAAGGAAAACTCGGGTCTGACGTCACGGGTCTCCCCCCAACAAGTTAACCAAAAGGAGAACCGAAACGGCAGATAAGGCAGATGACAGCGACGGTAGTATAGAAGCCTAGAAGAGCAAATCAATTAATAGATAACTAATTAACGTCGACAGAGCAGATAACGAAAATTAATACAATTAGAACAATGCAAGGAAGAAATAATTTAAAATAAATTGTAACATTGAAAATAAAATGTTACAGGTTTAAGTGGAAAAAGTGTCAGTCACAATGAAGTATCATAATTGAAAGGCAACATGTGGTTAACAAACGGTGCAATTGCACAGTAGTAAAATATAGTGTCTCACTGTTGAGGTTGCCAGCACTGCAGATTTCTCTTTTTTTCTTCCAGCCTATCAATACTCGAAATGAATTCTCGTGACTCTCTACCAGAACTGATCATTTTACAGTACATGTAATGCTAAAAATAGGAAGAGTGGTTAATAAGTCTCATAAGTAGGTCACTAAGAATGGAGGAGAATCTATTAAAAAAGTTGATTTCCATGAATTAAACTTTACTTTAAAAAATAGAACCTGGATATCACAATATTCTGCAGTGTCTGTTTCAGCTCTGTAATAATTTTATAGATATTTTACTAAAACATGTAAATAGTTACATGTTATACATATTAGAGGCATACATATTATGGCAGTCGGTATTCCCACTTTTTTTGGGTAGTGACTGGCATTTAAAAAAACATCGCTGTTGTACTTTTTACAACAACGCCCCCGCCGAAAACATATCTGTCCACACAGTTAAAGTTTTTCAATTTATTTGTAAAAATTTTAATTTAATGTCTGGTGAATTCCCTAGTAGTATAAATAAAGCTGTAGTTGTACCTTTATTTAAGAAGGGCGAAAGTGATGATATTGCAAATTATCAACCGATGTCTCTTTTGTATTTATTTTCAAAGTTATTTGAAAAATGTACTATAAAAAAATTGCGGCTTGTTTAATTTTTAAATAAGAAAAACTTTTTTAGTTCTAATCAGTTTGGTTTTATTAAGAGTTTCATATAGTTCGGTTTTAGGTAGGGCATGAGCACTGAGAATCCTCTTGTGGTACTTATTATAGATGTTTACAGTTCCATGGATAAAAATAAGTCAGCTTCTGTTGTATTAATAGACTTAACTAAAGCCTTTGATACAATCACACTAAGCTATCAAAAATTTTGTACAACACTGGGATAAAAGGGGATTGCCTTGCAGGTCTTCAAAGACTATTTGAGTAACAGACTGCAAGTTGTGCACTTGGAAGGTGAGCTCAGCGAACCCCTCCGTGTGGATTGTGCCGTTCCCCAATCGTCAGTACTGGGGCCTGTATTGTTTTTAATTCATGTAAATAGTCATGTTGACCTGAATGGTAAGATCTCTGCATAAATGCTGATGATGGCCTTATATTACAGCACTGAGGAAGAAACCAGGATTAAACAACATATCAATTGAGATCTTAGGAAATTAAATTGACAGTTTACTCGCAGTTCTTTAATTCTAAATCCTAAAACTAGATAGGCTACATGTTTTTTTTTAATCTACTCAAAGAATTCTGATGCCTTTTTCATTTATCATTCTGGCTCATGTATGGAGTTTACTCCATACAATTCAATAAAATTGTGTAAATACCATGTGGGCAGAACCCATTAATAACAAGACATAAACAATAATGTATTTAAATGAAAAGGAGCTACAATAAAACACCAAAATGCACAAAACAAAAGGATTTATTGAGATTATTCATTCAGTTTAATAATTTTTATTTTAATGACAAAATTTTATTAATTTATTTTTAGTCACTTATTAATTTCTAGTTGATAGGTGGCTGACATGAAAAATGATGGCATGCACTCTGCTTACTTAAATGTAGACACTAAGATACAGTTGGAAGACGAACTCTCCTACAATATTCAACTGCATATATGTGAATAGACAAATTTTCATAAAATTGGTCTATAATATGTAAAAACATTCCTGAACTCAAAAATGTATTTAATAGGCCTATACTAAAAGGAGGTATCATATTACTGTTAAAAGTTAAAAGGAACAAAATGTGTACAGTTTTTTTTAGTAAAATATAAGATGTATGAATGTAATACATGTTAATGAATGAAAAAAAAATAGCAGCAAAGGCCAAATTAATGATGTATTTTTTATGTTGTATTATCCACCAGCATTTATGTATGGAGCGGAAACATGGGGGATAAATGAGAGGAATTGGAGTAGGTTACAGGCAGGGGAGATTAAGTCCTTAAGAGCAATAAAGGGTAGGATAAGGAGAGATAGAATAAAGAATACTGAAATTAGAGCTGAGCTAAATACAGAATGTATAAAGGAGAGGGTGGAGAAAATGAGGATAAGTTGGTATGGCCATGTAAAGAAAGAATGGGGGAGGCAGGTTACCTAGATGGATGGAAGAACAAAGGGTAGAAGGAACAAGATCAATAGATGACCAAGAAAAAGATGAAGGATGGACGGGGATACAACTGGAAACGAATAGTGGAGGAGAAATGGTGGATGGACAGAAGAAGATGGAGAGGCTTGGTGAACACCCAGACCCGGTGATAGCTGGAATGGGCATCGGATATGTATGTAATAGACCTTTGAAGAAAAATGTTGATTAATGGTCAGATAAAAATACTAATAAAATCAGCATCTAAAAATTGTATTGTGTAATCAAGTATTGGCCGGCCCGTGGTGTAGTGGTCAGCGCAACTGGCTACTATGACAGGGTCCCGGGTTCGATTTCCGGTCAGGTCTGGCATTTTTTTCATCTGTAAATCACCATATATCATTACCTACGCACAAGCCCAAGGCATAAGCCTTGCAAGCATCATCACTCAATAAAAAAAATTACCCACCTTCAATATTTACTATTAGTCTACTTTTCTTTTTGTCATATTTTTTCTTGAACAATTTACCTACGCTGTATAAGTGGGGTATTATTTTAAATAGTACATTCAAATTAGTTTCAATATTAAAAAATTGTTCCACAGTTACTCAGAACTTTTAGGGTGTAAAAATCTTCCAGTAAACACAATAGTTTGAGTTGGTTTATGTGTAATAATATAAAGGAAAGGATAATTTACTATGAACTGTTGGTTTGGAGAGCAGAGACTGCCGGGTGCTGAACCAAATCCGTTACCTGCAAAAAAAATCAGAATAAGCTCGATTTAAAAAAATTACATGAATTTATCAAAGAATATTAAGCATGTATCTGGATGAATACACTTCACCTAGCATCGACTGTTAAAACCTCAGGTTTTAAAACTGGTTTGACAAAACTTTCATCATTTTCATATTATGAAGTAAAGAGTTATCAGCTATATCCAAATGATGAAACATCAGTAATAACATAATCATTATATTATTAATAAGTTTATTAGGCTACACAAAATATTTAACTTAGGCCATCTCTGTGGTATAGAGGTTACTATGTTAGCCTACAAAAGGGAAGTTCAATTTCCTGCTAAAGTCCTGAAATTATTATAAGTAAGAACTCACAGTTCCAATTTTATGACCCACTGTAGTGTAAAATAACCAACCTGTTGATGTAATTTTTAATGATAAAAGTGTAAAAGTCAGGAGTTATTTTTCCCCTGTAGCTCTATTCATTGCATCAAATCGATTGATTTCAGATCAAATCCATATCTTATTAGACTACTTACAGTGTGCTAATTAACACATTAGCAAAAAGTAACCATATTTAAGTTAGTCAAAAGTTACCAAATTAATCTGTTATGCCCAAAATGTAATCTGTTTTTCATTATTGGCTATTTATTTGTTAAGACAACCTCAGTGTTGTTAATGCATTTTTACTTTCTCTTACCCTACAAATATAGGGAGGAAGAGTATTGTTTTCATGTTGATTTTTGGAATTGAGTTTTCACAGGAAATGCAAGTTTTCGGGCCCCCTGAACTCAAAAAATATGTTTTCAGCTTCTGGTCTGTGTGTGTGCGCGCGTGCGTGTGTGTGCATGTGTGAATACAATATCTCAAGAATGGAATATCAAACGTTGAAACTTGGAACTTAAGTACTACTATGGGACCCGACACAACTAAAGTGCATGTAAACAAAGTTGTAGAATATTAAAAACTTACAACTTTCATTTCAAGCAATATTTTTGACAAAGTGAGTGTCAATTAGTGACTTTCGACTTTTAAGTCGAACAGAGGTTAATTTTCATTATGCGTCATTCACTTGTTAATTAAAAGCAAATTTCTTTTTCATTTTACTGCGTTTACTCATGATTAAATCATTTTTGTTATATGTTGAATTATTTATACTGGCAAGAGAAAGTCAAGTGAGTGTTTCACACCAGAGTTTTTAAAATTTGATTTTTATGTTTTACAAACCATTTACAGGCCTCTAACATTTTTTTTAAAACATGTTTTATACTCGTACATAAAGGTTTTTGTAAAAAAATTGAAAATACTTTCATTATTGATAATTTCTGATTAGTGGGGTTGTTGAGTAGAGAAATTATTACTGACAAAAATTTGTAAAGATCAGATTACCAAAGTTAATTTTCACAAATGTTGGTAATAATTATTTCTAGGGTTTATCTTACCAGTAGCAGCTGCCGCCTCAGTTGAAACTTCATCAACGTTGATATATGTTCTATGAAAAATGTCATCTATACTAAATGGTACATCAGATATTTTTGAAAAATTTGCTTCAGAAGTGAAAGTTTTATCAAGCCCCATCTATTAAACAGAAAACAAATGACAATAATTGAAACATTTTCAATAGTTTATTGGAACAACTTTTAGCTTCAAAGGTTTAGACCCATAAATAAATTGTAATATAATATGAAGAAAACAAGTTCAAACTTCTTTTTATTTCAAGACTTCTTTTATTATTTTTTACAATACTATTTCTGTTAATTTGTTTAGGATACCTATTAACTACCACTAGCAAGCCTCAATGGCATGTAATTCACCTCATTCCATTTAATTACAATCGATGATTTAAAATTAGTTTTTAATTTTTTCAACAGTAAAAGGAACAGTCATATATTTTTACTTTTATATTTAGAATCATCTTTATAAAATTATGAATGAATTCTAGAAAATTAATAAATGTAGTGCAAAATGACAAACAAACCAAAATTGAGAAGTAAAATGTTTAGCTTTCACAGATTATTTGGGATTATTTTCGCAATCAAAAGAAGAGGTAATTTCACAATTAACATTTAAAAGCAGTTTTAGAAAAGACATGCTTGCAGATCTTGTTGTAAAAACAAGAACAATCATAACTAACAATAGAATTCAAAGGAATTTTTTTTCTAGATAGGATAAAAAGTTAAAATAAAATAATAGTAGTTGGAATAATAAAAACCAAATATGGATCCATAGAATATGTTAATCAATTTAAATATCTGGGAAAAATCATTTAAACCGACAGCCTTTCCAAAAAAAGCAATGAATTTGGGAATCCAGAAATTTGAATCTTTATTTCATAAAACTAAACACATCTTCACCAAAAGGAACATTTCCATTAACACCAAAATCAGATATTACAAAACAGTTTCGGAGGCCATGATTTTGTTTATAATAGAAACAACACACTTTTCAAAAGGAGTATTTGAGAAAGTCTTAATATTAGAAAGAAAAATATTTAGCCCAATAAAAACAGAAGACAATAAATATACACGAAAGCAAAGCAAAGATCTTTACAAAAATTTACAAACAATAAAATCCAAAAAGAGCAAAAGCAGTTAAGATTTTATGGTCACATGTTTAGAATGAGTGAAGATCAATAAAAACAATAAGATCTTTAATGTAATTTACTATGTCAAAAGCTCAAAAGGTTCTTTCAAGAAATTAAGAGAAAAGAATGAAATGTTCAGGGCAAAAGACAGTGATTGTTTAAACAGAAAAATTCAGAAAGAAAATTCATAGCCTAGAAATCATTCCTGCTGAGAGAATAAATTATGAGAATTTTCTCTGAAGAAGAAGAAGAAGGGGGGAGAGAGAGTGTCTGTATGTTAATGTGTGTGTGAGAGAGAGTATATGTATATGTGTGTGTGTGTGTGTGTGTGTGTGTGCGCGCATGTGTGTGTGAGAGAGAGAGAGAGATGGCGTATTAAAGAGCTGCATAGGGTGGCACGATGGCGGGTGCAAAATCTAGAAAAAAGAAATAAAAACACTTTACAGAGAACATTTGTTATTATCTGGCCTCTTGCAATCAATAAATAAAGTAATCTTTACATGCATATTACTATTTTTTATTTTCCAAATTTATAGGCCTCTAAGTGAACTCAAAATTCTGTCTCATTGTTTGTAGTACAGTTTAAAAAAGTAGTATAATGCGCTAGAAATAATATAATAGAGTATTATTTTTTTATTAGTACTGTTTAGGTCAATTTTAATTTTAGAAATTTTCCTGCCTAAATGTTTATCCTACTAGCCAAATTCAGTAATGTGCAGTGCTACAAAATTTTAGTAAACCTGAGTGAAACTTCACATATTCAATTGAAATTCTTGAGTTTTTGTCCTTTCCAAACTATAATCAGTTTCAACAAAACAAGACATGCCATTAAGTTTACCGCTTACTGAATGGATAGCTTCTGTAAGGTATGTTCCGTCTTACGCTCATTTCTTAGATAAACATGGTGCCAGTACCTACTGTGTCAACTTAAATCTTCAATTTTTAACCTCTGAAGCATAATTAAATGAATGATATCAAAATTAGGGGTTTTGATGATCATTTTGTAAATTAAGGAAGCAAATAAAGCAGTGCTTCATTTTCTTCCTGGACTGCACACCACTGGTATATGCATTACGTATCATGTAATAAAATAGTTATGTACAACTTTTTAAGGGCAATGTGTTATATACTCTGGATGAGAAGGGAGCCCTGATTGAAATCATTGCCTGATGGAATTTTTAGTAAATTTTCTATATTTTGCAAGAAAATTTTAATTTCTTTGCTAGTTTTCACAGTAAATTCATTCCTGAAGTTACATTACAAAATGAATTATACATCTGAGTTCACAATGGCAATTTCAATTGTGCTACAAAAAGCAAGATTAATTCATCAAGTATTTGTATTTTTAATTGAGCTGCAATTTTTAATTATTATGTGCGAATATCGCAGTGATGGCTCTAAAGAAGTCATTTAAATTGTGCTGGTGTTTACCCAGTTCTTAAGAATCCTGAATACATTCTGTAATAATAATTATTACAGATAATTATTACAATAATAAATAATTATTATTTATAATAATTATTACAGATAATTATTACAATAATAAATAATTATTATTTATATGAAATATTTTATACCCCTATTACCTTTTCAAGGATCGGTCTCATCTTATAATTGTGTTCAGATTTAAATTTTGGTACTTTAATTAAACATAAATTTTTGTCATTTGAATCAGCTTTAAACAAATCAGTTAAAAAAGATGAATGTAGATTCTTTTGCGATATTTGTTGGATGTTCTTGTCTGCTTCGTTAATACCCTTTTTATCATTTGGTAAGATGATTGTAAATACAAAGTTACCCTGAAAAATTATTCATTTTATGTATTTATTGAATATTACTGATAATATTGTTAAACATTATCTGGTGTATTTAGAATTAATTTTATACAATATAGAATAAACCACCAAATATATACTAAATGACTCACCTGATTACACGAGTCAATTGACACTTATTTTTTTTATATTGAATAAAAATATTACATATGTGTTCTGGATAAAAAAGACTCACATTTGAATCTGTTGTCAAATGGATTTTCAACAAATTTATCTGATGAGAAAGCAGTCCCTAAATAAGTGAATTCTTTAATTTCCTCCATATACTATATGTTTACCTCCAGGTATGTGATCTGGTCAGAAAGGAGTCACATTAAAATCTATTGTCAAATGGAATTTTCAACTAACTTATCTGATTAGAAAACAGTCCCTAAATAAGTGAACTCTTTAATTTCCTCCAGAACCCTACCATTTACCCTTACTCCTTCTCCTGAAAAAGAAGATCATATGGAAGTTTGTTCACTTCCGTATGGCTGACATATGGTGTAGTGGTCAGAACAACTGGCTTCTACACCAAGAATCCCAGGTTCAATTTCCGATCAGATCTGTAATTTTTTCATCACTCATTTTTATCTCTATCACCCTTCACAATCTGCATTAGCATTAATTATTATACAATTATATTGAATTGTAAATCTCATCTGGTCAGCCAGGTTAGTATTAAATATTTTACCTTTGTCTCACTTATAAACATTATAAAACAGTGTAATTATTACTTATAATATTATGGTTTGTAACTGATTAATCAATAAATTATTATAGGCCTATTAATGGCATATTTTTTATAAGATTCTTATTTTACCACATATGGTAACTCCAGAACTTTAGCATTCAGTTGATTCACTTCCTTGTATTTCAATTCTGTAGTTGACAGAGTCATCATATCTACTTCGTATGATTTATCCAAGCCATAAAATGTTTCTTTTCCAGTTAGTGTTTCATCAAATGGGTACTGCCAGTTGGATTTAAAGTAAACAGCATTCACTAGTACAGATTTTGTAGAGGATGAAATGGCACCTAAAACAATAAACATATTTTTGATAATAGTGGTAATGGAATGTTGGTTGGCTATAATTTTCTAAATCATTCAGGCTACAGTACACAGAAACTGCTTTCACATTATACGGTAAAATTACTGGAAGTTCTTATAAAAACATGTTTTAATTTTTTCAGCCAACAAACAATAAAATTTATCTCAAAATTTAAATAAATTTTTATACAATTTGTCCAAATTATGATGAAACTGTTTTACATTTTCCTTCCTCAACAGTTATGAAAGTTTGTCAGTATGGGCAGCCTCCTAAAATGTATTTCACTTCCACCCTGCAAAGAAAACTTTCATTTCATGAAATAGAATTATGAAACTGAATTATGAATAGAATTATGTAACAGGTTCTTCTATGAAATCGTTTAGAGAGAATAATTACTACTAGATTCACTTTTATTACTCCTGTTTTTTTAATACCTGAGTAATTAGGCCTATTTTGAATGACCATAAAATAAGATACCTACATTAGAGCTCTGAAAATAATGATGGGGTAAGTCGCAGAAGGCTGATACTTTGGATGTAAGACACATTAACACTTGAATCAGGTTTAATTTCATTTAATACTACAAACAAGTTTAATTTTATTTAAAAATAAGTTATATCATTCAACAGTGATCAAAAGAACAATGAATTACCTTGTACAGACATATCATAATTTGCAACAAAATAAAACGTGTGTCATTGCGTAGTTAACCCATCACTATTATTATATAAATCCTTTAACCACTTATACTATCATAAAATGGTAACTTATTACAATATGAAAAATATGCTAGTTATTATTATACTGTCTAGAAGATAGACAACTATTAAATAAATAAATAAAATTAAATCGACATTAAATTAAAAAGAAATTTGAATACAACCATAAAAAAATAATCATAAAACACATAAATTATATATATTTCATTAATAAACAATAAAACTAATTACTACAGAGTGATTTTTTTATACTGTTACCCAATTGTTAATGTTTGATAATTTTTTTTATAAGAAAGGGAAATTTTGTTTTGTGACATGTTTTTGGTCGTGTTACAAACAGAATGTCTTTTGCCCAATAACAACGGGTTTTCATTCTTGAACAATATTTTGCTACAAAATTGTATGGAAGTGTAAAAAAATCATTTCAAATTAAATTTTTTGGTGTTCCTCCACCAGAAAAAATTTCAGTTTCTAATTAACACTGTGTTTACAACTTCCATTCTGTTATCATTTACGAAAGACCTAAACCAACAGCAATATTGCAATCATTTGTTTAAATCTGGAGGCTGAAGCTCTTGGACTAATCATACGCGATACGGACACAATTTCAATTTTTTAGCAGCTTTCTGAACACTCGAATACGACATACCAACTTGCGAGGAAAGTTTTTGTAAACTTTTCTGAGGAGAATTGAGCAATCTTATTTTCACATTCTCTAAAACGTCATCTGTCAAGAGAGTTGGTTGACCACTATGTTTTCTGTTGCAAACACTACCTGTCTCTCGAAATCGGTTTGTTAGCCTGTAAATTAATATTTTTTCTGGTGGAGGAACTCCAACAAATTTATGATTCTTTTGCACTTGTGTACAATTTTGTAGCAAAATATTGTTCAAGAATGAAAACCCGTTGTTCTAGGGTAAAAGACATTCTGTTCATAACACGACCGGAAACAGCAAAAAATTTTACACAGCTCAAGGATTCTCCTTGAGCTGTGTAAAATTGGTTGAAGAAGAATCAACTCACACTGCCGAATCTATACCGGTTGAGTAGGGCTACCAACTTCGTGTCACAATACAATATTTCCCTTTCTTAGAAAAAAATTACCAGACATTAACAATTGGGTAACAGGACTAAAAAATAACTCTGTAGTAGAATACCTAAAACAATAAACCAACACAAAGTAAACAAAAAAGGTGAAAGAATAATCTATGAGAAACTTTTGATCTAAAATTAATGCCTACATTCTTTCTTGCTAAGCCTGGGAAAAGGAAGACATGGTTTTTCCCAAACCACAACACACAAAAATTCCAGATCAACCAGATTGTGATCTCATGAACCATCCACACTGAAATCATGAATGTGAAAGTTAAAAAGACCTTTAACGTAGAATCTTATCACTTTCTCTCCTTAATTAAAATGAAATTTTCACCCAAAATGCTTAAAGCTTGCTGAAGTTTGTATTAATAATTTATTATAACCTGATGCCAAAAACATGGAACAAGTGTTACAGTATTACTGAGTATGTGTTCGGAAAATCATAATTATAAGTTAGTTTACCTGGTTGAAAGAGGTCTTGAATCAAATTATTGGTTTTGATGGCAACATATTTATTAATAATTTTCCGAGATTCTTCTGGATAAGTTGCTATATTAAGATTATCTACATCTGAATTAAAATCATTAATCAAAAGATTCTTGTATTCCTGTTTTACTGGAAAATGGTCATCGATAAACAATTTTGTTGCAATACTTAAATTTTTCTCAGGCTGCAATCATAAAAAAATTATCTGATATATTAATATCATTTTATAAAAAAAAAATACTGAAGGTAATAAGGGTTCATTATAAGTAGCTGACTACAATAAGAAAAGTAGAGAAGTGCTTTCAGTAAGAAAACAGTTTTTTTACACACCATACTACTCTTCTTTTTTTTTTGCGCCCTGGAGACTCCAGGAGGAGTATAGGACATGTCGCCAGATGTAACACCTGAAATACATATAAGAATCACACAATGTATCGCTACTATCAAGAAAGAAATTCTTGTACGCTATAAAAAGTTTCACTGATCAAGTAATTTTTCAGATTTTTTTTAAAGGACTTCAAATCCTCACAACTCTTTAAAGATTGGGGTAATTTATTCATGAATTTTCTCCCTGCATAAGTAGGTTTTTGTTCAAACAATTTTGTGGAGTGATTAGCCACATAATAATTATTCCTGTTTCTCGTGTTATGATTGTGAACATTGAAATTCTGCATAAAATTATTTTGCCTAACATACATAATCACCTCAAAAATGTAGAGGGAGGGAACTGTAAGCAATTTAAGCTCCTTAAATAGTGGCCTGCATGAGGTTAGCTGGTTAGCTCCCACCATACACCTAATAGCTTTCTTTTGAATTTTAAAAACCCTATTTATATTACCCATGCTAGAATTACCCCATACTAAAATACCATAACGGATATGAGACAGAATGAGGCCATGATAAGCTGCCATTAGTAATTTTTTATCATTTAATCTGGCGATTTGTTTTAGTGCAAATACCCCAGATGATATTTTACTACAAACTTGATTGATATAGAAGTCCCAAGACAAAGATCTATCTAGAGATACGCCCAGGAACTTCACTGTTTCTACATGCTCTAAACTATTATTATGAATAAATACATCCACTTCTCTACTTTCTTTAACGTTATGTTTATTTTTAAACTGCAAGTACTGACACTTTTTCCCATTAACTGTTAATAACATTTGATTCAAGAACTGTACTACGGACTCTATGTTAACATGTGTATTTACTTCAAGAGCATCTACCAGTAAACTGGTACTCTTTAACTACTCTAAACATTTCAAAAACATTCAAAGACCAAGAAGTATTATCTATTTATTTATTCTTTATTTATCTATTTATTTCATTATCTATTTTCTCTAATGCAAGAGACTTTCTATTAATTTCTTTGAGAATGAATATCAGAAGACCTTAATTGAAGAAAAAATAATAAAAATTAAATAAAAAATATATAATACAGCTAATAAATTAATGGAGAATACATACATAAAGAAAGTCTTTCATGGGATACAGAAATCAAGCACTATAGAAGAGCACTGTTACCAGAAACATTAAAATGTGAGAGAATCGCTGAAGTATAACGCAAAAGGTGTAAGAGAAAAGATAAAAAAGTATTGAAACGTAAAGAAATGTGCATAAGGGTTCAACAATTAAAACTTTAGAAAGAAAATATTGGGTAAGGAACCCCCCAAGCAAAGAGATTTATAAACAAATGCAAATCACACTGCATTAAATAACAAAAAGCGTGAGATTCTTAGGACGTCTGGAAAGAATAAGCCATGAAGGATTCACAAAATAAAACAAAAATTGCAGAGAGCTGAAAGAATGCAAAAACAAACAAAGATGGCTCAAAGAAACAAACAAAAAATTAATAACACTGAACATAGATACAGATGTAATGTGGAAGATAGGAATAATTTTAGAAAAACAAACGAAGAATAATAGGGTTTTCTGGGGATAAAGTGAAGAAAACCAACATACTGAAGCAGAGCGATGAAAGAAAGAATGTATTTTCAAAATTAATGGAGAAAAAATGGGAAGAAATAAAACTCAAGCTTGGAAACAAGAACTTAAGCACTAAATTTACAGAAGTAACTCGTGCATAAGCTGAGTGAAACAAAAATTTTAAAAGAAAATCCTCTTTTTAATTTTTAAAGTACCTACTAAAAAGAAACTCCCAAGTTAGATTCCTGATTACAATCTGAAAAATTTTCAAACCTATGTTCACCATGTTAATGCTCAAACCTATGTCAATGCAACAATAAATAAATAAATATACATAATTCTATAGGTACCTACAGTTTTTTAAACTTAGCATGAAATGACTAGCCCCTGTATCTATGTGTACTTCGCCCATAATCTTACTGATACAGCTGAAGCCCACAGATGTGTTACATAAATCTATAATTTACTTAAATCTGAAAACAATTTTCTTACAAACTAAATTATATGAAATTTACTTTTATTCCATCCACAAAATTTTTGTATTTCAATAGAGTATTTTGATCATCACTCGATAATTCTAATACTTTCTTTATTTCTTCTTTTGTACTGCCAGCAGACCCAAAATAAAGTGCTGCAAGAAAGATATTCATGCTTAAAGGACTCAGCAACATGTTTTCTTCCTCTGTTGATGCACCCTGAAAAATATATTTGTATTAACAGAGAAATTATATTACATAGACTACATTATAAAAGAGCTAAAGTGATTTTCAGTTGGAACTGAAATACTAAACTATACACAAAATACCCAATCTTCAATACATTATAAATAAATCAACATATATATATATTTGTTGTTTTTTTTATCCTCAATGGCTTACATAATGAATTTGAGATTATGCAGGGAATATTACATAAATGTGATTCCTTGTCAGAATCCCTTCCTTTTTGTGAACAAAATGATTTCTTCATAACTCTAACACTGAAAGTGCTGAAGACAAATTTAAGCGATAGCATGTGAAATTACAAATCGTTCAGCGATGTTGTGATGGTTTACATATTATATAGTACATGTGTATGGTTTACATTTTCATGTACATGTGAAGTGGATATTCAGAGGGCGATAATTATGTGGTTATAACTTGAACATCTATAAGCATCTGGGAGATTTTGTCTTCTTCTTGGTTTCTTTGCCCAACTTGGACTATATTTTAAGCAATTGTGTAACAAAATCTAATTGCATAACACATACTGAAACACCATTAAAATTATGGTAAATAGAAGAAAAATTACCATGATTGAAATCATTCAATTTCCTGGATTTAAAAACTATGGTACAAGATCTATCCTCCACATATCTATTGAATTTTTTTAATCTAAAGTCAAATTAACATCTAGGTCATTATTGACTATTTTGGATTGAGGAATAATGGGTTTAAATGAGTAATAATTTTAAGACCCTAGCCAGGAATTGAACCTGGAACCTTCCTGTTGTAGTGTAGCATACTAACCACTAGGGCATGGAGGTGGGTTCCATCGATTGCCATCAATTTAAATCCTGAATTCTGGAATAAAATCAGTTAAGAAACCTACTGCCTAAAAGCAGTGGAGATGGATTTCTGGAGGCAGAGCTGTGGTGTGTCGTGCATCGATCGAATTCCGAAATTAAGTTAAGAATTGACATTCATAAAAATATCATGGATACCATATCTTGGAAGCAATTGAAATGGTTTGGCCATTTGCAGAGGATGGAGGATGGTAGGTGACCAAAGAGGGTATGGTAGTGGACACCAGCCGGTGGAAGGAGGGGTAGGCTGGAAGTGACATGGTTGGATGGCATGCAGGAGGCACTGTCTTTGCAGTGGCTCTCCGATGGGGAATGGCAAGACAAAGAGAGGTGGTGCTTAGGAAGTGAGATGCAGCTGGGGCTGTAAATCCTCGCATGAATATATATACATATATATATATATATATATATATATATATATATATATATAAGAAAACTACTTACTGTGTACAGATCTACAGCAAATTTGTTGCTACTTTGTCCATAATTTGACAAAATATCTCCGTTTTCCGTTTCCTTAGTGTTTGGGTACATCTGGACTGTACCAATGAGTAAAACTAGAAAAAAGTAAGTGAAACAACTTAATGAGGTTACCCAAACTATCAAGGTCTAATCTTATAGAACTACCTTTTAGGAGTAACTGTGGTCGTAAACAGAATCCATGTATAGGCCTAATAATCAGAAAAAGATGTAATAATAAAAATCAATCATATTACCATGAAATTGTATCATGTAAATTTTGTTTTCTGCAATAATTGCCTTTAGATCAAGTTATTAGGTTGCAATTTGCATCTTTGCCATTCCATAATCAGGGTTGTTGTTTACTACAGTAGGCGCCTGCCTATCCTAAACAATAGTCTACTAATAATAGTTTACAGTTAAAGAAAAATTAATATTATACATTGAACTTACAAATTAAAACAAATGCACCCAAACAAAAAGAAGTTCCATAAGGTGTAGGCTACCAGTGTCACCTTATAGCTAAAATAACAAGTTGTGTCCAGAAATATGGGCAAGCTACTATTTTGGTTTGGTTTTTGTTTTGCAAACCAATGCTAGGTACTACAAACGATGAAAAAATACCAGACCTGACCGGGAATTAAACCCGGGGGCCCTAGTGTAGAAGCCATTTGCACTGACTGCTACACCACAGCAAGCTGTTAGCATGCGAAAACATATGAAAAGGGTGCAGACATGGTAAAAGAAAAATGCGTGCACCAAAGCACAACATTTTGGTTGTTGTGATATCACTACTCAAAGTCACATCCGTTTGCACGGTTCAGCTAGTTGTAGGTGGGATCATGAGTAATTTTCAGCGTTCTTCAAAATATTTTTCTGTGATACCAATCACAAAAAGATAGTATTCAGTATCAGTTACTGAAGCTAACCTAAAAATGCCTGCACTTGCAGTAATAAAGCAGACAAGTGATGATGGCAGGACTGTGTTAGCAGCGGAATGAGTATATTTATGTATTCTTTTTGTTGGAGTCCAGGAGTCATACCATTTTCCCAGTGTGATGGTGATGTCGAAGGCTTGCAGTATAATACTTAAGTATAGAGGCTAAACTGTGGTCAAGGGCCTACATAATGGCAGGAGAAAAATTCAAAATGAAACTTTTCTTCCAAAAAGTATTACTAGTTATTATTTTTAATCGTAACTTATCACCTCCTGATCAGAGACTAACTTCCGATACTTGCCAGTAATAAAGTCTTCCCCAGGCCGAGTTACAAGCCCTGAGCTGGGTAGTCCAGTAGTGGGGCTGCTGCCTTAGAGCCTCTAGACGGGTCCTGGGTTTCATTTGGAGACCCACCTCCTAGGTTCGTCCACCGTTAGGAAAATTTCTCTTCCGCCTTCGAGACTGTTGACCATTTTTCTGGTTTTCACCTGCCCTGGATTTTATTTGGGTTGACCTCCTAGGCTCTTCCGTCCTCTACACCGAAACCCTCCATCTCCACCGTGAAGACCATTGACCAGTTTTCACCTCAGTTGATCCGCAGGTACTTATTTGGCTATGCCTTAATTGTACCTGCCAGCATATCTACAGGACGTTCCCTATCAGCCATTGGGATGCGCCATGTCGGGGTTGAGACCGCCATCTGTGTCCTTTAGAAGGTTAAGCTTAGCGCCTACTCAATTCAAAGCCAAACCCTCGCATGAGCTGACCAAACATGGAGGGCATGGAGGGACCGAGCACATGGGTCTGATTACAGAGGAATGAATTTCTTATCCAGGCTGCTGAAATGAGATTTTTGTACTCGGTAAGATAGAGTACGTAACAAAGCTATACGCGCTGAATTAAATGTTCAGTCACAGTAGGAAACGAATATGTAAGAATATGTAGAATATGTAAGAATGTATTAAGAATATGTAAAAGAAACTGGTCCAACCATTCACTTCGCATGTCAGTGTACAGACATGCGAAGCCACCATGGAAATATAAACCTTTAGGGAAGCGAGGCTTGGGAAGACCTAAAATGAGATGGGTGCTGGAACAGGCCATTGAGCCTAATCCTTGACAGATGATAATAATCATGGCGACTAACCGCCTCATTTATAGATTAGAAAATTGTTTACAAGCTGATGCACAATAACGATATTGTTTAATTAAATATTATCACTAACATTATTACATAACATAAAATGAAAACAAATTGTAAACAAGGCATGTACTGTAAGATTATAGTATGCAAAGACAGGCTACTTCAGAACTAATGACAAGAGAAACTTAGTTCCTAATAGGTAATATGGTCAACATTTTCAAAAATGCATCAATACATCATGAGTTAACGTACTACTGGATGACATTTGGCATAAACATTTCTCTCTCCTTCATCCTGAAAACACACAGAGCTGCCAGATAGACAATAAAAATTGACTGAAATTTATTACTTGTAATAGCCTAATTAATCACTAGAATTTACTGACCAGAGAAAATAACTGACAAGATCATCTTCAATTTTCTTTCAAAACTGCAGCTCTCGTTAACAGGTTTATATCTCCTGTCCCAAACTAAAAATGTTGTCTCTAAACTTGGTAAGCTTTTATATAATAGAAACAACTTAACTGATTAGTTTTGTTGCTGAAGTTAACAATCCGTAATGGATTATTAATTTTTAATTATCTATCATTCATTGGAAAATAATTTACTTTAACTGCAGTAAATTTTATCGCTAATAATAAATTAAGTCATAAAAATAAACATCTTAGTAATAAATCAAGATTAAAAACTACACTTAGTAGATGCAGCGTGACTAAAGGACAATTTCATTAATTTTTTTTTATATTTAGCAAGAATGCAAAAATAACTATCTTTTGAAACATCAACTGCATTTTAAAATATAGATAAAGTGTTATTCATGTTTTTCCTATTGATTTTTGTGATACAAACAAAGGTTAATTAGGTTACACAAATTTTCGAAATAGTACAAAAAAATCTTTATGCTGTGTATTGCAGTTTGTGCAACCAGTTAAATTATATGAACAATAAAGAGGAATGTGACTAAATAGCAGGGCTTTATAACTAAATAAAATAATAAAACTCATAATAGTGAGGATGGAATTAAGCCTTAGTAAATGATGCAACATCTTTTAAGTGTTTAATTTTTGTCAAATTAATCATGAAAATAGTGAGTTAATTAAGATTCAGTATTAATTGAACCCTAATGTAAAAACACTGTAAATTTGGCTAACCTTTTTTAAGTGCTTTAATTTTTTTCTTTAGTCTATGATTTTATTTTTCTAAACCTAAATTTTTCAGGGGATTCACCATCATTAGTTGTGTAAAATATACAAGTTGAAACTAAAATAAAGCACAACTCGCACCCATTTATCAGTAACAATTCAGAAATATTAATAAATTAATATGCAATCATTTACAATGACTTGCAATAAAGAAGAAAAACAGTATGAGTGAGGTAATAATTAGTTTTACCGCTAAACCAATGAGTGCAACATAGAACTGTGTGCATAGTAGTGCACACTCCTACTGATGTATTGCAATATCAGGTGTTATGTCCACACTCACATTATATGATTCATACTACTAGAGAAACTAATTAACTTTTCTGATAACAGTAATCCCTTGCCATCTGTCGTTGCCTTTTCTGATTGTCAAAAAATTAAAAAATGTGAAATACACATTGTTTTTCCTGTCTTTATTCCACACAGTATTTATGAGGCGTAATAAGAAGATTTTCCCTATAACAGACAGGTGGGAAAGTCAAATTATTTACACTCAATCTGTTTGTTGCAGGTAAATCTTGTAAATAGTTCTGTTTCTTATCACATGGTCAGCCAATTAAAGGACTGAGTCATTTAAGAACAGAAGAGGTAGAGGTGTAAAAGACACATCAGAGTTATCTCCTCTGAAAGTAATAAATTTCATTATACAGCCAGACCCTGGCGTGAATGAAGTGAAGGTGTAATTTGCAGCGTGGAAAATATGTGCTTTTTAGAGGGCCCAGCATGCTGATAAGTGTACTTTTCTACTCGGTGAGGAAGGCAATTTGTACATCACCTCACTCCTCATTTTACTTAGGTAGTAAAACTTCTACTGGTTCAAACAAGCCTTTCAGATGATGACCTAAACAACAATTAAGAAGAAGTATTGCATGAGACTTTATTGTATTTAAATCATGTAGTTTCTCTAGCTGATTTACCTGTTGTTTTTTTAAGAGTAATTTGTTCTGTGGTTTCAAGTTACATACAATAAGTTCTTTCATGCTTATTTTTTTCAAGTCATCTCTACTGTTTCAAGGATAAAAATGTCCACATGCACTGAAAAGAAAAACCTAAGACAAGTCATGCATCTTTAATTTAAAAATTGAACATATTGGTCGGCTTAAAAGTGGCAAGGTTTTGAAAAAAAAAATTGATGGTTTGTTACATTGAAAAAATAAACAAAACATTCAGAGAAGTGTAAAACAAAGCACTTTTCAGTCAGAAAAAGTTACATTTGTATGTTGCGATTATAACACTGAAAAAAATGAAGAGGGCTTTGAATATTTGCATTGAAGAAACCACTCACAAACCCATGCCTCTCAGTTCTGTTTTAATTTTTTGTATTCTAAGACCAAAACCCTCCTATTCCAATATAGGTTTAGCTTTACTATTCACAAAACATAATCCCCACAAATAGCAAATGATTACTATACTCCAAAACTGGAAGAGCATCATCAGATACAACATCAGCTGACTGAACTGCTCCACAAAATAATATATGAAGATAGAAAAATATTAAAAAATTAAAAATTAAAAATATTAAAATATTAAATATTGAAGATAGATAGATTGAAGAAGATAGGGTACATCCCTGAGGGTACAAGCAGGGCTTTGGTGTCAAATTAATGAGGTTTCATCTCAAGTCATAAAAGGTAGTGTTGCCTTGGCAACCTTTAGTAACTTTAGAGGCTGTCACTAAAATAAAGTAAAGGTATTTCTAATGAAACAAAAACTAAAAATTAAATAATATTTTATTGAATATCCAGATTATATACATCTTATATCTAAAATAAATATAATTAATTTTATTTAATATATAAAGTCTTCTTCATATAAAATGCTGATATTAAAATATTCACAAATTAACAAAATGGGAAATGTTAAGATGTGTAAAATTAAACCAGCAAATAATTTCATATTTATAACTTCATTTAAATATTGAAAGAATCCATTTAATTAAAACCTCTCAATATAATTATTATAAAGATAAATAAATATTGTAGAGTCACTTTAAAATAATAATTACGGCATGATTTAATAATAATAATAATAATAATAATATTTATTTATTCCACTTTATACAAATGCAAAATTATATCTTATCTACTAGGAATAAATAACCACCCACTCAAGTAAACGGTGGTTTTATATATATATATATATATAAACAGATTTACACAGGTAGTGTTCTTTGCTTCTTTCATTACACTGCACATAGCTTCTATTCCCTTCTTACGATACATGGAGCAACATTACCGATGCAGTTTAAGTTCATAATAAGATTATCTATTTCAGTGTTTAATACACAATCACCCGTTAAATAGTGTTCTTCAATTTCTTTGTTAACTAGGATCGTACATGACTAAGGCATATGAGTCAGGTCACGATAACAATAAGAAATAAACAATGTATTTAAATGAAAAGAAGCTACAATAAAACACAAAAATGCATAAAACAAAAGGATTTATTGCGATAATTTTTCAGTATAATTGTTTTTATTTTATTGACAAAAATTTATTCATTTATTTTTAGTAGGTAGGATGGCTGACTAATGAAAAATGATGGCATGCACTCTGCTTACTTTAATGTAGACACTAAGAAACGGACACAAGATGAACTCTACGGTTTTCAACTGGCACGTATGCCAGCATGAATATACATGTATTTGTATGACTAGACAAATTTAATTTTAAATTGATCCTATAATATCTAAAAACATTCTCAACTCAAAAATATATTTAACACTAAAAGAAGTATCACATAGTTACAAGTTAAAAGGATCAAAACGAGTGCACTTTTTTAGAAATACAATTTTTATATGAATGTAATAGACCATAGAAGAAAAATGTCATTTGATGGTCAAATAAAAATTCTTATAAAACTGGTATCTAAAAATTTTATTGTATAATCAAGTCCCCACCGACAAAACTACCATTACTTTTCTTTTTGGAATTTTTTTCTGGAATGATTTAGGTACCTAATTTTATATCAGTTGGGTATCTCTAAAATGCATACAGTCTAAAATTAGTTTTAATATTAAAAATTTATTTACTCACTTGGTGTGTAAAACAAAATCTATTTTTTAAAAATTAAAGAATTTATCCACAGTTAATCAGAACTTTTAGGGCGTAAAAATCTTCCAAAAAAACACAACAGTTTGAGTTGGTTTATGCATAATAAAATAAAGGAAAGGATAATTTACAATGAAATAATAACTTGGTATGCAGAGTATTGAACTCTCCATATCACCTGTAAAACAAATCAGAATAAGCTCAATTAAAAACAGACATGAATAATTTATAAAAGAGTATTAAGAATGTAGGTACCTGGATGAATACATTTCACCTGGTATCTGATGTTAAAACCAGTACCTCAGGTTTCAAAACTGGTTTGAAAGAACTGTCATAATTCTCCTGTTATGAAGTGAAGAGTTATCAACTATAGTCCAAGAGATAAAAGCTCTTTAATAACTTAATTATTGCTGATTTGTTTAGTACACTATAAATTTAACATAGGTCATCTTTGTGGTATAGAGGTTACTGTGCTAGCACAGAAGGTTCACTTTCCAGCTAGGGTCCTAAAATTATTACAAGAGCTCATAGTTCCATTCCAGTCTGATGACCCCCCCCCCACCCCACCCTAGTAACTAATAATCAATCAGCTGTTAATGTGATTTTTAATAATGTAAGTGCAAAAGTCATAAGATTTAAATTTCTCGCTGTATATTCAAAGAAGCAGATCAAATCCATGTCTTCTTAGACCACCAGCAATCAGTGTGTGTGTGTGTGAACACACAACAAACAAAATATCTCAAGAACGGAATAGGTAGGCCTACATACAGTACCAACAAAACTGAAAATTTGAACTTAAGTTAGGTAGCTACTATGAAGAGACCAGACACGAACATTTTAATAAAAATCTGGTATGAAACACTCACATAACTTTCTCTTGCCAATGCAAATAATTAACAATATAACCTAACATTAGTAATAAAACATTAGAAATAAACAAAATATAACCTCAATTAACATAACCTAATTTTTTAATCATGAGTCAAAGACGCAAAATGAATATCAACCTCAGTTTGGCTTAAAAATACGGAAAATCACTCTTTCACTCTAAAATATGCTCCGTAGGGAAAAATGCTTACAATTAAAGTTGCAATCTTTTAATTTTCTATAAATTAGATTGTATACTTTTTTGTCGTAAATGCATGCTAAGGCTGAAATCTTAAAAAAAACAATATTTTTTACACGTTTTCGTGAGAAAAAAACAGAAAATTGCTAATTACCGCTAAACTAAGGTTACCTATACAAAAAAGGTTCGAAATAAAAGTTGTAGGATTTTAAATTCTCTACAACACTTATTATTTACATTTTTGCGGTAAAATGCATATTAAAGTCGCAATCTTAAAAAATACAATATGTTTGCGAGAAAACAGCCTCCCCTAGAATTTCAGCAAACATGGGTCCTACCCTATCTTGTAGAGCATTAAAATTGTAGTAAATGAGGCGATTTTTAAAAAAAATCGTAGGAGGCGTTTATGAGAAAATCGCAAAAAAGTGAAAAATTACATGAAAAAACTACGGTACTACTTCCGGTTGACCGATTTTGATGAAAATGTTCGTGTCGATTTCTCTAGTGGTATGTAACTTAAGTTTCAAGTTTCAAGTTCGTTCGATGTTTCGTTCTTGAGATATCTGTTCACACGCACACGCGCGCGCGCGCACACACACATACACACACACACACACTTCGTTCTTCCTCGTAAACATTAGTTCGGCCATTTTTGAACTGAATGCACAAACGCCGTACTCCACTTTCAGTGTAAACATCGTTCCCATAAACTTCACAGATTTGGCGATAAATCTCAATTGGTTTATTGTTTTTAGCCAACAAAAACCATATTACCGACCGTACTTCACAACTGGCGGGAAATCTCAATTGGTTTATTGTTTTTAGCCAACAAAAACCATATTACCGACCGTACTTCACAACTGGCGGGATTTTGAATTGCGGCACACATTTTAAACTGTTGTTGAAAAACAATGAAGAGCGACACAGACCTCTCGTTAGCACGGCTGGATAGCCACTGAACGGAGAAACGCCGCGGCACCAAAATGGCCGCGATAGCTCCGCCCCTAGCGGCTACAACGCAAAACGTGACAGACTTTCTGGAATGCCCTCGTATTTTAAGGATTACAGACCCTAGTTAGTGATAAGTTTTAGCCTAATTCGTGATTTTCTGTATTTGTAAGTCTAACAGTAGTTGATTTTCATAATCCATCATTCACTCATGAATCAAATTAGGTTATGTTATACCTATTTTTCATTTTACAGTGTTTACTCATGATTAAATCTTTTTCGTTACATGTTTAATTGTTTACGCTTGCTAGAGAAAGTCCTGAGAATGTTTCACACCACATTTTTTAAATAAAATTCTCATGTTTTAAAAGTCTATTATTTTTTAAACATGTTTATACATAAAAAGCATTTTTTTTAATTAAAAACCAGTTTGTACTATTGGTAATTTTTAGTAGGCTGGTTGTAGAGTAAAGAAATAATTACTGACAACATTTTGTGAAAAATAGATTACCAAGGTTCTTCTTCTTAACGTGCCTGTCCGATTCGAACGTTGGCTACCATCATAGCTATCTTGGTCCTGTCCTCTGCAATGCGGAAAAGTTGGGCTGAGCTCTGTCCATACCAGTCTCTCAGGTTAGCAAGCCAGGATATTCTTCTTCGGCCTGGCTGTCTTCCACCATCCAATCTACCCTGCAGGATGCGCTGCAACAGTTCATATCTACCGTGGTTCCTCATAATATGACCAAGGTATTCCAACTTGCGACACTTTATGATGTTTATTACCTCTGGTTCCTTACTCATTCGGCGCAGTACCTCGGTGTTGGTCACCCTGTCCGTCCATGGTATCTTCAACATTCTTCTGTATAACCAAAGTTCGAAGGCTTCAAGTTTAATCTTCAAGTTTACCAAGGTTAATCTTCAAAAATGTTGTCAGTAATTATTTCTAGGGTTTATCTTATCAGTAACAGCTGCTGCCTCAGTTGAAACTTCATCAACATCAATGTATGTTCAATGAACAATGCCATTTATATGAAATGGAACGTTAGACACTTTTGAAAAATTTTCTTCAGTAGTACTGAAAGTATTATGGAGCCCCATCTATAAAACAGAAAACATGAATGAAAATGATTGAAACATGTTCAATAGTATTATTAGGAACCTTTATTTTTGTAGCCATATTTAGTGGCATGCAGTCGGAGAAAATTTTAATGAAGCTAAAGGAAGCTTTACTTATTCAAATAAAATTCTTGTGTTGTGTCTCCTTTTTAAACTATAGCCTAATTAGTTTCAACAAATCAAGACACACCATTTATTTCACTACTACCAACTAACTATTCACATTTTCATACAATACGGTAACAAAAGCCTAGGTTTCTTCAGGATCTAGGTTAATATATTTTCGCAAATGTATAGACACAAACAATGCAGAAGAAAAAAAATTCGTTAATTAACGATATCTGTAATGTTTATTTTTTTGTTAATTTAGAATCCGATAGTTAACTCATAATGTATAATTAAAATATAGGCTACACGTTCCGCGCCAACAGTGTAGAATTCCAATCATCAATTCATGCCTTAAAAAACATTAGAATTAGTTTTGCCATAGCTCTCTGATTATTATTGCTATAGTCAAAATTCAAGCACAAAAAATATAATAATTCTAAAAAATAAGACCGTACATATTAATAGATTACGCCTACGTTATTTAAAGATGTTGGTTTGAACATTAAATTCAATAAACTATTATCAGATTATATTTTTTGAACAATTAGTAGGAATAAATTTGTACGTTCTTTCATAACGACGATGATAATATTCATTTTTTCAAATCCAGTCTATCAATTAACTTAAAATTAGGTAAATAATGAGATGTGAAATTTTCGGCACATTTAAATTGGGTTTTCAGATCATTAGGCTAGAAGTTAATTCAAACATTTACATGTTATCTGAAATAATCAGAAAAAATAATTGGGTTACATTTTTTGGTTTATAACCGCATCACTCAGTAGAAAAGTGTTTTCATGAGCATAGGAGGCCTTTTAAAAATCTTTTAGTTTGCATCTTGCAAATGCGCTTTTAATATTCACTGCAAGGTCTAACTGTATAATAATCTACTGTCGTTGGAAGAAGCTCATAACAGTTTTTCTTTCACCAGTACCTCTTCTGTACTTAATATGATTTAGTTTAAATTTAACTTCTCTAGTGAAAAAAACAGAACTATAAATGTAGCCGTAGAAGTAGCAAATTATATTTAAAAAAATATTTAAAGTTTAACTGCCTGTTACAGGCAATAGTAAATTTTCTCATCATAAAATAAAATTATGAATAAACTGCGAATCAACGCGGAGAAATGTTGAAAAATATCGCCCAAAAACTTTTCATATCGTTAACCGTTTTTAATGTGACGGTTTGTCGTCAAAACGGCACAAATTGTACGAGTATGTTGCTCTAACGAGGTATAGATCAAGTATGTTCTAAAATTCATTTTGCCAACGCCGGCGATTCTACTGATGATTTTTGACAAAAAAACTGCATTGTCATCCTTATTACAATTAACCTTAATATACAGTGACAAAATCACAATTTTTCACGTTCGTATAGTAGTGTTTGCATGGTAGCCGACAAAATAATTTGTTAAGTTTGAGCAAGTTTGTATGTGACAACCCAATCTATTTTCTTGCTTCCTTCACATGGCTTTTTTATTTCATACCGTAAAAAGCAGCTGTAAATATACTGCTGTTACATAAAATAATACCATAATCATTGCGAACCCGGAAGATCTCTAACAATTTTAAAATGGTTTTGGTAGGTGTTTTAATTTTGGAACGTATAGCATTTCAGTAGACGTTATTCTGCAATATTCGGCTGTATCGCTAACTGGGCGGTGACAATGGGCGGATCTTATGTAAAAATGTAAGTCGACGTCACGCGCAGGAACAGTTCCGGACCAATCAGGAAGTCCATTATGACAAATGACGTAACACTGAATGAAACGATTTCATTGGTTCATATCGGATGACGTAGTGAATTACAATAAGCTCTCTGATTGGACAATATTAACCAATCAAATTAACGCATAAGAAGACATCTCGTTGGCTAGATTTGGAGATTTTTCATTGGTTGAGAATACTAGACTCTGATTGGTCCGATATTATATCTGCCTTTGACGTCACACGCGCGTCACCGTCAACGTAGGCCGCCTTACTCGCAAGACCTAAATAATTTGTCAACTGTACATCAGTTCTATTAGATTTTATTAATATATTTTGGCATATGTATAGACACAAACAGTGCAGAAGCAAAAAATTCGTTAAGTAACGATATCTGTAATGTTCATTTTTTTGTTGATTTATTTATTTATTTATTTACAATAATATAAAGGCTAACAGAACTTATCCATATAAGCCTTATTGACTTAAACAAATATTACATATTTACAAAATAATATTTGCTTATAACTATTTTATTTACAATATATACATGCTAATACACTTTTTGTCTCCTTTTCTCATAAAAATAAAATAATGTTTCAATAAAATTACTTTCTACAATAATAAATTAATAAGAAAAAAAAACAAAAAATTCCCACAAAAAATAGTTTAGCAAAACTTGACCAAAAATAATATTATTCATTTATAAATTAATATTAATTAAGATTTAGAATCTAATAGTTAACTCATAATGTATAATTAAAATATTCACGTTCCGCGCCAACAGAGTAGAATTCCAATCATCAATTCATGCCTTAAAAAACATTAGAAAATTAGTTTTGCCATGGCTCTGTGATAATTATCTCTATAGTCAAAATTCAAGCACAAAAAATATAATAATTATGAGAAATAAGACCGTACATATTACTAGATTACGCATACGTTATTAAAGGAAGATGTTGGTTTGAACATTAAATTCAATAAACTATTATCAGATTATATTTTTTGAACAATAAGTAAGAATAAATTTGTACGTTCTTTCATAACGACGATGATAATATTCATTTTTTCAAATCCAGTCTATCAATTAACGTAAAATTAGGAAAATAATGAGATGTGAAATTTTCGGCACATTTAAATTGGGTTTTCAGATCATTAGGCTAGAAGTTAGTTCAAATATTTACATGTTATCTGAAATAATAAAAAAAAATAATTGGGTTTTGGTTTATAACCGTGTTTTTCAGTAGAAAAGTGTTTTTAAGAGCACAGGAGGCCTTTTAAAAACCTTTCAGTTTGCACCTTGCAAATGCGCTTTTAATATTCACTGCAAGGTTTAACTGTATAATAATCTACTGTCGTTTTAAGAAGCTCATAACAGTTTTTTTTTCACCAGTACCTCTTCTGCACTTAATATAATTTAGTTTAAATTTAACTTCTCTGGTGAAAAAAAACAGAACTATAAATGTAGCCGTAGAAGTAGCAAATTAAATTTAAAAAAATATTGAAGTTTAACTGCCTGTTACAGGCAATATTAAATTTTCTCATCATAAAATAAAATTATGAAACAAACTGCGAATCAACGCGGAGAAATGTTGAAAAATATCGCCCAAAAACTTTTCATATCGTTAACCGTTTTTAATGTGACGGTTTGTCGTCAAAACGGCACAAATTGTATGTTGCTCTAACAAGGTATAGATCAAGTATGTTCTAAAATTCATTTTGCCAACGCCGGCGATTCTACTGACGATTTTTGGCAAAAAAAAACGGCATTGTCGTCGTTATTAAAATTAACGTTAATATACAGTGATAAAATCACAATTTGTCACGTTCGTATAGTAGTGTTTGCATGGTAGCCGACAAAATAATTTGTTAAGTTTGAGCAAGTTTGTATGTGACAACCCAATCTATTTTCTTGCTTCCGTCACATGGCTTTTTTTATTTCATACTGTAAAAAGCAGCTGTAAATATACTGCTGTTACATAAAATAATACCATATTCATTGCGAACCCGGAAGATCTCTAACAATTTTAAAATGTTTTTGGTAGGTGTTTTAATTCTGGAACGTATAGCATTTCAGTAGACGTTATTCTGTAATATTCGGCTGTATAGTTAACTGCGCGGTGACAATGGGCGGATCTTATGTAAAAATGTAAGTCGACGTCACGCGCAGGAACAGTTCCGGACCAATCAGGAAGTCCATTATGACAAATGACGTAACACTGAATGAAACGATTTCATTGGTTCATATCGGATGACGTAGTGAATTACAATAAGCTCTCTGATTGGACAATATTAACCAATCAAATTAACGCATAAGAAGACATCTCGTTGGCTAGATTTGGAGATTTTTCATTGGTTGAGAATACTAGACTCTGATTGGTCCGATATTATATCTGCCTTTGACGTCACACGCGCGTCACCGTCAACGTAGGCCGCCTTACTCGCAAGACCTAAATAATTTGTCAACTGTACATCAGTTCTATTAGATTTTATTAAAGAAATAATAAACAGACTAACTTTAAACTTATAACAAGCTTTTTAATTTAAATATTTTTAAATATTTTTTTATTTATTTTTTGTAACTTTATTTATTAATTACTTACCTATTTAACAAAATTAATAATTACAATAATGATTAAACTTATTCTTTTAACAAATAAAATATTACATAAATTAAACAGATTAAATAAATTATTATATCAATTATAAAAACTTCAGCTTAAATGAACTTTACTAACAATAGATTACTGTTATTAAGAACCAAAAGAATTACCTATTCACAAACACTTGTTAACACCTGCATGCAAAATAAATATAACTCAGAACCTGTCCTGTAATGACACTATTTTGAAAGGTCCGACATGCTTCATTCACAATTCAGGCATTGACTGACTACTACAAAGCCAGTTACTTTTTTATACCTGCAGTCTAATAGTTTCCCAAAGATTCAAGACTCTTCTCCGCTATTCTGGCCCTTTCCTCGTAGAAGGAATCAAATTCATTTTCAAATCAAATTAATTAATTTTTCTACCATATTCAATTTCTTAGAATTCCTTTTCAAAATATCTCATTCATCGCAATTCACAATCCTTGCTCAACACACCCCACCCAATACAATACATAATTCCTTAACCTCTTGGCGGACATTGATACAATGTGTCAATGTCCACATAAGTCATATGTGGCCATTAACACCACAGCTTGATATCTTTCAACTAATTTGACGCCCAGTTGCCACTTATGGTGTCAAAAACCTTTGTTGGTAGCACTGCTCGCTTGTTCCATTATTATCAACTGTTATTCAAATGTACTGCCCACAACAGGCAGGTGGACTGTTAAATTATTTGCACTCAATCTGCTAGTTCCAGGGCTACAAAAAAATGTTTCTGTTTTGAATCACATGGTCAGCCAGTTACACGACTGAAACATTTCACAATAGAAGAGGTAGAGGTGTAAAAGAAACTCATTAAAGTTACCTCCTCTGAGAGTAATGAATTTCATTATACACCTAGACCCTGTGGTGAATGAAGTGAAGGTGTCATTTGCTGGCTGGAAAGTGGATGTTTTTCAGAGAGCCTGGCATGCTGATAAGCATACCATTCCACTCAGTGAGGAAGGCATAGGTAAACTACCTTACTCATAGTTTTACTTTGTAAAAATCCTAGAGCTCAAAGCAGCCTTTTAGCTGATGACCTAAACAACAACATTCATATGTAATCGCGTGTTTGTCATAGCAAGGTTATAGTTAATTTAAAAAATTAAATGTCCCTTCAGAGGTTAACAATGAAGGCAACCAATACAAAAATAAAGAACCCATTTTTAAAATACAAATAACCTATTACATTAATCATTTCTATACTAATTTTGAACTACGTTACAATACTACATCGTTAATATCGTATGTATAGTAGCTGAAACTGTTTTGTGAATTTTCAGAATTTAAAATTAAGTTTAAAAATTCAGGAGTGGGTTTCCATTTTTAATTATTTTGTTTTTGCCTTGCATGAGCGGAATGAGAACGGTTAAAAGTTATTTTATTATAAAGTTTGACATATTCAGAAAATTTATAAAAGAAAGAATAGATAAATTATTTAGCAACTTTAATACAAACTACCAAATGACAAACAAAGTAATGAACTTGCATCACTACCACACACAAAAAATACAGTAGTAGGCTACCTCGATTATCCGGGGTAATGTTGGGGTGAAGGCCATGAGTAACCGAAACCACGGTTGAGCCGCTGGCAGTAATGACTACAGCTATTTATGTGTATAATAGCTATAATCATAGTAGGCCTACTGCATGATATATTACGTATATAATTTATTAGGTCTATTGTTTAAAGTGGATGTTCTGCAGGTGTTTCTATTAGGAAATGAACTTTTAAAATACATTGTGATTGTTAGTAATCACAAACAAAATTTAAGTCCAACATGTATACAGTATTTACAAGCACTACTTATTAACAGACACAACACATGTAAAACAATGAAATAAATTTATTTCATGTCACCTCCTTAGCGTAGTGGTAAGGCTCTATTCTACAACGCGGAGGTCCTGGGTTCAATATCTGGTTTGGGTCTGGAAGCTTTCACAAATTAAAACCCACCGTAATTGCTAATAACGGAGCTATAGATGCCACTTTTAGATAACTTAAAAAAAAAATTATAGATGACTAAAATAGTCGGTCATTGTTTTCAGCTATTTTACTTCTCCCTCTTTCTTCTTAAAATTGAAGATCCGGAGTTTGCACTAATTTGTCACACAACAGGCTGTCAATACGAGTACCATAGTACACACACGAACGAGAAACAATGTCAGTACTACTGTACTACTAAACTAAAGGGGTTGCGATTTATATAAATCATCGCACATAATTTTAGAAAGGAATGTAAAAATTGTGAAATAGGGGTTGACGACCTTGTAAAATAAACTACGGCCTTCAGTCGTGGGCCTAATTGCCGCTTCTGACCAACCAGCTATTTTTTCACCTTCACAAACGAGCATTGCGTATCTGACGTGCACTCTTCAATTTTTAAATGTTTTTCGTTTGGCAAAATATTACCCAATAGATCTAAGAGGCTGAATGCGTTGCCTGTTATTTTTAATTACAAATTCTAAATTGAATAAATTTCCGTAAAAGTGAACTTCCTTAGTCATTTTTACTGGTTTTGCCCGGTAAATCTTTCAGAATTTATTTTTTTCACCACCCCGGTTAATTCAACCCCGAATAATCTAGGTACAACTGTACAATTTAAAGTACAGTAGGAAAAGAAAAACTGATATGAAGCTGAATTAGAAGTACTTCACTTAGCTGCTAATTTAAGGAGGGAGTCCCTCTACTTTTAAGTTGTACTTATATCTCACCATGCAGTTGTAATTGATCATTGTAATGTGTACATTACAGATTCAAAAAAAAGAATGTTCAAAAAAATAAATTCCACCGCTCACTACGTCACCCTGACTAATCTTCGCCGCGCAATACAGAATAAGCGACGTGGCCTTCTGACATATGGAGTTTTGTTGCTGCACGACAATGCCAGACCCCATTCAAATGGGTGGTCAAAAAAAGGAATGGATTCAAAAAAAGAATGTATAACGGAATGTATTCCGTTCTACATTCACATCTTAGATAAGCATGGTTCCAGTACAGTGTCAACTTGCAATCATCAATTTTTAACTTCTGAAGCATTAGTTAGGCCTAATTACATCAAAATTAGGGGCGTGATGGTCATTGTTTTAATTAAGGAAGCAAATGAAGCAGTGTTTCATTTCCTTCTCTGACTGTACACTGCTGGTATATGCATTACGTATCACAAAATAAGATACGAGGGTTATTCGGAAAGTAAGGCTGAAAGTAAGGCATCTAAAAAAAATAAACCATGTAAGATTTTTTCAAAAACCTTTTTCTTGTATCTGTTACATCTTTCTTTATTTTTCCATATAGTTTCGATTTTTATTTAAACATTTATCATAACGTTCAACAAGCTTTTGTATGCCTGTATCATAGAAGTACGCCGCCTGTGAGGATAACCAGTCTTGAACAGCTTCTTTCACGTCGTCATCTGTGCCGAACTGCTTGCCACCGAGAAATTCCTTTACGTAGCGGAACAAGTGAAAATCACTTGGTGCCAAGTATGGACTATACGGCGGGTGGTCAACCTGTTCCCATCCAAATGATCTGATCAGATTTGCATTCGAATGGCAGAATGGGGTCTGGCATTGTCGTGCAGCAACAAAACTCCAGATGTCAGAAGGCCACGTCGCTTATTCTGTATTGCGCGGCGAAAATTAGTCAGGTTGGCGCAGTAAGCGGTGGAATTTATTGTTGTCCCTTGCTGCATAAACTCAACTAACAAGACTCCATGTCTATCCCAAAACACTGTAGCCATAATCTTGCGTGTTGAGATTGTCTGCCTTGACATTGACTGGCGATGACGTGTGACGCCATTCCATAGACTGACGTTTCGACTCTGGGGTAATGTGAGAAACCCATGTTTCGTCCCCTGTGTCAATATGCTCTAAAAGTTCATCACATTCTCTATGGTATCGGTCCAAAAATTCAAGAGAACAAGCCATTCTTTTCATTTTGTGATCCTCAGTAAGCAGTCTGGGAACCCAACGTGAACACAATTAGTGAAATTGCAAATTTTCAGACACAATTTTGTACAAGTTGTTCTGCTCCCATTCAGAAACTCCAATGATAAACTTGAAATTGTGAATCGCCGGTCTTCACAAATATTTTCTTCCACGGCATTAACCAAATCTTCTGTCACTACTGATGGTCGGCCTGATCGCGGTTCATCATGGACATTTTCCCGTCTATTCTTAAAATTTCTCACCCACTTAAGGACTTTGCTGTCACTCATCGCATTGAGGCCGTACACTTCAGTTATCTGGCGATGAACTTCTACCGCTGAATGTTCCTTGCTGTCAAAAACCGTATGACGGAACGAATTTCACAGTCGGCGGGCTGATCAATTGTTTGAAGCATTTTGAACTAATACTGTAAACAGCACATTGCAACAATACGAATGCAAATAATGTCGTTTTACACGCAAGCATGCCAGGAGTCGACGCGCATGCGCAATACGATGTTTGCGTCACATTTGTTTAGTTACGGAGATTCGGACCTTACTTTCCGAATAACCCTCGTATGTAAAACTTTTTATGGATGAGTTATGTACTCTGGATGAAAAGGGAGTCGTGTTTGAAACCAGTGCCTGTAGGGATTTTTAACAAATTTTCTATATTTTGGATGAAAATTTTAATTTCTTTGCTAGTTATGACAGTAAATTCATTCCTGAAGTTGTGTTACTTATAATGAGTTTTACATTTGAGTTCACAAAGGTAATTTCAACTGTACTACATAAATCAAGATTCTAATAGTTCATCGAGTATTTGTATTTTAAATTGTGAAGCAATTTTTAATTATCATATTATGTGAATAACACAGAGATGGCTCTAAACTAGTCAATTAATATTGTGCTGCTGTTTAACCAGGTCACAAGATTCCTGAATATATTTTGTATAAATTATTTATGTGAAATTTTTGTATTACCTTTTCAAGGATCCATCCCATGTCATAACTGTGTTCAGATTCAAATTTTAGTAATTTCAGTAAACATAAAGTTTTGTCATTTTAACCAGTTTTAAACAAATCATTAAAAAAAATGATTGTCGATTGTTTTGCAATATTTGTTTGATGTTCTCTTCTACTTCCTTAATACCCTTTTTATCATTTGGTAGGATAATTGTAAATACAAAGTCACCCTGCAAAATTATTCATTTTATGTATTTATAGAATATTATGTCAATATTGTTCCTATGGTATACTAACGATAAGTTTTTCTGTTTTCTGTTAAAATTTTTTTACAAGTGTACTATTTTTAGCGTGTCCTGTTTCATTAAGGCGTTCAGCTGCAACCCGCACGTTTCTTGTAGGATATTGGATAAGGCCCCTTTTTTACCACTCTCAAAGTTTTTTTAATAATTAATTTACTTCTATTCATAATGGAAAAAATTCCCGATTTTAATTTCTGGAACCGAAATATCTGTTGCTCCTAATTGTAAACATTAAAGATATTTCGGTATGCACCTCCTCGTTGCTTCGGTGGATATATCTCAGAATGAAATGAGAGATTCTTCTCGGTGAACCAAATCGTAAATCACGAAGTTCCCACAAGGTTTGGTGTAAACAAGACAATAACACTGTTCAAGCAAACACCATCCTGAAACCATTTCAGAGTAATCTTCGCCAGGGTAGATTAAAAACTGGTCTCTATGTATTTAAGTGAAACATAAATACGGATAGGAACTTAACAGTAGCCTTGGGACGTCGTTTCCACAAAAATGAAAGGAGAGATGAAAAACAAATTATTAGAAATTTATGGAAAAACCAAACTGAATACGATAAAGAAGAAAAAGGACTATTTCAGTACATTCATCACAATCGAAACAGGTTTATGACAAGAAGACAGCCTCTCTCCAATTTTCTTCAATACACTTCTAGACAAAAGTATGCAAGAATTCTGGAAGACTAATGACTCAAAAGCCAAAATTAGGAAAGGGAAAGATCTAGTAGAAATTAGCTGTTTAACTTTTGCAGATCAGCTTGCTCTATATGAGGGTCGGAAGAGGAAGTAACCAGACAAACTGACCAATTGAAGGAAATTGCTGAAATACTGGTTTACAAATTAATTTGAAAAAACGGATCTAATGACGACAGATTAGAACTTAAAGAAAAAGTCATTAAACACTAAATACGGTAAAATTCACGTGGTAGACAAATTTAAATTTCTAAGGGAAATTGTTGAGTTAGAAAATATCTCAAAACTAACAATGGTATCGCAATCTCCAAACTATAAGTTCTATTCAATCTCACCAAAAATCTGTACACAAAAACGAACGTCACAAAAAAACTCGAAACTTAGACACTATCATAAATGGTTTTAACACCAGTAATACTTTACGTAATACATTTGCACCAAAACCCAGGAGAGTATACAACAGGGTGTTTACCGATGAAGACCGGAGACGAAGATCGGAGCGTCTTAAGAAAGTGTGGGCCAAACGAAAGGAAGGCGGTTTCAAGAGGGCGTGCTTCTTAAAGAAACCCAACCCTGGAACAAACCTGAATTTGAGCTAAAGTGTAAAGTGATCCTATGGGGTCTCAAAAGTTTAAAAAAAAACAGGTGTTAACATTAGGGCTGATTGTAGAGCAGCAAACAAAATTTTTTTATGAATTTACCCTCTGGAGAATCATCCTTAATTCGAATGGAGAGCTTATTACATAGGAAAATGGACAAGGTTGGGTGACGTAAAAGAGAATCGTTTGAAACAAAGGGAATAGACATGAAACTAGGTAAAACAAAGGAAGTCACTTGCAATGTAAAGAAAGTTGAATTATTTTAATCACTTACTTGAACTTTGATTATATTAGCATAAGCTAAAATGTTGTAAAGCCCATTCGTTAGCAGCCGGCTTGAGGCATCGTGGTGCACTTATAAACCGTTTATAGTACACTTGAACAACAATTTCATAATATGAAATTATCGTAATTTTTATGAGAGTTTGTTTTCATATTATGAAAAAAACCTCACATAAAAATGTCGATAATGTTCTTTAAATATATAACAACATTAATATGCGATTTCAGCATAAACGGAATGTATCCACTGTAATTATTGATGTACTGTATTTTTATTATAAATTATATTATATGTATTTATTGATGTAGTTGAAAGGTGTGTTTAATGTACAAATGCGGCATTACGCATGAGTTCTTGGCACTAAGAAATATTTTAATGGGAAAATAAGAAATACGTACGTTTTATTTTCTTTTGTTATTTATTTAAAGTTTGTCATTTGTGTTTGAGAGATAAAGTTATTTAATTTTAAAATGTGTGCTGCTAACCGCGCTGACGGTCTTCAGACTAAGCGGAAAACAATGCAGTTCTGTTTAACGAATGTATTTCTCGTTTATTGAATTTGGCATTATTATTTTTATTATTATTATTATTTATTTATTTTTATTATTATCGTCATAGTCTTCGTCGTCGTCTTAGTCGTCATCATCATCATCATCATCATCGTCGTCGTCATCGTCGTCATCGTCGTCATCGTCGTCATCGTCGTCATCGTTGTCGTCGTCGTCGTAGTAGTCATCGTCATCGTCGTCGCCATCGTCGTCGTCCTCGTTGTCATCGTCGTCATCGTCTTCGTCGGAGTCGTCGTCCTCGTTGTCATCGTCGTCATCGTCTTCGTCGGAGTCGTCGTCCTCGTTGTCATCGTCGTCATCGTCTTCGTCGGAGTCGTCGTCCTCGTTGTCATCGTCGTCATCGTCTTCGTCGGAGTCGTCGTCCTCGTTGTCATCGTCGTCATCGTCTTCGTCGGAGTCGTCGGAGTTGTTGTCAACGTCGTCACCGTTGTCACCCCCGTCGCCACCATCACCACCGTCACCTCCGTCACCCCAGTCACCACCATCACCTCCGTCACCCCCGTCACCACCATCACCTCCGTCACCCCAGTCACCACCATCACCACCGTCGCCACCGTCACCACCGTCACCTCCGTCACCCCAGTCACCACCATCACCTCCGTCACCCCCGTCACCACCATTACCTCCGTCACCCCCCTCGCCACCTTCACCACCGTCACCACCGTCACCACCATCACCACCATCACCACCGTCGCCACCATCACCACCATCACCACCGTCACCACCTTCCTCACCAACGCCACCGTCACTATCGTCGGCACCGTCGACACGGTTACCACCGTCACCAGCGTCATCACCATCATTATCACTGCCATTGTTATTACTATTTTTATTATTATTATTTTTGTTATTGTTTTTGTTATTAATCGTGGATCCACCAGAACTTATTACTGAAAATAAAAATGAATAAACAAGAAGTTTAAATTACATTAAAGCAGTGTCATGTAGAATAAAATTTAGGGAAGGATAGCAACATTATGTTCATTTTGATTCTAATAGCGATGGTAACTCTTAAAAAATCACCCAGTGTTGTTTCTTCTTCATATCCTTTCGTAATGTAACCAGTACAGCAATGTGCACTTTATAGTTATGTTTAATCTTCAAGTTTATAATAACATTTTGTATTCAATCTAGTTTCAGTAATTTATTTTATTCAGTTTATTTAAAGTCGCATCAATAGCTTGGTTTTTACCAACTACAATGGGTTATCTAACTTCAACGGTGGGTTTTGACTTGTAATAATTTCCAGAGCCCAGCGTAGAATAGAACCGAAAACTTCATGTTGTAGGCTAGTACACTTCCACTATGCTATAGAGGTGGCCAGTCAGTAATTTTATTCATTAGTAATCTACGCATAATAACTAATAATTTTGTTTGAATAGTTGTAAGTTTAAAAAGAAATTTCTTTAGCACATATTATAACCAGATTCGAAAAAATGGAACAAGTGTTCGAGTCTCATTATTGAGTATGAGTTCAGCAAATCATAATTATAAGTTAGTTTACCTGGGCTAAAGAAGTCTTGAATCAAATTATTGGTTTTGATGGCAACGTATTTATTAATAATTTTTTGAGATTCTTCTGGATAACGAGCTATATTAAGGTTATCTACATCTGCATTAAAGTCATTTAATAAAAGAGTCTTACATTCATGTTTTACTGGAAAATGGTCATCAACAAACAATTTTGTTGCAATGCTTACATTTCTCTCAGGCTGCAATCATAAAAATATATCTGATTAATTTATTTTATTTTAATGAAAATACTGTTGAAGGTAATAGGAGTTGATTTATTAATAGCTGATTACAATTAGAAAAGTAGAGAAGTGGCTTTAGTAAGAAAACAGTTTCTTTACACACCATACTTCTTAACTACCCTAAACATTTTAAAACTTCCAAAGACCAAGAAGTACAATACCTATTTGCTCCAATGTGAGAAACTTTCTATTATTTCTCTTTGATAATGAATATCAGAAGCCCTAAATAAAATATAAAAAAGAAATTAGAATAGAAAAATTAAACAGCTTACAACGTAATGGAATACATACATAGAGAACGTAGTCTTTCATGGAATACAAACATAGTCTTTCAATAGTCTTTTATGGAATACAAAAATTAGGCACTATAAAAAGCAGTGTTAAAAGTTTTAATGTTAAAGGTGTTACAGTATTCTGCAGCTAATGTTCAGACAACATTGGAAGCGAAATTTGTTTATGTAAGTACCGCGTTATATCGAAATTGAATAATATTTTTGTCTTTATTAATAATTAAATTATTAGTTATCAGAATCTTCTGTATACTTATTTTTATTCTGTTTTCAAACGACTGAAGTAATAAAAGTAAGATTACACCCTTAGAATTAGATTAATGTTGACAGTACATTATCCAATGTTAATTTCCAAAAAATGTAAAATACATTAAATTTTTTGGGAAGCACAATAGATCAAATAACACTAAACATAGATAAAGATTTTATAGAAGATATGAATAAATTCAGAAAAACAAATGAAGAATTTAAGGGTTTTCTGGAGGAAAATTGAAGAAAACTGTTGCACTGAAGCGGGGCAATAAAACGGAGAACATATTTTCAAAATTTAAGAAGAAAAACGGGAAGAAAGAAAACATAAGCTCAGAAACACAAACTTGAGCAAGAAATTTAAAGGAGTATCTCATGCAAGATTATCGCAGTCAAAAGCTGACTAAAACAAAAATGTTAAAAAATCCTCTTTTTAATTTGAAGTACCTACCAAAAAACTCCTAAGTTAAATTCCTGATTGCAATCTGGAGATTTTCAAACTTTGTTCAAACCTATATTAACTGTATTAACGTCCAAACCTATGTCAATGAACATTAAATATATAACACATACAATAGGTACAGTTCTTAAAATTTAGTATGGAATGCTAGCCCCTATATCTATGAGTACTTTACCCACAACAATCTAAATGTTACAGCTGTAGCCCACAGAAATGTTATATAAATCTACAATTTACTTAAATCTGAAAACAATTTTTTACTGACTAAATTATGTGAAATTTACTTTTATTCCATCCACAAAATTTTTGTATGTCAGTAGAGTATTTTGATCATCACTCGATAAATCTAATACTTCCTTTATTTCTTGTTTTGTTCTCCCAGCAGACCCGAAATAAAGTGCTGCAAGAAAAATATTCACACTTAATGGACTCAGGAATATGTTTTCTTCAGCTGGTGATATGACCTGAAAAATATATTTGTATTAAGAGAGTTAATCATAGAATGTATACAAGTAGACTAAATTAAACAAGAGCTAAAGCGATTTTCAGTTGGAAAAAGACCAGCTGATGTTCTAAACTGTACAGCAAATACCCAATCTTCAAAACTTATAAATATTTATGTTGTTTTGTATGCTAAACAACTTACATTATTAACTAGAAATTATGTGGGGAATGATACAGCATATGTGGTTTCTTGTCAGAATCCCTTTCACCCTGTGAACATTGTTCCCTTCATATCTCAAACACTGACAGTGCTAGACACACAAATTTTACGCTATCTGAGTAATACAACACTTTGTTCGCAATTCAGTGATGCTGGGATGGCTTAATGGTGTTCACATTACTTATCAGAATCAGCACTGCACAAGTGGACAAGTGGATAAGTGTACATCCAGAGGACGATAATTATGTGGTTAAAACTTGAAAAACTATATAAGCTTCTGTGAGATTTTGCCTACTTGGTTTCTTTGAACTACTAGTACAGAATTTTTGGCAACTGTATAATGAAACCTAATTGCATTACACATACTGAAAAACCATTTTAATTTATTTAATATCCTGGATTTTTGTACTGGTACAGGATCTGTTCTCCACATTTCAATTCAATATGTTTTTTTATTTATTTAAAGTCAAATCAACATCTAGATCATTATTGACTATTTAGGATTGAGGAATAATGGGTTTAAATGTGTAATAATGTTCAGAAACTAGCCAGTAATTGAACCAGGGACTTCACCTTTACCAGTGTAGCACACTAACCACTGGGCCACGAATGTGGCCTCAACTGATTGATATTCATTTTAAATTCTGAAGTCTGGAATAAAATCAGAAAGCTACTTACTGTGTATAGATCCATAGCAAATTTGTTACTATTTTGCCCAAAATCTGACAAAATATCTTTGTTTTCCATTCTTCCAGTGGTTTGGTAAATCTGAACTGCACCAATGAGTATAACTGAAAAACAAACAAATGAAATCATAATAAAGATCTCATTATTCATAATGAAGTTACGCAGACTATCAGATAGTGTCATACAAAATTATGTTTCCTGCAGCAACGGCATTTTGTTCAAGTGATTAGGTTACAAATGGAAATAGTATTTTTTTTTTATATTTACCATTCAATGTCAAAATCAGTGTTGCTGTTTACTACAATAAGCGTTTGCCTATACTAAATAATTGAAAACAGTCTTCAGTTAAGAAAAGTGAAAACGATCTATAACATTGTAATTCAGGGCTTACAAATTAAAACAAATGATTCACATACAATAACAAAGTAAGGTCTACTATTAAAGCAGTAGGCACAGTTAGGCAACTTCAGAACAAATGACAAGAGAAACTTAATTTCTTATGGATATTATGGTCAACATTTTCAAAAATGCGTGATCACATGTTTATCATTATCCTCTCATCCTCCTTCCCGCAAACACTCAGAGCTGGCAGATGGCGAAACCCAACAATCGACTGAAATTTATTATTTATAATAGCCTAATTAGGCGTTATTCTTTGTTAAAATCTGTAGTAAAAGCAGTACACTACATAACAATCATTAGAATTTACTGACCAAAGAAAATAACTGGCAAGATCATCTTCAAGTTTCTTTTAAAACAGTAGCCTCGTTATCAGGTTTATTTCTTCTGTGCTGATTTTAAAATATTGTCTCCAACTTGGTAACACTTTGGTATTATAGAAACAACTCTACTAATTAGTTTGGTCATCGAAGTTAACAATCCATAACAGAATAATTATTTTTAAATTATCTGGGTGTCATTCACTGGCAAATAATTATTTTAGGTACAGCAGTCATAAATTTTATCTCTAATAATAAATTAAGTCGTAAAAATACGCGTATAAGTAATAAATCAAGATTAAAAACTACAATTTAATAGTTAAAGTACGAGTAGAGGATCGTTTAGTTAATTTGTTCTTTTATAATTATTAACAAGAATACAAAAACCTATTTTTTGAATCATCAACTGCATTTTATCTTCCGTAAAAGAGCACTAAATAAAGGCACTTTTATCGTTTACAACGCTAATACGTCAGTTTTTTTACACATTTATTTAATCAATACCACGGAACGTAAAATCGATCAGTGGTAATTTTGACGTATAATTCATTAAAATATGTTTGGCCAATTTTGAGATATTTGACTTTAAACTCGAGACCATAGAGTAATAAAGAATTGAATGCTTTATTACTCTATGCTCGAGACTATATATAATTGAATCCGAAAGTAGTTAATTGTGCAACATCTTTCAGGTGTTTAACTTTTGTCAGATATTTATGAAATTAGTGAGTTAATTAGGATTCAGTATTCATTGAATCATAATGTAAAAATACAGTAAAAATTTCGCTAACCTTTTATAGCAGTTTTATTTTTTTCTTTTATCTATGATTTTATTTTTCGGTGGGCCTACCATCATCAGGGTACATAATATTGTGACACTTATCTCTAAAGTCTATTTCGGGATCTGGATAAATTAAATAATTAACACACTAAAGTTTAAAATAACAAGTATTCATAAAAGCTAAAAATTACAATTAAATAAGTGACTAAAATCTACAAGTAATTTACAATTAAATTACTTATTAAAATAACAAACTAATTATAATTAACTAATACCTACAATAAATAACTTAACCAATTTACTAAATACTACTTACAAAAATTGTACAGAGTAAATAAACGTTAAACAATAGAGAGTAATTCACATTAACGTTGACCTTTTCTAACGCACTGTTACACGCACTACGCAGTTCGCTCACTGAATCAAAGACAAAACGAAACTAAACTCACAAAATAAATCGCGTCGCGTTTATAGGTGGATCTAAGGAGAATTCGAGAAAAAAACAGAGCTTTTCGATGTCACAATAAAAGTACAAAATCCTTCTGAGGGCTTATGGATAAATCTTCAAATAAAGTCTTTACAATCGGTGACGGGCCCTGAATCTGTATAATTACCATCTTAACAAGCTGTAAACAAATTAGAATTGAATAAAAGGTGTTACAGAAAGGTTAATTATCTAAAAAAAAGTACCCACTCATTCACAATAGCCATACGCAAGCCTACTTGACTACAACAGACCTATTATAACTAATTCTTCGAAACTCTATTCATTCATTACTTTTATTATTTACGTTAACATTTTTAAAATTTCAGTCCTCCTCGGAAATGCTCGAACACTCTTTCCTTTTCGATATTGTTACAATATATACAAGTTGAAACTAAAATAAAGCGCAACTCGCAGCTTTATGAATTAGGCCTACAACTGAACTGAGGTGCAACCATTTATAATGACATGCAATAAAGGAGAAAAATCAGTATCTGTAAGGTGAATATTTTATTCCTTAAACCCACTATAGTCCATGTAATTTTAATAGAAGCTTGCACTGTACAAGTTCCCTCTACTTGACTCCTCCATTTATTCCGAGTAGTCAGCATATGTACTGGTTGTTAGAAAAGTATGCCTCTAAACTAGGATAACTATACAGAAGTTCTTTAAAGTAATTATACACACTGTGCATAAAGTTTTTAGATTGGCTTCGTAAATCACGTTTTTCACTCATCGTTGACCGGTACTGCGTACACTTTAATCTCTTGTGCACTGAACGGAAACTCAAACTGAACTGGTGAATTTATTTCAACTATAATATAATCATATACATTTTTATACAAGACTATGTAAATTTTTATATATGTCTTTAAAATAGAAACAGCCTTACATTTTGTGTTGACAGTTATAAAAGCAAACACTGCAGAGTATAATACAATCTGTAATTAATTAACTAAAAGAATTTGACATTCTGATTTATAAAGTATTTTTTTGACATTAAAGTAATAAATCAATAAAAGTAAAAATTAAAAATAGATGGTGATTTGTGCCTATTACTAATTTGTTTATAATCAAGAGTATGGAAGTAGTAGTACGTTTTGCAGCACACTATACAAACTCCTGCAACCACTTTACATGTGTGGGAGTGAAAATACTTATTACGGAACCTTCTATTGAAATTACATGGACTATAGTGCACTGTAGTACTGTGTAGCATTGTGTGCATAGTACACAATGCGACTGTAGTAATGCAATGTCAGCTGTTATGTGCAAGCTCACTTTCATATGATTCATAACGTAGCAGAAACTAATATACTTTTCCGATTACAGTATCCCTTGCCATTTAAGATGGTAATATGATTTAAGTAATTTGATATTAGGTACGGTTTTTCATTTTCTAACTTGTCAAAAAATTAAAAAGTATGATAAATAACAATTTTTCTCCAGTTTTTATTCAAAGCTATAGTCACAGATGTGAATTAAGTAGGCTAGATAATAATGTATTATTATAATGCCGGCCGCATTGGCATAGTTGGTAACGTGCCGGCCTCTCATCATGCGGTCCTGGGTTCGAATCCCGCTCAGGCACGGCATATTTTCATACGTTACAAAAAATCATTTCACCCTCATCACGCACAGTTACACCCCAACGTCGTCGCTAATGACCTTGCAGTTGATGCGACGTTAACTAAATAAAAAAACTAAAATTTAAAAAATATATTAAACATAGACGTAATGTTATTCAATGAAAGAATATAATAATATTATGTAAATACCATGTGGATAGAACAATATTTACAAAACATCAGATGGAGCTCTGCTTAAAAATGTAAAGAAACGATAACCGCACCCCAGAGTTTATACAGTTGGACGTGAAGAGTTGTGTTATATTTACAATTTTGAGGCGAGAAGGCTATTGTACAAAACATTGCACGTAACTCCAGTGTTTGTAAATCATGTAGTTTCTTTAGTTGATTTGGAAGTCGTTTTTGTTAAAAGCAATTTGTTATTTTGTTTCAAGTTAAATATAAAAAGGTTTTTACATGTTTCAAGTCATCTCTTCCGTTTCAAGGTCTAAAATGTCCACATGCACTGAATAGAAATGGCTAAAACAAGTCGAGCCTTTAATTTAAAAACTGAACTTATTGATCAGCTTAAAAGTGGCAAGGTTTTTTGCAATAAAAGAGTTTTGGCAGCCTTTAGTAACTTTAGCGGCCGTTCACTATATTAAGGTAAAGATATTTATAATAAAACAAAAAGGAAAAATTAAATGTATAGTATTTTATTGATCATGTAGATCACATTTACTGTTCTGACAACATATATCTAAAACAAAACAAATGTAATTGATTTTAAATGCAACAAAAAATTAAATGAAAATTTGGTATAAGGTAGTTATCTTATACCAAAGTTTCATTTAATTTTTTAAATTTTTACTGGCTGAAAATAAATATTTTTCTTTAGCAGGACTACTATGCCCACCCTTCCTCTAAAATATGTACAAAATGAAACTAAAATAAAGCTACTGTTTATCAGTAACAACAGCTAGGAAACACATCTAAATCAATTTACAATCATTTATAATGGCGTGCAATAACAGAGAAAAACAATACCAACGAGGTGATATTTTTATTTCTTCAACCCACCAGTGAAGTATAGCACTGTGTACAGTAGCAGTGTATACTATGCACAAACTGCTACTGTAGTAATGCAATGTCAGCTGATACGTGCAAGCTCGCATTCATATGATTCTTAGTATACTATAAACTTTTCTTTTTTTTATTCCTAATTTGTGTACCAAGAGAGAGCACTTCCGGTTACAGTTGAATGTGGTCGTACTTTTTTGGGCTATTGTTAAAGCGAAGTAGGCTATCTTATATATTTCTAATTCAATTTGTTTTGTGTTTTGTTGTGAATTGAGAACAATTATGTAAGTTTTCTTTTATTGTTTTATTTAACGCTACAAAGATATTAATCTTTTTATTTTTAAAGTTTGCTGTAAATACAACCTATTTCGTTTCTCATGGAAACAGAAATTAGTGCTGATGTCTGACGTCACACTTAACAGCTGTTGGGTCAAATAGCTTCCCGCTAAAGCCAAGGGATCCTAGATCTCGCGGACGAAATGAATCAGCTGTTCGCAGTGCCAGCTGGCAAGATGATATTTCACCGGCTGCGAAAAAGAAGAAATCATCCAATTCTACATCTGATTTAATCGGTAATGTTAACAATACATCAACAACTGTTGAAAATAATTATTTTATTCCTGTAAATAATAGATTTAACGCAATTAGTGTCGATGATACTGGTCAGGCCGTTCAATTAGTTCTAAAACCAGAACCTATTTTTGTTACTGGTGTACAATCTATTGCCGAATTAAAAATTATTTTACAAGAACTATTTCCTAATACTTCCGATGCTAAATATTTGATAACTACCTTAAAGTCTGGTCACACTGTCAAAATTATGCCAGTAGATATTGAAGCGTACAAAATCATCAGAGACAATTTTCTTACGAAGGGAATAAGTCACTATACGTACAAGCTCCAGCATGAAAGAGCATATCGAGTTGTTTTACGAGGCACTACTCCGAAAGCACTGATACAATCAAAAGTGAACTGAACGCGTTAGGTCATGAGGTTCGCTATGTTACAAATGTCCGCCATCGTATCACAAAAGAGCCGCTTCCGTTGTTTTTCATTGACTTGGAACCTAACCGTAATAATAAAGATGTTTTTCAGATTAAGTATCTTAATCACACAGTTGTACATTTTGAGGCTCCTTACAAGAAGCAAAATGTGGTTCAATGTAAACGCTGTAAAAGGTACGGTCATACAAAAAACTTTTGCAACAGACCCTTCCGTTGTGTTAAATGTTCCGGTGATCATACTACAGAAACTTGTACAAAAACTGACCAGGTTGCTCCTCAATGCACAAACTGCGGCGGTAGTCATCCAGCCAGTTACAAGGGCTGTTCTGTTTATCAGCAATACAAGAAACATATTTATGAACCTACTAAGACGACGCTGTCGGGTAATAAGAAGCACAATGTCAATTCTTCTTTACAATCTAGTGAACCTGTAAAAACTGAAATTCCAAAAATAGATTCAACCAGAAAATCTTATGCACAGGCTACCAGTGGTAAATTTGCCAGTGATCTCAACAGGGATGTCCCCAATAATAACTTAATGGATGTTATGGAACAAATGTTCATAAGGTTTGAAAGAATGATCGAAAGAATGATGGATAAAGTCATTGACATTGTCATGAATAAATGCATGAATTAAAATGGTTTTAGACCTTCGAATCTGTATATGGAATGCCAATGGCTTGACGGCTAAACGTCAAGAACTAGAATTATTTTTAAACTTGCAGAAAATTGATATAATGTTGATTTCGGAAACACGGTTCACCGTACGCTCATTTTTTAAGCTTCATGGATATACGATGTATTTCACAAATCATCCTTCTGGCAATGCCCATGGCGAAACTGCTGTATTAATTAGACATTCACTTAGTCATTTCGAAATTCAAAAAACCAATTTAGATTTTTTACAGGCAACTTCAGTGGTTGTGGAAGATTGTAACACTGGTCCACTTACGGTATCTGCAGTGTACTGTCCTCCAACACATAATATAACAGAAGATCAGTTTACGGGTTATTTTGACACACTCGGTCAACGGTTTGTGTGTGGAGGTGATTGGAACGCAAAAAATTTATTTTGGGGTTCTAGGTTGACTACTCCGAGGGGTCGTCAACTCTTTCAGTCAATAATGAAAAATAATTTACAAGCCATTTCCGCAGGTGAGCCCACGTATTGGCCTACCGATCTAACCAAAATACCTGACCTTCTAGACTTTTTTATATTTAGAGGTATTTCCCAGTTGCATTTTCATATTGAATCTTGTTGTGACTTGTCGTCTGATCATTCACCGGTTGTCTTAACGATAAGTTCTCTTGTGTTGAACCGAGAACGGCCTCCTGTTCTACTGAATAAATTTTCGAATATTCAACATTTTAAACAAATTTTACAGGGTGTTAATTTGAACATCCCACTGGAGACAGAGAATTATATAAATGAAGCAGTCCATAAATTTACGCAGTGTGTTCAAAATGTGGCCTGGGAATCGACACCAGCTTCAAAAGCGACGGAGTTTCACAATTCCAACTATCCTATGTTCATCCGATGTAAAATTACGGAGAAAAGGAGGTTACGAAGAAAATGGCAGAACAGCAGATATCCAATAGATAAGGCAAGATACAATAGAGCTTCTCAAGAATTGAAACGGATGATACAGCACTGGAAAAATGAATCGTTTCAGCATTACGTTTTAAATTTGACGCCAACGAAAGATACAGAATTTTCTCTGTGGAAAGCTTCGAAAAAAATTAAACATCCTCAGCAAAATATTCCACCGATTCGTAAAGCTGATGGTAGTTGGGCTAGGAGTGATCAAGAAAAAGCTGATTTATTTGGTGAGCACCTAGAAAAAGTCTTTCAACCGTATGCTTCAGTAGGTGAACCGAGAGAAGAAGAAGAAGTCTTACATTTTTTGGAAGCTGCTCTACAAATGTCTCCACTGTTCAAAAAAGTTAGTGTTAATGAGGTTAAGTCTATTATTGGTGGTTTTGCTCCTTTCAAAGCCCCTGGACATGATCTGATTACAGATATGTTCTTCAACAGCTGCCCAGGAATGCTTTGATCTTATTAACCAAAATATTAAATGGTATTATGCGTAGTAGTTATTTTCCTAAAGTTTGGAAGATTTCTCAAATAGTTATGATTCATAAACCAGGAAACGACCCATCTCATGTTCAGTCATACAGGCCAATAAGTCTCCTACCTGTGATGTCCAAATTATTTGAAAAAGTACTGCTAAAAAGATTGGAACCATACTTTCCCGATTTCATTCCTGACCATCAGTTTGGTTTTCGTGAGAATCACAGTACGATTGAACAAGTACATAGAGTTGTTAATTTAATTCATAATTCTTATGAAGAGAAAAAGTATTGTTCGGCCGCGTTCTTGGACATAAGTCAAGCCTTTGATAAGGTGTGGCACGTTGGTCTACTATTTAAAATTAAAACTCTTTTGCCGAATTCTGTCTACTTGTTATTGAAGTCGTATTTAGAACTTAGATGTTTTCAAGTAAAATTTCGAAACAAATATTCGCACCTACACGACATTAAATCAGGTGTACCACAAGGGAGTGTTCTCGGTCCATTTTTATATCTATTGTTCACATCCGACTTACCTACAACACCAAACACGACTATAGCGACCTTTGCCAACGACACGACCGTTCTCGCTATTCATGAAGACCCAATAATTGCGTCACAATTCTTGCAAGAATTCTTACATCTTTTGAGAAATGGTTAATACAGTGGAGAACGAAAGTTAACGAAAACAAATCAACACATATCACATTTACACTACGGAAAAATGACTGCCCACCAGTAACGTTAAACAACATTGCACTACCACACAACACAACAGCAAAATACTTGGGACTACATTTAGATCGTCGCCTTACATGGAATCATCACATAACAACTAAAAAGAAACAACTTGAGCTGACAGTGCGTAAACTACATTGGTTAATTGGTAAATACTCACCTTTGTCAAAAGAATCAAAAATTATTTTGTACAAATCCCTTCTAAAACCCATGTGGACATATGGGCTTCAGTTGTGGGGTACATCCAGCACTTCAAACATAAACATATTTGAACGTATTCAGTCAAAATTCTTGCGGCGGGCCCTTCAAATTCCGTGGTACATCAAAAACACTTATATCTATGCCGATCTTAATATTGACTCAGTGAAACAAACAATATCAAAATTCAGCCGTAAATATGAAGAAAGACTCAATCATCATCCAAACTTCTTGGCTCTGAATCTGCTAAATAACATTGATACCGGATTTTCAAGACTGAAAAGACATAGTGTTTTTGATTTAGGTTATAGGTTTTAAAGAACATTGTTACATTTATTATCATTTTTTCTAATCAATTTATTACTATTTTCAATTTCTTTAACATTATAATGAAATTGTAATCGAGTTAACTAACATTTTTATCAAAATTGCTGATTGTTCTATTTCATGTGAACAGATTGTAATGTTGCAGACTTGTAGAAAAAAAAAATTTGTGTACCGCACTATAAAAAGAAGAAAATTGGAATATTTAGGACACATCATGCGAAACGAGAACAAGTACGAGCTGCTGAAATGCATTTTACAAGGAAAAGTACAGGGCAAGAGAGGCATTGGAAGAAGACGAATATCCTGGTTAAAGAATTTGAGAACATGGTTTGAAACATCCACTACGGGAATTTTTAACGCAGCAGTGAATAAAATCAGCATTGCCAGAATGATCGCCAGCATCCGGTAACGGATTGGCACTAGAAGAAGAAGAAGAATTTGTGTACGTTGCAATCTGTTCAATTCAGAACAATAAGCAACCCCATGACCCAATGAGGTGAGGATGATGTGTATGACGTTTAAATGAGGTGTAGTCTTGTACAGACCCAGGCCGACCATTCCTGAGAGAGTATGGTTAATTGAACCCCAACCATCAAAGTACACCGGTAACCACTGTCTAGTATTCAAATTCATATAAAAGTAACTATCTTTAATAGGATTTGAACCAGGAACCTTCGTCTCCGAAAATCAGCTGTTGAACAGCTGACTCGCGTCGACGACTTTACCTCTAGACCAACCCGGTGGGTTATACTATAAACTAATATACTTTTTTGATTACAGTATTCCCTTACCATTTGCGAATACTTCAATTTCTGACGTGTCAAACAATTAAAAAGTGTATGAAACAATATTATAACATTTTTATTAAATACAATAATCACAGTAAGCGTATTAAATAGACATAGCCTAATGTTGTATTAAACACAAAAGTAATGTTATTAAATAAAAGAATTTAATAACATTGTGTAAATACCATAAGGGCAGAGCAGTTGGATGTGAAAGACTGCGATTTCTTTACAATATTGAGGCGAGTAGGCTATTGTACAGACCATTGCACGTTACTCCAGTGATTTTAAATCATGTAGTTTCTTTAGTTGATTTTCCAGTTGCTTTTGTTGAAAGCAATTTGCTCTCTCGTTTCAGGTTACATACAAAAAATTGATTACATTTTTCAAGTCATCTCTACTTTTTCAAGGACCAAAGGTTGTGACGTTTCTTACATAGTTCCTATTTTTGCGTAATGCGTTCGGTTCGTTACCGCGCATGGGTTTTTTTTCTCTCGTTGTTTCGTGTTTGCAGGCTTTTCAGCAGTCCTGCAATATCCCTGGTGGTGACCAGGAGTCACTTCTGTATCTGTAGTGGTAGATTTAAAATGCTTATGTTTAATCTCAATTGCCCGGTGGTAACTGAGGAATGTAAAACATGGTATAGCTGGTTTGAATAATAATATAAAAGTCTGGATATAAAAGTAATAATGCTTAAAGAACTTGTTTCAATGTTCTAAACAAATTTCATGGTAGAATTGTCAAGTTATCATGAAGTTTCTTTTTTTATAATATATTATTTTATTTTAATTATTTCAATGTAAAGTTTGTCGTTTCATTTTTTTTATTTTGGTTTATTTTGTTTGTTAATTTTGTTTATTTCATGTATTATTTTATATTTTATTTTTATTTTATTCAATCTATAAATTTACTTTCATGTATTTAAAGTGTTTGTCTTTTTTTTATCTAGAAACACCTGTTTCCTTAAAATTTATCACCGCTCATTGAGTCATTTTTAAATTAAACATCTAATTTCAATTCATTTTTATTTAATTAATTTTCTGCATATCACAAGGTCCACATGCACTTAAAAGAAAAGACTACAATAAGTTGTGCCTTTAATTTAAAAATTGAACTTAATTGATCGGCTTAAAAGTGGCAAGGTATTTTTTGGAGTAAATGATTGAATGGTTTGTTACTTTGAAAAAAAGAAACAAAACATTAAGGGAAGTGTAAACCAAAGCACTTTCCAGTGAGCAAAAGTTACGTTTGTATGTTGGTTTATATAGATAGGGCTTTTGAGTATTTGGATTGCAGAAACCACTCACGAAAGCATGTCTCTCAGTTCTGTTTTCATTTTTTTATTTGACGACCAAAACCCCCCAACTCCAATATAGGTTTGGTTTTTCTATTCACAAAACATAACCCCCACAAATGGCGAGTGATTACTAAACTCCAAAACTGGAAGAGCCTCATCAGATGCATCAGCTGTCTAAACTGCCCTACAAAATAGTAGGTGGTAGTCATAGGGCTTATTTAACATAACAGGATGAATAACATTGTTACTGGATTGATCCAGTTATTGTGATAACAGGTTACTAAAAACATCCTGTTAGCTATTACTTTATAACACCATGATTCAAAGCTGTTAAATAATATGATGTACAATATCGACATTTGGCTGACTGTTATAAGAGTAAGGCTGTTACAACAGCATAAGACTCATAAATAACATAAAACTAAATGAAGTTATCAATAAAATTTTTGTCTAATAACACCACTTTTAAGTTTAACTATGCTATAATACTGTTAATCATATAAACACAAGGTGGCAAATCTCACTAAATCTCTCATGGATTCAAAGTTAAGACAAATAGCATTATTTTCTGTAACCAAATACAACCATGAGAAACCAAACTCAATTTTGCAAACATAAGGGTGGCCAGTCATGCTGAATCTTTCACGGACACACAGCAAGGCACTGTAGTTACTATACATTGTACACTGAGCCGAGAAGTTAGCAGCCATGCATCCATAAAAGCATCGGCAGGATTAAAGCAAGTCAATACTCAAAACAAACCGTCCAGCAGTCATGATATCACCGATGGACAGTTTGTTTTGACTACCATTTTCTGTACCAATAAATCTTTGTACACAAAATCTACCTGTTAGTGAATAAAAATGTTAGTTCACTTCTTTTCCGCATGTGTCGTTTCCTATTACCTATTACTACGTTGTGTTGTAGGGTGGACAATATCAGTATTATTTTAGTAACAGGTCATTGAATACTGTTCTCGAGCAGGCTGTTATTTTCAATAACACATTACCAAAAAATAGCTGCATTTCCCATCACTAGAGATGGTAGAACCTTGAAGGTGCAGGCAGGACTAATACTACAGGGCTAGGTGTCAAATTATTAAGGATTCATTTCAAGTCATGAAAGCTTTTGCCTAATCAGCCTTTAGTAACTTTAGGGACAGTTAGTAAATTAAGGTAAAGGTATTTATAATGAAACAAAAACTAAAAATTAAATATAATATTTTATTGATCATGCAGATCACATTCACACCTTATATCTAATAATAAATGTAATTTTATTTAATATATATAGCCTTCTATATATAAAATGCTGATATGAAAATATTCATAAATTAACAAAATGGGAAATGTTAAGATATGCAAAACTAAACCAGCAAATAATTCATCTTTATAACTTCAAATAAATACTGAAAGAACTCATTTAACTAAAAACTCTCAATAGTACAATTACAAACATAAATAAATATTGTACAGTCACAATACACTAAATGAGAAATAACACTGTAATATTTATCAAACTGGATGCATTATTTATATAATACTGGAATCATAATTTCTTAAATTGATAAGAAACATTGAATAATGAAACAATTATCAAAATATTTTGAAAATTGTACATAATGTTTAAATTGACAATGACAATAACTATAAATTTCTAGCTGTTTATTGCAAATAATTTTTACTGGTTTATTTTTTAAAAGGAAGTGACCAACAATCAGAATAATGCACCACATAAGCCATACAGTTCATAGCCTAAATGTCTGATGCTTCAATAAACCAATCTGAATAATTTATGAAAAGTAAAAAGATCAGTTTTATAATCCTTCCAGCTTAAAGACAACATTTTGAAAACAAAATTTATATTCTTCATGAATGTTTATTTTAGAATTAACATTTTTTAAACACAATTTATAATTTTGATTCAAATAAATTCTTTTTTGGTTTACCATTTTGTTTTTACTAACTCTGATACAAAAAAATTGACTTGTTCAATATACGTACTAGAAATTTAAATTCTGTTCTGCTTTACTACCTCACATCCCTTGCAACCAGCCAGTGTCATGGGTGGAAACTGCGGGGTGTAAAAATGTTTGGGTACCCAAAAAAGTTTTTATTATTGAAAAAAATATATAATGTTTTCAATACTAAATAATCTATAAAAACAAAATTTTATTTTCCATCTTGTCATTAAAATACAAATTATCGATCAATTGAAAATTAAAGTGATAAATATAGTACGAGTAGGTCACTTCAAAAAATAAAATAATTAAAACTAAACTTAAAATATGATAATCATCGTTAATTAAGATTGATAAATCATTTCAGAGAGCTAATTCATTCACATTGTATTCCAATGCAACATTGAGCAAAATAGACAATAAAAATCAAAATAAGAAAATATGTAATAAAATACCGCATTACCATAATCAGCAAATGAAAAGAAAGACAACAAAATAATAATGATTACAATATTGTACTTTATACATAAAAATTATAAAACATTTTGATTACAAATACACTAATAAAAAAATAATCATAAAATGAAATAATATATACAAAAATTATATAAACTATACTTAAAATAACATTTTATACAATTATTTAATGGCTGAATTACGAATATGCAATAATAATAATAATAATATTAAACATATCTCTAGTGAATAAAATTTTTAAATATACATTTGAAAATACATAAGAAATAAATATAGTATTTATACAATGATACTATTATTATGCATAAAAGATAATTCATTAAACTATAGACATTTTACAAAAATTTATAAATATATGAATTTCTATATAAAATTAATTTTAAAAAAATACATAATAATTATTAGCTGTACAAATTAGTGAAATCATAATAACATTGTGACTGGTAGTATTTAGAATACTGGTCTTGTGAAAATAAATTTAATATATTCTACATACATTTTATTTTTACTCATTAATTTTTTTTAAATACATTTGAACATAATGTACTTACAAAATTATTTGCAACTGTTGTAAATACTGATAAAAATTTTTTGAGTTGATTCTAGGGTGTTCAACCTTAATTTTTAATTTTTTACAAATAAAGTTAAGAATAAGTAAAAGAGAATACATACAAATAAAATACGTACAAAGAATCAGAAAACAATTTAACAAATATAAAAACAATTTCACAAAATTTCTTAATAAAATTATTTTGTTTTTCTGTAATTTAACAAACCAGCATTAAAACGATAGAACTACTACTCTTTGATGATCAATCATAAGAGTTAATTATTTATTAAGAAATGTAACTGATATAATATGTAATAGCTTTTGTCAAAAATGATCACTACTCCCCTCACCATAAAATAATGAAAAAAAACAGAACTAAAGATAGCAATATTTTTATTTTTAACAAATTTCACTGTATTTTGTTTAAAATGAACATAGTAAAAAAGTTATTTCCTTACACTTTTAATTTCTACTTTACAATGATATTAAATTTAAATTCTGAGTCATTAAAAATTTGTGTTAGCAGAAATTACACCCACAAACATTAGTTTATTTAAGCAATATCTTTTTAACTTATTTTTCATAAATACATTCAATCCTAAAATTTTTAATTGTAAAATGAAACTATAAATCTTTAACAATTAGAAACTTATAAACAAACTTTTTTTTAAATGGTTTAATATTATTTAGATACACACATTACTAAACACGAACACAGTGCACGTAACATTAAAACAATATGATGAATAATCATCATTTTGTGAAAATTAAATTTGATCTCGTCCAGTTTTCATTTCATACCGTGGTTCCCAACAAATTCGACACATATGGTTAATTAACATTGGACAATGTATTGTCAACATTAATCTTATTATAAGGGTATAATCTTACTTTTATTATTTCAGTCGTTTGGAAACAGAGTAAAAATTGGTCTTCAAAAGATTTTAATAACTAATAATTTAATTATTACTAAATAAAGACAAAACGTTATTAAATTTTGGTAAAGCAAAATACTTACATAAGAAAATTTCGCTTCAATTGTTGTCTGGACAATAGCCATCTGATTTAGTGGTCATTGAAATTTTGCATTTTTTAGTGTGTAAGATTCGAACTGAAGCCCCCTCACATGATAATACCAGAAGTAAAACATTAACTGACCAGTATAAATGCATGGTTATTGATCACGCAACAACTGACACAAAATTTTTTCTGATATAAGTACCGTGCTATATCAAAATTGAATAACATTTTTGTTTTTATTTATAAGTAATTAAATTATTAGCTATTAAAATCTTTTGTAGACTCATTTTTATTCTATTTCTAATCGAAAGGAGTAATAAAGGTAAGATTACACCCTTATAATTAGACTAATGTTGACAATACATTGTCCAATATTAATTTCCCTATAGGTCAAATTTGTTGGGAAGCACGGTATATTGTATATATTTTGAATGTACATTTAATTATCCAAGTAGTGCAATTATTATATCCAATACAAAATATAATAAAATTTTACATTACCAAAAATTAAATTTAAAATTAAGCAAAAAAAAAAAAACAACGTTCCATATTAATTCATAAATTTTAAAAAAAATTCATTTTCTTTTTTGTCTGTCACACTTCAACAATAGTTTTTATTTAGATATGTATCAGAAAGGTGTATATTTTAAAATTGAAATTACATTATAATTTCTATATTATTTATGTTAATTTATATAAGCTCATTTACGAAGTGTAACTAAGACAATTAAAAAAAGTCATATGATTATAGCTGATACTTTGACAAAAATAAATAAATAAATCTAAGGAATCATTTTCATGCAACAAGATAACTTATAGTATAATTAAATATCTTTAAAGACTATAAAAATCTTTTATTTCTTATATTTATTAAATTTAATGAACAGCAATACCTTTATATTTAATATTTTAATTTATAAATTTTATATTCTTTTAAAAGCAGTAAACCGAGAATCAATTAATTAAATTACAAGCTTTAAAATAGATAAATTTTGTAATTAAATTATTAATCTAATTAGAGAACTACAATAAAACATTATTAAATCAATTAGTTACTATTAAACAGGTGATAAAAAAATAAAGTAACTAAAGTTTGTAATTAAAAATATTTACTGATAAGGTATTGCTGTTAAATAAAGTGGCCTATAATTCACCTAACTTATATAAGTTTATAAGTTGTAACCATGAAAAAAATAACGACAAATTAAATTAAGGTCTTTTCTAAACAAAACCTGAAATCAGAAAAATGGAGAAATAAATCTACGGTTTAGTCTTAAATTACCTAGCAAAACACTTTAACAGATTTCTCTTAATCTGTTGATCTGAAACAAACATAAATCTTCTTGAACTAATTATTTTCTAAGAGTTCATTTTAATAATGCAAAATAAAAGTTATTACACTAATTACATAAAGGTTTAGTAGGCTGCCTACTAAATCGTAGAGCGGTTAACTCGCTAGCCTACATAAAGTAGAAGGTCCCAGATTTAATTCCCGGCTTGGGTCTAGAAAATCATTACATGTTTAGACCCACTATTCCTTAACCAAAAATATTTGCTAATGACCTACCTGTTGTGATTTAAAAATAAATTAAAAAAAAGATAGAGGTGTAAAAGTGTTAATGTGTAGGATAAAAATATTATATGAATTATAGCACTTGTTATTATTATTATAATTGAAGTGGTATCAACAAATATTCGCTACAATTCTGGTAAATCATTCTCTGTCATAAACCACCCTCAAAAAGTGTGAACACTCATCCAAAGTACTCGAGAGTCAGGGGATAAGAAGATTTCCCTTTATCAAGCAATGTCTTCAGTAGGGGCAGATGAGTGGATAAGAATAGGGCATCATCTTGTCCTTGAGGTGGGAAACTACCTTAGAAGGTGGATGAATAAATTGATGAACCGCATAGAATGATAAAATCAATAGGAAATCACTTAATTAATGACTTCTCAGAATTTCTTAGTTTATAACAATACAATGATGGATCACTTATTGCAAAATGTTCCAGAATCATAACACTAACATCTGAAAAAATCAACTGCAAATGAGTAGATAACTGAAAAAATTGTTATTCTATGTAAGGCAAGCTGTACACATAGGGGACAAAACAAATGTCTTACATCACGTGCCACACGCACAATTGTTAGATACGACAAAAGTTAGTTGACATGGTGCAAAATTATATGGTGGGAGATAAAGAGCTGCACAGTAGTACAACAGCGACATCTGCCGTTTGCCGCAGGAGACAATTTCGGCTTATCACTTGTGATTAAAGTTTCTACGACATGTTGCTGTGTAGCAATCTAGTGCAACATGAGAGACGATGCGATCTTTATGATATATTTTGTGAACCAGATTAAAAAATATCCATGTATTTGGAATTAAATGAGTTTATAATAATAATTATTTGGGTGAATTTAATGCAGCAAGTATTTTAATTTAAAATATTAGTTTTGGAGGCTAATAATGATCTCATTTCCTTGCTGACTTGATTGTTTTTAAGTGTTATCTAATTTTGATTTACAAGACCAATGTTTTCCTTAAACTATAAAAACTTATGTTAATTTTATTATTCTTTTTATACATTGAAAGAATTTAGTAAAAGAGAAATAACTGACAAGGCATGGAAAAATACCACGAAAGTCATACAGGAATTGGTAAATACATTCTTTATTTAACATTCTAATAAATAGCATATCATCTTCTAATTATTTAATAAAAGGTTTTTTTCTTCCCGATGACTAAGGAATGATAATAATGAATAAAAAACTATAATCTATATGGTCATTTTGAGCTTTCAATCATTATCAGTAGATTTAGTTTTTTATTAATCATTATTAATTCATAGGTTACTATAACATACATTAAGTCATTTCGGGAAGGAAAAACCTTTTATTAAATGATTAGCAGGTGATATCCGAGAGGCGGAATAAATTAATAATTCGCTGGAATTTATGTCGTGTAGATGTGCAGTGAGCTCGGTCTAGCAACAAATATCTTACGAATTAAGTCACAGAAACAAAATGTTGTGTTACCTATATGTGTGTCCCACCTAAAAAAGTAATAAATAAGATATTAGTGTCAGTGATATGAAAGATATTTTCTCTCAGAATTACATTTCATACCAACTTTGTTTTAATTTATTGCAATTTGTAGAAAAGACCTTTTATAGTAACAAACACAAAGCATTTATAATACACCACAAAGTAATTTCAGATTTTATGTCACGATAGAGAAATTTAAGAGATATTTATTTATTTGTTTTTTATTTTATATATATACGCATACATAGAATACATAAGGTATAGGAAGGCATATGATTTTACTCAATACATTGATAGATATAAAAGTATTATTTCTTGCACACAAATATATTAATCTGAACTACAATGTTTTATAATCATACTATAATATTTTATCAACACTACATTCATGGATAGACATAATTTTTAATAAAAATATATATATATATTATTAAATTTACGCATGCTGTATCTTTGGTTTTATCTAAATATCGGAAAATAATTATTATAGAGCCTATAATCACTAAGTAAACACAAATTTATGGTCTTATATTTTATATATCAATTAATTACAATACAGCTGATATTCACCCGGGGTCTTTCCACTTAATATATTTAATTTTAAAAGATATTATAATTACAACTATGCTAAACATCAATTGTATTACTTTTACTTTGAAAACCATAATATAATTACTATATATTATACTTAAAATAATTGCTGGTTATTTGTGCATAAATTTATTTTTTACTTATTTTATTGTATACTATGACAGATAACATAAAAATGTAGATTAAAATAATCTTACTAGACAAAAAATGCAAAATGTACCTATCAAATTATGCAATTTCTTCAGAATACTACACTTATAAATAATTTTATTTTTCTTATTTTTCCTTAATTTGTTCTTGTTGGAGTTAAATTTTTGTTCATTTCAGTAATATCCAAAGCTACTGTTTGTTGCTTTTGAGATGCTTCGTTTTACAAGGGATACCAACCTATTGACTCAACACCAAACCAGGAGGACTAGACTAGGGACGCTATTACCAGTGTTATCACACCCTAGCCGAAATGTTTCCATTTAAAGGCACTGAAAACTCACCTTTAAACCTCTTCCATCCTGCTGTATAACGACAACCCACATGCCACCGTGCACAAGAAGGTTGAGCCAAGAACCCACGGAAGTAGGATTTACTGGCATAGTTGGCCAGCTATAAACATAGAAAAAAAGCAAAGTAAAAGTTGTGGCTACGCACAAGCCAAGCCAAGGTTTTATGTAGGCATCATCACTCAAAAAAAGAAGGCTATATTTCAATTGACAGCAAAAACAGTTGTAGACAATAAAACTATATGAGAGAATCAGTTATCGCAATAAATGAGTTATCAAAATGAAGGGAAGACATCTAGACCGCTGGGAATCATTTATTTCAATTATAGATTTCTACTGAAAAATAAAACATTCTACAGACAAAATAAGTTATATAGTTTATATCATGAAGAGAAGAAAAATTTATTCCCATATGTAAAATAATATTTTTAGACGAATATCCCATGTTTCTGACCCACCACAATAACCTCTTAATATATTAAGTCAGTTTCTTTAATAAACTGTACAACCACAGGTCAAAAAATTAAATATTAAAAACAATTCAATTTAAAGAAAATTGAAAAACAGGTAATTAATATCTGTTAATGCCGACACCTCTCAGGATATTTAGAAATTATCCACCTGTTTGTCCATATTTGTATCTCGTGCCCTATCTAGCAAGATTCATCCTAAATAGTTCATTGATCTGTAAATCGACCGCTAAAAATAAGTATTATTGCACCTATCCACTTCCGATTTATCCTGCTCTCCTCTGCTTTGTTCCACTCACTGTGTGATTGGGTTTCTTGATGTATACATGCACGCAGGTCCTGCGTTATAGTCCAGCAGACAATGTCTGGCTATTTTGTATATATGTATATTATATATACATATTTTTGTTTTGTTTTACATCTGACCGTTCTGCAATATCTGCTAATGCAGATGGTTGATAATGATGATAATGAAAATGAGTGATGAAAAAATGCCAGACCTGACCGGGAATCAAACCCGTGACCCCGGTGTAGAAGCCACTTGCGCTAACCACTACACCAACGGGCCGGCATGGCTATATTGAGGCTTTGTTAAATGTACTAATGCTTAATCAGATCGGGCTTCCAAATTCTATCGTATTTGATGCTATTAATATTAATGTGCTATATTAGTGTTTTACTGCTATTAAGTGCTTTCAACAGTTTCAGGGTGACTTCAACTTGTGATATTGTCGGCTTTTACAATGTTTACACTACTATTCAATCTAATTCTTGACCTGCTGAAAAGTGGCTGTTTATGTATGCATTATTTAATCTAATCCCCCTAGTGAATTCCGTTCTATTTCATATCCGCTGTTCCTTTGTTTTACCTTCAACCGTACACTATCTGTTCGATTCCCTGCTTATTACTGTCCAACATTTTGTCTTAGGCACAGACAACATTAAATCTACCTTGGTCCTCCTAGTCAATGCATTTAAACTTGTAATTAAAAATTGTACTGAATGTAGACCTAGCTTAGTGCTGGACTTAACAACATCTGATTAAAATGGTAAACCAAAATTATTTTTTATCTTTTACAAAATTATAAGAGATAAACATTTTAAAAAAAACTGGTAATGATCTTGCAATTGTTTAAATAAATTAAAATAATACAAATCTAATGTACTTCATCCAGACCACTTATTACACAAAAATGTACACTGAAGAAATTACATAATTTATTAATATAAATAGTTAAGTTTACCTTTGAATTCTTACTTATACATATAGTGATAACATAGATTTTAAAATGATATAACAAACTCTATTACAAATATAATAATTTTATGATGAAATCTATACTAGATACCACACACATTTATACACAGATAAAATATTTTAAAATTATTATCAATATTTCTGACAGTAATTTAATAATGGTCAATAGTTTATCATCATCATTATAGTATTGAATATTTATTTGAATTATTTAATAAATTACATGCAAAAAATATTTTTTATTTATTTAAATATAATAATAAATTTATAGAAATTAATTTTTTCTAATCCACTGATACAAAACATTTAATATTTTCTAAACATTTAACTATAATTAATAATTTTACCTGAAGTACATATAACAGTTTTAATTATAACAAAATACATTATAAATTTCGTTGTAAATATACTATCTGAAGATAGTACAATATCATTTACAAGAAAAGGTGATTAATTTAAATAATACAAAATTTAATTGTATAAAAAAGAAAGGATTACTTTTTGAATTTATAGAAAACAATAAGGACAATTTGTACTTTTTTATTTTAATTATAATGCACAATTATTAAAACACGAAAATTAGTTTTACAATCCTTAATAACCAATAACAAACTATATAGAAAAAAAATTATTACACTACAACCCTGCTAATACAAACTAATTAGGGCCAGAACCTGTTCAGATTTTGTAATATTCAGATAATCTGAACAGATATACATCATAACAAAAAATAATCTAAAAATAGCTAAATTTAATATTAAGCACACATTATTGGAATATTGGCCAACTGTGTATAATTAAGTGAAAAAAAAACGATAACTATGCGTAAAATAGTCTTCAATTTACAGCGAAGAAATAGTTTCTGTAATCATGTTAGACTCCAGTAAAGGTCGAGAAGAAACAAATGAAATAACGGTGCAGCTTATTTCACATTTAGAAGCAGTAAAACCACTACAGTACATAGAGAAGCACAACAACGCTACTCACACAGTAGTGTTTATTATTTCACAGCAGGCACAAGTGAAATAATCAAGGTAAATAATAATATGATGGTGATAATTATCAAGGTTTATAGCATTACAACAGCAAACAATTAGTGTTTTTATGCAACCAGGTACCAGTGAAGATGTATAATTTCTAGTAATTGGAAATGAACTAGAAGAAATGTTTTATCCGTAATTGAATTATATCATTAGGTAAATCTTATTAAGAACTTGATTAAGTTCCAATTTTATTCTCAACCACACTGTTCATCATTTTTAGAATCCTGTTAAAAATATTTTTTCACTTCAAATGACTTAGCTTTTATTATAAAACATGTTTTATATGTTATAAAAGCATGTTAAAAAAATTCTAAATCAATTTGAATTATCTGAAATTTCAGGTTAGCAGGGTTGATATGTAATTAATTTTATTTTTTCACAATTATAAATCAAATACAGAATGATACCATTTTTAAGACACATTTATCTACAATTCTACTTGTTTACAAAAACAAAACATCTGTTGTAAATTTAGATGTAAAATTTAATAACAATGTTGTTATTTAATTATTTAACAAGAGCTAATAATGATTTGGTGTTTTAAATTTATTAATTTTCAACAAATAAATCTTTTTTAGAAACCATAAATTGTGTATGTAAATACAAATTAATCAACATTAATTTCTTTTAGAAATAACAATATTGCATTTTTTGAACACTGTTTTATTAAGAAAACATTTTACGTAAATAGAATTTTCAGCGATAGATTAATTATAGTTACCTGAGTCACGAATTTGCCTTTGGTTTTAATGAGGAGTAAAGAAGAAAGCATCAGTGCGCATTCGCGACTGCTTTGGTAGTTCGCCACCACAACAACGAAAACTATACTTAAGAGTAGATACAGTAAATCGCGGAAACTTTTGTAGGTTTACTGTATAACTGTTTGTTACCATAAATGGAAATGTCAGTTTCTTGAAAACGAGGTCGAACTTTTCACAGTGCTGAACGAAATCCAATATGCAATGCAATAAAATGTTGTGAAGTTGAAGCTAAACAAAAATACCTCTCTGTGCCTCTTAACAAAAGCCATGAGCTAGAAGCTAATTACTGTGATGTTTCTCTTTCCACAATTCGAAATACAAAGAAGGCAGTTAAAGACAATGAAGAAAAAAATCTTTATCAATAGTTTCTTGACACCTGGTATAAAAAGGAAACAATTATATCAATAAGAAAGTGAAATGTTATCGACATGTGACATGTGAAAGAAAGACTAAATTTTAGTTGGAAACTTTGTATGATAAGAAAAATTTTAAAGGAAATGGGGTTTAAGTGGAAAAAGTGTTAGTCACAACGAAGTATATTAATTGAAAGGCAACATGTGGTTAACAAATGGTGCAATTGCTGGGTAGTAAAATATAGTGTCTCACTGTTGAGTTTGGCAGCACTGTCAAATTTCTCTTTCCTTCCTCACACTCCATCCAAAAGGCATCTCGTGACTTACTATCTATAAATATTTATTGTAAATAACTAAACAGTATGTCATCACAACAAAAAGACGCTTCCATAATGCAGTGGTTGAATACTAAATTGCAAAGAAGATCAATTCATGATTAGGATCTTGAAAATAAACAATTTAAAAAAATCACCAATACAATTTAAGGTTTTTAATTCAACCAGAACTTCTTTCTAAGTGACATAATACTAAATTAAGTTTGCACAAACATTAGTTTTTAAATGTTTATTTTAATGAGTATAAGATTACTGATAACAATTTAATTTAGTATACTCATACTCTCTAGGCAAGTAACAGAAACAAATAATGATAAGACAAGAACAGAAATTGGCTATTAAGTCATAGAGGCTGTTCTAAAACAAGAACAAGCTTATTATTAGTACTGGTTACTTAAGATCAGTTACCTTAAACTGATGCAGTTCCAACAGATTCTTTTAAATGTAAACTTTACAAATCAATAATTCTAAATAAAAAAGTTATTTTTATAAAGTTCCATGTATCAGAGATTTAATACCTGATTAATTTCCAATACAAAATTTAATATTTATTAAAATGACAAACATCTTTTGCTAATGAACAATGAAATTAATATTTCTATAAGACCACTTTCAAATAACCATCAACACCACTGGTTTTGAACATACAACAATATTTTTCCTTATAAATGACAGTGAAGACACACTATTTAGTTATCTTTTAAATAATAAATGTAAAAATTCAAAAAATTTAACATTTCAACGATAAATTTAAAAATTGGACTAGAAAAAATGTATTTAATTAATACCAATACAAAATCATTTGAATGATTATTAATTAATTAATTAGAATTGAGAAAAATGAAGGCGATTTTACTTTGTTGATGTTTCAATTACATTTATAATATGAATACACAAATTTAATTAGAATGACATTGTTTATTGCTTAGGATATATATTTTATTGGCACACTTACTCCTATACTGACTGAATTAAATCATTGTCATTAATTACAATCATTACAAAATTAATTCATACTAGAATTAAATCACAAACAGAAATGCTTTATAAATAAATAATAACGTAATTATTTTAATAATCTGAAAAATAAACTATGGTACAAAACAATCACAATTACATTAATACATTTTAAAAATTGTTTTCTTTACAAGATAAAGGAACTAATAAATATAATAAAAAACAAAATTTTTAATTTATCATTAATATATAATTAATTCAGAATTACATTTAAAAAATTGTCAATACAAACAATTTAATGGGTTGAAAAATTTACTAATTTTGTATTATAAATTTGACGTATAATATTTCTATTTAATTTAAAATATATATGAAATTAAAATAAATAATCACTGAGGCCCATTGATTCTTTAATTTTAATGGTGTCTTTTAAATGAATCCCACAAATTTACACAGCCGATACTTGCGCATCTTCATCATCTGTAAATTAAAACAAAATGATACATTAGATAAATTTCATCTTAAAAAAAACTATAATACATAAAAGGTACACTTAAAGCTGTTTCAAAAATTAAAAACATTTAAACAGTGATTCGTACAAATACAATTAAAAATTAGATAAGACATGAAGTGCGAAAATGTCTATTATGCGACAGTGAAGAGGAGTCCATTGCGCATATCTTTGAAAGATGTCCCTATTTTGGCCTCTAAAGAATGGAGATATCTGAGAAGATAAGAGTTGCACTGTCTAACCCATGAGAGTAGGGGCAGCGATGCTGTGAGATGAGGAGAGCTGGAAGTTGGTAGCTCAGTTTGCAGAGAGGGTGATGGAGAGAATGCGGAGGGAGGAGCCATCTGAAGACCAGTGGGATTGCCCTCTCCCACAGTAAATTAATCCTGTCCCAATCTCATAAAATAAACACACTTATTTCCTGAGCAGGTACTGAAAGAGATGAAAGAACGTGAGAGAGTGAGTGTTAGTCAGCGACAGCGAGGGGGTAATTAGGCTACAGTTCCCTTCCACGCCCTGCTGACAAATTTTAACCGGATACTTCCGTTGTAGTACTATATTAACAGTTCCAAGGGAGGTGATTTTTGCTGATGTTGAATCAAGTGGCCAGGCTGTGGGTTTTTGGTTGGTAGGCGTTGCGGCCTCCTTGGGACTGGATGAGGACACCTCAATTGACTCCAACACTACTCCCTGTCATGAGGGAGTGAACATGAGTTTTTCTCGCCGCTTCTGATACAAAAAAAAAAAATAAGACACGAGCAGACAATATTAAATTTTTTCTTAGAAATTTTATGAAAATGTTTGTTATTTCAACTAAGTTTCCAATGGTTACTCCTGGTGAATACCAAATTTTATCAACTAGAGTATCTAATTGTTTAAAATCTGATTTAATTTCTAAAAAGTCACAAGCTAACTTGATGTACTGTCCTGGATACCTCATTTGACTAGTGGTTGGTGTGGGAAACAGATGGAATCAGCTCCGTTCCCCTACAGCCCCATCACAGTGTACAGTTACTTCCTATGGTATTATATCAATACCACTATTTTGTACAGTACTGGTATGTTTCTTTTTGCATGATACTTTGTTAAGTATAAAACAAAACTAATTTAAAAACACATGTATTATTTGTGGCTCAGATATACCTAATTAATGTAATACTTTTAATTCATTACAAATAACATTACTCACACTGGTATATCACAAATATACTCATTGCGTTTCACATGAGCTGTTATTGTGACACATTAATACTTTTGTTTATTGTTTCATACTTTTCCCATGATCTAATTTTTTTAGTAGCCTATAAATCATATTTTAATCGGTTTTTCTCTGTTTAACTTGTATATAGCAGTTCTATATGGCAAGTGAACGGTCTATTTTTTATAAAACTGACTTATAAACAACCAACAACTTTGCAATTCAAACTAGATGCCTAGTCCAGTATTCCACTATTCTGATTCGATACCTATTAATATTTACCTTCATATGACCCTAAAAGATGTTTAAAGAGAAGCTGGAACAGTCAAGAGCAACTAACGTGCATTTATAATGCATCAATACAAAATCTAGAAGGATAGAGGCATTAATTTACAGCGACCAGACAAATATCTACTACCAAATTTTTTGTTTAGTTCTTTCAGATATTAATTAAACCTCATTACACAACTTAAATTGTCTACCTTTTCTTAACTGCACCTCCATTTGATTATATTCTAGGAATTTAGCAAGTTTCTTTGAAAATACATTTCTACTATTAAGGATTTTAACTATACAACTATGCAGTTTTTAATAATGTAGTGTCACTAAACAAAAAATTTAAAACATACCATCTTCATCGTGATAGTATGAGGTAACACCTTCATGAGAATGCGCTCTACCCAGCCTGTACTGACGAGCCATTTGTGCTGCAACACTGTATGTTGGAGGATGCCGAGACCTTGGGGGTGGTGGTGGCATAACACATCCTGAGACAACAATAAAAATTTATTACATTAATTATTTGAATCAAATAAAGTAAAAAGAATTTCACAATACATTTGTTTCATCATTTCTTTTTTAATTATTTTTTAATATTTTCTGGTCATATCTAACTCTACATACTGGTAAAAATAATACTAATAAAAACCATTACAACATTGCATCTTCTACAAGACCATTTTTTTTTACGTAACTACCTTTTGGTTAGTTCAAAGAACAATTTAAAACAAATCAGTCAGGTTACTGACTTTTCGTTAAACTTCAATATCTTATACAACCAAAGAAGCTTAGAACTCTCAAAAACTAATAAGCTTCCTATCTACATTCTAAAAAATGTATATGGAACATTTTTTTTACAAAATTACATTTAAAAAATCAAACTTTCAAAAATTTCATCTTAAGTTTAGTTCTAATGACTGTGGTACATTAAAATTAAAAAATAAATCTGGTAAAAAATTAAGTAGAATTTTTGTAACCAAGAAGAATAGTATATAGAAGCATATAGAAACATATGTAGCAAAGTATTAATCTAATACTATTGAAATGTTTAAACAAAAAATTTTACGATGTTACATTTAAAAAATACTCATATAACAATAAAAAGTAATTACATTTGGTTGAGTAATTGAGTGGTGCTTCTAATATGAGTTTTAATAAAAACTTACTCCTGTTTTCGAGGTGCACATCTTACGTGGGGGCGCATTATACACGAGCAAATATGGTAATTTAAATTATAATTAAGCATTTAAGATTAAAATTTAATTTTTCCTTTATATAAGTTATCAATTCAGGTTTATTTAATTTTTAGTTATAATAATTTCAACAAATGATGGCACAGTTTAACCATAATCTATCCTGTACACTTATTTAATAAGCACATAAAAAGGATTCAGTGTTGTTAAAGTTACAAATATAAGTAATATAAGTAGTTGATTTATTTTACAAACTTGAAATACGCAGCATGCACACAATGCCATCTGAAAATTTAATTAGAGCTTGATAAATGTATTTATTTATGGAGAGTTAATTTAAACAAGCAAAATTGAAAAAAAATTTGGAATGTGGAGACATGCATTTCTTAATAACAGCATACCTATGATTAATAAAGCTATCACATAACAGTCGTTTTAGTGTTTATATGTTATTTCGATGGCATGCTATTTTTAGAAAAAAACATAACAGTTGTTTCAATGATTTAAAAATCAACAATGGGGTTAGTATATTGAATAATATAATTTGTTAGACACCATTCATATTTATTCTAAATACGAATGGTGATTGTCAGTAAGCTACTCGTTTTACTGATGATGTTCTTTTAGGTCAGTGGTTCACAACCAGTGGTCTGAGAGAGGCTCAAGAGTGGTCACGGGAGGGTCCAACAGCACAAATAAAAAAGTTGCCAAAATAAATGAAGACTGAAAGCAATATTTATTGAACGAGATGGGCTGGAATATACCCGATGACTATCAGGCGTTGAATTAAAAGAAATTTTATGAGATATATTTCCGTATTCGTTCATTTTTTTGAGGGGGTATTCCGTACTTCCATACCCAAGGGAAGGTTCATCCCCCCTCCACAAAGTCAGAAGCGGGGGCAGTCGACACATCGTTCAATGTCTGGCTTATTGTTTCAAAGACTTCTACAAGTTGAGAACCACTGCTTTAATGAACCAAGTTCACAGTAAGTTCTAGTTCTTTCTTGTTACATATCAGGCAGGAATATATTTTAGTGATTTTACATGTAGGCTTACAGATAAGTCTGTAAAAAGAGAATATATAAAATTATGTTATTCATCTTATTACATATAAAAAGATGATATTAAACAGAAATATTTCAATGAAACTATGAATGAAACTAGAATGAAAGCATAAAAATAACGAAACATGAAAATGTAACATTCTTTCAACAGAACTTTTATAAGACTAAGTTCTAACAAAAGTTTTTATTATTTAACTAACAGATTTATCAGCAACTAATTATTTTGACATTCTGATAACAATCATACCAAGTTATCTGAATCCACTGAACTGTCATCACTTCCAATATCATCATCATCATCATCATCATCATCATACAGCTACAACATCCTTTCTCTCATGTTGTTAGACAACTGCTTGTCTACTAAAAGTAAATTATAGAAAAATAATATATACTTAATATGTTAAAGAAGTCAAATTTATTTTATTTATATTAAGATAGAACTAGAGGGTCAAATTAAATTGAAGTATTTCTTTATTGAAGTAGATCTAATACAATATCAAAAGTTTTCATTTGGAAAAAGATGAATAATCTATTATTAGTTTCCACTGATATCTACGAATTTAGTTATTAAAACATTATGTTTTCGAACAACAGGCATTATTTGTAATCTTTCCATTAAAAAAATTTCCCAATTAATAAAAAAAAATTAAAATAACTATCAAACATGCATAACTAAACTAACATACCAAGAGAGCTTATATTTTGTTCAAAAACAAGATAGAATTTAAAAAACAACAAATTTATTATAAGTATAGGGTTATCAGTTCATTCAAAATTAAAAAATTTAAAATTACTATTTAAAATATGAAGACATAGTAAACTCCCCAGTAATTTGATTTTAAATATTTTAATTTAACACAAAAAGAAATGCAAATTAAAATAAGTGCAACGCATATTAAAATTGCTTTTTACTGGACAGAAGTGTAACCAAATGGTGACACTAACAAGTGGCATTCTGAAATTTTAGTACGTTAGTGGCCCTGAAAAAGGCCGTATATGTGTTGCTTTGCAAGGGTATACAAACTAAAATGGTTCTGATAAGGATGGTCAACAACATAGTGAACTCATAATAGCAAATTTCTCGTAGAGTCATCAATGAACTTTTGATGGAGACTGAAAGCCATAACATTTTCTCTCACATGATGATGTGGTTGAGCACCAGGCATTACAGTGTTTAAGTAGAAGGAGCAACGGTGACTCAAGAAATAACACTTTCACAGGGGTTACGCCCAATATAAACAATACACGAAAAATTTTCAAATTTTTCTTAAAAGAATAACTAGAAAATTGTGGTATTATTTTAAATCCTGTCCTAATATATTTCATTTCCTGAAAAAAACTTTCGTTTCTTAATTAATGAATTTAACACAACATGGACTACATGAAATCGGCTAGCTCCATTACCAAAAATAAATAAGAATAATGTCAAAACACTGAAAATAAGAGAACGAATAGGAATGGTGAAGGTGCCTTTCATAGAACTGAAGCATTTATGTTTTAATGATCGATTCCATTCCTTTGTATGGAATGCAGACATGAACTTTTAAGTAGCAAGAATCAAAACAAAATTCAAGTGTTCGAATTAGGAATACATAGAAATGTGTTAAAGATGTAGTAGATGAAGAAAAGTATGAATGAGCATGTATTACATCAGCTAGATAAAGAATGAAGAGCAGTAAGCATGATAAAGAGATCAAAAACTGGAATGTTACGGACATTTTAAACATCCTGAGACATACTATCTACGGCAGTTTGTTATACAGAAAAATAGCATGAGAAGAAAGTGCAGGATGATGAAAAATACTGAGGTTGAGAAACTTGCATTATTGCTTCTCTGTGGAACTACTTACAGCAGCAGTGTCAAAAGTAAGAATTCCTGTAATGATCACCAATATTCGATAGACGAAAGTAATCAAACAAGACTAGTTCAATCATTTTAAATAACCATGAGTTAACTGTAAGAGTAAAAATTATTATGCTAAATTGTACGTATAATTAGAGTTTAGTTTGTTCATCGTAATTTTGGTAACAAAAAGATTCCATTGAGCATAATATTAGTTATGGTTGAGTATTCTGGTTTCCAAAAATTACAAAAATATTACTAATAATAAATTAATTAATCAGCAAGCAAATAATTCTATATTCTACTTTCTATACAGTAATTTTTAAATTCACCGAATTGGCATTCAGAAAAAGGTAAATGAAGATCTGTAACTAATTTTCATAAATAAAATACTAAAAAAGTTTCAATTTATTACTGCATTTACAAGACAAAAATAACAAAAAATGAATAATAATAATATTAATAATAAAATATTTAATATTTCTAATACTAGTAACAAAATATAACATATTAAATTCAAATCAGAAACAAATATATTACCTAAAAAGATGGTTTTTTGTAGGTAGAATTAACATCCAAATTTACTTACAGTTTCAATTGTACATTCGTCTAAAAAACCAACACCAAATCACATGCTTATACATTAGGATAAAGGCAGTTAAAGTGAAATTCTATTAATGTATGTACTAATTAAGTTACACAGAATAATTTTATAGCGATTTCTAAAAGAACTACCATGGGACATTGCCTTCAAAGTTTGAAAACCAATTAAAAAACATAACTTTAAATAAGTATACGTGCATCATGCAGAGATAACCAAAATAAAAGTATGTAATGGAATAAATACATAGAAAAAATGTACAATTTTCTATACTCAACCAAGATTATGTAACATTAGAGAAGGAATTTAACTATGTCATGTACTTTCCCTTAACCAACTACATTGAATTCAAATTTTTTGAAAAACTGCTAAATATCTAACAGATAACCCCTTGTACAACTACAGTTTATCATTATATCAAAAACTACATTGAAATCACACAAAATTTCAGTTATTAAATTAAATTAAGTTATTAAGTTAAATTTCACAGTTATTGACAGTCAATAACTGTCAATACTTATTGAGTTATAATGTCAATAACTATTGACATTACAAATTAATTATGGTCTATCATAATAAATGAAATACACCGGCCGCTCGTTTTTGAACCTTCACTGAAAGATGTACAGTGAACCAGGACCTATGTTTGAGGCTAAAAGCGTGGGAGTTAGATTCAATATAACAATGAAATGGTTGGAGAAACTAATACATAATGTAAAGCGACAATATACAAGTACAGAATGTTAATACCGTATATCCTTGATTCTAAGACATCCTCAAATCTATGACGCAGCTTATTTTGGCAGTACAAATTTTGGGAAAATGAAATCTCTAAAAATCATCAAAATCTTACTTCTAACATTAAGTAAAATTTTATTACCTGAAATGGGCGATGAAACAGAATTAAATGTAACACGATATTGAAAGAACTTATAACTTTCTTGAATTCACTTTTTTGATAGAGTATCATAAGGAGAAAGTTTGTTCCCATCGGCTGTTATGTGTAACATAACTGTTATTCTTAGTTTCTCGTACCCAGCAATTTTTGATTGTACTTCTTTGGTACCTTTCACATCGACCATGTAGTTTTAAGTACATCGAAATAGACTGGATTTTCATCTGTATTACCTATCTGATCAAGAGTGTAAATATTTTCAGTTTGTAAGTTAATAAACATGGCGCTGGAATTCACAAGCTGTGTTTCAAAATCAAAGATTGTGCTTTTGTGCGTGTTGCTTCTATGAATTCCAATAATTATTTATAAAGTTTTATATAATTTTTATTTTAAAAAATAATGTATTTTATCTTATCATGCATACGAGGTGTCTCTTACGTAGTTTAGAGTGCTAATATACCGGTACAAAGATATTAAGTGAATGTGACTGCAAGACATTATCGAATGTAAGGTACACCTTGCTTTTCGAGGAATCAAATTGTGAAAAGAGGTGCATCTTAGAATCAAGGAAATACGGTAAGTAACTTTTCTGTTAATTTTAACACTTAAATTTGATTAGCCTATTAGAGTTGGTTAAAAGAAAGTTAGTTCACACATTCAATAATTAGACATTAATTTATAATTTTGTTAATTAATAATATCCAATATTTTGATTAGAATATTTTAATAGGTAATATTAATAAAGGATGAAATGAGACTGAAAAAAAACAAATGTGAACAACTAACTATAACACTTACCAGGATTTGGGAGAGGTGGTAATACTGGCACAGCATGAGGGAAAGGGGGTCGAGCAGACACATAGCCTAGCAATGAAACAGAAAGAGATAGAACATTCAAGCGATATGATATTACACCACTCTTATTCACCACTTTGACCGAAGGAGGATAGCTTAAAAATAAACAGCATTGTTTAAACATTTCACAGAACAAAAGGCAAGAACTCATGCAACTTTTGCAGCGGCACAGCAACAAAATAACACCATTATCATTTTATTTCTGCAGCAATACCAGCCAACCACCACTCAGTTGCATTATGAATTCTACATTTGTCATCTACAACATTTTGAGTCTGTCAGACCACACATTTATAATTTTTAAAAGATTTATTCCCATATTTATATATGGATTGCACTCTTAATTGATCAAACAACCATTCAAAACTGAAATTTATTGTAAAGTTTTCTTATTTACTAGTACCTAAGTAAAACTCTAGGCCAATAGTTTTTTTTAACAAACATTAGAACAGCAAACAAACATTAAAAGTAACATAATACCACTGTACAAGATTAAAATGAGTTTAAAAATTTAGTTTATTTAAATTCCACATCTTTTATTTAAAATCCATATTCCGCTATCTTGAATGTTTTTTGATTTATTAAGCCACAGTTTTGGTGTGTTCTCTTTGACTAGGTATACAATATTGTAGATGATCCATAATTTCCCCACACCAGTACATTAGGGACACGTTTATCCGAAGTTGACGAGATCCAGTCCTTTTCAGAAAAACCAAATTTCTGATAAGCTGGAAATTCATTAAAAATCTTTTTACTACCGCAAGAGGATGTCACAAGGCTTAACTTGAAGATTTATTGAGAAGCAGCACTTCAGACACAATTGTGACTAGGCTCCGCTCTCAAATACAAATTGTCACTAACAGTATAGTATATCACATAACTGTACTACTATACAAGATTTTAAATACATACAAACTTAACCCTTATAACGCCAAAAAGCTGATTGACCCGATTTGAATTTTTACGAAAGACTGCCAAGAGACGATGACATCGGCTCTTCATATATTACGTCGTATTTTGAATATTTCCCAATATATTGCGTTTATATTTTAAAGGATACCCGTATATGCATCTATCTAATGATGTAATGTGTATTAGCCAAACATACCAATTGTTTCGATTCTTACAAACATCGATAGTTTCAAGTACACCCACAACATATTGTTTTGGTTACAGCTGTTCTCAGTGTGACTTTCATACGATTTTTGTTATGGTGTGTTCGTACGGTACAGATAATTATTGTTATTTTGCAGTTTTTTACAAAAAGGAAAGCCCTTTTTTACTATAAATGAAAAAAAAATTTTAAATATTAAGACTTCTCCCAACACTTTTGAAAATAAAAATTGTTTATGATACTAAAAGCTTTCTCCTGCATAAATTCCAAAATGTTTTACAATTTTTTAAAATTACCTGGTAAAATAACGGGATTTTAGCTTGGCATTCTTTGGGCTGGACAGGCAGTCTGGCAGCGTAAGGGTTAAGCACAATTTTTTTACAGCACACCAATAATTCTTTTTTCATATTTCAAAATGAATTTTTTTAACCGTTTCTTATAAATGAATTCTGGATAAATGCGTCCCTAGTGTGCAATAGATAAGCATAACTACAGTCTCTGAACTGTTACTGGAACAGTTGATTGCTCAACAACACTTTTAATGGAAAATGAAAAGCGGCACAGATTAACATACATGCATGAATTCTTGACTTAAACTGTAACTATAATAATAGTTCATGCAAAGAAAAATTTCAGCTGTCACTTTAAATAAATTACACCAATTTACAAATATATCTACTTCAGTATATCAACACAGAACTTTGTTACTTCAGTATTGTAAGCACCTGTAAACAATTATCATTAATTTTATAACTTTTATCTGTCCACAAGTATTTAAGAATGGTTCAAACTTCACGATGATTACTTTTACAATAATTAAGATTACTTAAGGCACATTTTTAACACTAATTTTTGAAATTTTTTTGAATGGTTATACTGAGGCACTGATAAATTGTTACTAAAATACAAATTAATATTTTTGAGTCCTTAATTTTTAATGCCTAATGAGACTTTCTATTCTAGAGCACTTCAAGGTAGTGATAAGAAGGACATAGAAATTACTCCAAAAGAACAGTTTGTAAAGGATTTAACACAACCAATTATATTTAAAAAGTTAAACTTATTTCAGTTAAGTTGTTTGGCAATTATTAAAAATTTCCTTAAAACGTTAGAAGATTTAAAATGTAAATGAGTAAAGATATTTTCCAGGGTTTATATGACAGGGCTTTCCTCCAAAACTCTCTTTGGTAATCTAGAATCATGCAATCAAGTAACGTGACCATACCATCTCAATCAACTGCTTCTGAAATATATCCAGTATTTGTTCTAATTTAAAATATTTTCTGATTCTGATATTTTTAACACAATCACACCTGATTTTACTTATTCCTCTCCTCAGCTTTCGGCATGATAAATTGGAAAGTATAACTTGTTTGCAACAGAGGATTTCTAGATGTGCAGAGATGCTTGCTATACAGAGTGATGGGGCTAAGATAGTAACCAGTTTTGTATTGAAAGCCTAAGAGTAAACATCATGTGCTATCGTAATTTCTGAGATCATTAGTCAGTCTGTTTAAAAAGAAGTGGTTTTCGGTTACAACAAATTTTCTAGATTTTAACAGTTATAGTTTTTAATAGCAATCTGTTAACACTGTACGTTTTGGTACCAGTTTTTCTTATTTTTAGTTCTAGTTATTAATATAACTTTTAATACTAGTCACATTCATACACATGCTTTCTAACTAGAACAGTACCTTTGAGGATTACAGCAACAGGTGCCTTCACTGTCCTCAGTGTCAGTTACCTCCTCCCACTTTCAGCGTTTGTGAATTTCATAGGTTGTCCTATATTACGTGCTATATACACATTTATAAATTCTCATTTTTGTGATCTTTGATGTTCATTCTCTACTGTTGTACAGTTTAAGTAATAGTATGCCATACTAGCTATTTGAATTCAGTTATTTATCAGGCTTTAAGTAACTGTAACACTGCTAATAAATTTTCATTCAAAAAAATTCAAAAATTAGCATTGACAAAACGACTGAAACTGTCTTAAATAAATCTTCATATTATAATCTGGAATAGATCTAACAGACATGCAGCAAGTAAAAATTCTACATACTGTCTTTCACCATACTACAAAAATTTTAATAAAATTTTAACCAGTAAGTGTATAAAATTCTTGTAATAATTCAAAAGTTTTACCGGGTGGTTGCATAACAGAATGCCTTCTGTGTTGTAATGGAGGTGAACCAGCTGGCCCAATTGCTGCCGTATCTACGGAACTATTGGAATGTGAATCAAGTTGTGTTGAGTGACCTGAATCACTTGATGTTACCGATCCTGTAACAAACAATATTATATATGTATTGAAATGAAATAAAATAACACAGTCTGATCACTAGATTGTTTATAAAAGTGCTTATGATTTAATGTGCTAATAATCTGCAAACAGAAAACAAACTATAAACATTCCAATCATTCTATTGCTCTAGTTAACCCCTTCGTGGCTAAGACAATTTCAGTCAGCACAAAAACAATCTATTTACAATTAAAGCAAATAGGAACATAAACAATAACTCTCAGAACAGCACTTATATAATTACAAGAAGCACAACACATACACATAATGCACAAAACATACAACATGTTACTTAGTTATTTTAAAAAACATGAGTGTAAAAAGTCTGATATGTATATCTGTACCACTTATTCAAATACTGTTCTTTCTTTAATCTTCTGTTTAGAATTTTACCTTTCACACAAAAGTATTTAATAAAATACTTTTTTAATTAAAACTTTATTTAAAAAAAATTATAGACATAAAAACAAAAAAATATTTGAACAAGTGTAATAATATATTCCCACAAGTACACAGAAAAAATATGACGTTTCATGTCCAATGTTAGTTGAATCAAGTGCTATAATATTTGTTCAACTCTTTAAGTAAATACACAGAGATTATTTACAAAAATGTAGATGTGAATGTTTTATAGTAAAAATTTAATAAAATAATTCATATAAATTTTCAAATGCAAGTGCATACATTAGGCAAATAACAACTACAGTAATACATGAGCTGGAATCTTTAGCATCATAGCATAAATCTACTGGAGAAAAAATTGAATATACATAACCCAAACAAATCTACCTATGCATAACTACTTTGACTTCTAAAATTAAAATTAAATTATACACAATATTGTGAATTGTAATCTCAAAATATCAAATAAAAATAATTTATTATTCTTATTATTTGTTATTCTAGTTGAATTTATGTGATCAATTGTTCATAAATTTAAAAATAGTTAAATTTGAGAATTTCTATTTCATATAATGAATTAATACAATAATTTCACTAACCTTCTTTTTAAACTGCGTCACCTTTATTTTAATTTTTACTTACACGTGTTTCGGTGGATCCACCATCATCAGAGTAAATAACATATAATTGAAACTAAAAACACTATTTATTAAAAATCTATAGAAGATGATACATCTTCAGTCACTTGTATAAAATTTTATACAAGTGACTGAAGATGTATCATCTTCTATAGATTTTTAATAAATAGTGTTTTTAGTTTCAATTATATGTTATTTACTCTGATGATGGTGGATCCACCGAAACACATGTAAGTAAAAATTAAAATAAAGGTGACGCAGTTTAAAAAGAAGGTTAGTGAAATTATTGTATTAATTCATTATATGAAATAGAAATATTTAAAACTGCAGGATGCATTATAAAGATTTATTTTTGAAATTTGAGAATGTGTAAAACTTAAAAATCTGTGTGCTAGAGACTGTGCAGTGTCAAGAAATAGTGATAGTGCAATAATTAAATTGAGCTGCCATTTAAACTGATCGTGAAAAATGAAAAATTAATAAAAATAAGAACTACAGAGCCCTAGTAAATGGGAGTACCATTTGCACACGATAAATTTTAAACATACCAAAAATAGTAGTGTAAAACACTTATAAACACATCAATGAAATCCATTGACTCCAACATGTACAGTTATTTAAAAAAAATATACATGTATTGTTGATTGCTGCCCTGCAATTTATTTTGTAAAATACACAAGAATATAAAAAATATATTTCATTGAAGATCATAGAGGATTTAATGAATTTTAAACTGAATGGGCAATGAGACTACACACACAAATTTATTTTACATGGTATATATTTAATTTATCACCACTTATATAATTTTCTATGAATAGTATCTTAGTAAATGTATAAATAAAACAAAAACAGTCAACATATAACTCTTATGAACACTGTTTCAAACAGATTTTGTTCAGAAAAAAAATTGTACAGAAGAAACTTGATTATCCAAGATTTAGGGTTAACCAGGGCTAAGTACAAAGATGGCATAATCACCTTCCACAAAATGAAATTGAATCATTCATATTCTAAAGGCTATGGCTATTATTTCTTATCAGTAACTATTTTTTTCATGCATATGTACTAACTAAATTTCATATCTTTCATTAACCCTTCTGAGCTATAGTTCCTAGGACTAACTGACACTCCAAGACTGAAAATATTAAGAATAAACAATAGGAATATAATGAACAATATTATTAATAATTATTTCGTGAAAGATGTTCAGCTTATGTAAACTGTCTTTGACACATATAGATTTCAAACAGTTTTGCAAAGTTTTCCACACAACATACAAGTATTCGGCAAATAGCAAAATTTTTCATAATTATTAACTGATATGATATTTAATATTTCCAATGACCTATTATAGCTGCTACATCACTATATCACTTATTTTTTTATTAAATAATCCTACTTCTAACTGACATGTTTTGGTGGATTGTCAGAGTACATAAATTAAAAAATTTAAACTAACCTTATTAAAATTTTTAGATGTTGTATATCTTCATTCATTAGTGTAAAAATGTATACATCTTATAAATCATTTTTTACGAACGACTGAAGATTTTAATACGTTTAATTAAATTTTTTTTATTTATATATACTCAGATGATGGTGGATCCACTAAAACACGTTAGAAAGAAATAAAATTTTGTAATAAAATGGTAAAAAATGAGTGATATACCAGTTATAACATATCAGTTAAAAATTAAATATTTTTTAAGATTGAATATAGGCTGCAGGATCCATTACAAAAAATTATTTAAAACTGATATGAATTACAAAATTATAGTGATTATATATTAACTTATTCAAAAAAATAATTTATCTTCGGTATTGTTTATAATAAACGTTAACATTTATAGTCAGCCTAATATATATAAAATTTTGATGATTATATGTTATCTGAGGTACCCTCAGTCCCAATCACCTCGGTTAAACAAGTTTATATTGTATAGTTCAGCCGTCCTTACTTTGCTCCTGCTGTCAACAAACCAAAGCCAGCCACTACAGGGAGTACGCTAGGGTCCACAACTTTAACTTTCTTCTTCTTTTCTACATGATTTATATAGCCTACAATTAGTAACTTGCACAAATAAAAAACTATAAATAGAAATAAGGAATCAAATATAATACTAAATTCCTAATTGAAAATAAATTATAATGCACGTAAGAATGATGCGAGACAATACAATGTCATAAGCGAACTGGTAGCACATTAAAATTATGACTTGTTCTTAGTGCCAAAAATGTGGAGAGATTATGGGTTTGGATTAGTCAACATCAAATTAAATATTATGAAATAACGAGTGACTATTCTAATGCTAGATAACACATCATTCAAATTAAAATGTTTCTTTTAAAATTCTCTTGTTTCGTCATATAGACCAGAGGTAATATGTACATATAACTTGTAACTACAAATATTTATGGAAAAGAATGGAAATAAAGTACACAGTTTTTATAAATTTACTGTTCAGTACTTAAAACATTAGTTATGATTTCATTAACAGTTGATAATATTGAACAGTTTTATTTATAAAAATACTTGAATACTTTTAAAAGTATTTTGTAGTTAATTTTTAATCAGCGTGTACACATTTTTAAGTAATGCGCATGCTCAGCGATGTCATTATTTGTTGACAGCAGGAGCAAACTAAGAAAGGCTGGTCTTAACAAACAATTGGATTAAATTTATCGTTTATTTTCTTAAGCAATCATCAGCTGACATTTCACTGCTTTGCAAAGCAAATAAGCAAACTATTCACATTTTATTTATATATTCAAACTATAAGCTACAAAGGAAGCTAAATTAAATGGCTCATATACAGTTTGTATATAGCCTTTTATTTTAAATTGTAAATAAACTTGGTACATACAAATTTAAAGTTTATATTCCTGAAAGACTACTGCCCTAAATAATAAAAATAAATGAAATAGAGACCTAAACCAATTATTATATATAAATAAAGTATCATGCCAATTAAACAACATAAATTGGAAAAACAATCATAACATTTTAACGTTGAATTTATAAAATTTACCTGACGTTAAAGTTTTTCTAAGAGGTAAATTAGACAACGAAGTAACACTACTGCTTTCTGCGTTCAGATCGACACTAGAGAGTAAAGGAGGGTGACTAAGAGAGGGTGGATGATCAGGTAAAAAGTGAGGAGGAGGTAAAGGCGGTGTATCTGAATGTGATCTTTCATGTGACACACCGGTTCGACGATGTGCACCAGGTGATGGGGAAGGTGAAGGATGGGGAGGATGGCGAGGTTGATGTGGCCTAGTCTTACTAGTTTCACTAAGTGATAGCAACTTTCTGACTGCCTGTGGTGATGCTGAACCTGCAACACAAAATATAGTACTAACTAATAGTACGCCTACTTGACAGATGAACCATTACCACTTTGTGACAAAGAGTGATTCAGATGTGCATTCAAATTATGATTTAGCATTAAAACCTAAAAATAACTACCGAAAAAACCAGATAACTACGATCAAGAGTTGCCTGATAGTGCATTTGAATAAATTTTTAATTGACAACTAAAAAATTTCATAATATTTTTTACAAACACGTTTTTGTACAGAATCATTATTTACAAAACTGTATAATTCGTCAAAGTTTAAGAAGTTCAACCGACATATAAGGTGGGGGAGGATAGATCGTTGGTGTGGTGGTACCGCACAGTATGATCTGGTGGGTGGAATTGTTAACACAAACAAATGCTATGCATATACTCTTGAATGCCTTTATGGTAAACATTTCTGTTTTCAAGGATGATTTTACATTATATTTTTAATAGTCATTTTTTTATATTTATTTTTGTTTTATTCGTTTTTCTTTTAACTCTTTTAACAAAAATCAGAATGAAGAAGAAAGGAAAAACAAATTTTTTTTAATTTAGAGGTTCTAGCTCCATAAAAATACTGTTATAAATAATGAAAAACAAAGAAGCACTGCTGGAAAATATTGTTAAGAAGAATAAAAATGAAGAATTAGTATAAAAATGTTAAGAAAATCGTAACTGAATTATTAACTCGATACTTAAAGATTATTCTCGAAAAAGTAGAAACAAAGAAAGTAAAATATTAAAAAATTCTGTTTATAATAATAAATTTCCAAACAAAAGGGTTTCCTTACCTCTAACTAACTCCTTCCTTCCCTGCTCAGTAATAAGTACATCACCACCCTACCCTTTATCTCCTCCACCTTAGTAATAACAGTGACAGCAACTACGGTTCGACTAATGTATACCTGGGTGTATACCGTTATAAACTTTGACGAACTATACCTATATCTTGATGGGCATTTTAAATTTATTCTTTTGACAATTTTTTTTTCAAATAACAAAGTATCATTCTCATATGAAAACACTACAAAAGTAACAGAATGTCTAGAGTAAAAGATGTACAAGAAAACAAAATAAAAAATTATAAATAATTCAGTTTGCTGATGCTCAGTCAAAAATACTGATAAAATTTGAAAAATAACAAACTGTACAGATTTTAAAGTGGTACGTTATAAAAATATGTAATGAAAATCAAATACACAGCAATAACTTATTATAACAAAATATGGAGATTTAGTTCGAAAATACATAATTTTAAGAAGTTGGCAATACTTTCAAAAAAAATGTTTATTTCCAAAAGAAATGTCACCAATTGTATAGCTAATTAAAAAACATGGATCACAGTGAATTTTTATACAAATAACCCAGTGAAGCAACATTGACCCACTTCTAGTTTGGCAAACACTAATTGCTAAAATACCAATCAAACTTAAATCGGTACTAAATTTTATATTTCCACAGAACAAAAATACCCAAACATATGTTCAATATAACATACAAAGCTTTACCAAACATACTTGAAACATAAATTGCTCACAATTTAATTAAAGTAATTTTATGGATATGGAAGAAACATTAATGGATTTGGCAATAAAAATGGAATAACAAATTCCCATTAGGTTAAAATCAACAAATGGAAATTTAGGATTGTTTCAGGTGATGACGAAAAGAAAGATCATTATGAAGATTTTAGGATTTAATAAATTTTGAAATATCAAATGAAAATAGAACATAATCGAAAAAAAGAATAAAAAATTGCATAATAACAAATTGTGAATATATTAACAATACAAAAATTGCGGAGCAATTTAGCATTGATATACAGTACAACCCCATTATGTCAGACTTTATGAACCCAAATCCTGGACTGATTTATGCCACAAATAATTTATGAAATTTAAAAAGTTATAGCACAATTATTTCAAAATTAAAAGAAAAAAGCAACAATGAAAAGGACTTCAAAACCTGAAAAGGTCTTTGAAATCCTGCATCAACAGATTAATGAATATGCTTCACAATACTAATGTCGATGATGCAAGTGAATCGTTAGGCAATGCCTCAAAAGGGCCAAGCCTAGGTCTGTATGTATGTAAATCGACAAAGCTAGATATGCACTTCTTCTTCGAGCCTTGGTAATCATAAAACAACCAATCATAAAATAACTAATAAGAACCTACTGTCTGTATGTAACTTGATGGCCTCTGGCAGAGGGACCAATGTGCGGATTCTAAAACCAATACAGAAAACACACAACTAATTTTTTTAAAGTAACTAAAACTTGTCAGAAATGACGTATTTTTATAAAACAAAGTATTTCACATGTTTTTTGTTTTAAAAATTATCTCAAAAAGCACCTGCTTAATGAGACAATGTCATCTCCCTCACACCCTATTTGTACAATTTGTCCAATTTAAATAATTCATTCACTAAAAATTCTCTTTATTTCATTTCCTACATGTGTACGTTATCTTTAAAGACCAAAAAGTTACTCGCATGGTGACTTTTTTCATGTTGCATTTCGTGATTTTACAAAATTTATTTATGAAAATACTTTGTAACTAAAAAATTAATGATTTCCTGTTAAATTTTATTGCATCATCGTTTTCCATAATTATTACAGAACAAACCTGCCAAATATTATATTAATCCGTGAAATAGTTGTTGAACAATGACGATGTATTTGAAAAAATATGTTTTTTTCTTCAAAAACAAACCTTTTACTAAATTATACATTATCTCTTTAAGCGTGTGTTTTTCGAAATAATTTTAGTGAACAAAAACATGTGAAATACTTTGTTTTATAATAATACGTCATTTCCGACAAGGTTTAGTAACTTAAAAAAACTTAGATATCTTTTGTGAAATGGTTTTACATTCAGCATATTGCTCCTCTCTGCCGGAGGCCATCAAGTTATAGACAGACAGTAGGATTGGCAGAGTGCATGTTGAACAAAGCTGTTGACAACACTGCTCGGTAAATTCAAAATACCATTTCAATTTAAATGCCACTCATCATCAAGCTGCAGAAATAAATAATTTTTATATATCTGATAAACTGTACTGTGATGAGATTACCTAGGGCATACAAAGTGCATATAAAGCTTTAGCAATTTACTTACATCCAGACCTAAGTTTGGTCCTTTAAAAGCAACCAAAGTCCGGAAAACAAGTTCATTTCGAGCTCTGGCAATTGGCTGGCATCCAAACCTAGAACTGAACACTTTTTTCTACCATTGGCCAGTTTTGGACTTTGTGCCTAACAGTTATAAGACATGTAGAAGCAGTGTCCTAATAAGAGTATCTTATGGTCTATTTTGAATGTCAGATGGAGACACTACCGGCCAAGCTTCTTATGCTGAAATGTGATCATGCAGCTTGCAAGCAATACACCAAATTGATGTAGCAGAAGCTTACCAGCTACTTTTTTAAGAACTAGACGTAAATGTATAAGTGTTGCTAATCAGTGAATTTTTACTGTGCTACTGTATATTCGTAATCTTTAAATATATATTCTACCTTCAATATAAATAAAGGCTTTTGAAAATATATTTTCTTTTTATTGATTTTCCTACTACTTTAGTTGTCCTGGATATTTGATATACCTGGATTTTTTATCTGACTTTAACGAGGCTGAACTATACATATAAAAATAAAGCAAAATAAAAATGCTTTAAAGCTACAGCTATAGTGCCAATGCTCTAGCTTTTAAGTAACTATAATACAACAAACAACTGTGTCTTGTAATGTAATTTTCATAGTCGTGTAGCAATTGATGCAGAAACAAGACACTATGATGTGATGTAAGACAACTGGCAACTTGTTCTACCTGTTGTCATCATACATTTAGAGCATACCTTGCAGTAGCAGTAATACCTATACAAAAGCTCTCCAGCTGAAATAATTTTGAAAAACTTATTGATATAAAATAATTGTATTATGTTTTGTAGCAATGTATCTACAGACTAATTGAATAAATTTATAATAACGAAGAAAAATGTTTTAACATAATATAAAACATGTAAAAATTATAAATAAGACGTCATACCAAATTTTGGAGCGGCATGTTTCCTTCCTTCAGAAGTAGAACTGGCTGAACTAGTCGTAGAAAGTGTTGGTGAAGGATGCCTTTTACGTAAAGGACCAGAGTTAGGAGCTGAAGAGTCCCCTCTTCCACCTTCACACTGCATCGATAATTCATGCAACTTATCTTCATCTGTTGTAACTCTCATTTTATTTAAATATGCTTTAACTCGTCTAACCATCTGCGCCTGTTTAAAAAATAAAATAAAAATTGATGGAGAAATTTATAAGGAAACATTTCTATTTATTTTAATAATCAGTATTCACTGTGAAAAGACCCAAGAATTGCTGACATAATAAATTAAATACTGAAGACTAAATAGGAAGACTGAATAGTCTTTAAAAGACCAGTAATTTGACAGATTCAAAAATTAATTTTAACTTAACGGGATACATCTAATTAAAATTTTATTGCTATTGCATACATATCAAAGATGACACTCAAACAAACGAATGTGATAAATCATTCAGTTATGTCAAAAACTGAACAATAAATTGGTTATCAATAGCCAATCATTAACACAAATAAGGTGCTAGCTCAAGTCAGTATAACAATTTTCCTGATTAGTTTATACACATACATATTGTTAATGCTTTTACAATCAACAATTCAAAGAAATGGTGACTAAATATTGCCCAGGCAATTTGTGACTCACAGCTAAGGGAAGAGTAAATGCATTCAAATTGCAAAGAAAAACAATACAATCCAAGAAATGGTAAATCTAAAATAATTTAATCAGCGCATGATTATCATAATAAAATAATTAGCATGGAAATAACAAAAGATCTGTAAAACCTGATCCATCATCTAAAGCATCATGAGGCTTGCCAGTAATTAAGAAAATCCTCTGGCAACGTTATGATCACTGCGCAGATTAAGCTCATTAGTGGGATTCCCACTTCACTACAAATGAGCCTGCAGGACAGTTCCTTCAAGATGGCACTCTAGGTTCTTCTGCCCCCTCTGCCATTAGAAATATCTTCCATATCCACCTTTGGAGCCGCTAACCATCTTTACTGGTTTTTGTTCACCCTGAGTATTTCATTTCCTCAGCACCCTCCAACAAAGTTGGCGAGGGTCCCCATTGCCAGGGGCAGCCCCCGATAGCACAGGTTAGAGCATGTAAACAGAACTAAGGAGGAAAGGAGGAATGTTTTAAGTAAACACTAGGCTATAAACTGGAGGGGAAAAGCGAGAACGAGGAAGCCCAAGAAGAGATGGGCAGATTTGAGAGTTTTGGAACAGGGAGAGATGCCTAATCCTTGAAAGGCAGGAGAATATAACAAAAGATGAAAAATGAACATGGATTTACTTTTTATTGTTAAGGTTGTGAATCACTTCATTGACTCATCACGAAAATTCCAAAATAATACAAAATTACTCGTATAAAAACAAACGTAAAATTTGTTTTTAAGAAATGAATCCATAATAAACTGACACAAACCTCTTCGAACATTTTTTTCGGATTTGGTGTTGCAGTAGATTTCTTTCTTCGTTTTACTGTAGCAGCATTTTGATTTCCTGATCCGCCAGTTGTTAATTGATTCATTGTTACTAAAGCATTTGAAGGTTGTTGACCACCTGAAATAAATGCAATGCATGAATTTGGATGTTTCACTAATTTATAATGCTTAATCTTATCACTCATATAAAAACAAGTTACTTAACCCTATAGCAGGCATTGGCATTTTTCTAAACCGGCTGGGAATCTTTAGCAGGTGGGTCACTAAACCGTAAAGGATCATTAAAAATTTACTTTTAACAAATATCTTTTATTGTATTACACATCAAAATAACAAGAAAACTCAGGAGAATAAAATATACATTTTATTAAAATTGGTACCTGACATGTAGGGATGCTGAAATCCTTACCCATAATCGTTACTTTAAAATAAAACCAGAAAAACGACTGTATGTTCAAAAAATAAAGAAAATATATTACGTAAACAAAGAAACATAACCAAAATCAGATCTAGAACAGCATGGTTTCAAAATAAAAGCGAAGGCAAAATACACAACTAAAACTATCATCATACGTAAAAATTTACTTTATACATTTTTAAACTATCGTACAATATAACAATGCTGTCTGTAGATGGATTTAAAACTAAAACGACAGCGTTGCAATGCTATAAAGCAAATCTGATTTTGCGTCACTATTAGGTCAAGGAGCGGTAACATAAGTCTCAAAATCGACTGCCGGCTCTAGGGTTAAAGTAAGATAAGCTATGAACAATGTTTGTTTTTAACAGAAAACAACTCTAACAAAACATTACAACATCATTGAAAAATATACGGAGATGAACGAAAACACAAGGAAAATATTTTAATGAAGAATCCCTTCTGAAACCACAATACAAATAATTATCTTGCGCTTTTAGACACACAATTTTAAATGTTAAAAATACTAAAATAAATAATTATATATATATATATCGCATGAGAGAGTGATATTAAAATGAAAACAAAAGATGGAAATATATCATCTAACAATGGACCTATAATAAAAGTCACTTCCATATAATGTAAAACTCTAACATTTAACAACAACTGTTTTGAAACCAGAATGTACATATTCAGCTGAAAGTTTAATTCTAATAAATATATAGAAGTTCTAATAAATATATGCAAGAAATGGATAAAAAAGAAAGGACAATTTTGGTCCCAAAATATTACATTGTGAATAGAGATTAAGTAATGAAGAAGTTCACAAGAACTTTGAGACGTCAGTTTTTTTTAACCCCTACTGTGTGTACTTTGCATCTGTTCAATTGACAAACAATAAGCAACCCTATGACCCAATGAGATGAGGATGATGTGAATGACGTGTAAATGAGGTATAGTCTTGTACAGACTCAGGCCGACCATTCCTGAGAGAGTATGGTTAAACCTTAACCATCAAAATACACACTGTAACCTCGGTAACCACTATCTAGTATTCAAATCCGTATAAAAGTAATTAACTATAACACGATTTGAACCACGTCTCTGAAAATCAGCTGTTAACAGCTGACTCGCGACGACGACTTTACCTTTAGACTTTTAGGAAATTACACCCAAATACATAAAAAATAAAGATATAAAGAGGATGAAAACGAAGGAATCATAGATTTTCATGATAATAAAATTGAACACCCAAAAGTGGATTGTCACACATAAAATAATAAGAACTAATTTTAAATAACACTAAATGTATAAAAAAAAAATAATAATAATATAACACATACACACAACCTGTGCCACAAAAAAAATATACGATCTGAAAACAACTACAACTGGTGTACTCTCTTTGGGTGTTGCTCCAGGACAATCTACAATGTCTGAAACATTTCCAACTAAGAACTGTTCCGTTTCTAATGCGTTTTAGCATACAAAACTTTTTGATCCATTTTATAAATTTTTTACAAGAATTTTTTCATATTATTTTGTTTTAAAGTATTAGATATTAGCATTAGTAAAACTAACAAAAATCATAAAATGTATTACAAGAGAAAGTAAAGAGAAATAATACACTTGTAACATAACCTTAAAAGTAATAATACTCAATAAAATATTTACCGAGTTCCAGCATAGTCAGAAGATCATAAGGAGACGAGCACATGTTTGTTAGCGTTCTAACCTCTTTTGCAATCATTCTTAGCTTTTCAAAATTAACTAATCCTTCAACTCTAGAATCATTTCCTAGATGAATGAACGTCAGATCTTTCTTCACCACTGGGTAAAAAGGAATCTGTGAACAAATAAATAATTTAAAACAACATTTTTTAAACAAAACCTTACCTTAATTAACACTCTGTATGACAATAGTACATACTTATCTAATGATGACATCACTGCTGAGCATTTCACCCCAATTTTTAATTCTAAGAGTTTCATGAGTTTGAAATTGAACACCCAAAAGCTAAATGAGAGATTCAACTATAGTGGCAAGATGACTTGAATGTGATGCTAAGGAATGCAGCAAGTAATGGATACACTGGTAATACCATCATCTATCGTCTCTTCTAAAGATATTGGCTGCAGTGTGTTAGGCAGCCACTAATAAGAACTTAGTGTAGTAAAACATAACCCACATTAATAGTGTGTTTATTATGAAACATCACATGAATGGGCTGTAATAAAATTATGCTTAATAATAGGCCTAATAATAAATCATTAGTTTTAATATCCGTTGTTTAAAAGAGTTATGAAATAATATTACAAACGATGTACAGACCTATGTAAATAATGAAATACTTATACACAAACGTACTTTCAAATTTATAAGCTTAAAAAAAAATTTTTTCTCTTTTGATCATGGCCTCTTCTTACCAGGAATGCTTAAAGAAGATTTACCAACTTCAATGCCATCTTTTTGTACTTTTGTGACACTTCTAATAGAAACACCTACATAATTTGCGGTCCGCAAAGTTACTTTATTTGACTACATACTTAAATTTACCTTCATTAGCTTCGTCATCACACTGTTTAATAACGCGTCTTATCACTTCTCTAGCTTCACTGTGAATTGTCTATCCCTTCTTTCCCTTTCGCACTGCTTCCATGATAAATCAAAAAATTATTAGATATTTTTTTAAAAACTAAAAGTGTTTAAAGTGTAAATACTAATGGCACTAATAAGCAATGATGCTCAAAGCGCACTCAAACTGAATATTGTGTCAGTGAACAGCAACAATACAGTAGCAGGTTGATGTTTAAAAAGGACTAAATTGAATGTAAGCAAATTGAATAGTACAGCAGTGGGTTGACATAGCAACAATGACGTAGGCTTGTGGGCGGCACTAGCTTCCCTGTACCTCACTTCATCTCACACTAGCATTCAAGTCATCTCTCCACTATACTATTTATTTAGTTTAAACATTTATAAAACACAAAACATTTAATCAAAAATGTTTCAGTAATACATATTTTAGAAATATCCTTGTAACAATACAGAACAACCTCTACATATTTATCTTAATCAAAAGACTAACAATTGTACAATATTTATTTGCTAAAAAAAATTACTCACGATAGGTGGTTGAGACTGTTCACTAGAAATGAGCTGCCGATATTTGCTCATATTACGAGAAGGATCCATGAGATCTTGTAGATCACTAAATAATCTTTGATATTTATTAGGCAGTTTTTCCCACGATAATCGCAACCGTGAAACTGCACCATGGCCCAATCCTGATATAATCGCAAACATGGAATTGAAGTTCTTGCACTCCTTGCATTGTCCTACAGAAACAAAAGAACGATAAAGAATTAACAATCTGATAGAGATAAAACAACAAAATTTGCAGTGGTTCCATCAATATTCCTTTAATATTTTAATTTTAATTTTCTGATGCGTTTTTCTACCAGTAAAGTTTTTTAGGTAGTTTAATGTTTTAGTTTATTTAGACCTATTTTTTGTCAAACTATTGGACAACAATAAAGGAAAAGTGAACTGAATTTATAATTGCTCTATGTTTGTACTTTTTTTTGATTTTTTTTAATTAAGGTTGCATCAACTACAACGGTCATTAGCGACGACGTTGGGGTGTAACTTTTGTACAATGCAGGATGAAATGATTTTTTGTAACGTATGAAAATATGGTGTGCCTGAGTGGGATTCGAACCCAGGACCCCTTTATGTTCTTGTTTCAATACAACCCCAATTAATTATAACATAAATAAAACTTTATAAAATAGATATAAGTTTTTATTACATTTTTCATCTTTTTCCAGAAACAATAGCATTATAGTTGCCAAAAACATTTTATAAAAGTTATTTCAGTAACACCTAATTTTAGAAATATCCTGGTGACATTAACTTTTTCGTACTAAGTGATTAAAAAACTGGAAAATTTTGAAATTTGTGTTAATAGTTGTGGGCAATTGTTAGCAATGAATAACTTACGCCAGTCTGTCCACGACACCTTGCCATTTAGTTATCATGGACACTTGGAGTGGTGTGCAATTTGCTTTTGCGACTAAAGCTTTTTACAAGAACAACGAAAGTGTGAAGGCAACACATAGAGAATTTCGCTGTTTATTTATTTTAGGGCACCATGATCGTTGTCAATCAGCACATACTTGACACTTTTGTAGCACAAAACCTACTGACATTTCCACAAATTATTGACACCACTTGGTTTTAACAAGATGGATCAACATCTAACATTCACAAATATCGATGGCAGCTGCCCGCCAATTGTTTGGCAAACATGTAGTTTTGAGAAATCCCAGATCCTCTGATCTGTCTGTTTGTGATTTCTTTTTGTGAGGTCACCTTAAAAACAAAATGTATCTTAAGTCGACCTTCTACAACGGAAGAATCGAAAGCCAAGATCTGAGAAACAATAGCTGAAATTCCCGTTGAGATGTTACATTAAACCATGCACAATGTAATGAAGAGACTGCAAGAATGTTTGTGTAAAAATAGAGCTCACCTGCAAGATGTCATCTTCAAGAAATAAATTTTACTGTATATTCTTAAATGGCATTATTTTTACTATTGAATGACAAAGATAAATTTATTGAAACAATTTTTTCATACAATTATTTAATTTTCAAAATTTCCATTTCTTTGTATCACCCAGTATAACCGAAATTGTACCTACATAAGATGCATAATAAAACAATTTTTGTTGTTGCAGCATGATCATTACATCCCCTTCCTCATACACGGCCAATTATAATTGTTATACTAATTATTGGCCATGTGAGACTTTATAGATGTTTCTGAAAGCTCTTTTTGCAGCCAATATTCTCAGCATTCATGCTTTGTAGGCTTTTCTCCTTCTTCCATCCACCTGGTATTGTGTTTTTGCTCTTCATGGAAGCCCTTAAAGTCAGTCATCAGTTGGCTGAATTTAATTCTATTCATTATGCATTCTCAGTTTATTCTGGTTTTCTCAATATCTGTTCTGACTTCTTCGAACTATTTATCTAACAACCTAGGTCTATTGTTTAGGGTCCTAAAAATTTGTTTTGTGAACCATTTGTCATCCACTCTATACACGTGTAAGTTAAATTTTAGTCTGACTTTAACACATCAACATGACCTTAGCATTACTAACATGACCTTAACATATCAAGCTACTAGCACATACATTAAAAATGTTAAAATAATTGGTAATTACATGGAGAAGCTAAATTATTATTCCACAAAGAGTAAATTTATGATTAAATGTTTTTTTAACTACTCTACAAAATGTTACTTACTGGCTACTTTGATAAATTGTTTAATAATTTTGGACCGCCTCATGAGATTATGTTCAGAACACACTTCTGTTACCACCCAAAACATTTCACGGTTCACCAACTGTAAAAATAAAATCAAAATCACCATATTTTAGTACTCTTTATAATAGTGGAAGATACAATCATTGACAACATTAATTGATAAATGAACATATAAAAGTGAATACAAATGTCTAGAGATAAAGTTTGTTATAAAATGTACATTTTTTATTTATAATATTATCAAAGACAATGTTAATAAAGTATTTAACTCTCTATTATTTCAGAAAAATTTATAATTATTAATAACATAATTGTAAATTTTACAAAAGTTACTTTTTACTCCATACATACTCTGAATCTCCACATTTGAAAATCTGATACACCATTATTTTGTAATCAATTTAATTAACAAATAAACATGTACCTACAAAAGTTAAAAACAATCTTAAAAGGCTTCTTACAAAACTGTCTTGATAATAAGGCAAACAGAACTCAGTAAACTTGTACAGGAGAGGAAATGAAAAAACAAAAATTGTAACATGTAACAATTACTTTTTTTAAATCTCAATTAAATAAACTATCAAAAATGAAAAATAGGAACTACATGATTTATACACCAACAAAAGAAAAATTACTTACTTCAGCAAATTGAGAAAGCATTGGAGTGCCATACCGACTACTGAGCTGAAAGAGATCATCAACATATTCCGTACTTTCGATCTGACGAAATATTGAAAAGTCTTGAAGTGTCAACTGTACGGCAACTTCTACTGCGTTTAATTGTAAGAAATGAACCTACAAAATAATAAAAGTGCATTACTATCTCAGTCATAAAATTTTCATCAATTTACTTATAATTATAAAAATGAACACCAACTAATAAAATAAGTTTTAAGTTTTACATAAATCATGATGCATGAGGCTTAACAACATCTTTTATTTCTCTTGCAACGTCTGTGATATCATGGTATGAATGCCTTTTACAAAAACCACCAAAATCAGAAACAAAATGCAAAAAATAATGTTCTTTTTATTATGTAGACAATGTTCTTATGAAGTGTTTTCCGCAGTAACTTCAGGAAAAACTCTGAACTACGGCAAACCCAACTTTATAACACCAGACAAATATGTAGTCAAATCATCCCTCAATATTTTGTTAAAAAAACAAGACTTCTCAGATAAAAGTACATTATTAAACTTTTAAAAGGTTATTTATTGATACCAGATTGTTGATAATGATTTATTACCTGACTTTCTCTAACAAGTTCGCTGGCTAACTCATCACCAACTAACGTTTCAGTGCTCCCATTTGTTTTTAAATAATACCTAAAATAAAAATTAAAACAAATTAAAGAATGATACAAACTTGAAAACATATAGAAATTATATAATCCTATCAAAAGTTAAAAATCTGTCCCTATAATCTTTTGTTTAATTATAATAATGTTTTGTTAATTTTGTTTAATTCAACAAATTACTGCTCGATAATAGATTATACCTGTAAGTTGTCTTACAAAAATTGTTTAGTTTTCAAAATCTAATTCTTTCTTATGTCCCACTCTCTTTTATATAAAGCTATATTTTTACTTTCTCTTGCCCAATATAAATATATAAGGAAGGAAAAGTATTGATTCATGTTGATTTTTCATCAGAAATACACAGTTTCAGGCCCCCTGAACCCAAAAATTATGTTTTCAACAACTGGTCTGTACATGCGTGAACAAAATGTCTCAAGAATGGAATACCATACGAAGTTGAAACTTTGAATTTAAGTTACGTATTATAAGGGAACCTGACACAAACATTTTCATCAAAATCAGTCAACCAGAAGTAGTAATTTATTCGTGTGATTTTTACTTTTTGCTATTTTTTAAAAAACGACTCCTACTATGTCTTTGAAAATTGGCTCATTTTCTATATTTTTTATGCCCTACAAGATAGAGTACATGTACTGTCTCCTGAAATTTTTGGTTGGGTTAATGCCCTCGTAAGAAAACAAAGGGTTTTTTTTAAAGATTGTGGCCTTAAATCATTTAGGGCAAAAGTGTAATAAATAAGTTGTCAGAAATGAAAAAACCTACAATTTTTATTTCAAGCATTTTTTCTACGATGCTAGTTTAGCGTCAATTAGTGATTTTCTGTATTTTGCTCATCCAAATCAGTAAAAAATGGATTTTTTAAGATTACAGCCTTAGTATGCATTTTACAACAAAAATCGTATGTAATCAAAGTTGAAGAAAACAAAAAATCGACTACTTTTATTTCAAGAATTTGTTTCTTCAGAGCTTTGTGTAGCGTCAATTAGTAATCTCCTTCATTTTTAAGTTTTACAGAGGTTGATTTTTATTTTGCATCGTTCACTCATGATTAAAATTAGGTTACAGTTTGCATTGTTTACAGTGGCAAAAGAAAGTTATGGGAGTGTTTCACACCAGATTTTTTTCAATTATATCATTAATCTAACAAATGCTAATCTGATAATGCTCATACTTAATTTTATTACTTAATTTAGTCTTCTTGAGTGACTTTGAAATGTAGTTGTCTAACAAACTCACTGCTTCAATTCTTTTCGACACAATCTTCCACTGAATTAAACCAATTCGTCACATCTAACAGTATTATGTATTATATGACAAAAATTGCATCTTGTATAATTGTTTATAAAAAAAAATTACCTGCTACTGAGACCAATTCGTTCGGCTAAATTTTGTAACTGATCAGGTAGTCTTCTTTGTTTTATAATACCACCTTCAGCAACTGATACTTCACACAGTGAAAAATTTGAACTTGTTTCAGTAATACCAAATTCTTGAAGAGCTAACATAACTACTTCATGTGCAGTTGTTTCCTGAAAAATAAAACAAATTTTAATAGTATACGACACAACAAAAGAGGTGAAAAAACAAATGAATGTATTTATTTATGAACATAAAAGCCTATGTAAAATTACAGTCATGTTGAAAATATAACATACTTGTATTTAATATACTAGTTTCTCATCACATTTTCATTGTTATGTAGAACCTAGCCTCACATGTTTAGTCTCGAACAGAGGTCCTGGTTTACAGTGCATCTTTCAACTAAGGTCCAAACACGAACAACTGGAGTACTGTCAAAAACAAACTTTTTTCTTTTAGCCAGTTCCTGTAATTTGAATCACTTAATATTTGACAGACTAAATCTATCTTGGATCCCTGGTAACGGAAGATATGAATGCCAAAGAGGTAAGGGTTACAGTGGCCAAGGAAGCATTGGGCAGGAAAAGATGGATTTTGTGCACTAGGCTTGATTTTGAATTGCGGAAGAGATTGGCAAAATGCTTTGTTTGGTGTGTGGCCACATATGGAGCAGAGATGTGGACTTAGAAGAGGGAGAATGAGGGGGGTTGGAGGCCCTGGAAATGTGAATTTGGAGAAGGACGGAGAAGATTAGCTGGATGGAAAGAGTTAGTAATGAGGAGGTGCTTCGGAGAGTGGGGTTGAAGAAAGGGCAGCTGAGACAGTGAGACGGAGGAACACAGGTGGCTGGGTCATTGGTTGAGAAGGGAGTGTCTGATTGCAGACATGCGGGAGGGACCAGTTAATGGAAGGAAGGTACAAGGATGAAAAAGGTACAAGACGCTTGATGATGTGAAACAGGGAAGAAGGTATAAGAAGATGAAGAGGTTGGTGCGAGATAGGAAGAGATGAAGGGCTGAGTGTAGAGACCTGCTGTGAAGCAGAGTACAAATGATGATGACAGACTAAACAGGACATCGTCCTATTTTAAAGAGAAAGATGAAAATCTTTTAAAAACAGAAATTGAGAATTAGTTTTCAAAAATAATCTTATAATCTTAAAAATAAGTATAATCAAGGATTACCTGCTAACAACATTTTTTCATTACCTTATGAACAAGAAGATATTTACACGTTTGATCCGCTTTATAAACTTTTAGTACATGTTCCGGATATTCAGATCCACGGCTATCATCATAACAGATCGTCATCAGGTCAGGATTGCTATGACTATGGTGATATAATGTAGTCTGTTGATGTGATATCGAACTGTCATCGCAGGTACCCGTATTACCTCCACTACCTCCATCACTAAAACATATCACACAAACATACAGTGAAAAAAGTCCATGAAACAATTTTTTTTTAAATTAGTAAAATAGACAAGTTTTAAAGAAAATACATTTAAGCAAAATTTTTAAAATCTATGCATTAATTTAAAACGTTTGAGAAAGAACTTTATTTTGATATGGACTTAACACAAGAATTATTTAATCTTTTTACTAACAACCCTGACACTCTTCATCACAAACCCACATCAAAATTATTTAATAAATTAAAATTATTATACTAGAGTGATTTTTTTATTCAAGATCCGATTGCACAGTATAAATGTTAAAAATGTGGCAGGCAAGTGGTATGCGCAGTAGGCAACGGTGCATTCCTTGCACTATTAGTGTACATCAAAAACAATCAATATTAGTGTGTTTCAAAATATTTTAATTTTTATTCACCTTAACAAATTAGAATAAATAATTTTCAACTTATGTGGCACAAATCATTAAATATTCCTGCACTGCTCATAAAATAAAATTTAAATAGTAAACAATACAGGTTACTAACCAATTTCTATGTACAAGAACAACTAAATGAAATGTTTTTTATTTACTGATTTTACTTTATACTTACGTAATAGTATTTTTAGGTAAGATGTTCATTTTCGCTAAAGCTTTCTGAAGTCGTTTTTTGGGTCCAAGTGTCATAAATCCACCAGGTTTATTAGGGGTAGCAGTAGTTATAGTATGTTTAGAAGGAGAAGGAGGCACAGGTGGTTGAGGGGGAGGAGGAGAATCCAGTCTTGTTATGCGTGTACAGCCCAACCTTGCTCTTGGATCAGGCTGTAACCTCGCAATTTCAACAGTCTTACGATTACGTGCTCTTGGTGATGTATCTGGTGTTTGAAGCATTTCCTTAAAAGCTGAAAAGAAGAAATTAAATCATCAATATTAGTTCAAAAGCTTGCAATATTAGTATTAATTTCTTTGAAAAAAAAATTATAAATAGGATTAATGAGAAAAAGAATAATTCAGTTTTACCGACACAATTATAGGACGGATCATAAAACAATTACAAAGTAATTATTTGATAATGCAAAAATTACAAAACAGAATAGATGGTTCAAAGAAACCAAAAACGATATGAAGGAGATAAGGTAGGACGGAGGACATAAATGAATAAAGAAAAAACTTAGAATTTGAACAGTTCCATTAGAAATTGAAGATGACAAATTACAAGAAATAGTCTGAATAGTTGGGTCTTTAACAATCCTTATTAATTAATTTAAAACATTAAACATGGTATTTGAGACCACAAAGCTTCTACAAAATTACTAATTCAGTCAAAAAAAAAACAGTATAATCAGATGAACTGCAGATTAGTTTTAAATGAATGAGAAATTACCTAACAAATTTGATTTAACAGTGATGCTAAGATGTGTGGTGCCACGCAAAATTTCTAAAGCTCTAGCATGACTAACATGTTCAAAACTTTGACCATTAACTTCTAAAATCTGGTCCCCTCGTTTCAGTCCAACTTCCTCTGCCTTTGATCTTTTCTCCACCTGCAAAACATTAAAACATAAAATTTTATTAAATAGAATTTTAAAAAACACTGGTTAATAATTATTTTCCTCAATAGTAACATAATCAAATTCACTAATTTTGAGTAAACCAATAGCTAAAGTAAAGTCCTTCTTTAATGAGTTTCTCTTAGAAACTTAGAATGTCCTAGCAAATTAAAATTTTAATCATTTTAATCTGTACCAATCCAAGCATTATTTTGGAGAGGATTTTTAATCGATTTGAAAGTGTAATTCTTTCCATTGCAGGCAATAAGAAGAGAATTCACTCATTTATTTTGAATGCATGTTTATATAGAAACGCTAGATGCTTTCATTCCAAAGAGAACTACAATAGTTATCAGATACAGTGACCTCCATGAGACTGGCTTTTTCCAGTAACTGTTAACCGATGGCCTTTCCTTGTAGCAAAGGTCCAGTTACGGTCACATTGTTTGCCCATTGCAAAGTAAACCACAAAAAGAGCTTCTTCTACATTTTTTTTTTGACTAAGTCAAAATCTCTTCAATTTCTCTTTACCGTCATCAAAACTTATCTGAATTTTTCCCCTGTTTTTCCAAATTCCAGATATTGTGGAGTGTCCAACGTTGAACACCCTTGCAATATCTCTGTTTTCCAAACACCAAATAACAGGCGCTTTTTCCATCACTGCAAAATGTCTACACGATGATAAGTTTGATACGATGATACTTAAGTTTGTATAAAACACAATAGTAACGAAAGCTTCTATGAATAACGGACTGGTTTTCACAAAAGATATGACCAACCATTCCACCGAATGTTGGTCACTAACCGATAGGTCATTGTATCCGATGTCACTGTATGTGATAACTACTGCATTACCCAATAAAAATACCTAGGTACATTTTTTATTCTATTATTTCAGGACTATTAATGAATGTACCCAAAATATAGCTTTCAGTAAGAAGATAATAAGAAAAAGACTGGGTGTAAAAAGTACTTAACAATTTGAATTTTTTTTGTAACTGCTTAATAATTTAAATAACTGAATTAAGATTAAATACAGAAGATCATGATCATTAATAAATGTACCAGGATAGTTGGAAATTACTAGATCCCAAAAAAAAACCAACAGAATTGCATTCAGAAACAATATACAAGGATTTCTTACGATAATGAGCAGTGATTTACACACAATTGTTGGGATAGCAAGTGTTAGCAAGTGCTAAATAGTAGGCGTTTTCATGAGAAATCAATTATAAAAAAATGTTAATAATATTATACATAGAACCTGGAAAATTACAACTTACCCTTGATATGAAAATACCAAATCCTCTTTCATAACCTCCTAAGATATCGAAATGAAGAATCTCATCTCGAGATGGCCGTGCTAAAGTAATGCATCGAGATCTTGCTTTTGCTGCGCAAGCAATATTCAATAACTGTTGCTGACCGATCATTTTTTCTCGTTCAAGACAACTTTCAAAGTTCTCGAGGAATTCCATCATTATTGGATCAGTTTCAAATGCGGTGAAATGATTATTAACCCAGAGTAATACAACCCTTGTCACCCTGTCTCGACAACTTGATTCATTAAACCTATATAATAAAAAAAAATATATAAAAATAAATGTACATTACAGGTGATTTACCAACAATTATTCACTAATTTATTAGTTCTGTACATGAATAATACAAAAGATATAATAACAATAAATAATTTAATTTATTTTAAATTATTAATATTATTATTATTATTATTATTATTATTATTATTACAGATAAAGTGAAACCTAGCTTAACTGAAATATAAGGGACGGACCCAATTTCAGATAACTCCCTGTATTACTTGTAGGGTTTAAAAACAGTAAAAATGATAAGACAATATTTTTTATGACTGTTTACCCTTAGGATTTATAAATGAAAATACAGTAATTTCAAGAGAACAAAATGTAATATTGTACAATAATAAAATTTACTGTATCTTTTCTAAATTATTTACAGCCTTCTTAAAAAAGTGTGAGATTTTTGATGAAACCATTTTTTTCGCAAGCCATCTTTTATTAAAAGCTCATCCTGGAGATGAAGAAAATGTTAACAAATTCCCAGAATAGTCACACTTTATACTCGTAATGTATTTTATTGGACACTGTTCTGTACTTTAACAATTCTACATATTTAAATAATGTACTTCGGGTATGCACAATATTGAAATCGAGTAAACACCAAATTAAAAAAAACACAAGTTTTTCGGATCTATTTCAGTTAAACCAAGTTATGTTATAGATAATTGGGGTATTACTGAAATATAGAACCTAATCAAAAATAAAAGAAAATACCGTGCGTTCGGAAAGTCGCTGTGCACTGGAATTGTGACTATGGATTTATGAAAATATGTATAAAGAAATGACTAAGCATTTTGGAAAAAAATTTATTCAATACCTTAATTACATTGTTAAACCGTGATTACATTGTTTATAGAAGGTGTTCGAAATGACCTCCATTGGCGTCATCACACTCCGATTGACGAACTTAAAGCCGCAATAACGGCATACATTCAAGGAATCACTGTTCTTCAGTTGCGAAAGGTGTTTGCAAACAAAATGAAACGAGTGCAATGCTGTATTGATGCCAATGGAGGTCATTTCGAACACCTTCTATAAACAATGTAATCACGGTTTAACAATGTAATTAAGGTATTGAATAAATTTTTTTCCAAAATGCTTAGTCATTTCTTTATACATATTTTCATAAATCCATAGTCACAATTCCAGTGCACAGCAACTTTCCGAACGCACGGTAGAATATATCAAGACGGAAAGACTAAATGGATGTGCTTGTCCCACAGCTTAAGTCTAATCCATGTAACTAATTCACTCATGTAAAGTGGAGCATACCATCTCTGCTTGTCAGCTTTAGACAATGGTGTTATACCCAAATACTGCACACAAAGGCATTTTTTGGTTAGTTTCATTAACAAATACTGAATAAAATATCACCAGAGTTTAGAAATGCTGACAAATATTCAGGAGCAAGCATACAATTCAGCACCACAGATAAATACAAAGCTGAACAATACAAACAGATAATAAATGAAACCTTGAATCCTGTTACAGTGAGATGAAAAATATGTTCCGTAGTAACATTACAGCAATATGTGCATCGGCACACCCCTAAATTCTTTCTGCAATACGACTATATGTTGAAAGAAGTGACTAAAATTAGTGTTTATACTCTGTCCAACAGTCAGAAGATACCATTGCATATATGGCCAGAGCGCTGGTACATACTGTGTTAGAAACATTGACTCACGCTATGAAAATAAAAGTTTATCTTATTGTAGACTATATTATACTTATGATATAGAAACATGTTACGTTTGCGATTAAAAATGTTTATGTTATTATCTGAAATATTTAAAATTATGTGACAGAATTGTTATTACATTTTTGTATTGAATATAACTATTTATAGGGTAATATACAACATTTCGATAAAATTAACTTAAACATTTTTTTTTTATTCTTTCAAAATCTATATTTATCCATTTCATTGCCATAGGCCAATAATTTTTATAAATGTTCTGTACATTTTTATTCTATAAAAAATGTAACAATTTACATTTATTTTAAAGTATTTCATTTCTTTTTAATTTTAAATACTGTGTCTTTTAATCAAATATTGGGGCCGAACATTATTCTTTAAATAATAGACACTTATCATTTTAACTTTAGTTTAAATTACTATTACAACTAAAACTTATATGTTATTAATTAAATACTACATATGTTTTTAGGACAGATAGTAGCGGAGAGCGTATTGCTCTACACAACCAACGTTAAATTGGAACCGCGTATCTTTACCTCCATCCATTAAAGAACCTGAATAACGTTCAAACAATTACGACAAGAAAATAATTTTGAACTTACCATTGAAGTAATTGATTAGCTACAGTAATGGAATTTTCAAGAAATGTTCTATGAGTCAATAAGAAATCTTCAACATATGTTGGATCCGTAACTGAATTTTCCTCTATTAATTGCAACATCAGTCTCTCAGAAGAACCCTGTTTAAAAAAAAAATTCATTACAAAGTTAGGATCAATTAGAATAAAAACTAATACGAAAAGTGCTCAGATAACTTGAACTACTGAACAAGGTCAATGTGATTCTTTTGTTTACACAAAGTAAACTCTCAAACAGAATATAAAAAAAAAACTATTTTCTAATGTTTGAGCAGGAAAACTTACATACTTTATATGGGTTAGAAAATATGATGAGCCTTCTCCAATATTAAATACAGGGCTGTCCAATAGTAGCGGCGAGCATGACAAGCTGCTTCCGATGCCATATCTGGCAAGACACTTGGAGGCACCGCTCCAGTGTAGTGAAAATACAATACAGATAATAAAATGTTAATATAATTATTATTACTGAATTTTTGTACAAATGGCATTTGTGTTTCTTTTTTCCTCCTTCTCTTCTAAAACATCTATAATTAAACCCTTATCCTTGGTGATAAAATTTGCTCAGGACCTAATGGTAATGTTTAATCAGGAACAACCCTGAGTTATTAAACTATACAATGAACCACTGCAAATCATTTAATCACCAACTAATACAGTAACTAACTAATCCAAGCAATTAATCCAGTCGCTCAATTTGATGACTGTCTTGCATAAACTAAGCTTGACATTGAGAATCCCTGAATATACATGTTATCAACTAACAAACAAAGCCTTAATTCTTCTCATCTGTTCTCATGATCGAAAAAGTATTAAAAAGAGAAAATGTATTTTTGGTAGAGGCTAAATCTGCATACCTAACAGAAAATGTGGTAGAATCAAAACATAATTTAGATGATGGTGACAATAAGCCAGTTATTCTTTTGTTTAGAAGAGTGACTTGCAATTCAATAAACAGTATCAATACTTAAGAACAGCAGTTGGTAAAGTGAACAAATGAACTATATAATTATTAATTTAAAGTAATTAAGTTTGCATTTCTTTCAATACTGCTTTTATACTTCAAAGTCACAAACAGCAGGAGATATTATGTCAATAAAGAATAAACAATATAATAGAAAGATTTAAACAATAAGATCCTTTCATTATTTGAGAAAACAAATAATTTCCTACAAGGACTTTAAAAGATTTAATCGTATATCTGTCAAAAACATTTTAAACTTGACATAAAAAAATGAAATGAAATTAAACATACCCTTATAACTACATGTCCTCTTCTACCACCTTCTAATGCACCTCTTTGTTCAGTTACCATCACTAACTGTCCATTTTCTTCATGCCGCCTAATATTTTCTTCACCTTGGTGTTGTATCCTATAGTAATCGGTTTGTGTTATACATACAAACTGGCAATCATCACATTTTGTTTTCATAACTCCCCGATGATATAACTTATCCATGGTCGGTAATATACCAAAACTGTAAAATAAAACAATTTCAATTAAAGATTATTAAATAAATTACTGTTTCTACATGAAAAACAAGTTTAACATATAATGTAGCTGATCTTCCCACACATTACTATACCAAAGAGCAAATCTTTTGACTTGTGGAGGCTTACTCCTTACCACCATTCGCAATCTTACTTTTCAAGCTTGTACGAGGTGTGGCAATTAAGTTCCGGGAATTCATTAATAAAACACAAGCAAGATTTTATTATCAACCTTCACAATAGTCTCCCACTAACTCTATTCAACGATTCTTACTTGCTCCCACAATTGGAAGAACCCTTGGTAATCCTCTAAAGTTACTCCATTCAGCACCGTGGTTACAGCAATGTTGTAATGCCTTTTCTTGCCAAAAACTCTAGCACAATGAATGACGAATGGGCCGATGCGTTTTCATAGTGCAAGATCCAACCATCCTCAGCAAGTTTGGGGGCCTTGCACATAAAATGTGTGCTCGCAGCCCTGCTCAAGGATGCCAACATAGAACTGTTCTGTCACTGTCTGGCCAGCAGGAACATATTCACAATACATGATGCCATGGATATCGAAAAAAACGATCAACATTGCCTTCAGTCATGATTTGGACGTCCTCGTTTTTGTTGGCCGCTCCCCACCCTTTTCCACTCTCTGCTGGATTTGTTTATGGACCTCGGAGTCATACTCAAATATCCTGGTCTCATCTCCAGTGACTACCCGACTCGTGCAACCTCTGCCATCACTCTGAATGCAGGACAACACATCCTCACTAACCTCACTTGTAATGCGAGTCACTTATTTTCACAACCCCCACTAAAATAGTAACTTTCGAAAAACACAAACCTAACGACAGTGCTATCGACTTCAAACTTCAACTGCAACAAAAGGAAGGTCCCCTATTTCCGGTCATATGTTTACAAACGACACAGTGTTGCCAATTCCTGAGTTATAACTAAATCCCGGAACTTCATTGCCACACCTCATACGTACAGATGATGTACTGGATGTGATTAACCCATAGAAATAACATTAACGGTTGCATCGTCACAGATGCAGCACCACTTGGTGACAGGAGGCTATGATCCTTCCACATGACAAAATATTTTCACTGTGGTATACAATTTGCAATGAAATAATTATAATTACAACAGTTTGAGTAACTAATACACTTAAACAATATTAAAATCCATAATCAGTGTTTTACCACTATCAACAAACATTTTGTGAGTTTCCGTTAATAAGAGTGCTTTCAAGAGTGATTTATCAATAAATACACTTCACTTTGTGCAGTTTATTGATTTGTTACTGATTACAAACACAATCACAGAAAATGAGGGCAACCAGTAAAAGTATGTAACTGATATAGAAGTGAAAATGGCACCATCAAGCTAACTCAGTACATACCTTACAGTTCATACGTTACAGACCTAATGGACATGGAATGACTTAAGCGCTCCTACCAAAGGGGAAAACTTGAGAAAAAATTTCATATAGTAATTAATAAAACAAAAAAAATGAAGTACATCAATATCATAAACTAAGTTACCTGTCACCAAGATGCAGATGTTCAATATGACCGTTAGCATGTTCAACTTCAACATGTCCATTGATTAAAACACTCCACGAGTCTAATTCTTCTCCATCATTCATAACAATCGTTCCTGCTTTTTCAACTACAGCAAACACCTGAAAACAAGAAAAAATTTTTTATTATAATCTTGAAAATATAATTAAAAAGAGCAGTGTGTAAAAATAACCAGAGGAATTTTCTGATTAAAGACAAAAGAATTTTAGAATCTAATGATATAAAAATGAAGTAAAACTGCTGTACAGTCGTACCCCGCTATACGAACTTGTTTGTAACAGTTTTTTCACCTCACATTACAAACTTTGCTTCACAATATGAACATTGTTATATAAATATATATTTCGTTTTCCTAGAAAAGCGATCTAATTTACAATTTTCTGTACTAGAATGTCATTAATAATGGGTGTACATTCATACCTACATAGTTTATCAGTAAAGCCTATTTAACTATAGACTACAAACGCTACTTTACAGAAATTGTTTCTTTATCTCTAGCACTCCGCTTGATTCATCAGTTAAATTCTAATATCCAGCCGAAGTCCTTACATTATGTACTGAACCTTATCTCTTTTATTTCTGTTTGGTTCACACTCTTTCTTATAAATCAATTCACATTCAACCATCTTGCTTTCAGTTTCAATCCTGCTTCACACCCATAAACAATAATGTTGTCATCGGAGTTTCGAAGACCTGGATTTTATGTTTCATATTTAATTTCAGTTTAGTGTTTCGTGTTTGTTTGTTTGCTATGATACTTTACAATTTAAAATTTTAATTATTAAAATGTCTTCGAAAGGTATGTCCAGGTCAGCAAAGAAAAGGAAACCACAGACAATAGAGATTAAAAAAGATTTTGTTGCTAAATTTGAACACGGAGTGAGACAGGTGGATTTGAGTTCAATGTATGGATTGAACAAGTCTACTACTGCAACAATCATCAAGAACAAAGAAAGCATTAAAGCTACTCCTGTTGCAAAAGGTGTAACCAGGATTGACAAACACAGAAATGTAATTCATGATTACGTAGCGGGGCGCACCCCACTGTACAAACTTTTCGCCTAAACGAACTCCACTTCAGAACGGATTAAGTTCGTATAGTGAGGTACGACTGTATATTTTTAATATTTTGAACCAGCACTTTTTTGTGACTGTATGGAATGTTATGCTACACCATCACCTAAATTAATTGAACATTAAATATAGTTATTGTGATTGTACTAGTAATTAATGTAGTATTTTTGGTTTTACTGTTTTCCCTAGAATTGATGCTTAAAAAAATGATAATAGAAATACAATAATCATGTCATAGAAAATGGGAGCGAAGCAGAGTAAAAGAATTTTTATTTTTAAAAGAGTACTCCTTTCAATCACAACTTATCTGAATTGCAACACATGTAAAGAGGTTGGTTCTGAGTCGTATCCAAGCAAAAGTTATTAATAAAAACTTTTAAACCAAGAGCTGGTGACTATGCAGTAATATTGAATATTATAAGATTTTATTTATGTACCCCTTAATATTTTATCTTAATGGTTAATAAAAAACAATTATTTGTTTTAAATAGCATTAATTGTTTATTTATCTTAAGAACTTCATACACCAACACACCATAAAAAATTAACAGGTAAATACTGAAAATTTCATTAGTTATTAATTCAGTTGGTATCCTAACATAATATAATTAACAAAATTTCATAACTTAAGATTTTTTAACTCAAAAGACGGAAACTCAATAGATGGTAAACTGCTTAAGTTTTGATAGTCCAATATCAATTTTGTAGTTTTATAAGGACCATTAAAAGCACGGTTAATAATTAAGTTGATCAGATACACAAGAAGTAAAATTAATCTAAAACTCTCAAGTAGTTTTAATATAAATTAATAAGCATTTTAAATGAATAACCTTTGTAGTATAATGAAATATTATAATAGTTGGAAATTATTGGTGTTCTACATAAAGGATGAAAGTTTCAAAAGGTAGTTGAATCTATACAACAATTATTATAATAACAATAACTTATAAAAAGCTTTTAAACTGTTAATGTAATAACAAACAATAATTAAACTATACGTAAATAAATTATTCGATGGCTTTTAAACGGCTGTACATGTAATATGCTGTAGCAATAATATTAGAACAACTTTTTAAGTTAATTATAACCCAAGTAAAGTTATTAGTAGTAGTTGAAATTAAGTTTACATTTTCGAGACTATTATATTGCTTAATAAAAGGTCGTACCATATATTGACTATTTATTAACCAATTTAGGCCTCAGTAATTATATTAAATTTAGTTCATAACAATATTACTGCGGTGTTTACTTACCATAACACTACACAGCGCTCTTCTTACAGCAAGTGTCATATTGGTGAATGCTTTTAGATGTTGCGTAAATTCTAGTAAAACTTCTACATCATCTTCTGTCCTATCAGATGGATCCTTTTCCAAACATTCTCTCACAGTATCTCTAACCGTTAAACTCTGAAAACAATCAAAATATTAATAAGATTATTATTACACTTTATAAAATATTAATGTATAAAAATATTTTATATTCATATGTCCTATAAACAGAAAAATCCTGTTCTAACCCAATAAACTATAGACAACCGCACAATTTGATTGCTGCATTTTCTGTGTTTTTGGCTTGGGAGTATACATGAGTTTGAGCAAGGAATTACAGTGAAATTTGTTCATTTGTGGTTGTCAGCTGATCAACATACAAAGTTTTTTGCCTAAATGACGTTACTTAACAATTTACTAATAACTGTAGACCAGCTTTCTTACTCAGTTGGCTCGCAAGGCCCCTATATTCCTAATAAATTAATTTTCTATCTGAAATTCAACATTTAGGAAACATTTGAATTGAATCTGAATTGAATGTAACCCACTTTTTTAAAATAAATGTGTCAAAATACAATTTTTATAAGTGACAGTTTAAAAGGATTTAATAAAGTTCATACTCTTTGTATTTATTGTTTATTTTACTTCTACGAGTAAATTCAATCAAAAAAAGGAAATAGAAGTTGTCAACATTTACTACGAAAAACATGCACAAAATCTGTTTGAGTGATAAAGGAAATTGAAAATTATAAAATTTAAAAAAACCGTTATACTACATAGATCATATTTATCAGATAATCAATACGAACGAAGTAATACTTTATTAAGTTAGAATAATACATTTTGTAAAACTTAATACATTTTATTCATTATTACAGTTATATATGTGAACATTTAAAAAAGACAACATGTTAACTATAATAAAAATTTATTTATACACAACAGTATGTATTTAGAGATAGCCAATTACTACAACCAAGGTTAACATCAATCACATCACTTCACCTTAATGAGGAAAAATATCAGCCACTGCAAGGTGTCTTTTATACAAAAAAAAAATCAGACTTTAAAACTTAATTTCTTGATATAAGATCATTTTTACTCAAATACTATTTACAGCAAAACAAGAAATAATTTATATTACAATGGAAAAAAATGAAATCAATGGAAAATCTACAATTTTATTGTGCACCAGAACACATGGCATATCTGGAAAATTTCACACATTTAATTTTTAAGAAAATGGTCATTTATAATATGCCAGTGATAACAAAAATTAAAGAGAAAATTTTCTCCATTTTCTTCTCTTTATGGCGCAGACCATTTAGTCTGTTCAGGCATCAAAAAATTTAATATCATTCACTAAAAGCTTATAATTGAAATAAACTACACCTAGAATTGAGGGAGTCTTCCAAGCTTCTTCTTTTTCTTCCTTCAACACTGTATGCCAGAACCTTTTTAAAAATTCTTTCCCTCTTTATTCTTTCAAAATTCTCCATCTATTTAATGCACAATAACTGATTTTCTTGTTTAAGCTTATTTTCTGCAATTCTGCCCTTTATTGCAATTTCTGTTTCCTTTTCCCTATAAGAGCCTTAGTTTCTCAGCCATTGGTCGCATTGATGTAGTCAGTAACATGCTCGCCTCCCATCATGCGGTCTTGGATTCGAATCCCATTCAGGTGCGGCATAATTTCATATGTTACAAGAATTATGCATCCTTCACCATCTGCATTAGCAGTAATTCCAGAACAGTCAGACGTTAAACCAAAAAAAAGTCATTCAAAAGATTTTGAACTATTATTTTGTGATAAAATCTGATTAGTGTGTGTCAGCGAACCCTTTTCCTCACCATCAACTCTAACCAGAAATGTTTCAGCTAGAATATAACCCTGATAATACACTTCCCAAACTCCTTGTCCTCCTTGTACGGAATTTAGAGGATGAGTTGATGTCATTCCCTCATAAATTTAGGGCATTCCAAAGCACATAAAAGTTTTTTTAAAAGTATCTTGCTGACAACAGTGCACACCAGATATTATACCATGAATCTTTACTCCAGTATGTCACTGTAATAGTACTGTAAAAACCCTAACACTATTGGGCGATAAAACATTAGAATATATAAAATAATTTTTCTATAGAACAAACTAATACTTTTAGAACAACCAGTAGTTTAAACCGACGCAAGAGAAATAACAAATACAACTGACTTAAAAAAATATGGATAAATAAACAAGACAGAAGACAATTATTGATTATCTTTTATTTTGAGATTGTCATTTTATTTAACATAAAAACTGATTGAAATAAAAAACAGAATGATTGATTGACTGTGTAATAATTAAGAGGTTATAAATTTGAACAGGAAGAAAATGAATGAAAAAAATATGCAAATTTTCAAAGGACTTTGTAATAAAATATAATTTTTCTATATAAAGAATAAAGAAAAACATTTATTAGGGGAACTTTCTGAAATATTCAAAGGAAAGACTTTTGAAGTAAAACAAATATTAATACTAGTACTCAAAGAAGTACTAAAATTGTGATTGAAAACGGCTTTCAGTTTCCAAAGTAATATAAATTGCAGATAAGGAGAAGAAATATAGACGAATGATGGAGCAGAGTGAAAGCTTTTTGATTGTGAAGTGTTGTGGTATCTGTTATTGAGCATAAGATGAATGTTCTCATCCAGGAAGTGTAAGATTTGACTTCCCATCCCATCCCAGCTCTTCAATCCGCCACCCACCAACTAAAGCCCGTATTGCTATCCCCTAAACGGAAAACAACTGAACGAACCAGGCAACCAAGTAAGTAAGCAACCACCGACGCTATTTCTCCCCTTTATCCATTCAAAGCTAAAGCCCTGAACATTAATAACGGAGCAAGTCATCAATATATATATATACCGTTATACAAGGCCAATAGCAATCTCTAGCTGTTACGCTGTACAGGTACTGTGTTCAGCAGCTAGATCCAACCACACCATTGTAATAAGGACAATACTAGCCCTTTCGTCTACCTCCCCATATAATCTATCTTTGATGTCGTGTAATTAATTGCAATATACAGACAAAAGGATCAGTTAATTCTATCAAACAGATTTTTATACTTTATATTTTTATTGTTCTGAGTTAAAATAAATTTTAGTATTATATTATTATTCATCAATTAAATTGTTAAGTTTCCAGTGTACTGCTTTACCAATGTGAAACATGGACGTCAAGTGAAAAATAAGACAAATTCAAGAGGATTTTGAAATATGATACGTAGACGAATTTAGAGAGAATCAAATTTATTATAATTGTTATTTATTCTGTTTACACAATACATTAAAACTGTTACAACAGCAATATGAACAAAGTAGCATTAAAAATCTTATTATACCTAGGGAAAATAAGGTTTTACTATATATTTTTACTGTAAATATAAGTTCATATTATCTATAATAATATAGTAAAACCAAATCTGCATCATAAACTGAACCCAATGTCTTTAATCTAAATAATATATTTATTTAAGTGTCCATCTGAGCTCGCACAAAAAGTCAGCAATTCTTAAACATCAGATACAGACATATGGTACTAGGAACACTGGAAAAATTAAGACTAGAAAACCAAATAGTACATTTTTTCAGAAGTCATTTCTCTATCTTGAGAGGCGATTCGTTAACGTACTTCCACCCAATATACACATTATTAGTATTATTAATAGTATTAGTATTATTATATACACATTGTTTTTATTAGTTTTTAATTTTCTCTTTGCGACAGTTTAACTGTCTCTTTATGCTCATTTATTGAATTAATTTCGTATAAAGTTAAAATATTTACAGTGTGTTAGTTAAAATATATTATTGTAAAGTAGTGAGTTATAAAATAAAAAATATAATATCGCTATTATAATATAGCTACCAGTAGTAATTTAACTTAGTATTTAACTTAGTAATTTTATAGTAGTTATAAGTATTAAAGTGAATTATTGTTTTTGTTCTGTATACTCCTATGCGCGGACAGAACTCTTTGTAAAGAAGAGCTTTTGCATAATATAAGTATATTTAGTTTAAAATATTGTACATAGCTTAGTATAGTCATGAATTGTAATTTTAATGTAGCTATATTTTACTAAATAAAATAAATATATAAAGATAGGGCTTGAAAAAATACTTATTATAAATAAAGTGTGAATGAAAAGAATGTATTTCAGCACTTTAAATTATAGTGGATTCTACATGTAAGAAAAAATTCTCTGAAGCTGGATAGCAACCCCTAAGCACTATGAAATACTTTTTTTGCTCTAAGACAAGAATGAAGACACTGAGAATCCAGCAATCTCAAGAATTTATAAACATTTTAATAATTAATGAACCAGGAGCATATTTTTTATAACAGATACATTTTATGTAACAGTGGCAATGTTAATAAATGTAGGCAGACACTAGGATGAAGCAGAATATATATAAAAATCCCTTTTGTGAGATGATGCGGCTCATGGCTGGTGGCAATTTTTAAAAAGGCTTACCTTTGACTAATGGCAAAAACCTTTAGCAATTTCTTTATACACTCTTTAAGACAAATTGAATGACATTATTTCGTTTCCAAATTCCAACTTTGATTTCTTGACTTCTGGCCCAAAACCAGAAGTACAAACCCAATCCACCTCCAAAATTTTTGTGTAGATTACAAATCCAAAACCAACTTGTTGCTATTTTTTGTACTTTCTGACTTTTAATTTATTAACTTCTGGTTTCGGGCCACTTCCAGTTGAAACCGGAACTTCAAATTCAATTTAGATCCACTAACTTTTTGTGTAAATTACAAATCCGAAAACCATTTGTTGCTATATTTTTTAATTTCTGACATCTAGGTGTGAAGGACAGATGAACGAACAGACAAAGGAAAATAACAGATGACAATTTTTAAAATTTCCACCAAAAAACAAGAGATTAATTAAAACTTTACAAGGAGCAAAATATATTATTTACGCACAAAATATATTGCAGAAAACACTTGGTAAGTAATAGTACTCCAACAATGAAAATTTATAATTTTTAGATATTTTGGACAAACCATTATAAAGTTTACTTATGAATTCATTCTTAAATCAATACAATTATGATAAATAACAACCCCGATAATCCAATCATGCAAGAATAAAGCAAAAATTAACTTACATCGGTGCTTTCCGCTAAGTCTTCTTCATCTGAATCCACAATAGATTCAACAAGGCCAGAGAGATCAACTTCATCAGCTTCGACAGAACTATGAACGGAAGTCATAGTATCTGAACCGGAGTATGCAGAACTTGTGTCTGACGAGTGTGAGCTGCGATTTGATTTCTGGTATAATTCAGGCCGATTAGAAAACTGCAACAAATTTACACAATAATTACTGATAAAGGTACATAAAAGAAAAAATCCGGTGTAAAACACTTGCACAACTTTATCTTGCCAATGTAAATAATGATTAATATAATGTACATTTAATCACAAGTAAACAATGTAAAATGAAAATTAACTTCTGTAGGACTAAAAATTACAAAAAATCACTTACGGATGATAAACTAGGCTCTGTAGAAAAAAGTGTTTGAAATAAAAATTGTAGGTTTTTAATTTCTCAAATCTTTCATTACATACACTTTTGTCATAAAATGTATACTAAGGATGCAATTTTTAAAAAATGTTTACAAAGAGCAAAATACAAAAAATCACTGACACAAAACTAAGCGTTGTAGAAAAATATGTTTGAAATAAAAGTTGTAGGTTTTTTAATTTCCTACAATTTTTGCTCTAAAATGAATATTAAGGTCACAATCTTAAAAAACCATTTTTTACCACAAGAGCACAGCCCCGAAGAAGTGGACCGGGTATTTACTCAGTAAGTGGATATATGATATATGATTAATTATGTAGAACATAAACAATTTAGTTTTTTTTTTAAATTGTTTGAACCATTTTTGAATCACAAAAAAAGTGAAAAATTGTAAGATTAAACTACTGTTTCTGATTGACAAATTTAGATGAAAATATTCGTGTCAGGTCACCTTGCAGTACCTAACTTAAATTCCAAGTATTGACTTCGTACACTATTTTGTTCTTGAAATAGTTTGTTCACACACATACACAAGGCCAATCGCTAAAAACAAGTTTTTTGGGTTCAGGGGGCTGGAAAACATGTAACACCTGTATATTCATAAAGAGCAAGAGTAAGTAAAAAGATAATTCAAAACCACAAAAGATCAGTTGCAGAACAACATTAAATCTGAGCAGTAATTAAAAAAAGTAAAAAAAAAATATACATATATATAAATGAATTAAACAACAAGCAGGGGTCAAAGGATTAAAGGATACGAACAGACACATATCAAATCAGAAGAAAGAATACATGAAAAATTGAACGCTAACAAGTACGAGTAAATAAGGTGTTACATTACGAGATGCAAAATACGATTCATACAGAAAATTTTTACAAACTGCTATGAAATTCCTAGTGGTCCCATGTAAAAGGTAATTCACATGGAAATGCAAAATTCACTGTATTAACCCCACACTATACAGTATATTTAAGAATAAAGAAATACGCTGCATTCTTTATACTGTATTTGTTTTTCTTGTATTCTGAAATCTCGATTACTTTTGGAGAGAATTACACAAAAGTCCCCGAACAAATTTTGTTACAGGTAATGTTTAACACCTTACTAATAACAGATTTGAAAAATACAGCATTTTATTTTTTTTTGTCTGCATTAGAAGAAATTGCAAAACAGTCAAGATGTAAAACAAAAAAATTTTTAACATATTTATTTACAATCAGCCTTTACAATCTGGCTTAAGGAAATCGTTATAACAAAATGAAAGTGACTTGATTAAAGCAGACAGCCTCTGCTGTCACTTAAACTAAATAAAATTATAAAATAAATTTAATAAAAAAAAGAAAAGTTGCAAAGAATGTGTACAAAATTAACAATAACAATGTGAATAAGAGAGAAGTAAAAAATTAAATATTGAAAGTTTATTTTACATTAAAAAGTAGTGATGAAGATGAATAGTGAATTTAATTTTGTGTGTGGATTAAAAATGATGGTCTAAATCAAAGATGAGGTATCTTTTGAGATGCTTTGTTTCCTAACAGTTTTCCAGCAAATTTAATTCTTGGTGGTTCTGGTGATCGTTTAACTTTAGCTGGTACCAGAAGCTCAGCTATCTTATCTCTTCTGATATGGTACAGATACGAAGATGGTCATGCATTTCCGAGTTTCATATAAACCACCCAGCGTTACACCTGTTGATCTTAAGACTTTATTTTGGAAGCGTTATATTATTTGTAAATTGGATTAGCTGGATGTACCCAATGTACAAAGCTGAGTGCTATACTTCCAAACAGACTTTAAAATGCTGTTATACATCAAGACCTTATTTCCAATAGATAATTTTGATTTTCTTCCTAATAACAATCACACTTAAAGAACATTAATTAAATTTGTTTCCTTCTTCTTGTTGAAAATGTGCTTGTTCTGAACCCATAAACTACATTTATATCTATCTCTTCTTAGGTCTGCCAGCATTTCTCATCCTCTTTGAAGGATACCATCAAACTTGTAGAGGTATCCTTCAAGTTAACATCCTTTCCATGTGCTGCCTCCAACCTTCATGATATTCTTTCATTTCCTCGTTTAAGTTATCAAATTCCAACCTTGCATCTTCCATTTCTTAATCTATTCAACAGAGGAGTACACCCAATAGTCTGTCGTAAAAACTTATTCAAACTGAATTTTTCGTCCATATGGCTTCGTAGTTGTACATGCCTCACTTCCATATAATAACTTGGGTTTGCCATAACTTTGCTCATTGTAAAATTATTACAACAGTTTTGGAAACTACACAGTTTCCAAAATTTAAGAAATATTTTTCAACAACAGAATTCTTAGATTGACTCTTTACACAATTAGAAGAAACTGTTCTAAACAAAGTAAACACCAGTTATAATAATTTTTTGGATGTACTGAGGTATTTTTTCCAATATTGCATATTAAAACAGAACTCAATTTATTAAACATTTCTTTATAGGTAGATTATACTCATATTGCAAGAACCACATTGTTCACATTTGTAAGTTGTAATTTTTAATTCAAATAGGCCTATTTAATAAAACTAAAAGCTGCACACAGCTGCCTCTGTGACCCCAAGTTTTGATTCCCAGTTAGGGTTCACAAAATTATTACAAAACCTTTTATTCCTATTATTCCTTAGCCCAAATTAGCCACTAATGACAAAGTTGTTGATGCGACTTTAAAAAATATAAGAAAAAGTTGCACACAACATTATTAACTGCATCTATTATTACAGATTCTATTATAATAATTTTCAAAAACAAAGTAACTATAACAAAGACTGCAACACAAACTAAATTAAAACTAGGAAAACTGATTTTAACAGGCAAAATTAATTTCAAAATACTTACAGACTCGTCAAAGACAAGATTGACACCCCGGTCCATGGTGGGGGGTACTCTTGGTCTACCACCACCCCCTCCCCCTTGGACTTCTGGATAGTCAACCTGTAACAAAAACAAAAAAAACATATTAAAGAACATTAAAACCACAATTATATGTAAAAAGTCAAAATTTAATATTTTTTGACATGACATAAATATACATTCATCACAAAAAGTATTACGATGAGAATTTCTTCTACAATAAGATTCTTCCGCACTGAGATAATGGAAACATGACGAACAAAAAACCTATACTATTACATTTGAATACTAATGGAACTATGACATAAAATACAACACGTATACTATACATTTGAATACTATTTCGTTCAAAGCAAAGTTAACACAGATTTATTACACGATAATTTACACAATGAAATTTTGGAGCTCTTGAGGAATATTTCTCATTTTATACTGAACTATTAAGTTGAAATAGTATAAAAAAATTTGGAACCAACAGTCTACACATTACGGTTAATGTATACAACAATATACAAAAACACAATCATAAGAGAGAACAACCAAATTAAATTACCAGCTGAAATTTGCTTGTTAGTGCAAAGGTTAAATTTATGAAGGTACTAGTATTTTCACCATAGGTATGTAGTCATGATCAAATTTTATTCAGCTAAAATTATTACTATAAAATATAATCAAAGTAATTTCTAAACGAGTTACAGTAATATTGTTTAAGTAAATTAACCTAATAAAACTGAATAGTTGTTTATCCCACGAAATAAAATTGGCCTCCGAGTACACAAATTCGAGAATCCTTACTTACTCATTCATCAATAATTCTGTAACTTTCCGATCACTTAGAGAGCTGAAATTTGATACACAGTTTTTTTTAAGGTTTGCTTCTGTCCTTGAGGACTTAAGGGGGTAGTCAACTCAAGAAGATAAATTTAGGTTGTTTTTTGAATTTATTTGAAGTTTAAAATTTTCTGATGTACGTACAACATTTGTCTACTTCGTCTGTACATTGACAAAATGTTATAAAAACATCTGTTTAAAATAAATCTCACTAGCAAGGCGAGTGAAATTATTTCTTCAACTTTAAGTTTTCCGGAAATGTAGTTTTTGAATGATTGTACATTCTTGGGAATTAAATATTTTAGTTTGTATTGGAGATATTTGGATGATGTTTTTTTCAAATGTTCATAATTTTTTGCTCTATTAACTGTGGAATGATTATTACGAAAACCTAAATAGGGATTTAGTTAATAAATAATTTGTGAATACATAAAATAAATGTTTTTGAAAATATGGTTTTTCTTCAATAAATTTATTTTAAGAAAAAATACATACAAGCGCATACAACAGATAATAGACAGCAATTTTATGTATTTTGTAGCATAAGAATCATGTTGATATATTTCTTGGTTCCCTAGATATTCGATTCCCCGTAAAAGCCCGCTTTTCCAACCTCAGCTTTATATTACGGGCTGTAATTAATTTTTTGGTTTGGTTCAAATGATAGATCATTACTAGTAAATTACTCTTTCATTTAAAATAAATAATGATAAATTATAGCCAGAAGTTTTGATTTTCATTTTCTGGGTTGACTACCCTCTTAATAGACAGAGGCAGGCAGAGTCAAAAATAATGCTTGTACTACTACATAACTAATTATTATTACATTAATCCAGACTACAGCCACATATAATATTCTATTCGTAATTATTACACTTTTAAATGCCTGTTATAGTCCAGTACAAAATACCTTTTGCATTTATTCTGTAAATCCACAAATAATTCCAATTTTTTTTTTTTATTTATTTAAAGTCGCATCAACAGCTCGGTTATTAGTGACTACAGTGGGTTACGGAAAAGTTGGTCTCAACTTGAGAAAATTTTCAGATCCTAGTCGGGAAACAAACACGGGACCTCTGCGTTGTAGACTAGCATGCTAAAACTATGCTACAGAGGCGGCCATTCCAAAATTTAAACCAAGGTTAAAACAATAAAAAACCTAATAAAATTTTTAAAAACAAATTTTAAAAAACAACAAAATAGAAGATATAATAGGAGACCGAGATAAAATTAGCACAACTATTAATAAAAATGGTACAAACATATTGGACCTGAGTTATCAAATGTTGACTAATTTTAATTATTTAACTATACTATTTGAATGACTTGTATGCTAGACAATACAGCTCACCAGGAGCAAACCTTCAGCGAAAGCAGTGTGCATTTATTACTCAGGGATTAAACAGTAAAAATACAAGCATTTACATATTGATTCGAACAGAAAAAAAGGGCAACACCTCTCCCTATGTACTAGTTTGTTAGTTTTTTAAGCAATGACTACATCACCCTTGGCTTGTGATTAGGTAATGATGTGAACTTATATACAGATCAAAAAATAGCAGACCTGACCAGGAAACGAACCCAAGACCCCGACCATAGAAGCTGGTTGTACTGACCACTACACCTTTGGCTGGCTTTCGTACAAATTAAATATCATACATCTCAGAATAGCTACAGTTCTAAAACATCTGCAGGTGTATTCTCTCAGTGATATCTCAGAAAAGTAATAAAACAATCAAATTAGGAGTAGTTGCTCCTGAGGGGCAGAAAAAGGGTAACTACCCAAAAGCAATAAATATTTCCAGCACCTTCCTAAAGAGCTAAAATTCTAAAAATCGGCATTCAAATTATTTAAGTGATATCTAGAAAAAGTAAAATGTAAAAAAGAACTGGAAAAAACCACAACGTACCAATTTAACACTATTTTTAAACAGTTTTTTTAATGTACCCAAAGTAATCTAACAACAGCTAGGTAGATATAAAAAGTAACTATATTCAGTCTGGGTTACCGCTACCATACACAAACTATAAAAACATTTATGTTTGTTTATATCTTGAGACACACACGCAATTTATTAACAGTAAACATGAGTTAGTTACAATTTGAATGAATACATTAATTAAAACATTATCACTTAAGTCATTCACTACAAAACTGTAATGGACTACTCAATTTGTAATAACACTCCAACACAATTATGTACATGACAAGCTTCGGAGTGTAATAGCTATGGTCATCATCACTTGAAAGTCAAACGAAGACTGTATGACAGAAATTGAAGTGCGTACTATACAAAATACTCTCATGGAAACTATAATGGTGCAATAAAATTCATGAACTAATTTAAAACATTTAATATTGACTAATAATATCAACTTAAAAACAATCATTACTATTTGATTTATGGTAGACAATTTTATTAACAGTTTAATTTAATTAATAACCAACCAATCATAAATTTTGTTTAGATCATTGGCCAAAGGGCTGGTTTAAACCTCTAGTCTAGAGGCTTTACTAAGTAAAACGAGAAGTGAGGTGGTTTACCATTGCCTTCCGCACTGAGTGGAAAAGAATGCTTTTCACCATCTCTCTGAAAAGCATCTACTTTCCACCCTGCAAACGACAACTTCACTTCATTTATCACAGGGTTTGGCTGTAAAATGAAATTCATTACTCTCAGAGGAAATAACTCTAATAGTCCTTTTACAACTCTACCTCTTCTGTTCTTAAATGCTTAAGTCATATAATTGGCTGACTATGTGATAAGAAACAGAAGTATTTTTTGTAGCCCTGGAACTATTAGATCGAGTGCAAATAATTTAACACGCCACCTGCCTGTTATGAGCATAAATGACAGTATACAAATTAGGACATAAATGATAAATTACAAAAAATGTAAAAAAAACATTTACAAGAGCGAACCATAAACATTAATACACAGTAATAATGTAGATCCAATAGAAAAACAATAAAAGAAACCAATAAAGTTTTCCGAATATATAGTATAAATAAAAGGTTTGTAAAGTTCCAAACAAGGATTGAAGAAGTTGATAACATTTACTTAGCTAAACAAATAAAAATATTTCTTGTAAATACAATAACAAGACATTAAATAAATAATTAAAATTTATCCATTCATAATCTATAAAAAGTTTCTCCAATAAAATCGAAAATAAAACAATTCAAATGTAAAAATAAACTTTCTTATTTGAAAACTTTCACAATACACTAAGTGATTAAATTTGTATCGTACAACAATAAAACTTTTAAAAAATAATTAAAACTGAAAACATTGTGTTAAAATTTAAATAGTCTCAACATTAAATCTGTCAGCAATTAAAAGAATGTAATTGAAATTTAAATGGACCTTGAAATATGAAAGTAGTAAAACAACTTAACAGCTTAAAATAAGATATTTACATGTTGCAAAGTGTAACATTAAATTGCATATTGGACAGGAACAATTCTTTAAAATTTTAAAATATGCCAGTTAATTTAACAAAAATGTTTTGATATTTCTTTTATAAATTCTTCTGTGATCTTTTACAGTTTGAAGAATCGATAATAATATAAAAATACAAAACACACAGAAGAAAACTACTTTCATAAAAAAAATTCAAGTACTGTATGGTTTTTACCAAGATAATTTAATTCAATATAATAGCCATAACAAATTATACTGTGAAAAGATTATTTTGTGTATCATGAAATTACTACAACGGTTATTTCAATAAAGAAAAATCTTTTATGTACACAAAGCTACAATGTGAAAATGTAGTAAGGAACGAACACACATCTTTTTGTATGACAAAAAAATGTATGAAACAAAACTGTTAATTAAGACTAACAACTGGACTCCATAACTTTTGAACAAGTAAATCATTCAACCCATCACTGATGGTCCTTCAGTATGATTTTGTGTAAAAAAGAAAAAAAACATTGTTACTGAATAAAATCAAAGCACTCTTGCGTATTAATTTATGTAATCAAAACTTCCATTGCAAGAAATCAAGAATGAAAATTATTTTAATTCAATCATTTAAATTGAATCTGAAACCCAAATAGATACTTTTATTTTAGATAAATGATAATAACAGAATTTTATTAGGAAATATCAGTTTAAATTCAGCAGTATTAAAAATTTACTCGTGTTATTTTTCAAACAATGTAGTCGAATTACTAATTTTTTTTAAAAATATACTAGATTATTTTATCATCTAGTCTTTATGATGTGATCTCATAGTGAACTAAATTTTTTTTAACATACTAATGTAATATTGGAATTTATCTTTAATGAATCACACAAATACAATAAATAAGAAAAGATGATGCATTTATTATTAATATATTACTAATAAAAAGTTTTTTTTCTTTATCTCTATTGTGTGTACATTGCAATCTGTTCAATTTAAGAACAATAAGCAACCCCATGGACCCAATGAGAAGAGGATGATATTTGTGATGTGTAAATAAGATGCAGTCTTGTACAGACCCAGGCCAACCATACTGAGAGAAGACGGTTAATTATCAACCATCAAAATACACCGGTAACTTCTCTCTATTATTAAAATTCATAAAAACAAAACTACTGTTATTAGGATTTGACCATGGAACCTTTGCTCCCAAAAACCAGCTGACTCTAGGAACAACTTTACCATTAGGCCAAACTAGTGGGTTTTAAAACAAATATAACAAGTAGAATTTAATAGACAGTCCCAAAATTCAGGAAAACAATTAACAAACTCCAGTGATTCCAATTAAATTAAAAAAAAAAATTAGGGACAACTTGGTCCGCAGAATTTAAAGCACCCTACTAACACAGAATGAAATGGCATATAAAAATAACAAGAATCAATTTTATATTTTTTCATTGTCCATTTTTGCCTTGATTGATTGAACAAAAAAACCACATAATACTTTGCTCCACAGCTTACTGTTTAGTAAGCTACAATGCTTTTCACCATAGATGGATGAATTTTGTTGTTCCACATTTTTAGACTAATCAGAATATTTGCCAGTGTTGTCAGATTGTATGAATGTATCAGCCTGACAAACATTACACGCGCTTGCATATAAGAGCCACAGTAATTCACTCATGTCTTGCACCTCTTACTGAACACATCGATTATAAAGCGTGTAAACATGCAAGACTTTGTAATACATTCAGCTGGTTATATGATCATAGGTTATAATTGTTATTGAAAGACCAAAAAAAAATGGCTGACAAAATATATAACAAAACTATGAGAGTAAGTATTAGCAACATTGCTGGCAAGTCATTGGCTAGCTATGAAGTGGTTAGGGGGCAATGTTTACGTTCAGAGCTCATCAATGCTAAAAAATAGTATAATCAATAAAGCAAAATGCCATATAGGTTTGATTTCCAACTCAGGTCTAGAAATTTTAATCCATTAAAACCTATCATTTCATAACCGAAATCAGTCATTAATGGTCAAGTGGTTTGTTGATAGACCATAAAAAAATGAACTTTGAAGTAAACGTAAAAGAATTGTACGTCATTTAACAACACCTTTTAGTCTAGAAAGTGTAAATTAAATTCCGGAAAATTTTTATTACAACAGAACTACTAAATATGTAGCAAAAGAAAAATGATGACTGCATAGCCATCCTTAGAAAATACTGTAGCCTAGCCATTATTTTAATGATGCATCATTTAATGAAAAAAGTGAAGTGATGAATTTTAAGTACCCACTCACTGACATTGTTATATGATCATACTACATCATAACATCAGCGCATTTCTTAGTACATTTTAAATGTATTTAATATAACCACATAACATATTAATACAAAAAAACACTAAATATTAAATTATTTTTTTTTTAATTTAGGGTTTTAACTTCTTCACAACTGAGAAACTTTCAAAATATTTGACTTCTATAATCAACTAATTAAAAAAAGTTAGTAGAATACTGAACAATATGGAAAATATTGTTAAAAAATACACACAGTATACTAACACTGCAAATGACACCTTCACCACAGAGTCTGGCTGTATAATGAAATTAATTACTTTTAGAAGAGATAACTCTGATTAGTGTCTTTTACACCTCTACCTCTTCTGTTCTTAAATGATTCAGTCATTTAATTGGCTGACCGTGTGATAAGAAACAGAACTATTTATTTTAGCCCTGCAACGAACAGATTGAGTGTAAATAATTTGACACTCCAACTGTCTGTTATGGGCAGAAAAGACAATAGTCAGAGATATCTCCTCTGACAGTAATGAATTTCATTATACAGCCAGACTCTGTGGTGAATGAAGTGAAGGTGTCATCGACAGGGTGGAAAAAGATATTTTTTGGAGGGCTTGGGATGATGATAAGCATACTTTTCCATTCATGGAGGAAGGCAATTGGAAACCACCTCAATCCTCAATTTACTTAGTAAAGCCTCTAAAGGTTCAAACCAGCCTTTCAGCTGATGATCTAAACAACAACTTAAAAAAATTGATAATAAAACAGAAAAGTTAAGAATAAAATCTGATGAAAAATTTTAAGGGGAAAATTATTTTCTTGAAGCTAAATAAATAAATTAGTTAATTTGAAAAATCTTCATTCAGATTCTAAGGACTTTAACTTGTTGCTGCAACCATTGATTCAGTTCAGAAACCATTCAAGTTAATGTACTTATTGAATTTTAGATGTTTAACCGCTCAAAAATTTGGTTCTTTGGCCTTTCCTGGCCTCTCTTTCCCACCATTCTATCATCAAAAATATTCAAAATGGCGATTTAATACACTTCACTTTCTTTCCATTCAAGCTTGCTTGTAATGAGTCCTGCTCTGCATCCTATTCCAAGTAATGCCTCACTGTTAATCTTTTACTAATAGATCTTCTAAATTCACCTCCTTTTCTCCTAATCTTATTTAATCCTACTTTCCCACCAACACACATGGTTCACTTCCATAAAGTAAAAACACTCTGGATACATTCCGACAAATTCCTTGATATTTATACCTTGAAATTTCCTTACCTTGACATTCATACGAAATTTTCTATTAACTATATTTAACAATAATTTATCATTTACCCAAATCTAAAAGAAAATATATGAATAAAAAATTTATGGAAATCCAAAAATCGCTAAATGAATTTAAAGATACAAACATTCAAGTCATAATACATCATAATATCATTAAAGATCAGAAGAAAATATTTTTGTCAAACAATAACAAAAACAAAGTGAATAATTAGTTAATACGAGTGTGCTATTATCAAATAAAATAACAGTAATTTCATAGAATCACTCGTTTTCCATGAAAAACACAAACAGTAGAGACAGAATAATTTATTTTCCTACAAAAATAATCAAATGATGATACACTCGTGTAATAATATTGGCCGATTAATGTCAAACGTGAAAAATCAAAAGAATTTTATTACATAAGACCAGCAGTTGTACATAAACTAATAACAATAATACTTTTCTTAGTTGATATTTGGTATTAAAAAGGGAGGACCTTTGTTTTAGTTTCAATAGCAGATAACAAAATATTAGTTGTAATTTTCAAAACAATATGAACACAATGGATTGCATTTCACATCTGTGAGCCGATTGAATATTAAAAACGTATCTATCTACGACAGGCGGCAAAACAATGCAAATAGTAGTGACTAGTTGTGTATTCATTCATAAAAGTTGATACAAATACAATACCGATACAATATTCACTTCAGTCAGATTTGCCGGAGTGACGAACGAACAGAGAGCATCCGTTCGCTGCCCACCTAGTCACTACAATCGACGGACTCGACGGGCGTCACACAAAATGGGGTGCGAGACAGGAAACAAAGAGTCAATTGATAAAAAGGACTTCCACTTCCACTCCCACTATTCATCTCACCCACATATATGATACACTCGCACACGGACGGACACACAACTATACGTTTCCGCCATAGCGCAAAAATGAACCAAATTGCCACATCAAGACATTAAATGAAGCGTCTAGTATGAAAGATGGACAATAACTTTTTCCGTGTTTTGATTTTAAAAGACCTCTATATTATTTTCCTTGTTCCTTTCAGGAGTCACTTTATTGAATATCACAAAAGAAAACCTAAGTAAATTCTTACGAACATATTTGGTGATATTAAATTTAAGAGTAAAAGTTTCTCTACACTGTTCGAGGTTAATGGATTGTACTGACAATAGAGTTAAAGTACAGTGGCCTCTCTTAACCGACTTGACCGACCGGCCGGCCCACTGGCGTAGTAGCTACCGCAACTGGCTTCTACACCGGAGTCCCGGGTTCGATTCCCGATCAGGTATGGCTTTTTTTCATCACTCATTTACATATATCATCATTCTCCACCGTCTGAATTAGCAGAAATTGCAACACAGTCAGACGTAAAACAAAAAAAAAATGTTAACCGACTTGGATGGAACGGAGTCGCGGTCGAATAACAGAAACGTTGGTTAATAGAACTGTAGCTTATTTACAACCATATTGAACAAAAAATTGATTATATTATTTAAGATGCAACCCAATTTGGATATAGAAATTAAGCACAAATTGTAAGATTATAAACAAAAATTATACAGTATAGTATAACCTCGATTATCCTTCAGTATCAAGACCGTGAACCTGATGGATAACCGAATAGACGGATAATAGAAAATTCACATATTTTACAGTAACTAGCCTAATTTCACTAGTGGTCAGGACGAAAATGAAAAAAAACGTTTACAAGAGGCTGATACATGTTTTTATTTGTACTCATACAACTAAACTACAAGCTTTGAGCTTTGGTTGTACAGGCGCGTGCTAAAAATACCCTGGACAGATAAAGTACCCAACGAGACAGTCTTGCGGAGAATGGGAATAGAAAAGGAGCTTGTTTACACCATCCAAAAAAGGAAAAATGGCATAACTGGGTCATATTATGCGTGGACCAATGTAGGAAATGCTGCGCTTGATAATACAAGGCAAAATTCAGGGGAAGAGAGATGTGGGAAGAAGAATTTCTTCGTTGAAGAATCTTCGCAACTGGTTTCGTTGTACCTCAGCGGAACTGTTCAGAGCTGCGGTGTCCAAAGTCCGAATAGCCATCATGATTACAAACCTCCGGTCGGAGAGGGCACGTTAAGAATAAGAAGAACTGAAGTACAAAATCCTGATTTAGAAGTATAAACTGATATTTTTTAACAGAAATTTACTTTAGAAATTTAGGTCTACACTTAAGATGTTCTAGGTTTACACTTTAAAATACTCTGTTGTCTTCTTGTGGTTCTTTGAGGCTCGAGCTTTCTGTGCAGCAATGTTCCGTATTTGGATGGTCCATTAAACTTGCGCTTCACATAATAGGTACTGTACTGTAATGTAATAAACTTCTTTTTTTTGTATGGAGGAAGCGGAACTGACGGATAACAGAACGTGACGGTTGATCGAAATTTTACTGAACTGTGTTTGCACAACAGTGTATGAATGCCTTAGGTACCTTAATTTTTATTTTCGTATATCGATACCCTAAGTTAAATGAAATAAAATTTTACAATACGAATACAATAAAATATGTATACAAATAAATTTTGTATAAAACAACACAAACAACATTTATAAACAGACATATTTGACGTATATCAAACACTACTGTAAAACTAGAACTATTTTAACATGTACAGTACAAAACTACTGTACTGTTAATCTTCAAAAACCCTGTCAGCTATGCGAAAAAAATCTGTTATTTTCTTTTTCTTTGCGATTCTTAACTTTTTTCCCGACATTTTTTCAGATTCATAATATCGACTTTCAGTTGAAGTCAGCTGTAGTTCAACATATTGGAGGGTTGTTTTTTTAGCATGTACTGTAAGTTATAAAACAAATAATATATATGGCCAGTAAATACGTACATTCTAGTGGTCAAAAGCTAAATTTGATCAAGGTTCGTTTGATATTTCGATGAAACTGCCACTGTCCGGCCAACGTTTTACCAGGCTGACTAAAAGTTTTGATACGGGAATCGTGCTAAATCTTAAACCTAATTATTGATTTCGAAAAGGTTTGAGCAATAACACGTAACAACGTATTCAAACTACTGTAGGCCCGTGTACAAAATCTGAAGTTTTTTTCTGGTATTTTGTAACGCGCAGCGAGCATGAGTTAGCATGAGTTAGTTTCAGCCTGTATGCGGCCGTAAACTTGTCCGGCGAGGTAGCATGAGTTAGTTTCAGCCTGTATGCGGCCGTAAACTTGTCCGGCGAGCATCAACTATCTTCAGAGAAACTTGGGTAAAAATCGTGTTGGCATCACCAGTTATTCTCAGCATGCACCAACAGCCTAAACGTACAAAATTTCACATCACACACGAAAATACGATCTGCATACAAAAAACTGACTACTGATACATTGGCACGATAACTGATTGGAATGCTGAGGTACTGGGTTCCTTAATTATCTGAATAGTAAATACAATTAAAAGAAAACCAGAGCAACCGCTTTGGAAAAGAGTCGGTTAATGGAAAGATCAGTTAAGAAAAAGAGCCCTGTATAATGGATTCAAGATCACCCAAACACTGTAACAGAGCGGTCAATTTTATTTTATTTTTATTAAGGCAAATGAACATCCATAACCACGAGTATTTTTCTTAAGTAATAAATGATTGTGAAAATTACGAAAAAAAAGAGTAATTATTCCATAAAATGTACCTATTGAAAAAGAAATACATTTAAATACCATTAATTATGAGTATCCACAATTATCCATTAGCAATACAAAAGCTTTAATTTTTTTAACCTTTTTATATTGAATACACCGTTCGTTTCTGTATTTAAATCGATGAACCACGTACAAAATGAGATACTGCTGAATTTGCTAAAAAATGAATTAGTAGAGAAAATACGTCATTCAACTTAAATCTTGTGCCTTTAACCGTTTAAATCATCCTACCACAAACTTTATTTCATCCACTCTCATTCTCGATGAAAAGAAAAAAGGGGATGCAGAAATTACCCTACACAACATCTGCGTTTTATTTCTTTGGAACGCCACGCATCAAAAGCAACAGACTCTTTCCTGTGTGTAAACACAAAATTTCTTATTTTGTGTAATTTAAAGGCTTAAAAGATTTTAGTAAGGGGATTTTTTTTAATCAGAGGTTAGAGTTTAACATCTGGCTGAACACTTCCCTCACATTAAATTAAAATAAGTTGTAAGAACGCGTTATATGAGGGAATTCATTAATAATTTTTAAAATATTAGCACAATAATTGAGTTACCCTTTGTTCCTAATATTAACTTAATTTTTGACTAAAGAAATCACTTAAGTAAATCACTTGTAAATTAACAAGTTTAAATAAGTCAAATTTATTTAGTTATAAAACGTACTTAAATTCATCAGTCCTTTCCGACAATTGAGCTGAGAAAATCGCTCTAAATATCACTAGAAAACAAACAAGATCTTAACTTTTAACGATTTTAAAATTTTTGGCGTTTTGCGGAGAGTGGCTAATAAGGACAAAAATCGTTATCAGTAATACAATATTGGAACTGGTAGGAAATTTCAAGTATTTGGGATGTGACATAACCTATAATTATGGTCAAGATGTGCAACAAAAGGTATCCAGATTTAATATGATATGTGGGGCTACACGCCGAAGCCTGAAAGGCAAAGCAAGAAAGGATACACAAATTAAGTTTTACAAGGTAATGGCCACACCGACACTGACGTATGGAAGTGAAGCTTGAGTGCTTAACAAGAAACAAAAGACAATGATCCAAGCAGCAGAAATGAGGTTCATTAAACATGTTAAAGGATGTACGAAACAATACCACATCAGGAATGAGGTGATAAGAGAGGAATGTGGAACTCGACCACTAATTTATTTAGAATGTCCCAGAACCGACTACTGTTGTGTGCATGGCTTTATAACCTAGAAGTACAAGAGGAGTGGGAAGACCGAGGAAGAGATGGACGCCGAAACAAGCACAATTACACCCTAATCCCTGATGGACGACAACAACCGATTTTCAAAATTTCGAACCATAAAATTTATATACCACTAGCAACTAAGCTTGAATTCATGCAAGCTCCATTAATAAGACCACAGAGTGATTGATAAATCATTTGACATTCCTATAAATAGAACACTACATAATGAAAATTTTCCATCAAATAAAAATATGAGGCATTAAAAAAAATTTAATTTAATAGAATTGTTGACCCGTTTTTTTTTTTAAATAATCTATCCTGTTATACAAAAAAATGCATAAAATCAGTTTCTAAGTTTAGGCCTAAATGATAATAACTCTATTTACTTCGTTTATACTAAAATGTTTAATTAAATTGCAGCTCTTAATTGAACTATTTTCTTAAATAAAAAATAAAAATTTCTTGTTAAAATAACACGAACAATATAGCCTACTAGCAAAATAGAAAAATATAAACAAAACGTAAAAACCCAGATTATTTTGGTTTAATTCTATACTTTTAAGAATTTTATAATTCATGAAAAATAATAATTTTAATTTTTAAAATATGTTTTCTCGCTAAATGTTTATTGTTGAAGGAAAATAAATAGAGAAAAAAAATCTTCATAAAGACTAAAGTATGCCTCATATCATTATGAGCTTGAAGGTCGTTACTGTCAGCCACAGTATTGCCGGATTGCATTTTCTATATTCTACAAATACAAAATTACCTCATTCACACAATTACATAAGCACATTAAAACGACAGAATGTGCTACCCATAAACACAAAACATTACTGAAAATGTTCTGTTTTGATTTTCCGTTCACTTAATAAGTTTTCTTATAATGCTTTTCATCGTTGATAAGCTCTGCTGTTCCACGCGTTTAGACTAATCAGAACGTTTGCCAGCGTTGTACGAATGTACCAGCCCGACATACATTACGCGATCATGCGTATAACAGCCACTCGTGTCTTTTATCTCGTACTGAACACGTCGATTAAGAAGGTGTTATTAAAAACAAACAAACAAGCAATACTGTATAATATAATTAGCTGGTTGTAATGTTCATAGGTTATAATTGTTATTGAGAGACAAAAAAAATGGCTGACGAAATATATAACAGCTACGAAAGCAAATATTGGCAACGTTGCTGGCTAGTCATTGGCTAGCTATGAAGTCGGTAGGGGGCAATGCGCACGTTCAGAGAGCTAATCAACTTTGGAAAATAGTATAGTACATTTATTGCGAGACGTAACGTTACAAAAAAGTACAGTAATAAGAAAGTAAAGGTAATCTATTACATATGCGTACACGGTAACATTGGTAGACAAGAGGCGAGGTGAATATGTTAGTAATGCTAAACATCAAAGCTCACAATGATTTGTCACACACTCTAACAATTTGTAAAAAAAAAACTAACAATAACGTTTCATACCATTATATTATAATATTTTCCGTAATGTCAATCATCTAATTAGTCGTATGCTTGTATCATTTGGCCCTCATCCAACTGATTATGATATTAAGGTCTGTTTATTAGTTGGTTAGACATTTAAAATAATGCATGTTAATTTTTTGCATTGACAAATCCGATAAAAATTTATTACGTAAGTAAAACAATATGCCACACAAAAATCTGTAAAATAAAACAACCTGTTCATTTATTCTGTTGAAAGTGTTTACTATACTAAAAAACAGCAAAAAGAAACTGGTCTGATTTTCTAAATAATATGTAAATATGGTTTATTAGGTTTAACATCAAAGAATACTCGGATGGAAAGTTAATTGCTTCTGTGATTAGTTTTCAAAGGGTGTAAAAGATATTTTAAAACAAAATATACATCCATTAAAATTACGGTGGTCGATCAAAAGTTTGTTGTGAAGTTTCTTTTGTTGTTCAACCGTAATTAGAGCTTCAAGTGTCAGAAACTTGAATGACAGAAATAGATTGCATCACTTATTGAATTAAATCATTATTTTTGTACGTTATAAATAAAATTTAAATACTCATAAAACTCAATAAAAATTATTCAAAAAGAATAATTAAATACTGTAGATCATGAATAGCTATTAATTTCTTTACTGAACAACATACAAAGAAACAGGTCTGATTTTCTGTCTGTTAATTTGATGAAGATTCCGTAAAGCAGGTTGCCGAACCGATAACGAATACGTAAACAATAACAGAGCAGAGTGGTAGAGAAAAAGTGTTTTTATTGTTGTTTAGGTCATCAGTCGAAACGCTGGTTTGATTCTCTACAGGCTTTACTAAGTAAAACGAGGAGTAAGGTGGTTTAGGTTTACTACTTCCTCCCTCACTTGAATGAAAAAGCCTACGCTTATCAGCATGCCAGGCCGTCTGAAAAGCATCTACTTTCTACCCTGCAAATGATACCTTCACTTCATTCATTACAGGGTTTGGCTGTATGTATAATGAAATTCATAAATAACTCTGACTAATGTCTTTTACACCTTTACCTTCATTGTTCTTAAATGCTTCAATCATATAATTGGTTGACCAGGTGATAAGAAACAGAACTATTTTTTGTAGCCCTAGAACTAACAGATCGAGTGCAAATAATTAACACTCTATCTGCTTGTTTTATGGGCAAATATTATAGTACATATCGTCATAATTAATCAAACTATCATAAGTAAACAAATGAGAGCTAGTCAATAACTCAAAAGATGAGTTTGTTTATACGGACAAAAAAAATGAATAATAAATCAAATGTCAATAACAATTACTCAATATAAAATTAAAAAAGAATTTATAAAATAAATCATGAACTAAATTTCTGTTTGTATTGTAGTATTTGTTTATAACAAAATGGTATTTTGTTTATAACGTAAAGGTATATTTTATGTAAAAACAAAAAAAACAATGGATAAAACAAAAATCTTGCAAATAACATGTTTCAACCATAATGTAACGTAAATAATTACATAATAAACCGAACTAAACGGGTAAGAGCGAAAAATGAAAATAACTCGATTAATTTCCGATGTATATTCTGAAAACGAGGTTGCCGAACCGATACGATAAATGTACCCCTGAATGAATACAACGATTTAACAAGTATTTTTGGTCGTAGACTATTATTTAATAATAAATAAAACAAAAATCACATAACATGTTCTAACAATGACATTAAAATAAATATAAAAATTAGATAAACTAAACGGGTATAAAAAAAATTGAAAATTACTTGGCTAACTCTTTTAAGTAGATTCTGAAAATGAGGTCCCCGAACTGATAAAGTGTAACTCATGAATAAATAGTGAGATTAGATATGGTTTTTGATCGCATTATGTATGGTAAGGACGCGAAATACGGACTTTGTAGGGACATTTTGTTGTCTACGGCTAAAATCCATAAAAAACCCTTCAATCTCCTAATAGGCCAGCAAACAGCTGAAAATTTCATGATTTTCAAGATAGCCTATTATTTCATCAGAAACAAAAAATTTTCCGCACATCATTAACAAAGTGATTAAGTTTTTAGGGTTTCGTTTAGACTTTGAGATTTGAGCTGGAAATGGCATGTACAGAGAGTGTTCGCGAAAAATTATCTAGAGTACTTTTTATCCTCCGAAAACTCAGACCTTTGCTCCCCCTTAAATACTCTGCTATGGATTTATTTTTCAATTTTTCAGAGGCACATTACATATGTCAATCATTTATGGGGTCATTCCTCTTTAGTTTACAAAATTTTGTTGGCTCAAAAAAAAACAATAAGAATAATACTTAACAAACCTCCGCGTGAGCATTGCAAACCCCTTTTCAAGGAATTGAAAATTATGCCAGTATATAATTCTACGTTATCAGTTGAGGGGTGTAAGATTCTACCTAATCAGTTGAAGGGTACAAGCCGTAATATTTTTACATCCTTTAGCACCCAGGACGGTACCAATAAACACAAATTCGCTTCTGGTTAATGCAGAACCCGTTTTATGAGATGGAAAATTTTTTGCAGGTCGGGTCGACATAGCTTTTTGACTATGATTTCAGTTTTATTGTTGTATTTTTTTAAAAGTGTACCTTGATTGTATTTTGTGTTATTAATATGTATATTTTAATCTGAATTGTATTGTTTGTAAATTGTATTGATGCTATACTATTCTGTGTTAACAGTCATGAATAAGGAGATATATTAACATTATTAAGTACGACATCGGTTCGGTAAATCTTCAAAAACCGGATTTAAAAAAAAAACATTAATATTTTATTTTCTCCGTTTAACGGGAATTAGGGAATAATGACGAGCGTCAATTCAGTGGGACCAAAATGCGCAAAAAAACCCGTATTATTTTAAATGTAGGCCTATAGGTTACAAATTTAAATACACTACCTAAAATAGTAACATATTTTCGTACTAAATCGGCTTCGAAATTACCTACTGACATTAAGAAATACTTGTAAATACTGAAGGACAAAGCCGATTACAATATTTGATTATTATGAGTCAGACTAGGTAGGCTTACGCTAAATTAATCTATACCTTGTTATAGATAAAAAAAAACTGTTTAACTTCTACTCGGGTATATGCTATATAAATATCGTACGTAATTAGGCTTACGTTCACAACTATTAACTAAAGTACGTAATAAGTAAATATAAAGTGACAAATAAAAAAAAAATCTGGTGTGAACACTCACTCGACTTTCTCTTACCAATGTAAATAATAGAAAATATAACCTAACATTAGTAAACAACAATTATTTACCCACCCGGTTGGTCTAGAGGTTAAGTCGTCGCGGTGAGTCAGCTGTTTAACAGCTGATTTTCGGAGATGCAGGTTCCTGGTTCAAATCCTAGTACACGGATTTTCAACACTTTTACACGGATTTGTATTACATAGGTATTACATACGTTACCGGTGTACTTTGATTAGTTGGGGTTCAATAATTGAACCCCAACAGGTTAATTATTAACCATACTTTCTCATGAATGGTCGACCTGGGTCTGTACATGACTACACCCTATCTACACATCAAACACATCATCCTTATCTCATTGGGTCATGGGGTTGCTTATTGTTCTGAACTGAACAGATCGCAACGTATTAGGGATGAGAAAACAACGGAAAAATGGCCGCCTCCTGACGTAGTGGATTGCGCGCTGGCCTACTAAGCGGAGGACCCTGGTTCGATTGCCGGCTAGAGTCTGGTTATTATTACGTACCAAAACCCATCAATACAGTTTCTTAACCCACCGTAGTCACTAATGAACAAGCTGTTTATCATGCGTAAATGATCAAGCCGTAGAGAAAAATGCTTAAAATAAAAGCTGCAGGTTGTTTAATTTCCTACAAATTTGATTATATACACTTTTGTCGTAAAATGCATACTAAAACCAAAATCTTAAAAAATCTGATTATTTTTCACAGATTTTCATGAGAAAAACAGAAAATCACTAATTGCAGCTAAACTAGGCGTTATACAAAAAAAACCAATAAAATAAAAGTTATAGGTTTTTAAATGTTCTACAACATTGATTATATAGTACACGTTTGCCCTAAAATGCATATTAAGACCGCAATCTTAAAAAAAATCATTTAGCCTATTTTATAGAGCGCATAAAAGTGTTGTAAACGAGGCGATTTAATAAAAAAATCAAACAAGCCATTTTTGAGAAAATCGAAAAAAGTGAAAAATTACACTAATAAACTACTACTTCCGGTTGACCGTTTTTTGATGAAAATGTTCGTGTCGGGTCCTCTAGTGATACCTAACTTAAGTTCCAAGTTTCAACTTCGTACAATGTTCCGTTCTTGAGATATTTTGTTCACACACACAACCAATCGCTAAAACATGGTTTTTGGGTTCAGGGGGTCTGAAAACGTGTATTCCGAAGAAAACTCGACTTCAAAAATCGAAATGAAAACAATACTTTCTTTCTATATATTTATATAGCGTAAAAGAAATAAAAAAAATTGTAGTAATGATCATCATAAATTTTAAAGAACCTAATTTTGTATTTCTCTAATTCAAAACTGGGTGTTAGTTGATAGAATATTTAAAAAATTGTCATTGTGCAACATTAATATAAAATAAATACTTTTACGATAACTTATAAAGTTAAACAGAAAAATTTACCGTAAAATCATAATCAGGAGTAGTTGGCCAAGATTTGGAAAGTAATCTTCGAAGACGAGGTGGATTACTTCTGTACACAACAATTTCAGGTGGACCCATCGCAAGACGGGCTTCACGGCTGAATCGATGTTTCAACATACTAATTATATATTTATTTACATAATTTTATAATAAAAAATAAAAATAATTCGAGCACGAACACATGATTCACAAACACTGAATACACGATAACACAAACATTTAAATTTAAATGCAAAAATTTAACTTTTTACATAGACATTAGGACCGTTAAAAACAGCACGGAGCACACAACTTATACGTACAAGTAACACAACGATTTCCTGCTCACTGGGCTGGGATAGGAAACATTCGCTTACCACAGCAACTCTTATCTGTTATCAGTATTAACTCTACTGTTATCAGAACTGTAGGCTGTAGTGACTGTCGACTTACTATACAAACAATAGTAACTAGCATTGCAATTCGAAATTAATTTTAAATACAGTAATATTCTTTGTCATCGAGTATTTCATAGATGCTTTAAGGCGCGCCCTATTGAATTATTGTGATAGACGTCACTAATACAATACTAGATTTTGCGAATAATTTACATATTTAATAAAAAGTAATTTATATAAAACTACCCATCCATTTATAAAAAGGACTCATACAAATATACAAACGGAAATTATTTTACTTGTAAAGACTACAAGAGAAAAAAATCATAAATATAGGAAAATAAAAAGAAATCAATATATAAAATCAATAATTATAATAACATATAAAATCTTCATTTTTTCATCTTGCTGTTGTTTAGGTCACCGCCCGAAAGGCTGGTTTGAACCTTTTTAAGTGTAATAACATGCCGGACAGATCGCAGTGAAGATCCCAGTCGCGGTCAATGTTGCAAAATATAAAAATATACCGATCAGCTCGCTTGTACTGACGGCGATGATCTCATTATGTTTTCAAGTACCGTGTGAGGCAGACCATTTCGTATTAACAAAATTATATTCCTAAACAAAATTATTGTCTAATAAAAAATGTTTTACTATAGTAGTAATAGAGACGATGATGGGATATTAGTGGTTACTAAATTTTGTTTCTTTCAACAGTCAGAAACAGAAGATTTAGTTCACACCCGATAAATGAACGAAGACAACGACTTAGCAAATATTACAATCTGTAGCAAGAGTTCAAAGAGGAGTCTGAAAATTTTTATGACATATTATAAATGCAGCCAAAAACATTTCATTCCATAAAATATGATAAAATATTTGAAGAGCTGGAGAACACATATTACAACAACTTCCACATTAATCTGATAAGTGCAGAAGAAAAACTCGTTTTAAGCATAAAGTAAAGTTTATCATGATTATTGTTGTATTTAAAATTAATGTATACAGTCAACTCCCGATTATCAGGTTTAATGACGATGTACAAGACCACGGATAACCGAAAACCGCGGTTGAAACAAAAACAGTGTAAAACAATGTATTTTTGTCGTCCATTACAATTTCTTATAATATTTATGTTAAACAGAATCTGTGTGAAAATCTGTGATAAAATAAAGACGAACCACAATACGCCGACTTGCTGACTGTACAGCGCAACACGTCTTGTTGAGAGAAGCAAGAAGCACGCAGCGTGATCAGGTCATGCGACTCGAAACTACCATCGGAGTCGAGTCGACCGCTAGTATCCTTGATGATGACGATGGTAAAAACAATACATTTTGTTTCCCGTCGACATCGCAGCTATTATAATGTCGATGGTGGCGGCAAGGGTAACGGCGCTGCTAGCATCTGTGACATGTGCTACGCGATTACCAACAATGCTTTTGTTTCACATCGATGAAACATCCACCGCGACCTGCTCGGCATTTTATTACCCTTACTCAGTAGAACGACAGGTGAGGTAGTTTACCATGCCATAAAATTACTGAATGGAAAATTATGCTTATCAGCATGCCCAGGCCTCTGAAAAGCATCCACTTTCCACCCTGCAAACGACACCTTCACTTCATTCACCACAGCGTCTGACCTAAAGTAAACTCAGCATTAGGTTTCTTTTGACAAAAATTTTTTTTAAAAAGTACGGTTAAAGATTTTCAAAGTTAAAACTACAGCATAACAACCTTTCTAGGTGAATTTTGAACCCCAAAATAATTAGACCTAAATGAAAGTAAACACTTACTAAATCGACCAGGACAGGTTTAGGGTTTTGTCTCCAGTGCGCTAGGGTTGATTTGCCCCCCCCCCTGAACATTCAAATTCACTTAAACAATTTCTTCATTTAAATCTAATACATCACATATTTTTCTTTTTTTTATTAATTGGGCCAAATAATGAACTTGAAAATGCACCAAATAAATTAGTTTATACATCATAAAACTACATAAATAATTTCTTACTTTATCTGGCCTATATGAATATATAGGAAGGAAAGTATTGTTTTCATGTCGATTTTTCACCGGATATACACGTTTTCAGACACCCTGAACCCAAAAAACATGTTTTCAGCGATTGGTCTGTTTGTGTGTGAATGAACAAAATATCTCAAGAACGGAAAATCGTACGAAGTTGAAACTTGAAACTTAAAACTTGAAGGTTAAATAAGTTAGTTCTAGTTAGTAACTAGAGGACACGACCCGATCATTTTCATCAAAATCGGTCAACCGGAAATAGTAGTTTATTCGTGTAATTTTTCACTTTTTGCGATTTTTCAAGAACGGCTCCTACGATTTTCTTTAAAATGACTTCATTTACTACATTGTTTGTGCTCCACAAGACAGGGTAGGCACCATGCCTGCTAAAATTTTTGGGGAGCCTGTTCTCTTGTTGAAAAAAATGATTTTTTTTAAGATTGCGTCTTTACTATGTATTTTAGGGCAAATATATATAATCAACGTTGTAGAAAAGTTAAAACCTACAACTTTTATTTTCAAACATTCTTTGTATAAAGCTTAGTTTAGCGGTAATTAGTGATTTTTTTTTCATGAAAATCTGTAAAAAATAGGGTTTTTAAATATTTTTGTACCGTAGTATGCAATTTACGACATAAAAGTATAGACTACATCAAATTTATAGAAAATTGAAAGATCTACAATTTTTATTTCCAGAATTTTTCTCTACTTAGTCTAGTTTAGCGTGAAAGAGTGTTGTTCCTTAGTATTAAGCCAAACTAAGGTTGGTTTTCATTTTACATCATTCATTCATGATTAAAATCAGATTATGTTTTTTGAGGTTAGTTTTTTTGTTTATATTTAATGTTTTATTACTATTGTTAGGTTGTATAGTTCATTATTAGCATTGGAAAGAGAAAGGTTTGTGTTTTTCACACCAGATTTTTAGAAATGAAAATCCAGGCGTAAATGAAAAAATCTTTGAGTAGCCTACAGTAACTTGGATAGCCTAATTATTCTTTTAAATAAATGTCGTGAGAAATAAATCAATAAAAATTAACCTACACTTTATTAATTACAGATTTCCTAGTCCTACTTAATAAGAAGGGCTAGAAAATCGTTTTCGGGTCCTAATATTTATGGCTGACAACCATACACCTCAAAGTATTTTCACTTATAAACAAACAGTACCAGTCGTTTGAATCGTATTGGGAAACCAAGGAATCACGTACCGAATAATAGGATTGCAGCACGATTTAGGTACAGTATAAACAAAATGTTACATTGATGGAAGAGAGGGGCGACCTTGGCAGCTTCTCTGTTAAATGTTCTGCTGTTTCTCGCTCTCCCAGTGAATTCTCCCATCGATTCATTTCTACATACACACACGTACCCCCTTTTATCCTGTTGCATTACATCTCGAACTCAAAACCATCCCCGACAGCTGTTAGAACTCGAAGAAAAATATATCATAGCTTTTTACACCATAAAATATCAGGCTAAGAAAATGAAAATTACAACTCTTTTCATAACAAAACATTAATGTATTTAACCCAAGGCGTTTTAGTTACGTTCGAAATATCTCTATTCCCTACAAATTAATTCCAAAACTTTAGGATAAACCATACAATTATTTTCTTTTGAATTCTCATGAGCAATGGTTTCAAATATTATTAAAAATGTGGTGCGAGACACAACTTTCTCTTGCCAATGCAAATAATGAATAATATATCTTAATATTAGTAATAAAACATTAAAAATAAAGAAAAAACTAACCTCAAAAAACACACCTGATTTTAATCATAAGTGAATAATGCAAAATGATAACCTTATTTTCGTTTTATAATACGGAACATCACTTTCACGCTAAACTACGCTCTAAAATGCGCTAAGTAAAAGTAATAGATTTTTAAATTCTTTGCAATTTTTACTATATACATTTTTGCGCTAAAATGCATATTAAAGCCGCAATCTGAAAAAAAAAACATTTTTTTTCTACGAGAGCACAGCCTCCCCAAGAATTTCAGCAGACATGGCACTACCTTATCTTATAAAGCATAAAAAAATGTAGTAATGAGGCGATTTTTAAAAAAATTGTAGGAGCCGCTTTGAGAAAATCGCAACAATTGAAAAATGACACGAATAAACTACTACTTCCCGTTAACCGATTTTGATGAAAATATTCGGGTCGGGTCCGGTAGTAGGGCTAGTACCTAACTTAAGTTTCAAGTTCGTACGATGTTCCGTTCTTGAGATATTTTGTTCACTCACAGACACAGACACACACACACCTTAATCGCTAAAAACATGTTTTTTGGTTTCAGGGAGCCTGAAAACTAGTAGATCCGGTGAAAACTCGATTTTAAAAATCGACATGAAATACTTTCCTTCCTATATACTTATACAGGCTCGAAAAAGTAAAAACAAATTAATAGAAATCAAAATTTTTCAACACCCTCATTTTAGACTCCGATTTTCAAGAAATAGCAACACGTCTTTTCTGTAAAATAAATAGAGTTACGCAATAAACTGACTAGGTAAAACACAGAAAATAAATAGAAAATGATAACACGAGTTCATACGATAAATTACGAGGATATCCTCTACTGTTAGATATTAGAATTGTACAGTTGTAAAATTAATTACACTGATAAGTTCTCGAATCTGTTAATACGGCATGAGTACGGTATTCCATAATGATGCTAAACTTATCAAGTAAACTAATCTACAAAACGTACATCACTAATGTAATTTCAAATTTAATTGTTCCATAAATTATTACAAAAATCTTATTTACTAAACGTTTTCAATACGTGAATAATTATCTAAATAGAACACTGAGTGTTTTCAGTCAAACGTTGATAATACCTAATGGATAACACAAGACCCAAAATTTTGTTCACACTACAACAGAATTTACTAGTTAATACACAAGCGTCACCTTTTAAATTTTTACAAAAAGCAATGAGGCAAATGTTTTTTGGTACAAATCTGTGTTTTTTAAAATATTCGCCTTTAAATTTTGTGCACTTTTGCATGCGTTCGAACCAACTCTCAAAACATTTTTCCAATCTGAAAGTGGTACCTCTAAAACGCAAGTTAGTTTCTTAAGATGAGGAAATTGCTGTCCACACTTTGAAATCCGGGAACATAAAAAGTCGGAGAAGATAAATTAGGTTTTCCTCATTCAAATAATCAGACAAGCTGTGTATGCCAGCGTTGTCACGATGAAGGATGCGACGTTTTCGACTGTTGTTAAATGTGGCGACTCGATTTAAACTTACGAATAAAACAAGACGAATACGATCGGAGAACCAACAAGAAATTCGCAAAAGCTCAAAGGAAGCTTTTAAACTGGCACAACGGAAATAACATAATAAGGTTCGTTTATTTCACCTTCGACGTTTCATAGGCCTATAGTAACAAAACCTCGGTTGCCATGACAGAAAAAATAAACAAACAGTCGTGGGCTAGACCACACTAACAGTAGGCTACACGACGACGCATACCAAAACAAATCGAGACGGTAACGCGGCAACGCCTGATTCAAAAATAAGCCGAATACTGAACAAGTTTGCTTCTCCTGATTTAATAAATGATAGTGTGCAGGAGGCAATGTCTTTGCGGCGGCTTTCCGATGGTGATTGGCGAGTCAAAGAGAAGTGGAACTTAGGAAGCGAGATACGGCTGGGGCTGTAAATTCTCGCATTAATATATACATATTATATAATAAATGACTCGGGGCAAAAAATGTTGCATACCATTCAGCATTAACTGTTCTTCGATTCTGTAAAAGAATTGTTGCGACACGTCCAGTACAACGAAAGAAACAAGCAATCATTTTTTTAGTAGTGCTTCGTGACCGAACAACTTTTGTTGAATTCAAATTGCATCTTTGAACACCCAAACAGTTGATTAGAGCGTATTTTCGGGCTTGTATGAATACATCCAAGTTTCGTCACCTATAACGATATCGTGCACGGATTTTTGGAGTTCCTCCATCGAATTTTGGAAATATTTCCTTACTCAACTTAAACGAACCTATTTCTCTTCGGTAAAATTATGCAAAATCCACCGTGAACAGAACATTACTCTTAAATGTTTAAGCGAAATCGAACTGGCTTCAATGTTCAGTAGGAATGTTAGTCTTCGATGCGCCTAAGGATGCCTCTACCTCTTGGTAAGACATCCTAATCCTCTGTAATCATGCTGTACACGGAATCGATATTTTTTTTGAAAAACAATCGATTTTGGTCGACATTCACGTAATTCATTACTGACGGTAGCTCAACCCCAGAGAAATTCTGCAAACAGTCTTCTCTAATGATGCTTTATTACTAAAAGTTGAACGAAGTGATTCGAGACATTGATTTTGAGTTAGACCTTTACTAAAGCCGTTAAAGTCATCCAATGGTAACCTTCACGAGTAATTCCCATTTTTCCACAAAATTACTTTGTTAAACACTCAATAAGTACTCGGCTGATTTCTCAGGTGTAGCTGTTACAACAATGAATATCAAAATTTGCAAAAAAATAGTGACGTCACGACTCAATAGCAATATTTAGTGTACGTTTGTAAAAACTTCAAAGGCGACCCTCGTATAACATATTGTAAAAACTATTTTATGGAACTTTATTTGGCTTTAAACTAGGTTGGTGTTTTAACTTGTTTTTGTTTTGTCTAGACAAGTAGGGCATGCTATATTTACCGAAATAAGTCTGCAAAAACTCGTAAAATCTACCACAGTCACTGCATTCGTCTAGTAATGGGAACTATGGTATAAAATAGGTATCTTTGAAGCGTTTCAGATTTGAGTGACGGTTAAAAAACATTTTTTAATGATTCCATAAGGAGATACTTATAAAGAATTTGTTTCTGGGGCTATTACTTAAACTTAACGAAGTACTCTACCAACTCGTGGCAATAAAAATTTATTTATTTACTCCACGAATATCCACGAATCTTAAGTCATTTTCATCACACCAAGATACGTCTTGTATCCTGTAGCCCTCGTTACGGCTATCTTTCAACGTACTTGCAAGTGATTTTTTTTACTTTCTCTTCCCTATACGAATATATAGGAAGAAAAGTATTGTTTTCATATAGATTTTTCGAAATCGAGTTTTCACCGGATAAACACGTTTTCAGACTCCTTGAACCCAAAAAAATGTTTTTAGCGATTGGTCTATGTATTAACAGAATATCTCAAGAACAGAATATCGTACGAAGTTGAAACTTAAAACTTTAGTTAGGTACAACTAGAGGACCGGACACGAACATTTTCATCAAAATCGGTCGGACGGAAGTAATAGTAAATTCGTGTCAATTTTCAATTTTTTGCGATTTTCTCAAAAACGGCTCCTACGATCTTTTTTAAAATCGCCTCATTTAATACATTTTGTATGCTCTACAAGGTAAGGTACGCGCCATGTCTGCTGAAATTCTTGGGGAGAGTGTTCTCTCGCAGAAAAAAATGGTTTTTTTTTAATGTTGCGGTCTTAATATGCGTTTTAGCGCAAAAAATGTATATACTAATACTTGTAGATAATTTAAAAATCAACAACTTTTATTTCAAACATTTCTTTGTATAACGCTTAATTTAGCGGTAATTAGTGGTTTTGTGTTTTTTCCATGAAAATCTGTAAAAACATTTTTACGATTTCAGCCTGAATATGAATTTTACGACAAAAGTGTATATAATAAATTTTACAGGAAATTATAAGACCTACAAATATTATTAAGAGCATTTTTCTCTATAGACACTAGTTTAGCGTGAAAGAGTAATTTTTCGTATTTTTAAGTCAAACTGAGGTTGATTTTCATTTGCGTCTTTCACTCATGATTAAAATAAAGTTATGTTTTTTGAGGTTAGTTTTTTGTTTATTTCTAATGTTACGTTACATTGTTAATTATTTGCGTTGGCAAGAGAAAGTCGTGTGAGTGTTTCACACTGGCTTTTTTAGTAAGTGAAATCAAAAACAGTGTCTAACTGTTAGCGTAACTAAATATAGCAAAGTACACATAACATTACAATACGGTAGTCCATACAACATTAACAGGCTAGTGAAAGTTGCTTTACTACTATACATCTATAAAACAGTGACTAACAAGCGACATTTAATTAAGAGGTAACAATTAATTTTGTAAAGAAAATCGTTTAAGTACTCAAAAGAAGATAAAATAATATAAGACAGGGAGAGAAAAAGAAGTAGACACTCAGTTAACCATACGCTCACTCGTCTTTTGAATTTACAAGGACTTCAGTATAGTACACCGCTGGTTACTTTGCCTCTGTAAGATTTACGGAATGTGTATGCGGCGTGCACAGAACGGCCAGGGGTTTTTATATTAATCGTACTACTACAACCAAAAACATTGTTTGTCAAGAAACGTACTGGTCAAACAGATTATGGTAATTTACAATCAGAGCGGCACACCAAACAATATTTTCACAATAAACTCATTTTCATTTTGTTATAATGGTTACTCCTAATGCACTATAATGTCAGCATGAAAATGTTTCATTCCTCTGCATCACCCCGCATTGGCAAAATTATAAGCGGTATAGTGCGTGTAAAGTACAATAGTACAGTCAGGGCTGGATCTAGGGGGCATAAGGAATCAAATACTCCGGTAGCAAATTGATTTTTTTTCTTTTACGTTTGACTATCATGCACAGGCGACCGTGAATGATAAATGAAAATGAGTGATAAAAAATACAAGACGTGATAACCGAACTTGGTATTCCTGTCTTAGAAGCCATATTGCACTGACACTAATGGAATCAGTGAATTAACCCTTCGTAATAGGCCTGCAGTGATTTTTTAGCCCTGTTACCCAATTGTTTATGTTCCGGTAATTTTTTTCTAAAAAAGGAAAATTTTCTTTTGTGACACGGAGTTGGTAGCCCTACTCAACCGGTATATTGAGCTCAGATACGGCAGTGTGAGTTGATTCTCCTAGAGCTGTGTAAAATTTTGTGCCGTTTCCGATCATGTTACGAACAGAATGACTTTTACACTTGGACAACGAGTTTTCATTCTTGAACAATATTTTGCTACGAAATCGTACGCGAGTGTAAAAAAATCATTTCAAATTAAATCTGTTGGTGTTCCTCCACCAGAAAAATTGGCATTTCTAGGCAAACAAACCGATTTCGAGAGACAGGTAGTGTTTGCGACAGAAAATGTAGTGGTTCACCAACTCTCTTTACAGATGACGTTTTAGAAAATGTGAAAACAAGATTGTTCAATTCTCCACGGAAAAGTTTACGAAGAATTTCCTCGAAAGTTGTCTGTCATATTCGAGTGTTCAGAAAGCTGCTAAAAAATTGAAATTGTATCCGTATCGCGTATGATTAGTCTAGGAGCTTCAGCCTCCAGATTTAAACCAACGACAGTTCTAGAGTAAAAGACACTATGTTCGTAACACGACCGGAAACAACACAAAATTTTTCACAGCTCAATGAGAATCAACTCACACTGCAGTATCTTTACCGGTTGAGTAGGGTACCAACTTCGTGTCACAAAACAAAAATTTCCTTTCTTAAAAAAAACCTGACATTAAGAATTGGGTAACAGCACTAAGAAATCACTCTGTATAAATATATACGGTATGTATATGTGTAAAGACTACGCTGAAGACAAATATTTTAAGAAATCTGGTAGAACAAAGGCCGAATTGCAGAAATAGCAAATTCTTAGATTACTAAAAAGTGGTAAGTCGAGAAGTGGGAGGATGGGCGCAACCCACTCTCCCCAAAAAAAGCATCAGTCCAGCACAGAGTATACTATAATTTATTAAATTATTACAAACATCTTGCAGTTCGAGTTAATCGGCTTTACACACTGACAATCGTAAAACGAGATACCGTTTTCTTCAAATTCGTACGACAACGATTCGCTTTTATGAATTCAGAAAATCCACATAATTCCTTCATATCTAACCAGTAACAACAACTAACCAGTAACCACTTTTTTTTATTTTTTATTAAATTTTTCAAGTTCAAATTCTTCGTAACTACAACCAGTAACTACAACTAATGAATAATAATAAAAATACCACGATAGATATTATTGTAAAAACTTCAGTCCCTGGAAATTTTACGTAGAAAACCTAAACTAAAGTGACTACCCTGTAACAGTATCTGTTAAAGAATTTTATTAAAAACTTTTCCCCACTGAACTTTTGTACAAGTTATTTCATCGGACAATTGAAAACATAACAATATAACAAAGTTAATGTAAATTAACCTCTTAAAGGACAAGTTAATTTAAAAAATTTATCATAACCTCACTCTGAAAAAAAAACGGAATTACATATGAAAGTTGTTTAGGTCATAAACTGAAAGGCTGGTTTGAACCTCTAGAGAGGCATTACTAAGTCAAACGAGGAGTGAAATGGTTTACCATTACCTTCTTCACTGAATTGAAATGTATGTTTAACAGCAAGCAAGGCTCACTGAAAGCTAAAAATTTTCCACCCTCTAAATGACACCTATACTTCATTCACCACAGGGTCTGGCTGTATAATGAAATTCATTACTCTCAGAGGAGGTAACTATGAGTATGTCTTTTACATCTTTACCTCTTCTGTTCTTAAATTTTTCTGTAATATAATTAACTGATCATATGATAAGAAACTATTTTTTGTAGCCCTAAAACTAGCAGATCGGTTGTAAATAATTTAACAATCCACCTGCCTGTTGTGTGTATGGGGGGTACATATGGATAACAATTGACAATGCAACAAGAGAGCAGTGCAACCAACAAAGGTTTCTGGCAAAATTATGTGACAATGTCCGTCAACAGGTTAAATATACGGTAATAATTCTAATATAATATTATATTTAAACACGACTTTATGTTGTAACTATTACAAAAATTATTAAAATAAACACGAAGATCAATTTAACAATATTCTCTTCGTATAATAATAAAAGTTATATTTTTATTTTTAGGGAGAAAGTCACGAAAAATAACAAGTAGAAATTAAAACAATTAAAACTAATGAAAGAAGTAATTACTAGAGGAGTCGAATGGGTAGTGACTCATTAAAATATCTAAATTAAGTGCACTAAAAATGACACCGCTATAATAATTTAATAATTAATATTATTATTGTTACTACATTTAAATTTCTTTACGTAAGTAATAAACAACAACTTCAGAATAGTTTTGCACTCTTTTTGTTAATAACAGCTAATAGTTAGAGAAAGTTTTTTTAATGACCGGTCAATTAAAATGTTATGATGAAAAAAGAGTGAGTAAGACATATTAGCGAGTAGACCAGACGGGCTAGATGCAGTAATTGCTCATTATCACAAGTGCAGGTATTTCCGGGAAAGCTTTAAAGAAAGTATTTTAATGGACAATTTCGCTAATGAGATACAATCTTAAAGAAAGGAATGACTTAGATTATATTTTAAAGTAAATAAACAATCGGTAGATGTATATAGTAAAAATTTTACTTAATTTTTCTACTTTCTTTTCCCTCATGCTTGGGTGATAACATACAGAAGATTTTGTTATTAAAATACCAAAGTAATAACACACGTTTATGTATTTCTGTAGTTATGTATAAACTATAATTATAATACTATCTCTATGCGGTAGGTAACTCATTCGCTTTCTCATTCTTGATCATCAGTCATTTGCAACCACGCAAATATCGACATTTCAGTCACAAGTTACGAAAATTAAGGAAATAATTTTATTTTTAACTGATTTTATTTCACGTTGCAACTGTACAAATACAACCAGAAACCTTCTTCACAGTGTGTATTAATTGAATCGGTTATTTAAGAAACAACCTAAGTCCACTTTTTTCTCATTTTCACATTTTATGTATTTCTGTAATAATATACATAGATGCATCATTTGCTTAAGAAACAACTCAAGTCCCATTCATTTAACCTACAAAACTGAATGAACAAAAATTTGTTTACTTAAGAAACAACCTATGTCCTGCACATAGGTTGTTTCATAACTAAACTTTGATCATCAGCTGACTTTTAGCTTAGGTTATTTTGAGGTTATGTTGTTCGTGAATATGCACATGGTGCAAAATTGAACATCGAAATTATGCATCAGTTGTTTCAACAAAAATATCAGGACTCTCCTATCAAATATAGTTTCTATAGACAATATTTTAAGGGTCATTTTGATTATCAATTTGGTAGGCCTCAGATTGATATGTGTGGAACCTGTGAGGACCTAATGGTGAAGATAAAAAGTCAAACTTTAAATTACTCTGGAAAACAAGTTGCTGCAGCTGAATTACTTGTGCATAGAAGGCGAGCCAAGAAATTTTATAGTGAACTTAAAACTATACAAGAAAAATGCAAATCTGACAAAAGTGTTTTAGGGATTTCATTTGATTACATGGCAAACCTGCCTCTTCCTAATATTCCTGTACAGGAATTACTTTATTATAATCAAGTAACAGTGAATGTGTTTTGAATCCACAATTTTTATGATGAATCAGCAATGTTTTATCTATACCATGATAGTGTAGCAAAAAAGGGGGCCATGAAGTGTGTTCCTTTCTATGGGATTACATAAAAAATTATGTTTCTGATTCTACTTCTGAAATCAGTACTACCCATTCCGAGGACATTCTTGGTTACCATGTGACCGTGATTTTGCATGTGCAAAAAGATTAATTCGTCGCACTGATAGCATATATTCCATTAAACAATATTGTGAGCTGTTAATATCTTCACCAGTAAACAGATGATTCATGGTTACTCTGGTTTCTTTAGAAATTATTTTTAATTTCAAAGTTTGGGGTAACCATTATTATAAGAAAAATGCCATTTCTGTTGAAATACAGTTCAAAAACATTCCAAGAAATCAAAAAATGACTTTTACAGTTTCTACATACAAATACGAGTAGTTTTTATATCTCTCTGGCCAAAGAGCTGGCACTGTTCGAGTCAAACCTTTTATTAAAATAGGTAGTGTTGTTACACATACAGTCCTCCTACGAAGCAGTCCATTTGGAAATAAAGTATCTTTACCAGATGCAAATCCATACCCTGATGGAAAAGTGGCTATTTATAAGAAGAAGATTGAAGATTTGAATAAACTAATGCATTAAATACCACATGAATACAAAGAATTTTACCAAAACATTTTGCTTTCGCCAGTTTATGAAAGATGAGTATTAATCAAGAGCGAAAATATTTTTTATTTTGCGTATTATTTCATTAAAATCATTATTATAACATAAGAAGTAGTTTTATAAAAAAATAAATCGTGTATTATAACAATTTTTTTAAAAATAAGATATGTTTACTAATATCAGCTGTGATTTTTTTGGTGTTTAGTCAAGAAACAACCTAAGTCCAAATTTAAATATTAAAATATTTCTTGCAGTTTTAATTTCAACTTTTCAAAAACAATTTCTGCTAATGAAACTAGTCATTGCACATATGTCTAAAAAATTTCAGAAAAAAAAATTAATTTTTAAGGCTTGAGATAGTTTTTTGTCGTTTACCGTAAAATACAGAAAGTGGACATAGGTTGTTTCTTAAATAACCGATTCAATTTTTTTAAAAACCCGTTAATGTCTTTACAAGGACACCACCCAGTTGCGGACCGTACACGATCATTAATAATGTCATTCCCTTATTATAATGACATTATTACTGACCGTCTACGGTTGACAAAGCTGGAATGATTCTCAGTAATGATGCGAATCCGGATTTTCTGATTTCGTTGCTTCATTACTGCGGCAGAGTGGGGATAATGTCAGTAATAATGACCGTGTACGGAGCATGCATCATTCCTTCATCATTATTTAGTTAAGTTTGTAGCGTGCTGCAGTAAACATGAATGACGAAACTGAAGTATCTGTCGCGAGTGAAGTGGTTAGTAATCTAGAAGAGAACAACGATAGTACCGATGTTCTTCTAAATTTTATTGAAACATATGAGACTCTTCCAGAACTTTGGAACCCTTCTTGCGCATTATATTTAAATAAGACAAAGAGGAATCAAGCGTTGGATACACTTTTAAACATATATAAAACCATTAAACCGGGGGCTACACGTGCTGATGTTAAGCGGAAAATAAATACACTGCGATGTAATTATAGGAAAGAACATAAGAAAATTCTTACATCTCGGAGATCGGGATGTAGTACGGATGAAGTGTACAAGCCGACATCAAACTTCAGGTCTTCAAAATTTCTTCCTGTTGCGAGATACCTTAAAGTTAATGCTAGTCTTTCAGACACTGGTATACTTTCCCTCATATTTGTATCCTTCCTTTTCAAAAATGGCTCAACCAATCGGAACAATTCACCGAAAGTTTCTTCGTTCATGCGAAAGTAGTTTTTATAATCCTCGGGTTCTGTTGCACTAACTTCTCTGAGCAACACAACGTGCGAATGCTCACGGTGTTTTAGCCAGGTTTTTATCCAGCGTCGACGTTCAACATTACACTTTAAGCTTAATCCCAAAATTAAAGCAACACACGCTTTCTTACGCGAATCCATTACTGGTTCTTGTTAGGTAACCCAAGTAGTAATGAAGTAAAACTATTGTCATTATTACTGATGGTGTACGGCTACAAAAAAATGATGCGGTAATGAAGCTTGAATTTTCAAAGTAATGACATTTCTCGTAATGACATTATTAATGATCGTGTACGGTCCGCAAGTGATAGTGCTCTAAATAATTAAAATGTGTTACGAAGACATACTTAAGAATAAAATACTGTATGCACGTATTTACTTCAGTATTCAAGTTAAATATTTTATATTCTGCTCATAACAGGCAGGAGGGGTATTAAATTACTTGCACTCAATCTGTTAGTTCCAACGCTACGGAAAAGTTCTGTTTCTTATCATATCGTCAACCAATTAAATGACTGAATCATTTAAGAACAGAAGAGGCAGAGGTGTAAATGACACTAATCAGAGTTTTCTCCTCTGAAAGTAATAAATTTCATTATACAGCCAGAACCTGTGGTGAATGAAGTGAAGGTGTCATTTGCAGGGTAGAAAATGTGTGCTTTTCGGAGGGCCTGGCATACTGATAAGCATACTTTTCAACTCAGTGAGAAAGGCATTAGTAAACCGCTTCACTCCTCGTTTTAATTAGTAAAACCTCTAAAGATTCAAACCAGCCTTTCGGCTGATAACCTAAACAACATACGAGTATTTTATATGACAATCAAATTATTTGAAACTAAAATTTAACTTAATCAATTAATAATCTCTTTATTTTAAAAATAGTCTAGTGCTATTTTTAAAGCTTATATACCCGTATTAGTTTGATTAACTAATTAAGTACACTACTAATTGAACTGTTCAAATCACATGCCAATTTTTCGGTGCAAATTGTTTTTTTTAATTTTAGTTTCCGATTAATCTGGTTGTTTCGCTGCTAAAATTTAAAAAAATTATTTAAATAATTATTTAACACAAAAGTTTAACTCAATTATTATTTTTTGAATTAGTACGACCTTGTCATACAGTAGTATACTAATCATATAAAAGAAGATCACAGTGTAAAAATTTGAACTAAATTTATTGAAAAATTCTCAATAAAGTTAACTACCGGTTATCCGAAATAATTGGGGCGAGCCAATTTCGGATAAGCCGGGTTTACTAAGTAACAAGGAAAAAAGAAAGTCTTTTATTACAAAAAAAAACCATTACTGGATCCTGAAAACTATTAGTCATACGTGTCAATTGTAAATATTTTCCGTACACTTTAATTATTTTTACGAGAAAGTCAGAAACATTTTCTGGGTTGTATTTTTTATTCTTTTTCTAGCTGAAATGTCCCGCCAACGTTTAACTAATAATATATCAGAAGGCGTCGATTCAATGATTATGACCAAGCGTTTACATTTACATGACATTGTTATATATCAATCACTTCCACTACCGGTACGTAACACTAATTAATCAAAAAACAAATTGAAAATATGTTAATTCCAAGACACTACCGTACCCATTTAACCATAATACAGTACTAAATGACTTTTTGAAGCAAATATGATGTAGCCAAAAATAAACTGTAGGTCTAGTAGTACGGTTACCGCAGCAAGGAAATTACTCATGTTATCCGAAAAATCCTGTCTGCAGTGCTGAACATCATTTAGCCGTACGTTATGTCCTATAAATTACAGTACAGTCTGCTTAAACAGTATTGTGGAACAAAAATACAAATTAGAATATTTATTATTGCCTGTTTTTAATAAAGTTTTTTGTAGAAAAATTACATTTAAAATACTGAGTATTTTTTGCCATTACGGATAACTCGGATTCGGATAACCGGGAGTTTACTGTACTACTAGAATAAAACAAAAAATTCTTAACGAAAAACGTGTTATAAAAAGGTATTTTAATATTTTTATTTCTTTTAAAATAGAGAGAAAAATTCGCTGAAAATCTCTAACAAAACACACGTTATTTTATATCAGAATTTACGTAGCACAATATTCAACAAAGGATATTTTAGGAGCATCACAAGACAAGCTAATTTGTAAAATCACAAACAACAATACTTCGGAGCATAAATGGAACAAACTTAAAATAAATAATGAAAATAAAACACAATCTAAAGTTGCAGAATAAAATTACTCGTACTTATCATCTCCGAACAGAAACACAAAATAAAACGGAGTTCCGTAATATGGAACAATTGTGACCACATAATACACAAAGTACTGCATAGAACAAAAGGAAAACTTAATGAGATCAACGTACAACGAGATAAATTGAAATTATCCATCTAAGGAAAAAATATACTTCCGACAATTCTGTACCATAATAAAACACACTGACCCATTAATAAAATGGAACAGTTTAAATAATAGGTCAAACATTACTAAACAATTATCAATAATGAAGCAAAAGTATTATATCTCACAAAATTATATACCTCGAGACATAATATTCAGGAGAAAAAAACTTCTTTAAATTCCTTAATCTCCAACGTTGTATTGCCCATAACAAGCAGATGGAGTATTAAATTATTTACACTCGATTTGCTAGTTTAAGCTACAAAAAATAGTTCTTTCTTATCACATGATCACCAATTATATGGCTGAAGCGTTTAAGAACAGAATAGGTTAAGGTGTAAAAGACACTAGTCAAGAGTTATCTCCTCTGAGGGTATGTAATTTCATCATTATACAGCTAGACTCTTGGGTGAATGAAGAGAAGGTGTCATTTGCAGGGTGGCAAGTAGATGCTTTTTAGAAGCCCAGGCATGCTGATAAGCATAATTTTGTACTCAGTGCGGAAGGAAATGGTAAACACCTAATTCCTTGTTTTACTTAGTAAAATCTCTATAAGTTCAAACCAGCCTTTTGGCTGACGACCTAAACAACATCTCCAACGTAAGAAAACCCATAAAATTTATAAGAAAACATCTGATAAGCCCTAAAATAATTATTTAGAAACGTATAATAACATCTCGGAAAATAATGTCTCTAAAATTTAGTGAAAACAGTTATGAGTCTATTACCACCAGATTAATTTCTATTACTTATTATTACACGAGGTGTCATTGTTTTTGTTTTTAGATTTTTTTAATGTTATATTAACAGTTTAGTTACCAAATACTGCACTGGACAAGGTACACAATCAATGAGTTGTAACACGATCTTATTATCATCATCACACGAAGTATTTAACTGGCAGAATCAGGTACTGACTCTGTGTGTGTGTGTGTGTGTGTGTGTGTGTGTGTGCGCGCGCGCGCGCGCGTGTGTGTGTGTTTACATGCAAACTTATCTATATATAATTTTTAACCCAAATGTGTATACACTGCAATCTGTTCAATTTATTAACAATAAGCAATCCCGTGAACCGTATTAAATGAAATGAGAATGAACCATCCTAAAATGAGAATGGTATGACAGGTAAAAAAGTGAAGTCTTGTACAGAGTCAAGCCGATCATTCCCGAGAAGTATGGTTAATTGGACCCCAACCATCAAGTTGCACCGGTAACCACTGACTACAAAATTCAAATCTGTATAAATTACCCCTTTACTAAAAAACCTTTCTTAAGAGATTAATCACGGAACCTTTGTCTCCGTACATCAGCTAATATTTTATATTAACACAATTTTGCTGATGTCGAAAAATTTGTTTTTATAAGTACGAGAAGTTACTCGAAAGTGACAAAACGGGAGGAATTTCATATTTTATTTTCTAGTTTTAAACAGGGAATGCTGGCTTGCCGAAACTACCGTAATACCACCACCTAACCCCCAATTAAAAATTAGATAAAACAAAACAAAGACTTGTTATTAACAAAATTAAAGAAATAGTATTTTATAAACATTTGAATGAATGAGTTGAACTTAAAATATTGAATAACTACTAATAATTTAGAGCACGTACAGTGCGGACCAACAATTTATTTTTAAAATTACTACAAGCTACTTCCATTAGAGGTTTATAATAACCAATGTCAACCTAGAAGCTTATAACATAATGATGACACATGACAAGAGAAAGGACTTCATTTCATTTAATAGAATATCGAATACCTGCATGTATGAATACAAAAATTTTCATTGTAGCCAACCAAACAAAATAAAAATAAACTGAGATTCTACGTTCACTCCGTTCATCTATTATTCAAGGATTACTAACGACTTCTACTATTTCTATGCACGTTCTACGCTACAGTAAATAATTAAGACATAAAATTATTAATTTTGTCTACAACGAAAGCTTGACACATACAAAAATACGCATAGTTGGCAATTTAAAATTGTCATCTATCATTTCGTTCTGTCCGTCCATCACACCCAGATGTCAGAAACTACAAGATATATAAACGGTTTTCGGATTCGTAATCTACACAAAAAGTTAGATGGGCCTAAATTGAGTTTGAAATTCTGATTTCGACCGAAAGTGGCCTAAAAACTGAAGTCAACGTCCAAAACTACAAGAGATAGCAACAAACGGTTTTCGGATTCGTAATCTGCAAGGAATAAGGTGGGCCGAAGTCAAGAAAACGAAGTCGGAATTTGGAAACAAAAATAGTGTCATTTAATTTATCTATAAGAGTAAATACAGAAATCATTGGATTTGAAGTTCCGGTTTCGACCGAACGTGGCAAAAAACCGGAAGTTAAGAAATCAACGTCAGAAACTGCAAGAGATAGCAACAAACGGTTTTCGGATTTGCAATCTACACAAATAGTTAGTGGGCCTGGATTGGGTTTGAAGTGCAAGTTTTGGGCCGGAAGTCAAGAAAGCAAAGTCAAGAATTCGGAAACGAAAATAGAGTCATTCGATTCCTCTTACAGAGTAGATGCGAAATCATTAGGTTCGAAATTCCGGTTTTGACCAGAAGTGGCCCAAAGCCGGAAGTCAAGAAATTAAACTACGAAACAACAAGAGATAGCAACAAACGGCTTTCGGATTCGTAATCTACACAAAAGTTAGTGAGCTTGAATTGCGTTTAAAGTTTCAGTTTCGACCGGGAGTGGCCCAAAACCGGAAGTAAAGAAATCAAAGTCGGAATTTGAAAACAAAAATAGTTTTATTCGATTCCTCGTTAAGAGCAGATACAAAAATACGTTTTGTAGTAAGTTCCTGTATCAACCGGAAGTGGCCCAACACTGGAAGTAAAGAAATCAATATCGGAATTTGGAAACAAAAATAGTGTCATTCGATTCCTCTTAAAGAGCACAAGCAGAAATCACTAATAGTTTTTGCCACAAGTCAGAGGTAAGCCTTTTTAAAATAGTCATCAGCCATGAGACGCGTCGTCTCATGAAAGGAATTTTTTTAATATAAAACCATTACAGGAAATTTTAAAACTACTGGCTCAAGGATAGTTTTTAAAACCATTACCCCAAGAAAACGAAATAAAAACAATTTCAATTACCATAAATCACTAACAATTAGAGTAATAAAGATAAGAACCAAAAGTATAGCGTATTAATAAGCTTTACTTGTTTCTCCTCTAAATTTTCTTTCTAAAAGTTAAATCATTTTAGACATGTTGTTTCCCGATTATGTTGTAAATATTGAAATTAATGTTTAAAATTGAATGGTACTATAATGACGCACAGAAGTTGAAATACCTAAGGGATTTGTAACTTTAGTTAGAAAACCAAATCCTTTGCCAATTGAAAGCTCCCCGAAAGACACTGAGCTCTTAATTCCGCCATAAACTTATAAAGAGCCGTAAATAACACTACACTGATTCTCAGTCAATTTTCCTTACAAAATTTTGGTCAGCCAATAAATTTAAAACTTTAAATATTCAATAGCTGTTGCAACCAGAACGAAAATCCAATGCATGGCGGTCGTTGGTCGGAAAGGGGAGTGGTCTCTGAAATGGTTTAAAAAAATACTTCAGGCAAAATAAAATCGGTCCCTCAAAAAGAGATCGTCATTAAAAGAAGGTTCACTGAAGTAGTACCTCCAACTAACTTCAAAAATCTGGTGTGAAACACTCACACGACTTTATCTTGCCAATGTAAATAATTATTAATCAATGTTTGATCATAGGAAACATTGTAAAATTAAAAAATACGGAAAATCACTAATTGACGCTAAATTACGCACTATAGAAGAAATTCTCTTTATACACGTTTTTGCTCTAAAATGCATTTTAAACCCGCAATCGATACAACCTATTCTTTTACTACGTGATCATCCCAAGAAATTTAGCAGACATTCCGCTTACCATATCTTGTACATCATAACAAAAGTAGTAAATGAGGCGATTTATTAAAAAATCGTAAGGACCGGTTTTTGAGAAAATCGCAAGAAAGTGAAAAATCGTATGAATAAATTACTACTACCGGTTGACAGAGTTTGGTGACAATGTTCGTGTCGGATCCCCTTGCAGTAACTAACTGAAGTTCCAAGTTTCAACTTGTTATTGAGATATTTTGTTTACACACAGACCAATCGCTTAAAACATGTTTCCAGGGTTCAGGGCGGCCTGAAAACTCGATATCGAAAAATCGACATGAAACAGTACTTTCCTTCCCTAGATTTATACAGGGCAAGAAAAAGTAAAAATTTCACTGCAAAAACAAGAAGTAGGCCTACGTATTTTACAAGGCTTAACAAGACGAATAATTCGGAAAGAGTTCAAATCTCGTTGTTCTTTAAAGTTCTAAAGGCATGGTGCACTTCAACTAACTCTGAAATCGAGCTTCTTAATATCATACATTATAAATAAACGTGCAATTGAGAAAACACATAGATTATTTGAAATATATATATACAACCTCCTACCAAACAATTTTCAGTCAAACGTAAATTATCACAGAATATTGCAACATTATTCAAGAAATGGTTGTGTTAAGGAAAGTCGAGCATTGTATGGGTTGGAATTTGTTGAACAAGGTAAACTGTGATGAACGAGATATTTTGTTTTGAACAGGAGTTATAAAAAATTTAAAACAAAAGAAACTTTTTTTTTTATTCCTACAACGATGTGCCAGAATAGCGGCGTAATTATTGGAAAAATCTTGTAATTGATCAAAGGGTCTAGATTAACTGTCAGACTGCAGGTATAAAAACAGTTAGCGCCTTTGTATTTAAGTCAGTCAATACCTTAATCGTAAACGGAAATAGTGGGGCCGTTCGAAATAGTGCCGTTATAGGGCCGTTTCTGAGTTACGTTAATCGTGCGTACGGGTGGTAACAAGTTATTGCGGACAGATAACTCCACTGTTTTGGTTCTTTAGGACAATATTCCATTGTTAGTCAAGTTCAGTTCAAGCTTACATTGTGTAATTTATTTTATCTAATTGTGTTTGTTAGTAGGCTAAGTTCAAATTATTAATTGTTAAGTTTGTTTATTATTTATTAAAACCAAATCCCGAACGAACCTAGGCTTAGGTGTTACAATATGATCTGTTCTCTGTTTAAACGTAGTTAATTTCAAAATAAAAATGACGTATGATAAGAGGTTTACGAAGTTGTATCACTATGAACATACCAAGAGTAACGTAAAATTTAAAAAAAAATCATTCCCATTTCATCCTATTCAAATTTTATGACAAAAAATACATAGAAAATACTCTTTACATTATTAACAACCTTATCAGAAGTTTTAAGCACTTCGTCACAGCTTCATCTAAACACACTAGAGAGTTATATAGACTACAATATTCGGAGAGATGTAGGTGTAATACCTACGAAGATAATTCAATTGTTCTTGAGCCGGTACTCAAAAAACTATCATTAGTAAAAACGTAGGGATTAAAATATAAAATACGCAGTTAAATTTATAATCCAGGTCACATTGTAATTGTTTTATCGAGGCGTGCAACAGTAATAAAACAATAAAGGTTTTGTTTGTTGAAGAATAGATTTTGTTTGCACTCAACTATGCCATAACGTGATACAGAAGATTATGAAACTGAAAGGTGTGACTCACTAATCAGTTGAGAGGAATGACACTTCGTTTCAATACGAAACATTCTGTTTTTGGTATGCAGGTTCAATAATTATTTACTATCAGGATCATCTACTTCTACCATTCTTTCTATAGTAGATTTAAAATATACTTAGGTAGAGTTACTAAAATTGGTTGATCGGATCTTCTTCTTCTTTAGATTTCTTTAGATTTCTTTAGGTTGATCGGATAAATGTTCTCAAATGTTAAAAAGAATTAAATAATTCCAAATACAGAAATAATAATTGAACAATTATTACAATAAAAAAAGTAATTAATAAGAATAATGTACCAATAAATGTTCACCTATTATAGAAACCTGTTTTAAATATAAATTTCAACGTTTATTAATTTATACTATGACTAATTTTGATTTACAAAACAATGCAAACGTATTGGACATAGCTGACAACAATTTGTAAACCTACAATAGTAGCAAATGCCTTGATTGAATTATACAGAATTATTCATGCGTAAACAATCCAATCACAATGTATTCATTGTGAATTTAATTGCTGATCAATGAAACTAAAACAGGACTGACATAAATTGTGCGTCAGCTATCTTGGTGACGCCGAGCAAATATGAACCTTTCTATGTGCACCGAAATAATACAGGAATCTATTATGTTTAACCTATCGAGCTGTTACTACCAAATCATTTTAATGATAATCCACTGCAAAGTCATAAAAATAGATTCAAACAGTTCCTGGAAAATTGGGTTTAGTTTTCTCGTCCGGAAGTACATGTTCATGGTATTTTATGGAAATGAAAAAATATCGATGTAATATATTTTTAAAAAATCGTTCCACATTTTCTATAATAAAATATTTTTTCTTTAATCTTGTTTTTGAATTTATTCAAAAGTATATCAATTTCGAATACCAAAAATAAATCAATTATAACAAACTTATTCAAATTAATGTTCTGAAACGTGTGAAACACTACATTCCAATATTTAATGCATAGTTTATACGTTAATAGTTTTAAGTGTATCACATAGTTTCCCTTGAAGAGAATGCCATCCCAATCCCTATTCCGAAATTTGACGTCATATATTAAGTACATAGATTATTTTATTCAACAATAAAAGTTTATTTATTTATTGTATAACTGAATTAGTTTCATGTTTCGATTTTTGCTGAAGGAAGAGTAAACTATTTATTTAATGGACAAATTTATTGTTTTTATTTTACGTTCAACTGTTTTGTACATTAATGTCCACACATTACGAGTAATGAACAACGGCCAGACCTGACCGGGAATTGAACCCCGGCACCTGGCGTAGATGTTAGTTGTGCTAACCACACCACTGACCGGTCAATTAATAAGTTGCATATTGAATAAAAACACTGCACAACTGAACACGATTAATTTGTAATCAATAAGTTAAGTATAATGTTTGGCTGTCCATGTCAAGGTTTTTGCACTGTTTTCCTCTGCTACTCCTAGACAATGCTTGGTTAATCTTCTCTTTGCGTTCTGTGCAATAGTATAACCTTCCTATTTCCTACCCAAAATTTTTTGACTTGTCACAGATAAAGTATATTATTTTTACGTAACAATAAAATGTTTATTAATTTAAATTGCTATCGTGCATATGCGTACAGTGCATGAGTTAGCTCAAAGTACAAGACACTACTTCTATGTATAAACAATACATAAAAAATGTATTATCATTACAAAAGGTAGGAAACACTAATCTCTCCTAATTCTAAAACAAAACATTAATTTGTAAAATTTCCTTTTCTACTACCTATATAACATACAAAATATATTTCCTTTGTAATACAATAAAATCATAAGTTACTGGCATTCTATTACCATTTTACACTTTTTCCAACAAATCGTTAGCCTAATTATGTTTTAGTTTTTCACTAATCTCTGGTTAGAAAAATGAAAACAGTTGTGCTAGAATAAAAAACTTGAAAATTATTCATTGAATCCATTATCTAAAAACGAATAATGAAAGAAATATCTAACACACTAGAAAAGTTGACAAAATCATTGGTTTTTATCGAGAAATAAATAGCGAGCAATTTAAAAATATTATACTTTTTAGTCAGGTTTTTCTTAATTTCGCTCTACTGTAAAATATTATTTCTGGACAAACTCCTGGGCTTCCGAGCCACAGATTTATCACCATATCATGAAAAAGTTGAAATGTACATTTACAGCATGATTTCGCAATTTTAGGGTCATCATTTAGACCAAAATCAAAACAGCAGGATATGCAATTGTTAACGCCATTTTAGAAACTGAGAGAGAGTGTTGGTCAGTGACAGAGAGGGGCAATTAGGCTACGGTTCCCTTCCACGCCCAGCTGACAGCGTTTAATTTTAACCTGATATATTCCTTGTAGTATTATATTAACAGTTCCGAGGGAGGTAAAGGATTTTTGCTGGTGTCGGATCAAGTGGCCAGGTGCCGGGGTTTTGTTTGATAGGCAGTTGCGGCCTGTTTGGGACTGGACGAGGACGCCTCAATTGAGCCAAATACTACTTCCGTTCATCGTGAAGGAGTGAACATGAGTTTTTCTTGCCGCCTCGGATACCAATAAAACACTATTTTAGATGTTTTATTTTCTTTTGATTTTGTAATAAGTATCCGAAATGTACCGACAACCAAATGACTTACTGTTACCGACCCTGCTTATACAACTACAGTATCTCCATTTCACATTTTCACATTTTAGTTTCACAGTTTCACATTTTTAGACGGTAGTAATCACATTTTATTAACGGCGTTCAATTACCACGCACATTCTTAAGATACTGATTGAATATTTTTTTAGATTTTCTTTGAAAAATTGAACTTTAAGCAGAAAATGTGACAATACAAAAATAACGATTTTCTATTACTCAAAATAATCCATAAGGTTTCTTACGTCTGCAAGAAAGGCATAAAAAAATAATAACAAAAAAGTAACAATACATCTGAAGTAAAAAGCAAACAATAATCTCCGTGAATACAAAAAGAAATACTTTACTTCATAAAAACAACATATGGGTGAAAACACGAAAATATTTCCTTTGGAAATCAATTTTTCTAACAAAAGGAACGTAAACGAATTGTTTACGTAATAGAAGAAAATAAGAATTTCTATTTACTTGAACGTTCTGTGTCAACATAACGTTACAAATACACAATAACACAATACGAAAGAAAAACGACCAGGATAACGGAGTGTTCGTAACTTATCGGTCCGGCTGATTTATATTTTATTAAACTTTTTTTATCCGACGCTGTATCGTAACATTACCGACTGAATTATAGTTTTTTGTTCAAAGATTACATACAGGCATACACGCTACTACATTTACTGAATACAAACAGGGCAATTCACATAGGTTTTCGCTTTAGAATTACGAGCGTCCACAAATTTAATCAAGAATTTACGAAAATTGAAGTAGAAAACCACTTAGCCGTTGAAATACTGTTTTCCCTATAAAAAAACTTTTTCAACGAAAATGGTGGCGTAGACCTACACACATTATTAGACAAATAGCAATATATTTATTAAATTTATAATGTTCAATAATCCATATCAGAGCTTTTGTAAACATATACCTAGTAATTATTAAATATTAACTGAACTTAAATTTACATCTAATCCATTAGCATCCACATAGGTAACCAGGATGTACCAACACAAACAAACAAAAATTATTTTGAAATTTGTAGATTTTTAAAATCTACAAATTAAATTTCTGTCCCCTCCTCTTCGACCACACAATCCACGTCTAGAAAAATGAAAAGGCAATGGAGTCAACACCTTTTTTGTGGAGGTGGCTGCCACTGGGCGATAACTGCTGGTTGTGTTAAAATGTTACACAGTTGTATTTTTTCGCAAATAAAGTAGAAAAATATAAACTCAATTGGGCTAGCCCAGTCAGCTGGCAGAAATTACTTAAGTAACACCAGCTAGGAGAGTCATTTCGTATCCGAATAAGCTGACAGTCAACCACCGGGTCATTTGGAAAGGTTGTATCCATTTTAAAAAAATTACAGTTTAAAAACTACTGGAGGTAGTCACATTGTTTTTTAACAGAAAATATTAAGGTTTTTTTGTTGGTACGACTGTAATTACCGCAAATTGAAAAATTGCATTGGACACTGATAAACCACATAGAATTTTATTTTTATACTGACAATTTCTGTTTTGCTTTGAAATTACTTATTTATTAATACATTATTCAGTTGTTGAAATATTAACGATTAACTTTTTCATGTTCTAAGCTAAGAAATATTTTATCTTTAAGGGAAAGTCAAAAAGTTAATATTACCACAATGGAAAACAATAATGATTAAATTAGTTGTCAGGTCATGTCATTAATTGGCCCCCTCCGTGGCCCAGTGGTTCCCGTGCTACGCTAGAAAGCGGAGATCCCGGGTTTGATTCCCAATCAGAGTTTGGATATAAATTATTACAAGTACAAACCCCACTGTTCCTTGACTGAAAGTAGTCGCTAATAATCAAAATGTGTAGCGTACCTAATTTAATAACCTAAAATATTTATCATCAATTTAACATTAAGTTTGTTTACACACACCTTAAATAAGATTTATTATAACATGTTTTAAAAATTACCAGGGAAGAAAACTAACTAAATAATAATTAAGGAAATTATATAATTTTTTGCTGAAATTTTTAATTAGGTCTATCAAAGGATCTTTGAACTAATTTTCATGCAATGATTAAAAACAACATATTTCTCAAGAATGAAACTATACAAACGAAATAACATTTACAATTAATACCTGCTATCAAACTCTATTTAAAAAAGATAAACTGACTTTGTTTATTGTTTATCAGGACATTTTTTAAAAGGATCAAGGGTTTATTTACATGTACCTTTAAAAACTGGTTTAAAAATTATGTAAAAACAATATAATAAAACACTAAATAAAAGGATCGAATCACGTAATAACGTGAGCATACATAAATTGAGCATTACTGGTACTGGATTTTAGAAATTCTTTCCCTGTTACAACTTGACACAAATTTTGGAATTTTCCTTTGTGGTGAAGGGACACACCACAGATGTTTATGCGATTTAAAAAAAATTAGTGAAATTTTCAGTAATAACTGTATACGCGAGCTTGTTACACACGTCACGTGACAGGAAATTCAATATTTATACGGAAAACAATGAACTTACCACTATCATCCCGGAAGGTTCCAATACAAAACATTCATTAGGTCTCCTGGCGCTACCCCCAGTCCGTTTGCCGAAACTGCAACAAAAAAAATGAATTGTTAAACAAAAACAGATTGTGAAAATTACATTCATTTAAACAAAACATGGCAATTATTTTATAATGTAAACAATTTATAACAAATAAAAAATCAGCATCACAAAAACAAGAAATTATTTTTTTAATGGATTGTGATTTTATTACAGCTTACAGCAACCTTAAATCATCTCTTAACGTACCGCTACCTGCACAACATCTGAGCTGTCATTCATATCATCAGACAACACTGAAAGCCAACGTGTTCAGTAATAACGTAGTGTGAACAGTGGTGAGTTTCTTTTATTAGCGTCAAAATTCTAGATCTGAACACTGAAGATTTGTATGTGGTATCAATTTTACTAGAAGAAGATGACGTAGAAAACAACCAAAGCAAAGGTAAGATGTTTTCCGTACATAAAATGTTCAAAACTAGGAAGATGGAGGGAGAATATTGGACTATTTAACGAACTGATAGACGACGAAGAAAAGTTTTTCCAATACTTTCGTATGTCTCAGTTTCAGTTTAATGAGTTACATTTAAAGATAAAACCGGTGAATACTAAACAAGATACTGTTTTTAAAGAAGCAATAAAGTCAAAAGAAAACTAGCATTTTCAAAATGTCTTCTCATGAAAGTTAACTGAACCTGTACGATAGCTCATTCATGCCATTCGTGTTGTATGCGAAGCAATGCGTTCCGACATCTTCAGACACGTTCAGCTTCCGGCAAATATTGTCCCCGACAATTCCGTACGGAGACAGACCGTGCCGCATCGTAACATACCGTATACGCTACGCTTGATATGAATGCTCCCATTTATAAAGCATCAAAAAATATTTGCACTGTAGGAAACTGTCCGTTACGGAAACGATTGATGTATGACGATATGAACCATACTTAATACAGCACTTAATCGAAATACGTAACGTTTGATCGTTAACGAATAATTGGAAAAGCAAAACTTTATAAATATAGCCTACTTTGAATTGATTTATTACAGAATTCCAGTAACCATCCCATTTGGTTCGGTTTAAAAATTAAATGTTACCAACAATTTCTGTTTTAATTCTTAATGCGTGTACGTTGCATCTGTTAAATTTAAGAACAACAAGCAACTCCATGAGCCAATGAGATGAGAATGACACATATAACGTTTAAAAAAGATGTAGTCTTGTACAGATTCAGGTCGACCATTCCTGACAGAGTATAATTATTTTGAAACCCAAACATCTAAGTACACCGGTAACTACTGTCAAGTACTCAAATCCATATAAAAGTAATTACCTTTACTAGGATTTGAACTGTTGTTGTTTAGGTCAACAGCTGAAAGGCTGGTTTGAACCTCTAGAGGTTTTACTAAGTAAAAACGAGGAGTAAGGTGGCTTACCATTACCTTCCTCACTGAGTTGAAAAAGTATGCTTATCTTCACTTCATTCACCACAGGGTCTGACTGCATAGTGAAATTCATTACTCTCAGAGGAGATAACTCTGATTAGTGTCACAGTACACCTCTACCTCTTCTGTTCTTAAATAGTTCAGTCATATAAGTGGCTGACTATGTGATAAGAAACAGAACTATTTTTTTTAGCCCTGGACCAAACAGATAGAGTGCAATTAAAATAACACTCCACCTGCCCGTTTTGGGCATAGGATTTGAACTACGGAACAAAAATTAAAAGCGATAACAACTAAAAGCAGGAATGTAGAAAATAGATGGACTGAATAAACACCCTACATAATCTACAAAAGGTTACGATGAATAACAAAGACCTTTCCAAAAAAAATTACTAAATCTAAGGGAAGCGCAACATCCGCTTTTTAATAATTTAATTTAAAATATTTGTATATTGGGGTAGATATAAGTACTACATTCACTCCGTGTATTGTTATCGTAACAACCATCCTTTTACGAGTCACGCTACAGGGAAATTTAAAAGAAAACCAATTATCTACGTACGAGTAGTAACTGATTATGAAAAATAATAATACAAAAATAAAAAATTCTATTCAAGAATTTCAAAAATAAAAACCAGCACAATTACAAATACAATAAAAAGTTCGGTTTAAACACAAACAATCTATTTAAAGCGTTCTGATTCTAACTCGGTGATTTTTCATTTGTTCAAAAATAAGCCTGACACTTAACTTCGGTTTAAATGTTCTGATTTGTTAACTTTTCAATTAAAGAAACCTCAACCGTGAAGTTGTTTTAAGCGTTTTGTTGTAATTTTAGCATTATTTCTAATACTTAATGTGATAAGTTGTATTGTTTTATTGTACTTTCAAACATTAAAGTAATTTTTGCTCGTGTTGCATTAAATATCCGGATAAATTCTTCCCCAAAATTATAAAAGTGTACAGAGCGTCACAAAGTTTATAAGATGAATACAGAAATGTTTCTTTACGGTTGGTGTAAGCAGTTTAGGTAAGAAATGATAACATGTAAAGACCTGCGAGCTCGCAACCTGATATTTCGATCCAGAACGACCTGGTGTTTGGAAAAAAGGCACTTAATTGACCTATCCTAGGACAGATTTATTGCCCATTTCGAGCATAAATTTAAAAGTATAAATAAATGCACATGTAAATGTAATGTAATGTTATTCATATGTAAAAGATTCATTTTGGGAAATAAAAATAATATTATAATTGTCGTTGTTTAGGTCATCAGCCGAAAGGCTAGTTTGAACCTCTATACTCTATTTCACGTTCAGAATGCAGTACAGCTCTTATGAGAACCCGTTGTGTTATCAGGCGTACGGAAAACATCAGGCACAGCCAATGAAATAACCCTTTTCCGCAGACACCATTCGAAGGACACGGGCAGTTTCGCTTACCACGCTCTAACAAGCTCATTTTCAATCAAAAATTTCTGAAAAAATTACTTTCCCTTCCTAAAGAATTATATATAAATAAGCTATAAATATTATTATAGTGATATTTAGAAAAGATACGCTCGTACAAAGTTGGACGTTTAAATCTCGTCACGTTTTTTTGCGTTTCACATCATATAACGTTTTTCATTCAACGACGACAAATGTTTAATTGTTTTGTTATAAAATATTGAATTTTATCTCTAATTTCATTTATAATAAGTCATATGTTAGAAGGAAACAGCAATAATAAACGAGTTTAAAAGCAATCGCTAATGTTTTCGTATTACGTTATTCAATATGTTTGTAAATGAGAACGTGTTGTAGCGCAGAGTCGATATTTTTACTTAGTGTAGTAGCGCTAGAACTCCCTTTGCTTATGGATTTCCCGTACTACATTCTGAACGTGAAATCAACTATAGACGTTTCAATAAGTAAAACGAGGAGTTTAGGTGGTTTACCATTCCCTTCCTCAATGAATGGAAAACTATGCGTACCAGCATGCTTCTGAAAATCATCTACTTTCCACCCTGCAAACGACACCTTGACTCCATTCACCACAAGGTCTGGCTCTATAATGAAATTCATTACTCTCAGACGAGATAACTCTGACTAGTGTCTTTTACACCTCTACCTCTTCTGTTCTTAAATGCGTCTGTCCTATAATTGGCTGATCATGTGATACGAAACAGAACTATTTTTTGTAACCCTGGACTAGCAGAACTGAGTGTAAATAATTCAACACTCCACCTGCCGGTTCTTCTTCTTCTTCACGTGCCATCTCCATGACGGAGGTCGGCTATCAAAATGGCGATACGAATTTTGTTGACCGCTGCTTTAAAGAGTTCATTTGAGGAACACCTGAACCACCTTCTCAAATTACACAGCCAGGATATCCTTCTCCTGCCCACCGATCTTTTTCCTAATATTTTGCCTTGAATGATGAGATGCAATATCTGATACTTTGGTCCCCTCATAACATGACCAAGGTACCTTAATTTTCGTGCCTTAACTTCCACCATGAGTTCCAGCTGCTTTCCCATTCTACTGAGGACCTCTTCATTCGTGACATGCTCAGTATATGAGATCCTCAACATTCTACGGTAGGTCCACAGCTCAAAAGCCTGTAGTTTCTTCTCACTGAATCTATTGAGAGTCCAAGCTTCCACACCGTACAACAGGACAGGGAACACGAAACATTTAAGGAGACGCATTCATAATTCGAGATTTATATCTCGTGATGTTAGTACCTTCTTCATTCTGATAAAAGTAGCGCGTGCTTTCTCAATTCAAATTTTTATTTCAGCACAGTGATCACCACTGCAACACACTCGACCTGCCGGTTAAGGACAGATTATTATTATTATTATTATTAAAAATTCTACCGTAATGTGAAATGAGGAACAAGTTGTGTAAATCGGCCACATAATTGAGAGGGAAAAATGGTAATCTTAATTATATTATGTAAAACATTAAAATAATAAAGAGAAAGAAGTAAAGGGAAATATAAATATAAAATAAAATTTTATTTTAAAGCTTGTTCACTTTTACTGAGAGAAATTTGTACATGACTAAACATTGCTTAATACAACAAAGGACAAAGCTCATTATTATGCTAATTTTGAAACTGCTGGTATGCAATTGTGTTTAGGAATGTACGCGGAGGAAAAGACTGTTTGGTACGACGAAAATTTACAGTGAATAAATAGTTAAAAAGTGTTAAAATAAATCAGTGGATTAGTGGAAAAAGTTTATAAGCATTAAGTGCATCATTGGATCAGAGGATTTAAAAGAGAGAGAAAAAAAAACACCAGTTATAAAAAGTTGTCACAAAATTAAAAAGAGTAAAAATCCTTATTACAGTACAGATTACTTTTATATAAAATAAATAAATAAAATACTTTACAGTACTTCTCACAAATTTTTACAAATAATTCCACCGCTTAGGCCTATATTACGTACAGACATAATAACTGTCACAAGCAGTTAACCGACTTCATTATTAACCGATAACAATATAAGAGAACAAATTATAAAACTTCACTCATTAATATTGATGTAAAGGATGCAGTTGTTGATCTGATTTTAACACCAAATTAATTGCTAGGTTTTGAATACCGGAATGTTTTAATAACACTTTTTGAGAAATCAAATAAATGTACCCAAAATACGAGTATTAACAACCCTAAAGTTCAAAAATATGCTCTTATAGTCCAATATACTTTCAGCTTTATTTAATTAAAAAGTACATATATTAAGTAACAGTTGGGAAGTTCATTAGTACAGTTGGAATATAAACTCGATCAATCGAGCCAATTGTAACCTACTGTCCCCCGAATCCAAAAAAAAAAACACTCCAACACGGAACCATTCGAAAATAATTATGTTATTAGCCTGAACTCTTTACGTTTATAAGTGTTAATTTGTTTTTTATATGTTATTGTTACAATTAATATGTTATTTGTTTTTTTAGATTATTTAAAGTCACATCAACAGCTTGATCATTAGCGACTACAGTGGGTTTCGGTACTTTAACGTATTGAATAATGAAGATCTTTTCACCCATTTCCAAAGGAACTATACAAGTTTCGTTCACTGTTTCAACTCTTCTGTAGTAAAGTTCCATGAAATGGAGTTAATACATTAAAACGCTTCACCAGTGATATTTTTAATTCAACATTAATAAGTTCATTTTGTAGCTTAAAATTCTTTTTAAAAATGGAGTATTCGACAAATATGCCTTTAAAAATAATTAACTAAAGATATTCCGATCTAACCGTAAATTTATACAATCAAGAAATGCAATACTGGTTTTCTCTTTTTCTTTCTTTATTATTTACCAACTAAAATTTTAGTTTTCATCATCCAGTTAAAAGGTTTGTTTTCTAATGACATTTATCAGATTTGAAATTGATAAATAAAAGTTTAATGAAACAACCAGAAAAACAATAGTAATACTGTAACAAAAAAGTTTAATTAAACATTATGTAATTTGAGATAAATGGAGTAAAATAAATTACAGTATCTTAAATTTATTCGTATTAGTAGTACTACATATATTATATACAGAAATCAGATTACAATAGAATATTTCTGCAGTAGTATATCAACATAATTCAGTTTCAACCGAACTAATTAATGCCATTTTGTAAATGTCATATTCTGACATTTCCTCGAGTACTGTGTATAATTTCATTACAATCCACTTAATTTAATATTATTACTGTAGACAGACAAATAGTATTACATAAAAACATCTTGATCGTTATGTTATAAAATACAAAACCTTTTGATGAACATTAATAATCGTGAAGCTGTAAAATTTAACAAAATTAAATCTACTTACATCAAAAAATGAGGTACAATATTTAATCAGCGTATATCAGAAATGGAATAAAATACAATCTAAGAATTAAAATATCAACAGTTAGATAAAATAGTAAATTAATTTTCATATATACGCATCATACATGAAAAGAAAAGGGTTGCGAATATTAAGATACTAAAATAAACGAAAATAAATTTAGTATACAATTATTGTAAAGAGATGAAACTCTTAAAACATAAATCAAATAACCACATATTACACAATTAATTAAGAGATTCTCATGTCAAAAATGATTAATTATTTTAAAATCCTTTCGTACTCACACCGAACGTGGAGATTAAACGTAGAAATCCTATGTTTAAGGGAATTGACTTTCTACAAAAAGTGACTTAGTAATTTTATATTCTCAATACATAAACGCGGAATTCCTCGCAAACTGATTTCCTCAATTCATAAATAATTATATATAAATACACACACACGCACATTTTTTTTATAATAATTATAATTTACAACAACTATTCACAATCAGTTTTCAATTTTAATAACATAGTTCATTCAATCAGATCAACCGATAGTAACGAAATGACTTCGGAAGAGGGCATTCAGCTTTCATTTTCTATATTATTTCCAATAAATATGTTTAATATTATTAATTTCGCTTAAATCATCATAATAGTATTTAAAAGAATGCCAGAAAACTTGCGTGTTTGTAAAACTTTTATCTTATTATGAAAAAAATTTTGAAATTATTTTTTAAAGATACAACATTCAACTCACGCATACATGAAATACACTTAAGGGTTGCAAATGCAACTCTTAAGTGAATTTAATTACACATTCATAAACTCAAATTACAAAATTAGGCAGTTAAATCGCTATAGTTAGAACTTAAGTTAAGTACCATATGGAGACACGACACGAACTTTTTCATCAAAATCGGTCACATACAGAAACAAATGAAATTTACAAAGTTATTGAAATATTTTTTTATAGTCTTAACGTTCATTTGAATTTCACGTTAATTAAATTAAATTAGTAAATTTCAACAAAAGCTTTATAGATTGTCATATTTTTACGGAAGTAACGAAACCAATTTGTAAAAGACCTTTTTAAAATGGGGATAAAAACCGAGACCGAAAACACCTTTTTACATAAGTTATCAATGATTAAGTATTTTTAGTTAACTGCATATTGATGATGATATCCGACCTTCAATAGGAGAAGGACTTAAGAAGAAGTTAACGGCAAATCTACAGATAATTAAAATATTTATAAGAACATAGCAATAGTAATATAAACGTTTAAACGTAGAATTTAGGCGAAAAATAAATTCGTCCGCCCCCGTAGCGTGGTAATAGCGCGCTAGCCTACCACGCAGAGGTCCCGGGTTCGATTCCCGGCCAGATTCTGGAAATTTTAACAAGGTAAAACCCACCGTAGTCGCTAATGACCGAGCTGTTGATGCGACTTTAAATTAAGTAAAATAAAAATAAATAAATAAATTCACTAAACAAAATAAATATGATAATTTTTATAAAAGGGAAAGAAAACAATGTAGGTATTTAATAACATTTTGTATGCGTCAAAAGAATAAAAAATATACAGCAATAAACACTCCCGAGTAAAAGAGTACACAACGAATAGGATCAAAAAGAGATTTAGTTCCGATCATCGCGCCTACAGGTAGAATACGTAGAGAAAACTAATCAGATTTCTATCCTGCCAGTCTACCCATTGAAATCGAATACAGTAGAAGCGGCTTTACAAGGAAGCCCTGTAATATAATTCTAAATTAAAAAACAAATTAATACAATTTTTATGCGCTAAATTACAAACAAATTTATTTCATAACTTTTTTTTACGATTAGAACAAAGATAAATTGTCAGTAATAATGTTTATAATATTATTAGGCTATTGATGTATGAATGTTTATAACTTTCTTTTGCCCTTTATGATGAATATACAGTGAAGAAAAGTATTGTTTTCATGTCGATTTTTCGAAATCGAGTTTTCACCGAAAAAACACTTTTCAGGCCTTCTGAACCCAAAAAAAAACATATTTTTACCGATTGGTCTGTGTGTGTGAGTCTGTCTGTCTGCGTGTAAAGAAAATATCTCAACAACAGAATATCGTACGAATTTGAAACTTATAACTTACGTTTACCATAAGTGGACTCAACACGAACTGTTTCGTCAAAATCGGTCATTCAGAAGTAGTAGTTAATTCGTGCGATTTTTCACTTATCTGAAATTTTCTCAAAAACGGCTCCTATCTTTTATTTTAAATCATCTCATTTACTAAATGTAGCATGCTTTACAAGATAGGGTAAGCGTCACGTCGGCTGAAATTCTTGAGGTGGACTGTGCTCTCATGGTAAAAACGGATTTTTAAGATCGCGGCTTAAATATGGATTTTACGACAAAAAATATAATAAAATTACGTGGAGGAAAATTTTAAAAACCTACAACTTTTATTTTAAGCATTTTTCTCAACTACTGGGGCAATTACTGATTTTCCGTATTTTTAAGTTCTGTAAAGGTTGATATTCATTTGCGTCATTCAGTCATGATTAAAATTATGTTTTTCATTTTACATTGTTTACTTATAAATAAACATTGGTTAGGCCTACATTGTTTATTATCTACATTGACAAGATAGAGGCGTGTGTTTCACACCAGAATTTTTGTTTATTTATTCATAATTGTCCCGTGATCTTATTTTCTTAGTAGCCTATAAAACAGTACCCGGACCAATATTGAACTTCGCGATTCATGGCCGCTGGTGTAATGACCATATTTTTACACAGGGAACCATAATTAAAAAATTATTAAGAACGATCAGGAAATTAAATGAAAAATTCCACGGACGCTTGTACATAATGGATGTAGAACAGTTGACAAAAACATTTTAGGACAAAAAACAATAGACCTAAGGTGTCTGATAAGTGGTTCAAAGAAGTCAAAAAAGGATGTTGAGGAAATTGTAATAAACTGAAAAATTGTAAAGGACCCAAACAAGACTACTAATTACAAAATTAAAGGCTTCCACAAAGAAAAAAGCAGAAAAAGTATTGTTTGAAGAAAAGGAAAATCCTACTGTGAAACAATGCTGAGAGTGTGGTCTGGAAAAATAAATTCCAGAACAGTAACTCTACATGGTCGAAAATGAGCCTAAACAAAAAGAAAATATAATTAAACAAAATTTGTAAGAGAATTATTTTTCCAAAAAAATTGCCATCAGTGAAGCATTTTTATATTGTAAAAAGTTACTTAACGTGCGTTGATAGATTCAAATTTACGAAAAAAGATGCATCAAGATCAGTTCAAAAAGTATAAACAAATACTGGCAGAAAATTTACGGAAAAGTTATAGTATGTTTGCTGACTTTTTTGTCAATAAAGGTTTTATGTCAAACAGAACCACAAGTGACTATTTTGAACATCACGGAATAATTTAACAAAAATTACGTACATACTAACAAGAACATCGAAACATGCTGATATTTATTCCAAGAACGAAAGTGTTAGTTTAAACATGCAATCTATTTAAACACACGCTATCTAATTTAGATGTCTCCCTGGTTGTGTTCTAGTTTTTATCTTTACAGTTTTCACCGATACTGTAAATACACAAGGAATTAAGTTTATCTACAGTTTTTAAAATTCTTTTCACTAAGGTGTTTAAACTGTTACTATAATGTAGTATTAACTGCACGGTTGCTAAAGAACACAGTTGATACCATAAGGTGAAACATATGATATGCTAATACATGGTATCATTTTAAGGAAAATTTATATTGCCAGCATACTATTCAAATACGATTTTGTTTTCGTATAAAAAAGACCACTTCAAAACACCTTCAGATTATTATAAACGTTGTTAACAAATTAAATTTTCTACCCACAAATTTCATATGTAGATATGGAAGTTTTTATTTCATGTTAATAAAAATGCATACAGATAAAAGAATCTTAAAGATGATTTGCTATCAGCAAACATACCATGTTTTTTGTGACACAAAAACAAATAACAATATGTGAACATTTATCATTAAAAAACAACAATTATGATAATTCTTTTTTTTTGAGAAATTAGTCACCAAAGAAATGATAAATAAATGCTACATACAAAACAACCAGATTACAACGTTATTTCTCTTAACCAAAAAAAAATTGAAATGTTAAAAGCACTTTAATAAAACATAAAATACTGAAATAAATTGTTAGTGAATAAATATGTATTAAAACATGGTACTTTTTGCAGATTTATTTTTTATTTTTGTGGATTATAACCGAAGACGAGGGTTTCATTAAATATTGATTTCGACTTAGCCTGAAAATAATGAAGCAAGAGAATAAAACGCTCTCCCCTTTTACGCCGTAGTACGTTCTTTCATCCTAACAAGATTTTATCCTGTATGAAATATCTTTGTTCGTTACCCATTTGTTTGTAATGCTGCAATAAAAAAAAGGAAAAACCCAATATTATCATACAGGCCAAGCATGCGTAGTGTTTTTACATATTTATTGTATTGATATTTCGCTCAACGTGTGGTATTTCAAAAGTTACAATTTTACGGTGTTTAGAGAACGTCGATGCCACGATGTATACTGGATACTATAAAATTCCTGAACAAAGTTAAAAAATATAACCATCCTGCGGACATTTTAAAAATAGTAGTACAAATGATATTTCGATATTTTACATAAATACTCCTGAAGATATTCACATAACAACATAGTCCTACTGCTAGAAAAAACCACAACATATTTACCCAATAAAATGAATTACACAGTATATATTAAAAATTAATATGTTAATAGGTATTTTAAGTCCAATTAAATTTTGTAACAAAAACTAGTAACCCCCGCTCGTTGCGCTTCATGACAAACTATACAAAAAGCGTTTACTTCTCCGACAACCTGAAACGTCGAGAGAAAAATCATGACTGTAAATAAAATTAGTATTAGCAGCTAATAATAATTTAGTCACATCAACTTTTTAAATTATTGGTTAAATATCTGGAGGATCAAATTCAACGCTTCAAAATCAGTGCACGCCACCTTTTCTCTCCGGAAAGGCGAATGTCCTCAACAATCCCTCGACAAAAAACCGATACCACGACAAAAAGTTAAATACCTTAGACTTCACCGGGACAAGAGACTCACCGGGGCAACTCATATACAAACCAAAAGACTGACTGAATTCAAAACTGAAAACTATTCCGACTACTTGGACGCCGCTCTTCACTGATTCTAAAATCTAAACTATTACTTTACAAAGTTAATTTTAAACCAATATGGACCTTTGGGCTACAAATTTATGGCACAGCTAAACCGAGCAACCTACAAAAATTACAAGCCTTTCAGTCAAAATTCCTACGTTTAATAACCTGCGCATCTTTTTATGTCAACAACAAAATTCTTCATAATGACCTTAATATTCTGTTTATAAGTGAAGTAGTTAAGTCCGGCTACAAAATTTTAAATGAAAAAAATTCAGACAATAGCAATGTGTTACTAATGTGTAAATACATTACAAACAATATTGTAAGACACATAATACAAAAATATATAATTATTGTGACATACCAAACAGAGAAGCGGCGTCGAGGCATTTGAAGTTCATCAAGGCCGACATCAGAAGGTAAAGATGAGGAAAGCTCAGCTGTTGTACGTAATATAGGTACTCTAGGATGTGTAGGAACATTACAAGATTTAAGTTTATGCGATGGTATTTGTACATCAGGATCACTTGAGGATAATTCTTTACTTATTTGAAGATCGGCTTCTCTAGGACAACTATCAGATGAGGTTCGACGTGTTCTACGGTTGATACCAGGTTCTAACAAATTAGGACTTGATATTTGTTTTCTTGTTGGGCTTCGTGGCGCTAATGATAAAGCGATCAGTTCACTAGCGATACTAGTTCCGAGGATTTGTGCGGATTTTTCGGTTAAACCGGGAGGAGGTTGTGGATCTCTTAATTGCATATACGGAAGACTAGTGACACAACTAGCTTTTACCTTTCGATCTCTAGAATTATGAAAAGAATTCCATCGTCGAATGGGATCTAATAAATTTTGTCTCGATTTTCTAGGCCTCGGAGATTCGTCACCAACCGTTCCATCACTTAATGATCCGGAAGCAGCCGCTTCTTTTTCATCCGATTTTTTCTTAGCTTCTCGTTTTTCTTCTTCCTCTAATTTTATCTTTCTGGTGACTAACTGAGGAGTAAATTTATACATATCAATAAACACAAATGATTTTCCTTTTAATCTTCATACATTCTTCGATATTTCACCTTTAAACGTCTCCGAAAATTATAATAAAAAGTCTTTGAAAGAATTAATTTCATGAAAGACTTATACATTGTCCCTGAGTATACAACGTGCAGTTACAACACAAACACATCTATCAAGCTGAAACAAAGTTACTATATTGTAACACAATGTCGACGTAATCTACTTGCTCTGATTATACTGGCGTACATACATCCATCCATACATACATTCATTCAAAACCAAAATGAATTTCAGTAATATTTAAAATATAAATTTAAAAAAATATATATACATTTCTGTACCTATAAAGTAAAAGACGTTAACTCCATTTTGGTGACTTTTCAGAAGAACCAAAAAGTAGCAATATTTTCTTTTCATTATTGTGTCAAAATTTCAGTAGGTGTTAGAAACTTGAAATTTACGCCCAGTTTTAACAGAAAATGCTTCTTACCTACAGATTTATTATTTCATAACTTTGTCGACTTCTTTACTCCTTCCTACCTAAACAAGACCTAACAAGTTAACCGCTTTCTGTGTTATACATTTTCGTTATACACAGTGTTAACGCCAATGTAACGTGAATAAAAAAAAACTAGTGAAATACCTAGTGCTAACACTACATTATTAGAAGCAGCGTTTTATACAAAACGTAAGAAAAAATTTCAAAATGTACTCAGTACTGTTTAGTAATAGATGAAAAAAACACCAAATACGAGCAAAAATTCAAGCAAAATTTACTTGACTATCAGTAAAACACATTCAATAACAATTTTACAAAAAAACTTTTACATTAACTACAAAATTACACCATTAGAGCATTTCTTTCTGATTTTAAAGGCAGTTTTAACTCAGTTTTGCCAAAATCGGAGTTAACATTCTTTATCTTACGGTACAGATTTAATACTCATATCTAAAAGAATTCCTTCGATAAAAAAAATTAATTTAAAAGAATTTAGTTCAAGGGATGAACCTATGTATTTAAAATTGTATATTAAGAAAGATAAATAAAAATTTTTAAAATAAATAAAAATAGTAAATAAAACAAAAATGTTTCAAGATTTTTGTAGTTAATATAGTCTACGTAGTAGTAGAATGCAGTGTAATATGAGGCCAACAAACCAATCTAGGTTATCTGTTTCTTTTTTTTTACGTCTCAATAACAATGAGCGAAAAATAAGGTCAATATATCAGAAACAATGACAAGTTTACAGACGCTACTACCTCAAGGAAAAGATATACTTAACAAATGTAGGCGTACAAAATATTTTACATCGTTTTTACTATTTTGGAAGACTTGGAAATGAATATATAATTAGAAGGTGCAACATTACAGTATAATTACAATCAACCTTAAACTTTAAGTGAATTAATTATAAAAAAATACGTTTCAAAAAGATTTCCGGCCGCCCATGAAGCCCAGTGGCCCGGGTTCTATTCCCGGCTAAAAACTGAAAAATTATAACATCTTTAAACCCACCGTTTTTTTAACCAGAACTAAAGATATCCAATTATTCCTCTTCCCATAATTTTTTGTTCCATAAACTTTTTTGACAAAATCAATTAGTAAAATTTAATTTTTTATTCCTTTTATTTTATTTTCATTTTTCATTAGAGTCAAAAGAGTTTTAATTATTGTATAGAAATGTATTTTGGCTTGTTTAGGAAGTAGGCCTACTGCGTTCGGTCGCGGATGCCATGTTCGTAGCTGGTTTTGTAAAAATATTCAACTAGCGAGATGAAGCTGTTCCCTTTAATAATTTTAACGTACTTTGTCTATAGGTGATGCAGTAATCTTTTGATATTCGTCACATATTTTATTTCTTTAAAAAAAAATATGAAGTCCTGCTTTTCTAAGTGTTCTTTTCATACATTAATCCGTTTCCTATTTTTTTGTTTTCTTAAATTGTATCAGCGTTTTGTTGATTTATTGTCCCACTACTATCTTACAAGGTTCTTGTCGTATTAACGGGGTCAATTCAATTTTTCTTCGATTAGAAACGTGTAAACAACACAAAATCGAAGAAAACGAAACACACCATTTGAAAAAGTACAAGCTTTAACTTCAGCACTCCACAACAGATTCCAAGTGATTCTTACAGATAAGACAGGGTCGATTCAATGTTTCTTCGATTAAAAACAGTAAAGAACACAAAAAAAATAATAAAAAGCTATTTGTTATCTCAACACTTCACTACAGATTCCCATAATAATTCGACCACAATGTATATTATTCCTTGTTCATCAATACGTTTTAAAATAAGGAATTAATTTATTTTTAAATGTACTCTACAAGATCTATATTTTAGTTAATCTAAGAACTAAATAAAGCACAATATTTACGTTTATAAAATAAGAAAATTGTTTGAAAATAGGCGTACGAACCATACAGAAGAATTTGAATATCAATAAATCTTCTAAAAATATTACATCAAAATATGTATTACAATACAAAACCGGGTACTACACTATTTATTATGTACACATACATAGAAGTGAGTTATGTTCATATCTTATTCAATAAAATACAGAACTTTAATCTTACAATAATGTAACATGGAATTTTCTATTCAGTGCCGAGGATTCCCTCTCATGAAATATTTATAAATACATAATAAATCGGGTACATTAATATGAATATTTAATGAAATACGAAAATATTATACAAATATGCTGGATATCATTCAGCAGCCAGTAAATTTTGTGAAACTATATTACGATCAATATTATGTGGAATACATTAAAATAAAATAAATGTGAATAAATTTATGTATTTATGAATGATGGTTATTACAATAGTGTACAATTAAAATGCCATTATAAATAGATTTAACAAAAAAACTTAGTTATTATAGGATATCGCTTAGCAATTTAAACAAAACCCACTTTTTCAGGACTTTTAGATAGTACATTTTTACGATTTTTGTAGTTGTCATAAAATTCCTATAGTATCTTCTTGTTGTTGTTTAGATCATCAGCCAAAAGGCTGGTTGAACCTCTAGAGGCTTTACTAAGTAATAAGAGGAATGATATGATTAACTAATTGAAAGAGTATGCTTATCAGCATGCCAGGTCCTCTGAAAAGCATCAACTTTCCTCCCTGCAAATGACACTTTCACTTCATTCACCACAGTGTCTGGTTGTATATTCATTACTCTTCAGACTAGATAACTCTGACTTGTGCATTGGCATTTTACACCTCTACCTTTTCTGTTCCTAAATGCTTCAGTGATATAATTAGCTGACAATATGATAAGAAACATAACTATTTTTTTGTAGCCCTGAAACTAGCAGATTGAGTACAAATAATTTAACACTCCACCTGCCTGTTGTGGGCGAAATACCGTATTATAAAAAAATAAGCTCTTTAACAACCGAAACTTAATCTGCAGTAGAATAAAAATGACTTAAATATCCAGTGGCCGAAAAATGAAGTTCACTATATTACTCGGACAGTGTGATAACTTATAAAGAACAGTTAAATAATTTACGAAAACCTTTAAAATCTATCCTGCAACTTATAATCAAGCCAAATTAAAAAAATGATTAGTTTCCATTGATTTATTCTCCTTTTATTGCTGACTTAATTTTCTATTTACTTATTTATACATTTACTATCTAACACTTACGTGTTCGGTCAATCCACCGTCATCAAAGTGTTAAAAACAAAAATGAAAACGAATTATTTACTAGAAACGTTTACGAATGTATACGTATCTGTACATGATATAACACTTTTAAGAAATATATAAATAATAATTAGTTTAAATTTGTATGTTTTATATACTCTGATGATGGTGAACCCACCAAAACATGTAATCGTGAGAAAATGAATTGATAAGCAAGAAATAAATAAAAACAGTAATAAAAGTAACAGGTCAGTGAAAACTAGTAATAAATTTTCATTTGGATTGTTTAACAATTCTTCTTCTTCTTTAAGAGTCATAATTTGTCGGTAATCATGCTGGTTCCTATTCATAACTTAGTCAACGGTTGCAAAGGTAGATCAACTAAATTCTTGAGTCAAGATGTTCCTTGCTTATCCGGTCTTTTGTTGTACATTTTTAGTTCTTAATATTATTATAAATTTTCATTATCAATTTTTCAAAATACGCAGTTGTACTTCTCTGGGTGTTTTTTCATATAAGAGGTAAACAATCATAACAGCATTTCATAGGCTACATAATGTACGAATAAATCTACTTACTTTACATATTACTTTTGATACTGCGGCTCTAGATAGTTCCACAGAAAAGCTCTGTTACCAAACTCGGAGGTTTTTTAACCCAAGACATTCTTCCAGCTATTTTCCTCCATATAATCAATGCGAAGATGGTATTTCCCTCTACGCATAACATGTCCAACAACCCCATTTTATGTCTCTATAGTGTTGATAAAAATTCTCGTTCTTTCTTTATCTGATATAGGCTTTTCAATTCCTCCTTTTCTCAGTCCATGATATCCTTAACAATCGTCGATATATTCATCTAATTGGAAACTTGAATTTTGTCATTGAATAACTCATACCCAGTAAAAATCTGCCACCAGAAAGTACTCTTCTTTCTAAATTAAGCTCTCAGAAGAAGTAAAGTACTGTGAATAGCACATACTTTTTGAAGAGTTCGTTTATTGGAATATTTTTGGTTTATTTTAGCATTTATTACGAAGTCCTCATAATCCTCAAGGCAGATAAATAAATGCATGAGTACTACCCATGGGTTATCAGACATCTTCAGTAACATTTTATATCGAATCACACCGTGTTAAAACGAATTCTATAACTATCAAAATACTAATATGATATGGTAGAAGTTAATATTAATAGTAAATGTAAACCACAAAAAATCATGAACTATTTGTTAATATAACAAGATAATTCAAATTCAAACAATAATGTACCTATAATATACGATGTCATTGTATTTTTTTCTACTGATCTAATAAGGTATTCAAAATTCTTTTCTAAAAATAAATTGTGATCCAAGATCTAAAGAAACTAAAAAGTAGTGTCGGAAAGGAAACGAACGTGCAGGTCCTTAGAGGATTAAAAAAAATATACAGTACACGTACGAAACGGCGTTAAGTAACAAGATGAGACCCTTGCCATTTAAGTAAAGGATAAAAACCTATCCCATTATAGTCAACTTCAAAACTTTTTTTGGGAAAATTTACTTTTTTTTTAAAGAAAAAAAGAACATGAACATTTTTATTAATTTGTATGGCTAGGAAAGTAACAGGTAAAATCGCTAACAGAAATGTCTGTATATAATGTTATTACATCAGAATTTCCAACAGGAAAAATATATCGACTCCATGTAAAAAAAACCGCAAAAATTAAAAACAAAACAAAATATTAAACCTGAAAGCCGGTCGTTTTCAACGAACAAGAATGCAAACAATTTCCTATCAAATATTTACTTAAAAATGATATATATTTAAGTACTTCTGTAACATTCATTCTACGTAATTCATTCAATTGAATGAAAGGCGATATGTATTTTTTTAGTATCCAATCATTTGAAGACATTAATTTCTGTTCGTCTTTGTACATAGTACATTTTAAAATATAACTTGTTATGTATCATGTTCCAAAAAAGTTACTTAATAATAAAGATATCAACAACACCAGTTCAGAAAATATTTTTCTTAGGTATGTACAAACGATCTACCTTTTCTATATTTCATAAAAATGATCATTTTTATTGAGAAACTTAACAAATAACAAATTAAACTGGGAAATAGAGCCTACTTTGCCGTTGTAAAATTTTTTAAATATAATTAATAAATAAGAGCATAAAAATGAAAAACATACTTGTTTGGTGCGCCCAGTACTCAATTATGGCTGTAAAATGTGGACTGTGTTAAAAACAGATTGCAAAATGCAAAGACAGTCTAAAAGACAGTTTTTTATGGAGGATTTTTGAAACGGTAATAAAAGGCAGTGACTGGAGAGTACGTTATACAGGAAACTGAATACTCTTACTAAACAGAGACATAGCCCGTTATATAGACTAAAGGCCCAAAGAGATGGTTGGGCTACATTAAGAAAATGTTGTTAACAAGGTTAATGTGAAATTAAATGTCACTACACAAAAGTAGAAGAAAGGAGGGTCCTAGAAAGACGTGAAAGGTTGATGTTACAAATGATTTGATTTTTGTAGATGTCGGAGAACAGAAGACAATAGCAACTATACCGCGGTCGCTCGTTTTTAACATTCGTAGAAAGATGCGCAGTAAACCTCCGTTTGAGGCTAGATTCTATGCAACAATGGAATCTTGGAAGAGACTAATACGTAATATAAAGTAGTGGGTGTAATTTAGAATTCTTTTCGCGCATCTCACAGCTCAAAAACGCCCGTCAAACATCTAGCGAAGACGATTGTGGAGGAAGCCAAATCCCACCAAGGGCTAAAAAGCTAAAAGATATCAAAACATTTTTTGATAGCAAAAAATCGCATTAATTTACCCAACATTTTAACAATTATTGTCACTGTAGACCAGTGAAAATAGTGACAGTAGGATTATTAATAATAATAGAGGAAAACTATTAGCAGAAACCTCGGTTAAAATACATCAAACGAGTGTTTTTATTCTAATGAACACGGTTCATGAAAGAAACTGACGAGGAAACCGTATAAGCGAGATAAATGGAGAGCTTGAACGAGACAGGTAAACGGATGCAGCTTAAAAAGTAACTATACAATTTAATGGAGTTCGAGATTTATTTTAACCAATAATTACTAAAATTGTATCAAAAATATTTGCAACGTAAGACTATTTATAAAAGTGTTAATAAAACGCGGGTTCGAATAGAGATTTAGAAGATGGTCGAACTCAAGTTTATGGTACAAACTTAAGTTTTTCAATAGCATATTCTTGAAAGATAAAATCCTGAAGTTTAAACGAACATTGAACTATAAGTTTGTTACATTTTTCGTTTTCTTGTTTTACAACAGAAAGAAGTCAAAATACATAGTAGGCAGTATGCAAAACGTCGTATTTGAATAGGACTGTTTAAAGTAAAGCTGTATTACGAGTTTAATAAGACAGAATATATTACGATATAGGAGAAAACTGTTTGCTTGTTTTCATATCACTCAACAAGTGTTTCCTCCAGTGACTTGGCCCTTCTGTTTGCATGCCAATGTACAACTCCACTCCCGGCAATGAACGTTACGAGCCCCGTCTGCCACCCACCAAACTAGTAATTTTATGTATATTTAACGTGGAAATAACAAACTGCGAACTATAATAGTAAAACAGCTTGGCAAAACATTAATAGTTTACAATGCGATGGAAAAGAAACGAAAACTTTTATTATCGCTTCATTCTGAACACTTTAGAAAGGGGTAAAATGAACTCACTATTTTGTTTTCAGAATAATAATTTTCAAAAAATAACTTAATGAATAAGAAGAGAATTTCAAGCACTCACATCAAAGATTCTATTAACTTACTATATATTAGATCTACTTTCACAATTAAAACTACAGATTTAATTAACAACTTATTAAGTAAAAAACCAATTCCACTGATTAATTAATCATAAAATTTGATACTTCACGATTTAAAATTCCAAAAGTTGACATGTATATGTCAACATTAGGTACATCAACATTGAAAATTGTCGCTGAAGGATTAATAGTAACAATAACGTGGTTTTATACACAAAAAAAATAATCACATACGTTTGTACGTACTTTAAACAGTATAAAGAGTACATATAAAAATTAAAAATAATAATAATAGTTAATTGTTTCGGTAGTTGCGTGTGTAGATAAGAATGACACACGCAAGTAAAAATGCTTACCGTCAATACTACCGATGTATTTAATTATACATACCAAAAATACAAAATTTATTTACTTAAATCACCCTCCACAATCTATAAAAGATGATTAAATAAAATACTAAAATTTATCCTCATCAACAGATAAAATTAATTTGAAATATTTATAAAATAGTTAAATCACCCTCCACAATCTATAAAAGATGATTAAATAAAATACTAAAATTTATCCTCATCAAAAGATAAAATTAATTTGAAATATTTATAAAATAGTTTACACACAAAAGTTAAGAAAAATAATTACGTTATTCTACCTATAATATTTTATTTATTCAAGATGAAATGTCATTTTATTTTCTCTCAATTCTTTTACAACCTATTATAACGTCTAAATGTGCATCCTACGTAACCTACGTGGGAAGTCATAATTGTGCACAGATACATTGTCTTCTTATTTGCAAAGGTTGATCAATAAGTCTTCAATTACAGTCAAATAAGATGAATAGTAGTAATATGTCATAGATATTAAATTAATAATTCATAAAATCAACATAGAATGCTTAATTATCATGGTAGTTCTACTCAACTGTTTAAAATCAAAATGAATCACTGAGTCATAGTAGGATGATTATAATTTTTGAAATTGAAATAAATCTATTAGAAAATTCAAATTTTTAGCCTGGTTACTAAAAGATTCTTTATTAAAAAAACTCGTGGATACTTAGAATTTTTCGCACGATTGCTCTTGTACCACTGCGTTAAAAAAATAGGTCATGAAATTTTCCAGCTGAAAAAATGAGCATCGGAGAATTTGGAATACAGTCTCAATATTTTTTATGTTTTACGAATATGTTATCAGGAATAGGATAATGTTTTTGAAAGAACCGTAATGAAGTGTTCTCATTAGACAAGACTCGTACTGAATGAGTAAATTTAAGAGAAAAGTAAGCATGCTGTCAAAAAATGGAAAGAGATAACTTCTGATTTATCATCTTGTATAAGGACTATGTCAATGTGTACCAAGACAAGGTGTTCAAGTGATGGAAAACTACCAAGCTGAGGATGAAAAAAACAGGAAAATACAGAAAATATTTCACCTAGTGCAGCAGAAGCTATGATCTATATAGGCCTACATAAACTTCGACAGTTGTTTAAAGGTGAGTCTAATGTAAAAGATACTATTGTTTTAACGATTCACAAGTTGAATCTTTCCCATAACAAGCAGGTGGGACGTTGATTTACACTCAATATACTAATTCCAGAGCTACAAAAATAGTTCTGTTTCTTATCACACGATCAGCTCTTCAGTTATTGACTGAAGCATTTAAGAACAAAGAAGTAGAGGTGTAAAAGACACTTGTCACAGTTATCTCCTCTGAGAGTAATGAATTTCATTATACAGCCAGACCCTGAAGTGAAGGTGTTATTTGTAGGGTGGAAAGTAGATGATTTTCGAAAGGTCCGGCAAGCTGATAAGCATATTTTTTCACTCAGAGAGGAAGGCATTCGTAAAGCACCTCACTCCTCGTTATACTTAAGAGATTCAAACAAGCCTTTCAGCTGATGACCTAAACAACAAATTGGAATTATATGATATAATGAATCAAAGACTGTGTTCAAAGAAACAATTAAAATTAACTGACTTTGTAAATAATATTCACGCATTTCATAAAATAAAGGGTGTGTTAAATCTTTGATCTTGGAGTTAATTTCTCATTTACATCTTCTCTTTCAGAGGACGTTATATGTAATTCAGATTCCCTGATCCCTCAGCTTCGAATTAACCAAGTTTGACAGAATTTCTTTCCAATATAATAAATTATCTACTAAAAAACCTTGATAAAATAGAACCCCTACGATATTATTATTACTTCAATGAAAAATATTTATCCATCTTTGAACGAAAATATATATTTCCAATGAAAAGAAAAAGGCGAACGGCACTAAAATAACTTTTATCAACGACTCACGTAGGCTACAGCTAACTATATCAGTAGAAGCACTTACTAGTAGGCACACGAATTTCACTTTCAAAGTACGTGCCAAATCCTAATCTTTACAAACATGAAATATAGGATTCATAAAATATTATGTCACTGTTAAATAACGAAAGTTAGCCGGTTCAAATGGCTTGTAGCTTTTATGACGACGTCCCGAGTTCGATTACCAGTCAAGTCAGTTATTATTTTTATCACTTCATATCATTACCTATGCAAAAGTCAAGGTTTATGTAGGCATAATCAATAAATAAAAAAATATTATTAGTTTTATATACTCATTGCAACTCATAGCCCTAATTGTACTAATGTTTTGAAACTCCATTTTTATGGGGCATAGCCTTGGAAATAAATAAATTTTCAAAACTAAGATATTGCTGAAACTGAATACAACTAATGAATTTGTTCGACACCAAAACGTTGGTGATTTTCAATATAGGTATAGCCTGCTCTAAATGAAGTTAGCTGAAAAGATAAGAACCCAGGTAATAGTTAATATGCTTTTAACCATTTAACACAGGTTTATGTACCAACGAAAAAAAGAACAACGAACGATTTCATAACAGATTTAATATTACATTGATATAAAAAATACTTAAATCTTTAAAAACATCTGGAATCTGCTATATAATTACAAAACCGGTTCTACAATGAAAAATTTACTATCATGAATCACCTGCAATAAATTAAACATTCCCATAGAGATGTTAATAAAATGTGAACAATGCTTATAAAATGACCCGATGGACAGTAGAATTTAACTCATGAAAAAAAAGTCTAGTTTATGTACAGAGCACTGTTGATTAAGTGAAAATGTATGTTCAGTTATGTAACGCATTAATTTCTGCACAAATGTACTCTACTGGTCAGTTTCTTCGTCATTAAATTAACAAAACAAAGGTTAAAAGACAAAACTAAACAAAACCGACCTTGGTAAAACATGTATATAGACCCATAAATTATAAAAAAAACTAGCAACATTAGTCATGATAAGAACACAACACGCATTCTAGAAACACCTAAAATATAACACAAAAATTTTATACAATAATCTACAAGATTAACAAACTTAGAAAACATTTATATTAGTTAAATTACCTTGGAAAATATATTTATAGGATAAATCTACAAAAAATTTAACCTCATTTAAGATAAAATACATGAATTAATATAGGTCTGGAATAATTTATCATACAATAGAGAAGCTATAGGAAGGTACGCTCAATATATGAAAGAGGCTGTTTATTACGAATAAATTAAGCTAATTAATAACAGCAGTTATAAACAAAACAGCTTAATCAACTTTTGTTGATTGTTTTATACTTAAAATGCGAGAGGATTCTTTTTTTAATTACTAGATCAATTAAACATAATGTAACAATTTATTAAATAAATTTGTATTCAAAATATTTAAAATATTTTTTAGGTGAATTAAACAGAACAACAATAAAGTAGGTGTTTCTTTTTAAAAATTCGCCCACAATATGTAGGTATAATTCACTGACACAACAGGTAGGTCGATTGTATGTATACCCTACACAGGTAGATTGATAATCAGTAGGTAGATTTAGAATACACAACAAACAACAAGAACGTGTTGAATAATATTTTTAAAAAAATCAGAAACAATACACGGAACGTAGAGTATATCTAATTAATAAAATAATTATGTAACTACATAAGGCAATATGTTAAAAACAATTATGCAAATATAAAAAGAGAGGGCGTAATTATTAAGAATTTAAAAAATAAGGTTAAGAATGTTAAAAAACTCATTCATACGACACACACATTCACATAAAACACGCTTATATGTATACTAATGAAAAATATTAAATAAAAGAATTTTAAATGTTTATTATCAAACGGACCACGAGATTTCCTGAAAATACACACGAAATACGCACGGATGTGCCCGGCTCAACTGAAAGGTGGAATACCGAACCTCAACACAACGCGTCGGCGGGCGGTGGCGGAGGACCCCTTTGGCGCGCATGATCTCCCTGCGTTCAGTTGCCCCCTCTCTCCCACATCGATCGTGTACACCCCGGACGGACATTTTAATCTGCCCCCTTTACTTACCCATTCCACTCACGAAAACTATCAATTGCTAAAAATTCAAGTAACCACCGCTATGTGACCATATCCGATAACAATGATATAAACAAAAACACGTGGTTTACATTTTTAACAACAAACACAACAATTCACTGAATGAATCATACATATTTATTTCAATTACATTCGACAAAACGTTATAATTTTAACATTATATTAATATCCAAATCAAAGATATCCTCTTCAACTGAAAAACCTAATGCAATATGAGCAGTTCTGAATAGTGCATCACAACCATTCTAGTACCAAACTGGAGTGCAGAGCAAACTCACTATCGATGTACCATAGTACACAAACATATTTACGGAGTACTACATATTGTGATGTTTATTTCAAGTTCTTTTAGAAACTGGTTAATTCTTAATAATGAAACATAGCTATATATTTTAAATACCTTAATTGCATTCGTTGCCATCTATTTAATTTAGAACAAAAAGTAACCTCATGTCCCAAAAAGATAAGAATAAATTGTATGACGTGTAAATGAGGTGTCGCTTGTACATACTAAAACCGAATGTTCCTGAAAAAGTATCGTTAATTGAACCCAACCATCAAAGTAATCCGGTATCCACGGTCTACTATTCAAATCTGTATAAAAGTAATCACGAACCTTCGACTCCAAAAATCATCTGTTAAACATCTGACTCACGGCGACGACTTTACCACTAAACAAACCCGGTGTTTTTTAAACGTATAACAAATGAATATTACAGATTAATCACATACATTAAAATAACAACTATAAAATTACAAAGAACTACAACCGATTTACTACTTTTCAATACTGATTTATAACTTACTGCCCTTACAAAAAAGATACAACTTACTGTGCTTACAAAAGATAATAATCAAGAATTAATAACAACATGCATAAATAATAATAGACCCAAAATTGTACCATTTATCATGTACTAGAAATACAATAGTAACCGCTATTCGGCGCCCGTACGGCAACGAATGACACCTGTCAAAACTCATAAAATAGTACAACTTAACACAATTTTCCGTCCACCCTAATACATAATATTTTTAATATCAACATTTGAAAAAATTAATTTTAACAAATCTGAAATAAACCTTTATCATTATTTTGAACTTTAATCTATCCACTCTATAATCCTGTATTTTATAATTATTTTATATAGATTGATTCAGTATTACAACAACGAATTAATACAGTTCAACAACCCCAATAGAAATCGGTTATAATTCACGTTGTCTATCTTATAGACATTCTTACTTAATCTTCGATTAAAAAATCTAACATTAAAATGAAATGAGTATTATATCCAGAGAAACGATCAGATTTAATACTGATAATTATAATCATTATAACATTACGTAGTAGTAGTAGTAGTACAATATAGTAAACTACACATTAAAATAGGATGGAATGTTCGAGTAACCAATATCTAAACGATTATAAACATAAGCCACAAAACTCATCGTCATCACATTGATACACTGCGTAACTGAAAGAGAAGAAATACATTGATTATATAATCTGAATTAATGATGAAATATATACCGTTTGGAAATCCGATAAAATTGCAATTATTATATAAAAGACATAAATGCCACTTGCAAAGTTGTTGTTATTATACGTAAAGACACAATTTATTAATACACTTTCGAATAAAATTGAGGAATGTACATAAAACGATTACAAATTTATAGATTACTAGCTTGCCCCGTACGGCTTTGCACACGAAACATGGGTAATTAATTTTTTTTAAATAAATATGTAAAAGAAATTGTGCAGCTAGATAGATCGCTGTATACTCCAAAGTACACACGCACACACCGACACATCAACAATACCTACTCACAATATTTCACATGTGCGTACACGTACACACACACACACATTTACGAAAATCTTCATTAGGGCCCTTAAGGGTTATAATTTTTGAAAATTTAAAAATAAAATGTTGCTGGGAATATAAATACAAATATGCTGTCAAAATTTCATGAAAACCGTTCAGTAGTTTTGAAAATTAGTTTGCACAAAAAAACATACTTTGTCTTTATAATATTAGTATAGATGAGTAGAACATCTTAGTGGCTCAGTTGAAGAATTATTCAAAGCCGAATATCTAGAATTTGATTCTTTATAAATTTCAATATTAATGTTAAAATTGTGTTACTCAATATGGTCATTACAAACAAGACATTTGTTACAACAGTAAAGAAATCAGAAATATACTAATAATGATTTTAAAAGGCTACTTAAAGATTTATTTAAATACAATTACTGTGATTGTTGCAAACGTCCTTCCGGAACGTTGGTAACCACTACAACAATTTTTACTTTATTAGCAACCAGGCACATTCGTATTAACACCATTTCAGTCCCGTAGATGTTTTAGCCACGTTTGTAATGAATTCTCTAGCAGGACTGAGTTTTTAGACATGTTAAGGTAAATAATAATAGTTGGTTAGTCGGGTTATTTCCAAGAAATGATAAGAATTTAGTGTACAAATGGTTAAGGATCGTATCCCTATTGTTTTGGCGGCTACCAAAGAAGGGTCGGCAAATTTATTTAGATAATTCGCTTTTTTATTTTGGTGTCTTATCATAATGTGTTTGTTTATCTTTTGTAAAAAAACCTTCAGCACGCGAGAAACCTTTTTTTAATTTTTTTGTTATTCTATAATTTCGATTAAGTTAGGTATTTAAGTGCAGGCCAGTTTGGTTAGAGTTAGTCTTGAGAGGTCATCGCGAGTGAATTATGTGGTTAAAGCCAACTGGATACTGTATAACAGTTTACGGTTGAAAAAGGTCTGAATCGTAAGTGTGTATCGTAAATTGCTTGTACGTATTCGTAGTAGGATTTAGTTAAATTTAAGTGCAAATAATCTTACTATTAGTTAAGTTTATTTAATGTCATTAATGATTCTTTATTGCAATTAGTTTATTATTATTTATTAGAAGAATCAATTTGATTGTAATTTATTAACATATTTAAGTAAGACTACTAAGTGCAATTTATAGTGTTTAATAACAATCGCCATTAACAGGCAGATGGAGAGTTAAATTATTATTTGCACTCGATCTACGAGTTCCAGGGCTACAAAAAGTTTTGTTCCTTATCACGAGGTCAGCCAATCAGATGACTGAACTATTTAAGAACAGAAGAAGTAGAGGTGTTGAAGACAATAGTCAGAGTTATCTCCTCTGAAAGTAATGAATTTCATTATACAGCCAAACCCTGTGGTGAATGAAGTGAAGGTGTCATTTTCAGGGTTCAGAGTAGATGTTTTTCGGAGGGTCTGGAATGCTGATAAGCATAAGCTACTTTTGTACGCAGTGAGTAATGGTAAATTACCTCACTCCTCGTTTTACTTAGTAAAATCTCTAAGAGGTTCAAACCAGCCTTTCGACTAATGACCTACACAAAAACACAGTGTTTAATAAATATTTGTTGGTAATTCTAACGATAGTTTGTTAATTATTCATTTTACCCAGATCCCGAAATGGACCTTAACGATACGCGACACAATACATACCTAACCTGACTTTTAGATATACTACTCAAGTACATTAACGTAAAACCTTTAAAGGCGGATTAATTTATATTAAATTATAGCGTAGGCTATAAGATAATATATATTATAAACCAACGCGATACGTAATTTGAAGTACACAGAAACTAAAATAGATTATTAGTAATAAAATATTTTACAGCTAAACTGAGAAGGCAAGGTATGTAGCTAGCAACACAACAGTCAATATTCCATCAGAGTAAACCAATAATAAAGGTATTTCATGAATTTTCCTATAAAACAAAAATTAAAGCAATTGCAGTAGTTAAATTACAAACAGAAATTCCTTTTGCAATGATTCATTAAGTAAAAAAGGAATATTTCTGTTGATTCCCCTAAATAAGTATGCGAAGAATTTGAGATATTTAAAAAATATTTCAACTGTCCACAAGTTCAAAAATTTGAATCAACGTATCTTTAGCATTAACGTTAAATATAATACATATTATAAATAATAAAATCTAACATGGCATCAAACACTAACAAGTATTTAATAATTTTTCTGTTAATGTTTTATATAATTTCCTAAATTATATAATGATACAACCAGGGGACTTAGTCCGCAGTACGTAGTACTTAACAAAATAAAATTAAAATAATTTTTTTTTTTTTGCTTTCGCATTGGATCAAGTTAGTTAGTTTTTGGTTGTCTTTAATTTTTTTGGATTTTCTTTAATATCCGTTCCCAGTATGTTTTTATTCTGTCAGATCTTTTCTGTCTTTCCTCATCTGAATAAACCCTATTCTATAGTGTTCTTAAATGATTTTTTGCATATAATTTTATTAAATGCTGAAAAATAATATTCAAAAAAGAGTAGCCTAAACGTTTTAAACCCATTTCTGTAATAATTTATAAAAGAAGCAAAACAAAATACAAATAGAAGCCGCCTCAGATGTGTATTGTTAGCGTATTAATCTTCAGAGCGGAATATTCGGAGTTCATTTCCGTACACCCGTACTGTTTGTTATATCATTAAACAGTAGTTTCTAATAAGTAAATAATTAGGGAAACTTTACAAAATGAAAAATTAAACTTGCAAGCCTCTACACTTTGAAATAATACTCTGATATACTTATACTGTGAATTTTATTGGGGAATCAAAATCCTTAAACCTCATGATCCACGAGTTTTTAAGTTTTAAATCACTATACAAGATATACGAGCTTGGCGAATATTACATCGGGTTTATAAATTTGAAAATATAATGACTTCATTTATTAGAGATAAGTTTATCAGTTCATAACCTTAATATTGTATATTTAATAAGCGAATATGCCTTAACTCATTATAGTTCACAAATAGTAAAAATTCTGAAAAGTAAGTTAAAAAACTGGAAAAGATAGCTATTAAGTAGCTTGAAGGAAATAAGTTTGCATGAACTATGGAAATAAAAGTATTCTTCGAATAAGTCATTCATCATTACACAATTTGTGCGAAATTAACCATATTTTCCACACGAAGAATCAGTTCTGGCTCTTAAAATAAACCTTGAATTTCTCTCAAAAAAGTCCTCTTACTGCAGTCCTTTCAATCAAAACACCAGAGACTAATCACTGAATCCCAATAGAATGTAACCAATGAAATATTGCATAACGTTTAAAACTTGCATTTCATGAAAGAGAAAATTAAATTACCGTAAAACATGTAAAACAAATTAGAAGACCATCAAAATCATTAAGGAACAGTGAAGATACTCACAAACTGAAACAAGAAAAAATATTGGAATTACTTTCATTTAGTTAATCAATTAACCAATACCATTATGTTTTACTGCTACAAAAAATTAGTAACCTTTGTCTTCTTCCGCTTAGTTTACTTTATGTCTCAAAATTATTAGGCCTACAGAATAATGTACAGTTTAGAGTTAAGTTTAGTTTAAAGTTAAGCGTTTGAAAAACACTACAGTGTATTTATATTATTCATAAAATTTAAGATCAGACTTTTTTTATAATTTTTGCTTAAAATTTATATGTAAATTTAACAGCTGACTGCAAAATAAATACACCTTGTTAAAAAAATGAAGTAACGAAAGAATAATTAAACAAAAATCTATTCTTTAATGCCAGAATACAGGAAATTATAATATAGTACTATGTACTTTTAAATTAAAGATAAAAAAATCGTTAAAATGCCGATAAATTTGTTTATATATTATTTCCATATCTGAATACTTAAGCAGGAAATACTTTAAAAAATAAATTATACTTACAAAGATTAATAAGCCAATGAATATACATACCTACATATACATAGAGTGAAATACAATTTGAATCAATAGCATGAGCATTATGTAAATCCCTAAATGTAGACCAATAAATCTGCTTATCTAAAGTAAGGATTATTTCAGCTGCACAGTAAAGCTTAAATTACAGAAACAAAACAGTATACTATTTATTACGATTGAATATTTGTACTGGGCATTAATAATAATTAAAAAATCTGTCAATTCTATTTTATTTAAATTTATTTTAAGGAACAATAAATTCCTTAAGAACAAATTTATTTTTATTTATTTTTTATTAAAGAAAAGACTGATTATTTATAACACGTAAGAAAACAACAAAAATAATCAATTACCCTTACATATATTATATCCTCGCCGTGTGAGAATTTTGTTTAAACAAGTCTACATCAGAAACTACCATGAAAATGTTATACCAAATAAATAAATACTCGAGTCACGAGTTTGCCTTCGGTTTTAACGAGGGGTAAGGGGGAAGCATCAGTGCGCATGCGCGACTGCTTTGGTATCAGGTCGCCACCACAACAACGTAAAATATACTTAGAGTACATACAGTATATCGCGGAACCTTTTGTAGGTTAACTGTACGATTATAACTGTTTGTTACCGTAAACGGAAATGTCAGTCTCTCGAAAACGCGGTCGAACTGTGCTAAACGATATCTATATGCAATGTAATAAAATGCAGTAAAGTTGAAGCTAAACAAAAATATCTTTCCGTGCCTCTTAACAAAAGCAGTGAGAGAGCGGCTAACTAATGTGATGTTTCTCTTTCCACAATTCGAAATATAAAGAAGTAAATTAAATTCTTAATCAACAGTTTTTTGACACCTGGTAAAATAAGGAAACGGTTATATCAATAAAAAAGTAATGCCGACATGTGAAATGTTATTACCGGTTTTGAAAGAAAGGCTAGATTTTAGTTGGGAACTTTGTACGTTAAGAAAAATTTTAAAGAAAATGGGGTTTAAGCAGAAAAAGTATCAGTCACAACGAAGTAGAGCCTATATTAACCGAAAGGCAACATGTAGTTAACTAATGGTGCAATTGCAGGGTAGTAAAATATAGTGTTTCACTGTTGAGGTTGGCAGCACTGTCAGATTTCTCTCCCTTCCTCACAGCCCATCCATACACAAAAAGCATTCTCGTGACTCCCTACCTATACTTGTTTTGTTCGATGATTCGTACGACTGAATGTTTTTTATTTATAAACTACGAAATACGAAAATTCACGAAGAACAACCTATTATTTGTTATCCGGTTTTTCGTAAATATGCTTAAGTTATTTGTTTTTAAGTTCAAGTTTTGTACAGTTAAAATAGAATTTTATAATAGAAAACCGTATTTAATTTGATAACTTCTAATTAACACTAAGTAGACTCAATAGAAAATATCCCTTTTAAATTATTCCATCAAAACATAATGGCATATTTTTCATACATCCATGAAGAATTCCATCTAGAATAAAAATTATGTGCTTAACTTTTCTGACATCATCAGAACTAATAATTACCAAAAGAACTGTTCGTCTATTAAGTTATTTTTGTATTCAGTCAGATATTTAATTCCAAAATTGACAAGGAAGCAAACAGCAGACGAGGAAAGATGGGCGCTCCGCTCCTAAGATTTCACCCCATCTGTATCAAAAAATACACTCACAACAAACCAAGATCAGATATTATAAAACTGTAATAAAAATACGTACCCTTACGTGAGTGAATAGTTTAGAATGACCAGGAAGGCTAACCTAAGAGAAATAACAACATTTGACGCTAAGATCCTCAGCAAGATTATGGTCCGAAGATTGACGACGGACAGTAAAGAAAAACAAACGGTTAATGGAAACAATCAAAAAAACAAAGACCAACATTTTATTGAAATCTACATAGAATGTAAACGGTTGTGAAAGCAAATTTTTTAAACACTAATCAATAGACCAAAAGTTGGATAAATGTTTTACAGAAGTCAAAAATGAAATAAAGAAAACTGGAATAAAGCGAGAACTAATGGACCGAACCAAATTTAAATGAATTACTGACTTCAAGGGCTTTCATGAAGGATAAAAGCAGAACACAGTAAGAAAACAACCTACAAAAAAATGATAAGATTACGGTTTTCAAAATAGGCGTTCACAAATGTTTTACGTTACTGCATATTATCTAACATAGTCCTATACGAAAAAATATTAAATTCAAATACATTTATACTTTCTATTAGCAAGCGTATTTCACAAAATATTTAAAATTTATTTGCATACTTCATAGTGAACATGCAGAGATGGGGGTTTGTGTATGGCTATGAAAATAATGGAATAACATGGAAATAGAAAACGACCATACTGATACAACAATCAATTAATCTTCAATTATGATGACCATTTATAAAGACAACAAAAAACTGACAGGCCTACGGTTCAATTATTATTTATGTATCCTTTAAACGGCAGTAATACAATTGATAAGAATGAGAGTGGAAATGAGTAGTTAAGATCAATGCATTTTACAACAAAAAAATCTGGTGTGAAACACAACTTTCTCTTGCCAATGCAAATAATGAAAAATATAACCTAATATTAGTAATAAAACATTAGAAATAAACAAAAAACTTACCTAAAAAACATAACCTTAATTTAATCATGAGTGAATGATGCAAAATGAAAACCAAACTTAGTTTCGCTACGGAAAATCACTCTTTCACGCTAAACAAGGCTCTGTAGAGAAAAAGGCTTAACATAAAAATATTAGATCTTTTAATTTCCTACAAATTTGACTATATAGGCCTACACTTATGTCGTAAAATGCGTAGTACTAAGGCTGAAATCTTGAAAAATCAATTTTTTACAGATTTTTATGGAAAAAACAGAATATCACTAATTACCACTGAACTAAGCGTTATAGAAAGAAATGTTAGGAATGAAGTTGTAGGTTTTTTACATTTTCTACAACTTTGATTATATACACTTTTGCGCTAAAATGCATATAAAGGCGCCGCTATCTTAAAAAAACCATTTTTTTCTTCGAGAGCACAGCCTCCCTAAAAATTTCAGCAGACATGGCGCCTACTCTATCAAAATTACACAAATTACTACTTCCGGTTGAAAGATTTGATGAAAATGTTCGTGTCGGGACCTCTAGTAGTACTTAACTTAAGTTTAAAGTTTCAACTTCTTACGATGTTCCTTTCTTGAGATATTTTGTTCACACACACGCGCGCGCGCGCACACACACACGAATTGCTAAAAACACGTTTCAGGAAGATTGGTTCAGGGGGTCTGAAAACTTGTATATCCGGTGAAAACCGATTTCGAAAAATCGACATGAAAACAATACTTTCCTTCCAAAACATTCATATAGGCAAGAGATAGTAAAAAAGTAATGTGATTTAAATTAAGAAAACGGTCGAGAAATAAATCATTAATACATAAGTTGAATAAAAAGAGACCAGTATGATTAAATTTAATTTCATCGAAACATGACTACGTTAGTTAGTCATAGAACAATGAATGATGTGTGTAAATACATATCAAAGAACATTTTTCAATTAAAAAACGAAGGAAATGATAGACATAGCATTAAAAAAATATATACAATAGTGCATTTTATATGACGAATGTATTTCCAATGTACCATAAAATTATAAAAAGCAGGGAAGTAAAAAAATCCAGAGAGAATATTCTGATTGACAGTTATATTAAAAAATAACATTTTCTATAAAATTATTCCCCATACTATGTCACTTTCCATCCTGTGTACTGTGCAGTATTATTATTTTTGGATTTCATAAAGACCGAGTTTTTCTTTCCTGTACGTCAATCTGATTTTGCAAACCATATTTCAAACAAATTTATTTTATATACTATACACAAAATGTTCGCAGTTTATATTAATACACTGCACAGTACTTAGTAACTTTTCATATTGGTTTTATATAGATTTATGTATACAATTTTGCACTTTTTTTGTAAGCTTACTTATTTTATTACATTTATTTTACTCTCATTTTATTGGGTTATTTAAATATTATACAGATGACTTGCAAATGAATTACAATGAGTTATGACTTACAAAGATATATACTAAACCATCCGACGGTATGCGGACATAGATTTCAGTGGTTGTATGTAAAAAAGCGGCCTATTGGTTAAAATATTTTTTTACATTCATGAATAACATTCAAAATCACATCATAGTTTTACTAGCCAAGTGGTAAAAGCGCTGGACACCGCAAAGCGGATAGTCCCGGGTTTGACTCTGTAGCATTATAGAATGGGTGTGGCATTGTGGAACATATTTGAAATGAATGGCTGACTGGATTTGAAATATGAGGTCAGATTTGTGGTTGATTGATGCAAAATTAATATATAAAATATACTATATGTAGTAAATACTTATATATGTGCGTGCCTGTTTTTATTTTTAAATTATTTCTCATATTAATATTTGAATGTTTCGGAATAATTATGTTGATATTGGACTCTAAAAAATTTATATATGTTGTAAAATATTTTTTTTATTATTTAAAAAATTTTGTTGAAAGGGTTGTCTTGACTTAGAAATTATAGAATCAATTAATGAGATATTCAACTCAAATAGGCCTACACGATTAAAATATGATGACATTTAAAAAAACACTAAAGTACAAGAAGAAACTTACGTACTGAAAAAATTTGGAAACAAAAATAATGTCATTCAATTCCTCTTAAAGAGTAGATACAGAAATCACTAATTGTGTTTTGGCGATTTCGACCAAAAGTGGCCAAAAACTGGAAATCAAGAATCTAAATTAGAATTTGGAAACAAAAATAAAGTCATTCGATTCCTCTTAAAGAGTAGATACAGAATCATTAATGGATTTTGTCATACGTTAAAGGTAAGCATTTTTCTTTCTTACGAAAGCTAAGCGGGCTTGATTTCTTACAGTATCTTTAGAAATAATTGCCACCAGCCATTAAAATTACGAATTCTACCAGGCTGAAGCAAAAACTTAGAGAACTCACTTGAAACCTTTTTTCAGATACTTAGTTTATTCGGATCGATTTTTACCAAAGTTCACATATTTTGTGAATACTAACGATTCTCAGCGTGAAAGACACTAACATGGTGAACATTGTTTATTCCTGACAGATTTATATTGCAATTACATTGATTAAATATTGAGTCTTGAATATAAATATATGTTGATGTTGTTTAGGTCACCGGCCGTAAGGCTGGTTTGGACATGTAAAGGTTTTATTAAGTAAAACGAGGAGTGAGGTGGTTAAAATTGCCTTCCTCACTGAGTGGAAAAGTACGCTTATCAGCACTCCGGGCCCTCTGAAAAGCACATATATTTTCCACTCTGCAAATGACACCTTCACTTCATTCACCACAGGGTCTGGCTGTATAATGAAATTCATTATTTTCAGAGGTGATAACTCTGATCTAGGTGTCTTTCACACCTCTACCTCTTCTGTTCTTAAATGATTCAGCCATTTAATTGGTTAACTATGTGATAAGAAACATAACTATTTATTTTAGCCCTGCAACAAACAAATTGAGTGTAAATAATTTTACACTCCACCTGTCTGTTATGGGCAGATAAATATATATAAAAATTTTAAAATATTTATAAATATTGTAAGAAACTAAGACACATTTCAGAAACCATAAACAAATGAATAAACTTTAATTTCAACGACAGCAAAAAGTAAAGGACACAGTAACTTTTTAGCAAATTACAGAAACTAACACTAAACATAATATTATTACTAACATAATATATTTATTAACAATTTATTAAATTATTGACAATTTGCAATGTTTACTTTACAAGTTATAAACTATTTTTTTAAATATTTAATATGATAGATAACATAAGATTATAAATCACTATTTAAACTACGAGTCCACATTTTATAGCCACGTGATGACAGAACTGCATCCAACTGATTAGTCATTAATGATTCCAAAATTCATTTTGTTGATTCGATTTATTTCAAAACATCAGAAAGAATTTTTATCTCAAAATCCCATTACTTTGGTTCATATGGATAGCCTGACAAATACTTAACAGTTTTTTACACTAAATATTTATCTAGGTGACAGCAATTTAAGTAATTAAGTCAGTGACAATTTGAAATACCGTTGACATTTTTAAAACACTATTAGATTTTCAGTACGCCCCACAAACCATTTTAAGTATAACATTTCAATTTAATGTGTTAAAATTGAAATTAAATGGATAAAACTTGACTAAAATCAACTGGAAAAGTGTCATTTAAAACAACAATCTCCATGGAAAATTGTAAACCGTCAAAAGAGGATTATCTATGCATATCTGTTTACAGAACTAAAAGCAATACAACAGTGCAATCCAGACAACATTTTACTGGGTATTTTCATTACAACGGTTTGTGTCATTTAACTGGAACATTATTTCGTGTTTCCAAACTCATTGAATATTAAACAACCATGAAATAACAAATATAAAATATTTTAAATTATTTTGTGCAGCGTTATAATACCTTTCAGTATTTACAACAATGTACTAATACAGAGGATGGAACACGTAACTGAAATATAACCTACTGTGTTCAAATTCCGTTGTGAATTGTAACCGAAATAAAGAACAGTATCAAACAACAACAACAACAACAACGTAACATCAATAGAATGAAAACAGTTCTAGATCTGATACTGCTATATTATATATAATAAAATCATGTTGGGCGGTCCTTTTCCTGTTGTTCTATGTACATTCATGTGGTCATTGTACACTGTGTAATGTGCTGCTTCACATTGGCATTACACCAGTCATTCTGTATACAGTTAGTTGCAGTGGTGACAAGTGTAGTAGCCTAACTACATAACGGATATTAAACTATTACTGGTAAGATATACATTGATGATGGGCAGGTTATTCTCTTCCGCATTGCTGCCGGTTGGCAGTGACGTTCAATTCTGTTCATCAGATATTTCAATTGAGATTATTATAATGTTGTAGGTGTGCGCAATTTAACCGGGTCTGATTTTATCAGTTGAACTGATTTCAAATTTTAAAAGCATCCGTTATTAAAACAAAGTTAAAAACATGAGAATATTAATATACGAGCCATTTTATTTCAATCTCCGATACGCCATAAATAAGAGGCAAGTGAATATACAAAAAATATTTTATCATTAAAAATTAAGGACATTTATGGATACTTTTTGACATAATCACTTTTACAATTGAGGCATTTGAATCGGTTATTTCAGAAAGCCCATAAGTTAAAATTTTATCTTTTTTTCTTTAGTGTATTTTAAAACAGACTGCCATTTTTCACTTTTTTGCGATTTTCTCAAAAACGGTTCCCACGATTTATTTTAAATCGCTTCATTTATTAAATTTTTATGCTCTACAAGATAGGGTAGACACCATGTCTGCTGAAATTCTTGAGGAGGCTGTTCTCTCGTAGAAATTGTTTGTTTTTAAGATTGCGGCCTTAAAATGCATTTTAGGACAAAAGTGTACATAATAAAAGTTGTAGACAATTTAAAACTACAACTTTTACTTCAAACATTTCTCTGTACAACGCTTAGTTTAGCGATAATTAGCGATTTTCTTTTTTTCACGAAAATGTGTAAAAAAAATAGATTGTTTAAGATTTCAGCCTTAGTATGTATTTTACGACAAAAGTATTTATAATCAAATTTATAAGAAATTAAAAGACATAAAACTTTGATTTAGAGGATTTTTCTCTACAGAGCCTAGTTTAGCGTAAAAGAGTGATTTTCCGTATTTTAAAGCCAAACTGAGGTTCATTTTCATTTTGCATCATTCACTTATGACTAAATTAAGGTTATGTTTTTTGAGGTTATTTTTTGTTTATTTCTAATGTTCTATTACTCATATTAGGTTATATTGTTCATTATTTGTATTGGCAAGAGAAAGTTGTGTGAGTGTTTCACACCAGATTTTTCAAGACTAAACCTGGTTTATAAACGAAACGTTCATTAAAATTGAAAAAAAACAAATAAGAAAACTCATAGGGTGTACATAATAACGAAACTTTTATAGTAAATTTTGTTATTAATACCGAAAGGTTGAAAATATATATGCAGTACTAATATGTCCACTGCCTTGAAATACTATCTCCAGGCTTTCTCTACAAAAGAGTAAATAAATATAAAATGAAAGTACACTGCACCCTCAATGTTCGAGATTAATTGGGCCCATGAAAACCATCTTGAAAATCGAAATCATGAACATCGAGATCCATTTTCAATGTAAAATTTCTAATCGGTTCCATGTGAGTGATAAGTGCCTATTTTTACTTTCTCTTGCCTATATGAATATATAGGAAGGAAAGTATTGTTTTCATGTCGATTTTTCGAAATCGAGTTTTCACCGGATCTATACGTTTTCAGACCCCCTGAACCCAAAAAACATGTTTTTAGCGATTGGTCTGTGTGTGTGTCTGTGTGTGTGTGTGTGTGTGTCTGTGTGTCTGTGTGTGTGTCTGTGTGTGAACAGAATATCTCAAGAACGGAACATCGTACGAACTTGAAACTTGAAACTTAAGTTACATACCACTACCGGACGCGACACGAACATTTTCATCAAAATCGGTCAACCGGAAGTAGTAGTAACTTAGTTTATTCGTATAATTTTTCAGTTTTTTGCGATTTTCTCAAAAACTGGTCCTACGATTTTTTTTAAAATCGCCTATTTTACTCAATTTTTTATTCTCTACAAGATAGGGTAGGCGCCATGTTTGCTGAAATTCTCGGTGAGGCTGTTTTCACGTAAAAACGTTGTTTTTTTAAGATTACGGCTTTAATATAAATTTTAGCGCAAAAACTTATATAATAAAAGTTGTAGAGAATTTAAAAACCTACAACTTCTGTTTCAAACATTTTTTTGTATGACGCTTAGTTTAGCAGTAATTAGCGATTTTCTGATTTTTTCTCACGAAAACGTGTGAAAAATCGATTTTTTAAAGATTTTGGCCTTAGTATGCATTTTACGACAAAAGTGTATATAACCAAATTTATAAAAAATTAAAAGATCTACAACTTTTATTAAGAGCATTTTTCTCTAAAGAGCCCAGTTTAGAGAGAAAGAGTGATTTTCCGTATTTTTAAACCAAACTGAGTTCGAATTTCATTTTGCGTGTTTCACTCATGATTGAAATATGGTTATATTTTTGAGATTAGTTGTTTGTTTATTTCTAATGTTTTATTACTAATGTTAGGTTTATTGTTAATTATTTATATTGGCAAGAGAAAGTTGTGTGAGTGTTTCACACCAGATTTTTTAAAGAAATAAACAAGGCGTTTCGGCTTATTTTAAACAAAAAAACTGTGTGTTGTAGAAAAATTAAGTTTTTAAAAAAAGGAATACAAAATTTTAGGTATTAACTAACTTGATTAAAATGTGTTTTGTAATCGAAAAATATTGCCCTATTATATTTTGTTGTTATTTGTGAATTTTATAAAACATTAAAAGTTGTTTCTTTATGTACATTTTATTCCTTCTGGGCTGCAAATTGTGTCCTTGATGTTGATGGTGATACCTTGATGAGTGGTAATGATGTCATTTCTCTTCGGCTTAAAAAAATTCACAATCGTTGTTTGTTCTGCTTTAGTTTGAAGTTCTTTAAGTTTTAGTTTGTAAGTATGGCAAGCTGACCTTATTGAATTGTAACATACTAAAGCTCTATCTTGTTCTGGATCCTTGTCTAATATTGTTTTGAAAAAATTACGAACCAGTCATCAAATATTTGTCTCGTCACCCATGTTTTCTCATTACTTTCCAAATTACCAGCAAAGTGTGTTTTGGTACGTTTTTTAAAGCTCTTGAATTTTCTGATTGATACACCAACAACGTTTACATTCTAAAATCTCCAGAAGCATTTGATCCAACCAATAATGTCAGCCTATCTTTAGATGCTTTATGACTGGGTATTTTACGATCATCTTAATAATTTAATGTTTTTGGGCATGCGCTTCCAATACAAGCCGGTCTCATCAAAATTAAAGACTTGCTGTAGCTCATACTCCTCAAATTCTTTTTTATATTTTTCTCCAGATTCAGTGTCAGCAGAAGCAGATTCGCCTTGTTTAACAACGCATTTAACACCAGTTCTGTTAACGAAACGTTGAAACCAACCCTTACTTGCATAAAATTCAATTTGGCACTCTGGGTCATTCTCCTTCAATTTCATAAAAATTATCTTAGCTTTCTCCTGTATGAAAGCATAAGTTATACAGTCTCCCCGTATTTCCTTATTGTATATCCATTTTATTAATAGGTTCTCCATTTTCACGACAATATCTTCACGAACTTTTAATAACCTAACTTCAGCGGAGGTTGATTTAGCTGCCGTTTTATATTTTTCTTTATTCTTTATGATACTATTTACAGTAGTCTAAGGCAAATTAAATTGTTTAGAAATATCGGCTGTACGTACACCACTATCACTTTCTTGAATAATTTTTATTTTAGTTTCTAAATCTATAACATTTTTCGATCTTTTATTTGAATTATTTATTGAACCAATCTGTTTTTCAGGCCCCATGCTTGTATGTAAACAATTATAATATTAAATTTAAAAAAAATCACTTACTGACTAATCGAAGATAATAACTGCAGAGGACAAAATTGACTTGTTAACTACTCACAATAACAAACTGCACTAAGCCAACAGGTCAGTGCACTACGCAGGGGAAGTACACGGGAAGGCTGGGGCTGAGAGAGACAGTTCTCGTTCGAGATCCCATTACAAATCACGAACACCGAGTGTTAATCTCGAAAATTGTATTTTTTGGGTACAAATACAAAATCTCGAACGGTCGAAACCTCGAACATAGGAGGCCACGAACATCGAGGGTCGAGTGTATACTTTTATGTAGTGTGTACCATAGCCTACAGAGTGCGTATAGCGTATATGAAAAATGATGATATAATTAACTTCAAGGACAAACAGTAAAGAATAGAACATAAGCCAGTCGTCTGATTAGGTTAACAAGGGGCAATGAGCTAAGAATGAATTTAGTACTAAATAGCCTACCGCCCTAAAAGGCACCACCCTACATGTAACAAACTGCTGAGTCGTTCTGAACCACGAGCATTAATTTTACTCTCTTTCAAGATTAAACGCATTATACTACTTAGATTAAATTGAAGAACGTAATTAGATTATTTATCAATTGTTAACAGAAATAAATAATATCAGCATTTAACAACAACCGTTTCATGTAAAATCCACAAATAATTGATACAATGAAAATTAAAAATTTCAAACCCAATCGAGCTTAACTGAATTAATACTTTTCCAATGAATTTTTAAACAATAACCAAATACAAAAAAGAAGCTTTACCCTTCGCGGAATATTGACGGAAATATCCGTCATAAAACCTTTCCGATTAATATTTTTGCGGAATATCCGCGTACAGTTTTTAATAGTTCTGGTCGTTTAGCAGATACATCCGCAAATTTACAAACTGTATCAAAAAAGATTTTGACTGGAATTTGTCTTCAGTCATCAAAATTATCCCAAATATTCCCGGAAATTTGAAACAGTGGAAACTAAGTTGACAGTGACAGCACATCCCACCAGTGTTTCTTCCACATCATGCTTTCTCTATTTGTTTATACTTACTTGTGTTGCGTTCGTTCAATTTATTAGAAATATTTCTTCAAACATTCTTTGTATTTGTAGATTTGTTTCTTTTATTCTTAAATTCTAAGTAGAAATCATGATTTTAGTCAAGTTCTATTTACGGATACGTCACGTTACGACGTAGGAGATATCCATTTGACTAAAAAATCTTCGCATACAATTTTCAATCGTTCTGGTCGTTTAGCGGATACATCCGCACATTTACAAATGTGGATATTCTTCCTGCAATGTTACTAACGAACTATAAAATTTATAATAATCGAAATAACATAAAATATGGAGCTTTAAACATGATTTTTAGTACCTGCGTTTTCAAAACCCAGAATTTTATAATTCTATAAGAAACTACCCAAAATTTTTTGTGAATTGATTAGAAACGATACGGTTTACTTTCCAATGGAACGTTACAAATAAAATAACAGAAGTACTGGTTTGGAATATCCTTCTACAGAATTGCGCACCCAGAGCAAAAGTGATAGTATAGATGTGGAACTGTAATAGTACTGTTACATAATTTACAGACCGATTCTTATTTAAACAAAAACAATACTGATAATACCGTATAAGAAGAGTAATATTGAACTTTCTAAATAAATGTTAAGAAGAAGTAGGACTTTTGAGATAGTAACGAAGAGACATGATTGAAATGAAAGTAGGATAACAACTACTTAACCACAAAAGAAACATAATTTTAATTAATATACAGAGTAATAACGCAACCGTGTTTTTCTGTTAATTCAATACTGTAATTAGTTTTGATGTGCATATACTGGAATACTCGTGTTCAATATTAGGCTACTCCACCACAATAACTCTTTACGTGCGTTTTATTTATTTTTACATACAAGACTTTTTTTAATTAAAAAGAAAAAAAATTGGTGTAAAATAATCACACGACTTTCTCTTGGCATTGTAAATAATTAATAACATAACCTATTTTAAATCATGAGTGAATGAAGCTAAATGAAAATCAATCTCTGTAAAAAGAAATGCTTGAAATAACAATTATAGGTTTTAAATTTTCTATAACTTTGATTATATATGATTATAAACATTTTTGTCGTAAAATTTTGTAAAAAAAATAACTTTTTTTACCGAATTTAATGAGCAATCAAAAACAACTATCACTAACAATGAGAAAACACTAACTGACGTTAAAAAAGCGTCAAAGGAAAAATGTTGAAAATAAAAGTTGTAGTTTTCATAATTTTCTACAACTTTGATTATATACGCTTTTACCCTCAATGCATAATAAGGGCACGATCTTAACAAAACCATTTTTTAAAACGAGATGACAGCCCCCCCCCACGAGTGACAGCAGACAAGACGCTTACCCTATCTTGTAGAGCATAACACATTTAGTAAATGAGGCGAGTTTAAAAAATAAATTGTAAGATCCATTTTTAAGAAAATTGCTAAAGGTGAAAAATCGAACGAATAAACGAACTTCATCGGTATCTAGTTAAAAATAATCACTAATTAAATCAATTAAAATTAACTGAACACTTAAAATGAGTTTAAGCTGAAAGATAGTCTCCGGTTCAGCCCACTCTGTCAGTTGGTAGAAAGTTGCTATTAATTGTCAAGTAACACCGCTACGAAGGCAACTTTGTATAATGATCAGCTGACAGTAACACATGAACAAACTCCACTGCGAATCCGTGTTCTAATTCACTTAAACTACACGCAAAATAAGCAATCAAATTAGATAGTAGGCAATAGTGTACTACAGTTGCCGATATCAAATAAAAGCTAAAGAATAAAAAAAACAGTTGAAAAAACTGGACCACAATACTTGAAAAAGCTCAGTGAAACGCGCTGAAAGTAACAGACAGATTGTCAATAAAAAGAGATTAAATCGATTACCCAATATTAGTAGGGAGGAGAAATTTCCAGCTGCATATCAAATCATTCTGCTAATCGCTGTCAGGAACAACCGGCACCGCACAGAATGCAAAAATGTCTATCAATTCGATTAAAATTTAATAGATTTCTGCTACAGTAACGTTCAGATTGTAGTCATATTTTCAGAATTTTATTGAATAATCAAAATCAGTTGAAAAATGATGAACGATTCATTTTGACGGATACTATTATCATCACTTTATATGTAGGCAGTCTTCATCTCTTTCACTGTACTTGATAAATATATATTCAAATTATGACAGTAAACTAAACATCCATTCACTGAAAAACTGTAATTACAACGTTTACCTAAATACATACAAATTATAAATTAATACGTGGCGTAGCTGTTAGCGCACTAGACTATAAGAGCCCGGGTTCGATATCCGGCCAGGATCTGGAAATTATTACACACTCAAACCCACCGTTTCAACTCTATAACCTACAAAGGTCACTAAAGACTAAGCGGTTAATGCAACTTTGAATAAATAAAAAAACCAGCTTTCTCAATTTGTGTAAAATTTCTTAAAACACTACGTTTGGGGTGCAGCATTATACGGGAGTGATACGCGGGTGATACGGACTGTAAAAAGGAAGAGGATAAAAAAAAACTATAATGCGGTATTACCAGAAAATGTTGAAGATTAGGTGGATGGACAAAATAAGTAATTTAGAGGTTATTAGGCGAGTGGATGAAAAAAGCCGTATATGGAAGCATCTTAACAGAAGAAGGGCAACTTAACTTGGCTAATGGGGCATATCTTAAAACATCCAGGTATTGGTCCATCAATAATGGAGGGTAATATTGAGGTAGTGAATTGGAAGGGAAGCAAATGGAAAGTTAGAATATATAAAGCAAATTACAATAGAAGTAGCGTGTTACAACAGGTATGTAGATATAAAACGACTTGCGCAAGTAGAACAGCTTGGAGAACTGCATCAAACCAGTCGTGAGACTGATGACAAAAAATGTGTGTACATTGCAATCTATTCAATTTAAGAACAATACGCAACCCCAAGACTCAATGAGATGAGGATGATGTAGATGACGTGTAGTCTTATACAAACTCAGGCCGACCAATCCTGAGAGAGTATGGTTAATAAACTCCCATCCATCAAAGTACACCCGCACCACTGTTTAGTACGCAAAGCCGTATAAAAGTACTTGGATTTGAACCACGAACCTTCGTCTCCGTACAATAGTTGCTGATTTGCGGCAAAGGCTTTACTATAGAACAACCCGGAGGGTTTTTCTTCAAATTGAGATAATTATTTTTATGAGGCATCTTTTTCTCTTTTATCGGCCATTCTCCTTTCCACGAAAAGTTTTCCATTTTCTATTCAAGATGATTGTGTTTATTTTCCCTGTGTTATTTTTCTTTATATTAACTGAAATTGAAATATCTAAAACACTACAATGCTTCGAACCGAATATTTCTTACTCGTAACATATTTTTTATTATATAGTAACTTAACAATAATTAAAAGAATGGAATAAACATATTTTATTAGTTCTTGCAATAACGAAAGAACGGCCTAAAGTGGTTCCGGGATTTTTTATAATTTCGGGGTAGCCACTTGTAAAATTTTATACAAGTATATGTGATGATAATGATAATTGTGTTAAAATGACAAGTTAGGCATGAGAGTAAAAGCCTCCCCCCCCCCCCCCCAAGAATTGGAATTAGAAATATTGTTAATTTTGAGTAAGCTTTATTTCAGTAAACTAGCAGGTCCTTACTTCAGGGTCTTCTAAGGCGTCTTGTGGGATTTCCAGGTAGATGTAAGATGGAAAGTAAACTTACAAGTGGGTTATCATGTTCTTGTGACTTTTATAAAATCGTTTGTACAGGTGTTCGACAAAATTTTTGATGAAATGTATTTGCAAATCTATGGATAGGGTTTTGTTACTAATGTAAAGGATTAACTATTTAAAATTAAAAAAAGTGACACTCATTTTCTTTACAAGTCTAATTTTTTTTAAATATTTTTTTAAATAAAATTGAAACCTCTGTAATAATTATAAACAGTTTTTTTTCAAGACGTAGATTTTAAATAACTTGTTTATTTTTTAGGTACGAACTACCATAAAAAATTAATTAAAGTCCATAAACATTTTCTGGTTATTTTTTTAATTCGTCTATAATTTTCTATGCTACATGAAAATGGAAATACTTCACAGATGTTGGCAACACGCCAAACTATTAGGACAGAATAACATAAAATTTTTGATACAGTATATAATTTCCCCACAACCCGTCTTTCGAAGACGACATGGTCTAATTGCGACAAGGAAACACGATTTTAATCCCGTTTCATACACAAAAAACTAAACCAGTTTAAAAAAAATCTAAAATATAATATGATTCTTTATTACATCACATTATAACTGTACTTTAATACAGAAGGAGATATAATATGATGGTTTTCTTCTTACAATTATTATTATCATCACCTGTTGCACATTTACCGCATACGAAATGTACGTTTCAGCGGATACGAGTACAAGATGAGTTTTTAATGAATTGAAAATAACAAGAAGTATTATTACTATTTTAACTATTACACTCTGTAATATACACCACATTTTAAAATTTTAGGACCTCATGCTATTAAGTCACGCTATAAATTTCTCAGCAATTTAGTCTCTTAAGTACTTTTTAAGTCGTATAGAGGGACAAATTTTTTGAAACCAATTTCGAAAAATGAATTTAATTGGGGTAAAAAATACACGGAAAAACTTTGCAAACCAGTCACATTTTTATCTTTAATATAAACAAACAAATTAAAATTTTAATGAACACTTAAGAGACATCTCCACGTGTTAACGTTTTACTAAAATATACTTATAATATAAATTTTTACCATTGTGGAGTAAATTCTGTCAATTTTCATTGTATACTTTATTTTATTTAATATTTAAGATTGGCTTATAAATACTGTGTATAGTAAGTTTTAGAATATCCACTATAATTTTTACTCCAAGTGTCAATCTATTGTTTTAATATTTTTAGA